>JAUDYJ010000001.1:83801289-85042956 GCA_030761175.1 Masticophis lateralis | reverse complement strand
GCTGAAGTTATATTTTCTGCAATCAAGTTTGGAGTGGTTTACCTTGACTTTGTATCGATTGTTTGCCCATGTATTATTGTGGTTGAAGCCGAAGAAGTCATTGACAGGTAAGACATTGTAGAAATTGAAACAAAGGCTCATTCGGTCTTGTATTGTGTTTCTACACCAACTGAATCATGGGCGATGTTGGGACTCTCATGCCTAATATAAGGTTTCAGAGGCTCCATTGCTAACCCCCATCCTGTCATATTCAGAGTTGAATTTAGAAACTGAGGTTAAGCAGGTTCTACAGGCTCATGTATTCTATAATGTGCCAGGCAAATGGATGGCAATCTAAAAAAAAAGAGAGAGGAAAAACCATGTGAAAACAAGCATGCCTGAAATCAAATTTGATTCCATACCGAAGAGTGTCAATGGATACCCTTTTAGAGCTTCCGCTTTTGTATTTTCTTAATTAGTGTTATTTTCGTTCTTTCCGCTGCCAGGATTAGGAGGCACTACAGTAAATCAGGACCAAAGTGAAATTTTGATGGAAGTTATTTCGGAGAATCAAATTGAGCTGCACTGCTGTTGCCTGGCAGTGGAAAAGAAGCACCAATTAATGTATAAGCCCATTATATTTATTTGGGACAACAATTTTAAGTAGACATTTCTCATCTTCCATGGCTCTTTTTCCTTTTCTCTATTTAACTGGCTGATTTCTGGTCGGATTATAAATATGCTCCAGTGATGTAATTTGGTGTGCATGATATCTTGCTGTGTCTTCTGCAGACAGGTAGGTTAAGTAGATACTTTCTTAGAACATTTTTAAAAAGCTACTTCTCAGTATCCTCATTTTTTTCCTTCAGCAAGCAAAATGCAGTATGGTTCTATTTACACCTCATACAACTGTAAGAGGAAGTATAAATTCTGGAGATACTTATATTCAAATGATTGCTATCATCTGGTAAACCTACCAGAGAAGGAGACCAACTACAGGAAAATACATTCCTGTCTCGCATCTGTAGATAGTGGACAATTTCTATTTCTCAATCACTAGGAAACACAAGAGTAACTGTCTGACATAAACTGAAGTAGAGGAGAAGCTAAGGTATTGTCAGAGTATTTCATAGCTCCCTTAACCTTGCTTGGCATCAATCCTATTTATAGTATACTTTAACCCAGTCAGCCATTAATCCAGTCAGATTTCTTTACTAGCAACCAAGCAATGTGCAAATAAAACTCCTCTGTTTCTATAATCAAGAAGTTCTTGATACCCTGTGAACTTTTGCATACTGTACATTATTCATTATACCATTAATGCCCCCCCCCTTTTTTTTTACTCTCCAGATGGGCAGGGATAGTTTTACTGATCAATCAGGGTTTGGATGGTATGTTTTATATTATCTGATCCCAGCAGTGATGTTTCAAATGGACTGTTTTACTTTTTTGGTTTGTTCTTTTTCTCCATTAAAAAAAAAAGACTGGATAAACAAAACTGAGAAATTGACTGGTTCTGTTATTCCCCTGATTCATCTCCCTAAATGGAGTTGAAATAAACCCATGTGAAACTGAGCCTATTTAGGAGTAAATCTAATTTCTTTGGGCATAGTTGATTGGCTAAATTGATATCGTTTTAGCATTTTTACAATACACTACCTCACATTGACCAAGGTAAGTGTGTTGTGGGAACAAGACCACCCTGGGTTAGCTGGTAGATGAAGATTTGGCCTTGTTCTGCTAATGTCAGGGAAAGAACCTGGATTATATTGCGAAATATCCTTCAGTGTAGTCCATCATTTGAATCCATGTAGCTCTCTGTCCAGGTAAGCATTGCCTGTGGAGAGATTTGCAGAAAGAAGCTTCCTGCTGCTTTGTTCATTTTCTTTCCCCACATTCATTCTTCCTTATGGGACTCCTGAGCAATTTCTGACTAGCAGGCCTATTCCTCTGCTTTCTGCCATAGTATTTCAAACTGAAACATTAAAACAGGTTTAATGATACAGTGCTTTCTATTTTGAGGAAAATGCTGATAACAATTCTTTTAAAGTCTTCTCAATGCTCTTTTCCCCAAATGACTGGATAAATTCTAAATATGCCTCTGATGATTATCATTTCTCTTGAAAGAACTTTAAAAGGCTTTTTGCACACAAAAAAATTATCCTGTCTGTTATATGATGGCTTAATTCTATCCAGCCAACCATAATCTTTCTGGACAGCTACCCTTATAGCAATATCTTCAAACAACATTAAAATAGTTTTCTCTGAAACAAAACTTTCGATAATGAAGAAACTGAGCAAGGTTGTGTTCTCCTTTTGGTTCAAATTGTTCTAGTTTTTGACACTATCCACATTTGAATAATGGTTTGTTAAAGTGAAAAAAAAAGTGTCCTGTCCTATCTCAACAGTGTGGTATTGACTGAATTAAAAACTTAGCATCAAAGAATCTGATAGTAAAAATGGTTTTTGTCTTGCCTGTGCTTCAGGGTTGGAAAAGACAAAAAAAGGAAGCATATTGCAGTTGGATCAAGAGAGATGTTACATCTTCAATGGAAAAAAAAATCTCCTAATTTCCCCAACATATGGAACAATGGTAAAAATGATAAGGTATAGCATGTCCCTATTCCTGGTTTTATACAATAGCATTCTCCCTAAAATCCATACCGTTCTGACCTAGGCTCCTTTCAAAAGCAGGAAGCAGGAATTGGTCCTGGCAAAACCTCTTTTGTTTACACGACTATGAATTACTTTCATTCACAGTCAGCAAGGTTTGTCTAAACAGTTTTTCAAAGGAATATTTCTCAATGCACCTTCTCTCGCTTGGCAAGGTGCCACGTAACTTGTTTCCAAATGCAGAGTAAGGCAAAACTTGGCACAGAGTCTCTTAGAGTCACAAGCAGAACTTTTCACTCTTGAAACTACTGAACGAACGAATTGTTTCCTGCAAAAGCCCCTTCCCCATTCACTCCTCTTTTGTTTCCTATGGAAGGGGCCAATCATCTCCAAGGTGTGGCTTTACTCCCAAGTCAACCCTGCTTTCCGAATTGTTCTTGTCTTCTGGCAGCTCTGTGCATGCACACACTGGGAATGGGCTCCAGCTGTTCCTTGGGTTCACTGCTGTCTACCTCCCTCTCTGACTCTGACGCAGAGCCCTAATCTGGGCTTTCCCCAGCCCCCAGGACTGGCCCATGTTCCTCCTCAATCTCCTCACTGTCTAACTCTGCTGCCAGCTCATACAGACCTGAATCCACTGCTCTTTAGCGAAGTTATGAACACCTGGGTTTTCCGGCAGGGCCTGTATATGGGATTGTTTGTTTCCAAATAAACAATATTGTATTTTTTATTGTTGTTGGGTATTTTTCTTCCTTCTTCTAGTTGTTTTAATTGTTTGTTATCATCTCTGCTGCCTGGAGTTGCTTTAGCCATTGAGGCAGGTAAGAAGGAAGTAATACGCACATTAATTAAATGGATAAATATATTTGCTCTGCCCACTGAAATTCGTGTTGAAAAAAAAACAGGATGAATGCTACCCCTTCTCTTCCAATCAACAAGCCTGATTAGCAAACAGAGTGATGGTTTCCTCCATGGATGAATTGTCCTGGCTGATTGTTACTATACTGTCTAGTTAAAAAAAAACATTATTCAGAACGGGAGTGGGGAATTGAATCTGGTCGCTAGGTCAGATTCACTATCCAAATGCATCAATATCAAGGTCAGGACTTGAAATGGGTGAATGAATGAATATCATTCATTTCTTCCATGTGGGAGGTTTGAGGGAATGAACTTCTCTGTTATCTCTTCTATGGAGGAAATTCAGATTTGTCTTGGCAACATTTTCCTCTTCTTCAAAGGTCCAATCAGAGCAGCCTTTGTTGATGATGTTGGCAGAAGAATCTTTGAGGAGGCTCTCGTGGGATGAGAGGGCAGACCTGAGAAGCTGTAGGCCTCCTATATCTCTTTCAGACACATCTCTGGCCTTAATAAAAATGGCCATCGGAAGTTTAACATTTCTACATTGATTGAATTACACCTGTTGCAGCATTCATCATTGTTCCTTAGGAATGGAACATCTTTCCACCTTTGCTGGTGGGTTACCAAGTACTTGCCTGTTATTGAATGGAAGTGTTGTATTTCAAGAATTGTTCTCCTTTAGCAATAACCAATGAGGCCATACATGTGTTCATATACTTGATTTAAGAATGGGATAAAATGCATGTTGTACACATTATTAAATCCATTCTGCTAAAGACACAATTCATGCCCTTGGGATGTGAGGTTCTGCAACTGCAGCAGAAGGATGGGGGCTACATTTTTTGTCAGTCTAGTGGAGAACTACTAGACATACCGTAGAATGTGTTTATTCATGATTGATGCTTTCAGAATCATGTTATCTGTAAGTATTTCCATTTTGGCAACTTTCCAGAATAGCAATAGCTAAGCTGTTATCATCTGCCACTCATTAGCTGCCTGTTAGAATTCTGTCTTCAGCATCTCTATAAAGCATTGAAGCATAATGTTGTATGTTCTTTATGAATGTTTATTAATTTTAATTGCGAGATGTATTCTCCAGCAGATTAATTAATATTTTCTTTTGCATATTAACAAACTCTTTGCCTTTTAGCAGCATGAGGAAATGAATTTCATATCCAACTTGCTTATCTTCCCTCTTTTGGAACCACTTTGCTTCATCAATATGCATATATTTAGCCTTCTCACCTTACTTGGAAACATTATTTGTTAGCCTGAGATTTTACTATTCCTCCAGGAGCTCAAGGTAGTGTACACAATCATTGTATGCAACACCAAGTGAGACTGGGTTAGAGAAAGTGACTGGCCCAAACCCACACAGTGAGTTTCCATGGATAAAGCTGAACCTGAAACTGGGTCTCCCAAGTTCATCTTGGAGATTTACAATATGGGTAGTCTTTGATTTACGACCATTTGTTTGTTTGAATGCCACTGAAAAAAGTGACTTAAGACTGTTTTCCACACTTATAACCATTGCAGCATCCCCGTTGTCATGTGATCGAAATTTGGATGCTTGGCTACTGGCATGTATTTATGACTGTTGCAATATCCTGGGGTCATGCAATCATCTTTTATGACCATCCAACAAGCAAAGTTAATGGAGAAGCCAGATTCATTTAACAATTGCATTACTAACTTAACAACAGGAGCAATTCATTTAACAACTGTAGTAGGAAAGATAATAAAATGGTGCAACAGTCACTTAACTGTGTTGCCTGTTTTCCCATACTGGTGGGAAAGTTCTGCTGAGATACCCAGTCTCAAAAAGTCCCAGAACCAAGACATTTATGTTTGTTAAGTTTTAACCTGATACTTCAGTTGTACAAAGTGATAGCTAATATAGTTCTCCTAGAGGTATTCACATGTCATTCATGAATTTGACTAGTAAGCACACAGTCATATTTTGCACCAGCTGGAATTCTCAGATGGTTGTTAAGGGAGGGACAGCACCACACTGAGTAATCACAGTAATCCAACTGTTCTAGGAAGAGCTCCAACTGATAAAGCGGTTGAAGTTGGGCAAATATCCCCCTACTATGATGCCTATTGCACCTTTTTCCAGGATCTATACGTGTTCAGATTGGGAGCTTTTTCTTATAGGCTGAACTCAACCTCATCAAGAGGAAATGTTGGCACTCTTCCAGAATTGGTAGGTTTCTGAATCAAAATATAATGGAATCCTCTAAGATTGGGGACAAAGAGAATCCACTTGGGAGCAGTCCTATTTAGTGCCCGGGTCACCTCAACTTTACAAAGATTGAGTAGGCACTGGACAAAGCCATTCCCTAAATTTGCTGCAAAACCCCCCAAGCATCAATCGTCCCTGTTGCAATTTCTTATGCATTTCAGCATTTGGATGGAGATTGGAGAACTAAATACCATTTCCATTCAGCACCAACTATGATGG
This sequence comes from Masticophis lateralis, assembly GCA_030761175.1. NCBI lineage: Eukaryota > Metazoa > Chordata > Lepidosauria > Squamata > Colubridae > Masticophis > Masticophis lateralis. The sequence continues at coordinate 85,037,042 of JAUDYJ010000001.1, read as the reverse complement.
CCAGTGGTTATGGATGATAAAAAATTAGAGGGTAATGATATGTACTTTTACATATGATTACTATTTGAATTGGTTTTGATTAGTTTTGCAATAAATTTTAATAGTAAGTAATAGTAACTCACAGTCTCCTGGTTTGTAGGCCAGCACCATAGCTACTACACTAAACTGGCTTTCCAGATGCTTGCCATAAGTGCTTTGAGATCTGGTTCTGTTACTGAGACTGGGGACCTGTTTGTGTTTGAGATCATATAATGATTGTATAGATTGGTTTTATCTGGGATGTTATATTTGTTATTTATTGTTTTGTTATGATGCTGCTTTTATTTCTTGTTAGCTGATCAGAGTCATGTGTTTGAGATGGGCAGTCATATACATTGTGTAAATAAATAAATTTCCAACTTTTTATTTCTCTATGAATCTTCCAGAGCAGTCACAGAGCAGCTATTGGAATTTCACCTTAATTTATCTCTAGAGAATATCAATTTATTCTGGCTTGTAAAATCAATAACCACCTGGGTTCAGTGGTTGAGTATTACAGTAGATGGTTAAATAAGCCACAATGGCTGAGATTGCATGTAAATACTATGCCACAAACCATGATTTATTAACTGCATTGAGTCCATTCCTTTTGCTTAATTGTCAGTTGTGACAGACAAACAACAATACTTGAATTCACATAAGAACAAGTTAACCATGGCTGAGGATAGTGGTGGGAATGAGCTGGTTATCTTTGGATTGGGTAAACCAGTAACGGCGACTGCAGAAGGCTCCGCCCACTCAACTGGACATAATGCGCGAGCACTGTGCATGCATAGAAGGCCGTGCGCATGCACAGAGGTGGCGCGTGCGCTCACATTTGCTAACTGGTAGGGAAGGTAAGTGAATCCCACCTCTGGCTGAGGATCACATATGAATCAGCCTGTCTATAGGATCAGTTGGAATCTCTTCAAGAGAAGAGAAACTACGAAGAAAACTGGAAAAGAAGGCTGGGCTAGGGAATCTCAGAGGATTGTTGGAATTACTGACATTGATTAAGAGGGGAAGGTGAATCTCTGGCAAATAAAGATCATGGCTGCCACCAAGGAACCACCCACAAAACCATTTGAAAGAAGAAAATGAAAAAATAGAAAGAGAAGTCTCTTGAAGCTGAAAATGCAAATCATTGGATCATCATCCCAATTCTGATAGAAATGGTCCTCCAGTTCAGCCCAGGAAAAATGATGTTCAGAAAAGGAAATATCATCCACCCAAATTAAGTTAATAGATCAAAAGAAGATATGGGTTTAAGACTACATTTCACTTTAAGTCCTATGATGGTCATTCATTGAGGCAAAGAGGTTGCACAGTTAGGGGCTAGCCTTCTGTCTACTTATGTGTTTGTACAAGGGCTCACCAGTCTGCATCAGAGGTGGTATTCAGCAGGTTCTGACCAGTTCTGGAGAACCGGTAGCGGAAATTTTGAGTAGTTCGGAGAACCAGTAAATTCCGCTCTGAGTGGCCCTGCCCCTTCTAGTGGGCCTCCCGAGACCCAGCTGATTGGGTGGAAATGGGGATTTTGCAGTATCCTTCCCCTGCCATGCCCACCAAGCCACGTCCACCAAGCCATGCCACACCCATAGAACCGGTAGCAAAAAAATTTGAATCCCACCACTGGTCTGCATGGCCAGTGGATGTCATATCTCTGGTGAACGTAATGAATGAGAGTACAGGTCTAAGTGTTACAGGAGGACATTTGTTTAAAATTCAGGCTCACCCAGGAGAAACAACCTGTAGCCAACATCTTAAGAACCTCTGCCTTTTAATCACTACAATCATGAAAGGGCCCTTCATAAATAAAGATAAAATGTTCATGGCTTAATTTTCTTTCTTAAAGCTGAAGACTTTGGAGAAGTAAAATAAAACTTCTTTTAACCTTGCTCAGATTTTTCAACCAAGACTGTATTTGTGGTGGCCTTTCAGCTAATATATAAGTTAAGTGGCTGACTAGATGCCAGTGTAATTATTATAGTTTTCAAGCAAGACAATACTTCTTTTGTAGGACTCTTTTCAAAAGTGCTTTGTTTCTGTTTCATTTGTTACATATACGGAACCAAAGGTTATTTGAGGGTTGGTGAGTCTTTTTTCCCCGGTTCATGTGGGAATAACTCAGCAGAAATCACTCTGCTTCTTTTATATTTTCTTCAATGAACAATATAAATGTAGCAAGTGTGAGAAAAGAAGCCCAAAACTGCTGAGCATGAAAAATAGAAATAGAATAGAATAGAATTTTTATTGGCCAAGTGTGATTGGACACACAAGGAATTTGTCTTGGTGCATACGCTCTCAGTGTACATAAAATAAAAGATACGTTCATCAAGAATCATAAAGTAAAACACTTAATTATAGTCATAGGTTACAAATAAGCAATCAGGAAACAATATCAATATAAATCATAAGGATACCAGCAACAAGGTTGCAGTCATACAGTTATAAGTGGGAGGAGATGGATGATGGGAACGATGAGAAAATGAGATTAATAGTAGTGCAGATTTAGTAAATAGTTTGACAGTGTTGAGGGAATTATTTGTTTAGCAGAGTGATGGCGTTCGAGAAAATACTGTTCTTGTGTCTAGTTGTTCTGATGTACAGTGCTCTATAGTGTCATTTTGAGGGTAGGAGTTGAAACAGTTTATGTCCAGGATGTAAGGGGTCTGTAAATACTTTCACAGCCCTCTTTTTGACTTGTCCAGTATACAGGTCCTCAATGGAAGGCAGGTTGGTAGCAATTGTTTTTCCTGCAGTTCTAATTATCCTCTGAAGTCTGTGTCTGTCTTGTTGGGTTGCAGAGCCAAACCAGACAGTTATAGAGGTGCAGATGACAGACTCAATAATTCCTCTGTAGAACTGAATCAGAAGCTCCTTGGGCAGTTTGAGCTTCTGAGAAAACATACAATGGCTGATGTAACAGGGAAGGAAAAGTCTTTATCTCAGAATAAAAGATAACAAATCAGTTTGCGCAGTGGTGGGATTCAGCCAGTTCGCACCACTTTGGGAGAACCAGTTGTTAACTTTCTGAGCAGTTTGGCAAACTGGTTGTTGGAAGAAATCATTAGGGCAGAGAACCGGTTGTTAAATTACTTGAATCCCACCACTGTGTTTGCGCCAGTGGCAGCCCCATGGGCCAGATCTAAGTACTTCATGGGCTGGATTCGGCCCATGGGCCTTGAGTTTAACACCCCTGTTCTAGACACATTTTAATCAGGGTTTGTATATTTTATTTTCTTTCTCCTTCCTCTCATTATCATATTCTTATTCTCATTATTAATGAGAATCTATGTAACTGCCAAAAATCTTTTTTTTTAATCTCACAGAATTTGTTCATATCACAAAATAAGTTAGATGACTAAACAAATGTTATTTTCTTTTAGAGAGCCAGTTTATGTTATAACAACAATATTTGTTAATAATGGACATTCTTTTACAAAGACAATACGCATGCAATAATTGCAGGGGAAGAACTGTTGACTCTGCCAGAAAAACAGATGATTCAGCTGAACATTTTTTTATTTTTTAAATAATATTCAAAAGAAGTGAAAGTCTTCTAACATCTGCTCTAGACATATATGTACTGTATATACCAAACCAATGCCTGAAACTAGTAAGTCCTAAGTGATATGAAACTGAGAATGAAGAGCTCTCAGATTTTAAACATTTTTTTCCAAATAGCATTGTGGCAAATGTTGCTCAGTAACACTAGTATGTAGCTATTAATAATATGATTTTTAGAAACTGCTTTTAGAATATTAGTATGTATATATGTGTTATACACATACACAAATACATATTATAGAACTTTAATTTAGATAAGGAAATTTCAGTTTTTCCTTTGAAAGAACTAGTTTCTGACTATTTTTCAACTGTTAATGAGTTCCAAGATCTCACATCTTTGAGCAATGTCAGGTTAGGGGAAGAGGCCTAAAGGTTAAAACATGATGTGATGACAAAAAGATATTTATCTATGCCCAGAGTCAAGAAAGTTGAGGAATTAGCTCAGTGGTGCGATTCAAATAATTTAACAACTGGTTCTCTGTCCTAATGACTAATTGGGTAGGCATGGCTGGGTGGTCATGTGACTGGGTGTGTAGGGCCAATTCGACATCACTCACGTTGAGGGGCGCCTCACCTTGCCTGGCCTCTCGTGACAGTGGAGATGCTGCAACAGTCGTAAGTGTGAAAAATAGTCATGTCACTTTTTTCAGCACCATTGTAACTTTGAATGGTCACTAAATGAACTGTTGTAAGTCAAAGATTACCTGTACAAAAACACAAGAAGCTTCTTTGCTTGCAAAAAACTGCCCTAAATACCAACCGTTAGATTAGAAATGGGGGAAAACACACTGAAGATCAATGATAGCTACAGCAATCAACGAAACCTAAACCATTATATGTCTGAATACCTTCCTTTTCATCAGCAATACCTGCAACCCGGAGTTACAAATCAGGCAGGGTGCCAGAGCACCTTGAAGAATTAAAATAGTTAAAATGCAACGCTAACTATCAGCAGCCAACTCTGGCTCATAAAGTGAAACCCTTTAGCAGAGAGGTCATTTAAGCTCTCCAGAAAGTGGGTGGGCATATTTGGGCTACAAAACGCTGAGCTAAAAAGACAAATTAACAAAGTAAATAGCGAACCCACATTCAAGTCTCCCAAGTTTGTCAGGATCACAATAAAATTAGTACATTAGCCTCTAAATTACAAAATGCTGTAGAACAAACTATATAAAAATCTACGTAATCATCAAAAACAATTGGTCAGCCACCCAGGACCTCAAACCCATGTGGTCCTGTTCAACAATACACCATCTTTCCAATCAGCCTCCATGTTTACCGTGTCTTTCTCCTGGACACTGAACCAGATGGATATTTCTTCCAACACTCTTGAAAAAAGCACTTTTGGGACAACCATGACCTGGACGACTGAAAAATCCCCATAGACAAGAGACTCTTGTGCTCAGTGATCTGACAAAGCACCCTTTCGCACCCAAGAGAAGCAATCCTTAGATCCATTTGCACAACTTAAAGATATCAGCTGGTCTCACACGCCTCACAAGATATGCTAAGGAAATCATCCAGATTTAAGGAAAGATCACATGTCCCCAGAAATGCAGTAAAAAAATCAGACAAAGTGCCAAGCTTGCATCCTGCCTCTTGGAAGTACACCCCAAGCAGTGTAAAAAGCTTTTTAAAAAGTCAAGCCCCTAGCAAACAGACCGACAGACAGACAGACAGACAGACAGACAAACCCTCCAGAGAGATGGCTCTGGCTAGTCTGGGTGTACTGCCAAGAACCATTAAGGGCTGTGAATGTAACAAGGCTTAACCAGAGAGGCAGTTTCTGAAAACACTTAAAGATAAACAGGATTATGCTAGAAACAACACAGAGGCGCACCAGAATGTTTCCTTCCTGCCTTCCTGACAGGATTAGCCCTGTAAAGTTGGAAAAAAGAGGAGATTTCTTCCAACAACCAGTTCATCGAACTGCTCAGAAATTTAACAAACGGTTCTCTTGAACCTGTGCAAACCAGCTGAATCCCACCACTGTATTATCTACACCCTAATGTGAGCCCTAAATTCTTATTTCTTATTAACAGGTGCCATTTTACCATTGAAAACAGATTAAGAAAAGAAGCAAACAGAAGACAAATAATGGAATGTTTGCAGCAGGAATTGTTATGGCTATGGATGGTCCCAATTGCAATGCGTGTCCTGATAGACAGATGCATCATATGAACAGACAACCCTATTTTAACCTATTCTTTTTGGCTATGTGGGTCGCTGCCAAACCACAATTGATAAATGTTTTGTTGAAGTCTTCAACCATCTCAGTTATGATGACAATAATGATGATGATGATGAAAGTTCTTTCCTGAAATTTAAAAGTCCTAATATTGCATATAAAATATAAACAACTTTGAGATAATTCCAGCAAAGCTCTTCATTGAATAATTCTGTATATTTAGATAACAGCTTGACTTTGATCACTTGACTTCACCTCACTGTAGCATTCACAACAAATAAACCTCTATTAGCATGAGAATTTACTGAAAACTGAACAGAATGGGGCCAAATTTGGTATGGAGGAAACAGCCAGCAAAAGAAAGATTGATTTAAATAATGGATATTTATTTAAAGCTAGTGACTGCAGAAAAAAATACCCCCCAACAAATCCTCTTGATGCATTCCTATTGGAAAGCAATGCATTGGACTGGAACACTCATAAGTGCTCATTCTTGATTAGTTGTCCCATAGCAGAGCACATACAGTCTGCCATATGCTTTCCAATGCACTAATGTGCACAAATGGGTCCCTGCTGGTAAAGGGATTGGGAAAAAATTCAGGAGCCATGCTCTATATCAAACTTGATTTCATTGAGGGCCGCATCAGGGTTTGTGTTTGAGCTTGGGGGGGCCAGGGGTGGGCATGGCCAGTGTGGGTGTGGACAGCTCGATGTCACTTGTCGAGGCTCTGTTTTTGGCCATAACGGCCTCCTGCAGCCCTCTGCCAGCGAAAATGGAGCTTGACCCCCCCAAGTTCCATTTCCGCTGATAGAAGGCTGCAGAAGAGTGTCGTGGCCAAAAATGCAGCCTGGAAAACGAGCTCCTTTTTCATTGGCAGAGTTCTGGCTGCAGGAGGCCATCATGGCCGAAAATGGAGCCCAGGAGGGCTGCGCATGGCCCTTCTGAGCTCCATTTTCACTGGCAGAGGCGCCACGGGCTAGTCCTTTACCATTTCCAGGGCGACCCTGTGGGCCAGATCCAAGCACCCCATGGGCCAGATCTGGCCTGCGGGCCTGAAGTTTGATACCCCTGCTCTATATGGTTTCTCTATCTTGCTGTAAAAAGGTTGAAGGGAAGCACATAAAACAAAGACAAAAGTGGGCCTGCCTCTAAAAATGACAATTCAATCTCAAGCATTTCTCATCCTAATAATCCATTAATTATTACACCAATCCATTAATTGTTCACCAATATTCATTTCAGATACTTTCAAGATGCTTTATAGATAAACCATAATGCATGGCAGAAGCAGCAGGAAACACCAAAGATAAAAGTCTGGCCAAAAATTGGGGAATACAGTACAGGAAATCCTCAATTAATGAATACAATTGAGCCCAACATTTCTGTTGCTAAGTGAAACATTTGTTAAGTGAGTTTACCCCATTTTACAACCTCTGTTGCACAATTGTTAAGGGAATCACTGCACTTGTGATATTAATAACATGTTTATTAAGTGAATCTAGCTTCCCCATGGACTTTGCTTGTTAGAAGGTTGCAAAAAAGGACACTGCAACTGCCATAAATATGAGTCAGTTGCCAAGCATCTGAACTTTGATCACATGACCAGGGGATGCTGTAATGATTGCAAGGGTGAAAAATGGCCATTAGTCATTTTTTTTCAGTGACGTTGTAACTTTTAACGGTCACTAAATGAACTGTTGGAAGTCAAGGACTACTTATATTGCCTGATGCTGTGGAAGGCACCAAGTCAGGGAAGGTTGCTGAACTAGGCAATGCAAAGAAGGAAGGTGAAAAAACTGGGTAACAGAACGCCATTTCTGGTGACAGCCCATCTTTGCAATGGGCTGATTCAGGTAAGTGATTCAAGTCCAAAGAAGATGAAATAGAGCTTTTCTTGTTTAGAGCGACTTTTATTCTGTGAAACTGGCATGCTAGGATTACACAAAGCTAGGATAAGATTCGCCTTTGGTGAAGTGGGGGTGGGATGGGGAGATTAAGAAGTATTTGGAAGGAAAAGGAACAGAAGCAAAACTGCAGAGGTTGGGCTAATATGCCCAAAGATGTGGGCTATTTAGCGCAAGTCAAGTGTGAAATAGGAGCTCTGAAGGAGGCAGATGGAGGACAAGGAAAAAATGTCTACTTTCGTTCTGAACAGTAAAAACCAGGGCAGATCAGTCTGTGTACATTCAAGGACAATATTGAACCAGAGATCATATTGCAGGAAGAGTAACACAGTGGAGGGAATAAAATCTATACCTTGTAATCTGTGATTTTCAACATTGTCGATGGTGGAAATCACAGATTATCACAGATTCCACATGTCTTCTTTACAGCTGCTAAGGGCCAAAATATAAAATGTTTAGATGCACCTATGCAAAATGTGAAGTATGAAAGAATGTGTGTGTGTGTGTGTGTGTGTGTGTGTGTGTGTGTATCAGGGATGGGTTTCGGCAGGTTCTGACCAGTTCTGGAGAAACGGTAGCGGAAATTTTGAGTAGTTCAGAGAACCGGTAGTAAAAATTCTGACTGGCCGTGCCCCCATCTATTCTCGGTCTCCCAAGTCCCAGCTGATCAGGAGGAAATGGGGATTTTGCAGTAACCTTCCCCTGGATTGGGGTGGGAATGGAGATTTCCCCTGCCATGCCCACCAAGCCACTCTCACCAAGCCATGCCATGCACACCAAGCCACACCCATAGAACTGGTAGTAAAAATTTTTGAAACCCACCACTGGTGTGTATATATGTGTTTGCATGTGATAGAAGCTTTGTGATGATACATATGAAGAAGCAAGGGTCACTGTGTTTTATTTCAAGAAGTATTTTGGTTATGGTTTATTTATATTTTAATTAGACCCTTCATAAAACAGCAGGAGATAAGTTCAATAATAAAAGCATCAATCATCCATAAAACTTGTGCCATGATATATCCCAGCTATATTCCACAAAATGACAATGTTTAACTGATGGGGTTGGTAGCATGATCAGAGAGCCAGTTTGGTGTAGTGGTAAAGTGCTGCCTTAAAAACCAGGAGACTTTTCAACTGGGAAGCTGGGTTGAAAAATACTTGGAGGTACAATAACAGACTCATTCCGTGGTTGGTTGTTATGTCTATTGATTTGAATGGAAGCGTGTCTTCTTAACAAGGGAGGATGAATCTAATAATATTACTCAAATATAATTCAGAGGGCTTTCATTTAGCTCATTTGTCAATGAGCCCAACCTTTATTTCATTAACAATGTTCTAAATGCACCGCATAGAGATAAGTCCTAGAATTTTCTCTCTAACATCAATTATTTAATGCAATTTAAATTGCATTGAGAACCATCTCTCAGCATTTGAAGCCTCTTATCCTAATTTTAAGGGAAAAGCGAAGGAACTCCCAAATCATCTCTGCGTCAGTAACTTAAAGAATACTCAGTCACTGCTAAGCAGTTTTTTTGTATGATAGGTTGCACATATTTTATTATTATTTTATGAGTAATAAAACAATACAATATTTTATACTACCCTCCATGAGAGTTCACCATAGGCTTCAAATAAAAGTAATGCTATTTTGAGGGTTGCTCAAGGCAGATCAGTGGTGGGTTCCTCCCGGTTTGGCCCAATTCCGCCAAGCTGGTAGCGGTGATGATATGACGTCACCGAACCAGTTCTGCCCCCCCTGCCCCCACCTCCCGCGTTATTCTTACCTTTTATTTACCCCAATCTATTGCTGCTTCCTGAGTCCCAGCTGATGGGCTATAAGGAAAAACTGTTTAATGGGGCGTCAAAGGGCCGTCCTACAGCTGATCAGTGGTAAAAGGCAGTTTGGTGGTAGACCGGTGCCTCCCAAAACAAATGAGTAGACCAGTGCCTACAAAAATAAATGGGTAGACCGGTGCCTGTAAAAATACATGAGTAGACCAGTGCCTGCAAAAATAAATGGGTAAACCAGTGCCTGCAAAAATAAATGGGTAGATCGGTACGGCTCTGCAAGCAGTCAAAAGCCTGGTAGATCAGTACCTCTGCTAAATCTTAAAGAATTGTCTCATGGCCATCAAGCCACGCCCACAAATCAGCCACACCCATAGAACCGGTAGTAAAAAATGTCTTGCTCTCAGTATGGACACTAAGCTAGAAAGGCATTATAACTGACAGATACAAGAATTTCTTCCTTTATGAATATCTTTTTACCATATCTTGAGTACAAAGTATCCGCATGGCAAATTTAATTTATCACTTTTCTTAAATACATTTTTTTATTTTTGGTACTTATATTAATGTAGTATTAATACTTTTCATTTACAGCATATATGCATATTTTGATTTCCATTTATTTTCTTGAACTTTCCTTTCTATAATCTTCTATGTAAGGTTCTAATTTAGAGGGGGAAAAAACAATTAGAAAATTTCAAAGTTGCTGGTAGTTGTAAACAAAGGTGATGTCCTATTTTATATCTGCCATGAACCTCCGAGTGAAAAGTTAAACAAAGAATAAAATAATATAAATAAAATAAAATAATTACAGTATACTCAATAAGCTTTATTTCCTAATTCTTACACTACAAAAAATCTTGCAAGACACAGCAATGGTATAGAAACATAGTAGAAGTAGCAGAAATAGCAGAAATAGCAGTAATGGCAAGGACTCTTATATGTGGGTAAACTACAGCTAGATTCACAATCTAAGACAGATGAAAACTTAATAATTCAAGTCTTAATCAACCTAAGAATTGTTAAAAGTAGCATCTAAGAATATAGGCAGTTTCAAGCAGGGTGCTTTTTAAAAAAAATAAAATCAGATGTTCAGATCTGATAAATTCAGTATTTCCAGATATCAAGGAAGTCGTTAAGGTATCACTCCAATCATGATTGATAAAAGAATGGATTTCTTTCTCTACAAGTATTCAACTTCGATCTTTTTTCTTTTTAAGTTTTCCTTCAGTCCTAGCATCACCCAGAATAGCAAATCAATGAACCAGACTTTCTTCTTTTCAATAACTGTTATATTAGGCATGTTATGAACAAGCTACCTGTCAGTTTGTATTTTAAGATCTAAGAATATAGAAACAGGAACCCAGTTCACATATTGCTATGAGCTAAAATGTGATTTTACTTTGTTTGTTTCTTTTTTCCATTTCTGGCCAAGTTGATGTGCCAACATAAGCCTTTTTAATAAGTAAAATGGCCAGGATGGGAGATGTGTCTAGCAATTGTATTCTTGAGATGCAGTGTTATGGCACCTGGTAGGAATATTTTTAAAATGTATGTTGCAGTTTTTGTTATATCCCTGGTTAAAGAAATCATGGCTTAGTACAATGTGCAAAGTATTTAAACTGCCTAAATAAATAAATGTGATTTGGACATTATAAGACAGAGCAGTTTTCTTTTAAGGGGAAACAAGGTAGACCCAAATTGTTGGGGGCAATATGCTGACTCTGTAAACTGCTTAGAGAGGGCTGTAAAGCACTGTAAAGCGGTATATAAGTCTAAGTGCTATTGCTATTTGTCTGTGAGATTTCTGGGTGATGTTCAGTTTGAACAGAAAGGTGAACCCAGTTCCTTCCTCACGCGACTTTCTTATTTATCTGCTATATCTCACAACATCCCAGATGGAGGTTGTGCAGAAAAAAAAAACGACAGCTTGTTTTTTTTCGAACTGCATCATGTACTCCTATTATAGCTGAAACCTTCCTAAGAGCTGCATCAAGAGAGAGCCAGTTGGCTCACTAGATGGCTTTTGCGCAAAATCCTTATCACTAGAAGACAAAGAAAAATTAATTGCGGCTGAATTCTCCTCTCAGATGATAACTGGAAAAACTCTGGCTATGGAAGAACGTAACAATGTACGATAAGCGCTACATCCTTTCATACCCCATCTCCTATTAACAGAATTTATTTTGAGCATTATTCATGCTTTTCTTTTTAGGAGGGTTCGCATGATATTATAAAACACAGGTCTCAGGAGGTATAAAGAAAAGAGAAGCCCTCTGTAATTTAAGATATAATTAGGCATCCTAAATTGTTTGATAGACATGATGACTATTGTGCAGTGCCTTGTCTAATATCACCCATTACTCCTCAAGCAGGTAGGGAAGTACTTCTCTTCTCCATTATCTTTGTCTTTATCAAAAAGAATGACCTTGACCCAGAAAAAAGGCCTTGGGTTGTGCAAAACAGCTTTAACCCATTGTTGTAAGAACAGATGTCAGCCTTCAACAGTCCAAAGAAAAAGCAACAGAAGAATAAGCATTAGTTGATAGCTCCATTCCCACCCCACTCTGGGGCCAGCCAGAGGTGGTATTTGCCGGTTCTCCGAACTAGTCAAAATTTCCGCTACTGGTTCTCCAAACTGCTCAAAATTTCCACTACCAGTTCTCCAGAACCTGTCAGAACCTGCTGGATTTCACCCCTGCATCACCCCTATGTTTAATATGCACAAGATAACAGGGATTTCAAGTCAAAAAGGAAATACTGAAATAATTTCTTTTTGACTTCATAGTATGTGGGCATATGATTAAACTATTTATCCTTTCTTCCCAGCCTTGGGAATTAAACCAATCTCATAGGATACAAACAAAATGAAACTTCTTTTTAAAAGAAACGATAAAGCATAAAAATTCTAATTTTAAGTGAGACACAAACATTTAATGTTGAAGGAGAAAAATGATATCTAAGTTGGGATGATTCTTCTGACAATGTAAGTAAAACAAATAAAAGAATCATGAAGAAAATACAATGTTCTGGGCAGACTATAAGGTGATTCTGATCTATTATAAATAAATAATTTTTGACCAAAAACGTCTGCAAAGAGATACTGGAGAAGTCTTCAAATAATTATTATAGGAAAATTCCATAGGAATAGGATAACTTCATGAATAAATCTGAGATTTGACTGGAAAATTGGAATTATGTATAATTTCTTGATTTACACAGGAAAAGAAAGAACACAGAGTCTGACATGATACAGAGACATAAATTAAAAATATGGCTCTCGATTATGACATATAATCTATTTTATTCTCTTAAAATAAAGACCTCTACTTCCTTTTATCTGGTTTTTACTTTTTCCTGAACTTTTAAACTTTTTTTCAGAGACTATGGGGAAATTGCAAATCATAATCTTTCCTAATCTCAACCCTGTCACTTTTGCAGCTAGTTTTAAAATGATCAATCTCCTTCTATTTCCAGGAGATGGAGGGGTACGGATAATTTGATTCTCTCTATATGTGATAAAGAACATCTCTCCTTTGTGGATAATGTACATTGACAGTCTGGCAAGGTACATAACAAATCAGTAATGGATGGAAGCTCAAAGTAAAGACAAAGTATCGCACATGTTGAGCTTGACTCATGGGGACCATTTTTTTGTTGACAACAATTTGAAAGTGGTTTTCCACTGCAAACAATTCTAGAAAGTTTCTTTGATATCATGCAAAGTTCTCCTACTATGCTGGATCCTTCTTAGCATTTCTGAGATTCCAAGATCAGCTACTATTCTGCACTATCGGTTATCACCACACAGCCAGCTTCTAGTAACACATTCAAGATATTCACCGCAGTCTTAAATCTTCTGCTACCTCAGGTTCAGGAAGCTCTAAGAAAAAAATGTTTCTGGATTAAGTTTCAAGTTAAACCAATAGCAGCATATAGATGGGTTATTTGACACCCAGAGAGCTAGTGACCAAAGTCTTCTCTTATATAGCCGTAGCAGCTCAACTAAATGGTTGAGTTGTGATTTTTTCTTTTAAGTACATGGCTGTATTTCCTTTTCTCTTCGCTTTGCAACAGATTATTGGGCTAGGGGATATTGTCTAGCTCAAACTTTCAATCAGCTCACTCAACCTGCATCTGTGCCTTCTTCCCTCTTCAGTTAATCTCTGTGATGTAGACTGAAACTGGGATTTGTTAAACTCTTCAGTTTCTGAATATGAAGACTCAATGGATCTCTAATGGAATGTGAGAATGACTTTGGAAGAGGGAGGGAGGAGAGATGCTGCCCGGGGAATAATCAGATAAAAGGGAGAGGAGCCTGTAGTTAACTAATGGGCAGAGGGGAAAAAAACTTGAAAGAATCCAATACAACAGGCAGCATAACACCCAAGACAGAAGATTTGTTCTTTCAGATTTGCAAGGATCTTTTAATGTAGCCTTATAATAAAGTAGAATTAGTTCACCGGGTCAATGTTTCCTGTCGGGTCTACTTGGAAGACTGACATCAATCTTGCAATGTCTGAGGGTACAAATTTCTCATCCTCTCTTTTTACCTTCTGCTAAATTGAGACAAATTCTTTCTGTGTTTCTTTCTCTGCCTGTTAATTACCTGCAGGTTCTCCCCCTTTGATCTGATCATTCCCTAGGGCAGGGGTATCCAACCTTGGCAACTTTAAGCCTGGAGGACTTCAACTCCCAGAATTACCCAGCCAGCTTTGCTTTGAGTTTATACCATTCAAATCAGGAAGCTTTAAGAAAAAAATGTTGCTCCCAGTTCTGTCCGGTTCTATAGAACCGGTAGTAAAACTGGTGGGAGGCTCCGCCCACCCAGCACAACGTCATCATTGCTGATCTGTGCATGCACAGAAGCTTTTGTGCATGTGCAGAAAAGCGTGCGCATGTGAGTGAAGTGAGCGAGCACGATCCCGCTGCGAACCAGTAGTAAAGGTAAGTGGAACGCACCCCTGATCCAAATGCATATTTGTTCAGTTTAGGACATGTGCCACCATAACCAGAACTGCAGCATCCATGAATGGGAATCACATCACATCAGTTTCAGTTTTGTGAAGCCATCTATATATTTCCACCAATTCAGAAAATGGCTATTTTTTAGGAGAGGTATCTATTTAGAATACGTAACCAGTATTCCTTAGCAAAGACCAAATACTCCAATAGTTTCTGAGCCCAGTTCAAATTCCTGGGTATTATTTTTGGAGATCTTCTTGGTTGGGAGTCTGAGATACAAGAAAAGTAGCCTTTTCTCATCTTTAGCAAGATTGTATTTCATCAATCTTGCCTGTTTTTCTTGTGGGAACCAGAAGCTGGCTTCCTTTCTGTCCCTTTTGTCTATGCTGAGAAAACTGTATTTTCCTTTAGCCCACTGATTGAATAATGTGCAATCTATTAAATCACATCTATTAAATCACAGTTTTAAACAAGCACAATAAATCTAATGCTCTTCTATGCCATTTATTGTTGTGCTTTTATGGAATATGGAACTTCACTGCTCATTTGATTCATTTTATTATTAACCAAATCGTACTGTCATTTTTATTATATGCTGTGAACTACTTTGAAATTGTTTCTAGGAAAGGCTGAATACATTAAAAAATAAGTATTCTGTAGTCAAGAATGCAGTGTTGTGGAAATGGATTTTTTCCTTTCCATGGTCCTTTTCAGATGATAAATGCTTCGCAGTCCCATGTAAAATGGGGATAACTTGATACTCCATTGTTTCTCCAGCAACACATGTAGAATAGAATAGAATAGAATAGAATAGAATAGAATAGAATAGAATAGAATAGAATAGAATAGAATAGAATAGAATAGAATATTTAGATAATCCTAATAAATAAGCATATATTTGTTGTTACGGAAGCTTCCTGTTACTCCCATGTAACACCACTGCTGTGCAAGCTGCACTGGTTGCTGGTGGTCCTTCGGATCCGCTTCAAGGTGCTGGTGCTTACCTATAAAGCCCTTCATGGCATGGGCCCGGGGTACTTGCAGGACCACCTCCTACCGGCCTCCCACCACCCAATGCGCTCACATAGGATTGCCCTCCTCTGGGTGCCATCGGCCAGACAATGTTGGCTGGTGACACCCAGGATGAGGGCATTCTCTGTGGTCGCACCGACCCTCTGGAATGAGTTACCCACTGAGCTCCGGATGGCATCCGACCTCCGCACTTTCCATGGTGATCTGAAGACATGGCTTTTTCAGCAAATTCCCAGATCTGCCAGGAGTTTTAATTGCTTGGGGATTTTAAATTGAATTATTTTAATTTCATTTTATTATCATGTTGTTTTATCTTGTGAGCCTCCCGGAGTTCTACAGGAGAAGGGCTGCATATAAATATGATTAAATAAATAAATAGATAAGTAAATAAATAAACAGGTGAAACAAAAAATTAGAATATTGTGCAAAAGTTTATTTATTTCAGTAGTGCAACTTAAAAGGTGAAACTAATATATAAGATAGACTCACTACAGTGAGATAGTTCAAGCCTTGATTTGCCATAATTTTGATGATTATGGCTTATAGCTCATGAAAACCCCAAATAAATAATCTGAGAAAATTAGAATATTACATGAAATCAATAAAACAAGGATTGTACATAGAACAATATCGGACCTCTGAAAAGTATAAACATGCATATGTACTCAGTACTTGGTTTAGGCCCCTTTTGCACAAATTACTGCCTCAATGCGGAGTGGCATGGATGCTATCAGCCTGTGGCACTGCTGAGGTGTTATGGAAGACCAGGTTGCTTCAACAACGGCCTTCAGCTCTTCTGTATTGTTCAGTCTCATGTCTCTCATCTTTGTCTTGGCAATGCTCAGGTCAGGCAAGTTTGCTGGCCAGTCAAGCACAGGAATCTCATGGTCATTGAACCAAGTTTTGGTACTTTTGGCAGTGTGGGCAGGTGCCAAGTCCTGCTGGAAAATGAAGTCAGCATCCCCATAAAGCTCGTCTGTGGAAGGAAGCATGAAAATCTCCTGGTAGCTGCCTGCATTGACCCTGGACTTAAGGAAGCACAGTGGACCAATACTAGCAAATGACATGACTCCCCAAATCAACACAGACTGTGGAAACTTCACATTGGACTTCAAGCATCTTGCAGTGTGTGCCTCTCCATTCTTCCTCCAGACTCTGGGTCCTTGATTTCCAAATGAGATGCAAAAGTTGCTCTCATCAGAAAAGGGAACTTTGGACCACTGAGCAACAGACCAGTTCTTTTTGTCTTTAGCCCAGGTAAGACGCTTCTGATGTTGTTTGTTGTTCAGGAGCGGCTTGACAAGAGGAATACGACATTTGAAGCCCATGTCCAGGATCTGTCTGTGTGTGGTGGCTCTTGATGCACTGACTCCAGCCTCAGTCCACTCCTTGTGAAAATCCCCAACACTTTTGAATGGCCTTTTCCTGACAATCCCCTCCAGACTGCGGTCATCCCTGCTGCTTGTGCACGTTTTTCTTCCATACTTTTCCCTTCCTCATAATTTTCTATTAATGTGCTTTGATACAGCACTTTGGCAACATCCAACTTCTTTTGCAATTACCTTTTGAGGCTTTCCCTCCTTATGGAGGGTGTCAATGATGGTTTTCTGCACAACTGTCAGATCAGCAGTCTTTCCCATGATTATGATTCCTACTGAACCGGACCGAGAGACCATTTAGAGTCTCAGGAACCCTTTGCAGGTGTTATGGCTTAATTAGCTGATTAGAGTGGGACACTTTGAGCCTAGAATATTGAACCTTTTCACAATATTCTAATTTTCTGAGATTGTGAATTTGGGGTTTTCATGAGCTGTAAGCCATAATCATCAAAATTATGACAAATCAAGGCTTGAACTATCTCGCTTTGCATGTAATGAGTCTATCTCATATATTAGTTTCACCTTTTAAGTTGCATTACTGAAATAAATGAACTTTTGCACGATATTCTAATTTTTCGAGTATCACCTGTATGTTAGACTCATCTCTTCCTCCCCCTTGTAACATACTCTTGAATTTAAAGAAAAATCATAAAGTTAATGTCTAAGCAACCAAATCATAAGAAAATGGGCCAAAATAAGTTGTAAAGTCTGACAACAGCTGTTGTCAGAAAGACAGGAGGGGAATGATTTTGACATTAATGTATGAAAGTAAATTTAGTCTAATATGCTCAGAAGCTATTATCTGGAAAAAAATTAATTATAAAATACAATGTGCAGGTATCTGTGGATGCCTTTATCAACGTATCTTTTATTTTATGTACACTGAGAGTATATGCACCAAGACAAATTCCTTGTGTGTCCAATCATACTTGGCCAATAAAAATTCTATTCTATTCTATTCATATGGTCTTATGTTTCACTGCAAAATATATGGAAAGTCAGGCTAGGATTCCATTCTGCAGCAGAGCTTAGTTAATGTCTATAATGCCAAATTCAGTCTGCTAACAGTGCCCTGAGGTGCTGGCTATTTAAGAATCCAGATTAAAATGGTTCCCAAAAATTTGGAAAAAAAATAATACAGCAATACAAAATGAACAACAAATAAGAGTATGAGTAATAATGAGTTTGAAAAAGGAGTTAGAGTAAAATAAATGAAAATGTTTAGCTAAAATTGTGCCTGCAATTTTGCCTGTTACTTAAAAAAAAAAGCAATGTTGGCACCAGGGCTATGAAGGCATTGCATTTCCAAAGTTCCTATTGAAATAATCTCATAGATGTAAATCCTAGAGGTGAATGCCTTGATTTAACAGAGAAGGCTAGGGTTAGGGCTAAAGAACAACCTCCACTGACAACCTTTGTTTGTTCTCAGGCTACCATCTCAGCCAGCTTGCAAAATTAGAAGGTGAGCCAGTCCTGCAGACATTGACTTCTTTGAGGAATGTAGCTCTGATTCCCCTCCACCCAAACCCAAGATGCAGAACTAAGGAGTAATTTGAAACCTTTCTTCCTCGAAGTTTGCAGCATTACATTGTGAGAGAAAATGGGAGAGGAACCAAACTGACAGGAAGGAAAGGCTGAAGATGCTATTCCTGAAGATGCTTTGAAGGGCAGCTAGTTCCTCCTTACATGTGGCCGGTGTTGATTGGCATTGATTTAGGATATGCTGTTAAGTGATTCTAGTTCTGTCCCACTCCAGACAACCTCTCTTGGAATGTAAGGGCTGCCGATAGAACTCTGATCTGATTACAAGAGAGGAATGACAAGTTGTAATGTTTGTATCTCAAAACTCAGCATTTTAGAAAGCTGTTCCCCAGACGGGTCAAGGTGCCCTACACCTCTATACTATGCTCATACACATAGTGTTTGGAAATAACTGCATGAAAAGCAAACACTTTAAATGTAATTCTCTTTTAAGGAATCCTGATATTCCTTTTTAAGGTTAAGGTCCCCCTCACACATATGTGCTAGTCGTTCCTGACTCTAGGGGACGGTGCTCATCTCCGGCCGAAGAGCCAGTGCTGTCCGAAGACGTATCCATGGTCATGTGGCTGGCATGACTAAACACCAAAGGTGCACAGAACGCTGTTACCTTCCTACCAAAGGTGGTCCCTATTTTTCTTCTTGCATTTTTTACATGCTTTTGAACTGCTAGGTTGGCAGAAGCTGGGACAAGTAACAGGAGCTCACCCCATTATGCGGCACTAGGGATTTGAACCGCTGAACTGCCGACCTTTTGATCGACAAGCTCGGCGTTTTAGCCACTGAGCCACTGCATCTCTGACATCCCTTTTAGTCCATCATTAATTTTTTTTTAAAAAGAATAATGCATTTTCCTCTCCGTTTGTGCCCTGCACTTTAATTTATTCCTGGACTAGTGGACTGAATGACCAGAACATTCAGACAGCCAATTCTGTAGAAAAATCATTAAGATTAAGTGCAAGAAGTCTTAGTTAAGCACTATTTCAGGCAGGATTTTCCCCTCCCTCCCCTTCCAAGCCTTAAAAATAGGTACTGAAAAATGGCTTCTCATTTCAGCAAATGACCTTGCCGATCTCAATCCTTGACTTTTCAACCTTTAAATGAAAATATATATTGCTATGACTGAAATAAAGATTTGATTTACACACACACACACATTTTTATGACTACAACAGGCTGTGATTTTCCTATTCAAGCTCTTGCTAAATAGCTTCACCTAGCAAAGACGGTGAAAACCTGCATCATAGATTTTAGATTACTGTTAATTTTTTAAAAAGCAGACTAGACGTTTTTATAAATAACAAAGTAATGGATATGCACATAAAAAGGAGGATACTTATATTTTCTGTATGAAATGGCAGAGGATACTACCTTCTATGTTAGTTTAGAAAAACTGTACAGTATTCTTATTATTTTGATTCCTGAATTTATATTCATACTTCATAATACTTCATAATACTTCATAATAATGGGAATGTTCCTGACAATATGCAACACTTTTTGTCTCCAGTTTCCTCTTCGTATGCATGTTTATATATGTATATATAGAAATGCTCCAAGATGGCATGCATCTTGAAGGATGGGAATATTAACAGCCGAGCTAGATGAAGACTCAATGTCAGTGTATACAGGTAGTCCTCAATTTAACAATGGTCTAGAATTACAAAGGGCACAGAATGGGTACTTTACAGCCCATAAAGCATTTCCAGTCAACGCAAAACATTGCCCCATCAGCCCTGTAGTCACATAATCACAGCCTGGGTGCTTGGTATTCTGTTCACACGTATGACTGGTTGCCAAGGGCCCTGTAATCATGTGATCAACATTTGCAATCTATCTGCTGGCTTCCGCAGAAAGTCAATGGAGAAGCTGGCAGGGAAGGTTGCCAGCTGTTGCCTCCTGCCACAGAGTTCCTAGCAGGCAGCTGTTAACCATTGCCATCAATCAATTGTAGAAGGCAACTTTACTTGGACCAGTTTACATCCTGCAACGGTACTTAAAAACCATCAAACAAGAATATCTGCCTGCCCTGGATCCTTGAGAATGTCTTGATAGGTAGATAAAAATGCCAGATTCATCCTAAATATCTAGTGGACTGTGTGACTAACCATAATAATAATTTTATAGAGCCACTTCCTCAGTAAAGGTGGTCCTCGACTTACATCACAATTGAGGCCAAATTTCTGTTGCTAAGTGAGACATTTGTTAAGTGAATGTTGCTCCTTTTTACGAACTTTCTTGCCACAGTTGTTAAGTGACTATGGGGATGCTGCAATGGTTGTAAGCAGAGATGGGTTTCAGCAGGTTCTGACCAGTTCTGGAGAACTAGTAGCAGAATTTTTGAATAGTTCGGAGAACTGGTAGTAAAAATTCTGACTGGCCCCACCCCCATCTATTCTCTGCCTCCCAATTCCCAGCTGATCGGGAAGAAAGGGGGATTTTGCAATAACCTTACACTGGAGTGGGGTGGGAACAGAGATTTTATAGTATCCTTCCCCTGCCATGCCCATCAAGCCACACCCACTGAACTGATAGTAAAAAATTTTGAACCCCACCACTGGTCGTAAGTGTGAAAACTGGTCATAAGTTGCTTTTTTCAGTGCCATTGTAACTTTGAACAGTAATAAATGAACTATTGTAAATCAATACAATACCACAGAACTTCTACTTTTTTTTTTTGCCAAGTCAGACTTCTGGTGATTACATAGACAAGTTAATGTAATTTTCTTGGCAGCATTTTCAAATGTCACTTTCTTTGCTTGTCTCTTAACATCATAAAGGATGGCAACACAGCTAGAAAAACAAACAAAGGGGAGAGAAGGATTTGGAGAGCATTGAAGTAAATGAACAACAGTTATGCTTTCAAATGAGTCTGAACTTGACCCATTTACATCATAGGCGAATGTGTTTGTGATTCCCCACTTTCCTGGCGTAATGGAAGTGACATGCCTACAAGGCATGCCTACAAAGCATGAATAAGTGTGTGTACACTTTGGAGTGGCCCTCGCCCCATTTGATCTGCCTCATTCTGCCCCATTCTCCTCAGGCTATGAGTAATTGTTGAGAATCTTTGAGATGAACTGATAACATTATCAGTGTGTTGCTGTGGGTTATGTTATTTTATATTCTGTTACCATGGATGTTTCATTATACTTCTATTGATGTGGGAACCGACAATGGTGATTTTGATTGTGGCAGAATATAAGTCTGATCAATCAATCAAACTTGGGGAGTGGAGAATTTTCATTAGGGATCTAAAGAAAATTTAGCTTTACTCTTAGCTTTCTTAGATGATCAGACCTGAATGGTGTCTATGAAATTTGGTATGTTGCCATGAAACTGAGCTTTCATTTTCCTATAATTTTCCTCTTATTCGAAAAAACTATTGTTTTTTTTTTCCTCCAGGCTAGCCTGTCAGACAAAGGAATTCTCTTTTCAAATTGTGCTTTAGATTTAGGCATAAACCTTAGCCCTAAATCCACTTTATGTGTGTATTGTATTTATTTAAACAATTACGGGCC
Organism: Masticophis lateralis; assembly: GCA_030761175.1. Classification (NCBI taxonomy): domain Eukaryota; kingdom Metazoa; phylum Chordata; class Lepidosauria; order Squamata; family Colubridae; genus Masticophis; species Masticophis lateralis. The sequence goes on along the minus strand of JAUDYJ010000001.1, from coordinate 85,015,134 downwards.
CAACTCCTAAGGGCTCTGGTTAACATATTGCTTAAAAAGCAAGAACAATACTATAAATTTGAGGAAAAAAAATTATAAATGTCACAAAAAGAGAAATATACATAACCCTCCTCTGATAGGGACTGCATCATCAACCTCTCCCAAGCAGTGGTGGAATTCAATTTTTTTTTACTACCGGTTTTGTGGGTGTGGCTTGGTGGGCGAGTGTGGCTTGGTGGGCGTGACAGGGAAAGGATACTGCAAAATCCCCATTCCCTCCCACTCCAGAGGGAAGGATATTGCAAAATCTCCATTCCCACCCCACTCTGGGGCCAGCCAGAGGTGGTATTTGCCGGTTCTCCGAACTACTCAAAATTTCCGCTACCGGTTCTCCAGAACCTGTCAGAACCTGCTGAATAACATCCCTGTTCCCAAGTCTTCAGAGAAGAGCCCAGTGTTCAGTGACTTCCTAAACATCATCAAGGAGATAACTATTTGCATATATCTGCATATTAAAATTACCTTTGCATAAATACTTATCTTGCCGATAAATATTAGTTTAGTACCAGTTTATTAGCCTGGGAACATTTGAACATTGAAACATTTGAGAAGATGTTTGTTTACATCTTGGTCTTGTCACTTGACAGCGAAATAGCTAGCTAATCCGATGTAGGCTTTAATTAAGGAAGAGACACAGGGAGGGGAAAAGAGAGGAAGGTAGGTTAGTTATACAGATATAGGTTACATAAGAGACAGATTACAAGTAGTTTATCAACTGATAATTGCAGTGCATTAAAAACTCATTGTGTTTGTTGAGAACTTTTGAGATTCTTGAAAACTTTTGATATATGTGAGTTCAGCAGTCTCTAGCTGTGTGGTGTGTTGAAATCTCTTTTCCCCCCAAAGTGGTCGCTTTGTGATTTGCAATATTGTTTTTCATTTATTAATTTGGAAAAGGTTTGGAGGTTTATTCTCATTTTTGGCTATTGTAGACTAACAAGAGTCTTCTCCAACTATGTCAAGAAAGTAAAATAATCCAAATGTATATAGGGAACATCTAAGGCAGGCTGTCTGTGAAGTGCATTAATCCTTGGCAGCTATTAGTTCCATTAATGTTTCTGTTGAAAAATGAATACATTCAAAATAAATTAATTATGTAACATACATCCCATGGCACCAGATGTTGGCAATCATTATCAATTATCTAAAACTATAAAGTTAATAATGATTTTTTTCCTCAAACCTGAATTATTCTAGATTATATTGAGTCTGAATTAATTATATAATTTTTATATTATTGTACTATTGTTATAAATATGAAATAACCAAATGAGAAGGTATTTTCTCTTTCCTGGTTTTAATTCTGGTAAACAGACATATTCATAAAATCTAGATCTAATCTAGATTTTAGCAGGAGGAAAAGAGAAAAAGAGAGCAAATAAACCGAACTGCTCTTTATCTAAGCTGTTCTATCAAATTTGTGGTTTCTGTTATTGAATTAGTTCAATAGTTATTAGTTTAAGCAGGTTTACATGGTATTAGATTTATATGCCAAATTTTGATAGGAACGAATAATATAAAAATCAATGTAACAATATTAGCTTGTTTCCTGTTTTGTCCACAATTCAGGTAAGTCTTTACTCAAAGTTCCCTAAGATACACAATAATGCACATGAAAATTGCTCACATGGTAGTTTTGGCTTTGGAAATTACCAGCATTAAATAAAGGAATTAATACACTGTATACAGAGCAGCCCCTGCAGCCTGTTTTTGATCTTATGGAAGGAATCCTGTTAGTGAAAATATTATTTATTTATTATTTGTTTGGCACCCATTAAGTAATTTCTTTAACAATATGTACAATATTCATTTTCACAGAGAGAGAGAGAGAGACAGAAAGACAGACAGACAGACATCTTTCAGTTTCCCTATCTAATAATGGAAGCAAATTGATTCTGAAAGGTAGCGATAAGCTTATCTGAATGATCAATAGTGAGGAAATGAGTTGGCTTATCTTCCCAGATGAAGAAGATAAGTTTTAATTGATTAATTGATGCTTCTGGCACTGTTTTAATTGTCAGTAAACTTTTGATGGATTGCTACTGTAGGACAACCTGAAACTGTGAGTTGCTGATATGATAATTGATAAAATACGAATGAAGGCAAATATACATGTCCTAAGTTTATTTTTATTATTATTATTATTATTATTATTATTATTATTAATTAGATTTATATGCCGCCCTTCTCCGAAGACTCAGGGTGACTTACAATGCGTTAAGCAATAGCCTTCATACTTTTGTATATTTTTTTATACAAAGTCAGCTTATTGCCCCCACAAACTGGGTCCTCAATTTACCTACCTTAAAAAGGATGGAAGGCTGAGTCAACCTTGAGCCTGGTGAGATTCGAACTGGTGTAACTGCAGACAGCTGGATGTTAATAACAGGCTTTCGTCTGCTTTTAGCCTGTTGAGCTATCCAGGGTCTATTTTATTTTATTATTAAAATTTATATGTCGCCCTTCTCCCGTAGGACTCGGGGTGGCTTACCCAATAAAACAACAACAATAACAACAACAATACAATGTTAAAATCCAATTTTAAATTTTAAATTACCGAATTATAAACCCCATAAATGGTCAGGGAATTTGATGAAAAAGCCATGTCTTCAGGCTGGTGCAGAACGTGCAGAGATCGGGAGCCGTCCAGAACTCAGTGGACAACCCATTCCAGAGGGTCGGTGCAGCCACTGAGAACCCCTCATCCTGGGGGTCGCCAGCCAACATTGTCTAGCCGACGGCACCCAGAGGAGGGCACTTCTACATGAACGCACAGGACGGTGGGAGGCCGGTAGGAGGTGGTCCTCCTGCAAGTACCTCAGACCCATGCTATGTAGGGCATTATAGGTGCATAACAGCACCTTGAAGCGGATCTGGAAGGCCACCAGCAGCCAGTGCAGCTCGTGCAGGAGAGGTGTTGCCAGGGAGTAACAACCCGCGCGGCTGCATTTTGGACTAGCTGGAGCTTCCTGCTGCACTCCAAGGGCAGCCCCATGTAGAGCACGTTGCAGTAATCCAATTGAGAGACAATGAGAGCTTGAGTGACTGTACAAAGGGCATCCCTGTCTAGGAAAGGCCGCAACTGGCGCATTAGGTGAACCTGTGCAAAAGCCCCCCTTGTCACAGCTGTTAGATGATCTACCAAGGACAGCCGGGAATCAAGGAGGACGCCAAGGTTGCAAGCCTTTTCAGAGGGAGTCAACAACTCCCCTCCCATCATAAGTGACGGGGTGGCTAGATCAGGGGATGTCGGAATCCACAGCCACTCAGTCTTGGAGCGGTTAAGCTGGAGGTTAATGTTGCAGGATCCAGTCGGTGGTCATTCTGCTAGATTAGAGAGAATTTCCCTGAGGATGGGCTCCAGCCTGAGTCCCAAAATTCAGAAATCTAAACCTCTGGTGCCAGTGACAAATCCAGATTGGATAGATAAAGCAGCAGATCTAGGGAAAAGAAACCCAAGTACTACTGTCTGAATTATTACCTGAAATTGTGTATGATGTAATTCAGATATTAAGCCCACAGTATAAGAGGAACAAAATAAGCAACTGGTATCTTTTGTGCTAATAAATCCATCCTGTATTGACAACGGTCAATTCTGAAAAACAGAATTGCCTAAGTGACTGCACGAACCAAACCAGATTTTAAAAAGCCTATAGACCTTTCTTGGCACATAGGATTTTTCACAATGACTTTCCCCAGAGAACCATCTGCCTTCCCAGAGATGTCAGTAAAAGGAGCAAGAATCAGTACAGTAGTTTCTAGGAAAGTGAAATAATGTAAATAATTGAATAATGAAACAAATCAACATTCTTGCAGTTGCAATTTACTTCCATGCTGGCTTGGAAACTTGCAAGCTACTGGGAATAGGGGAAGAGGCATCTTAAATAATTGTTTTATTGTGCTACATTTGCAGAACATTTATGGTATCTTGATATACCAGTATCATCCAGGAGAACCTTTCCCAAGGTCTCTGAAGAGAGTTTGATTTTTTTTCTCAGAGCCCCCTGTACTGTTAGCATCATTTCACAAACTTTTTAACCTCGAAGTAACAGTAACAGAGTTGGAAGGGACATTGGAGGTCATCTAGTCCAACCCCCTGCTCATGCAGGAAACCTACAGTAAGGATTCGAACCGCTGACCTTTCTGATCGACAAGCTCAGTGTCTTAGCCACTGAGCCACCTAGGGAGCCACCTCTGGAGATTGATCTTTACAAGACATTTTTATGCAGGAATGTTTTCCGTGCCTCTGCAAGATTCCCCACACCTTTGTAAATCCTTGTTATTTTACTTTTGCCCTGTAAGGAGTTCCCTCAAGTATTCATTGTATTGTTCTTCTCTCAGTTCCCATATTCAGGGACTAGCACTGAAAGACCTGTCTGAGCCTGAAGACATCTGTTTACAATCTATGCTCCCAAACCCTCATTCAATCATACCTCCTTCTCCCCTCCCACCCATCTGGCTTTCAAAGGCTTCAGTTTGCAATCTTGGCAAGCATTGTGATGTTCCTGCCCACTGAACTGAGCAGTACATAATAATATGTCAGAATCACTGTGAAGTTTCAGATGTATTGATGTTCATTGGGATGCCTATTTCATTGCAAATACAAAGCTTAGATAACACCTTGAGACAGTTTACTGGAGCAGCTCTCTGTGTATTCTGCATTTTGGGTGATTTCCTTGTGATGCAAATATGGTGTAATTAGTATCGTTGGAAGCCCAACTTGAGTAAATAATGAATTAATGAATTACATGTGTTATGTTTATTAGGTTTATCCTCACAAAGGGGAAAAGGGAGAAGAATATTTAATTATTAAAAGCACTGTATAAAAGAATATGTGTGTTTATGTATGTATGTACATATGTATGTATGTATGCATGCATGAATAATATGTATAGTTTGGGAATCTTTGTCAGAATTGTTATAATATCGTTTTGTATGTATTTGCAACTTTAAGGGTCTTGTCAGTTGTAGTAAGTATAAATCAGATAAAACACATAAACATATAAATCAATTGAGGAGACTGACATGCTGAAATCTAGATATTAATTCATTATTGTGGTTGATTGCAATCAGCCAGATGTTTAGAACTGGATTTGGCATTTTTATCCACCTATCGAGTCTTTACCATGCACCTGAGATAAACAGATGGTGTTGCTTGATGGTGTTAAAGGTATTGTTCAGGATGTAAGCTGTTCCAAGTAAGCTGCCTTTTGCAATTGACTGATTGTGATTTTCTCAATGCTGATGGTGTTCAAGTGGTTCTCCAGATATTTTGGAATTGCACCCAAGGTGCCTTTTACTACTAGTACTATATTTGCTTTCTTTTGCCACAGTTGTTCTACTGTCAGGCAAGGAAACCAGGATAGAGTTCAAAAGCACTGTTTAATCCATGCAACTATATACAAGAATCTGATATACTAATGGTCAAGACAACTTGGAAACAAATAAAAGTAAATGGACTTCAAGGAGGGCTGGACTTAGGTCTCATTTGGAGGTGTAGGGACTGATGTGTTTTACTCTGCACTTGGGCTCAGCCTGGTTATCTCCTACATCTTCTCCCACTTGCAGGTTTTTGTGGCTAATATAGGACTGAAAACTGATATAATTGCAACTAAAATAAATACAAGAGAAAAACAGGATGCAGTCAAGGCCATTCTAGTGTTATTCAATTATTATTATTACAAACAATTTAATCTGCCATCCTAGCCCATTTGCCCAAAGGGGACAGGAGGGTTAGTTGAACTTCAAAGGACAGGTGCTGAAATATGTATTTCATCACATGCTTCCCTTTGGCCCTCTTGTGAATGTCCATGGATTAGCCAATACTTTCTTTGGAGATATTTTTCCTACTTCCCTGTCTGGCCTATAACTCAGATTTCCCATCCAAGTACTAACTAGAATAAACTCTGAGGATTAGTTTTTTAAGATCAGTCAATGAAGAACTCAGCTGAAACAGTTGTAGAATCCTAGGTGGATCAAAGCCAAGTTTTCTCATTCATCCTTGACCTGGTAAAGTCTTCATGAGGCATCCTTTACTTGTCTTTCTGTCATAACTGGTTTTTCTTCTTAAGAAGAAAAATCCTCCCCAGTTGTGATCTGAAATGCATTATCTTCTAAATATTTTTTTTCTGAACGCAAAGACAAATACTCTGTCTTGCTTTCTGGAATCATTCAAAAAGAAGCCTGATTCCTGCTAAGACGTCTGGCCGAAACATTCTTATAGTGATTTCACTCCAGTCAAAGGCATAGAAAATGCAGGTGCATATACTGTGCTTAGAGGATGCCATAACATTTTTGTGAATGGGGGTGTGGGGAGAAAGAGCGTGATGAGAAGAAACTAAGAGAGAGAGAAATTCTCTGAGGGTGGGCTGCAGCACAAGTCTGAAAGCTCAAAGACTAAACCTCCGGTTTAATTATATATTTATAAATATATTATTTATATTTCTATTTATAAATATATTATTTATATTTCTATTTCTTTTAAAAAACCCATCCTCATTATGGTGTATATAGGAGGACAAGGAAGAGTGCTGGATTCAACTGATTGGTCAGAGGTTTTTCATCCCTTGTAACAGGAACAGATAGCTTGATGAATTCCAGACATTTTTGGACCTTCTTTTCATATCCCTTAATTAGCCTACCCAACCTTCAGGGATGATCAAAATTTCAGTCCAAAATCTCAAGAGGGATCAAGTTGGCCACTTCCTTCTTGCCTTACTTTCTATGTAATATCTGCATACTCTATTGCTAATCAACATGCATTCCTGAGTCAGAAATCTGGCAAAGAACATGTATCTGCTGTATTGATTTATTTTTTTTTGTAATTAATTTCCCCAGAGTTTACTAGCTGTTTAGTGGAGGATTAATGCAATGAATTATATTATCTTCATGTCATACTGTATTTATTTGGACAGTTCAGTGATTAAAGGCTGGAAGCTAAAAGAGATAAGGTCTGGCACTAGTAGGAAATGAGAAATGGGCATCTATGTGTTTCACAGCAAACTATAAGAATTTAGTGACAAGGATTGCATGCTTATTTCGTTTTCACCCAGGGAAGTGAGAACAGCATTTATCTGGTTCTTCCATTTTGGAAGAAAATGCCTATGAGATTTCATAGCATCAGGTTTTATCTATAAATGTATCTGCTAAATTCCATTGTTGATTAAATGGGAGAGGAAAGGGGCTTCCATATATGGTTTTCCGTTTAGAAAATCTCAGAGTAGCCTTGTATCAGAAGCAATTGTTTAATAATTAGCTCTCATCAAGGCCCACTTTGGGCTAAGGCCAGTAAGCATGAGTCTAGGGTACAAAAGCTGAAGGGAGCACCAGTGATGCTCTTTCTTCTGATTCACTCTAAAGCTGCAAATTTTTGTCTTGGCAGGAGATGATACCATCAGTCAATGTGGCCTCAGGTACCATATACCTTTGTGCCATCACAGGCTCCCATTAGATAGGAGTCATATGTTAGTAAAATCCATTAGGATCATCCAGTGTGGATTAGATGGAAAGAAAAATGCCAGATGTTCAAGCTGGTTTTAGAAAAACCAGGAACAAGTGAGGAACAAGTGATATTATTGCTGATATATGCTGGATAGCCAAAGAATAGTAGGAAATAAATAAGTGCTTCAGCCTTCAATTGGGTTGACCATGTCAGACTATGGAAGCTCTTCTGGAAGATGAGAATCCTAGAATATGGCATTGTCCTCATGTAAAAACTTAGAACATCCCTTTCTACATCATACCACTAGCTCTGCTCCTTTCATTTACAAATACAGTATCATGACTCAGATCGAAAAGAAGTGGGGGAGGGGGCTTGGCTTAAGATGCCATAATTCTACTTTTGTCATTCTGCTCCCCTTCTCCCCTCCCCTCATGCTATTGGCACTAGGCAGCTGTTGACCTTAGAAACAGGGAAAGAAGACATTTAGCGTTTGATGCTAACAGTGAGAAACCATGAGATATGGTTCAGTATATGGTACCTTAACTATTTCTCTTTAAACCTGCCAATTCTATTGGGGTCATTAGTTTTCTGTAGTAATTCCCAGGAATTCTGGGAGTTGAAGTCCACAAGTCATAAAAGGGCCATAGTTCCTCACCCTTGAATTCTGGAGGATACTGGAACTGGGAGATTGCTGCATAACAAAACTGCTACAACTATAGTTTTGAACTGTTAGTGCACCAACTCTGGAAATTATGGTATGAATTATGAACCATAACATGTAAAACAGTGTGTCTACACACTCAGGTATTTTTTGCAAAAGAACACTGTAATATATGTAGCAGCTATTGGTATTCACGAAACACACACACGAACAGATGGTATATCATTCCTAGAATGCAAATAATATTATTAATAATGAACAGCAGAAAGAGTATCAATAGTGTTAGATCGGCGCATTTGGAGAAGGCATCAACCACGATGAGGAGGTGGCGCCCCTGCATCGGACCCGCGAAGTCGATGTGGATCCGAGACCAGGGGCTGCTGGGCGTCTCCCATGGGGTGGGCTCCGCCTGGGGGGGTGCTGGTCGGACTTCTTGGCACTGGCTACATCCGGCGACCCATTGCTCAATGTCCTTGTCCAGTGATGGCCACCAGACGTAGCTTCGTGCCAGGGCTTTCATGCGGACGATGCCCGGGTGCCCGTTGTGCAGCGTCTCGAGCATCTTCCGTTGGAGCGCGGCGGGGATCAGCACCCTATCTCCCCATAGCAGGCAGCCTTTCATCGTGGACAGCTCCTTCTGCTTGCGGCTGAAGGGGCTGTATTCTTCTCCGCTAGGCTGCGCCGGCCACCCCCGCAGGATCCAAGACTGCACTTGTCGGAGTGTGGGGTCTCTCTTTGTGTGCGTGGCCACGTCTGCAGATGTGACTGGGCAGCTGCTGTCATGGTCGATGTGCAGGAGTTCGAGGGTGGGGGCGGGGTCTTCCACGGTGTCTGCGGACGGGCATCTGCTGAGTGCGTCTGCGTTCGCGATGGCCTTTCCGGGTTGGTGGGTGAGGGTGTAGGCATAGCCGGCGAGGAAGATGGCCCAGCGTGTCATTCGCGGCGACATGAACGTGGGTGTTTGCTTGTCGCCGGCGAGGAGGCCCAGGAGCGGCTTGTGGTCCGTGACTATGGTGAAGCTTCTTCCGTAGAGGTATTCGTGGAAGCGCTTCACCCCTGCAACGATTGCCAACGCCTCTTTGTCCAGCTGGCTGTAGTTGCGTTCAGCGCTGGACATGGTCTTTGAGAAGAAGGCGATGGGGGCCTCTGTGCCGTTGGGCAGGTCGTGGCTCAGGACCGCCCCCACCCCGTATGGCGATGCGTCGCAGGTCAGCCGGATGGGTAGCGTCTCGTTGTATTGTATGAGGACGCTGTTGGATGTCAATAGTCCCTTGATGGCCCGGAAAGCCGTTTCCTCTTTGTCACCCCACTTCCAGGAAACCGCTTTCCCCAGCAAGCGATGAAGCAGCTCAGTGACTGTGGCTTTCTGTTGGAGGAATATTGCATAAAAGTTAAGCAATCCAAGGAATGCCTGAAGCTCCGCTTTGTTTTTGGGGCTGGGAGCTTCATGGATGGCTTTAACTTTCGATTTGGTGGGGTGTATGCCATTTCTATCGATGAGATAGCCCAGGAACTCAACTTCCTGGACTCCGATGATGCACTTGTCTCGTTTTACTCTCAAGCCCTTCTCCCTGAACCGCTGCAGGACGAGCCTCAGCCGTTCAAGAAGTTGTGCTTTTGAGTCTCCAGAGATGAGCACGTCATCAAAGTAAGGCACTACCCCTGGAACGCCTTGGAGAAGGCGTTCCATCATTGATTGAAAAATCCCCGGGGCGGCACTGACTCCGAATTGGAGACGGTTGCACTTAAAGGCCCCCCTGTGTGTGACAATAGTTTGAGCCTCCGCCGTTTTAGAATCCACTGGCAGTTGCTGGTAAGCCTGGGCCAGGTCCAGTTTTGCAAAAATTGTGCCCTTGCCTAGTGAGTGCAGGAGGTGCTGCACCACTGGCACAGGGTATGCGCTCTGCTGCAACGCCTTATTTATGGTTACCTTATAATCAGCGCAGATGCGCACCGATCCATCCTGCTTCATTGGGGTCACAATGGGGGTTTCCCATGAAGCGTCATCGATGGGTTCCAGAACGCCTTGGGCGATCAGCTTATCCAGCTGCTCGTCTACCTTAGGCCTCAAGGCGAAGGGAACCCGGCGGGGCTTGAGCCGAATGGGGGTTACCCCCTGATGCAGATTAAAGGAAATGGGCTTCCCTATGTACTTCCCCAGCTTACCATCGAAGACTTCGCTGAATTCTTCGATGAGAGCATCGAGTTCGTCTATCCTAATCTGGTGGATGCCTCCGATGGAAAGCCCCAGCGGCTGAAACCACTCAATGCCCAGCAGGTTCGGGCGGCTGTTCCTCACAACTGTGACTGGCAGCTGACCCTCGAACTCCTTGAACGAGATGTGGAGTGTGGTTCTGCCCAGGACGTTGATTGGGTTCCCGCCGAAATCCACCAGTCTGGATTGCAGGGGTTTGAGCTGGCTTTTGGAGATTTGCGGCTTGAATTTCTTCAGCTGCTGCCAGTCGATGATGGTGTAGATGGACCCAGTGTCTACCTCCATCGTGCAGAGCGAGCCCTCGGCCAACAGCGTCACGTTGAACTTGGTGGTGCTGTTGTTGCTGGTGTGTGCTATGGTGGTCTGATTCACCGCGCCATGCCGGGGATCCTCATAGCCGTCGCCTCTGGGTTGGTGAGAGGACCGTTTGGATGTCCTCTGGTTGTCGCGCCGATTTTCGCGGTTCCGTGGTCTGGGTGGTTCAGGGGCTGGGTCGGTGGCTCGGCAGGCCTCTGTGATGTGCCCCCTCTTCAGGCATCGGCGGCAGGTTGCGTCCCGCCATTTGCAGGATGCTCTGGGGTGGTCGCCTCTGCAGCTACCGCATCGTTCGCCGCGGCGGCCATTTTGAAGATTTTCCCGCCGATATGGCTGAGAGACCTTATGGACGGCCATCTCGCCATCTGAATCCGATGGTGATGCGGAATCTTCAGACGATTCGGGGATCGATTGGTGGATCTTGTGGATCCCCTTCGCCTTTTGCATTTCAGCGGCCGCGTGCTCCAAGGACTCGGAGGCGGTGGCCTCTTCCAGTACATCTTTGAGTAGGATGCGTTTCCTACTCAGGAATTTCTTCTGGAGGCCCGCATCCCTCATGCTGAAGACGATGCGGTCTCTCAGCGCATTATCTACGTGGTCAAACTCGCAGTTGGCTGCGATTTGACGGAGTGCGGCAACAAAGTCTTTTATGGATTCCCCCTCGCGTTGGTTCCTCTGATGGAAAGTGAACCGATTTGCTATGGGGGTGCCCGTGGGCGCGTAATGCTCTTGCAGAGCCGCTTGCAGGTCTGCCCAGGACATTTCCTCGATGTCCTGAGGTGCGACGAGGTTCACCGCCATCTCCAGGACCTCGGATCCACAGTGGGCGAGGAAGAGAGCCCTCTTCCTTTCGTTGTCGAGGTTGCTGTGGCCGTTTCCGCGGAGAAATTGGCAGAACCGAATCATGTACGAGCTCCATTTCTCCCGTCCGGGATTGAATGGAGCGATGGACGTGAAGAGCGCTTGCTGTGTTGCCATCGTGCTGAATGGCGGCGAGTCTCTTCAGTGGTAATGGCGATCGTGCCACGCGCTCGATTTCCTCTTAGTCCTTCGTCGCCAGTGTTAGATAGGCGCAGGAATGAAGATGAGACCAGCGGAGTTCATGTAACACGTTTATTAACAGGAACAGAACTGGCGCGGTGCTGCCAGAGCTCTCCTTATATTCGCTCCGGCAGCCGCACCGCCCCCTGACAGGGATTCAAAACTCCCGCCGGAGGATGCCTCGGCCAATCCCCGGCGGATGTCCTTATAAGGACATAACAAATAGTAATAGACATCTGGTGAGCAATTCCAAAACATCTGGAGTGCCACTTGAATGCCATTGTGATCGACAAAATCACCCTCAGTCAATTGCAAAAGATAGCTTACATCCTGTGATGATACTTTTAATGCATCAGATAACACCATCTGCCTATCCCAGGTCCTTGGGAAGGACTGGATAGGTTTTTTTGTTAAAATGTCAAATCCAGTCTAAACATCTGTCTGACTGTGTGACCAACCATATCAACCACAGGTAACAAAAACAGCTGCATAGTAGTAATAAAAACAGAGAACAACCGATAACAATAACAGCTAACAGCAGCTATTGATACTTTCATTGCCATCATCAGCAAGTATCATTTCTCTAAAAAATTCAAGACACATAAGGAAAAACAGAGTTTTTGAATGGCAGCAAGATCATATCAAGAGAGCTGATTTAAGTGGGAAAAAAAATGAAAGAAGAAAAGTAGGACATATGAGGCAGCAGGCCCAGAGTGCATTGGGTACATATGGCAAGGGAAGGAAATTGTTTGTGTCTAATGACAATGACAAGAACGAAAAGGTTCCCCATCCTCCTGCCTGAGGCATCAGGGATGGAAACGGCATTTGTGAGACACTGTGTTGCAAATGCCAGACTCCTTGAAGGGCAGACTTGTTCAAACTGTTCTGTTCTGCAGAAGCCATGTAAAAATTAAATGTGAATGAGTGATGCACTTGTAAAATTAAACATGCTTCCACACATAGAGTCAAAAGACCTTCTCTTTCCTCTTCCCTGGTGGGAAGATGATAAGAAAGCTTTAGATGGGGGTCAACCAGAGGTGAAATGCAAAATATTTTCCTACTGGTTCTGTGGGCGTGGCTTGGGGGGTATGGTTTAGGGGGTGTATGTGTGTGGGCGTAACCAACTCTTTTTTTTGTTTTAAAGCATTTTTTACTACCTATTTGCCGGAACCAGGAGTAAAAAAATGTTTTAAAAAAGTAAAAAAAAAAAGGTTCAACGATCATAGCTGTTCAACGGCGCCTGATCATCAGAACCATTTTTTCTTTTTTACTTTTTTACTTTTTTAAAGCATTTTTTTTCTACCTATTCGCCCAAACCGGTGGTAAAAAAATGCTTTAAAACATTTTTTGTGTTTTAAAGTGTTTTGTGTTTTAAAGTGTTAAAAAAGTTTTTAAAAAGGTTCTGATGATCGCACGGCACAGCTGATTGTCACACCTGATCGTAAGCGGAGAAACCCTGAGTCTCCGGAAAAGGGCAGCATATAAATCTAATAAATGAATAAATAAATAAATAAATAAAAATTTAGGGCAATCTCTTGTTTATTTTTATTCCATACCAATAATTCTATTAGATAAGTTGATTAAGAGATAATTACAGATCTCAAGTCATCCAGGCAACTTCCATGATTGAGGCAGAATTTGAACCTGAGTCTCCTTGGTCTTGAATCAACATCTTAACCAATGTACCATACTGATGCTCACATTTACATTTTTCAAATATGCAATGATCAAATATCCTAATAGCCATATTTAATATTCATCTAATGAAATTGGAGAAAAATGGCATAAAGCAAACCAATACAAGTGCTTCGGTCATGTTTTCTACACAGATAAAGCATGAATAAACCTTTTAATTCAAGAAAGACGTGGTTGATTACCTAGATAATATACAAATAAGATGTGAGGTCTCTTGAATTTAGTTGAATATATTTATGTGATTTATTTCAAAGCAGGCACTACATTTTCTTAGAAATGGCTTACAGTACCTTATTATCCTTATTAAAGAAAAGTGCCTGGATTTCTTTATGCCTAATGTGTTTTGGTGGTATTAGAAGCTACAGTTCTGTGAGGTACACTTTTCCGCAGTGTTTTCACACCCTCTAGTGGTTTGCTATAGAGTTCCATTGTTTCATATTGCTGACAACATGGAGGAATTTGGAGGCAGGTCTTTGTTGCTTTACAAAGGACTATTAGGGCTGGGGGTTATGCAAATCCTCAAGGGAATGCTGTTCCATAGGGCAAACACTATGCCAAAAAGGCAGCTGAGGAGGTTTTACAAATCCAGTAATAATAAAACAAAAATAACTCTTCTGATTTGGCATAGTCTTATGATGTCTGCCACTGGTTTAGGTTAAGATGTAACAAAATGTCGGTCTACACCAACCAAAATCATCAACTCCACAGAAAGGCTATAACTGCTTTTATTGAGGCTATCATAACACAATCTTGCTCATCTGATTGTGCTAGATCTCCTGCTTCTTCTTCTAATATTGCAGTAAATTAGGAAGGTTAATCTGCCTGAGCTCCTTCTGAGTATTATTAATGTTGTAAAGCATCCTGATTTGCATTAAATTGACAGAGTGAAGGTAACTATGAAACAGAAGTCTTTCAATAGAGACTTTTATGGGCTTTCAATGTGCAGTGCAAGCTCTGTAAATGGCTCCAAATATTGATAGTAGAAAGAAAACATCAACTTTAATGATGAAATCCGAGGAATGTCTGTTCAATATATTGGACACTGTAGAAATGCAGAAACCCACACATAAAAAGGACTTTTGCTAGCTTTTCAAAACTTTAAAATTGGAAGTATTTAAAATTGGAAGTATTTACGGGCATTATCTAAGGCTCTAAGGTAATTCTCTGCAATAAGTGAGAATATTTGTTTTCTAAATCCTCCAATTTTGAACCAGTTTACCCTAGCAGTGAATGCTTCTACTTTCTACAGCAACATAATTTCCCCAGCTGTAGGTACTATGCAATTCGGATGGCTAGGAACACCAGATGACCTGCTTGGTGATTTACAGTCTAAAATAGGGCTTCCGGAACTGTGAGGGGTACCTCTCTTGGGGAGGTGCAATCAGAGACCAGAAAAAGTATGAAGAATTAGTATTATATTGCTACAATAAATCCATCTTTTTCCAAAGTTTCATTGTATTCTTTTCACTATTCATTTGTGCTCATTTTGATGTGTTCGTTAAGATTATACTAAAGGAAGGTATGATGACAAAAGGTTTAGATCTAAAATAGATCAGAGATACCCTGAGGAAAGTCAATAAATTTAACAAATAAATAAATTAATAAAATATCTAGAAGGGAACTAGTGAGTTATTCCTAGTCCAGTTTTGAGTATCTTTCATTCAGTCATTCAATTGGTGTTGTTCAATTTAATGTAACTTGGGGTCAGATTTTGTAATAGGATTTCAACTCAGGCATAAAACAAACAGGCTTCATTCTGGGAAAGAAGCCAGATCTTATTAAAGGTTGAAGAGCAATTTCAGAAAATTCTAGCTTCAGGAAGCCCTCAAAGGGGGTGGTTCCAATCCTTGTGTGCTATTTGTTTTCAATTTCATTCTTAACAAGAAGCATTGTGCTGCACAGGGACTTGTGATACCACATTTGATATTCATTGATTATGATGTTTTCTTTATTAGCTCCAGCTGTGGTAGCACTAATCTGTATCTTGATAGAGATAATATTCAGAAGCAGCAAGAAGACTCCTAAAACAGAGCTGAGCACAACCAGCAAAAAGGCAGTGCCTGGCCCATGGGGAGAAGAAGACTTAAAAGATAGGACTGATTTACATGCAGAGGAAGAAGGTATGAAGAACTATTCCTGGCTGAGAATTGGAGAGGGGGGGAGGAATTGAAGTTCAACGCATCTGGAGAAGAACAGGTTGGGAAAAGCTGCTTTACATTAATGTTTTTACACTATTAGTGTTTTGGTGTTAATCTGTAACTCCTATGCAGCTGAAGATCTGGAGTGGTTGAAGAAATGAAATAGTGCTGGTATGGTGCCTGGTGTTTTTGATGGACTCAAAGAGGAGACAAAAGTGGCAATAGCAGCCTCTTAGCAAGAAATGATATGTGGGAATGACCTTGGGAGGCAGGAGGAAGAACTGCAGCCTAGATAATGGTTTAATAAATAAAATTTGAGACTGAAGGAGAAGGTGGTGAACGTGTCTCAGAAGGGACCCCCCCCCTAGTTTTTGGGAAAATAATGAAAGGAATTTTCTGTTAATATGACCTTATAGCAAGACCCAGTTTGGTGTAGTGGTTAAGGCATTAGATTAGAAACTAGAAGACTGAATTCTTGGGCATGAACTCAACTGGATGACCTTAGGCCAGACACTTTCTCTCAGCCCAAGGAAGGAGGCAATGGCAAACTATTTCTGAAAAACCTTGCCAAGAAAACTGCAGAGACATGTCCAGGCAATCTGCAAGAATCAGATATGATTGAACAGGAGTGGGGGAGGGGAACTCTTACAATAAAGATAGAGCTGGTACTCTTGGCTACACTTCTTTTCTGAATTACCTTGCAAAGCTAACATAGCCTGCGGTCCTCCTTTTTGGTTATGTAGATTAATAACTGTAACTGATATAAGGAGCCGTGAAGCTGATCTGAGTTATGGGGAAAGAAAGCAGCAACAGTGTGCACATTATTGACAAAAGCACTTTAACTCTACATGTTTATTGAGATGTATGTCCCTGAAAGCTCAATACAACGTGTTCCTAGATGGACAGCAATGGAATGGGCTTAATCACAAGTGAGGAGCTTTTCCACAGTGTGCAAGTAACTACAGTAGATGCAGCTTTTATGCATGCCACGTCTTTCCTGATTTAATTTACTAAAAAGCCCAAAGCCCAAACGTGGGATAGAAAATGAAAGAAATGTCAAGCCAATGTGGTTATGTGCTCAAGGCTGGATGCCTTTCCAGAATGAGGATTCTGGATTCTCTTGCCCAAAGGATCAATCCTAACACTGCCGGCTGTGTGTTGGGTGGAAGGCAGCCCTTTAAGCTTTGCATATTAGCCTCAGAGTAGAAAGCAAAATGCCAATACTATTCCTTCCTCTTATAAAAGATTTGCCTGAGAGGGGAAAGGGGTCCATTGACTGGCTCTTGCTCTAGCCTGCACTTTCTCTGCTCTTTAACTGAATGGACCCATCAACTAATGTTCTTCTAATGTTTTATTTTTATTTTTATTTTTTTTTGTCAAGCAGGTATTAGATAACAGATATATGTATAAACATGATTATGAATACATGAAATGGATACAAATAAAAGGGAACATAGGACAGGGATGGTAGGCACATTGGTGTGCTTATGCACGCCCCTTAAAAACCTCTTAGGAATGGGGTAAGGTTGACAGTAGACAGTCTTAAGGTTAAAGTTTTGGGGGTTTGGGGAAGAAACTACAGTCAGGTAGTGGATTCCAGGCATTGACAACTCTGTTACTGAAGTCGTATTTTCTGCAATCAAGTTTGGAGTGGTTTGTATCTATTGTGTGATCATGTATTGTTGTGGTTGAAGCTGAAGTAGTCATTGACAGGTAGGACATTGTGGCAGATGATTTTATGTACTACACTTAGGTTGGACCGAAGACAGCGAAGTTCTAAGTTGTCTAAGCCCAAAATGTCAAGTCTTTCAGGAGTTGGTCTTCTGCGGAATATCCTTATATTCGTTGCATAGGCACTGGGCCAAATATGTATTACATTTAAGAATAGTAGGAGTATGTAAATTCATACTAACAGCCAAAACTGCTGTTAGAAAAAAAAATCTGGAAGAGGGAACTTTGACTTTCAAGTTTTCTTCCCTTTCTCACTTGTTTTCCTGATTCGGGTTGTGAGGGTGGTAATAGAAACCTTTGCAATGAAGAAATGAGAGAATGGATTGAAGTCATAGCACATAGTGTTTTGATTGGTGAGATGAAATCGTCATACTTGCATTCTGTGATCAGCCTTAGTCATACTCAGCCAGGTTGATCAAAGCCAGCGGTTCATTGCTTTTAAGCAACTGCATGACTTGGGTGCATTCAGAAGAGTCATTTAGTTGCGCATGATGGCAGAATGAGAAAAGTTAGAGCACTTTTAAAAATCCTGTCAGCATCCAAAGAAAACAACCTTGAGCACTGTCTTCAAGAACCCAGTGTCTTCAAGAACCCAGTGTTTTAGGATCATGAATTTTGCTGCTAGAGGTCCGTTTTGTTCTCCTATGTTTAACCCATGGATCATTTCACCCTCCTTTATATTTTGATAAGAAAGATATTTTATTAACGGTTTATGAACATTGATGATTTGGCATATAACAAATTAAATGGCCTTTTATCCATCATTCTCCATTCGTCTTATCTTTTAACTTTCATTTTTAGTTGTTTGGGGCTGCTCTTTTACCATTTACCCTCCTTTATTTTACCACAACCTTTCCTCTTCTCCTCCCCTTCTCTTCCTTCCTCCATCTCTTCTTACTTTCTTTGTTCTTCCTCTCCTTCTCTTTCCTACTTTCCCTTCCTTTCCCCCACTCCTCTCTTCTTCCTCCCTTTCTAACCCTCTCTCCTACTCCTCTTTCTCCTCCCTTTTCTTCCTCTCCTTTTCCCTCTCTTCTATCTCTCCCCCTCCTTTCCTCTCTTCTCCCTCCTCTCTCTACTCCTCTCTCTCTACTCCTCTCTCTAGTTGTTTCCCTTTTCAATTTGATGGATGAAAATGATGGATTAAAGATTGTACATTTAAATATGTTTATGAGAAATAAAAATAAAAACTCTTTGGACAAATTAAATGGCAAAGTAAGAAGCTCTTCTTAGAAACTAAACAAACAGCATGAGGAACGTTCTATTAGGAGCTCTCCTCCACTGATTCTTTTGTTTTGAAATTAATGAAATGGGAAGCCATTCTTTCTGCCTCTTTATACGTGAAAGTCATGAAAAAAGTAGCTACAATAATACATTCTTACAGTTTTTAGGAAAAAAAAATCTGTTTTTCTGAACAGTTTAGAATGTAAAGGGAGAAATTATTCTGCAGCTGCTAACATCTTTTATTTTCTTATGTACTTTTAAAACATTGCAAACTGCAGTTTCATCTGCAACAAAATAGTGGTGTACATAGATTTTTAAAATTATACAAAAGTAAAATTACAGCAATCAGAGCATAAAGCAACTATTCATCAGCAAACCAGCTATACTGAACAATAAATCAAGGCAAACTGGGTTGAAAACATTTCAAAGCTTAGGCAAACAGGAACCATTTGATTTGGTACCAAAGTGATATTAGCATAATCATCCCATTCCTAAATTAGCTGTTGCTTCAGTCAGCAGCAGCAGTGACACTTCCTCCATTCTCTTCTTCCTCCTCTATTTATTTGGATTGCCTGGAAGTGGTTGAGAAAGGCCTGGACTACAGGATGGAAATACGGTTTTCGGGGTCTTTCCCAGCACTTGCTGTTAGCTTCCTTCATCCTTTTCTCATGAGACATAGGGTCAGTGCTGCTGCAGGGAAGAAGCACTTGTGTGTCACCTCTCCTTTACTCCAATCTCAATAATCATAGCCAGGGAGGATCTAGGACTTTTCAGCTCCTACCCTTGGCAGCTCCTGCTTCTCCACCAGGGTTTCTCTCTTTTCTTTCTTCCTTCCTTCTCTCTTTCTCTCCTTCTCTTTCTTTCTCTCTCTCTCCCCCTTCCCTTTGGATGAAGCTTGCTTACCTATCACCACCACCCCGCTTTTCCCTTCCCATTCATTATCAGGGAGGCCCCTTCCTTCTCCTAACAAGTATTTGGCTTTCCTAAAGCTGTTTGGCTGAAGCACCTTCCCCAAACTCCAGCACCAGTGTGATCAATCGCACCGTAGCTTCTGGCTGCCGGCATTGGCAGCTAGCCGATTGAATGGCAGCTAACTGTCCTGGGTGGTGAAAAGCCCAGGACCAACCCTTCTTCAATGAATAGGCTGTGTCAAAGCACGTGGAGTGGCCAGGGAGAATGAATGGGGGCATGTGAGCCAAGCAGAAAAGCTAGAGTTGAATCCCTGGAAGATAAACCCTGGCAGAGAAGCAGGCGCAGCCAAAAAGCCAAAAAGTCCCATTCCGGCTAGGGAGGCTTAGCACTGGAGCTCCATCACCTTTGAGGTAGCCACTAAAATGTTTGCCTTAGGACATAGATGCCGTGTCTACTTACACTTCTGCTCCCAGATAAAGTTGGTGTCCAGAGATTGATCAGTCAAATGCTGTCTATAGCAGGGAAGAAAGATCTGTTCTCTAGGTTTTTAATGTCTAGCTCCTACAAACCCATGTTTATGCAAGCACAAATGAGCTACACTGTACTTCCCATAGACCATTCCTGGTCTACACCAGTGGTGGGATTCACCCAGTTTGCACCACTTCAGGAGAACCGGTTGTTAACTTTCTAATCAGTTTGGCAAACTGGTTGTTGGAAGAAATCATTAGAGCAGAGAACCGGTTGTTAAACTACTTGAATCCCACCACTGGTCTACACTCATTTTAAGGCAATGGTTTTTACAAGATTTTAGCTAAAATTGTTGTCGTTTCCTAGCTCTATATGGAGATGCCAGAAACTGAACTTTGCCTTTTTCTGCATACAGAGTATATTTCCTCCCCCCAAGACTCAACAAGTATGAAAAAAAATATTACTTCTGATAGTCTTCTATAAATAGGACTTGTTTCCTCCAAAATTCTTTGTTGATATACAGTTAGATGCAATAGTTAATAGAGCCAAAGATTAGACTTTTTATTTCTAAGAAAAAATAATTGAAATCCTTTATCCTGTTTTATGTTTATTTTTGTATTATCTCCTCCACTTTCTTCTGAAGATGATGATGAATGGAATGAATTAGCTCACATCCCTTTTTCAACTGAACGTTACTCTGAAGAAAACATGGTCAAAAGATCAAAGGATTTTTATGAGCTGCTCAAAAAGAGACGGTCTGTTAGATTCATCAGTGATGAGCCAGTTCCAAGAGAAGTAATTGACAACGTGATTAAAACTGCAGGTAGTACTTTTTGTAAATGGATTTCTTCGAAATGATTAAAATCTAGAGTAACTAATCTAGCATCCTATTATCTTTCACTTCAAAAATATCAATCTACCTGAAGGGATATTGTATGATACCTTTATAGGAGTGAATAACATTAGTAAGAAAATGGTGCTCTATGTGAACCCATCTTATCATATTATATTATCTTCCCCATATTATCATCCTATAATAATTCAGTGTTAGTTTCAATATCTTTCAAAATCCCTCTCCCAACATGATGGATGATAGATGGCTAGATAGATGATGATGATAGACAGACAGACAGACAGACAGACACTTTTTACAATTTACCTCAATAATTCCCAACTGCCCATTTAACATAAGAAAAAAGCATGTATCCATATGGTAAAGCTAAGAAGGAAGTCTACCAAGTTGAATTAAGATAAATACAATGCTTGCCTGTCACTCTGTACTGGTGTAAGTTGTTTCTCAGTTATAGCACAGGTTTTTGGTATAAAGCATGTAGCCTCAGGAAGTGCATCTCTAAAATGCAGTAACTATAGGAAGCTCATATAAGATGAACTGGAAAATAAACAGCAGTTTAAACATATGAATAAGATAATAGTTTTGAAGTCAAAGTTATCCCTTCTATTGCCTTTATGAGTACCAGGAGGTTCCCATCTTCCCAAAGCCTCTTCAAAATACCTTTCGGAAGATCATGATTCATTATTTTATTAAAATTAGCTTTGTTGTTTCATGTTGAGGCAACACATTTACACAATCAAAAGTTTTAATCAATTGAAGTTAATCTAGCCAATTATCTGACTGAATGCTGTAAACTTAGCACATAGTTGTATCCCAGTTCCAAAAGTGATGAGGCTTAAAGTTGTGAAGTCTATTTTTTCTTTTATTAGAGGATCATTGGGTAGCTCTATTCTTTAAACCAAATATTTCCTTTTTATTCAATTAAAGGAACATCTCCTAGTGGGGCACATACTGAACCTTGGACCTTTGTGGTTGTCAGTGATAAAGAAGTAAAGCATAAAATCCGGGAAATCATTGAAGAAGAGGAAGAAATCAACTACATGAAAAGGATGGGAGTCAGATGGGTTAATGATGTAAAAAGGATAAGGTATCAACAGGATGATTGCTGCAACTTGGAGGGAATGATCATTATGTTCCTTAGGTTATGGATATAAGGATCAATTAAAATCTAGCTTATTAGTGTCATTTTTTTCCTTAGTACATATTCCTAAAGAAGATCTTTTGTTATATGCACCCTTTCATACAATTATTGATTATATACAATCTAATTAATCATGAAATAAATGTTTTTATTTTAGTCCTGAAAGTATGGTTAGTAAATTTCTAAAATTGTACCATGTCCCCACTATTTATATTTTTTATCAGATTTGAAAATACATTTCAGCCTGTTTATACTTTTAAATATATCTCTTTCCAGTATATATTTATATATATACCTTGGCTATATATTCTTAAACATATCAAATTCTACTTCATTTCTCACCTGGCAACCAATTTATTGCAACTGTGATTTGAAACAGTACAAGTCAAAGATGTGTTGTCCCAGCCAAGGTGCTGAACACAATGTAAGGGGTTTTCTTTCACGTAGAAAAATAGTAGGTGTTATGTCTGGCAGCTTTTAAAAGGTTTTCTGGAAGGGTTTCAGCCAGACTTTTATTGTATAATACATTTGCATTTTATAACAGTGCAAATATTTAATGCTAAATAGCTGTTTAAAAATGACTCTTTCTTAGGACAAACTGGATCAAAGAGTATTTGGATAGCGCTCCGTACTTGATTCTCATTTTCAAGCAGGTGTATGGAATTCTTCCAGATGGGAAAAAGAAAACTCACTACTACAATGAGATCAGTGTTTCTATTGCATGTGGCATCCTTCTCGCTGCCTTAGAGGTATGCTTGCAATTTGGGTAAGAGCAAGAGCACAA
The DNA here is from genome assembly GCA_030761175.1 of Masticophis lateralis. Classification (NCBI taxonomy): domain Eukaryota; kingdom Metazoa; phylum Chordata; class Lepidosauria; order Squamata; family Colubridae; genus Masticophis; species Masticophis lateralis. The sequence goes on along the minus strand of JAUDYJ010000001.1, from coordinate 84,992,479 downwards.
AGAAATATAATCCATGTGGAGGATTATGCACAACCATTGGGGTTTTTTTTAGAAAAACCTGCTTTCACTATACATTTTATCTTAGACCACACATCTGGGCAAAAAGAGGAATTGGTTCTGCCTTAATGGAAAGGTATTTTAGGCTGCACACAATATTTGACAGAATATAGACTGTTGTAATCTTGGGAGATTGAGGATTTTCATTTAAATCTGTTGAGCAAGTTTATAGCAAAGTTAACGTACTAAAATTCCATCACAATCTGTCAATGTAATATAATATAAGCACATTTATTCTGAACACTTAATTTATATTGTATATATTTCAGCTTGAGCACTGCAAATAGCAAACTTGGGCCCTTTCTCCAAATTGTTCTCTATTTTTTAAAAATAAAATAAGACTAAGCATACAGTTTGTGTAAGGCATATTTGGGACTTATCCCTAATTTAAGACACACAGACTGATTTATGGATTTATAATGATACTGAATTATGAAGAGTACTGAAAGTGATTTAATGACCATCATAGCTGAGATAAATTTAAAATCCTATTTATTCATATTAGAGTAGTTCATAAAGATATTAATACATCGAAACACTGCAATAATTGCCAAAAGCCAGCATGGATTTGTAAAAGAAACAACTCTTGCTAGACTAATGTTGCCTAATTCTTTTGATTGTGTAGTTTTTAGTAGATTGTGGAATGCTATATTTATAATATATCTTGATTTGACCAAAGCATTTGATGAACCAGGACATTCTGATTAACAATTAAGTGTAAGTAAATTATTAAGTAAAGACTTTATGATAAAACAATTAAGTGGATATATAGCTTGTTTGAAAATCATACTCAAAAACTACTGTTAATAGTTCTTTATTAAATTTAAAAATAAATGACTGTCATAAGGTTCAACCCCAAATTCTGTAGTCTTTAATATTTTTACTATTGGTTTGAATGAAGAAATGCGAAGAATACCTATCAAATTTGCAGATAATCTAAAATTGAGTGCAGTGCAATAGCTAATGCCCCAGAAATAAAATTCAGAACACTCTTGATATGTTAGAGAATTTAACATCTAACATGACTAAGATCTAATTTATTTAAGATCTAACATATCAAGTATGTTTCAAGGAAGAAGGCTAGGAGCCAGGGCTCATTTTCTCTCATTGTAAAATTCAGGCACAAAACAATGAATTTAAATACCATAATAAGAAGGTAGATTCCAATTAAATTGGGGGAGGGGGGGAGGAATCCAAGCCTTAATAGTTTAACATTGAAACTTCTTGGCTTCCCTTTCCTAGATGTGTTCAGATGGAAGCCAGGCAAAGACAGATTTTTTTTTAGTTAATTGCACTGAGTGAAGGTTAGACTCAATAAAAGGCCATTTTGAACTCTACTACTCTATCCAGTTCTATTGCAAAATTCAGCTCTTCGGTGGCTTTCCCATGCGTCCTCAAAGAAAAGAAAAATTTGTAGTTTTTGAACGATAGCTTCACATTAGAAAACCTATGATATGAGTTGCTGAGTTTTTGCCCCTAGCTAAAAGGAGAAACAAATAACAAGACTTATGTATATGGTAAAACAATGAAATATTTCATATAATCTTTTATGCATAGGTTTTATAGACTACAATCCATTTAATCAGAAAGCCACACTATAATAATTTGCTTCTAGGGCTTTAGCAAAGGCTGAATCCCTTTGGAATTAAATATAGCATATGTTGCAATATATATTACAAATTGACATGTATGCATTATTAAAATGCCTGAATAAATATGTATGGACATACTGTGATGAATACCTTATGAATTCTATTTGACTGAAGAGCAGGTAATTTTGTATTAATCTGAACAGAAAATAATTGTATTGCCTCATAAATTTATATTATACAGTTATGAAAATATATCAATATTGACATGTATATAATTGCAGTACTTATACTTTCTGAAGAGATTATACTTACGTACAAGCGTATACTTACCTTAGATAAGCATATACTTACCTATCTATTATCTATGAATCTATCTAATCATTTGTACAATTGTTTGAATGCCACCTATTCATAAGTAGTTTGCTATATAATGAGAACATACAAACATTAAACATGTGTAACAAATCACTAAAGCTGGTTGTTTCTGCAAAATCCTTAAAGAATTGTTTCAGTTTGACATCCATCTTAAACAGGGAAAGGGTCTCTTGGGCTGAGGGACAAGGTATTCCAGAATGAAATATTATGGCAAAAATGTGAAGCATGTAGGTTCTTCTGAGATTTATAGGGCAAAGAACAAAGTGGATAAAGAATGCTATTCTTATATGAAGTTTTCATATTTTGCTCTCTTTTTGCTTTTAGAATGTGGGCCTGGTGACAGTTACTACCACTCCACTGAACTGTGGCCCACGCTTAAGAGTTTTGCTTGAGCGCCCACCAAATGAAAAGTTGCTTCTACTGCTGCCGGTTGGATACCCCAGTAAAGACGCCACTGTGCCGAACTTCTCCAGAAAGCCACTGGATGACATTATGGTGGTTATATAACCTGGAACACTTTGGAATATACTTTGATATAAGAACCACTGACGAACATTTGTTCTCCTTGGTTATTTCTGTAGCTCTGCATTCAAATAAACAGAAGCGATTTTGCCTCTAAATGTGAATCTATGTGCATGGTTCTTCAGATGTCTCCAGGTACCTTAAAAATTATAATAAAGAGAATATAAGCAATGGAATATATTAGTGAACAATCAAAATGTGATTAAAATAGTCATTGATGAATATTATTGGTTATTCCAAGGAAAAAGCTGTACTGAGACTTCAGTAACTTTACTCAACTGAGTTTCTAATTATATTTTCATTTAACTTAAATTTACTTCCTTAATATTTTGAAGCATTTGCTCTCTCTCTTTCTCTGTTTATGTGTGTACTCACATTTCCTTCCCTGAGCCTTGGCTCAAAGACGGCTCAATCACTGTTCTTTATGGACATATCTGCTCATGCAGCCTTCGTCTCATCCTTAGCCCAGAATTTGGGTCAAACAACTCCATTTGTTTTGATCCAGTGTGGAATAGGTTTTTCCTGTCTTTTCCCCAATACGAACCTTCCAATATCCCTGATTTAGGTCCGTGATGGCGAATTTATGGTAGGCATGCCCAAAGTGGCACATGAAACCATGTTGCCCGGCACGCATGGGCTTGCCTGTTTGTCTTTTGGGTTTCTGGTATGCATGTACACATGATCAGCTGTCCTTCACGCGCGTGACAGCACTGAAAACCGGTGTGCGCATGCATGCCAGCCAGCTGATTGCCGAGTGCACATGCATGCCAGAATCCAGAAGTTTGGCTTTTCTGGAGTGCGATCCCTTCGCGCGCGTGGCAATGCCAAAAACTGGCCTGCACATGCATGCCAGCCAGCTGATTGTCGGGTGCGCATGTGTGCTAGAATCTGGATGTTCGGCTTTTCCAGAGCGCGTGTGCATGCGCAAGATGTTTCAAGTATGTGGTGTGCGTGTAAGATATTTCCATGCAACCTTTTCAGCAGTCAGTGCTGAAAAGGTTCGTCATCACTAATTTAGGTTGCTTGGGTTGGACTGATTTAACACTGAGGGAGGTCCAGATCTACCATTGGTAGATTTTGCACAGATTTGCTAGCATTTTGCACAGATTCCCTACTTCTCTAAATATTAGTTTAAGAGTATAATAACCCCTTTTATGGCAGTTAATTTAGGGGAAACAGGTTTAAGGAGCTGTTTTATTTCTTTTACCTGCAAACCTAGCTGTAAAAGTAAAAAATTGATTTTTTTCCTCTTTTTTTACTATTAAAAAAAAACCTGACTCGACATCAATTTTTCTATATCAGAACCCTACACTTCTTTACAGGATCTTAAGCAAGTGTCCATCACTTTCTCTGCACTCATTTTATCTCTATAAATGAGATGATGCTTCACAGCTAAGCAAGAGTGGGCTGTTTCCGGCCTCTGGAGGGCCTCCAGGGGAATGAGGAAGGCTGTTTTTACCCTCCCCGAGCTCCTAGAAAGGTTCTGGAGCCTGGGGAAAGAGAAAACAGGCCTACTGGGCCCACTGTTTCATCACGTGCCAGGAGCGGAGGGGGGGGGGAGCATGCTGCCGCTCCTGGCACACGATAGTAAAAAGGTTAGCCATCCTTCAGATGGATTAAAAACATTACATCAGAAAAATGTATATACCATAGGGCAGAGGAATCAAGCTTATGGCCCAAGGGCCAGATGCATCATGTGCTGGTCACCCCCAACCTCAGTTTAGCGAAGGGGAAAAAAGTGATATGTCACGTGATGACGTGATGCTGTGAGTTTGACACTCCTGCCATAGGGAGAAACAGAAGGTTGTTCTCCCTCTCAAATAGTCCTTGTGTCCTTGAAGGTACCATTTCAGTGAGATGTTAGAAACCCCGCCCTACAGTAAATCATCTTGCAGAATTATTATTTTGCAAGATGGATTAAAAGTTGGATTAAAAACATTACATCAGAAAAACGGTGTCTGACTGTCAGTGCATTAAATAAAGGTCAGAAATAATAACTGCACAATTAACACAACCAATTGCTTCTAGTGTGTTTACTTCCCTCATTCCAAGTGTGGGATGGGAAAACAATTCATATCCACTTGTTAATTTAATCACTGTGCCAACCTTCTCTCATCTTTCATAATTCCCAAACAACAGCACTGCTTTGGGGAGAAGCCTCTGTGGGCATTAATCCTATGTGGGAAGGGCAGCCACTAGTGTATAAATATGCCCAATATATTGGGGATAATACAGAACCACTTTTTTAAATACTGTAAGTATAAGCTCCATATAATCTTTGCAGAAAAAGCAATTATTCTGTGATTTCTATAAGCAGACTTGACAGAAGAGCTCCTCAGGAGCCACATTGCTCAGTCCCAGTAATCCTCTCTTGCTTGCTGAAAATGCAAAAATGCTGCTTTAAGGCAAAACTGGGCTTTTATTATTCTTTGGTGTTTTTTTTTTAAATCTCAAGCAGCAATAAGCCCAACATAATTTTATAATAAAGCCAGATGATAGTACAAGACAGGCTGCTGTAGCTGTAATAATAAAAGGCTTTCCTTCCATAAGATTAATCATGTAAACCAGAAACACATCTACCGTTCACAATGGTATTATGCGCAGGATTTCCCCCCCTTTTAAATGCCTGTTTCAGTCTAAGAATTGAGATAGCAGTAATGGGCAGACAGATCCTATGTCAGAGTCCTCCAAATGGTATCTATCAAACACCAAGGGTCAATGGATCTATCCAAGGGGTTGATTATTATTATTGTTGTAGTCATTTTTACTATTATGAATTGTAGTACTATTAGTTAAGGTAATATTTATTCAATTATTTTCATATAATAAATATTTGAGGACCAATGAACAATTGAAGCTTCATGAAGGGGTTGATGAGCTGGAGAGATTTGACACTCGTGTCCTATGACTTCATTGGAATCCCTCCCTTCCTCCCTTCTGCACCACTCCTGTTGCTGATCGTTCTTCTGGTTTGGAACCGGGTTAATTAACATAGCAGTTTCAGTGATCAGGCCTCCCTAGCATGCATTCTGACTGACATCTGTCTATCCTTCTACTCTCTGCCCTACACTGAGGAATCTGGAGTCCCTGAAAAGCTGTTGCAAAATAATTCCCAGGAGTCCCCAACAGTGTGATGAAGTATGCTGGGAAGTGTGGTCCAGCCACCATATCTTATGGATTACTAACTTCCGTCCCATGCACTTCTTGATGTTGGAATTACTGATCTGGGGAATAGCTAGCTGCTGAGACCAGCAGTATTGTTCAAAAAAGATTGAGCCCAGTACAGCAGTGATGAAATCCAGCCGGATCTATCCAGCTCACGCGAACCAATAGTGCTGGTGGTGGGAGAGTTTGCCCACCTGCCAAGAAGCTCCACCCACCCACCAGGATGTCATTATGTCTCATTTTTGACCCACTGCGCATGCGCAGAATCTCTGTGCATGCACAGAAGTGGCATGTGCACACTATGCACGCATGTGCTCCCACACACTCCCGTTCCCGAACCAGTAGCGAACGTAAGTGGATTTCACCCCTGCAGTAGGGTCCTAGACTTTGTAGTGGGTAATCCAAATAATTTACAGCAATTGAGAAGTTGCTCTAGGGCCAAAGGATTTACAGCCTAATTGACTAATCCAGTTTAGCCAAACAGAGTGAAATTTATTAAGAAGAGGAGTAAAAAACTCTCACTGCATTCTTACATATATGTAATGGTAAAATTCACTTGATCCAGCCTAATGAAATTGAATTCTAGAAGAATCAGGACAGACAAAAAGGAAAACATTTTTTTAATACAACCTTTAATTCAGTTTTGGAATTTGCTACCCTGAGATGTGGTACTGGCTATTGAGTTGGCTGCTTTCCAAAAGGGATGGACCAATTCATCTGGAGGTCAGTGGCTGTTGGCCTTCATGAGGATGTAGTGTTGCCTCCAAAAAGGCCATCTGCTCGGAAACTGGTGGGCTTCCTTGTGCAGTTGGCTGTCCGCTGTGATAATAGATAGATGAGCTAGAGATGGATTAGGGTTCTGATCCATCTATACTCCTAGGCTCTGTTGAGACATGAGATGTGGGTATGTAATTAAGACACTGTGTTTATTGTTTCTCAAGTCCAAGTGGGAAAGCTATGGATTCTGCTTGGAAAGTTTTTTCACTAATCCTTTTTCCAGGGGTAAACCAAGAAATTGCAGTCTTTTTTTTTTTTTTTTATTGAAAAAGTTTTACAATAAAAAAATTTTTCCCCCTTTTTTTCACCCCTGCCCCCACCCCCCCCCTCCCATCCCCTCCAACCTCCCCCCAACCCCAACCCCTCCCTCCCCATCCCACCCCTGACTTCCGCTGCATATTTCTTAAAAAGAAAAACAACAACGAAAAATTTTTAACAGCCAGAAAAACAAATACTATTATATACTCAATTCTATTCTGATCTAAGTTGAGAGGAAGAGAAAAGAGAGAAAGAAAAGAATTAAAAAAAAAAAAAAAAAAGATGAAAGAAAAAAATAAAATAAAATGAAATAATACAAAGAGAAACCTATAAACATGAATATCTGTCTAAAATTAACAATATTATAATAAAAGAAGGCACCAAAAAAGAATAGCCATTATAATATTTAAGCCAATTTAGAAACAAAAAGAAGAAAAAAATAAAATAAAATAAGAAAAACATTACTAACATTACTAATCCTATACCATACTCGATCACTCCAAAATTCTATACCTTACTTATTCATATTAGATAATGCCAGCTAGTTTAATCCGAACTACTCCCCCTAATTCAAAAACACTAAAATCCCCCCTTCAGGGAAAAAACATGCAATATAATATAATCATACATATATTATTATAATTTTCCATAACTCGAGTTACAGTCTTCTCTTCTTCCTGATTGAAGTTAATTCTTCTTTCTTCACCTATATCCAATTGCGATACTCTTCATCTTCTGTCTGCCCCCATCAGTAAAACAAAACGTTCCATATAAACCCCCCGTGTGACTTTATATGAATAACATCCAACCAAGAAGATGTTCACTCCTGTAGGTAGAATCATTCAGGCTAACGTATTCTATTTCAGCAAAAAAGAAAAACCCCAATGCAGCTCCACCAAGCCTTAACAAAAGAATAAGAAAAAAAGGGAAATAGAAATCCTTGAGACTGCATCCAAATGTTCTTGTAAAAACTGTTTCAAATCCTGCCACCCTTTGTTATCCACTCTTGGTTGTAAGACGTTTTCATTTCCATTCTTTCCTCTTAGATAATAATTTCCAAAAAAAACCATGATAGGGTAATCACAAGACACTGCTACTATATAAATAACGTCCAACCACGAAGATATTCACTCCTCCAGGTAGAAACATTCAAACTAACGTATTCTATTACAACATAAAAAAAAAAAAAAACCCCAATGCAGCTCCACCAAACCTTAATGACAAAAAAATCAAAAAGAAAAAAAAAGTCCTAGCAGCTGCATTCCCAGATGTTCTTATAACAACTATTTCAAATCCTGCCACCCGTTATTATTCACTCCTTCTGGTTGTGAGATATTTTCATTTCCATTCCTTCCTCTTAGATTGTAAGTTCCAAAAAAAACTATAATAGGATAATCACAGAACGCTGCTAGTTCCAAAAGAAAAACTATAATCGGATAATCACAGAACGCTGCTACCATTGCAGCCCTCTGTTAAACTTGCTCAAGATGTTAAATCCAATTCAGAATAAAAAAAAGAAACTCCAAGTCAGGATGAAGACTTTATAATCCATAAATCCAAATCCATATAAACTTTAGGAATTTTATAACCGGTATCCAAGATTGTCCAAGCTTTCTGATAACAACTGCATCTGATGAAGGACTTTAAGACACTCATTAGTTAACTCTCGAATTTCCTCGTTGGAATCTGGTTCCTGCTGTTCGATATCACCATCCTTTTCTTGCGGAGCGTTGGACCTCTGCTGCTGATCATCTTGAATAATAGTATTTCTTGAATCTTGCTCCAGCAGTTCAAGGTCCAGTGCTCCTAGATTAGGTTCACTGATGTAGTTTATTTTCCCATCTGAGAAGTCCATAGTAAGATCCTCCAAGAAACCAGATTGCGCTCCTTGTTCTTTTAACATTCTTTGATTCATTCTTTGAGTCTCATCCTTCTGTTTACCTTTTACAAGCTCTCTTTCTTGTTTCTTATTCTTAAGGTCTTTCGAAGCTCCCTTAAAAATATTTTTATAAAAATGTTCCGCTTTTTCAATAGTATTCAAGCAATATCTCACTCCGTGATATCTAAAAATTATACCGGCTGGTAAGTCCCATCTAAATGGGATATTACTTTTCTTCAATTCTTTAGTTAAGAAAGCAAATTCTTTCCTTTTCTTTAAAACCTTCGATGGTAATTCTTTAAAAATATTAATTTGTTCACCTTCTACTTGCACTCTGGCAGAGTAGGACCTTTGTAAGATGTCATCTCTCAACCTTTTATCAGTAAAGTAGACAACAACATCTCTGGATAAGTTCCTTTGTTTGGCTACTCGTGAGTTGACTCTGTAAGCTTTCTCTATACAACCAAGAATTATCTCATCCTCAAGCTCTAGTAGTTCAGCAAGAACCTTTGCAATAGTTGCTTTTAAATCTCTCTGGTTTTCTTTAATACCTCTTACTCTGATAGCAGAGGCCATAGTTTTAATTTGAAGCATGATAATATCATTCTGTGTAGTCTGATTACTAATCTCAGCTTTCACAAACCTTTCTTGTATTTCTTGAATCTGGGAGCCAATTTCACTGCTAATTTCAGTTACTTTCTCCTCCATTTCAATCACCACATTTGAAAGGTCTGAAATTACTTTAACAATAGTTTGACTTAATTGGTCATGCTTTCCAGCAATCAAATCCACAAGATTCTTCTGTGAGTTTTTAATTTTGTCAACTACACTCAATAAAGGAGTTGTTATAAGTTCTTTTAAGTCCCCTTCTGCCAATCCAGACAATTGCATCATCTCAGCTTTATTCTTTAACTGGCTCAAGGGGGAGCCCCCCCTTCCTTTAGTCATCTTTATTTTACTTTAAATGGCTTTAGTATACTACTTCACTTTGCCATACTTTACTTTAAAAAAGATATCCAAGAAAAAAGGGAAGAGAGAAAAAAAAAATTCTGTTTACTTTAAGTGACTCTCCCATAGGAAGGCATTCATTTCAAAGCTTCCGTTTTCAATCACTCTGGCATTCTTTCAATTAAGACCAGTCGCCATTTTAAAAAAAAAAACTTTCTTAGGAACTTTCACTTCTCTTCCTCTCCTTCCCCCTCCTCTCGTTACTCTTCCAAAAAATCAGTAAAAAAATCAGTTTTAAAAATCCATACTTGCTTCATCTTTGCTTCTTTCTTTTCTTTTCTTTTGCTTCTTTCTTATTCAGCTTACTCCATAGACGCTGTGGTGTTGCTTCCAGCGTCTGGCTCCGCTAATTGCTTAGCGGAGGACAGTCCCGTCGCGGAGCTTCTCTGGAGGTATGGAGGGGGCCATCCTTCTGAGCCCTCCCCAGGACAAACGAAACGATCCTGGGGCGACTCAGGGGGCCCTGCCTCACCCCCAGGAGCTCTGCCTGCTCCTCCCGCTGAGGAGCAGGTTGTTCGAGCCGCCTGCCAGCTGTGAGGCGGCTCTAACGCGGCGGGATGCCGGCGGGCATGGAGGAGCCCGCCGCCGACGAGGAAGGCGCCACCGGAAGTTGCAGAAATTGCAGTCTTGCTGGAAGGATTCAGGCCAGAGTAAGACATATTCTTTTGATAAACTGGATAGATGATGGGACCAGGGTATCCCACCATCTTTAACCATCTGTGTGGGTGTTAATACATGGAAAAGATATGGAATAGAATAGAATAGAATAGAATAGAATAGAATAGAATAGAATAGAATAGAATAGAATAGAATAGAATAGAATAGAATAGAATAGAATAGAATAGAATAGAATAGAATAACAGAGTTGGAAGGGACCTTGGAGGCCTTCTAGTCCAACCCCCTGCTTAGGCAGGAAACCCTACACCACTTCAGACAAATGGTTATCAAATGTCTTCTTAAAAACTTCCAGGGTTGGAGCATTCACAACTTCTGGTGGCAAGTTGTTCCACTGATCAATTGTTCTAACTGTCAGGAAATTTCTCCTTAGTTCTAAGTTGTTTCTCTCCTTGATTAGTTTCCACCAATTATTTCTTGTTCTACCCTCAGGTGCTTTGGAGAATAGTTCAACTCCCTCTTCTTTGTGGCAACCTCTGAGATATCAAAACACTGCTATCAGGTCACCCCTAGTCCTTCTTTTCATAAGACTAGATATATCCAGTTCCAGCAACCGTTCTTTATATGTTTTATCCTCGAGTCCCCTGATCATCTTTGTTGCTCTTCTCTGCACTCTTTCTAGAGTCTCCACATCTTTTTTACATTGTGGCAACCAAAACTGAATGCAGTATTCCAAGTGTGGCCTTACCAAGACATTATAAAGTGGTATTAACATTTCACATGATCTAGATTCTATCCCTCTGTTTATGTAGCCTAGAACTGTGTTGGCTTTTTTTGGCAGCTGCAGCATACTGCTGGCTCATATTTAAGTGATTGTCCACTGGGACTCCAAGATCAAAAATCTGTTGAAGTGTGATAGCACAGATGCCCTTACATTTCTGACTTGATTAACATATATATTGTCATCTAACAAGACAAGAGCTAGTTTGGTGTAGTGGATAGGGCACCAGGGTGGCTATGAGTTCTAGTTCTTTGTGCTTTAGGCACAAAGCCAGATCACTTTTAGCCCTGGGAAATAGGCAGTGGCAAACCATTTCTGAAAAACCTTGCCAAGAAAACTTCAGGGACATGTCTAAGCAGTTGCTAGGAACTAAAGCTGATTCAAAAGCACATACAAACACTTCCAACAAATGTTTCATGAATGGCTATTGATCTTTCTCTTTATAACTTGCAATCTAGTATATATTCCATGCCATTTATGAAATAGGCTGTGGTATGCAAAATATTAGGCTAGTGTTTGTCAATCTTGGCAACTTTAAAATGTATGGATTTCAAATTCAGAATTCTCCAGCCTGCATTTTGGGGAATTCTGGGAGTTGAAGTCCAAGCAACCTTGGGAAGGTTAAGAACACTGCTCTAAGTCAAGCTAAATTAGTTTCCTTTTGGGTGCTTGCTTGTTACCACAAATGTAACTACAATAAACTTTAAAACCACTAGATGGCACATTTGCTTTGCTTGAACTGCATATATGCTTATCACTGATCCTCCCACTTTTTTAGACCAGTTCTTATAATCTCAGGCTAGAATTGGTCAAACACATCTGGAAAACCATATGGAGGTAAATATTGGCATACATAGATTACAGGCTTTAATTGTTTGTGAGTGGTCAAATCAAATCTAGCCCATCAGTTAAGCATTGTTGTATCTTAATTTTTTGACTGTCAATTTTTGTTCCATTCAACCCTTTTTGCTGGCATTATAAATACCAAGCTTTGTACTTTGTTTCCCACATTTGTTTAAAATAGTGTTTCTCAACTTCGGCCACTTTAAGATGTGTAGACTTCAGCTCTCAGAATTCACCAGAGTGCTGGTTAGGGAATTCTGGGAATTGAAGTCCATACATTTTAAAGTTGCTGAGGTTGAGAAGTACTTGTTTAGAGTAAATCGCTTGATTCTGTTCCAATAAACATTAGAGCAGTCATGTAAGTATTTGGCTGTTTAATTGGTAATTTAACATAGCAAATATTTTCTATGAAAAAGTAAAAATTATCTCAAACTGAGACCCAGAAACTGTTTTTTGTTTTGTACAAAAAATGTTTGTTATTGCTTTATTTCAGGATGCTTGTTTTAAACTTCACAGTCTCCGCTTCAGAGTTTCAGCTCTGATGTTTCAGGGACGTCCAAATAATAAATAGGTATAACAGCCATGGCCACCCGGTCACATGACCAGCTAGCCACACCCACCCAGTCACATGACCTCCAAGCCACACCCACAAAATAAGCCACGCCCACAGAACCCATAGTAAAAAAATTTAGAACCCACCCTTGGGTATAACTCTTATCATTTTCAGTCTCAGGCAAGATTAGCTGGAGGCTGCCATCTGCTGAAATGTAAGTATAGCGTACCTCGAGAATATTCGTTGTAAGGTGCATTTTACAATGTATATTCAAGCAATTGAGAAGTGCTACCGTTACCTTTATTATTGTATTCCTTAGGAAAGCTATGAATATTCTTTACATTGTTAAAATTTAAAATTTGGATGCAGGTTCTATAGGTAATCCTCGACTTACAATCGCAATTGGGACCAGAATTCCTGTTGCCAAGCAAGGCAATTGTTAAGTGAATCATCACACCCAATTTTACAATCTTTCTTGCCATTATTGTTAAGCGAGTTACTGCAGTTATTAAATGAATTAAATGCTGTTGTTAAGTGAATCCAGCTTCCCCCAGTGACTTTGCTTGTCAGAAATCAGCTGGGAAAATTGCAGATAGTGATCACATCACCCCAGGAAGCTGCAAACTGTCCTAAATACAAACTGGTTGTCAATTGCCTGAATTTTGATCACATGACTGCAGTGATGCTGCAATAGGCATAAATGCAAGGACCAATTATAACTCAGGTTTTTTTTTAGTGCTGCAGTAACTTCAGTTACTGAATTAATGATCGTTAGCCAAGTACAACTTGTATTTTGTACAAGGATTTTGTATTCTTTATATGTGAACAACTCTAGGAAATAGACACTGATCATCAAGATCTCATGACTATCTTCAGCACTACTACCAGAAAAGCAAGGACAATACAGTGGACCTCCTCCTTAATGGGTACAACAAGTACTAAAAAGGATGAGTATCAAACAAACCATGTGATTTATTCTGTGACACTTTGTTTCCGCTGGGAAGGACTTCCTATCTGTCCCTTTTCCTGTGTCTCTTTCCTTCTTCCCAGCCTGGCTGACTTCCTGTCTGCCCTCTGGCACTGTCCCCTCTTCCTTTTGCAGTGTACCAAACAAACAATGATTACCAGAACAACATTTTCATGTCAAAAAGTGTCAAGTACCAAATTCAATGAGACTGGAAGTAGTTGAATTTCAAGGTATCACTGTGCAAATATATCATTTCAGGGTCAAAGATAGAAGTGCACTGTACAATCCATTGCAAAATTTCATGCCCACAAAACCTACAGAGGACTGGTGCGATGATCTAGAGGTGGAGCTCTCACCTCACAATCAGGAGGCTGTGAGTTGGATCCTAGGTAGAGGATATTTGTCTCTCTGGGCACACTGAGAATATATCTGCTCCACCCCGCAAGGGATTATGGGGTCATTAAGTGAGGATAAACAAGACCTATAGAGATGAGAGAGATATCACATGGAAGAAGGGCATGTATCTCAATGGTAAAGCATCTGCTTTTAAAGGAGAATATGCCATAATGATGTTACCTAGTTTGAGTAATGCAAGAATACAAGCAAGTTCAGAGAGCACCAAGGAGTTCTCAGCATTTTTTGCTTGCAAAAGGTATCTGGTCTAATCCCTGACATTATGGTAAGGATAAAGTCTTTTTAGAGTCAAACTCAACCCTGGTGACTTCACAGATACAGTTATAGGATTTTCTTGGCAACAACACAAGAGTGTTATAGCACTAGCTGTTATTGCCAGCCTATTCCATCCAGGAAGTTTTAAAGTCTTACCAAGGTAGCATACATCTCTGGAATTTCTTGGTGGCTTCATATCAAAATATTAATCAGGTCTAACCCTGCATAGTTGCTTTTCTCAGCCCTACATTTTTAGGTGAGCCCACCTAGCTGACCTTGGTTGACCTGAAGAACTATACAGGGTTGGACCTGATTAATTAAGGTAGGATAATCTTCTACCTGAGGTAAATGCTCTTGGCGAAAGCTCCTGAACATTAAAAAATATGGATCTAAATGAGATATAGGCAGACTCAGGGGCTGCAATAATTCCTTTACTACTTTATGAGAGTGTCATGCTTCCAACTTCCAACTGCTGCAGAAACAGAGACAAAACGAAGCGTAAGTAGAAATCATTTATCTATTAGACTTTGCAAGGGAGATTAAATGGCAGAAAATTACAGTACAGAATCCATCCATTTCTGGTCTAAAACACAGACAAGAGCTGCCCTTCGTGTACTCTCCAAATTATACTCCTGTGAGTAAATTAGGAATAACATCATATGCTATTTCCTGAACGTAGCAGCATGAACTTTGGATGATGTTGAGGTCTGACACAGTTCATGATAATAAGGATCATTATGTTCATTCTTTTGAACTGCTTTGGAAGAAAGGCGCCACAGCAAGTAACTGATGTCTGTAGTTAGTCCACAGCTATTATCCGCTACTATTTCGACTGCTGTCTTCAAACCATCAATCTGTTTAAGTTTCTTAAGAAGTTAATAGCTAATTCAGTGTTTATAGGTAGAAGGGATAGACTGGCATAATGAAGTTTTCTGAGGTGCTTGGCTTGGCTGAGGATGAAACAGTTCACAAAATGTTTCTTAGCTGCACAAGCTCCAGAGACAGTATATTCTCAGTAGATTTTTTTAAATTTTAAAAATGGAGTGGGAGGTTGGAGGGGCTGGAAACAGGGAAAGACCCCTGGAATAACCACATTGTTGAGGAAGAAAACAGCATTTATTTGTTTTTGAGTCCTTAGGTTTCTAATGAACTAGCATAATAAATTCCTCAACCCCTTCTATGATTTCATTCTGAGCTTTCTTTGTATTTTCTAACTTTCTCCCTAGTGGCTACGCAGTATGAATTACACTGTTTGTAAACTGTGTTTTCTGGAGAAATAAACACAGGAGATATAAACTGAGAGAAAACTGAACACCACTTGTACAGTATTTGTGTGGGATATTTTTGTTTTTATTTTCCTGAAATTTTGCAAGCTCCTCTTCATTTCTTCTAATAATACAAACCCTGAGGTATAGCCAAATATAATAATGGATTCTAAAAGTCAGCCTATGTACTGGATTTAATTTTTTTTTCGTTATCACTGCCTTCCTGCCTCCCTCCCTCCCTCCCTCCTTCCTTTTAGAGCTTGCAGCATGTCTTTGTTCATAGCAATAATACAGAGTGAATGAAATAAAAGTATGCTAAAAAAGAAGGAAAAGGGAAGGAAAAAAATGAAAAAGAAAATCTGTTTATAATACATAATGCTGATATCTTGCCGGGGACAAAATAAACAGATTTTCCTTTTCATTTTGCATTCCTGGCTGTTTTGGTAAAATAGAGACTATGTTTTCCTCACCAGAGCTTCATGGACAGGTTCATGCTATTTATTTTTTTGTCAATAAAGAAGCATTTGTCTTCTGGCATTTTTTTTTAAATTTCTGAGTCTACACTACTATATAGATTCTTATCCAAGGTTCAACTCTATTTTGTTTTCCAAATCAGTGAACAATCTTTCTGACACAATTGGTTCTGGAGGATATTACAAACCCACCAAAGCCATTTTGAAGGATATCTATGTGAGAGCCAAGATGATCCATTCAGCCAGTATTGTTCATATCGCTGCTAAAGAGATGAATCATTAAATTTCATTTAAAAGCCCAGATTACATGACAGCATTAATAACAATGCATCATTAGAGCAATAGGTAACCTATTATTAAAATACAGTGTCACTGTTTCAGAACGCAGATGGCAAAAAGCCATGTGAAATTACCCTAAGGACTTTGGGTTGGGTAGTTAATGAAAAGCTTTTCCAGAAAATAGAAATGGAAATAGAAAATAGAAATTGAAATTGTTTTTTGTTAAGGTGGGATGTATTTGTATGTTGCTACTATGCTTGTAACATAGGGTTTTCCTCCTGTTTTAAATCTCAGTGTAACTGCTTGACCAGCTGAAAAGATCTAAAATAAAACCATTTCAGACAAATATTTTGGCATGTTTTAAAATGTTTATGATCAGGACTTCCCTCAAATCAGGAAACACATGCTCATACATGTACACACAGCCTTGTTATCTAAAATGAATTTTAAACACTGGTTCAAGTCACAATATTTTATAGTATGACACTATGATATAATCAAACACAGATGATTCTTACAAGCAGGAATCTTAAAGCAAAAAGTTTGAAAAAAGTTAGTGAAGTAATCTATTTATATTAACTGCTCAGTCATACAGTACTTCCACCAATACAAATAATCAAATGAATAACTGTTTCAGTTTGCACACAATTATTTCCTTAAAGTTCTATGTGACTTATACCACATTGTGAAGCCAATAGAAGGAAGTTTAATCATTTAGGTTCCTTTCAGCTGATCTATATGACTAATATGGAAGTGTCAGATTTTGTTTGATATAAATTATCGTCTTCCCGAGATATTGCAAATAGAAACATTTTTAGAACAAGTGAATTGAATTTTGCTTATTTTAAAATCAAGAGACAGCTTGGTTCTAGAGAATTTTTTTAAAAAAACCTAGATCCATTGTTGGACAGTAATTTTACTAGGACCAACAAACTTAAGAACTTAAGAATTTAAGAGTTCCAGAAGTCTTTATTGGCCTGAAAAGCTACAAAAAGCAGAAGAAGAATGTTAATCTTCAAAAATTAAACTATTAACCTGACTGCTTGATTGTATCTTTTACATCTAGCATAATCTGGATGCCATAATTAATATTAAATCCATTCTTGGCACGTCTACTAATGTCTCTGGAGTGTAGATCAGTTTCAGTTTGTGACACCTAAAGGCATAAACAACATATTGGAATGAAATGTCCCACTTTGCTCTGACTTCTGATTTACAGATCATAGGTTGTTATAGTTCATAAACCCTCTTTGAAGAATGCAGTGTCAACTCTGAAACTGACCTGATTGAAGCCATCTCGGAGCTTCAGTGTTGCCACACTGGAGCTGAGGGATAAGGAGGGGAGATTACAGATAGCTGGGGTTTTGTAGCCAAAATAAAATACTTTCTCTTGGGAACCAAGAACATTCTCACGCCTGGCCAGAGGAAGGAGGAGTGATGTCACCAGGCAACCAGATAGAGCCTTGATTGGACCATGTGACTGACTGTTTGGGGTTTGAGGGAATGTTTTTACTTTTAATTAGGTGAAAACTGTGGGAGCCTTCAGAGTCGGTTTTCACCAGATCTGAACCAATATGATATATCCAATAAAGCTATTCTTTGAGAAATCTACCTGCCTCGGAGTTTTGCTTACTATGGGTCTATTACTTGGAATCCTGACATGCAGCTTCTCCAATGGAGGTAATTATTATTGGAAGAAAAAATATACTGAATTCCTCAGGAATGTGCAATTTTAGGCTAAACTCCACTTTTTCAAAGCTGATTGAAATAGTTATGACATTGAATCTACACACAGTCATGAAAAAAGCAAGTTATCTAGATTCATTTTAATTCAGCTTCATTGCAGTAAAGACAAATAGGGAAGATACATCCCTATTGGTTAATCAAGAGTCCTCAATAAATCATACATCCTCCATGGTTGCTTAGCTATGTCCTATGTCTTAGAAAATAGCTTCTGCTAGAGACCCATTGCTTCAAAACCAGAAGCTAGTCTATGAGTCGATATGCATGAAGTTGCTGCAGTGCTAATATATTATAACTCTTTCTTGAAGGCAGGAAAAGATCTTTCATTAATTAACCTCAGTCCAGTGGGGAAGCATCTTGCATCCATTTTTTCTCCTGCTATGCATCAAAACTCATGTTCTCCAACTGTAGTGGCTTCAAGCAGCAGGCTTGCTGAAGAAAGGTTGCTGAAGAACCTCTTTTAAGAACCTCTTGGAAGAACTACGGAAGGTTGAGATTTCTTTGAGATAAATTAAAAAAACCAAAATATTTTAAGGTGTTTTCTATAGTTTTTGAACATGATAGTCAATGAACCTTTTTTATACTCCATAAATCACAAATCTCAAATTACTACCTTCATCCCTGAATTTTAAAAGACTGCATGGTGAGTAATTGCTTTCTAAATGCTGTGACAAAGTCATATAGCTTGCAAAAAGGTGGATTTGCCTGACTGAAAGATACGGGTGGTTTTTAAAATTTCATCACCTTATCATTTTATAAAGCTAATGATTGCATTTAGTGAAGAATGTCATGCCAGTCACTTGTTTTCCTATTGTCATAAAACTGCTGATATGCCTTTCATCATGAAGGTAATGATCTATGAAGTCCAGAATTCCATACTAGTCTTTTAAATAAAACAGACCATGTTTAGCTACAATCAGTTGGAACTCTGCCTTTCAAATTGTTCTTTCTTTCTTTTTCTTTTTCTTTCTTTCCTTTCTTCTTTCTTTCTTTCTCTTCTTTCCTTCCTTTCTTTTCTTTCTTCGTTTCTTCCTTTCTTTCTACGAAAGTTTAGTAGAATAATGGAACAACTGAGCCTCAGTTCCATATTTTTCCTTACCTCAGCTCTAGTAGACGTTTGACATGGTTCCACAGAGTTTCTTGGTCCCATAGCAGATGGACAGTCCATTTTATTCTAACAGTTCAGTTGCTTTTTGGTATTAAGGAAAAAAGCCTAAGGATGCTGGGTGAAGGTATGGCCACATCATATTATTGTTCTTGTTAATGAAATTCCACATGACTCCTTTTCTTTCCTACTGTAGTGGGAAGTTCAGAGGAATTCTATCCAAAAAAGCACATGTTTTGGCCGACTTCACAGTTAATAGTTTTTATTCAATGGCTCTGTCTTGAGTATTTTGAGGGAGTCTGAGCAAAACCAGTAAAAGGAACACAAATATATTTTGCACATTCATGATCTGCTGTATTTCTGGAATATTCATGGAAGTCTTGCATATGCATAGAATACCTAAGGAGACTCCCTCTCTAATTAACTATTTAGACAATAAATAAGGGACACACTTAGACAAATTCCAAGTTGTCTGAAAAGGGCCCTCACATGCTATGCACATAACAGTTGCTCAAGGAGTCCCAGGGAGCCGATCAGAGAAAAGCAAGGAACAATTCTCTAAATGCAATTGAGCAGCTGCTTTGAGCCTTTTATGAAGAAGCATTTAGTTCAAGATATTTTCAAAGTGAGATTGGCTGAGGCATAAAATTTGTAAAGTCTAAAGAAAGGGGTTATTTTGAAGGTCCTTTAATTGTTGGACGATTTGCAGCTGAATAGATAACATTATCAATCATAAAAGAAAGCAAACTTTGTAATATATAGATAAAGATATAGATATTAGTATGTGGAAGATACACACTTTCTTGGAACGCCTTTTATTCAGATTTCATTAAATGCGCTCGTAATGTGAACTGCTCATGTCTTTTTCTTTACCCAAAGAAGTCATGGAACAGGATGAAATAGAAGATGATCATAAGAAAAAAAAAGTGTAATTTTTCTTTAACCTGCTTTCTGTTGAAAATCACATGTCTACTTATTGCTGTGGTCTTTGTAGTATATAGCTTTTTTTCAATACCTTTGGCAGGAAAACAGCATTACAAAAATGCTTTAAAGTTTACTTTTTCTATTTCTCTTTCATAGCACCTAGCCAATCTCTAAAAACAGGTTAGGCGCATCTTTAGATGGCAAAGCATCAAGAAAATACGATAGTCTAGACTGGAAAGTCAAAATAACATTCTAACAGAAAGTAGTGGCAAGCCATTTGCCTATTCAGTTTAACATTTTTACTGAGTTATAAAATATTGTAAAATACAAGAGTAAATAGAAAAGCAGTGGGTAGGAAAAGGGGGAAGAGAAGTGAGGAAAGATAAGGAAAAGAAAAAGAAAAAGAAACATTGACTTCCAACTCTCTCTGTTGTAATAAAATAAGGCATTAACATCAAATCACAACTTTTTGCTTTTTCATAATAATATGAACCAGCCACTTCTGTAAAGATCTATTAATCTACTCAGTAAAGCCTAAAATCAAAGTTTCATTCTTTTCTCATTCAAGCACGAGGATCAGAAACATTCTCCATGTGGAAACAAAAGTACTTATGTTCTTTTCTTTAATCAAAGTAGTCAATTTTGCCATTTCACCCAACTCCATCAACTTCTGCAACCATTTGTCCGTATTAGGATTTGAAGTGTCCTTCCATTTTTGTGCCTACAACAGTCTTGCTGCTGTCAACATTTATGATAACAAACTTCCAAATTTTTTCTCCAGGTTTTTTTTCTATTAGGCCCAAAAGGAAAAGTTCTGGTTTCATTTTTATCTCCATTTTCAAATTTTTCTGTATTAAAAAATGAATCATACTTTTTTTTTTGCTTTATCGCATGCCTACCATAAATAATAAAAGTCCCTTCTTTACTTTTACACTTCCAACATTCATTTGGCATACTTTTATACATCTTAGATAACTTACCTGGTGTTAAATACTAAGGGTACATCATCTTATGCAAGCCATTTGCATATTGTTGTCAAAAAACTCAAACTGTGATCCATAAAATCATCAAGAGGCAAGTCTAACTCAAGGAAGGTTTCGCCTTCCCCCCACATTGCATTTTCTTTTTTTTCATCTACATTGCAGGAAAAAAATGCTATCAGTGGTTCCTTAAGTTGAAGACAAAAGCTCTGTTGAGACACTAGAAAATCTTGATTATTCTGGGGAAGTGCCATTACCCCTTGATTTCACTCAAATGATGCTTATCTCCTGTAGACGTTTATTCATTCAATGAGAATGTCTGTAGGAGAAAGAACCATAAATACATACAGATTTATGGTGATTTGCTTCCTTGTGAGCCAGGATCCTGCAAGTAGTCACTTGCATAGAAGCCAGTACTTGCTAAAACTTTTCCCCTTCAAGCATTAGTGATGAACACATTTTCAAGTGTCATTTGAGCAACATTGATCAAGAATAGGTGAGCACTCCAGATTTTATAACATCTGAGCACAATGACCAGTTTAGATGAAATTTTCCGGTTCTTTTTTTAAATAACTAGTTGAAATATCTCATACCTTTATCATCACCCATTAGACTAATCATGCTGAGCTCTATTTGGAGCTGCCCTTAACGAGTATCCAGAAACTACCAGTTAGTTGGTTAGTTGGAACTGCTCTCACCGACCAGTTCGCTCCCATAGAGAAGGGCTCCTCAGAGTGCCGTCGGCCAAACAATGTCGACTGGCAGCCCCCAGAGGGAGACTCTTCTCTGTGGGGGCACCCACCATCTGGAATGAGCTCCCCCCTGAGATAAGGAGGCTTCAGGACTTACGCACCTTCTGCCATGCCCTAAAAACGTTTTTATTTCAACAGGCTGGTCTGGCCTAAGTCTCCCCTTTTAAATTGGGTTTTAAAATGTTTTTATATAATTGGATGTTTTAAATTTCGTTCCTAAGCCTAAATTATTTAATCTATTTTAAATAACTTTTAACTTTTATATGTTATTGTATTTTATCTTGGCTGTTCACCGCCCTGAGTCCCTTTTTGGGAGTAGGGCAGTATATAAATTTGAATAATAAATAAATTAATAAATAAAAACAGTGGCTTGCATATTTTGGACTCCTGGAATTGGGAACATGTCATACCTGCCTTAGTTGCTGATTGGTTTGTGATAATCAAATTTAAAGTATTGATTTTGACCTATAAAGAAAGCCCTTAATGATTTGGCATCAGATTCTTAGAGGACTATCTTCTCCTTTGAATGTTGGCCTAAGAAATTAGATCTACTAGAGAGAAACAACTACAAATCCCACATTTTCAGGAGAGCTGAAGTAAGGAGATGCTGCTTTCTGTAGCAACACTGACACCATGGAACCACTTCCCTTTGAAGACCTGCCCCAATGTTTCCTCTTCGCATCGGGTAGACCAGGCCGAAGCGATAAGGGCAGGCCCCTTACATTTTCCAGGATGGCCCTATGGGCCAGATCTGACAACATTGTGGGCCGGATCTGGCTCATGGGCCTTGTGTTTGACACCCCTGATTTAAGTCGTACTGAATTTGAAAAACTGACTGCCAGATAAATATCTACAGACCTGCAATAAACCAGATAGTTTAAATCAAGACTGAGTGATTTCTATTCAAGAAGCAAAATAGGTATAACTTGATACCTATTTCTAATAGGGGATGGAAGCAAAATTACGCATCGTTACATTCCAGTGGGTACAGATAACACACAAACTGAATGGAATTAAAAAAAAAATCTAATAAAATTATTAGATTTTGAGCTGCAGCAGTGAGATCGCATATTTATACAAACATGCTTTTTAAAATAGATCAATATGTGTAGCTGATTACTGGTTTATTTTGGTGTTTGCTACTTTTGTTAAGCAAGGAAACTGTTTCCTGAAAATACTTTTTCTCTATCGTTACTGAAATTGCACTAATACCACTACCAAAGAAATGATTGCATTTCATGCAAAACTAAAGTTGGTCTAAATTAAACCCACCTTATAAAATGTTCCAAAATAATTCATTCTTGTGTTATGTCTCAAAACACAACTTCACTGCCAAACTCATTTGTTGAATGGCAGAAACCTTGAGAGGACTTGGAGTGAGTCCAGGAATATGAGATTTTGAATAAAATCTAAAGCTTACTTGCTTTTATGAAATTTCCATTGCCTCCTCTATGATGAAGCAGAGTTCATGAAGGGGGTCCTGTTAACAGAAATCCATCCTTTCCTGAGTACTACAGTATATTATATCCAGGAAGTGATGGGAGGGTTTCAACAGGAACCACTGTTTGTCAGATATATAAACAGACTGGACTCACATGCTAACTATGAACAAAGGTGATTTCAAAGAAATCCCCTTGAGTGAATTTTATTTAAAGGGTCTAAAAATGATAATATTGGGCATTGCCTTCCAATCTCCCGGGAAATCTGTTTTGCCTCAGTCAAATTATGCTACTAATACGATGATCAAAGGCACGATTGCATTAACATTTCACCTCCCAACATCTCAATTTCAGAGTAAGAACCCCCTCTGGATTAAATATGGTTCCCACTTCTGGCCCTACAAGTTTCAGTAAACTGATCATTTTACCTCAATACCATATCCTATATAAATTTAAAGGCACCCCAGCCTATGAAAATGTTTACACAACCCCAGCTATCTCTAATTCCCCCTCCCTACCCCTCAGCTACAGTGTGGCAGCACTGAAGCTTCAAGATGGCGTTAGCCATCACTGACACCAGTAGAAACCAGAGGTGGTATTCAGCAGGTTCTGATCAGTTCTGGATAACTGGTAATGGAAATTTTGAGTAGTTCGGAGAACCGGTAAATACCACCTCTGACTAGCTCCACCCCCATGTATTCTCTGCCTCCAGAGCCCCAACTGATTGGCAGGAAATGGGGATTTTGCAGTATCCTTCCCTGGAGTGGGGTGGGATTGGAGATTTTACTGTATCCTTCCCCTGCCACGCCCACCAAGCCATCCCCACCAAGGCATATCATGCCCACCAAGTCACGCCCACAGAACTGGTAGTAAAAAAAAAATCCCACCACTGGTAAAAACCCATGAAGACTCAAGCATATATGTACTGCAATTTTACATATTTACTTATTATAGTAAGATAGACTTAGATGCTACAAGCTTTCAGGGATGCCAAAGTCTTGTGCATTTCTCAAAGGCTGGATGTGAAATTAGCAAAAGCTTAGAGTCTTATGTTCAGGACATGGAAACAAGTGGGATTTAAGGAGGGTGCAGAGGTAGATGGCAAGGGAGATTGTTAGGGAACATTCAGTATAGCTTGTTTGTACAGAGGCTTATCGTAAGTGAGACTTCAGGTTTCACAGTGTCTCAGATTAATCTCTCTAGTCTTTATGCATTTGGTGCACAGCAATTTGATTACCACCACAATTAGGTCTTGCAATCAGTTACATAGTAGTTGCTGCTTACTCCCCCACTCCCCTTCTCTCTGCTTTTATTTGTCTTTTTTTTTTAAAGCTAGCACCTTTGTTCAAAGTAGCCAGCAGATACAATAGTTGGGACAAGCAAGAAAACAATCAGCTTTGTCCCCTGCTACTCACCCAGCTCTTCCCCACACTGATATAAATCAAGGGAGTGGGGGTAGGAATGCAGTCCCCAGCAAACGTTGGTCAGAAGCTCAGAAGAAAACAAGCATCTGGCCCGTCCAATCTATGCCAAATTCAGAAAAACAAACCATGCATGAATTCTGATGAGAAGAGTGAATTGCTGAGGATGGGGGAAGGGAAACGAGATGTCAAAGGTTATTCAACAAATGGGTTGAATGAAGGGTGGGCAGGATAGAACAACAATACGATGATGGGAGGGGATTTAGGATTTTTTTCCCCCCAGAGTTTTGTTTTTACTACTAGTGCTCAGGGAAGAACTGAGGTTTGGTGAAAGCAAGGGAAAAAGATAAATAATTGAACATATTGCGTGAGTTGGAGAAAAAAGATTATAGTCAAACACTGAAAGATTCTAAGGACAGTTTTGCAAGCGACACCGAAAGGGTTTTTGCTTTGTCTTCATGATTCTGCATCTGTGTGATATTAATGCAGGGTAGAATATTAAAGAGAGTAACCTAAAAAAAAAATATCAAACATTCTATGCCATGTAGCTTACATGGTCACATTTTTGGCAATAGTATTTTCAACATGATACATAAAGTATGTTAAAGCTCAATATTTGTGAACTCAAACTATTCATGTCAGCTCCAAAGATGTCAATTCCAAAGATGCTGATTCCCACAATTCATGTTTCCATGAGTTGTGTTTGTACTGTTGTATTGTAGATGACAAACCTTCAGAAACAACAAGGTTTTACTGAAACTTTGGTCCTCTCCTTTTTGTTTTGACATGGATTAAAACTGCACTTCAAACTGATCACGACCAATTTCCGGCAATGACTTAACCCAAGTAGATTGCCATTCGAGTTGCCTACCAAGTGTAAATCCCATGTAATGTAGGTCAAGAAAACAGAGATCCTCAGCCTTAATTAGAGCTGGCAAGAAAGAGCCATTTCATCTGCATTGTTCTTCTCCAGCTCTGGATGGGTGAGCCAAGTGTGAACAGCATTCCTGCTTGAACACAGGGGTGCCCTGGCTGGGGAAAAAAAACTAGTTTCCAATTATTTTGTGAAATTGTAGTGCTGTTTCTTGTTGCTATCATCCCAGACAGCAGTACTCCAAATATTTCCACATTTTTAACATTCATTTAAGATTTTGTGGCATTATGCCTAATTTCTGTGCCCAAAGGTTCACACATGATATGCTTTCGTTCTGCTTTCATAAGACTAGTGGTGAATGTGTTATTTTTTTTAAAAAATCCTGTGCCTTCTTGCCTGTCCTTATAACAGCGGCAGACAACATTGAATTGAAGAGAGGCCCATATTCAACTTTTGAGATGTGTGTATGTGTGGGAGGGGGAGGATGGAAGGAGGGGCACTCTCCAAAAAAGTAGATGAAACTAGAACATTTTGGATAAGGGTCACCATCAGAGCTGATATTCAGCAGGTTCTGACCAGTTCTGGAGAACCAGTAGTGGAAATTTTGAGTAATTTGGAGAACTACTAGCCCCGCCCCCATCTATTCTCTGCCTCCCAGCTGATCAGGAGGAAATGGGGATTTTGCAGTAACCTTCCCCTGCCATTCCCACCAAGCCATGCCACACCCATCAAGCCATGCCCACAGAACCAATAGTAAAAAAATTTAAATCCCACCACTGGTCACCATTTCATTTTTAAGCAATCAGTTGTTTCTTTGGACACATTAAATATAACAATGCACTGTTTAGGAGACATTCTGGGGGTTGCACTCGAGCAGTTTGGTCAATTACAACCTCCAAACTGCCTGACTGAACACCCCCCCCCCCGAGACTCTCCTAAAATCAGCCCTGACTTATGTTGAAGCTGCCAAGGTTGATTGAACCTTGAACCTACTGTAGACTTATTGAACTCAAACAATTGAATTTTATTATTCAGAATATTTGGTCTCTCAACTGATACCACTCAAACCCTGAATACTTGTCACTTTTGGCATCCTCAGAACCAGCTTTGCGTTGACTGGCTGGGCACATCTAGGAGGTTCCAGGAAAGCTGACTCATTTGTGTTTCCAATTTTTGCTAAGGAATTCCTGCATCCAAGTCTATCATGAAAGTAGACTGTAGTAGATAAAGGCCGAGCTAGGAATGGAGACAGTGAGTTCTAATTCTGCCATGGGCATGAAGCCAGCTGGGCCAGTTCTCTCAGCCCTAGGAAGGAAACAAGGACAAACCATTTCTGAAAAATGTTGCCAAGAAAACTGCAGGGACTTGTCTATGTAGTCATGGGGAGGGGAGGGAGAGGCCTGATTCAAAAGTGCCAGAAACAGAAAGCCTGCTATACAGTCCATTGGTTTCCTTGATCAACTTTGCTATTCTTTTCTAACCCTCCCCTCCCCTGCACTTCTCCAACCAAAGCAATCCTACTATTTGCTTTTGTCCTGTCTTATTCATGTCATGGCTAAGCTTTGGATTCATTCCTCAGGACTGTCATTCTCTTTCAGTCTCATTTTTCCAGCCTGTAAACTAGGAGCAATAATGACCTGTTTCACGGAGCTATTGCGAGGATTAAAGGGATTAGAAGGAGGCAACATTCTTTAGAATCTTTTGGCAGTGAATGAATCTGTTTCTTTGGGATCACGTGTTCCTTAAGGATATGGATCTGGGCTGATAACCTTGGGAGCCTCTCACTGTTTTGCCAAGTAGAGAAAAGATCCTCCCTCCACTGGTCTCTGCATAGTACAGTTGTTTTTGAAGGACAATAGCTAACAATTCTTCCAAATGTTTGGAATGTAAGTTTTATATGCACATCTGCTAAAGGAGAGGACAATTTCTTCACAGTTGAATAACAGTTGAAATCTCTAGTGCTGGGAGACACATTATGGTGTAAAGCAGGGGTGAAATTCACTTACCTTCACTACCGGTTTTCAAATGTGAGCGCGTGCCTCCATGCATGCGCAGAGGGTCAAAAACGGGATGTGATGAGTGTCACTGCGTTTTTATATTTACCAGCAGAGCTATTATTTCTGAACTGTCAGACTTACCGTAGTTTGCCAAATTTCTTATCAGCATCTACTGCGCATGTACACATTCGTTTACTTTTTCTAAAAAACTTTCCTTTGTTCTCCAGCCAGGGAAGTTCATGGCTGGGAAAGCTTCCAAGATGTAACTAATTAGATTAGATAAGATTTTTATTTTCTTTACAATAAATATGAGTTTAATTAGAAGATGTATTCCGGTTTCATTGATCAAAGTATACACAAGGAGAACGTCACGATCCAACTCAAAATGAGGGCAATTATCCCACGCAAGGTAATGGGGCTGATTTCCACTCTGACAATGACGTCCAGGCGGGTGGGCGGAGCCTCCCACTGCCAGCGCTACTGGTTCACCTGAGCCAGATAGAATTGACTGAATTTCACCACTGGTGTAAAGGTGCAAAAATGTCCATGGATCCCCTTAGTGCTTGTCAAGTTCTCTGCCCCACTGATTTTAATTATTATTATTTTTTAAATCCTTTCATTAACATTGGCAAACTGTAGTCTTCTTTATAGAACTATAGTCTTCAGAATCATCTTTATTTACAAAAATTATGTGGGGGCCCAGATTGTGCTGGAACTCATTTTTAGCACATGTAAGAAATTATACGCATCCATGTGGTTTATACTAATGCTAAGTAGAATATCAAGAGAGTAACCTAAAATAGGAAACATTCTAGGCCACGTATGATGCTATGCTATGTTAGCCCTGCCACCCTAGAAAAAAGGACAAGGTTAGAACGGTCCATTCTACAAAAAGGGAGTTGGAGGAAAAGGGAAAGATCATTCCAATAAATGAATGCTTATATCCTAATGGAAGCCATTTTGTGAATGGGCAAACTTGCTATTAACTCATTTAATTATTTAACTATTAATTAAGTTATTAACAAGCTGCCAAAATTTCAGAAATGTACATGAGCTTCAAAAAAGTCAAGGACCTTAAGGGGATCTTTGCTTAAGGGGTTAGTCATATTGAATGAGTATTGGTGTGACTCTAATATAGCCAGTACGCTTGCTAAGTTTGAGTATTTGGTTATAATTTCATCCTTGTAAAGACACCCTCAGTTTTAAGTGTTCTCTGCTTGAAAACAATCTCTGTTATCCATTCTCTCTTGGATTTCCCGCTGACTTGAGAACAGAGAGCATGGAGAAAAATTCTCCTTTTTGAAATCTTCTGTCAGGCTAGATTGGAAGAAACTCTTTCGAAAAGTAAATTTGCATTTCCCTCAGTTTATCTAGAGCTGTTCCTGTTTTCCTATTGTTTCCTGTAGTAAAATTAGATATCTTTTCACATCTCAATAGATGCATTCCAGGAGAGAACATGTATTTATGTAGCACACTTCCTGTCCTGCTGTTGCTGTTTTTCATTCAAAAGCAATCTCGGGATATGTCTTTTCCAGTTCCTCCAGCAACTCTTTCTTTTGGAGTCCTTGAATCACTAACTCACAATAAGAAAAAAAAAACCTCCCGTCAATCTTGGAGCCACTTTGAATAACTAGACTGAAGTCTGGTATTTTTCTTTCCATACAAGGGATGCAGAAAATCTACCATTGTGACAAATGATTAATAGAGACGGACAAAATTCCAGCTATTGAGAAAAGCCAAGACTCAGAGTGAGGAGGAATAGTATTGAAATGTTATTATTTCCAAACTAAATTATTTAGGACCAGATGATCCAGAAGACTTCCTATTGGGATGAAATCCAGCAGTCCTGACAGGTTCTGGAGACCCAGTAGCAGAAATTTTGAGCAGTTCGGAGAACTGGCAGCGGAAATTTTGAGTAGTTCGAAGAACTGGCAAATATCACCTCTGGTTGGCCCCAGAGTGGGGTGGGAATGGAGATTTTGCAGTATCCTTCCCCCAGGAGTGGGGAGGGAATGGGGATTTTGCATCCCCTGCCATACCAAGCCACGCCCACAGAACCGGTAATAAAAAAATTTGGATTTCACCACTGCTTCCTATAGCAGAGTTTCCTCAACTTTTGCATTCACATCTTCCTTTAGTATAACCTTAAAGTAATATTACTCTTCTCCACACCTTCCTGGATCCTTCCTGTACATCCCCCTAAAGAATTATCTCACCTATAAGCTATATGTACTTGCCTGAGCTTCAGGATGACATATGACATTTACTTACTCTGTACTCTAGTTCTTTGCATTATGTGTCTGAACAAGCCTCCTGGTTAATTCCGAGTGAGTTGTTCTGTTTTATTTATTTTATTTTATTTATTTGTCAAGATTTATAAGCTAACAGGTAAAGGTATAAACATAATTTGAATACATGAAAAGAGTAAAAAGGAATATTAGGACAGGGACGGTAGGCATGCTGGTGCACTTATGCACGCCCCTTACGGACCTCTTAGGGTGAGGTCAACAGTAGACAGTTTAAGGTTAAAGTTTTGAGAGTTTGGGGAAGAAACCACAGAGTCAGGTAGTTCATTCCAGGCATTGACCACTCCGTTACTGATGTCATATTTTCTGCAATCGAGTTTGGAGCAGTTTACCTTGAGTTTGTATCTATTATTTGCTCATGTATTGTTGTGGTTGAAGTTGGATTAGTCATTGACAGGTAGGACATTGTGGCAGATAATTTTATGTACTACACTTAGCTCAGACCGAAGTCGGCGTAGTTCTAAGTTGTCTAAGCCCAAAATGTGAAGTTCTATCTAGAGAAGGCTGTATTGCTGGGAAAGGTGGAAGGAATGAGAAGAAGATAATTGGATTGGATGGATGGTGATTCAGTTACAGTGGCAATGGGTCCACTGTTGGGAGACCCAAAAGGAGAGGATAAGGAGAGACTCATGGAGAAAATTCATCTATACATCTCTAGAAATTGAAAATGACTTGATGGCACATAGAGAGTCTGTCAGTCAATCAGTCAATCAATCAATCAGTCAATCAATCAATCATCTATTTGTTATTTTCTTGGTTATTGATGGTATTTTCATGGGTCTTTTCCAGCAACAAAAAAGGCAGTATTCTTTGTATCCTATTTTTCCTGCCATAAAGAAAGGATAGATTGTCACAGAGAAAACCATTTCCTCCATGATTCTGATCTTTGTACTTCTAGACACACCCCAGCATCTGAATATGGTCTTCATGGCTACTCTACTAAATGCTGCTCTGTGACATACTTTGCTGATTGCTGATTCAGTTAGTGTTAATTGATTATAGTAAAAGACCAAAGCAATCCAATAGCATTTCTTCATTTCTAAGGCTGGTTGCTATACCTGTTGTTATTAGTTTGCTCTCTTTTAGATTTAGATATAAACCTAGTCCCTAGTTCTTCCATTGTGCTTCTTGACTTTGATTACCAGAGTTGGCAAGTCATTCATATCTTCAGCTATTAGATTAGTGTCATTAGCATAACATGGGTTATTGAGGTTTCTTCCTTCAATTTTAAAACTACCCTCATCTTCTTCCAATGCAGCTTCCATCAATAAACAAGCAAGCAAACAAATAAATGTTGAATACATAAAGGTGTGCAGCTTCTCTCCTTCCTTTCTAATCTTTTGTCATGTTCTGTCTTTATGATGATTTTCTGGTCTGTAAAATATGCTTTGCATGTCATCATGCAAAACGTATTATACAGGCCAGAAAACCATAATACAGACAGAACATGTTCTGAGATTTCCATTTTTCTAAGCACTTCCACACCGCCAGATCTACTAAGTAGAGCAGACCAAGGATCAAGTCCAAGGAAGATTAAGATTACATTTATTGAGAGTGGCTACAATAATAGAACCTTGCAAGAGTGGTAGCTGTGTCTCCTCTCCTTCCCGTACCCATGTGAATTAACTGTCTGAGCCATGCACCTTTCTGCGTATTTTGGACTTGAGCCATGTTTTTCTCCTTATCAAAATTTGGTAATGTGCTGGCCACAGGATATCTGAAGATTTCTGTTAGATAATTTTCCATCAGTATTCTTTAGGGCAGCGACACTTCAGTATGAGCAATTTAACAGAGCAAAATGCCTACATCTAATCATGTCGCCTTAAATATAACATATCCATATATAACCACTAATATATTCCTATCCCATCTTTCCTTGTCAGCCCTTTTCTGCCTTCCTTTCCAGTCCTTGGTCTCCTGGCAAAAAGTCAAACAGCTGTTGCTTTACATTTTGCTCTTGGGATAGTATTCATTGAAGCTCCAGTCAGGCTCAGCAACTCTTTTTTCACCTGCTGCTATTTTAAACTGAAATATACTGGATGTAATTTGACATCCAAAATTGTCTGATAGCCACTGAGATAAATATTCAAAGCGGCTGCACCCATCTCATTTCACTCACTGTGCATCTGGAGAGGAGCTATCATTGGCTGAAGCTCTCTGACATAGATGTAATGCATATGGTACAATACATGGCTGCTTCCAATGTAATAGTATACATTTGTATATAGAATCAGCCTATGCATAAATCCAAAGGAGAACTAAGCATATATTATTGTCTATCAAAATAGCTCTCACCACGTCCATTATATTGTATGTATGTGTCTCAGGAATCTACTGCCAGTTTTAGCAAATATACAAATGAAATTTATATATGAAATAAACAGAGGATGATAGTATGGCATAGAAATGCATACTCCCTGCTCAAGACAGGACACTTTATACTAACCTGGTCAAATGGATGTCCAGTCTATTCTTAAAAACCTCCAGTCATGGAGCACCCACAACTCCAGGAGGCATTTTTCCATTGATTAAATCTCACTGTCAGCAATTTTCTTCTTAGTTCTAGGTTGCATCTCTTTTTAACAAGCTTTCTCCCATTATTTCTTGTCCTGTCTTCTGGTGGTTGGGAGCATAAATCAATCCCTCTTCTCTGTGAGAGGCCCTCAAATATAACTGTCAATTCGCCCCTTATCCTTCTCTTTGATAGGATATCCTAGCTCCCTCAACCTTTCATCATACGATTTAGCCTCCAGACTCCTCATCAGTGGTGGGTTCCTCCCAGTTCAGCCCGGTTCTCCCAAGCCAGAAGCGGTGACAATATGACATCACTGAAACGATTCTGCCCCCCTGCCCCCTCCCCCCGCATTTTTCTTACCTTTTATTTGGCCCCACCCCAATTTATTGCTGCCTCCTGAGTCCCAGCTGATGGCTAGAGGGGAAAAAACTGTTTAAACTCTTGCTGCAGGGCTTCAAAGGGTCACCCTAAGCTGATCAGTGGTAAAAGTAAACAAATGAGTAGACCAGTGCCTGCAAAAATACATGAGTAGACCAGTGCCTGCAAAAATACATAAATAAATCAGTGCCTGCAAATATAAATGGGTAGACCAGTGCCTGCAAAAAATAAATGGGTAGACCGGTATAGCTCTGCAAGCAGTTAAAAGCCTGGTAGATCAGTACCTCTGCTAAATCCTAAATAATTGTCACATGACCATCAAGCCATGCCCACAAAATAAGCCACGCCCACAGAACTGGTAGTAAAAAAATTTAGAACCCACCCCTGCTCCTCATCATATTTGTTGCTCTTCTCTGCTCACTTTCTAGGGCCTTGGCATCTTTTTTGTATCATGGTGACCAGAACTGGACAAAATATTCCATGTGTGGTCTCGCTAGTGCAATATAAAGCAGTATTATCACTTTTTGTGATCTTGTTCTTATCCCTCTGTTGATGCAGCCTAGATTGCAATAGCTTTTGTGGCAGCTGCATCACCTTGGTGGCTCATATTTAAGTGATAGTCCACTCCTCTTGCAGTTACTATTGTTGAGACAGTATTGCTTATTCTATACCGGTGTATTTTGTTTTTCCTGCCTAAGTCGAGGACTTTATTTTTCACACTACTGAACTGCATCTTGTTGGATAAGGTCCAATGCTCAAGTCAATCAAGATCTGTCTGAATCTTAAGTCCATCATCCAAAGTTTTAGCAATTCTCCCCAGTTTGATGTCATCTGCAAATTTGATGACTTCCCCTTCTAGCCCTTTGTCTAGATCATTTATAAAGATATTTAAGAAAACAGGCCCTAAACAGAACCTTGAGGCACCCCATTGCATGCTTCCCTCCATGAGTGTGGTTGGTCAGTCAACTGTGAATCAATTTGGTGGTGGAACTGTCTATTCTACACTATTCTATCTGATAAAGAAGTAGGCTATGGTCAACTTTGTCAAGTGCCTTACTGAAGTCCAACATTACTTTGGCTTACAAAATGCTGGCTTCTAGTAATTACCTTGCTTCTTTCTCACAAATCCACTGCTTGACTATCTTTCCCAGGATTTTCCAAGGTATTGATGTACAGGAAATTAGCCTATAATTTAGAGGTCTTCTAGTCCTCTAAATTATAGAGGTCTTCTAGTCCAACTCCCTATTCAAGCAGGAAACTCTATACCATTTCAGATAAGTGGCTGTCCAGTCTCTTCTTATAAACCTCCAGCGATGAAGCACCCATAACTTCTGAAGGCAAGCTGTTCAATTGGTTAATTTTTCTCTATTAGAAAGTTTCTCCATAATTCCATGTTGCTTCTGTCCTTGATTAATTGTCATCCATTGTTTCTTATCTTCTGGTGTTTTGGAAAATAAATTGATCCTTCCTCTTTGTTGCAGTCCCACAAATACTGGAATACTACTATCAGGTCACCCCTAGTCCTTCTTTTCTCTAGACTAGTCATATCCAATTCCTGCAACCGTTCTTCATGTATTAGCCTCCAGGCCTTTAATCATCCTAGTTGCTCTTCTCTGCACGTTTTCCAAAGTCTCAACATCTTTTTTGTAATGTGACTAAAACTAGATGCAATATTCCAGGTGTGATCTTACTAGGGTTTTATAAAGTGGTATTTACTAGGGATTTATAAAGTGGTACTAAAATCAAAATGTGATTTTGATTCTATGCCTCTGTTTATACAACCAAGGATTGTATTAGCTTAGGTTGTGTATGTATGACACACTGAATGACAAACTTGCCAAGATCTGTTTATTCTTATTCTGGAGTGCAGCACTTGGGAAAACATACCATGTTAACTTTAAGAAGGCAGATTCCTCCAAGAAAAGTTAGTAAAAAAAAGTCCTAACCATGGAACCAATTACCCAGACAGACATTTTTCACTGGATGTGATCAAGTGGAGGCTAGTCAGCCAATTTTCTGGGGCATTTAATCTGGATTCTTTCACTAATTAGGAGTCTAGAACTTGGTGGCCTAAGTGATGCTTTCCAACCCTGTATTTCCATGAGACTTTGCTTTTCAGATCCAACTGTGTGATTCATTTTTGGTTTACTATGTCACATAAGTCCAAAAAATGTGATTAATTGAGTTGCTAAATAATGCTATGTCCTATAAAATGGCTTAAAAGTAGAAATGCTGTCAATTTGTGTTTGTTTGATGGGTTAAAATGAATCTGGAGCCAGGGCAGAGGTGACTTAAGATCAGATGGAAGACTGTGGGTGTTTTGCATTAATACACTGTTGCAGTATTATCCATGTGTCACAGTGAAAAGGCCTACAATATTCTTCATTACTAAGCCACCACAGTATATCAGAACTAAAGCACCTGATTTCTGCTATCAAAATCCTACTTTATCTATTGCTAACACTGTTCTAAATTGCCCCCGATGTATTTCTGGTAGCTGTGAGTGTTCCTGCTCTGTTTAATTATAGGAAAACTGGAATTTAACACATGGATTTACAATTTTGTTATGCCCGATTGATATGAACAGCTGCTCACAATTTCCTTGAGGTTTGCAAATACTGATTTCCTCTCTGCAGCACACTCCAAGCAATAAAAACTGCACCCCATGTATGTGAGCAACAAATCTGTTTAAGAATTATCTGATTCAGAAACTATGGCTACTCCATGCCATTGTTTAACAGATGTGGTGTCATGCAACCCCTAATGAGAGGTTTCAGATCTTGTTGCCAGATGACCCCTGAGACTGTGTGCATTTTGGAGAAATGAGCTGGAGATTGGCCTTCCTTTGCAAGCAAGCTAATGCAAAACACCCTCGGCTTGAACGCTTTCATGTCAGCTCCAGATGATTGCAAAGAGAACTCCTGCTGTCTTTCTGGTTTCCTTCAGGTGAAGGAGCAGAGGAATTGTTGCTGTTGGAGAGAGATACTTCCCAGCAGGTTTTGGTTCATGGTTCTGTATTACGACGTCAGGAATGCATGCAGCTTGGCATCGGGATACTTCACTTTCTCCCTCAGTGAGACCAATGAAATATGTACTCGGCTTAATCAAAATCTAAACAAGACATGGCAGCCTAATAGACATAAATGTCATGCTTCTTCTCTTAAGTTGAATAGGCATTAATAACCCAAATTGGCCCAGTTGGGCTTAAAAAGTCATTACAGGTAGTCTTTGACTTATGACCGTAATGGAGCCTGCCAATTACAGCCATAAGTCAAGATGGTTGTAAAGTGGTTCATCACATAAGTGACCTGAATTTATGATTATTATTATTTTTTGCAGCAGTCATTAAGCTAACACCATTGCAACCGCGCAAGTAGTTACGGCTGCTCCCACTACTCTCAGTGGTCCTCTGGATCCGCTTCAAGGTGCTGGAACTCACCTATAAAGCCCTTCATGGCATGGCCCCAGAGTATTTGCAGGATCACCTCCTACTGGCCTCCTTCTGCCCAGTGCACTCACATAGGGCTGCCCTCCTCCGGGTCCCCTCAGCCAGACAGTGTCGGCTGGCGGTCCCCAGGATGAGGGCGTTCTCTGTGGCCGCACCAACCCTCTGGAATGGGTTGCCCACCGGACTCCAGACAGCCCCCGACCTCCGCACCTTCTGCGCTGACCTAAAGACATGGCTCTTTGAGCAACTTCCCTGATCTGTGGATTTTAACTGGGGATTTGGGGATTTTAAATTGGTTTTTAATATTATGTAATTTTATGTATTGTCGGATTGTTTTATTGTTGTGAGCCGCCCCGAGTCCTATGGGAGAAGGGCGGCATATAAATCTGATGAAAGAAAGAAAGAAAGAAAGAAAGAAAGAAAGAAAGAAAGAAAGAAAGAAAGAAAGAAAGAAAGAAAGAAAGAAAGAAAGAAAGAAAGAGTACTCATTGTCCTCTGTGGGGTGATTTTACCAAAAACCAAAAATAAATACCAGTTTTTTGGCAAAAGTGTCCTAAATCATAGCCAAATGACCTCAGGATGCTACAAACAGCCACAAATGTGGGCTGGTTGCTAAGCACTTGAAATGTGATTATGCAACTGTGAGGGGGTGGGGGTGGCTTGTGGAGGGTTAGGCTTGCAAATTTGCAAGTTTCCAAATCAAGCAGGACAACTTCAATCATCTCCAATGAGGCCAATAAATGGACTTATTCTGATGTTCTAGGGCAGCATTTCTCAATCTCAGTAAATTTAAATAGTATACTGTAGATTAAATAGTATAGTGTAAGACCATATATCATAAAGGCTATGTGCTCTTCCCACTTCTCTCCTCTCTGTATACCAATGACTGCATCTCTAACGATCCATCTGTTAAACTACTGAAGTTCGCAGATGACACAACAGTGATCGGTCTCATTTGAGACAATGATGAATCCGCATACAGATGGGAGTTGAATAACTAGCCTCGTGGTGTGACCGGAACAATCTGGAACTGACACACTCAAAACTATAGAGATGGTGGTTGACTTTAGGAGAAACCCTTCCATACTTCCACCTCTCACAATACTAGACAACACAGTATCAACAGTAGAGACCTTCAAATTTCTAGGTTCTATCATATCGCAAGATCTAAAATGGACAGCTAACATCAAAAATGTCATCAAAAAAGCATAACAAAGAATGTTCTTTCTGAGCCAACTCAGAAAGCTCAAACTGCCCAAGGAGCTGCTGATCCAGTTCTACAGAGGAATTATTGAGTCTGTCATCTGCACTTCTATAACTGTC
The DNA here is from genome assembly GCA_030761175.1 of Masticophis lateralis. Taxonomy (NCBI): domain Eukaryota; kingdom Metazoa; phylum Chordata; class Lepidosauria; order Squamata; family Colubridae; genus Masticophis; species Masticophis lateralis. Next base: position 84,955,196 of record JAUDYJ010000001.1, on the reverse strand, counting down.
TGGTTTGGCTCTGCAACCCAACAAGACAGACACAGACTTCAGAGGATAATTAGAACTGCAGAAAAAACAATTGCTGCACGAGTCAAAAAGAGGGCTGTGAAAATATTTACAGACCCCTCGCATCCTGGACATAAACTGTTTCAACTCCTATCCTCAAAACAACACTATAGAGCACTGCACACCAGAACAACTAGATACAAGAACAGTTTTTTTCCGAATGCCATCACTCTGCTAAACAAATAATTCCCTCAGCACTTGACTGATTTACTAAATCTGCACTACTATTAATCTTCTCATCGTTCCCACCACCCATCTCCTTCCACTTATCACTGTAATTGTAATTTTGTTGCTTGTATCCTTACGATTTATATTGATATTGTTTCCTGATAGCTTATCTGTACCCTATGACTATCATTAAGTGTTGTACTTTATGATTCTTGATGAACGTATCTTTTCTTTTATGTACACTGAGAGCATATGCACCAAGACAAATTCCTTGTGTGTCCAATCATACTTGGCCAATAAAGAATTCTATTCTATTCTATTCTATTCTATTCTATTCTATTCTATTCTATTCTATTCTATTCTATTCTATTCTATTCTATTCTAAACTGATAAACACTGATAAACACTGTTCTAGGGAAAGTTCTTTCTTTATTAAATTTGTATACTGCCTATCTTGCTGTTTGGGGCGACTCTAGATGGCTAATGCAGTGCAGCTGTCTGGGATGATAGTTGAGATCATTAACAATCAGTAGGCCCCAAAATCTGTTGCTGAAATCACAATGGTTAAAATCCTATAAAATATGTAATAACTTTAGTGTGAACATGTTCTAGAAATTGCTATGGAACCTGAGGGCGGAAAGGCTTTAACTTTTGTATGTAATTATGGAACCACCGCTTTGTTTGGGCTCAAGAGCAGCAGTCCTCGTTGTTTTATTCCTCTGGGTAAGTAGTCCTTGCTTTTCAGGTGAGAAAACATTTTGATGATCATAAACATTTTGAAATTGTTTTCATTCCTTCTGGGTGTGCTCTGGCTTCCTCTGCTGCAATTATCTCTTATGATTGCCCAGACGCCTAAATGAGGAGGGAAGAGAACATCTCTTCCAGACATCCATGCTGACTAAATCCAGCACGGCCCATTTCAACCACACTAAAAACCAACAGATGTTTCTGCTTTTCTCTTCTTTTGGCCAATGAAAATGTGTCACATCAATGCCAAATTAGCATCCTTTCCTTCTGGGAGAAAAAAAAAGTTTAGATTGCATAACCTTTTTCTGAAAATGATTCAGTTTACTGGATTTAATTAAAAACAGTAATTTGAGATTTATACATTCTTGATTTAGGCTAAAAATGTTACAGCCTGTGAACTATTGGAATCTAGACCCAACACAAATAGTTACTCAAACTTGGCTCTGGCAGCATGTTATACTAAACCAAAATATCAACTGTTATCTGAGAATGCTTTTGGTGATTTGCAAAGTTGAATCTCTTTTGTTCATTGGTTCTTCTATGGGAGAGATAAATAAAAAACAATCCCTGAAATTGCTTAGATCATTGAGGAATATTCCCAATTCTCAATCATTATAAACACAACATTGGAAGGTAGATAAAATAATAAAGCAGCCCTTAGTCAAACTTAACTCTATATAGAAAAGTAAGTGGAGAAAGTAAGGTTTTACATTTAGGCAAGAAAAACCAAATCACAGGTACAGAATAGGTGGAACCTGGCTCAATAGTAGTAACTACAAGAGGGATCTTGGAGTCCTAATAAATAATCATTTAAATATGAGCCAACAGTATTCTGCAACTCCCAAAAAAGTCACTAGGCTGCAAAAACAGAGGGATAGAATCAAGATCATGTGAAGTGTTAGCACCACTTTATAATGCCTTGGTAAGATCACACTTGGAATACTGCATCTAGTTTTGGTTTTCACAATATAAAAAAGATATCGAAACTCTAGAAAAAGTGCAGATAAGAGCAACAAAGATTATTAGGGGACTAGCGGTTAAAACATACAAATAACAGTTGTAGGAATTGGGTGTATCTATTCTAAAGAAAAGAAGGACTAGGTGTAATATGATACCAGCATTCCTATATCTAAGGGGCTGACATAAAAAAAGGGGGTCAATCTATTTTCCAAAGCACTTAAAAACAGGACAAGAAGCAATGGATGGAAACTAATCAAGGAGAGAACCACCTAAAACTAAAAAGAAATTTCCTGATAGCACAATTTGTCAGTGGAATGACATGCCTCCAGAAATTGTGGGTGCTCTAACATTGGAGGTTTTAAAGAAGAAATTGGACAACCATTTGTCTGAAATGATATAGGGTTTCCTGCTTGAGTAAGGGGTTAGATAAGAAGAGCACCAAGTCTACTTCCAATTGTTATTCTATATATTGTCTATATATGGAAGTGGTTTTTTTCCTGGGTGTTTTCAACTTCCAAGCGTAGCCTACAGCCCTGGAATTCTCTGGTGGCCTTCCATTCTGGTGTTAGCATCTGCCAATTGCCTAATACATTTTCCTCTTCTGATGCTATGATTTATCATAGTCTAACATGCAGGAATTCCCATATTTGTACTGTGCTGGGAATTAAATACAGAACATGTGTTAGGAACAATCTCCCTAATACAATGAGAAATTAGACATTTTAAGCGTACTCCTTCTCTTCCTCCCAGGAATTCTGCTCAAAATTCCTGTTAACATCTGCCAATAACAGCAGGCAACAGCTATTTTGAGCAGCAAACCTGAGGATGGGATGGCAAACATTTGTTACCCTTTCTCCTAAAGGTTCTACTCTGAATTCTTGCTTCAAATCACAGGTTTGACCAAGAAGAAAAGAGCAGTGATGGCTCTTATAGGGCAGTGATGGCTAATCTTTTCCAGATCGAGTGCCCAAAGTGTGAGCGCTCGACCCCCAAAATGCAATGTGTGCACAGCCCCCATGCATGCCCCCCATCCTCCGGGCTGAGTATGAGGCTCCCTGCATGCACACCATCCCCCGCGTATGCACAGCAGAGACCCAATGACCAGCTGGCTGCTGAGAGGGGCATGGGCATGCATGGCAGAGCTGAACTGGGGCAACAGCTAGTGTGCCCACAGAAAGGGCACTGCGTGCCACCTGTGGCATGTATGCCATAGGTTCACCATCATGGTTACAGAGACTAGAAGAGAGGGAAAAAATTAACAAACTTCAAAAGTTTTGTGTGGGTCACCAAGGGGGCTTTTTCATTTGGAAATATCCTTGCCCCATGTTTACTTGTGGATCACATTTTTCCACCATTTAAAGGAAAAAGCTATGATTTTGAAAGTGCTAGCAATGAGTTAAACTTACATCTGCAAATATCTTCAATAACTTTCAAGCCATCAACCCAACAACCCAGCAGTTTGTGTCTATCCAAAAAGCACCGTATGTGAATTGATCACGCAGGTGCCATTTTTGCACTGTTATGCTTTCTTTGTCAGCATGTTATTGGGATTTTGGCTTCGGATCATACTAAAGTCGCAACAGAGCAACTGAAGTCATTCATGTGGATTTCACATCAAGGTTACACATTTCCATTCATATGGAATTCATTCAAAATACTGTCTGGCAGTTCAGTATATTTTCTTAGCTGACTTAGTGCCAAAAGATATAATCCAGTTGGCCTTTCTTTTATGTGGAGGAAAACTTGTTAATGTGGATCACATGTTCAATCAGAAGCATGAGGATATCTCCTGGAAGTGGACATATTTTGAAGAATTGTGTCAAAGGTGAACCCGGGGTGGGTGGACGGGTCCCAGAGGTAATAAATGATGAAAATAGCCTAGCATTGTTATGATGTCATTCACACATATGAAAGGGGGAGATAATAATGGTACAGCATCACTCCATCATGTTGTTTAAAGCTTTGAATTATCTGGACCCTCCTGAATAGTTGCATCCTAAACCTAAGAATAAGTCACTGAAAGATAAATGGTACAGGCAATAAAGTGGGGAAACCAAACAGAAAATGCTAAGCACTATTTACCAATAAAACAATATACTTAAACTTTTTGTTTAAACATATTCTCTATGCTCAAAAGTTTCCACAAATTATCCTCATAACTGATACAGGGGCTAGTTCCCTCGGTGTAACCTGATCTATCTTCGATCAGTGTATGTTCATCTTTAATCTAAAGTTTATTAGAAAATATTGAAAATACGCAACACTTTTGAAAATGAGGAAAGGATGGCTGACTATTTTACAAGTTAAGGTAGCAAAGAATGGAAAACTTATTTGACTTCCATTTCAGGAAAATTTATGGCTTAGTAGTTTATTCAGAAAGTTTGCATTCAAGAATGCTTTCTCTAGCCCAGGCAAAGATTGAGTATCCATAAGAAAATTAGGTATAAATATATTAATCCTATTTTTCATATTTTCTGTTACTTTTTGCATACAGTAAGAATGACAAAAATAAATGGAGATTAAATACCGTATCATTGCAGTGATGTCTCCAGAGGTTACATTGAAAGTTGTGAGATTTTTTTTTATTAGTAGTTATCATCATAAAATATATTAGGACATAAAATAACTTTATAATTTATTTTGAATATTTAGCAGTCACAGCTATGGACTCACTGATCTTAAAAAATCTAAGCAGGACTGGACCTGGTCAGTTCAACAGGTTAATATATACATGTAAGCTATCAGAATCGCAGTTGACTTGACAGAGGCTTTCTCTTTATCCATAGTTTAATTTTAAAAAAAATTCTGTGAATTTTTTCCAGCATGGTTGTTGGGTCCTAGAACAAGAGAATCAGCAAAGTATACTGAGTGAATCACACTCTGGCTGTAAGGAATCATAATACATTTCTGTTTACCCAGCTCAAAAGATGCAGAACTAAAGAGAAATGCATGCTGAAGGTGAAATGCAAGGAGGTTTCATGAGGGCGTTCCTCGGCCATAAATCTTGGACATGAAGCTAGCAGGACGAATTATCTCTTCACAACTAGATGAGCTCATGGAGATCAGCTATTTTCTTGGAAGATAACTAAGCACCTGCCAAAGTCACTCCAATTAAAACAGGCAATTAAAGTAACATATGAACACTTATCTCTGAATTTCCTACTCTTGTTATGGAATGATCTATAGATAATGAATTGATGCTTAATTTAAAAAAGGCAATGCTGGGAAGAATTTGGGCAGTAGAAATGATGAGAAGACACTACCTCCTACTCTTATAATAATATTGAATTGTTTTCAATTATAGCATGTTTTTAATATTGTTCGTTTTGTGGCTTGCTTTTTATTGTATGCCACCCTGAGTCATGTTGTGAGATGGAGGGCTATATGAATATGATGAATGAATGAATGGATGGATGGATGAATGAATGAATGAATGAATGGGTAAATATTTTCAACATCTTGGGGACATTTAGATTTGCAACTTTTGTTTCTCCTTTTCTTTATATAGCTATGTTGAAATTAACCGATGCTTCAGGTTTATCTTACGTTGATGGGAGACAGAAGATTTTACTTGACCTTACTTTCTTAACTTTGAAAATTAATGTTTGCTTTCCTGTGTATTGATGATATGAAGCAGCATTACAGTACTGTTATCTTTAAAAAATGTACACGTTTATTAATCCTTTTATTCTTAATTGTTATTCTAACAGTTAACAGTTTTCCAACCTCTACTCCAGGTTGGGAGAGAAATTTGTGATGCCTGAGTCATCTTCTATAAGAGGATGAAATAGACTAATGTCTGCATCATGGTTTGGATAAGGAAGTGATCAGGTTCATACAATGAAGAACAAAAAAGTTAGTCCAGTCAATCTCTGAATACAGGCAGTCCTTGACTTATGAGCACAACTGAGACCAGAATTTTGGTTACTAAGCAAGGCAATTAGTAAGTGAATCATGTCCATTTTGTGATCTTTTTGCCATGGTTGTTAAGTGAATCACTGCAGTTAAGAAAATCAGAAGGTGATTAAGTGAATCTGACTTGACTTTGCTTGTTGGAAGATGACTGGGTAGATTACAAATGGGAATCATATGACCCAACTATTGTAAATAATGCCGATTGCCAAGTGCCCAAATTTTGATCACATGATGGTGGGGATGCTGTGATGGTTATAAGTGTGAGAAAAGGTTGTAAGTCATTTTTTCTCAGTGCTGTTGCAACTTCTGCAGTTTTTTTGTTATTTATATTATTATGCTTTGATTATTTATTTATTATGCTTTGATTAGTATAATTCTTTTAGTGGTTACAAATGTCAGTAAAGTTTTTTGTTTGTTGACTGGATTAAATCTTGTTAACTTGACCATTTTAAAGCCACACTGTTTAGGAACAGTGTATAAAGATGTGCAAAGTTAAATGTACCCTGAAAAATTTTAGCTGTACAATTTGGGATGAACACCCTTCAAATGGTGTGAGAGTAGGAATGGATTTCCCGAGAAAAATTAGAACTATAAGACTATAAGAACCAGGAGCACTACTCAGGTGACCCTGAGGACACAGGTAAACCTCCAAGTGCTTCAACTACCCTCTAAAAGGATGGAAATGACCAGCTGTCTGCAATGAGTATAAATCCTTCCATTCACCACTAACCTGTCAGAGCTGAAGAAGCTTCTTGGATGAGAAGTGAAACATCTTCAAAAGAAAAAACAAGAAAATCTAGTTGCCTCCTGAAAAAGCACCCTGAGACACTGAAGAATTGTTAAGAATTAGGTGATTTCTTTCACAAATTATGTTTTATTTCTTTCCCATAACCTGCTAAGGCTGTCAGTTTCTGATAAGGTCATCAGAGGCTGGTCAGTGATGTAGTCTTTATCAAAACAGCTCTTTCTAACCTAATTAATAAAGAAAGTCCATCCTATAGAATGCTCTCTAATTCACAATACAGGAAAGCAGAAAAAAGTCCTGGAAGAAGTTTTCTCTCTCTCTTTTTTCCCCCAAGTTTCTTTTATCCTAAATGGGAACATTTTGTGTCGATTCCATTTACTAAGTAAATGAATTAGAAAACAAAAGGAGACATGGCAAAAGATTAATTGGTTTATCCAGAACTTTGAAGTTCAAAAGTGTATTTTAATTTAAAGTTTGATTCAAGCCATATATTATGCAATTTGTGAAGCAACTGAAAGCAAGCCAACCAAGAGTTTATCCTTCTAGCCACACCAAAAGGCTGGCATAAATTCTGCATATTGTGCTGATAAACTATTCCATATTCTTTACAAAAGCCAGCTATGTTGGTGAAATCAATCCTTTGTTTCGAACATGTCCCAGCATGAAACTTCCATTGCAGTGTTAGTTCATGGGAGAAAGATTTTCCTTGCCTCATTATTTTATTGAAATTTATTAGGCTCACTCCATCCTTCCTTATATATAGCGCCAAAAAATATTAAAACTGAATGAGCTATATCCCAGATACCTGTTGTACCTATATTGTGTTATTATTTTCTGTATTTTCTGTATTAGGCTGAATTTTCTGTATTAGATTTGAAATTTTGGGCTTAGAAAATTTAGAATACGCCGCCTTTGGTCTGACCTAAGCATAGCTCATAAAATCATCTGCTACAATGTCCTACCTGTCAATGACTACTTCAGCTTCAACCATAACAATACACAAGCACACAATAGATACAAACTTAAAGTGAACCGCTCCAAACTCGGTTGCAGAAAATACGACTTTAGCAATAGAGTGGTCAATGACTGGAATGCACTACCTGACTCTGTGGTTTCATCCCAAAACCCCCAAAATTTTAACCTTAGACTGGCTACTGTTGACCTCAGCCCATTCCTAAGAGGTCTGCAAGGGGTGTGCATAAGAGCACCAGGGTGCCTACCGTCCCTGTCCTAATGTTCCCTTTAATTGTATCCATTTTATGTATTCAATTCATGCTTACAGTTATATATATGATCTAATGTGTACTCGACAAATAAATAAATAAATAAATAAAATCTTAATGAGAGCAATCACTGTGCTTTTTAGATATATACTGGACGAAATCAGTTAAACAAGCAGCGTTTTTTAGAACAATCAGATAATTTTGCCAGCAATATGTCAAAAAGGTTAAGTGCTTTGCAGGACATGTAAGAAACACCATTAACAACTCAGTACTCGATATCATTGCCTGTTATTTCATTTCAACTGGAATTTCCAAGTAAAAACACTTTTAGTTTTAAACTTGTGTTTGAAAATAACTGTAAATGCAATTGAAAAACAGAAATGGAATACATCTTCACTGCAAATAATTTCCTCCCTATTTCAAGATAGGCAAAGGACTCGGAGTACCTTCAATTCTCTTCTATTAGACAGACAGAAGAGACACAAAGATTGATTGAGGAACGCTTGTGCTTCTCTTTATAACTCCTTTTTTCTTCCTCTGCCCCTATGCTTACCCACACTGTTGTCAATTATTACTGTCAGAAGAAATCTGTTATTATGTGCTGGTAGAAGCGAGAGTGTCTATTCCCTTATAGCTATCTTTAAAGCTTTATTTTTACTGTGTTATTATTTTGAGCTGTTTCTGTCTACTAATTAAACTTTCAGTTTGAGGTTTTAGCAAAACTCTTTTCGTAGGGCCTGCAGGTTTTAAAGGAATTATAACTTAGCAGTACTTCCCAGGTCAATTTACAGTGAAGAATTGGGCACTGGGCTACTACAGGTATATATAGTTTCAGTATAATTTACTTCGGATTAAACGAGAAAGAAAAGCTCAGTTCTGGATATACAGTATAAGCAGGCTTATAAGACTGCTTATCCTTCATTGTTTTCTGTTGGGGTTTTCTGTCTCGTGTACATTGCTTCACTCTGACTCCTTGAGGCAATGCCATGAAAGAATTTTCATCCTAAATTCTACAGTGATTACAAAGAGAGGGTGTGGGAGTGATTGGTTAGAGAAAATTACAGGTGTCTGGCTCTAGTTTGATGATTTTAGCCAGGTGGTTGAAGAAAATTGAGTTAAAACATGTTTGAACTGGGTGGAGTGAGAAATAAGATGTGGCCAGATTGGTGGGCAGCGGAGTGGGCTGTAGTGAGATGTGTTAAGCCTATGCATATCTGAGAACAATTTTTATTTATTAAATTTGTTTGCTGCCCATCTTGTCACAAGGTAACTTTTAGATATCTGAGAACAATGCTAGCTAGCTGAGACGGGTCTTATGGTCATGATTTTGATGTGCTCCCATCACTCAAGATTTCCCAAGCGACTTCTGCAGTGACCCATGTCATTTCTCCAGAAAGATTATCTCCTTGACCACCCAGTCTCAAATTACTGTCAGAAGGGAAATGAAGGACATACCAGGTGACAAGCTATGAGTCAAGAAAGAAATGACGAAATTTAAGGAATATCAGCAGTTATATGGAGTTAGGAGAAACCAGTCCATCTAGCTTAACTATTTATTACTCATGCATCTTTGTTGCTCATTAGTCTCCTCCCTATTTAACTCATGTGCTTGAGATGATTCTGCTATTAAAGCAGGGAGCAAATATATTGTTAAAGATATACTATAAATACAGGTAAAAGGAAAGGCCAATTGCATAGTGTGAGTCCCATTAATAGTGGAGCATGACAGGAAGCAACATTTCTCCCATTGTTTTGCTTTGACAGAATGGCAGTTCTGGGTAGTGGATATTACAGAGTCAAGTTGAGTGATGAACTAGATACATTTCAACTTGCAGAAAGAATTTAGACTAAAACTGCATTTTAATTTTTTTTCAAAATTTTACTTTGCCAGAAATTTTTAAAATGGACAATTATTTCTTTCTTTCTGGAAATAAAAATTAGCACTATTGAAGTTTTATTGTGTTGATACATTTGTATTTATTGATGATCCTCTTATGCCAAAAATATAAAAAGCTAACTGATTTTGTAGCCTCCAAAGATACCATCTAAGATCAAACTAATTAAATCTCAGATGATATCTTTGGAGGCTACAAAATCACTTTTCTCTGGAAGCTAATTCATATTGGACTGAGAATATAGTATGTAAAGGTCTATTTCAGATGATTAATTTGATATTATTTTTAAGTATTAAAAATAAATATTTAAGAATACTGTTATTGGCAACAAATATGGATAGATATGTTTTACCTAAACTGAATATTTGGAATAAAACAATTTATTTAAAAATGAATATTTTTGCCATAGGTGACTTATACAATATGACATGCAATGATCTATTTGGAAAATATAAAGTATGTTTTAAGAAATTTATTTTAGGAACATCTTATTATCTCTCTTCCTTGTTTGCAATTTACTTTTCCAGAATGGTATTTGTTTTATGTTCTAGATGACTTCAACGGCAATTAAGAGAGTGCTCATGCCAATATAACGAACTTGTTAACTAGCTTTCTTGAGAAAAGAATATAAGTCTTATAATAAAACTTAAACCTGGTCAATGAACATGTTCTTCTCTAACCAGACAGTAGTTTTTATCCTAAAACAAATGGACTTATTTGCAACTAACAAAAGTAAGATATCTCTTCTAAGTTGTAAAAGCATCTGACTACCTTGGAAAGTATAGAGTTTCCACCTCATATGTTCATTCCAATCTGATCTGGAATCATTCTAAATTGATGTTGTGGGATACCTATACTTGATAATTTTTTAAAAAAATTTTTATTTGATTTATATGCCGCCCTTCTCTGGAGACTCAGGGCGGCTTACAGTGCGTTAAGCAATAGCCTTCATACTTTTGTATATTTATATTTATACAAAGTCAGCTTATTGCCCCCAACAAACTGGGTCCTCAATTTACCCACCTTATAAAGGATGGAAGGCTGAGTCGACCTTGAGCCTGCCTGGGATTGAACTCGCAAGTAATTGTAGCAGCTGGATCTTAAATGCTGCCTTTGTAGGAGGCATTACTCCCCTACGCTACTCAAAACAGTTATTGTACTCTGGAATGTATACTTTACATCAATTAAAAGGAATTGTTATTTTAATCATCTGCCCAAAAATGTGCTATGGCAAAAGCTCAGCTAAAATACTTTTTGATACTCGCACATGGCTTACACCGAGTGCTAGATTTAGTATATTAATAAGCCTATAACAACAACATATGAATATGAATAAATATGAATACAAAATTAAACATTCAACATATATAAAGAATCATGGAACAAGGAACTGGAGGGTTCAGTATTTGAATGTCAATGATTATATACCATCTGTGTATATAATCAGACAGTACTATATGCTTTTATGACAGATATTACAAAGACACCAACACTTCTACAACAGTTCAAAGTATCAGGCTCTCTTTCTATATCTGAATAAATTTGCAAGAAATGCAAAGAGAGGACTATTTAAACCAGGGGTATCCCACCTTGGCAACTTGAAGACCTGTGAACATCGACTCCCAGAATTCCTCATTGAGATAAGTTGGCTGGGGAATTGTGAAAGTTGAAGTCCCCAAGTCTTAAGGTTGCCAAATTTGGACACCCCTGATTTAAACACTTTGAGTAACTATACCAATTTATATGTGGAAATTCTGGTGCTTTCTGTGTTTATTTGCTTGCAGACACTTCATTACCCAATTAGATAGTATCAGCAGTTCAAGCAAACACACTGATGATGCTATCTATTTAGGTAATGAAATGTGTACAAGCAAACAAGAAAACATAAAGAACTCTACAGTTCAACCCTGAATTACAGATATTCTATTTGAATATATATTTTCCCCAATAGTTAGGTAAACAGGCTTGATCTATGAAATGGCTTGTCATTATCTAACATGGCAAGTAAGAAAATAAAAAAACAGTACTATATAACATACATCAGCTTTTGTGGAGATTTTTCTTTTCTTACCCTTTTCTTTCTTATTTGCTTGTTGGTATGTGTTGTAACGTTTTATTTTTTAAAACACCAGATATAGTTGGACAGGCTGTTTGCCTTCCTACTTGATAGCTTAGTGGAATATGATCCAAAAGGAAGCCTATTGTAAGTTTTGGAACAGCAATGACTTCATCTCCTGTAACTCTGTTTGGCTATGCATCAAATCACCATTCACTTTGGAGGAAACCTGGAAGGTCTGTGGAGAATTTACTGACAAAGAGCTATTTATATTTTAGGGGTTACCTTGCACTCAGGCAGAAAGTGTTTTATGATCTTTATCTTATGAGGTAAGCAGTAATTATACCCACTTTAAAACAGGGTGAATAAAGTAGTTTGTCTAAGGCCACCCAGAAAGTTAAGAGCTGACCTGGAATATGGAACTTGGTTTGTTTGGCTCAGCTTCAATTCACTATTCACTGACCATACTGCCTTGTCAATGCAAGTTGTGATTTGCGGCTGCAGTGACAACTATAAGATACCTCTGAGGAAATCTGACCCTGAGCTCTACAGTTAAACTAATAGCAGCAAAGTTAATTGACCAACTTAGATTAGCTTGTGATAAGCCTATTCAATGTGTATGTAATTTACTCCTGCTAAACTAAGGTCAGGAGTTTAACCTGTATCTTACATACAAAGAGTCCTAGTTCTAATCTCTGATATTTCTGTTTAAAAGAGATAAAGAAAACATCTCAAGCAGCGAGACTTCAAAAATCTTGTTTTTCTACATCCATACAGAGGCAGCAGGAGTCATGTGGATTGGTTCACAAGGCTGTTTCATTCAAATATGAAGTTTAGGCATTGATTGACGTGTGGCAGGGAACCTAGCTCAGCTGATAAGCATAGGTTTCACAAGAGAATGTCCAAGTTCAGTTCTTGGCATCTCCAATAAGAAAGTTTGGGTTACAGGAGTCATGAAATATCTCTGAATGAAATTTGGAAAAGTGCTGTCAGTAAGGTTAGACAGTGCTGGACTCTCTATAAATAGGAGGCACTTTCTAAGTGAGGAAAGCTCTTTTATCTCCCATTCTCCATCATTCGAAGGATTTTTTTCCTAGCCTTACTCATGTTGATGGAGAAGAGGGAAAAGATCCAGCTTTTCAACCATCTGCCATTTCTTTCCTCTGCATCTCTCTTACACCCAAGGTTCTTTTCAAAAAGTAAGTAGACCTTCTTGCTGAAGGAACTGCTGATGATGCTGAAACCTGTGACTAGCTGGTTCATGAATGAACCCTCTGGTTAGTAGGTATACTATTCTTAATTCTGTAAAAAAGTTTCCTATTGGATTTCCCCATTAAATAAGAGTTTTGCACTAAACCCAAGGCCAAATGAACAAAGTGGAACCCTATGAAGTCATTCGAGTCTGAATTGGGAAATTTACTACTATATGTGATTTAGAGCAGAGGTGTCAAACTCACGTCATGGCATCACATGACGTATCGGGACTTTTTTCTCCTTCGCTAAACCAGGCATGGGTGTGGCTAGCGTGTGACGTCTCCAGCCCGTGGACCAGGAGTTTAACAGCCCTGATTTAGAGCTTTAAAGCCCTATAGAAAGAAAGAAAGGTACTGTGCCCATAAAATAGCTATGTCGTTTTAGTTTCTCTATGAAAAGCACGATGGGCAAAAAGTGGATAGAGTGGAGCTGAATAATTGATGGGTCCACCTTCTGACCACAGGAGAATATTTATCCAGTCATAACGGTAAAATACACTTAACTTTGCTACCGGTTTGCAAATGTGAGCTAGTCTGCACCTCCTCCACGCTTGCGCAGAGCATTCTGTGCATGCAGAGAATACACAGAGACATGCACATGTCAAAAACGGGACGTGATGATGTCTGGGTGGGTGGGCGGAGCCTCCCGCCACTGGCACTACCAGTTCATCTGAGTCGAATAGAACCGGCTGAATTTCACCACTGAGTCATAGGTTCTAGCATCCTCCCCAGAACTGCAGGAAAATAAGCATAGTGACAGTACCGTTACTTATGATGTGCCACCAATTACACCAACATCTGTAATGCATGTCATTTATTATTTGTGCTGGTAGAGCACCTGATAAATCTCTTCCTTCTGCACACATGCCACTGTTCTCTCTGTCTTAATGGAAAGAGGCTGAATGAATAGTCCCTCCAACATTTGTAAAGGTTCCTGTTTCACAAAATCTCTCTGTCTGAAATAGGATAAATTTATTTCCATTACAGAGGCAATAATGCTTGCCAATGAGGAATATGTGTTTGTTGGCAATTTTGGGGTATTGTTTCTTTGGATTTCTCTTAAAACAATAAGCCACCTCTGATATAATAGCTAAGCTAAATGATGGAACAGTCCTTTCGTTTTTGATCTTAAAAAAGAAAAAACTGGCACATCTACAGCAGCATTAGAACATTTCTTTTTCTGGCACTTCCTGGAATAATCATATATCATTGCTTTCATCTTTTGATCATTCCTGGAAGTACTGAATGCAGGAAAAAAACTTTGCACCAAGAGACTATTGCTGCAATAAATATGCCAACCTTTTAAAAATGTTAAATACAAGTGGAAGTGATTCCTGGACTTCTTTATTTAAAATCTTAAAAGGTGCATCTCCAGCAGAATTTTTTTGAATGAAAAAGATGGACACTAGACTGTTTGGGGTATGATTGGCATCTGTTCCACTACACATTCCATTGGCATGAAAACCCCATAACCGTTCCCAAAGGAGTCCATAGTGACCATGATCTGATTCTGGGCTACTGCATGAGATGGATTGTTCCTCAGAAAATTAGTACACAGGTTGAGCAAAACCTGGGAAGCTTGACTATATAAGACTGAATCCTATTAGGTTGAAAATGAAAACCATAAAGAATATCCAATAGACTTGTTTTCTAGTGAAAAACATGTCAAGGTATTGCTGCAATTAGAAGTATTATATACTATAATTTGAGTATGAGTAATAAATTTGAAATTGTAGATCAGAAAATCCTAGTATATTTTAAGGGTTATAGGAATGATTCTTTACATGTCTTTTAACTGTTTATTGTTTTATGGGGTGAGGGTATTTTTGTATGCTGCCCAGAGTCTAATAGAGTAGAGTAGGCCATAACAAATTTTAATAAATTAAAATTGAACTGAATAAGAAAAAAATAATTTAAATTACAAGGAAATAGATTTGTTTGATGTCAGGGGAAAAAATCCTAAGAAGCTCTTTCTGTGATGGAACAAATTGCTTTGGGAAGTGATAATTCCTTTATTAGTTGGACTAGTTGACCTCCAGGGTCTTTTCAAATCTTCACACAGTTATTAATAATTGTAGAAGCAGAAAGAAATTGCTAATAAGTCAAAATTTTGCTTCTAACTTATTTTGATCAGAACTTATCCAGTTTTTAAAATAGGCTTATCTCCATTCTATAGGAGAGTACGATAGGCAACTTCTTTCCTCCCACAAAATGGTGGAAGAGTACTTGTTCTGCTATAAAAAAACCAGCCCTGTTGAGAGCACAAGAAAAGCTTTGTTTTGCTAGCAGACTCCAGAGCCAAGAAGCTGATGAGCAACTGAAGAACCATGTGGAGACTGAGATAAATCTTTATAACCATCTTGCATATACTTGTGCTCATAACAATGTCTATATACTGAATACATGCAGCCAGACACCTATTAGTGTTACAGCAGCTCATTTAATTGAAAACTTAAAATCTAGGGTGAAGCCATGTGTAGTCACCAATACATTAGTGCCAGACAAATCTGCACAGATTCTTAATAGCTCTGCTCGCCAAAAACTGAAAGTTTCCATAATAATAGAATTAAAATCAGTTCAATTTTCATGCATGAAACCATTCTGTTTACTGCCTGAAAAGAAGATTAAAGCTTAGCCCCCGCACTGGCGCTGAAGACACAGTACTGTGTATCAGTGAAATTTGAGAGCTCTCCCAGAAATTCCATTGGCTTTGTGTGTTCAGCACTGCTGGACTGAAATATGTGGGCTGAACCATATTCGAAATGCTACAACTCAAACCTTGCCAGTGCTATGTGTCTCCATGCAATTCAAAAACATCTGAAACTTCTAGGAGTGGAGCACTTTGAAGTTGGGGAGCTGGGGACAAATAACCATAATTTAACAAGAATCATTTGCACACAGAAACATTTGCACAGTATGGATTACAACCCATGGAGTCAAATCCATTATTCCGTATCCAGTAATTTAGCACGTTCTGTGTGTCTTAGTACATTGCATGTACCTCATAGTTGGTAGGATGCACAGAGTAGTATTTTGATTTATATGACTATCTCTAGATTAGAGATCTATGTTGCCTAAAATAGCATATGCATTCTTGAGTAAAATTAGCCTTTGGTTGCAGTTGTGGCAGACAGTCCAAAATGGGCTCAAGCTGACTGATACTGTCCTTATAATTTTCAGGGGATGCTGGTAGCAAAGAAGACTGCTAACATAGTCTACAGCTCCACAATTTTACTAAAAAGTGGTATGTGGAAGCCTTGACTGACCAAAATCATAATAGGCATCAAAGGGCAATATCTATGGACTCATCTGGAATCAACATGGCATAAAGAAGATAGCAATAGCACTTGGACTTATATACCGCTTCATAGTGCTTTACAGCCCTCTGTAAATATGCTTTACAGCATATTTCCCCCAACAATCTGGATCTTCATTTTACTGACCTTAGAAGGATAGAAGGCTGAGTCAACCTTGAGCCCCGTCAGGATCTAACTGTTGGCAGATGGCAGAATTAGCCTGCAATACTGCATTCTAACCAGTGCACCACCATGGATCTTTGTTGATTGTGATATGAAATGTGAGAGGATATTAAATAAATAACCAGCAAAAAGAAGTAATTAAGGACATGAAAATACCACATGCCTATGAAACAAAGAGAAAGAAGAATGATATAATAGATATAATAGATGTGAATGAAAAAGGTATGATCTTGTGGAGCTGATGAATAACCATAAAAAACCCAATGCACAGGTATAGAATAGGTGATGCCTGGCTCAATAGCGGTAACTGTGAGACAGACCTAGGAGTCCTAGTGGACAACTATTTAAGTATGAGCCAACAATGTGCTGCAGTGCCAAAAAAGCCAACACAGCGTAGGCTGCATCAACAGAAGAATAGTATTAAGATCACATGAAGTATTGGTACCACAATATAGTACCTTGGTAAGACCACACTTGTGGTCACCACGATACAAAAAAGATGCTGAGATTCTAGAAAGAAGTGCAGAGAAGAGCAACAAAGATGATTAGAGGTCTAGAGGCTAAAAATATGATGAACAGTTGCAGGAACTGGATATGTCTAGTCCAACAAAGAGAAGGACTAGGGGTGACATGTAGCAGTTTTTCAATATTTGAGAGGCTGTCACAAAGAAGTGAGTGTCAACCTATTTTCCAAAGCAACAAATGACAAGACAAAAAGACAAAATGTGACAAAAAAAGTAGCGGATAAGGGAGATCCAGCCTTGAACTAAGGACAAATTTCCTGACAATGAGAACAATTAAACAGTGGAACGGCTTGCTTTTAGAATTTGTGGTGCTCCAACGCTGGAGGTTTTTAAGAAGAGATTGGACAGACATTTGTCCCAAATAGTACAGGGTGGACAGAGGACTGGACTAGAAGACCTCCAAGGTCCCTTCCAACTCTATTGAGGACCCAGATTCTTGGGGGCAATATGCTGACTCTGTAAACTGCTTAGAGAGGGCTGTAAAGCACTGTGAAGCTGTATATAAGTCTAAGTGCTATTACTATTATTCTGTATTCTGTAGTACTTGCATAAAAGTGAAGACATGGCTATAATTAAGAATGAAAGGGTTAAGACATATGCCAGAAACAATGAATTGGTGTCATCTAGTTCTTTGTGAGTGCATATGAAAGTATGACTCCATTACTGGTAAATATAGTATTCTCAATGAATAGTAATAAAACCAGAGATCAGAGAAAATGTGCAACGTGTTGAATAAATGACCTCTAGAAGAGAAAAATATTTTGCTAGATGACTTGAATGATGGATGAGAACAAATAAGAGATCAATTGGGCTATTTGGTGACTCTAAAATAAATCAGAACAATGATTGTTTAATGTGTATCTGGTTAGAAGATACATTAATTTCAAATGCATAGTTTAAGCAGAAGTTGGTCCATACATAAATATGGCAGAATGAATGTACTGTACATTTGAGCCCATGGGAATTCAGCAGCAGCAACAAATCTGAATAAATAAATACATCTAAAAACATGACTGATTTGAGGGAATTTATAAAGGATAAATCATGAATGTGGAATAGATTTTCTTATTTGATTAGGAGTGGAACTTGGCCTAAAAAAATGAACACAGAAAAAAAGTATAAGTCTTGTACAATAATGGAGATAGGTTACTCTCCCAACAGAATTAAAATTACGTTAGTATGAGACAGGAGTGCATTGATTTATGCTAATGAGAAGGATAAAAAGAATGCTCGATAAAATGATGACGTGAAAGAGGATGTGGATAAGGAAAAAAATGGACATAATGAAAAGATTGCTACAAAAATAACGACAAGAGAAACACCATACAGTGCAAATAGAGATAATTGAAAAAAAAATAATAACCAAGGGCAGCAGAGGCCAGTTAAGTTGAAGAGGTAACTAATATAGCAAAGACCACAACAGTTGGTTTAATGCGAAAGGGAAAGGATAACTTGGGTGCTGACCATGAAGATTTTTATGGCAAAGCACTTTGTCCAAATCTTACAAATCTTGCAGCTAAGGTCACAAATCAACATCAAATCATTGTTTATAATCTTGATTCGTAGGCAGACATTGTTTTCCGAAAGCAAAAATTACCAGTTCATCTGAATCTAGTTAACTACATTTGGCACAATCTTAGGCTGGAAGTTTCCAGTTTTGTCATACAAAGAAATGTGGCACATAACAAAATAAAACATTGATTACTTGTTCTCATTGTCAGGAAATTTCTCCTTAGTTCTAGGTTGCTTCTCTCCTTGATCAGTTTCCTGCTTCTTGTCCTGCCTTCAAGTGTTTTGGAAAATATCTTGACTCTCTCTTCTTTGTGGCAGCCCCTTAGACACTGGAACATTGTGTCACCTCTAGTCCTTCCTTTCATTAAACTAATCATGTTTAAGAATGTAAGGGTTGTCTCTACTCATGCTTGTAACAATAAATAAAAATTGGCCCTGACATGATGGTAGAACAGTTTCATAGAATTAATATCCAATACAGCTGTTGAAAGTTAAAATGATCCCATTCCTGTCCATTTAACAGACCCTTCATGTGTTTAATTTCAACAAGTTGACTTGCTGTCCGACATAGTAGTTAAATCAGTATATGTAGGTAAACAATCAATATATTTAAATTTAATTAATATAAAAAGCAGTAGCATCCCCATGGTCACATGATCAAAATTCAGATGTTTGGCAATTGATTCATCTGTTGCAGTGTCCCGGGTTCATGTGATCTTTTGCGACCTTCTGACAAGCAATGTCAATGGGGAAATCAGATTCACTTAACAATTGTGTTACTAATTTAACAACTATAGTGATTCGCTTAACAACTGTGGCAAGAAAGGTCGCAAAATGGGGCAAAATTCACAATAAATGTCTCATTTAGTAACAGAAATTTTGAGCTCGACTGTGGTTGTAAGTTGAAGACTAACTGTAATCATTTCTAAGAAATATTTCTGCTGATCAACTTCATATACACATTCATTTTGCAACTGCCTTTTTTCCAACTTCAATTGCCATAAGCAGGTGCATATACATAAACGCAGCCAATCTTGCATCTATACTTATGGTCTAGAACAGTGATGGCTAATCTTTTCCGGACTCAGTGCCCAAAGTGCGCGGAGCCCATGCGTGCCGCTAGTGCATGTGTGCACAGCCCTCTGCATGCACACCATGCTTGTGTGCGAGCCCCCACACATGCCCCACCCTGCGCATGTACATGCAGCCCCCACCACGTGCCCACATGCATGCACATGTGGCCCCACATGCCTGCCTCTGCACATGCGTGGCAGAGACCTGACTAGCTGGCCAGCAGGAGGCGCATGTGCATGCAGGGCTGAGCTGAACTGGGTTGCGTGTCCACAGAGAGGGCTCTGCGGGCGACCTGTGGCATCCGGGACATAGGTTCACCATCACAGGTCTAGAACATATTGGCAACTTTTCTACAGCTGAACACATGCCATAGGCTCCTCTATCTTGATCCCTTCTATGGAGCTATTCAATATTACACCCATCTAACCTGAATTGCAAATAAAGGGCCAGCCTAGTAAGATGTACGAGTGTACTGGGAAGAAGATCTCATCTCAGCACATAAAATCTCTCTGCAACTTCAGGCTATTTAGTCCCTCTCCCTCTCATTTCCTTTCAGCCCAGCTGAGCTCACAGGATTGTTGCTATGGGGAAAAACAGGAAAAGGGAGCATTAGGCACACTGTCTTGAACTCCTGAATCAAAGCATGGGATATGATCCTAACATTTCTTCATTCTAACAAAACATATATACAGGACATGGAATTCACTGGCAGATGATCTTGGATAGCCTGAAACATTGTATTTCTCCAGGAACTATAAGCTCAACAGTATGTTGATGAAAATTCTCAGTCATCCAGATAGAGTTGAGTCATAGCAACTGGACTTTTCTTTTCAGTTTGAAACGTTTTGCTGCTTATCCAAGTAGCTTCTTCAGTCTAAGCAAGTCGGTTAGGGGGAGCCTTCCAGGGTGGTTTCATTGCCCACCTAATTTGAATAGGTGAGTAGAGAGAAAGTCATTAAGAGTAGTTTATTTATTTATTTATTTATTTATTAGATTTGTATACCGCCCTTCTCCTTGCGGACTCAGGGCGGTGGACAGCCAAATAAAAACATAGTATACAAAAGTTAAAATTTCTTAAAAAACATATAACTATGGCTAAAATTAAAACCATTGAATAATTAAAAAACCCAACCCTCTAGTACAAATCTTAAAAATTCAGCAGGGTCAGAGCTGAAAGAGATGGGTTTTTAGGGCCCGACGAAAAGTCCGGAGGTCAGCAATTGTTCTCAGTTCTGGAGGGAGATCGTTCCAGAGGGTAGGGGCTGCCACAGAGAAAGCCCTCCCCCTGGGGGTCGCCAGCCGACATTGTCTAGCTGACGGCACCCTGAGGAGACCCTCTCTGTGGGAGCGCACCGGCCGGTGGGAGGCTATTGGCGGCAGAAGGCGGTCCCGTAAGTACCCTGGTCCTAAGCCATGGAGCGCTTTAAAGGTGGTCACCAACACCTTGAAACGCACCCGGAAGTCCACCGGTAGCCAATGCAGCTCGCGCAGGAGAGGTGTCACATGGGAGCGTCCCGTCGCTCCCATAATCCCCCGCGCAGCCGCATTCTGCACCAGTTGGAGCCTCCGGGTGCACCCCAAGGGGAGCCCCATGTAGAGAGCATTGCAGTAGTCCAGGCGAGAGGTGATGAGTGCCTGAGTGACTGTGCGTAGGGAGTCCCGATCTAGAAAGGGCCGCAACTGGCGTATCAGGCGAACCTGATAAAAAGCTCCCCTGGCCACAGCTGTCGTGTGATCCTCCAAAGACAGCCGTGGATCCAGGAGGACGCCCAAGTTGGGGGCCAGTGATTCGCCCCCAATAACCAGCGATGGTGTCAGCTGGCTATATCGGGACGCCGGAAGCCGATTAAGTTGCTCCTAAATCTTTTCTCCTGGGTGAGTGATGAAGTGTGTGCCTTCCTGGTGAACTTGTGGTCTTAATCTTCCTGGGGATTAATGCAAGAGCAACATAAATGGGAGACAGGTTGTATCTGAGGCCTCCACTTCTATTGAGGGAAGGATGTTTAACTTTGGCATAAATTGTTGTATCAAACTTTTTTTTTCTGGAGTTCCTTTCCTGGCTTGTTTATTATGAATTTATTTACATCCTACCTTTATTAGTTTTATAAATAACTCAAGGCAGCAATCATACCTAATACTCCTTTGTTCTATTTCCCCACAATAAAAACCCTATGAGGTGGGTGGGACTGAGAAAGAGTGACTGTTCCAAAGTTATGCTAGGATTTATTTATTTTACTTCATGCAAATAGGACATAAAGGACATATCATGTCCTTTAAATGTAGCATCACCAAAAATGCATTAGTTCTATAAATAATGCCTAATGCTTTTTTTAACACAATAGCATTCCACATTTCAAGAGGAAGCTATATGATTTGCATGCCTTCATTCACTTTGTAAACTTTAACCAATACTGTCACAAATATGATCACTCCCAATGGGAAAACACTGCATAAATATTTATTGTTTAGCAAGTAAAGAAAACATTTCCTGTTTTTCCTGCGCATATGCTGATATAGTGGTATAAATTGCCAATCCAAAGAGAGGGCTAGTTTAAGGGATCAGATGTCCACTAAGAAAGGACATCTGATCCCAGGATATGACAAAACTGTTTTGTATTCTTTAGGTTGTATCATGAATTATATGGATTTGACATATTCCAGTGAATCAGATCTTTGGCACCAGTAATTTTATTTTTTGGTGCATGAGATTGATTCCAGAGTTCCACTGAATGGTGAAGAATATATGAACATTTAGACCAGAAACCTTTCTATGACACCAGAGCTTTGCCAAACACAGTCTCCCAATTCTAGAGTCCGTTTCCCCACATATATTCTGATAGAACATTCTAAGGAAGCATTAGTATATATTTGTCCTTAATTTAAACCTAGAATTGTCAGGAACATGGCACAAGACACAAACTGATTGAGTCTAAGATTTTTTAAAAAAGCAACAGACATTGTTTTGAAAAATCAAGACATTTATTCTCAATACAGGTTGACCGTAACTTACAACCATAACTGAGCCCAAAATTTGTGTTGCTAAATAAGACAATTGTTAAGCGAATTTCACCCCATTTTACGATCTTTCTTGCCACAGTTGTTAAGAGAAGCATTGCACTTGTTAAGTTTGTAACAAAATTGTAAAATAAATCTGGCTTCCCCATGAAATTTGTGAACCTTGTAAGAAGGTCACAAAAAAATGATCATATGATCCAGGGACACTGCAAACATCATAAACATGAGCCAGTTGCCAAGTATCTTAATTTTGATAATGTGATCACGGGGATGCTGGAGCCCTCGTGTGGAAAACGGTCATAAGTCACTTTTTTCAGGGCCGTCGTAACTTCAAACGGTCACTAAACGAATGGTTGTGAAGTTGAGAACTACCTGTATGTTAAAAAAATGACTGTGCAGCATGATTTCATATTTGAAATGGTCTTGAATTACAGCCAAGTTGTGTTGATGGGTCTCGTAGTACAGGTTGCATTTATGTTTCCATCATTTCAGAATGACTGCAGGCTGTTCATAGAATTCTGCGAAAAGAGGATATTAGGACCAGAAAGTGAAGAACAAGTTGGAAAAACCAGGTGAGTCATTATATTCCTTGAAGGCATGACTGTTCCCAGTTTCCAAGTATGGTCTGCATATCATCATCAGGACCAAGTCAACATTCTCTTAATAGATTCTGCAGAAAATAAAATTACATCATTTGATTCATGTGATCTTGATATGACTGCTGATGGATGGCAGCTGGGAAAAATGTAGAGTTGTCAATTCCTCTACATGTCATAACATTAATCATGTATAAAAATAAAGATGCCTCCTGAAATTCTTGTTATCCATATTTCTCAGAAAAAGAAGCATTTTTTTTGTGAAATCTATAGGTCCTAAAGAAATGAAGCCTCAAAGTACAGTATCAGGTTACAAAAGTAGAGTAATGAAATAGACAAGGGGTTGGAAGATAAGGGCAAAGAGCCGGCTAGAAATCATTGTAGGAATTACAAATGAACTCTCACACGATCAGGCTGTGCAGAGAGGAGAATGACTTTGACAGCCTAGTGCCAGATAGAGGTGAAAAGGTCAAGAAGCAAACCCAATAGATCTGAAAGAAAAAGATTGCAGTAGTCAAGGCAAAAGTTAATGGAGCATAAATAAGAGGTGTTTCTTTCCTTCAGGAGATAAAACAGAATACTGTGTTTTTTAAGTATTGTAATTCAATCTTTCCAATTCTTGCTTTCCGTTGCTATACCATTGCAAATGAGACATAGCAGAGCAGTTGCAATGTTCAGCAACATGACAAAGTAAATACCCCATTCAATCATTTTTAAGGCAAAAATCTGTAAATGAATTATCCCAGAAGAATATCACAATCTTTCTAGGTATTGCAGAGAGAAACAGCTGATATATAGCAATTTCCCCCCCATTTAGCATGTTTTCCCCTGAATGTTTTAATCAAAAGAAATTAAAAGCAGTAACTAACTTCTTGTCAGCAGGGCAATTAACTCCAGGTCTATAGATACCTCTTATTCAAGAGCTCGCTTATAGCAGAGCCCACAAACACAAAGGATCAACAATGCAAATGGATGAAAGGATCATCATTGCAATTCGAGCTGTGCCAGTTTTGTATGCTGTATAACATCACAATGCATATAGAAAAGAGGCAGAACTTGTATCACATCAAGGCAATGTTACTTTCAGCATTTGCTCTTCCTTGTAGACAGCACTGTTGTCACCCCAATGAGAAAAAAACCAGAAAGTAACCAGCAATCTGAGTTGCTAATAGGGCAGGCAGAAGAACATATTTAACTGAACAAATGGAAAGAAAAATTTTCAGAATTATCAGCCACTTTGACCATCAGTCCACATACAGTATGGAGGCTATTAGATTGGGAAAATCAACCTTATAGATCCTCATTATTTACAAGAAAATGGGGGTTCAAAAGCTATAATTGCTTGGGACTTCTCTGAAGACAATAAATTTGGGCAATGTATTGTTTTGGCTTATTACTTTTTTACTGGCTATTACACGATAGTTTAAAACAATTAAGTTAATTTTACTGCAGTGCTGCATAGCTGGGAGGCACATTTTTTATTATAAAAGCACAAATTCAGATGGTTTTCCTTTACGAGTTAACCTTATGATTATATATTAAGGTGTTCTGGATGAATGACCACTGAAACTGCTATTAGGGATAATTGCTTACAACTATGACCAGAGCAATCAGTTACCTATGAAAAAAAGGTCTTTTATGAGTGCTTAGAAGAGTTTCCATATTTTTTTAAAAAAAAATCCTTACAGGTATAATATTTAACTTCACCTGCATTTATACAAGAACAATGATTTCAGCAACTAGAGGACTAGGTAATTTTTTATCTGGCTCGTGCTGTTTTTAATATATTATACATACTCACAAATAAGCTGAGAATTTTAAGTGCCAAATCCACCCCCAAAATTGAGATCTGCAAATTCATGAATGGGCTTATCCATGAACTTATACAGTAATACCATTTTGTTGTACTTGCATAGGTCAGCTAATTCATGGGTGGCACATTTTTCATGGTATTTTTATTTTAAATAATTGGGGGGTCTGCTTATCTGCAGATGGGCTTATATACAAGTATACACAGTAATATTCATTTTTGAAAGTAATTATGCAGCACGCCTCTAAACAGATGTACAAGAAAAGGGATTAGGTAACCTGTATATGGTTTTATTACAGCTCCAAGTGCCTTTCTTGTTGATCTTAGTGGTTAGGCTAACAGGTATTACAATACAACACTTCTGAAGTATCTGTGCAGCTCAAATGGCAAATTGGTTTCCCCAATTTAGAAGGAGGAGGATTTCCTTATAAAACTACTGAAGATGTTTAATTACCAGTTATTATTATTACTTTTTACAATCCCAACTACTGACAAGAAGGCTTGCAGCTGTTTCCTATTTTTTAAATAATAAGGCCAATAGTGCCAAAAATGGTTTTTCCTAGTACAGTGCGAAACAACATATTTATTGGCCAAGTGGGATTGGACATACAAAAAATTTGTTTCTAGTGCATAAGCTCTCAGTGTACATATAAACAGTGGTAGGATTCAAATACTTTAACAACCAGTTCTCTGCCCTAATGATCAGCTGGGTAGGTGTGGCTCGGTGGTCATTTGACTGTGTGGGCCAACTCAACATCACTCATGTCGATGGGCGCTTCGCTCACGCTGTTACAATGTAATAAGGGTTAACCATAGAGGCAGTTTCTGTAAGCAGGGCAATAAAGATTTATTTCTTTATTTATTAAATTTGTATACCGCCCTTCTCCCAACGGGACTCAGGGCACTGAACAGCCAAAATTAAAAATACATATAATACAAAAGTTAAGAAAAATTAAAACAAATTAAATCAACAGCCTCCCAATTTAAAAACCCAAGTATAAAATTTAAAAAATTCAAAAATTCCCATTAAAACCCTTTAGGCTAGCCGACTTGCTGGAATAAATAAGTCTTTAGGGCCTTACGGAAAGTATGGCGGTCCAGGATAAGTTGTATTCCAGGAGGTAGCTCGTTCCACAGAGCGGGTGCCCCACAGAGATTAGGCCTTTCTTACAGGATTAGCCCCGTAAAGTGGAAAAAAACAAAATAAGATTTCTTCCAACAACCTTTTCTCCGACCTGCTTAGAAAGTTAACAACCAGTTCTCCCGAATAGGTGCAAACTGGCTGAATCCCACCACTGCATATAAAGTAATATAAGATATCAATAGTAAAAAATAGAAAGATAGATAAGAAAGATAATATTGTTAGACATAATATAGTATTGTGGGAATTAGGTGTTCAACAGTTTAATTGTATTAATTAAATTGTATTAGCAATTTAGTTAATTTAATTAATACTTTGCAGTACAAGGCAAACTATTTAAAAAACCCAATTGTCATAAAGGTTTATACACCAACTGCTCCAAGTTTACAGTAGTGTCTTCCATCTTGTGTTAGTTCAAATGTTGTGGTCCAATTTTCCTGCTGTGCTTTACTTTCTTCTAGGCTAGCTGTTAAACTTTGCAACAGCCACTTGAATCAATGATTACTACCCTGTAATCATTTTTACCCAAAGTGATTGGTTTTCTTTTTTAAAAATGTCTATTGGAAGAGTAAAATAGGCGTTTCTTGCAATTTGTATGTTAGGCAAATATTATCGCTATTATACTATGCCCAATAAGAATTGCAGAGGGCCTTAAAGGACCAAATCAGGAAAAATGCAAGAAGATATTTTATGTTTTAAAGTTTGGTTTTTGTACCTGCGTACGTGTGCATTTGGATGTTTTAATTTTATTTAATGTCATAGGTTGTGCACAAGTGTAAGAATCTCCCCTAAAAAGGAAAGCAATTGCCAATTTGAATAGAAAGTTGGCATGGCACAGCGGCAGGGGAATTGTGGGGTGGAGTTCTGTAATAGCCTGAAATCTGGACTGAATCCTTTGTAAGCCACTGCCAAAGGAAAGTTTTTTCTTAAAATTGGCCTCACGTTAATGTGCTAGAGCAGTTTAAGAAGTGTACTGTTTATAGAAGAGACATGCTCAGAGTACTATTCAGACGGTTTCTGTGCTTCTTTCCAGCTAATGCATTTTTGTCTACTTGGTTAGCCATTTCTAGACCGTAAGAGTTAGTATCTTGGGGATACTAAGATTTCCCCAGTTTAGGATCCCTAAAAATCTGGATTATAATTCCCACTGTCTTCAGCCACCATAGTCACTACTGTAGAGCAAGAGTTCCTATATTTCACAATGGAACGTGTGTCACAGGGCTGTTAAATCAGTGGTGAAATTCTATTTTTTTTACTATCGGTTCTGTGGGCGTGGCTTGGTGGGCATAGCAGGGGAAGAATACTGTAAAATCTCCATTCCCACCCCACTCCAGGGGAAGGATACTGCAAAATCTCCAAAGGTGGTATTTGCCGGTTCTCTGAACTACTCAAAATTTCTGCTACCAGTTCTCCGAACTGCTCAAAATTTCCGCTACCAGGTTCTCCAGAACCTGTCAGAACCTGCTGGATTTCACCCCTGTGTTAAATGGTATTTAACATCCTTTCCCCTCCCCTCCTTCGGTTCGATTATGTTTGATTCTCAGAGACAAATCTCTGAACTTTTCTTGGCAAAGTTTTTCTGAAGAGCTTTGGCATTGCTTACTTTCTAGGACGGAGTGACTACCCAAAGTCACCCAGCTGGTTTTGTACCTAAAGTGGGACTAGAACTTACAGCTTCTGGATTTCTAGCCTGATGTGGTAGAAACCAACAGGCTCTCTCATTTGGTATGTACTATAATAAATGTTGGAGAATTTACTACATCTCTAGCTCCAATTCTGACTTGGCCCAGCCAGTATGGCCAATGGCAAGAGTAGCTGGGAAGCAGTTCTTCAGCAGTTTCCCCTTTTTAAATTTGTCAACAGGCTGATTTGCACTCTGCTATTTTACACCATTTCTGCTCAGTGTAGTAATGCACACGGTTTAAATGAGAATGAATGAATCCTCGGCACTACAGGGAAGTGCTGCTGATCAAACTACTTATCTTACATCAGTGTCTCATAACTCTCTAACTTAATTCTACTTGTGATGGACTTTACTCTTTCAAGATTGTTAAACTGGTGGAACTGTTTGCCCTCAACTGGTTTCTACCGGTTAATAGATCAGATTTCATTAGAGTACGATGAAGGAGAGGTGTGGCTCTTAAAACTTTCTTAATAAGCAATCTAATGGAGAAAATAAGTGTAGTTGAAACATGCCAATTAATCCACCTGATAAAAGAGATAATTCAACTTGGGAGGAAGAAATGGTGAAGACTGCTCCACTAAAGGTGGAGCTGATGACTACAGCAGAATGAAGGGTGTCCTTTAAAAAAGATGCTGAGTATGATTTTTGGGAAAAGACACTTCTCCCCTTATTTTCCAGAGCTCTCAACATGCTGGAAACTGTTGCCTGCAAGAACAACTTTCTGGAGCACTTGTGAGCCATTTCAAGTCCACTCCTTGTCCAGAGAGGAATTACAAAGTGCAAGTCTACTTTTACATACTTCTTTTTCTAATTACTTTATTACTTATTACTTTATTATTGAGGCATAAAGAGAGAGGCAAGGATATGACAGCTATGTTTGTAAACCAAAGAAAACTATGTTTGTTTTTACACATGACTATCTTACTACCACATATATTTCAACCAAGCTTTGATAGTTATGAGGTGCAAAGCCCAAAGAGCTACCATGTTAGGTTTGTATAGATTGGCAACTAGCTCACAGTTTTTTAATTGTTCATTGGTGGACTGATGCTAGTTTTATGGGTCATTGTTAATCCCTCCTGTCCTATTTCTGTCTTCACTTCCCTGCAGTAATGAAATGGGGGGAAAGAGAAAAAGAATAACATAGGAACCATTATATTCTTTTAACCTTTTATCTACAGGCAAATATTAGATTAACACATGTGGATAACATTAAATACCAAGTTTAAGGTGAGTAAATTAGGGAAACTCTGTTATAAATTGTGATTAAGATACTGATCCTTAACTGCTTTGGGACATGTGGCTCAGTGGCTAAGATGCTGAGCTTGTTGATCGAAAGGTGCCGGGTAACGGGGTGAGCTCCCATTACTTGTTCCAGCTTCTGCCAACCTAGCAGTTCGAAAGTATGTAAAAAATGCAAGTAGAAAAATACGGACCACCTTTGGTGGGAAGGTAACAGTGTTCCATGTGTCTTTGGTGTTTAGTCATGTCGGCCACATGACCACGGAGATGTCTCTGGACAGCGCTATTCAGCTTTGAAATGGAGATGAGCACCCCTAGAGTTGGGAAGGACTAGCACATATGTGTGAGGGGAACTTTGACCTTTTTAAATCTGACAATCTGCTGTCATGATGAGTGAAGAGTCAATGATTGAAGAAAAAAGTATATGGGAATTTGGTTGATAGCTGCATAGGAGGACAGCAAGATGATTTCTTGGAACTGGAATAATTAATAAGTACAAGAGAATATAGTTAGTAAGCAAGGACTTGTCTTAGGATTCCTAGATTCTCTTTTATATTCCTGGATAGTGTTCATGTGACCACAGTACCACTTTTTATATTTCTGAATAAATTCAAGAACTGGTGACTAAAAACCATGTAACATATCAATATTTAGACCCATACAGTCTGGGAATCAATCTTGGTAGTTGTGGTTTTAAGCTGAGTCATCATGAGACTGGACTCAGTTTTACATTCATTTTTACTATAGTGTTAAGAACAAAGAAATTTGAATATAATTTCTATTAAAATTGCTACTATTTATTTCTTCCCAAGAGGCAACCAGGGTACAACAGGAGAATGTCAGCACACTTATAAATCATGCATATCACTTCCTACCTTCTCTCCCTTTAACCACATATGTATGTTTACCTGAGGATATAAGTGGATATTATCCTGGACTTGCTGCCACTTTGATTTGCAGAAACAAATTTGAAGCAAAAGCTCAGAGCGCCAAGGATCTCAGAGTTCAACACTGAGCTACAGGTGTGTTTTTTTTTTCTATTGGAAACAGAAGTTTAACTTTGGTTTTAAATGTAAACCCTTGCAAACCAGAGGTGGGTTCTACTTACCTTTACTACTGGTTCGCAACAGGGCCGTGCACGCTTCTGATGATATTGGGGTCAGTGGGTGGAGCCTCCCACTGGTTTTACTACCGATGGCCCAAACCGGGAGCAACCCACCACTGTTGCAAACTAAAAGTAACCCAGAGAAGTGAATACTCTAGAGTTTGTAGGCCTGAGGAGCTTTATAAAATCCTGCAAAGGGCCACAGGCAAGGGGGAGAAGTGCAGTGCAAAGCTTAGCACAACAGTGTTCATATAGTAACAAAGTTGAAAGGTGTCTTCCTCCTCCCCGCCTTCCTACCTGCGTAAGGTAGGAGAGCTTTTGGGGAAACAGGTGTGCAAAAGTGAGGCTTCACAAAAACTGCCCTTGAACTGTAACGCTTAACGCAACAGAAAAGAGGAAAAATAATAAATGTATGAAGGAACTGCCATGTTTTCTGCATTCATCAATGTAGCTACCCTTTCCCTCAACACCAAACCTCATTTTCATCTCCTCCTCATCTCTTCTCTCTTCTGTGGCCAGGCTGCTCAAAGGCCAGCTCGGGCCTGCCGTCGACAGAGGGATGCCTATGCATCGGTAGGGAGAGGTAATAAATCGTGCCTCCAGCTGCTCAGGCAGCAGAAAGTCCCCGGCTAAATCTGTTGAATAATTTCTACCTCACCGAGTCAGAAAGAGTGGAGGAAGTTTAAAAAAAAAAAAAAAAAGAGCACAAGAGCCCGGCACGGGGGGTTAATACAGAGGGCGCGTTTTCACGGAAACCTCTGCTCCGCCGCAAATTAGCCTGGGAGGAGTTTCCCAGAAGAGGGAAAGGGGGAGTTCGGTCAACCGGACGAAGCCAAACCTGAACTAAGCGCGGACGAGCGGTAGCAGGGTTGTTGCTGCGCGTGCCTCAAATCGTTTCCCTCGAGGCGGCGACCAGCCCGCCTCCCCCCCCCACGCCCCCCTTTTGGCTACCCTTCCCAGGCGAGTCCGAGCGCTTCATCGGCCTCTCCTCCCGCCGGGCGCGAGGTTCCCAGCTGCAGCCGGAGGCCAACCCGGCAAAGGCAGGAGAGCCGCCGCCAGAGTGGGAGAAGGGGGGAGTCTTCCAAGCGGCCGCACTAGCGTCAGGGAGGGAGAGAGGGAGGGAGGGAGGAGACGGCGCTGGGAGAAGGGGGGAGCCGCGCCCGCAAAACGCTCGGGCGCAACTGACGCTTTGTGGGGCGTCTGGCTGCGGGTTGGCCCGCTCTGCGCTCCCGACACACCGGCTCAGCTCTTTTCAATGAATGAAGAAACGGGACCTTTTGGGTGCACTCGGGATCACTTGCGAAAGCAGCTCAGCTCCAGGCCGTCTGCACTGCAGCCGTCCGCCTGCCCCACCGCGTAAGTAACCGCGTTGCCTGGTGGTTGAGAATGGGGGGAATGTGCTTTTGTTTCTTTTCTTTGTGGGTCTCCCTTCCTCTCCCCCCCCAACTCCTCCTCCTCCTCCTCCTCCTCTTCCCTGGGACGCGGAGGAGGGTGCTGATCCGGCTCCACCTGACCCTTCTTGAGAAGCGCTACTCGAGAGTTGGCGCCTCCTGAGCAGTGGCGGCGGCGATCGCCCCGTTGTTTCTTCAGAGGGGGCACATGTGTGGAATGAAGTGGTGGTGGGGGGGTCGGCATTGTTCCTGCAGCTGCTTTGCCCGGGGAAGAGCGCTTCCGAGCTACTGGGGTCGAGCGTTGATTGACTTGAGTTTCGAACTAGCTACAACCGGGGAGAGAGGCCAGACAAAGCTGGAAGGGACCGGCAGAAATGTGGTGGGGAGAGGCGGCGGTGACTACACCTGCGTGTTTTCTGAGTTCTCTGGAGGAGACTTTCCCAGCTCGCCGGCCTCGGTTTATTGTTCCTTTCTACAGCATCGCTGATTCCCTTAAGTCGCTTCTCGTTCACACGAAGGGCTGAAACGGTAAGGGTTGTGATTCCATACCCCCAGGTCAAAAGCTCCCTTGAGTTCAGAAAAGTGCGCGTCCGGAGTTCGCCTCGCATCTTTTGTTACCTAGAGCTGCTTGGGCAACCGGCTTCGTGCCGCCGAGCCGCTCTTTCAAAACCCTTTTAACGCTGGGCGTGTTTAAAAGGCTAAGAAAGCAAGCTGGCTCTCAACCGTGGGATTTTGTGCCGTTCTCTCCTGGAAGTAAGGATGAAATAGATTTTGTTTACACTTGTCTTTCTCTCCGCCTTCCCGGCCCTTCAGTTGGCTTGTGCACACACGCACACTTCTGTGTAAAAGATTTCGCTGGCTCTGCTTCCCAGGAATATCCTGGGAGAAGCCAGGAGTTGCCAGCAGGTGGCTTGAGTAGCTCCGTGTGACAGGTGTGTATTGGCAATATGTGGCTACTGGTAGGATAGGCGTATCTTGTTCATATGGTAGTGTGGATGTGTGTGTGAAGTACAGTAGTTCCGAGGACAGGGATGCACCAAAGTTTTATACAGCCCTCTTGAAAATCAGGTATTATGTTTCTTCTTGGAATAAGCATCTGTGTTCCTTTGATTTTCTTTTTGTACATGAAAGATATGGAGAAATTGTTGCTTATGTTAGATTGTAAGAGTGCTGAATTCAGGGGAAGGAGACAGGCACCCTTTAAATACTACCAGCTGGTTTGTTGTTTTTTTTAAAGTAACTATTCTTCCAGCTTCTTTGATTTGTGTTCAGCATGCTTCCCTTGAACTTGTTTCAAGAAAAACTTGCAGCTTTTAAGGGGGAAAATTCTTTTAAAAGGTGGTTTGAATAAACTCCCCTGGGTAGTCCAGGCTTTGGAGAATCACCACCTGTTGGTTTGTCTAGACTATATTTTTGTAATGTTCTTGTGTTGTAAACAAACCTTATATCTATTCTGTGCTTAAAATAATGGGCCAGACAGCCCAGTATTTCTCATGTTCTTTTTCCTTTGATAACAAAAATCACTTTCAAATTTCATTTAGTAATATTTTATGAATATTCATCCCTACTGCTTCTTGAAGTCAGTCTGTCTTTTAAAACTTATATTTTTAAAATTCCAGCCACAGCTTGGTTGCTTCATTCATTTCAGAAGTTGAAAGTGCAATATATCTCATTTTTTTCAGCTTCTTACCTTTTAAATACCTCTTTCATGTTTAGTTTCATGTTTAGTTTCCTGTTAGCGAAAGAAGCTCCCTTGTTGTGTATTGTGTAAAAAAAAGTTGTGTAAAATGAGAAATAACTTTAATGTTTGCTGACTTATCTTCAGAAATGGGATCCAACATTCACTGAATTTTTTGGAAGCACTGAGTGGTGAAGCTAGAACATGCCAATGCTACATTTTCTAAGAAATCTTGCCATTTCAGATATTATATGTGGACTGTACATAATGTGGAATTGTATCAGAAAAGACAAAAGTATCAAACTGCAAATATTTCATTAAAACAAATCATCATAACACTTGGAGAGTATGAATCTTTGAAAAATGATAATTCTTAAAACTGTTAAGCTGAAAGTGGTGTTGAAAGGGTCAATTCTACTTTTATCCTGTCCTTCCCTTTCAGTTGCAAAAAATAAGGTGCGAGTGAAATGGATTCTACTTGTGGGTTTATGTGCAGGAGTAGTTCTTGATGCTTTTTATCAATGACCCTTCATTCTTACAGGGAAAAATAAGCAGGTAAAGCACAGTAATAATGAGGATAGGACTGGAAGAAACTTGCAAATCAGATTAGGATTGCAACCCAGGGATTCTGTAAACTTTGTTAAAGCAAAATTTGATTTGGTTTTCGGGGTCACAGCTCTTATTATCAGTGTCAATGTGGATAGCTTAAGGTTGTGTTTCCTGGAATATAGCATGGATTCAAAGCATTCTTTTATTATCACAAAAAAATGATGTATAGAATCCTCTTATTTCTACACATATATGGCCAAGAATAGTTTAAGACATTACCTGAGACATGGACAATGAGAGATGGGTGGGATAGAGAGATAGGAAATAGTTGTGGGGACGTGGCATGCACCACTTAATAGAACACGTGAAATAGGTCTGTGGTCAGAACAGTTACTGTGCTTAACAAATGCAATTTAACATTTGAGAAGAATAAATTCACCCATGAATTCATTGAACAATCTCAAGCAAATTGCTGTTTCTCTTAGTTCCATTTGCAGTTTAAGAGCTGCGATTATTACTATATTAACATTATAAAAGTTTAGTTGTTATAAATGGCCTTCCACTTTTTCCAAGGCTCAAACTAAAAAGGGGGTTCAGGTAATTTTATACACTGAATATGAAGAAATAGTAGAATGATACAGCTGCTTTCAAAATATATGTGGGCCAGGTCCTCTGCTGATGTGTATTGAACTCTTCTTGTTTTGAAGAAAATGCCATGTATTCATCCACACATATGCATGTGCAATTCTTTTGCAGAAATATTAAAATGCCTAACTATTCCCAGAGCAGCACAGGAAAAATTTGATTTGTGGAGTTGTCTAGAAACTTTTGTTCCAAAACTGATGAATTTTGCACCTCCTAAAAGAGAATTGGATTATACAGGAATAAGTTTCAGAGATGAGATACAAATATGGAACCTGCTATGGCCAACTTCTTATTTTCTGTGATGCCTGAAGCTGAGTAGTACCTATAGTTTTAATTTTTTTTCTGCTGAATAGTTTCTAAGAAGACTTCTTAGTATTTTTCTGATTTTTCTGATTACTCTTATGACTCCATTTTTTTAAAAAAAAATTAGGTGACATGGCAGAAAAGATATTTCCCTTCGGTTGTGATGCCAGAGGCATGACTCATTTGTACTTAAGATTACCTTCATTCATTGTATGTTCAAAGCCATATTATTAATTACTGATTGGGCTACTTTCCAATGAATTTGTGAAGTTGGCAGTTTTCCACTGGCCATCTAGTGGACCAAAACTATAAAAATAATCTCCAATGATTATTTTGAGAGTCAAACCAAATATTTACTTCAAATAATGACAGAAATATTGATATGTCAAGCATACATTCTACATATATTTGCGGAGAATTTGATTGGAAATTTTAAAAAACCCTACAGATCATGACTGTTTACATGTGGTGATGCTGGACTGATGTAAGTAGTTTCTACCTTGATTTGAACTCTAAGGGTACAGCTCTGTACCCATTTATCTGAGTATAAGCAATGTTATTTGCTTGTGAGCAGATATCTAGGATTGCACTGTAAATGAGACTAGTAAGCATGGATTCTAATGTAATCATGTAATAAGATAGCTAGAAACCAAATGCTTCCCATTGATCACTTGTTTATTTTCCTTTTGTACTATGCATATGTTATGAACCTGTGTGGCAGTGGAACATTTCTGGTTATCAAATGAACTGGCTAGACCACAAAAGGAAAGCTTGGATTTGAAAATCTCTTCTCTTGCCAATTCTTTGTTTGATGGCTCATGCTCAGCTTAGCCGAGTGACTGAACTTAATCTTCTGAGATATGAAATGGAATCTGAATGAAGTTTTCAATTTGGTTGTGCCTTCCAAATTTAATTGCCCTTTCGCTTCTCTTCACAAACTCTCAGGCAACTGCCACATAAAAATTCTGCAATCCATATTCTAAGTATAAATAGTTGACACCAGAATAGGTGCAAGAATGGGTAGTATAACTCTACAGAGTAGGATATGTAGAATTCACTGTTACAACAATGGTACTTTCAGGAGAACTCTGGAATGTTCTTTTTCCTGACTGGGCCATGCCATACCTCTTTTAGACCATGTTATTCCAGAAGCAAGTCAGTCATTTATGGAAGTCAGTTATCTGATCTGGAAATAGTAGAAGGATTCCAACCTTGGAAAATTATGTTCTGAAGTGGGTATAGAACATCCTGAAGTTCTCTGGAATGTTCCATTCCAGATTTTGTCAGATTTAACCTCCTAAAGTCATTGGGATTTAGACTGCAAATAAAAAATAAGTAGCAAATCCCTACGATATAAGTGGCTCCTTCTTGTGACTGCAACAAACTTGGACCATATTTTTAGAAAAACTTGATGATCTGCTCCTTTGTAGCTTTGACTTATCTGTGTAGGGAACAGGCTAACTTTTCATCCATTTCATCTGCCTTTGTCTTCAAAGCGGTACTTGCGCGACTGCCTGCTGCTACCTATAACCTCCCACCGGCCGATACGCTCTCACAGAGAGGGCCTCCTCAGGGTGCTGTTGGTCAAGCAATGTCGGCTGGCAGCCCCCAGGGGGTGAGCCTTCTCTGTGGGGGCACCTGCCCTGTGGAATGAGCTACCTCTTGGAATACGACTGATCCCAGACCTCCGTATTTTCCGTAAGGTCCTAAAGACTTATTTATTCCACCAAGCCGGCCTAGCCTAAATGGTTTTTTAAATGGGAATTATTAATTTTAGAAACTCAGGGTTTTAAATTGGGTGGCCGCTGATTTAATTTATTTTTAGCTTTATTAACTTTTCTATTATATGTATTTTAAATTTTGGCTGTTCACCGCCCTGAGTCCCGTTTGGGAAAAGGGCAGTATACAAATCAATCAATCAAACAAACAAATAAATAAACAAACAAACAAACAAATGCAATGGGAAGGGGATTGGTCACCTGCCCAGGAGAACATGGAGGACCATTTTCCCTATATGCTTAGCAAATCCTCCTCTTCAAAAGCAAGCCAGTTCTTACTTGAGTAGAATCTGTTGCAAATTTAGACTCAAACGTGATTTAGCAGATTATGAAACCCAGACACTTAAGTGAGAACATATAGAGAAACATTACAATACGTAGGCAGTATGAAGTAGTCATTAATGGGCTTACCTCTGAAGTTGTGATACTTCTTTATGAAATGCTTAAGCTTTGACATTTTTATTTAGAAAAAAATGAAATCTAAATTGTATTATGTGTTTTACTTCTGTAAAACACATAATACAATTACATATTGTACATATTTACAGTTTGTGTTTGCTTTACATTCTACCATAAATCAGGGTTGTCTAACCTTGGCAACTTTAAGACCTGCAGACTTCAACTCCCATGCTGGCTGGGGAATTCTGGGAGATGAAGTCCACAAGTATTTAAGTGTCTAAGGTTGGACACCCCTGTTCTAAATGAACCTGGTCACTTATTGGACCTGTTTTTCCAATTGTAGGTCTTGGACCAAAAAAGGTCTTCTCCCATGAGCAGAGTAGTAGAATATGTGAATATAGGATATTGCAGAGGGAAAATACATGTGTGAAAGCTGCAGACCAAACCATCTCTTGCA
Organism: Masticophis lateralis; assembly: GCA_030761175.1. NCBI lineage: Eukaryota > Metazoa > Chordata > Lepidosauria > Squamata > Colubridae > Masticophis > Masticophis lateralis. The sequence continues at coordinate 84,917,795 of JAUDYJ010000001.1, read as the reverse complement.
GTATTTACTATATACGAAAGTTAAAATAGTGACATCTTTTTCTCAAGGAGAAATTCACAGAAAAGCCTTGAGATCTTTTTCAGTTCCTTCCTACAATGCTTTATGATAATTCATAGCAAATGAATACTTGAACACATGTAAGGAGCCAAACATTTAACTAGGATACAGTCTTTTATAATAAAATGCTGCAAACATTATAAGACATCTTCTCATGTCTTCCTTTTTATACACAGAGTGCACAGCCTTTAGTTATTAAGGCTTGTGGTTCAGATTTCCACAACTGCTTGTGGTGCTGTCCTTTGGCTAAATTTATAATGGAATCCTATTTGCTGGTAGTAAAGTTAAATCTGGAAATGGCAGCTATGGGATATGTAAGTAATTGTGGTTGGAAAGGGGAAGGTTATAGCTGCCTTCTGACTTAATTTTATGATATTCAGGAGTCCTGAATTCATATTATACACTACATTTGGCTATCTTTGCTGGTAAAAGTTATTTTAAATATTTTGCATAGAACTTTTGATAATATCAGGCAGGGTATAGAGTACAATCATGTCTATATAAATTATGTATCAACTTCTCATAATGGAAGTATTTTAGGCTTCATGATGATGATCTAATATTTTGAAAACTGACAATGGAAAGTTTAATTTTTGTCCTAATTCTAGGAATCAATTTATATAGGTAAAGGTAAAGGTTCCCCTCACACATATGTGCTAGTCATTCCCTATTCTAGGAGGCGGTGCTCATCTCCATTTCAAAGTCAAAGTGCCAGCGCTGTCCGAAGACGTCTCCATGGTCATGTGGCCGGCATGACTAAATGCCAAAGGCGCACTGTTAACTTTCCCACTGTTACCTTCCCACCAAAGTTAGTTCCTATTTTTCTACTTGCATTTTTTACATACTTTCGAACTGCTAGGTTGGCAGAAGCTGGGAAAAGTAAAAGTAACACTAGGGATTTGAAGCACTGAATTGCCAACCTTTCGATTGGCAAGTGTCTTAAGCACTGAGCCACCATTGGTTTAATTTATATAATCAATTTATATAATCCACATTTATTTCCATTCCATAGTGTCTCTTTTCTTGGCTCTTTGAAAGGAGAGGCAATGAAGCAAACTATGATAGTGCTGTATCAAACTGCACATTGCGTTAACAAGAAGATTTGATGTCCTCTTTGAGAGAGCCATCTTTAGGCATTTTTCACACAAAAGTAATGTAAATTAAATGGAAACATAACATGCCATTTTTCATGTGTACCTTGTTTACAGTGGGACCACTTCATAATATGGTAGGAATGCAATAAATTCCATTACTGACAAAAGTAACATTTAAGAAAATGACTTTGTCTGGTGCAGTGGTGGGTTGCCCCTAGTTCGGACTGGTTCTATAGAACTGGTAGTAAAACCGGTGGAAGGCTCCATCCACCGACCCCGATATCATAGGAAGCTCCTGCTCATGCGCGTGCGCGCATGAGCGGAAGTGCACGCATGCGGGCAAGCAAAGTGCAGCCCCATTGCAAACCGGTAGTAAAGGTAAGTAGAACCTGCCCTGGTTTGGTGTACTAATATTTTGTAAATGAGCTTTTATGTGAGGAACCAATTTCATAGTAGTTGACCCCATACTTCATATTCTAAAGTGGCACAGTTCTTGCAGTCATGACACAGATTTTTAAAAGATGACAGTCAGCTCAATGTCTTGATATTTATGTGTAAATACACATTACACATTACAAATACACATTACACACAGGGAATATTAGATACCTCCTAGAGATTTTGGTAAGTTAAATTTTGGAGGCAAATTCATAAATTAGGGTGTGAAAGATATAGGCTAGAAGTGTCCAACCTTAGCAACTTTCAGATTTTTGCAACTCCCAGAATTCCCTAGCCAGCCATGGGAATTCTGGGAGTTGAAGTCCACTATACTTGCCAAGGTTGGACACTTCTGGTATAGGCTTTCATACTCTCAGTACTGATAGCATCTTTATGTTTGTTTTTGATGTAATTTTGAAGTCTGTAAGAAATATGGAAAGGAATATATGGCTTTCCATATGGTTTTGTTTCTCTTAAGGATTCTTTAAAGAAGTCTTACCAAGTATCGCCCTGGAAGAAGGGCAAACTGTACTATTTTCTTAGCGTATTTATTTTACCCACATAATAGATTTATATACTGCAACTTCTTTACTTGTCACACGATTTAGGATGGCACATTTTATAATTAACAATAATAGCAAATATTTGTATATTTGTACATATTAAAGCCTTATATTAAAATATGGGGGGAAATCACAATCCAAAAGACTAACATACAAAAACATAAATGCCATGAAAAAACTTATCCAGTGGGTCACATCACTCCCAGAATAAATGCCTATAACAGTGTTTCTTAAGGTGTGGTCCTAAGATCCCTGGGGGGAGGAGAGGGGGTCAAAATTATTTGTGCTGAAAAATAATGCAATATTAAAATCCCATCAGTTGTGAAAATCAATAGCAGCAATGAATGCATCAACTGCAGTGTTTAATATGGTAAATATATTAAGGTTCTTTGGGAGTCCTTTGGGAGTCATCCAAAAATTTTAAAAGTGAAAAGGGTAGTAAGAGAACAGGTTTAAGAAAAACTGATCTGGAAGAAAAAAACTACAGGTTTTTAATGCCTTTTAAAAGACTTGGATAGAAATGGATGGATGTTAATCCATACTTCGGTGGTATCTATGGCCAGTATATGTGCTCAATAAATTATTTTGGTTTTTCTTCAATAGGTTTTCACATCTAGCAATAATATTAATGGAATGGGTGATGGAATTATTTGTGTGAGGTTGTTTTATTCTGACTTACACACAAGCTCCTCTCCCTGAAACTGAATCTGAATTTGGGGGATTCTTTTAATGCAGCAAATTTTAGATCTGATCTAGCACCTCTAAGTTCTCACTGCTTATCTTGTAATCCCTGGTTTGATGCAAAGAAAGTTTTGATGCTTGTACTTTTAATAGTTGCATTCAATAATGGATATGGCAAGATAGCATCTTTAGCCTCTGGTTCTTTTATTTGTGATTGTTATTTGTGATTGTTCAGAGCAGAAGCATTGGTGAGAGCAATATTTTTTTGATAGGTGAAAATAATTTGTAGTGTATTGCATTCGGAACCCATAAAAGGTCTTGCTGCACCAGCCTGAATGGTAGGGAACCTAAATACGTCAAGAAATTTTACTGAATACTAGAAAATTAGATGGAAATATCAGTGCAAATGTGAGTTTGAGATAATAAAATCCTATCTATTGTGAATGCTTTAAAGCCTATTAAGTTATTGTGAAATCATTATAGTTCATAAAATGTGAGAAAGGTTTGGGAAGTGTGTGGTTTAGTTATGCTTGGCTTGAAAATTGTGACTGGATTTGTTGACAATGTTTTATATCATCGGTACACTGCTTCAGAAATACAGTGTTTTAATCTGTATTGCCATAATAGGCTGAGCAGAGCGCATGAGTGTGAAACATAGTGCTTATTTCATTTGGGATATGTTGTTGGCAACGATCCCCAACCCAATCCTGCCATCACGGAGCCATGGTGGCACAGTGGTTAGAGTGCATTACTGCAGGTTACTTCTGCTGATCTCCAGTTGCCAGCAGTTTGGCAGATCAAATCTCACCAGGCTCAAGGTTGACTCAGCCTTCCATCCTTCTGAGGTGGGTAAAATGTGGTCCCAGATTGTTGGGGGCAATATGCTGACTCTGTAAACCGCTTAGAGAGGGCGGTAAAGCACTGTGAAGCAGCATATAAGTCTAAGTGCTATTGCTATTGCTATCACAAGCTTTATTTTTCTCACTGGGATTGTAACTGCAAATTACAGGTAGTGCTCGACTTACAACCATTCTGTTTAGTGATCATTCAAAGTTACAACGGCACTGAAAAAAGTTGACAAAGAACCATTTTTCACAGTTACTTTTGCAGCATCCCCATGATCAGGGATCAAAATTCAGATGCTTGGCAACTGTTTCATACTTATGACCGTTGCTATGACACAAGGTCATGCAGTCCCATTTTGGGACCTTCTGACGAACAAAGTCAATGGGGAAGCCAGATTCCCTTAACAAATGTCTCACTTAACAACAGAATTTTTGGGCTCAATTGTGGTCATAAATTGAGGACTATCTGTAGTCTGAGAATTGCGCTGCCAAATCTTTTATGCACAAGTCCATTCTGTTATGATATTAGCATTGGGCTCTGCTTTTTAAATGCATTGGATCCCAGATCTTAGCTAATAAGTCAGCAATATAATTTCAGTTTTATAACCATTTAATGCTTGCTGTACGGTGTATTTCCCAATAAATTCCTACTGGTAGTTGCAATGAAAACTTAAATAATTATTTTATTGGACAATTTGCTTTGAAGTTCTCTGTAAGATTGTATAGATTTTTTTTTCTTTTGTGGGCATTGACATTTTTGTCTTAAAACCTCTTGCATACTGAGCATAAAATATAATGCAGCTCAAGAATTGTGCCTACTGGGCAATCTGATATACTTTTGTTCCAGTCAGACACTTCCTGCTGCTTTTCTAAATAGTGTTTTAGTCAAGAAGAGAACAGAGTGAAATAGGCAAGAAGATGTAGTCAGTTACAAAGATGAATGCAGGGTTAGGAAAAAAATGGAGAGAAAAAGATCAAGTCATGAGAAACTTCTCTGCATGAAGGCATGGAAATAGCTCATCATACAGTTAAGAGGAATGAGAACTCGTGTCAAGAAACTACTGATAGAAAAGAAGGCCGAGAAATAATTTGAAGAATGACATTCACAAGGCCTGTTTGGGAAGTACAGAATTGATGCACATGAAAACAGTATTCATGGGGCATTCTGAATCATAAACCAGCCACATTTTAACCTAGTAAATTATTAAACTCGCGGAGGTGCATTAACACCTAGTGCGTATTGCACATTTCATGTATAGCCAAGAAACTGGACTCCATAAACTTTGGTTAAACTAAAAGTACCATGCAAAGATAGCATCAAAATTCTTCCACAGCCACAGAGGGTTATCATTATTTTTCTAATAAAGATATTTTCTTCCCCCTAGGTCCCCACGTGGGTTCTGAGCTGCATAACCTTCAAAGCAATGTAAAAATTCTATTTCAAGGAATATTAAAAACAAAATAGAGCAAAACCCTAATGTTCTTTTTTCTCAGTCTTCCAAGTCATTATTCAAGGTAAGAACCTGGATAAGGAAGAATCATTGTAGATTTTTAAAAAATACTTGGAGTTGAAACGATTTCATCCATCTGCAGTTGATTTCCTGTGTGGCAAAAGGCTGCAGGCCTTCTACTAGATGCAAACAGTACAGAGGCCTCCTACACATTTACTGGATTTTTCAGACTGAGCAGGTACTCCCAGCGGCCATGAGGTTCTTGGAACAGAGACTCCACTGATCTTCTAATATCTTTGGCGCAGACTTCCTAAAGCCATAAAAAGTCCCTCTCCAAAAGTTTAAAAACACCATTACCCGTTTTATGATTAAAACAGTAAGTTTTATAGTAAGTGGGGTTTTCTTTTTTCCCCCTCTTCCCTCTTGCTGGAAAGTTATACAATACAAACTTCAACCAGCAATATTTTCTTTCATACTTGTAGAAACAAACATTGCTATAACAAAGTAAGCCATGGATGAACTTACAAAAAAAAAGAGGCTTTCAAAACTTTCCAAGGTATTCTTATACTCTGCATGAACGGAGAGAAGCTATTGTGTCTATTTATTTGTGTGGTAACTTTTAGAAAGAAACATAAGTTCAAGATTCTTGGCTCCGATGTTGAGATAGTCTGGTAGACTTTCTGCAGGCAAGAATATAAAAGAACAAAACAACAGTTTTTAAAGATTAGATTGAAGTTCTATTTTGCCTTCACATCCTGTTTTGAACAATTGTCAATTAAAGGCCCCTAAGACGTATCCAGTTATTTTCTTTTTCTTGTGATAAACAAGAAATCATTATGGATATAGTTGCTGCATCCTCCTCAGTCTCTTTCTCCATACAGGCAGTCCTCGACTTACAACTATTCATTTAGTGACTGTTCAAAGTTACACGGCACTGAAAAAAGTGACTTATGGCTGTTTTTCATACTTATGACCATTGCAACATCCCCATGATCAAATATCCCCATGATCACATGATCAAAATTCAGGCCCATGGCAACTGATTCATATTATTATGACAGTTGCAGTGTCCTGGGGTCATGCAATCCCCTTTTGTGACCTTCTCACAAGGAAAGTCAATGGGGAAGCCAGGTTCACTTAACAACCATATTACTAACTCAACAACTGCAGTGATTCACTGAATAACTGTAGCAAGAGAAGTTGTAAAATAGGGCAAAACTCACTGAACAACTGACTCGCTTGGCAGAAGAACTTTGGCCTCAACTGTGATCGTAGTCAAGGATTACTTGTATTGATAAAGATTGATACAATTGATAAAAATTGAAAAAAGACATAACCAATGCAGAAGAAAAAAACTTGCCTCCTTCATTACTGGGACTCATCATCATCAGATGGCTCAGTGGTGAAATCCAATTTTTTTTTACTACCGGTTCTGTGGGGGTGGCTTGGTGGGCATGGCGTGGCTTGGTGGGTGTGGCTTGGTAGGCGTGGCAGGGGAAGGATACTGCAAAATCTCCATTCCCTCCCCACTCCTGGGGAAAAGATACTGCAAAATCTTCATTCCCATCCCACTCTGGGGCCAGCCGGAGGTGGTATTTGTCGGTTCTCTGAACTACTAAAAATTTCTGCTACCGTTCTCCAGAACCTGTCAGAACCTGCTGGATTTCAACCCTGAGATGGCTATTGTCTTAGCTGGTTTGGGTTTATTGGGGTTCATGAAGGGAAACAGGTTACCATTTCTGTTTCCATGGCTCAAACCATGGTTTTGCATAATGCTCCTAATGTTCTCTGTATTTTTGGCACTATTTTAAATTCTCATTCCAACTTTTGATATGTACATTCAGGTCTGAGTTAGTTCAGACATGAGGCTGAATAATGGTGTCACAATACAAGGATGAACCTAGCTTGCCACTGGCTGTCCTCTTCTTCTTTGTCCTTAAAGGAACTTGGCCTCGTCCTGATATGTCCACAGTATAATAATTGGAGCCTGGTCATTGGTACTTTTGAGTACCAAAGTACTTTGAGTACTTTGTTTCTTTGATTTGTTTGTTTAATTTCTGGTTGTTCACTAATCATAACTAAAGTTTTTTTAAAAAAATGAGATTGAGGTGGTACTATGGTTAATCAAAAACGCAAGTGGGAGAGCTTGATTTCACAGCTGCAGTAGAGTAGGATACATAATAGAGTTATAGAAAACATAGTTGGGTTCATTTTTGTAATGCTAAAGACAAGAAAGCAACTGTTTGGCAGCTGCCTTTCTTATAGTTTTAGATTTTTGAAGATTTTGAAGAGTGATGAGGGATTTAAGAGCCACATATGGAATGCTGTTTGCTGAGCCTGATGTTCATTGAGCATCATTGCCTGAACCTATCTACAGTAAATATATGGTTAAGAAGATCAAGTATATAATGATCCAGATGTTTTGGGAGCATCCATCACTTACATGGTGTGTGAGTTCAAAAATTATTTCATGATTATGATCTTTGGCATATTCCCCAGACTCTGTTTGTAAGGTAGTGTTCCTTTTTCACCACTCGGCTAACTTTAATGCTATGTTTGTAACCACAATGCAGAAATATAATAATGAATCAAAACAGTCAGATACAGAAAAGAATACAGTTCAGTGGTGAAATCCTCCAAGGTCTGCTACCAGTTCGCTGCGTGTGCATGCACATTACGCACCAAATGCATGCTTCGCGTGCATGTGCACCACAGGCACTACCGCGCAACACTGAAAAAGGAGGCTTAAGACGGTAAGTAGAACAGAGAGGCAGGGAAAAGCTAGAAAGCAGGATTTCCTGCTTTCTAGCGAATATAAATCATGGCGCACAGCTGATCGTCGGAAATTCTGGCTCATCTGAACTGGTAGCATTTTTTTTACTACTGGTTCAGGCGAACTGGTAGCTTTTATTACTACCAGTTTGGGCAAACTGGTCCAAACCAGTAGCATTTCACCCCTGATACAGTTGGCAATATCATTTATTTTATGTTATTCAGCTTGATTGGGTGTTATTTGTTGATTTTGGCTAAGTCCCAGATTTACAAAAAAGAGGGCATTTGATATTTGAAATGTGGAACAGATGATAGATGTTTTTCTTGCCATTTCATTAATTTTCAATATATTTTCTTTCTTCATGATTAGTTTCTCCAATTGGTTTAATGGGTCAGTGATTATATTTTCTGAAATCTTACATTCTATAGTAAGTTCAGTGTGGAGTATTTTCATTCATAATATTAAAGCACATTGACAGCACTCAGCAAGCGTTATTCAGTTTATACATATAGATTATCCTCATAGACCATGGTCTTGTTATCCGCGATTTTGTATTATCACAGAAAATATGTCTTGTTATTTTCAGACTAGGGATAAACTTTGGTTTCTGTTAATTATTGCTTATTGAAAAACATCCAGGATCAATTTAGTCAAAAACATTTAGTTTCGAAGTGCTTTTTCCATATGTATTTTTAAAACATGTTTTAATGTTAATTATGAGCTGGGCTTGTGTATGGTAGCGATGGAGGCTGAATAATGTTGGCTTCACTTTGCTGTAGAACATTTCCTAATTTGCAGACACATTTTTTCTGGTCTTGGCACCTTATTTTCATGAAATTATCTTCATTAGGTTTAAGAGTGGCATGGTGGCCTAGTGGTGAAGACACTCGTTTCCCACTTGGAAGATTGAGAGTGTAATCTTAGGGAGCAGCAAATGTTTCTCACTCAGGGCCCATAGAAAAGATATCTGCTGCAAACTCCACATAGGCATCAGGAAGGGCATCTGGCCAATAAATGCTCAGCTTCATCCAGTTGTCCTGACTCTACTGCGAATAGGAACTAAAGGATCAGTTTTTTAAAAAATCATTAGATTTCATTACAGTTTTGTAATGAAAGTATGTTTATAGTTTTTGGGTGTCAAACTAATGGTTAAACTAATGTCTTTTGCCACATGCACCTGATAGGAGTTTGTGAGCCCTTGGTGTTTTTGGAAAAGGGGTATATTGTTGTATATAAGCTTGTTGTAGCAAACAGTTTCGTAGAAATAAAATGTGATATTCATTTTTTCCAGATATTTTTCACTACAGTTCTATAAATTAATTTCCTGATAATTTATTTGGAATTAATTGATGACTGTTTTCTCTTACATACACATAAATACTCATACTATTTGCTTTCAGGATAAACAGAACACCAAGAAATTTATCGCCATTTTAATGTACTTCTTTCATACTAATTACATATTTTTTGTTTATCCAGGACCTATTCACTTTTGCATTTTTCCCTCTTTACAACATAGACATTCTTAAGTATCATATTATTATTGCACTTTTATGTTTCTATGGATATATATCAAATTCTAATTTCATTTACAAAGGTTGGCAAAAAACCACCCTTGTAGACAGCTGTGTTCAATTTTTTCAATACTTTTTTCTTAAATCACATATTACTTATTCCTTTTTTTACAAGCATTTGCATATCTAAAATTTCTTGATCCATTTTATTGTCTTTATTAAGCCTAATAACAAGGCATACAAAATTGTGTACTTGCTTTAGGTTTTTTTGAAATGTTATTTATTCCATTTGGATGCTTCCCATTTGAGATATTTGGATTCCATCTGGAACATTTTGATTCTATTTGGAATATTTATTCAGTTTATTCCATTTGGATGCTTCCTGACTCCCATCAAACCCTGGGTGACTCAGAAACATCAAAAACAATGAATACACTTTTTTTAACCAAAACAAATACTGAAGTAATTGTAAGATAGCAATCCAACTACAAAACAAATGTATACATTGTATAACTTGTAGTTGTGTACTCTATTTTTGTATTTATCAAAATTACTTCAATATAAATTATTTAATATCGATACTCATAGCATACAATCAATTTGTACACCACCCAGAGTAACTTCTTATGCGATGTAATGTAATATTTGCTGTAAATCATTTGGGTTTTTGCCAACAACATGGCATTATGTGTTTTTATCAGGGCAATTTGGTCTACCCAAATATTGGTCAAAGCATACTGCTTCTGCTTTTGCCTTTTAGCACCAATCCAGATGCCTTCGCAGGCAATTGCTTTTGCGACAAACTATTTTTTGTGTTAATTTTATATTTACCAACAAAGAATTTCTTTGTAGGTAAATATAAATTTAACACAACATGGCATCATCTGCATTGAAAAGTATTGTACATGCATTTTCACATCCCCAGTCAAAATACCTCTAACATCACCATATGCATTCCTTACTTAAATATATATTACAGGATTTTTTATATTATCAGTTAAATTATACGTTAAATATAAAGTAAATGCATAAAGCATACATCCTTATCATACTGTCCATTTAGTGTTGAGTCACACACTACCAAGGATTCCATTTTTTAATTCATGCTTTACTTCTATCATGTATCACTTTTATTGCATTTGACAGCCAACTCTCAATGTTATTTTCATGCAAAACATTGCATAATTCAAGCTTATTCACTTGGTCTTATAGCTTTCTCTAACTCAACAGACTTGCAATAAACTTACTTTCTCACAATCTTACATTTCTCAATGACTGAGAATCAACACTGAACCCCAAAAATCTGATCTGCACACCTCTTGTATTGGCATAGAGCTGCATTGCACTTAAAAACTGGTTTATTGTCACTCTTGTTAGGCAGAGTCCTGCCAAATACTTTTTGAGGCATATTTAACAGTTTAATCCCCCTGTAGTTTTTGTATTCGCTCTTTCTCCCTTACTTTTTGTATAGGAGAATGATAACAGCATTCTTTCATTAATCAGGCACAGATGCAGCCTTCAAATATATGCTAAACAAGTCATAACAGCCTCTCTTTAGCCAAACTACATTTATATTTTACTATTTCTTCAGTTGTCTCCAATTATACTTTTTCAAGAGGTAACTGGACTTTCTGGTTTTTCTTTGAAGACGTTTTGCTTCTCATCCAAGAAGCTTCTTCAGTTACACCAGGTTCTACTTACCTCCGCTACCGGTTTGCAATGGGAGCGTGTGTGTGCAGGCACTCGCTTCACTCATGTGCGTGCACTTCTGTGCATGTGCCGATCGTCTGTGATGACATCTGGCCTGGCGGGAAGAGGAAATCAGTAGGAACAATCTCTTGTCTTTTTCCCATAAGTAGCACCACCACCAAATATAAAGGTTATACTTGATCAAAGAGCAATATTGGGGGGGGGGGAGTTTGCTCTCAACTGTGAAAGAATTACTCCGTTTAATGTAGCTGATTGCAGTCCCATCAAGATAGGATCTAATCTAGTTAATCTGATTTTGGTTTAGCCTGTTGTAGGATGTAACAGTGTAGTGGTGTGGCCTGTTTGGTGCAGCAGTACAGGATTCAATAAACAGCTTAAAAAGGTGGCTGTAGCTTCAACTGTCTGCCTTTGAGACCAGCTGTTACTCTTTGTGTCTGTCAGGCTTAGTTACTTACTAAACGTTTTGATGATCTTTTACTTGTATATTGGGAAGGGATGGTGAAAGTATTCTAGGCATTTCTTGTGCTTTCCCCCCTCAATTCTGGAATTCCATCATCTAAAAAAGAGGGCTTTCTCCAGTGTCTTGTTATTTTGACATTAGAGCAGACTATAATCTGCACAAACTGTATGTTGTTCTGTCAGTTGTGTTATACCAGGGGTCTGCAACCTTAAATACTCAAAGAGCCATTTGGACCCGTTTCCCACAGAAAAGAAAACACAGGGAGCCACAAAACCCTTCTCGTGCCTGACTATTTCTTGAGTGGCCATAAAACTAGCATATGTAGTTGAATTAAACATTCTATTTTCTTCTGAAACGTTTCTTTTCTTGGATTTATCCATGGTTGGCCTACCAGGGGTTGAAAAGCTCAATAAATTGCGTGCTGGCAGGTGTCGCACATTGGCGGTGGTGACGCATATTTTGAGTGACGGAGCCGCAGCAGAGGGGTGAAAGAGCTGCATGCGGCTCCAGAGCCACAGGTTGCTGACCCCTGTGTTGTACTAATCCAACTTGATAAATACTTCTGTTCTCCAAAGAATAAGTTCTTGTTAAACCAGCACTAGATTATATCAGAGATTACATTACCAGATGATTGTGGATATCTGGTTTGAACATTGAGAGAGAATTTCCTAAGAGTTAGACCTCCAGATGAGCTCTCTTTGGTAGTGGCACCCAATCTGTGAAATAAGCTATACCCCCCCTCCCCAAGACATGTCCCTAATCTTGCCCCTCCTTGGGTTCTTGAAATTCTTTAAAATAATTTTATTTCAGGAAGTCTTTGGCTCATTGGAAAAATATGCAACATCATTTGAGTGTAGAACTGCTAATGCTTGTATTGCCCTTATTTTTTATGTAGCTACTCACAAGTATATTTTGTATGGATGTTTTTTAAAAAAATGTTTTTAAATAAACAATGTTGTTCCTCATTAAAGTGTCATGTAGCTAAAATAAAGGAAAAAAAATACTCTGGCTCCTCTTCAAATCATATAAATCTTCTGCCTTTTACTAAAGGAAAAATAAAAAAAGAAGGGAATAAGAAAAAGTGGCTTGGAATCCTGATTATTCACAATAATAACACATCTCTAGAAATGCACATGCTGTTATTAAACATCTTAAGAAAAGAGTAATATTTAAGACATGTTAACCTTCTTGTTAGTTGCAGGGAAGCAGATGGCTCTTTTCCTGTGACATTTTCTATTGTTAGTCAAATGATGTGGGAAATGTGTACACTTCCTTTTGAATCCAAGAGATAGAGATTCTTAATTAGTGACTGCTTATATCTGCTGACATAAAGGAAATGAATGGGCATTTGTGACTATTGCACATCTGTTGCTTTGTCTTAAGCATCCTGTTCTCTGGTGAAACTGTCTTCAAGATACCTTTTCAGTGGTCATGAAACCCAGGCATCTGTTTGTGCTCTTTATACAGCTGTCCTTGTGTGGGCAGGGCTTGAAAGTTAAGTGTGCCCTGGCCTTTTAAAATTGGGATGGGAGATCACAGTATTAAGAGATTTGAGGGTGGAGTCGAAGAACTTCTGAGAAGAAGGCAGTGGCAGACTGCTTTCACAATCTTGCTAAGACAGCTGCAGTACTTGGATGTACAGGTAGTCCTTACAACAGTTCATAGTTGAACAGCATCAGATTCTCCTTCCTACTCTGGGAAAGAGTCTTGATATGCCAAGTGGTACGTTTTGTTAAGTAGGCAGTATAAGAACTACAAAATTAGTAAGGCGTATCTTCCTTCAAAAATTGTTGTCTTGGGAGCCTCCGTTTGAAAGTCTCTTGGCTATACAAGAGCTGTGGTGACGCAGTGGGTAGAATGCAGTACTGCAGGCTACTTCTGCTGACTGTCGGTTACCTGCAATTTGGCAGTTTGAATTTCACCAGGCTCAAGGTTGACTAGCCTTCCATCCTTCCGAGGTGGGTAAAATGAGGACCCATGTTGTTGAGGACAATATGCTGACTCTGTAAAACACTTAGAGAGGGTTGTAAAGCACTGTGAAGCGACATATAAGTCTAAATGCTATTGCTATATGAATGCCATAACTCAATGATCATTCTTTTCAAGGCAGTTCTCATAATGAGGATATGAATGTGTAGCTGGACTCTGTCATTTAGGAGTGGGTGCAAAAATGGAACTATGGACTTGTGCCTTTGCAAATACATTCTCAGATATTTGAACTGTGTATTGGTTAAGCAGTATTAAATATGTAAATTTTTTGAATGTTCATGATATGGAAATACTGAATAAGCTAGCAAGAGCCAAACCATTTGGACTTTCATGAAAAAAATATAGGTTTTTGTCACTGTGGCATTTTATTGATTTGCAGGGGAGGTGTCCATATATCTCAGTCCACCGTGTCTGAGAAATGGAGGTTGTTTTCATTTTAGCAGATGATTAGAGGCTTCTACGTAGGGCAAGCCTGAGAAAATGACAGTTTTAGGCTGAATGATAGCCTTCTATACTGTAGTCCATTACTGTGGTTCTTAATAAGTTGCAGATTCAGCAGAAAGTGTCCACAAACTATAATTGCTTTGGAGACTGAACTCTGTTGATTTTTAGTATGTATAAGCATCTATCGTCCTTCTTAAGCACGCTGATACAGATAGACATATTGGTCCTGCTGACTTCAAGCACAAAAACAATTACATTTATTACTGCCTTTGGAAGCATAACTACATGCATGTTTAAAAAGAGTTTTTTAAAATCTTTATAGTAGTAGAGATGAAATGGTCTAAAGTGGAAAATTATAGCATATACTTATTCTTAAAATAATACTTCTATCTAACTGGATTGTATTACTTTACTATTGAACATGGAATAAAGATTTATACATTCATTCATTAACTAGCATTAGTTAATATTGTGACATGTTGCGCATCTTTCTGGAAACAGCAGCTTGTTGTTTGTTGCTTAGTCATTTATGGGAGCAATTTTGGAACAAAATGAGACTTTATATATGTGTCTGGCAATGTGTTCACAGCCCTCTGTCTGCAATGTTTCTTTTCCCCAGTTGAGGGCTTGACTGAAGCTCTTATTCTTGCTGACCAAATTTTAATTGCATTATTGTGTTCATGATTCATAAATGTTTAAGAGAAGTGTCTTGGCAGAAGTACATGGATTGTTTACTAATATAGTGTACGTTAAATAATGTGCCTGTGTTTGTCCATTGTTCATCTAGACTTTGAACAGAAATAATGCGAACTTTCTGGAAAATATTGATTCCCTGTTAATAGAGCACTAAGAAGAACTCAGATCGTCATGTGATAAAAAGTGTTGGGTCAGTCTACAATAGTACAGATCATGCAAAATGTGACATTTTGTGGTAATGTAAACATTTTTCCAGACTGCTGTGAAAGAATGAAAGATGGCATCTATCATTGTATCTTAAGTATCAAATTAATCAAGGAGTACAGGGTAAGTTATGAAGTATATCCACAGCTCTGCTTGAGATCACAACTCTTCCCAGTGACAAGGCTGACCTGATAGTATCCTCACTATTTTATCAATTGTAAGTTCACCAAACTTAAAGGAAATGAACTACTCTGTTGTGTATTAGAAGAAACACTCTGAGGCGGCGGCCGATAACAAATGTTTATTAACACAACACTAGGAACTGGAACAGTAATCGCTAAAAGGATTAGAACAGCGAGAGTCGCAATTCACCGTCTGACAGGCTCTTAAATAGCTAGCTGTCAGATCTCGTAATCAATCAGGGGGCTGGCAATTCCCGCTACTTGTGTTGCTACCGGCTGCACCAATCAACATCCGGCAGCGATCATCAGCCCGAGGACACAACATACTCTGTTACGTAAAACAGGTTATATGTTTATGGAGATTCTCAGTAACCCAGGCCGTAGTTGTCCCAAAGGTACTTTTTCAAGAGGCAACTGGACTTTCTGGTTTTTCTTTGAAGACATTTTGCTTCTCTTACCATTCCCCACCATCCAGTCAGAGCTGAAGAAACTTAGAACATAGAATCATAGGGTTGGAAGAGATCTTTGAGGTCTTCTAGTCCAACCCACTGCTCGAGCTTCTTGGATGAGAAGCAAAATGTCTTCAAAGAAAAACCAGAAAGCCCAGTTGCCTCTTGAAAACGCACCTTTGGAAAAAACAGGTTATAGTTTCTTCATTATTTTGTAGTTCTCAATGTACGATCAGTTGCTTAGCAACCATTCAAAATTCTGACATATCTCCCCTGGGATACTTGCAACCTGATTCTGAAGTACCAACAGTCACCCACCACTAGTCACATTGCCACACATCAGGCACTTGGCAACTGGCCTGCATTTATGGCTGTTTGCCATGTTCCGTGGTCACATGACCACATTTTACAACATGTTTTCTGAAACCTGCTTAATAGCAAATAGTTGGTTCAATGAATGTCCACAGCAGTCACTTTATGACTGTGGCATTTGCTTAATTTCTGCCACAAGAACAGTTATCATATCAGGCATGGTCACATGAACTATCTGTTTTATGACTATATTTAATGGGCAGGTTTACAATCATAAATCAAGAACTATCTGTAAAGATGGAAGATGATTATGATCTTATTTTTATACACCAACTTCAGTTGGTGTACAAAATAATGCTCAGAATAATGAGCATTGATTATGATTAACACACAAAGATCCAGCATATAATAGAGTAATTTCTTAATATTTCTTAATATTCCAAAAACAATAGGGATGTGGTGGTTCAGTGGCTAAGACACTGAGCTTTTCGATCAAAAGGTCGGCAGTTCAGCGGTTCGAATCCCTAGTAATGGGGTGAACTCCCATTATTTATCCCACCTTCTGCCAACCTAGCATTTTGAAAGCACGTAAAAAACGCAAATAGAAAAATAGGGACCACTTTTGGTGGGAAGGTAACAGCGTTCCGTGCGCCTTTGGCGTTTAGTCATGCTGGCCATATGACCACAGAGACGTCTTTGGACAGCTCTTCGGCTTTGAAATGGAGATGAGCACTGCCCCCTAGAGTTGGGAATAACTAGCACATATGTGTGAGAGGAACTTTTACCTTTAAGCATCCTCCTCTTTTCTTGTTTTTTATTTGCTCTTCAGAATGGCAAAAATTGACCTTTATTCTTACTAACATTTACAGTTTTGTACTGCTTTAAGGTCCTTATATCTTTATCCCATTTAGCATTTTTTCAGGATTCTTACAAAACTACCCAATGATAAGTGGTTTCTGGAATCAGATAGGCTTATTGACTGGTCAAGGCTTATAATACACCTCTGCACTGTTCATGACATTATCTGCACTTCTGAAAACATAAACATTATTCGTTACACCTCTTCTATATTTTGAGTGTCTTCTTCCCTGAGTACAAAAACAACTTGGAGAAAGTAATTTATGACAGAAAGTGAACTAAGAGAGAAAATCTGTCTATCTTTCTTATTGCAAGATCTTTTTTAAAAAACTTAACCTCTGGGTGCATTTAATGCCTAATTCAGCTTGGTGGTTATATCTTACACATGAACAAATGATGTTCATTTGTTTTTATTTTTTTACATGCATATTTGCTTTTTCGTTTTCTATTGTGTCACTTTTCTTATGAAGCTTACCATGTGCCACCAAGATTGGCCCATGCTGTCTAGAGTGTGTTTGTCTGGTAATCTCTAGATAGCAAATCATATCTGGCATAGATTAGTATGAGGATGCTTGGATTAAAAACTAGCTTTTGGTTGTGCTTGTCTACTGAATGAAAATTAATAAAAACTGGCTGACAATGTCATTATGGGATGCTGTCTGTGGCATGGATATGGCTAAGGCTTAGAAATACATCTACACCTTCTCTACTTTATTAAAACACATTATGTGAAGGGTATGATTGACATGGCTGTGATGGGTTGATGTCTGCAACATATGGAAGATTGTGACATGGAATTTAATATGAATAAATAAATATGAATAATAGAATAAATTTATTTATTCTAATAAATAAATAGAATAAATAGAATAAATATGAGTGCAACTGCTTGACTTTGAACACACTGAAAGGGAAAAAAAGCCAAGAAGGATATAATAGATACTAATGAAAATGGTCCTGTTTTGAATTAATACAATGCAGGGGAGCAATTACTCCATTTGGTTTTGATATATGTTTAAGCCCAAGTCATACATACAGTATATACACATGGAAAGTGAATAAGTATACACCTAAAAGAAGGTTATTGTTTATTGTGAAAAGTTGAAAAGGATTAATGAAAGATGCAAAGGTGCTGAAGGGCTCTGAATGTGGTATAGGTCATTTTTTGTTAATGTCAAGAATGAAAAGTATGGAGTTATGGCAATTGGAAATATGAAAAAAGTTGCTAGATGAGACAATGAAGTGAAGGGCTGTGGATGAGAAAAACATAGATAAAAGAATGTTTGCTACGAAAACTAATGCATACAGATAGCTGCAGAGAATGTAATTAAAATGAAGAAAATGCAGTGATTTTGATGGAAATAAAAATTTGTTTTGGAAGGAAGGACACAGTGTGGATGTAGCTTGTTTATGGGTCGGTTCTGTGACTTGTTTAACTTCTGTATAAGATTCCATATGTATCTGATTATTGAAAGAATGTTGTTATTGTTCCATGCAGAAGGAAAGCAAGAATGATTGCAAATGCTAGAGGGAGATTAAGTTGTTAAGTGTCTATTAGAAAGTGTTTGGCAGAATTCTAATCAAAATCATAAGACAATGAGCAAAAGTGAGGAAGTGGGGAGCAAATTTTGGTTCTGTTTAGAAGGTAACTGAGAAATGTATTAACACAAACATGAACTTTCCTTTCTCCTTATTTGTTCATTGATTTAAAGAAATGCAAAGTGATGTGAATGCAGGGGTGCTATTCAGCAGGTTCTGAAAGATTCTGGAGAACTGGTAACGGAAATTTTGAGTAGTCTGGAGAACCGGCAAATACCACCTCTGGCTGGCCCCAGAGTAGGATGAGAATGGAGATTTTGCTGTATCCTTTCCTTGAAGTAGGGTGGGAATAGAGAGTTTGCAGTATCCTTCCCCTGCCACACCCACCAAACCATGCCCACCAAGCCACACTACACCCACAGGTAGTAAAAAATTTTGAATTCTACCACTGTGTGAATGGACATGAAAAATGCAGTGTTTTGCATAAATAGACGACTGCTTGCTTAATGTATTAGGAGTAATATATAACAGAAGTGAAATGTGTGAGAATAAATGGAATGTTTACATAATAGTTCTTCACTGTATAGTTATGGATAAATGTGTAAGGAGTGTTTGTAATGATGTGGGTGATACGTTGGCTGTGGATGAGAATGCTAAACTTTAGTACTCTCTATTCATCCATGAGTAAAGGAAGGAAAAATGGTACAGGTTGAAGAATATAGAGCATGCCTGTAAAACTGGCAGCCTGCAGGCCACACCCTCCCCAGCTCTGCAAAGGTAAAAAACATCCTGATACATTGCAATACAGCCAGCGATGCAATTGGGTTTGACACATATAGTTGATGACATCTTCAGAAAGAAAGAGGCGAAAAATTAAAATATGGCAATGTAAAAATGTAGCAAACTTAAGTTTTCATTCTTGTACACTATCTTTAAGAGATGCATAGTAATGGTATTGATGTAATTTAGTTTTTGAATTCTTTGGCTTGCTGTTTATTACCAATGGTCTTTATTTAATAACCACTCTCATTCACTGACCATTTGAACCTGTGATGGTCCTGAACTTACAACCCATCCTTGAAGTTCTTGCCTTTGCATTATCCCTGGAGTCACATTCTAGTGATGCAGGTGCTTGGCAACTGGCTTGCAGTTACAACACTGTAAAATGCCAGTCACATGACTGCCATTTGCAACCTTCACTACTGGCTTCTGATAAGCAGAATCAATGGGGAAACTGGCAGGAGTTTGCAAATGGTGACCATGTTACATCATGTTTAATGACCATGTGGGATTTGCTCAACAGTGGCATCCAGAAGTGCTGTTGCCTAGCAGTGCAGTCACGTGACAACACATTCCATGACTATGTTGCTTAGCGATGGAAATTCCAGCCCCAATTGCCATAGTTAACCAAGGACTACTTATACTCCACTTCTTTCCCTGCATAAAGTTGCTTATCTTGAAAGGATACACACACACACACACACACACTGTACTAAAACGATGTGTGATCTGGATTCATTCTAGCCACGAAGCCCTGATAGCACATGATATCAATAAAAATCACAAATATCTGTAGAATATGCACTAAATCCAAGTTTTATTTGGAATTAAATCCTTCTGTTTCTGTAATGTGCATCAACTCTCAATTATCAGCATTTGGCAAAAACGATATATCCAGCACTGCACACAATTAGTATTGTATTCAGTGGTTGTATTTGGAAACCGTAATAATGATAGTAGAGATATATGCCTAAAAATATGACAGGGCAGAACCCATTTACGTTCAAAACATAATGAACTACTGTGTAGAATATAAAATGTCAATTCCTTCTGAAAATGTCACATGATTTGAGTCTAGTTCCTTTTTGTTGAATTTATAGAATGTATGTGTTTGTCACTGTTGATACCATTTTCTCCCATTTTACTAGGTGGCTCCAGCTAAATGATTTTATCATTTTAAAAAAAATTACTTTGTGTAACAGTTTTTCAGTTGCAATTTTAAAACCATAGCATATGAAGGTGCATCAGATAAAATTATGACAGCTACGTTGCTTATTTCAGTTGCGTAACTAGACATGTCCAGTCACTGTAGTCAAAGTGAATTTGTTAATGCTCTAAAATCCATTTTATGTTATGAATACTGCTGAAGTTCAGAGATCAGCACTGTGAAAGGTTAGATCGTTGGTCTTTTTATGAATATATGATCGAGTATGATTTCTAGGATTTTCAGCCTATGTTTCTACCCCTTAGATAACAGAGAACTGATCCATTTTCTTTTACCTTTGGCCAAAATCGTTCTTGTCCAAACAGATTTCTACCTCTTTTAAGTATTTTCCCTCTTTTTTGTGACCTTATCAATTCTCTCCCTTGCCTATAATATGTTCTGAGAATTTAGGAGGTTGTAGGAACAAATTGCTCTATTTATTCACCTTTTGTGGACCATCAATGGAACGAATTAATTGAATCCCATCCTTTCATTTGTATCTGTTTCTTGTACATTTATTTGTTCAATAACACTAAATTATTAATATATGTAAAATAGTGGTAAGGATAGTGTTCCCGAAGAGTTCTTCTTCCCTTTAAATAGGTGTGGGACATGTAATGTCTGGGAGTGATCCAGGTTAATGTATCAGCAGTGTGATTGTTTACCCACTATAATTCTAAATCAAATACAGTATTGTTGATTTGTATTCTGATAGTCTCCTAGACTTCAGCTTTTCAGTAAGCTTTCTCAATTGTGTTGTGAGTGCCTGTAGTAACATGATGCTTTCATCACTCAGTTGCGTTTACTCAGGAAGGATAAATTAATTGAATATTGGACAAAGTGTTACTTGACATTGCTTTAACATTTATTTAAGCTTAATATTGCAAGTTGGCAAGAGTGAAAATGAAGTGCGAACTTAATGACACTTAAAGACCACTTAACTTTTTAAAAGGCACATATTCAGTTTTTTCCACTGTCAAAGTGTAAAAATATCTGTTATGAAGGCTAAGGCCATTAGATGAAACTAGTAATGGTCAGGGAAATAAACTTGTCAGAAGTCCTTCAGGACTTGTTGAGACGTACAAAAGAATTTTACATAGGCATTTAAAAGGAAATTGTTAGTATTCCTATAAATTTATTGTGTTGTTCTGGTTTGACTTGTATTCATGTCAAAGCAATAGGGAGCAAGTGGAATAGTTACAGGTGTGAGACAAATATAGTGAAGTCATGGGAGGCAGCCATTTTAGGGTTTATTTATTAAATTTATATGTTGCTCACTTCACTGTCCACTGTCCACTGTGACCCTGGAAGGTTTACAATAGGCATTTATAGGCACATGATTTCTGGGTTCAGCCTTGCTGCCTACTTATCTTGCCCCACAAGTTCAACAAAATTTATCATCCTGGATTTTTGCTGCAATAGTTGGTGGCTGTCAATATTTCTGTAATCTAAATATAGTAACTAAAAAGCAGGGACCCAATAGGAGCCTCCGTGGAAGAGAATTGAGGGAGGCAGGAGTAAACCAGTGAGGAAAAAGATATTACTTAACTCTTTTCCTTGGGAAAAGAGAACAGGTGTTCTCAGCTGCAAAAATCTGAATGAGCACTTGATTTTAGAAGGCCAGATATGGCGATCCATCCTTTTCCTTTTTCCCATCCACCCTCCTGAAGTTGCTGAAGAGGAGCCCTTAATGCCTAGGTACTGTCGCTATCATAGGTGAACCCTGTTTGAGATGTTTGACTGGAGGCCCTGAGCACTACACTTATAGGTTATAACAAAGAAAAAAAAGAGTATTATTTTGTTTATCTGTACTAACTTCAACATGAAAACTTTCCTTTTTTTTGAAATGTCCTTCAGGTGTCACTGAACGTTTCTCAGCTGAGATGCCAGATAAAACACCAGAGAATAAAGAAACTTTAACCAAGAATGAAGGTCAGTATTGTTTTGTTTTCCTCTTGAATAATCCTATCCAGCTTTTTAAAAGGACAGATAACATCCCTGTTTGTCAATGTAGTTGAAACATATAATCCTTGTCACATTTCTTTGATCAAGGTTACTTTGTAGATTTAGAACTGCAAAGTTTCTATGAAAGAATATCAATAGAAGAAGATAATTCAACCAAATACTAGTTGGCTAAGGACATACTAACGTCTAATCTTCACTATATGAGAGAGGGGTAGATATGATATTGTAATGATGCATATTTATACATTTTTGGCATCAGAGTCATATTTTTAGGTGATCCAATTTTATATCAATCACAGTTAATTCAAAAGAGTTTAATCCCACAGAAGTGGATGTAGAGTAGCAAACTGAACAACAGTGGAGGCATTATAGCATAATTGTTTATCTATTTTTCAAAACTGAGTTTTGAAAGCCAATTACAATAAATTAATTGGAAAACATATTTTTACAAGGTTAATCTAAAATTTGTGATATCTCCATCTTCTAAAAGATGGTGATATGCAGTCATAACAAAGAATAGAATTCAAAATATTTAGATGGAACATACAATTATGGTGTTTAACTCATAGTTTGCTTTGTTATATTATTCTTACCTTATCATACCTAATGCTAATGTTCATGAGCCATTGTAATTTGGCTATCCTGCCAGGTATAAGTATAGATCTTTCTGAAGGAGGATGCTGTGTCTGCAACCACTCTCTGCAAAGTGATGAGTTTCAGGTATAAATTATTTGTCAGCTTAAAACCACTTAAGTCTTCCTAAAAATGTTGTATGGTACACCTTTTCTTTTCTTAGATCATTTTTTAAAAAATGATATAACTGACTGAAATAGCAGAGCTTAATAAAATGAGTAACCAACTGACCTTTTTCTAAGTTTGTTTGTTTTAAAATTAAGTAATTTGAGCAATTTATCTAATTGTGCTCTTTTACATTACCTCTTTTACAGTACCTTGAAAAACTATTGAAAGATAAGCGGGACTTTAGGCAAGGGAGTTTTGGGACAAGGTACTTAAAAATATTTCCGAGAAGAATGAGAATGTAGATACTCATATATTTATGGTGATAGTTCTGTAGAAGTCTGACTGTTACTCATGAACTTTACTTAATTGTTGTCCAGTAACTTCAGTCATCCTTCTATTTCCTTTGCTGCCATCTTTATCATATTGTGAAAATATGACAAGCATAATTTTTTCCTCAGATTCCATAACATTCCCAAGTCTCGCATTCTGCAGATTCAGATCCCAGAATTCTAGGACATATATTATTTGGAAAATCACTTTTTTATGTGCTTATGATGTATTTTTAAAATTACCATGTTTCCCCAAAAATAAGACTGGGTCTTATACTAATTTTTGATCCAAAAGATGCATGTGTCTCTGTGGTAGATAAAATTGGGGCATATTTTTGGGGTAGGGCTAATATTACTAGCATCCTGAAAAATCGTGCTAGGACTTATTTTCTGGTTGGGTCTTATTTTCAAGGAAACATGGCATTACTTTCAAATGCTTGAAAAAATAGTTGGGGAACCACATAGAAGAAATTCAGCGTCTAAGGTTTTTTTCTCTTCTGTCTAAGAAAATTATTTGGAAAATTGAAGGGTAGAAGAATATGTCCAGCCATTTAACTTTTTCAGTTTTTTGCTGCTAAATATTTAAACTAGAGAGGTATTGCAGAATTTGTTTTCCCCTGTAAATATTGTAAATTTACTTTTTAAAATTCAGACAAAAAAATGGTCCTAGGTTCTCCACATACATTATGACTAATGAAAATAAAATAGCTTCGAACCACAACTTGAATTGCTTGTTTCTACTAAGCATAGACAAATTTAATCACAGTTTAAGGTTTAAATTACATTGTGATTAATAACTACAGGAAACAGAAATATTCAGTCTCTTCCCAGAGGTGCTTTTTTGAAAAGGCAACTGGACTTGTTTTTTTTTTCTTTGAAAATGTTTCCCTTCTCATCCATGAAGCATCTTCAGAACAAAAAAGCACCTTTGGGACTACCAAAACCTAGATAATTGGGAATCTCCATACACACCCAGTCTCTTCCTTACAGCAGAAGATGGAGGAGTCTGTAAGTGTGTGTAAGTTCAAGGCTTATGATATTCTTATAACATGAAATCATGACCTTACAACTGTATATGAACCAACACTGAAGTTTTATTCATTGGCTAGGCTTTCAGCAGTGGTTTATTTTTACTGTGGTTTATTGAACAAAAGATCATAGTGACCTTTTCAATCATTACGATAAGCCATGAACAATGATCTACAAATCACAATAGATGGCTTTAAACATTAAATTGAGCTGAAATGAAACAAACCTCTTTGTCACTTAGTATGTTCTGGACTCTGGCTATTACTTCAGCAGATAATTTATGGCAATTTTGTAATCAGTTTTGAAGAAAGTGAATTTCATTTCTTAAATCTACATCTAACTCCAAGACCAAAAAGTTCCATTTTAAAGAATGTTCTGGTTTATACTCTTTTTACCCAATCATGCAGGTTAAAATTTTCAGTGAACAACAGCAAAATGAATAGAATTAGTTAAAAGATAGGCCTTAAGTTGAGGGTCTTTAGATAGGGCATATTGTTTTTCTCCCACATAAAATCCTTTTGATCAATAAGAATAACCCATAATTCTTAACTTAGTTCATTATATCTCCTCAGAAGTGAGATGCATACATGAAACATAAGTAGGAAATGTTTTAGAGAAATCCATATACCCAGTCTCTGGCATGTGAGACACCTTACGTGAGTCTTCAAGGGATCATAAATGGATAAAAACAAGACTTGATTTACTCCAGTCCTTCTTAACATAAAATATCCTCAATTTAGCTAGAGTTCTGGAATTTCTCTTCACTAAAATCCCCCCTCCCTTTTAAAATATTGGCTGGTTGTTTCATATGCTCATACATAAATACAATCCAAAGGTAATAATGATGGCTGCTTTTTTAAAAAAAAACCTATTTCTTTAATCACCTTAGCAATTAGTTTATAACGCTCTGTCCAAATTAAAAAGTAAGCTATGTACAAGGCTAAATGAAACTTAAGGTAAAGGTAAAAGTTCCTCTTGCACATATGTGCTAGTTGTTCCCGACTCTAGGGAACTTAATGAATGAATGAAACTTAATCT
Organism: Masticophis lateralis; assembly: GCA_030761175.1. NCBI lineage: Eukaryota > Metazoa > Chordata > Lepidosauria > Squamata > Colubridae > Masticophis > Masticophis lateralis. The sequence continues at coordinate 84,892,450 of JAUDYJ010000001.1, read as the reverse complement.
ATTAAAAAAACCTTTAATGTATAGTAGCTATCCGGATTTGTTTGGGGTCTTTGTTTGGTTACTTCTTTTATTATGTTTCTATTTATTTTATTGTATTAAGTGTTGTTTTTATATTGTTAGAGCCACCCCAGTTGGCTTGGAGTCAAAGTAAATAAATAAATAACAAAAAGAAGAAAAATGTATAGCAGATTAGTTAGGGCGAAAGAAAAACAAAGGGGAAAAGTAAAATAAACATTTTTTAAAAAATCTTAAGAAAGCTAAAAAAAAAGTTCAGCCTAAGTAATATCTAATTCTAAATATATCTGTTTTTAAAAATCTGTTTAAAGAAAAATTAAGGCTTTGTTCAATTGTAACATTGATTCATTGTATAAATAATGAATTAAATCCAGACCATACAGAATCATATTGCCTATTCTGGAAGTACAAATCAAACTTGAAGACTGAAATTTAATTAAGCCACTTTTTGGGTCAAAATCCCAAGCATTCTTCCATCACTACCTAATCATCTTATGTAATTAGTAATCCTTAATCTGAAAAATTGCCTTTCACATATTCTAGAAAATATAAATTACTGAATGGAGTAAAAGCACAAAGTTAAATTATAACAAAATGTGCAAATATTAAAATCTAGTCTTTTTTAAAAAACAGTTTAAGTTTTCAGCATTCATAAATTTGCACACAAGATCCTCAAAGTTGGAGTTACGATTTCTTGTCTCCAAGAAGCCAAAACTGTGCATACATTTCATTTATAGTGTAATAGTTCCACGTCATTTGATTGCTGGTGTAATTTATGCCTTGTGGGTGCAATATTGGTACAGTATAAAATGGCATGGTAATGGAAGCCCAATTTTTGATTTATGACATGGCCCTTCATAAGGGCATCTTTTTGCATTTTGACCCATTTTTTTACTTTTGTTTGAGCAGCTTCTATTACAGCAGGAAATCCTGATCTGTTTTCCTGGTATGGTTTGCTGCCAAGCTGTTTCCTCCACAGCTGGCTAATTTTGGGGATGTAGTAATGTTTGCTAACAAGCCATTCTTATTCTTCTGATAAATCTCTTTTTTTCTTCTTATTTTAGCACTTGATTTTTTCAAAGTTTTCAAGGCATCTGAATAAATCATTTTAGCAATTTTCCCCTTTTCCCTTATTCTTCCTGAACAGCTGCAGGGGATAAATTTATCCAAATTCTTTGTATCCCCCACTTCCCGATTTTTAATTTTTTCCCTTTCCCCTCCTTTCTCGTTTCTTTTCCTTTCCCTCAAACGTAGTTTGTGATTTTATTTTAGGATGCATGCTGTCAAGTGCCACAGTTGCAAGATAAAATCCATGTCAATAAAAATGCACACTTTAAAGGCACACTTTAAATTTAATAACTTTTAAAAATACATACTATGAAGCTGAAAGAAAATGAAAGCACACATTTACTTCTGATACCTTTTTTTAAAAAATACCTCCTGACGGACTGAAGTAGATGGCTGCTTATGTAAGAACAGAAAAGTAATGTGTAACAAAGAGTCTCTATAACAAAAATATAACATGCACTAATATAATGGTGGGTTAATTATCTTTACAAATGTAAGTCTATAATATTACAATTTATGAAGTAGAAATACATATCTCCTAAAACAAGATAGCTAGTACATAAAAACCCTGAAGTGATTGATAAAACAGAAGTGACCAGTTATGCCTTATTTTCATAATGGCAACATAGAATTTGGCTACTGCACAAGTGAAAAAGGGTTTTCAGGTATTCTAAGATAACTCATATAAAAATTGTCCTGATCTTCTTGGACATTTACTAATTAGGAGCATATTATAAGCAGACCTAATAACCCTGCAGAATTTATAGTGTAATAATACATGCAAAGCAGCGGTGGGTTGCCCCCGGTTTGGATCGGTTTGCAAGAACCAATAGTAAAACTGGTGGGAGGCCCCCACCACCACCCCGGATGTTGTCATTGGCGATCTGCGTATGCGCAGATACCGTTGCAAACTGGTAGTAAAGGTAAGTAGAACCATCCCCTGATGCAAAGTTGTTTCAGTACTTTGTCAGTACATGGGCCAGAGCACAGCATAAACATTGAGCACAGAAGCTGATATTGTCATCGATTATTCAACTGTCTTTCTTTTCCTGGAGTTATCCTCTAGATACCTAGTCCTCTAGAATAACCTAAAATAAATGTTTTTTAAAAAAAAGTATGTTGTAAGTGGTTTGAGGTGAAAATTGGGGATTGATTGATCACATAAATAAATTTTCTCCATGACAATCTGCCCCTTGATCTCTCAGGACCTCAAAAGTTGTACTATTGCCACCGTAACTGAATCTGCCTACCTTGCTGTTAGTTGTCCTCTTGTTTCTTTCCTTCTACCATCCATTAGATCCTTTTTCACGGAACTATATCTTTGTATAATGTGTCCAAAAATAGATGCCTTTCAGCCTGGTCATTTATGGGCAGGTTTTTTTGACGATCCATTTGTTTGTTTTCTTGGCTGGCTGTTGTATTATGCTCCAACACCAAAATTCAAAAGCATCAATACTTTCTCTATCCTGCTTGTTCAGAGTTCAACTTTTGCTTCCGTAGAGCATCACAAGGGAACCCTATTCCCTGCACTATTCCTCTATAGGTACAAATGGAACATCTGTACTTACCACATTTATCGGAGTATAAGGCGCACCGGAATATAAAACACACCTTAGTTTTTGGGGAGGAAAATAAGAAAAAGCTGATTGGCAGGTGGATCAGCCTCCTGGAATACCCCCAATCAGCTGTTCTCAGAGGTGAATTTTAGCAACAGGTTCCTTGGTTGTGCCTTGCTTTTTTCTTTTTCTTTTTGCTTTTTTTCTGCCTCTGAAACTTCTGAAACTTTGTTTCAGAAAACACCTTTTTTCCTGTCTCTGAAAGCATCCGAAACAGAACTTCAGAAAAATACAGTATTTTCCAAGCTTTTATGACTGGTCATACCAAATGGTGATCTGTGATGCATTTCTTGGCTGCTGATCCCTTTACTGTTACTAATTGGCAACAGTAACTTCCGTATTGATTCTAAGGCTGGTTGTTTGTGATTGTTTCCATTAGTGTGGGCTTCTTCATATTTAATTTCAGTCCCATTTTTCATTCTTCTCCTTGATTTTTATTATTAGAACATGCAGATCATTATTCTGATCACATCAGTATAATGTTATCAACATAAAGTAGGTTATTGATGCTTCTGTCTTGACTTTTAAAACCATGCTTATCTTCCAATCCAGCTTCCTTCAATATATCTTCCACATATGGGTTGAATAAATAAGGGGGGAATATACAGCTTGTCTCACTCGTTTATCAATCTGAAGACATCTGTTTCACCCTATTCTGCAGCTTCCTGAGCTCTGTATATAGGTTTTGCATTATGACAGTGAGATGTTCTGGGTTTCCCATTTTCGCACATTTCACAGCTTCACATGACTGACACGAAGACAAAGTACATAGTGACTTCTCTTTTATATTCTTTGGTTTTCTCATTTATCTAGGCTGCATCCGCAGTAATGACTAGTGTTCCTCAGCCTTTTATAAAGGCAGTTTGAACATGTGTCATCTATTTTCCCATGCAGGAATCTCATCTGCTGCACTGTTTTACTAGCATGTGAAATTAAGGATATGGTATAAATAGTCCTTGACTTAAAACAGTTCATTTAGTGACCATTCAAAATGAATAATGGCATTGAAAAAAGTGACTTATGACCATTTTCACACGACAGTTGCAGCATTCTTGTGGTCATATGATCAAAATTCAGATGTTTGGCAACTGACTCATATTTATGATGGTTGCAGTGTTCCAGAGTCATGTGATCTCTTTTTGTTCCTCCTAATGGGGAAGCCAGATTCACTTAATAACCAGGATACTAATTTAATAAATGCAATGATTCACTTAACAATTGTGGGAAGAAAATTCGTAACACAGGGCTAAACTCACTTAACAAATGTTTCATTTAGCAACATAAATTTTGGGCTCATTTGTGATCATAGGACTACCTGTACAACCTGGAGAACTAGAGGACTACAATATTCTACACATTTTGGTAACACACCTTTTTTATTATTCAAATCTAGATTGACTTCTCATCTGTTGGTTTTTGTGTCATGCTCCAGATTTGTTGGAATAGTTTGATTAAAACCTTCACTAATATTTTATCAATTTTTGTAGCCTTCCTACTTGGTAATGAGGCAAGACTGATCTAATTTTATTTTCTATTAACAGAGGTTCTTTAAAATAAGGAATATAGTGTAGTTTAAGGTTTCTTGGATATTCACATCCATACTGTACAGTATTTATGTACTTTTCTATCCTTGATCATCTTGGAATCAGTTACTATCTGTTATTGGCATCCTTTAGCATATCTCTTTGAGCTTGGAACCTGCTTCTGACTTGAGAGTATACAATATTGTGTAATATTTAAGATCATTTGAAAAGACCCTAATGTTGGGAAAGATTGAAGGCAAAAGAAAAGGGATGGCAGAGGATAGATGGTTAGATACTGTCACCAACGCAATTAACATGAATTTGGGCAAAGTCCAGAAGACAGTGGAGGATAGAAGATTCTGACGGGTTCTGATTCATGGGATTGTGAAGAGTCAAACATGACTTAGTGATTGAACCACAAATGTTTTAAGAAATAAAATTACCTCCAAATCAAGGTGGATTTCTGGTGATTTCATGGACACCCTCATGTAGATTTTTTTTACAACTATCCGGAACTAGTTTCTCATTACTTTCTTTTAGGAAATTTTCTTTTATCATTCAGATTGCCACAACTCTGGCAAGCCTTCCATCCCTTTACTAAGCAAATCCAGCACTGTTTTGCTTTAATATCCAGATTACAGCTCCTTACTTGAGCATTAAATAATTCCCCACTTATAAACCTTGATAAATATTTATTTTGCCTTTTGTCAAGGGTATTGATATTTATGCCTTGGTATATGAGAACAACAGTTGAGCCTTTTAACCTTCCAAATCTTCTCAGGAAAGAATATTGGCTGAAAACATCTTTAACAGGATGGTTGCCAAGTTGGACCTTATATAGTTGAAATCCTGAGGAGAATAGTAATGAGTCTTATAAAATAGATCTTTAAATACAATGGTTACCATGGCTTTTGCTTGGTGTGTATCCACTTAAGACTACATCATTCCAATCAGCTGTGGTCCAATGTTCCTTTTAATCAGGTCTATAAAACTCAGATGACATGTGAATTTAAAGTGTCATACATGTGAAAACTACAGGAATAATCTCATCAGTGTTCCACTTATTTTAAAAGTACTAGAAAAATCCCTGCCGTTTGAGTATAATTTATTTTCCACTGATTTTTACTATTTTCCAAGGCAGGTGATATATTTTTAATTTAAAAGGAAATAGTTCTACAGTATTTATATTTGAGAGTAAGTTCATTAACGATATGCAATAAATCCTGATGTGGGGGTTTTACTATGAATTCTAATCAGATGTTAACGAAGAGAACATTCTTCTAGATTTCTTAATGATTGAGGGTGTTTGAGATCAAATTTGATTCCTTTAGAAATTTTTTTATGTGATCTGAACTTGTTGACATGTAATTGCTACCATCCATAATGCTCATCAAACTTAAATTGTGTTTCAGGGTCTCCAATCTCCATTTATAGATGACAGCATAGACAGACATTCAACCTTATAGCCATTTGTACTTTATGTTCATGCCAAAGGGCTTTTCCTAGTGAAAGTAAATAATTAAGTTGATACATATACCAGAAGAAGCAATTAAATATAATAAAAGGCTTTGCTAAGGCTCATTAACCTTTTCAGATGTCGAGTAGACTAGAAAGTTCTTACTATATCATTGTTGTTCTCGGAATATAAGGTTTTTTTCCTCGTAATGTTGTTACTTTTAAAAAACAGCACTCTTAGTTTTTTCATCTGGGATTTTGGATCTTTTTTTTATTAAATATAAATTATATTTCAAATGCATTGTCAGAACAAATAACATATGTTTACTTGATTTATTTCTCACCTTAACCTCCTGAAGAAAAGAAAGAAAACTTTAGCTATTGCCTTCATTCTTAAAATTTGTACTTTTATTACAGTCTACAGCAATAATAGCACTTAGACTTACACATACCGCTTCATGGTACTTTACAACCCGCTCTAAGCACTTTACAGAGTCAGCATATTGCTCCCAACAATCTGGGTCCTCATTTTACCAACCTTAGAAGGAGGGAAGGCTGAGTCAATTGCCGAACTGTTGGCAGTCGGCAGTCAGGAGACTTTCCCTGCAATACTGCATTTTAACTGCTGCACCACCATGGTTGAAAATGCTTATAGGAACAGGGTTAAAAGGCAGCGTATACATAATTGGAATAAAAATGTAACAGCTATGGTTTCTCCCCCTATGCAGAAAAAAATATTTTGGCCAAAACTCTGATTTAATAAACCTCTGTCCTTTTGGACTCTGAACTATTTTCAATTAATATTTTTGTATTTTTTTTAAAAAAAACCTTTAAAATCCCAGTGAACCTTAAATTAAGACAGATGATTAAAAAGATATTGTTATATTAAGCTATATTGTTAAATTTCAGTTTAATTGATTCTCTCTGGTTTCAATTATCTTTAAAAGAGCTTGCTGACAGAGTAGGGAAAGCAGCCAGCATTGAAGTTATATAAGCAATAAAATATTGCTAGAAACAGTTCATGTTTTATTTACATAGGTCAAAGTACTGAAATATATTTCTTGGTTTGGGGATATTGTGCTTATACAGTACAATAATTTAAAATCTGTAAATTTTCAGATGTCGAGTAGACTAGAAAGTTCTTACCATATCATTGTTGTTCTCGGAATATAAGGTTTTTTTCCTCGTAATGTTGTTACTTTTAAAAAACAGCACTCTTAGTTTTTTCATCTGGGATTTTGGATCTTTTTTTTATTAAATATAAATTATATTTGAAATGCATTGTCAGAACAAATACATATGTTTACTTGATTTATTTCTTTAGCTCAATTCATAGTTTATTGGGTAGAAATGAGGAAAGAAAACAAGGTTGGGAGCAAACTGGTCAAGCTTTTTCTACAAATCTGAATCTGTTAGGAGTAGGATTTGACTCAAAAGAGGTTTCTGATCTCCTTAAATGTCCCTTTTTCTGGTTCTTGAACAACATTGAGAACGAAGGAGCTGGACCCATATTACATCTTAGTTGTGGATTTTTTTTCATTTTCTTTATTCATCTCATGCATAAATGTACTTGGAAACATGTATTGTTTTGCACCAATGTGCCAAATAAAAGTTGCCTAATGGCTTTTGCAGAGATATCTTAATTTCCACAAAATGCTGATAGTAATTGCATTTTATTATACATTGTATTTTTTAAAAAGTTCTTTAAAAACAAAGTTAAATATAATAGCATGTATATGTATGCAGGTGAGGGAATGATTTGATTGCCCAGGTTGAACAGCAGCTTTCCAGAGGAAATCCCATTTAGAAAGTAAAGTTGTGGAAGGGGCTGGAGACCTGGTTCTGCCAGCGGGCCTGGGGAGCCCAGGATAGGATGGAGCCCATTAAATGACTCATGTGATCAGCTGTCACGGGAGTGGGAAGTGAGGGGTGATTTTATTAAATTAATTTATTTGATTTTTTATTAGTTTTACTGTTTTTTAAATGTGGTTTTTATATTCTGTAAGCTGCCTTGAGTCACCATGGGCGAATAAGTGGCAATAAATGAAAGAAAGAAAGAAAGAAGGAAGGAAGGAAGGAAGGAAGGAAGGAAGGAAGGAAGGAAGGAAGGAAGGAAGGAAGGCACTGTGCCAAAACCATATGGAGACATTGATGCATCCAAGATAGAGAAAGTAGTGCACCAAGGCTGCATTCTTTCACCTTATTAAACCTAAATGCTGAAGTGATCATGAGGAAGATGGAATTTGATGGATTAGAAATTGGAATAAAGATTGAAGGAAGAATTATTAACAATCTTAAACTGTGTTAACAACACAACCCTTCCCTCAGAAACCAAAAAAGACCTGAAACATCTAATCAAAAGATTGAACAAAGTGAGAAATTTGGCCTCTTCTGGACATGAATAAAAACCAAGCTCATGACCATCATGAGGAATAGCAATAGCATTTGGACATATATACCGCTTCACAGTGTTTTACAGCCCTAAGTGGTTTACAGAGACAGCATATTGCCCTCCAACAATCTGGATCCTCATTTTACTGAACTGGTTGGAAGATTGAGACAAGCTGGAGCCAGTGAGAATTGAACTGCCGAACAGGTAGCCGGCAGTCAGCAGAAGTAGCCTGCAGCACTGCATTCTAATCACTGCATCACTACAGCTCATATGATGGAATAGAATGGAATGGAATGTTATAATAACAGTTGACTGTGATTAGATCAAATGCATGAAAGACTTCACTTTCCTACAAGCACAGATTGATAAAAGCAATGAATTAAGTATTGAATCACAGTTTTGGGTACTGTGTATTGTGTTGCACAGCATTGATGAACATTAGTTGGGTATGGAAAAGCAAGGACATAAGTATGATAGCTAAATCCAGATGTGTAAGCCATAGCTACCTATGATTGTGAAAGTTGGACCATGAAAAAACTAGATAGGAGGAAAATTTACTAATTTGAGCTGTGGTGCTGGAGAAAGCACTTTTTCATTCTTTGGACAGCAAAAATGACAAAACACACACACACACACACACACACACACACACACACACACACACACACACACGAGTTTATAAACCCAGGCATATTACCGGAAGGAAAAATCACAAAATTCCACTTTATTTATTTCAGCCATGTCAAGATGATCAAACTCACTGGGAAAGGTAGTTATACATGGAATATTCAGCAGTAAAGTAAGCAGAAACAAGGCTGCCAAAAACTTGGTGACTAGATACCATCAAAGTCAACACCAGCCAGAGCATAGAATAAATGAAAAAAACAAACAAGATTGGAAAATATGGCGAGAGCTGGTCCATGGAATCAGATATGATTGAACAGATAGCATCATCGTAATATATTAAGGAAAGGAAGTATGCAAATGTAGTGTCCTTTCAAAGCCAGCATCTGAGCAAGATGGCTATATTCTCAGCTCCCAGGGCTCAGAAGTCACCAGAGAATGTTGCCTGGCAGTCTCCTGGCAAGGAACACCTTTCTGGAGTACTTGTGGGCAATCTCCCATCCTTTTTCATTTTTCTGGAAAGGTTCAAAGAGCTGGTTTGCTCATCAGCTGGTCATTCTTCCCTGTGACTGTCAGTTCCATTTTTGTGGAGCTATCTTCAGTCTCTGGAAATCCCAGTGGGAATACATTCTTAAAGATAAAGAAAGAAAGGTTGAGGAAAGTATTGGTTCCTATACCAAATATCTTATATTTTAAAAAGTGGGCCTTTTTAACCTGTCTGATTGGAAAATGCCATTTAGGTAAAGCCACCTATCCTCCCTTCCTCTCTTCTGAAATACAACTTCAGAACATGTCTTTATGCAAAGCATGACTTAATACAGCTTTCTTCAGTGATTTGGAATGACTGAATCTGGAATCCAGCAGGCCACCTGCTCCTGGTTTAATAGATTGCCGGCTGTTGTAATTACGAAATGGAAATTACCATATTAAAATTTCCAATGGAAACTGTCATGATCAAACTTTTCCTTTTTGCCTTTTCTTTTCAAGGAGGATGTTGAAAAGAGAAGGAAGTATGCTTGAAACTAAGTGATGATAACAGGGTACTGTTTTTCAAAGATGCACCATCATGCAAATAATGATTATTTGCCATGATGGCAAATAATCAATTATTCTAATACTTGTAATTTAAAGCAGTACAATCTATTAACCAGCAGTACTAAATGAAATCTGAAAGCATTTTAAAAAAATTCTTGATCTTTTTGTTGCTATGGAGATGAGCATAAAGAAAATATTAGCATCTGTTTTTATATATAATACGAGGCAAAAAGGTTAATCTGTTGCATCTTGGCTACACAAATCAAGGCTTCTCTTTCAACTAAACTTGCAAAATTCAGCAGGGTTCCTCCCTTCTTAAGCATTTAATTATTGTGTTTAGCAAAATAAAGCTGATTTATGCAATACACTAGACATTTTCATTCAAAAGTATGTATTATTAACCAAGCAGAAACATTGGATACTTTAGTTTATATTGGACTTTAATAGCAACCTTGTAAAAATTCATTGCAATTTTCCTGGCTTCTGCAGACACTAGTGCAATGTGCATGCCATTGGCCTGGCCTACTAAAGCAGAGTAAAGTTGGAATTATTATTTTAACTCACTTGTCAGTTTTCATATGAATATGATTGATTTGTATCGGGCATGGATGGAAAAGCCATTATTTGGTTTGTTGGCTTCTGTGTTGTGGAAATATATAAACCTAGTCCAGGTTAGTGAACAGCTGCTTTTTAAAACTGTTGTTCAATGTGATTTGTGATCTGAACTTAAAAGGTGATAATCAGGTAGTCTTATGTATCACCTTACTAATCATGTTTAGGAAGAAAATGTTACAATTGCTTATAAAAATATGATCAGTATTTAATTATAAAAATCTTCTATTACATGGACCATTGGCATGCTTCCAGACTGAAGTTTCCCCCTAAGACATATGGTGAAGCTGTTTTATATATTTTTCCTTTAATGGCTGTATTTGGACATAATAATGAACCATAATAGTTACCAGGATTTTGCTGTATCATAACTAAACTACTGTATTCTGTTGTCCTTAAGATACAAAGTGTAGCAATTAATTAATATGCAGTATTATGTCTGTATTGACAAACATGTTTTCTTCCTTTAAAGTACAAATAAGGCCTAATTATTGGTTTACAAGGGAAAAACTGGTCCTACCAATGTCTTGTTCCTTAAACCATTCAGGCCTTTAACATTGAAAGATAAAACGTAACATAAAACATCACCATCAATTATCATTTGCAGAGATCAGGGTCCTAATAAGCAGGGTCCTCCTTGGTATTAGGAGACACAGTTGGAGACACATCTAAGTTTTGATGATACTGAAATCCCAAACTATTTTTAAAGGTTGGCATATAATGTAATACATTGCTGAATAGACATTTTGGAAGAAATTCCATCTAAGATTATCATTGGCCAATCTGAAGTTCTTGAAGTCAACAGAAGTTGTCCACACATGGAAGAAGAAAGAAGTACAAATAAATCAGGGCTCCAGCAACATCAAGAGCATAAAGAATTCACTGCAGGACTTTACAAGCAGACTTGCAATTTTAGAAGAAACTTGTGCCAGCATTTGTTTGTGATCAATTGAGACCATGAATAGTTTGAAAAATGCAGGTAGTGCTTGAACTGTCAACATTTCCAGAACAATAGGAATTTACACCATGATACATGCTACAAAATTGGAACAGCTGTCTTGAGTTTGGAACATTTTGTATACCTTTTACTTTTTGTTTTTGTTCAACAAGGGCTTCATCATATCCTCTTTAAAACATGTAGAAAGTACTTCTTCCTATACTGACTCATTTATTACTTAAATTAGTTATTCTAACAATCCATCTTTGGTTATTCTTATTATCCAAGATTGGCAAAGATTTTGTACACATGTAATGGGACTCATCCCAAGCCAATACCAAAAATATATTTACTGGAAATGCTTTAACTGTAACATCAAAGTCAGAATGATAATAAACAGTTATATTTACAAAATTCCTTACCAGACTAACCACAACACTCATCCAAGGAGCTTTGCTTCTTATCCCTTTGGGGACTGAATTACAAAACAAGTAATTCCTACTTGGAACAACTCTGGTGATTGGTTCCGAGTAGAGTTGTAGTGGAAAAATAAAACTATCACAATCATTGCCAGAAAAGAAGGTGTGCCCATTGTTGTGGATTTGATTGTTCTCATTTTCCACCAACTCTTCCTTTTCATTCCTATCTGCTCCTGTGAGTATGCTGTTAGTTTTACCTTATGATGAGATTCAGGCATAAACTCATTAACAGCTATATCCCAGGCCCAATAGTCCAGCAAGATGTATCAGGTTTTAAATAGACAGATGGACATATATGAGCTACAAGAAGGTTGAAATCTATCAGCTTCCTAAGGAAGACCATCATAGTATTTCTTTCATGTCTGCAAAAAATTGCAATATTAGAAAGCCTAAATTTGACTAAAGCATATATTTTGCTTTGTTGCAATTACGGATCACTTTTTCTGCGGGAACAATGAGCCATGGATATTACTTTCCCCTCCAGTTTTATCCTCCTAATATTCCCAAGAAAGACAACTGGCTGAAAAACCATGAGCAGTCTGAAATAGCTGGGAGGGGACTTGAACCCCTCTCTCAGTTGGTTATATTTTTTCTATTGCAGAGAGTTTCTGTTATTAAAGTCAGCTTTAAAAGAATATTATGAGAAACAATGCAGTGGTCCTTTTTCCTACCTGAACTGAACATTTCATGAAAATTGTCTGGTTTTCTAACATTCAATATGAGAGGTTAGTATTGGAATGAATGGTCTCCCCTTGATCCCTGAGAGAATTAAAATGCTGCAGTATTGTAAGTATAGAAGAATTTTCCCAACAGGCTTTATTTTTCTTTAAAGCTTTCCTTTCCTACTGAGGCCTGCAGTGATGGCTCCCTGCCAGCAGTGGTGGTATCCAAATCTGCAGCTTTAATATCTAAACGGGAGGGTGTCTCTTAGTGACTTGTTAATTGTGTGCTGAACACCTTTTACTCCACAGCAATTTATGTGGCTTGTTTTTTTGTTGGGAGGGGGGTCTGCAGGGAGATTAGTCTCCTGTCTCTGCTCTCTTTTTGATATTTAAATGCTTTTACTTCACTTTGCAGATGTATTTCTAGACAGCCGCATCTGTGTGTGTGAGTGAATGCCCAAGAGCAGCCTTAAGCCAATTACTATTTGTAGAATGAACAATTGATTTTAATAGTTTGTGTGTAGCCTTAACAATCCAGTCCTGTGGGAAAAAATGAGCTTGTTTGTTGCAGAGGAAACATCTGTAGGGTAAGCTTCTCTGGATTCTTGATGCCTCTTCTCTATTTTCTTCTGTTTTCTTCTGTATGTATAGAAGTCTTACATGTTTTTATTTATATAACTGTCATAAAGAATTTGATGTATTCTTTCTGAAAAAGGAGTAACATTCTATTCTGTGAGTATACTTTTCATCCCTTTTCATACTGTAGTTTTTCATAATTCTGTGCATGCTTATTCAAGAGAAAGTCTTAGGCATCTCACTTGGAATTGCTTAAAAGAGTAGTAGGAATAAGGAATATGACTGTGCATGTGTGAGAATGTCCTTGTCTTGCCCTTATAAAAGAACAGGTTGAAACTCAGTCTACCCTTTTTTTTTGCATATAAAAGGGTTTGGATTGGCTAAAGTGTAGAAGAAAAGCAAGATTTTTATTTTAAAAAGGCTATTGTATTTCAGGTAATAAAATTTTGGAAGCTTATAGAAGCAGCGTTACTTTGGAAGTTGAAATCTTCTTCCTGTGTTTGTGTATGGTGTATTAGTTGTATATAACTGTCCTCATCATTGTGCTTTAATTGTGGGCAATTATACCTCAAAAAGAATCATAAACTGAATATAGGATTGGAGCATCATTTAACTCCTTTGGACTTTACATTTTCTGTATATTAATTTATTTGCCGAAGGAACTGTTGGAGCCAAAAGAAAAGTGGCTTGATGATCATGATAAACTAAGGAGTTGTAAAACTCCTAAAGGCACCCAATTTTCCCCTAAATTAATTACATCAAGTACTCATCAGTATGTAGCACATAGTCCTCCTTTGCTGGGGGTGGGTGGGTTAAATCTGGCACTAGAATGATGGGGAATATCTTAAGCATCCCGGCGGGATGGGAAGTTGAAAAAACATCCTAGAAAAAGCCACTGTAAACTGTATTGCATCCTTCCTGTTTGCCAGGAACTACAAGTATGCAATCACCAAAAGTCAACTCAAGGGCGTCTTCTCATTTTTAAACATTCAAATTTTATTCAGTCTGATTGCCTTTCATTAATTTATGAACTCAGAATTAATTTAGCCTCCCATCCTGCCTCTCAAATTACAAAATCCACTTTTTTAAAAAAATTACTTCTTGCTGGCTGAGAGGTGGAACCAATTTACCCTTTTCTAGCTATAGTGCAATAAGAAGGATCTCTCTAGTGCCCCATCAAACTGCTGGCAGATATTTTTGCTCTACTTTGCATTCTTATAAATGTAAAGTGCTACTACAAAGACAAGCAGGAGTTAATTCTTTTCACTTTCTGTTCTGCATTACTGTCCTGAGGTGCAGATAATTGCTACAGAAAAAGAAATTGTGCAGTGATTTTTTTCCCCTTAATTTTCTTTTCCGGATTGCAGTTTGGCACCTACTGCTCCCTCTAAAAGGAGCTGCCGAAGCCACACTCATTAAGAATAAAAATAGAAATGCAAATGTTTACAATTTTCTGTTTTTAAAGCTCTGCAGGAAAGCAACTTGAATTAGTAAGGCCTAAATTTATAATAATGGAACAAGGACTGATGCTCTATAGAAAACCTTTCTCAAAATGTGAGCTTGCTATTTACAAGACTTCTTCGGTTTGCAATATTCCATTGGAGCGAGTATCTTTTGCCAATAAGATTGTCAAGGCGTTTGCATTTCAGTCAGGACATGGAGCTGGAAAGAACTGCTCAGAAGTCATCACTTTTAGAAGGCAGCCTTCATGAATGAAGTTAACAAGAAGCAGATGGAGCTGCATTCCATGATTGCTTGTGCTGCTAATAAATTCTGACCGAAGCCAAAAGCTCTGGCATTAGAGGACCGATCTGTAATCCTTCTGTCTAGTGCTTTCCACAGTCTTTTCAAACATAATAGGATGGCATTTTTTGCTTCTAGACAAAGCACTTCTCCACTAGGCCCAACGCAGTCAGAAAAGTTCAAATGTTACATTCCAATCTTTATTTCCTATTTATTTTATTATACTTCATTGTTTTATTATTTATTGGTGCCAGTAAGAAGAGCAGTATTTTACACAAAGAA
This sequence comes from Masticophis lateralis, assembly GCA_030761175.1. NCBI lineage: Eukaryota > Metazoa > Chordata > Lepidosauria > Squamata > Colubridae > Masticophis > Masticophis lateralis. The sequence goes on along the minus strand of JAUDYJ010000001.1, from coordinate 84,877,431 downwards.
AACAAATTCCTGCCCCAAGGAGTTTATCATCTAAAATCTGATACCAAAGAATCGACAGAGGAAGCAACATAAACAAGGAAGAATGTATTAATAATATGAGTTTCACTTGCTGAGGCTTAGTTACATAAATAAAGAATAATACTATGAGTATTTACCCAGATATAATTCTTAGTGTGTTCAGTAGGGCTTATGTTTTGGTAACTATCTCTATATAATGCCTATTATCTTCAGGAAGTTACTAATAGTGCATTTAATAATGTAGTCTGTTACATTAATTCTGGATATTCTGGATATTAAAATAGTTCTAGAACTCTTTTAATAATTCTAGTGTGCTCAAATTAACTGATCCATTATGAAGTTCAATTAATTAGTGATATATTTTAAAATTAGTAGGTATTTAGTGCCCTGATAATGCTATAAACATTTTAATTCTAATTTAAAGCTGTCCATCAACATCCCCTTCAGTCACAAGAAGACAATGAAAAATATATAAAAAATTAATGTTTTGACAGTAGATATACTACTGTTTTGTATATTGTATTTTGTTCTATTTGAGGACTTTTAATACAGTTGACCAACACAAAGTGATTTCATTTGCTTATAGCAATAGGACTTATATACCACTTCATAGTGCTTTACAACCCTCTCTAAGCGGTTTACAGTCAGCATATTGCCCCAACAATCTGGCTCTTCATTTTACTGACCTCGGAAGGATGGTAGGCTGAGTCAACCTTGAGCCCCATCAGAATTGAACTGCTGGCAGAATTATCCTGCAATGATGTGTTCTAATCATTGTGCCACCATGGCTTTTTTTATATTTTTACAATTTTATAATATTATCATAAGTAGTCAAAATGGTTTCTTCAAAACTGCAGTTAAGCAATTTCCAAAATTGATGAAGAAATGATGCTCGGCAAACCTTGTGTTTATATAGGCTACATTATGACTATGAGCATGGGTGGAATTCCTTGACTCTCAGCTGCTCATGTCACAACCTGACTGCAAAAACTTCAATTCTTGAAGTTTACTCATGAGAATCAGCTGTCCAGAATATATGTAGGCAATCTTACAATCTCTCCTTTTTCTGGAGAGACTTTGGCAGCGAACTTACTCCCTGGCCATCAGTCTCCACTGTGCAATGCCATCCCTATTCCTTCAGTCACATCTGGTTCACCATGAATCCTTACTGGAAGTGTCAAAAACAGTCCATTTTTACTGGGCAAATATTAGGTTTTGGAACATGTAATTAAATTTTGGATTTTGGCAGAGATATTTTACATAAATCTGATATGAAAACAAAAAATTTGCACTTGTCTCTGGAAAAGACAATGCTTGTGTGTTTTTTTATTCTTTTAAGCCGATGCAGCTGTTTAACATGTGTACTTAAGCTTTCCAGAGAAACTATGTTTTCCGCTGAGTATCCCAGCTAATTGGTGGTGTTGATTACTGATAGTGGCCTCCCAAGGAGTTGTTACAGTCTTGGGGTTATTCAGTAGGGAATGTGTTTAATTATTCAGCAGTGCAAAGTCTTGATTAATAATGATTGGTGCTTGCTAATACTTGGAGATAGTTGACAGTGTGAAAAAGTGGTTTTTAAATTTGGGGGTGTTTCTTTTATTGAAGTGGCAGCAATTCTTACATAATACTCTGCAATTATATATTTAGAATCTGTGTTACGTTTATTGGAAAAAAGTGAATTAATGCCAAAATGGAATGATGTTCAGCAGTATATTGTGATAAAATAGGTTTCTCCAATCTGGTGTCCTCCCAAAGTATTGGGTCACTATTCCCAGTTGGCATTCATTATAAATGGAGAATTATGAGATCTGCAATCCAGCCGATCCGAAGGGCATCTAATTGGAAATCTTATATTAAACCAAATTGTCACATAAATGCCAGCTCTGGAATTATTTTAACAATTCCAGAGTGTTCACTGATCTATTATGCATTATTTTCTTCATATCACCCCATTTTTATTCCTTTTTTAGGATATAACTGCTGCTGGCTTTTTAAATTTTACTGACAATGTTACACTGTTGATTCTAATTTTGGTTAACTCTGACCTTTGTCAGACTTTCTGTGAGACATCATAGAGAAAACTGTAGATACTGTGTATTCATTCATATTCTGTATGAAGAGATTTTATCCTGCCTTCATTATTGTTTAATAAATAACTCAGGCGGCGAACATACCTAATACTATTTCTCTTCCTGTTTTCCTCACAACAACCCTGTGAGGTGGCTTGGGTTGAGAGACAGTGATTGGCCCCAAAGTCATTCAGCTAATTTTTCATGTCTAAGGCAGGACTCTCCGGTTTTTATAAAACAGATACCTATCCTTGCTGTTTCAACCTTAATGAAAGTTATGTATGGAATCTAAACTGGCATATGATACATTTCCATTCATCAGATTATATATTTTTAAAAAGCAGAAATATTTATAACTTGTCATAGCAGTTTTAGGCTTGTTTTGTGACTTCAATTACCCCATAGTTCAAACTTAGCTAACAGCTTATCAGCAAACATAACTAAAAACTCCTCAACTACTCCTTGAAGTAGTTCTGTCGCAGATCAGCAGCATTCTGTTTTGAGAAGAATATTATATTGACTTTGCATGGTGCAATGTCTTCTTCTGGCTAGAACTAGTCTAACTAGAAGGATTTACTTAAAAGACTTATATGACCAACTATGGTATGTAGCAAAATTCTGGGTAGCTCACAATAAAAACAAAAGCAGTAAAATTAGATTCTGGTGTATAAATCAAAATTCTCCAAACACCACCAGATAAAATTACCAAGAACCAATTTAACACTATCCCAGTGCTTGCTAGCTTTGTACAGTTTTTGGAAGGTGAAAAGGCTGGACACCTGTCAGATCCCGGTGGGGGAGGGCATTCCACAGAACAGGGACTGCTACAGAAATGGCAGCATTGAGAGAAGGGACTTTGAGCTTGCCCACCCTATGCAACTTGGAAGAACATTATTGCACATACCTTCAAGGAGAGGCAGTGCTGCAAGTAACATGATCCAGTTCCATGTAGGGCTTGAAAGCAGGGGTGAAATCCAGCAGGTTCTGGAGAACTGGTAGCGGAAATTTTGAGCAGTTCGGAGAACCAGTAGAAGAAATTTTGAATAGTTCAGAGAACCGACAAATACCACTTCTGGCTGGCCCCAGAGTGGGGTGGGAATGGAGATTTTGCAATATCCTTCTCCCAGGAGTAGGGAGGGAATGGAGATTTTGCAGTATCCTTCCCCTGCTACGCCCACCAAGCCATGCCCACAGAACTGGTAGTAAAAAAAAAATTGAATCCCACCACTGGCTTGAAAGATAATAATAGTCACTTTGAATTGCTGAAAATGATTTCAGTCTGGTAACTTGCTCTGTTGTGGTTGAAATACAGCATATCACTGTCTCTCTTTCTTCTTACAAGGATTGTTTTCCTGCTGCAACAAAACCTTTAAAAAGTTGCAACCAACCCATTGAGTTCAACATTAAAATGAAAAAGCCTCTCTGCCAATTTTTTTTTAAAGTTATTGTACACTACTAAAAAAAAGAAGTCTTGTTCTGGTTTCATGAGTGGGACCATTACCAAGCTTAGTAGTATATAGGATAAATGCTACATTGTGCCTGGGAAACAAACGAACGAACAGAAAAAGTGATAATTTTGAATATAGCTCCCGGTAACAGATTTTTAACAAAGATATTGCCCTAATATTTGTGAACCCTTTATTTGCACAAAAAATATATTAGTATTAATAGTATAAAGCAAGAAAGAAAAACCTCCGCATTTTATATTTGTTGGAAAAAGTCTAATTCTGTACACAATAATGTAGACAAATAATGAGAACAGGTTGACCTTTTCCTGCAGCTCCTTCTTCCCCTGTGTAACAAGCTTTCTTGTACCCACCCAGAACAGAGGGAAATTCTGAAGATCTGATACCATTTGTAGCACATTCAGGAAAGTAGAGAAAGCTATTAGTAAAATGTGCTAATTTCCAGAAAGGATTCATTAATAAAAATAAATTAAACAATAGTAATAGCACATAAATTAAATAATAGCAATAGCACTTAGACTTACTGTCTTTCCCCGAAAATAAGACCCTGTCTTATATTTTTTGAACCCCGAAATAAGTGCTTGACCATATTTTTGGGGAGCTCTTATTATTTTGGGGCGTGTGGAGCAAGACAGGGATCCTCTTGCCGTCTTACCAGATTTCCAGCTCTGTTTCCCTAATCCTAGCTAGAGGAAATGGCAGGGACCAACTGTGCATGCATTTAAATATTTTCAGGGAGGGCTTATTTTCAGGGAAACAAGGTATATACTGCTTCATAGTATTTTACAGCCCTCTTTAAATGGTTTACAGAGCCAGCATATTGCCCCCAACAATCGGGGCCCTTGGAAGGATGGAAGGCTGAGTCAATCTTGAACCAGTCAGGATTGAACTGCTGGCAGTTGGCAGAATTGACCTGCAGTACTGCATTCTAACCATTACACCACCAGGGCAAGCAAGCAAGCAAGCAAGCAAGCAAGCAAGCAAGCAAGCAAGCAAGCAAGCAAGCAAGCAAGCAAGCAAACAGAAAGAAAGAAAGAAAGAGAAAGAAAGAAAGAAAGAGAGGGAGGGAGGGAGGGAGGGAGGGAGGGAGGAGGGAGGGAGGGAGGGAGGGGGAGGGAGGGAGGGAGAGAGAGAGAGAGAGAGAGAGAGAGAGAGAGAAAGAAAGAAAGAAAGAAAGAAAGAAAGAAAGAAAGAAAGAAAGACAGACAGACAGTCTATGGTCCTTTTCTCAACTAGTTCATTTCCTATTGCACAGGTGCACAGGTGTGAGTTTTTTCAGATTTACACACTTCTATTTTCTGGAAGATACAAAAGAACTGAAGCCTAACTTTTGTGACTTAACTTCCTTCTCAACCTTCTTGCATATATAGTAACATAGTGTACATTGTATATTTGTTATGACTGATTTATTTTCCAAACAATTTTGTTAATGAAGTGCTAAAACTGCAATGGGAATTTAGTTGACTTAGTTACAGTTATGCAAATCAAGAAAAAAGGTCATTTGTTAATTTCAAAACCAAGCTTTTGGGATGTTTTTCCCTTGGTCTTTAAAATCAATCACTCTTTTCCAACAGGCCTTCCAATATGGTGGGAGGAGGACTCCCACCATATTGAACCCCCCCCTCCCGAACATAACAACAACAACAACAACAACAACAAAGAGCTGTATGGCTGCATTGGTTAACAATATCAGATCTAACGTGGTCGGTTCTCTATAAGCATGATGTATATGAATAACAATAAGCAGATTGGTATAAATCTCAGTTATTGGTAGTGTAAATCTCATAGCCAATTTCTGCGCTGGCAGATTTACATCTGGATTTTAGTAAAATATTTAGATATAAATTCACCGACCTATTTAGGGATAGAGAGAAGCTATATTTTCTTTTTAAAATATATATGTTAGCTGTATAAAAATATAAATAACTCTTGGTTTTTGCAAACTGATGCTTATAGCAGCAGAAGAGTCTCCCTAGAGTTAGTGGTGGCTGCTTGTCAGTCATGGGATCCCAAAAAGGGCTATAGAAGAAGGAAAGAGATGGGGGTGGGGGGGAAACATACATAAAATGTAAATTATAAATTGTTGGCAATCTAGGATCCACATTGCTTCCAGATATGGAATATATATGGAATTTATTGGGAAGTGAGCTTGGTATAATTTATACTTCTTTTTCCTTATCTACTGAGCATCTGGTTTTATAAGATTGTCCATATATATATATATTCTGAGATTTTCGCTGGTGTTTGTATGTAGGTCTTTGGGTATTCGGGTCTTCTCCCGCGTAGAATTGGAAGTATCTTGGCGACGTTTCAACGAAGTCTCATTTGTCATCTTCATGCTGGTGTTCTCGGCTTCGTGCTTTCAGGAGCAATGTGAGATTGCAGCTGTCCCTTCCTTTTAACTGCTAGTGGGAGTGGGAGCTGATTGGGTGGGAACTTGGCTGTGTTCTGTTTGGGTGGGGGCTTGGTTGTGCTCGGCTTAATCACACCACCACCACTTAGTCACACCACCACCCAGCCCAGATCAACTCTGTAGCCAAGATACTCATCTACAGAACAAAACGCTTAGCTGACGAACAACACCTAAAAACTGAACTACACACTCTCACTAACGTACTAACATCCAATGGATTCCAAAGAAATAAGATTACCAACTTAATCCAAAAAGAAACCCCCACTAAAATCCAAGGCAGAGAACAAGAAAACGGCAAAGCCCTCTTCCCATACATAAAAGGCACCACAGACAGAATAAGCAAAATCCTCCAGAAACATAACATCAAGACAGCATTCTGCACAAACCGAAAAATATCCACCATCCTGAGGAACCCCAAAGACAAAATTGAGTTAGAAAATCAAGGAGTATATGAAATCCCATGCACCGCCTGCCCCCCACATACATCGGACAAACCAACAGAAGAATAAGCGCACGCATTGAAGAACACAAAAACTCAGTCAAAAAAGAGGAACCAACTTCTTCCCTGGTCCAACACTTTAAAGCCACAGGACATGAAATTGACTGTAAAAAGACCAGAACTATCGCCAAAACTGAACACTTTAACAACAGAATAATCAGAGAAGCCATCGAGATAGAAAAACGCCCACACAGCATGAACAAACGAGACGATACCTCCCGCCTGCCAGCCATTTGGAAACCCGCCCTTATTGACAAATGAGTCCCTAACACGATGAATGACACCAGACCCACACTCACAAGAGCCACACAGGATGTCACCACCACACATCCATGCAGAAAGCAGACTCAAACCCACACTGATAATGAGGCACGACCAAGGACCAGAAGCCAGACCGCGGCTGCATCACATACATGAATCAGACCAACACCCACCATGAAAAGCTCTCACGACCACAAACACGAAGCCAAACAACAACAACGCAGCTCACCAGCTCAAATCCCCCTGCAACTCAGACTAAGCCGAGCACAACCAAGCCCCCACCCAAACCATTCAGCCACTCACCCAACACCCCCAGCCATTCAGAGCACAACCAACCCCCCATCCAATCAGAGCACAGCCAAGCCCCAACCAATCAGAACACACCTCCACCCAATCAGAATACAGCCAAGCTCCCACCCAATCAGCTCCCACCCCCACTAGCAGTTAAAAGGAAGGGACAGCTGCAATCTCACATTGCTCCTGAAAGCACAAAGCCGAGAACACCAGCCTGAAGATGACGAATGAGACTTCGTCGAAATGTCGCCAAGATACTTCCAATTCTACGCGGGAGAAGACCTGAATAACAAAAGACCTACATACAAACACCCGCGAAAACCTCAGAAAACATATATATATAAATATATAAATATATAAATATATAAATATATAAATATATAAATATATATATATATATATATATATATATATATATATATATATATATATATATATATATATATATATAGTGTTTCTCGAAAAATAAGACCCTGTCTTATATTTTTTTGAACCCTGAAATAAGCGCTTGGTCTTATTGCCATGCGCTCAAAAGTCCAATTGGGCTTATTATCAGGGGATATCTTATTTTGGGGAAAACAGGGTATATACTGATTTGGACATATCATAGCAGGACATGGGGAGTAGCCATGAAGGATGATCTTAGTATTTTAATTGGTATAAATAAGTTTATTTCATTGTGAATTTAAGGAGCAAATAATTGCTGCAACATCTCCCAAACGTCTTTAAGGGAGGGGAAGATATGGTAGAAGGCACAGCCTGGCTGAGGAGGGAGGCCAGCAGCTGGTTACTCAAGTTGCTTTCTGATCAACAACATCAAGGTGGCAAAACAATGGGGCAGATCATAGAGAGGTAATCTTGGAAATAGCTTGTTCAATTCATGTGAATTATTTTCCGCTTGTATACCTTAAGCACACAGGCATGGTATATGAAGAGGTGAGGACAACCACTTGTTTGCAGCCAGGTCAGGACTAGCCTCAGGGTTATGGGACGTGACTAAAGCTTCCTTGAGTGAATGGTATCTTAGTTGCCTAAAAGAAATAATTATATGACCTTTATTGAAGAAACCCTTAGAAGATCTTGTAATTATGGACTGGTTTCTAATCTGATAGCTATACATCTCTGGATTCATTTGGATGAAATTTGTTACAGGTGGTCCTTGTCTTACAATTATTCATTTAATGACTGAAGTTACAATGGCACTGAAAAAAATGACTTATGATTGTTTTTCATACTTATCACTGTTACAGCATCCCCGGGGATTATATGATCAACATTCGGATGCTTGGCAAGTGGCTGGTACGTATGACTGTTGCAGTGTTCCAGGGTCATGCAACCTTCTGACGAGCAAAGTCATTGGGGAAATCAGATTCACTTAATAACTGTGTTACTAATTTAACAGCTGCAAAGATTCACTTAAATAAGTATGGCAAGAAAGGTCATAAAATGGGGGGAAAGTCACTTTTTGGCTCAATTGGGGTCGTAGGTCAAAGACGATCTGTATTTCCATTTTCCACCCATTTTAATCAGGATTTCGCCCAAAATATGGTACTGAGATTGCTTTGGTCACTTTTTGTGGATAAGGGGATGCAGCTATGCTGGTATTCCTTGATCTCTTATTAGCTTTCAGTATTTTTGACCAAGATGGTTTTCTGAATTGATTGAGAAGGTGGCTCTTGGAGAGCACTGTTATGGAGTAGTTCTGAAGCCTGGAATTTATTGTAGACAATAAATACAACTTTTCAGAATATATTCTCAGGGAAAAATGAATAGATTTGTATTATGAATGAGAAATGCTATCCATTTTTCAACACATACACGAATTGCAAGTTCACCATTTTTACAATGTATGTTTTAATGGCATTAGTACTTTTAAGCAATGAGGTTTTCTCTCTGTTTCTGAATGTATGTGATAACTGTACAGAATGTTTGGCACCTTCCACTTCAGCTTCTCCCAATGGGTTTCACTTGTCATATTAGCTCAAAAGGAGAGGCCCACCTTTCAGGAACTTTTCAAAATGAAGTGGATGTCTCTGCTGGGTATTTACGGAGGTGACTGCATCTTGCCTAAAGCTAGAAAGTTAATGAACTGGAAATATCAAGGTTTGTAAATCATTTTATATTTGAAATAGGGCTGTGCAACTTATCTTCTGAAAGTTTATCTTGTCCTGTTTGGTTACTGAGAATGGGAAGGCTGAAATAACAATAGAATGCATAGCCCAGGTGCTATTATTTATCCAAGAGGTAAGATACTTCCCAAGATAAATCTTGAAGTTTACACTAAAAAAAGTCAATCAGTAGAAGAAATGGCTAAGAATAAAAAACAACAACCCTGAAGTAACATTGAGAAAATTGAATGCTTACTGTAGGTAAGGGATAAAAAAACATTTTATAAGAAGTCTTGAGAGTGGCTACTTATTTTTGTTGTAGGTTGCAAAGGAGGAGAAATCTATGATAAAAAGGACCAGGTAGCGACACAGTAAGGCTGCCCCTTGTTAGGCAAGGAAGCAGTCTCTCTCTCTCTCTCTCTCTCTCTCTCTCAGTGTGTGTATGAGAGAGAGAGAGAGAGAGAGAGAGAGAGAGAGAGAGAGAGAGAGAAATTTTATAGCTGTGAAGGAACATAATGATTAACAACAAACAAAAGTATACAGTGCAACTAATAGAATAATTACTTGAAGATGGAGCATTTGCTGAAAAGTTCTATCAAGGTGTTCTGATAACTTGTGTTCTCATGTATCAATAGCAGCTAAGGATGAAAAGTGTTTTATGTAGGAGTATCTGCAGCATGATGTACAGATTCAGTCATCATGTACTGCATTGCAGAGGATTATTAATACATCACCCTGTATTTTGAGGAAGAAGATGTTCCAATGTCCTTCAGAAGATCTTGGTGATTATAGTTCATTTATGTGTTATTAAATAAACTGAAGAAAGAAATGTAATACTTGCAAGTCATGAAATTTGGACCACAATGTTCCTTCAGTCATTTACAATTGGTTTATTTTAGGAAGCTGATTTTTCATCCAAGCACTCAGACTGTAAATTTATTTATATTGCAAACCAATATCTCCAACAAGTATGGAAACAAACAAACCTGATATGCCACTTAAAAACAAAAACAGAAACTGCTTGTTATGTCATAAATTGTCTCTTTAAAAAATAATCTTCCAAATGTCCACATTTCTCCTCTCCTTGTCTCCCTGTTCTATGAATTATCTGAAACTATTTCAACAATTTTAGTCTGGAAAATAAGGATAAAATGTTATGACAAATACCTTTTGGTGACATGATCATGTTATAAGATATTTCTAATAGGCCTCAATAAAGATTTTGGATGCTGTCCATTATTTGTTTGTTTGTTTGTTTATATTTTAGTTTGTTTCCACTAAAAATAATCCCAAACTATACTGCTATAAAAATCCCAGTAGTAATAAATTTTAGTAATAAAGCAATACCAAATTATAGGCTTTAGAAATGTGAAACAAGATCATGAAACAGTAATAGAACTACCCTAAATGACACAATAGCATGAATCCAGGAGTAACCAAGACCAGCTTGTGAAAATTTATGATGAAAATTGTTGAAACGTATGTTGTGGAATAAATTACAGGATAGGATTAGATATCTATGTTTAAGGTTAAATAGCAATGCAGAACACCTAAAATTTAATTTGGGGAGGTGTGTGTGTATGTTAGGTGTGTATGTCTCAGTTAAACAGGAATTATTTTCAGTTTATAATTTAGTTTTAAAATGGCTTTGGTTCTTGAATATGTATTAATACATTCAAAAATGATTATGAAACTTTCGGTGGGAGGATGAGAAGTAAAGTATTTAGTCTATAACTTCTAAGTATATGGTCTTTGCCCATATTTGTGATTGTTGAAGCAAATACTGTTTAGTTTATGTCAATGACAGAAGCAAAGGATTGGGCTTAGGGTTAAAAAGCAGATTTTATGTCCTGCTTTTGAGGTTTGTAAGAATGTTGGTTTTCAGATAAATTTCTGTTCCATTAGCCGAGTTAAAGACAAGGAGTTGGCATTGAAATTGATTAGGAATATAAGATCTGAGATAGCAATGATATTGTCTAATAATTTCTCAAGAAAGATGACTATTCAAAATGAAGTTTGGTTTTTTATGATTTGTTATATTTGGGAAATATTGGACTCTTGAACTCTTGGCCAAAATTATAGCTTATAACTCCTGAATCAACAAATAAACAGGTGGACCATCCAACTAAGGGAATGCTGAATCAAATTTATATTGATGATATTCCTTTGCCTTTACTGCTTTTGGAGATCAAATGCCACAGAAAATAGGGTATCGGCTATAAATGGAAGAGTTAATGAGAGACGAATTGTTGAAAGGTTTTTATTTCTAATTGGGAGATTTTCTAATCTCTTCTTGGCAGCAGAATCAGATAAATTAGGTCTATGTTTCTTGCCACACTTTCAGGACAGTTTATTGAAAATTGAAAGAATTTTCTCAGGAGCGTACAATACAACTGATATTGGGAAAACAACTGACTATATTACTTAGGGTTGTCTGCCACAAATCATAGAAGACTGTTTCTGCAGGAATTATCTACTCTTGTGTAATTATTTTATGTGGGAAAAAAACACTTTGGAGTGCTGTCTTAGGGCCTTTGTGTCCTTTAAATAATTTTAAACTCTGGACGGTTATGCATTAAATAGACTTACAGCTTCTCATTAAAATGTGGTAATAAAAGGGCATATTCTATTCTGCTTCACCATTAAATCAAAGTAGGAGGGAGTAGTATTGAGTTCAGCTGAGAGTGTAGGCATTTGGCAGATGTTAAATGCTAATTAATTTTGCAGTCAGTTGTGAATGGAGAGAGAAAGGCATCTGTAATTGGGAAGCTGATGCTGACAATACACCAATATCAAGTTTTTAATAGGCTTTTACAAAGCAGCTTAGAACTATTCCGATGAAGAGCTTTGTTGAATGAAAGAGGTAGTACAGTTTGCGTGTATGAAACATTTCATGTTGCCTTGTGGCCTCCCCGTATCCCTTACCTCTCTATGTGTGGGAGCCAGAAAAGACGTCTGTCCAGAAACTATATTTTTAGGCAAATGCTGAAGGAACACACTGCTTTATAGAATTCTCAGTCTTCCAATTTTGGCAAACACTGCTGGAGGCAAAAAAAAAAAAAAAAAAAAAAGAGAGTGGGGTGATGGAGAGACAGGGAGGGAGGGAGAGGGAGAGAGAGAGATCACAAAATTTCCTTTATATATGCTGTAAACTAAATTAAAAAGTCCGTATTACATACTGGTAGTTTTTAATATGCCCAACATATCATTGAAAGCAAAACAGTGTGTCTACTTTTTATTTTTTTGTACCAATAGATACAAAATAGATACTAATTACCTATCTCCAGTTCGTATTTACTTTGTGTGTTTTTAAAGTTGCTAGGAGTGAAGACAAGCAACAAAATGCTATAAGAATTGCTCTGTTAAAATGTTTTTCCTTCTCGGCTCTCTGCTTGAAAGAATAATTTGCAGAGGATTGCTCAGTGAAGTGTGCATTTTAGTTACCCACAGTAGTGTCTATTGTCCTGTTCTTGAATTGAATGATGTCATGTTTCATTTAAAGCTCTTAGCAATGCTCAGAACTGCATTTAGTGCAGGCGATGAGAAAGTTGTGAATCAGGTTCCAGGGAAAACCTTTTGTGTGTTGAGGGGCTTAGTAGTTAAAGGCTGACTCGTGCAATATTTCTATCAAAGCAGCCATATAGACTAATAAGACTCATTTTACCTGAGGGCTCCCGGGTGGTAATTTTGCAGCTGCTGGAACTGAAGGATGCCTTCATCTTTGGTTGCACAGGTAGCTTATATACCTCATTTTGGGTGGGGGGAGGAGGAGGGGGAGCGGGAGAAGTTCAGTCATTGTTTAAAAAGTTGGAGGCATTCCATAGTGATGAGGTAAGTGTTGCAGGAAATTCTCCCTCATAAAAGTGCTTGGGACTCCAGGATATTTTATGATATGACAGAAAACTCTTAAGACGGTAAGAATCTGTAAGACAACTGGGTTTGCTAAAAATATTGAATTCTCACTCAGTTTTGGGAGAACTTGGAGGGAGTTGAAAGGTTGCATGATGCTTGGGAATTAAGGGGGGGAGATCCTCATTTGAGACACTCTTGTATTTTTCAGTGGGTTGTTGTACATCACTGTGATGTGCTAAGCTGTAGAGAGCATGTTTATGGGCTATAAAGAATGCAAATTTTATCTGTGTTATTTGAATAATTTGGGATCTAATTGGCTTTGTTGTTGTTGCCCAGACTAACTGAAATGGCTGGGATGTCTATCCATGGTGCTATTTAAAATCTTCAATATTTAAGAGTGTGCCTTATCATTCAGAGATTTGGGATGGGGGGGCAGGAGATGTTTTCTTGGCCCAACAGCTTGATATTTTTGTGTATGCATGTGTTGATCCAATTCTAGACCATATTGTCCTATTCAAATAAAATTTGATTAGGACATTTTCAAACAAACAGCATATGCCCTTTAGTTACACACCCTTCCCATTTTCATGAAATGCAACCTGTGGAACACGCAATTGGTCCATTGAAAATAAGAAATAAAAATGCAGGCAGTGACATATATAATGTTAAGCTTGTTAGCTGGTATACATTTAAGCATGAAAATATTGCATTCCTCTGAGTCACAAATGTCCAAATTAGGTATTTTCATTCATTTAAGAGTATTAACCATTCAATATAAATAGCTCTTTGAAACACATTATGGTATTTTAACTTTTGAAGTTGCTAGAGACGAGATGTTTTTGTGATTGTTATAACAGATAAAGGGTTAACAATACTGAAGATCAAAAAGGCATAAATTGGTATAGTTTCTTTTTAGAACTTCATATCATTTGCATTAGAAAGTTGGGTTCCTATGTGTTTTTAAAAACACATGTTTTTAATTTTAGTTATCTGTGGGTGTGGAGGTAACATAGTTCTTAATTTTACAGATAAACCATCTCTACAACTCTGTGTGTATGTTGCATGTTTAATCTTTGCTTAGAATATCAGTAAGCAGTATGTAACCTCACAGGGAGGAAGTCAGACAGGGTGGGGAACATTACTACATTTGTGGAAAGTTATGAGTGAGAAAGGATCATGTTACTAAACCACATTTCCTAGCAGGGTGTTGATAAGTGCAATTAGTTCTCTTTCCAGCACTTAGCCAAACCAAACCAAACCAAACCAACTTAACACACCTTTGTCAATTGAAGTTACTAAGAAAATGTGTAGAATTGGGCGTTCTGTCCTCTGAATCAAGTTTCAGGTTGGAGTTAAATAAGATGCCCAGCGCAGGTGTGTCATCATAGAGATTTCATTCAAATCTACCCCACTGTAGTTTTATTTACATTTATCTCTTATCTGATAGCAAATGATATGAAGAATAGGAAAACTATTGAAATGAATTATCTAATTGTTATAGATTGAAAAGAACTGAGTAAATGTTGCCGCTTCGAAAGCTCTGTGTTAACCATCATAGTTAGTCTTACTATGCTTCTTCATTGATCAGATTTTTGCTGAAATATCTTGCAGGGGAGTCTTTGGATGTCTTTGGTTTATAGTAGATATTTTGGAAGAAAACATGAACTTCAATGAATGGGATAATGCTACAAATGGATAAAGATTCTCCCCCCCCCCCCGAGTTTGAAAGGGAGTTAAAGGGTATGTCAAGATGATTGTATAGCTTCATTTATAGTTTTTGCATGCTTAAAATTAATATTTTAATTTTTAAGATTGATATTTAGTTTTGGATTTGAAAAGTAGTGGTTAGTGGGGAATTGAAAAAAAGGAAGGTTTCAGAGGCTGGTGTAGTCTTGCAGATTGCTGCAGATTGTTCTTTCCTGTCATAGGGTCACAGAAATTGAAGGAATCTCAAGGATAATGTAATGCAGGATCTTACTTCTCCAGCTCTTTTCTTTTTTCTTTTCTTTTTTCGTTTTTTCTAGCTAAAGTCTGAAGACTTTAAAGGCTTATTTGCAGCTAAGCAGCAGTATCTAGCCATTTGAGTCATTTGTATTTTTGATGTAAATAAGAAAAGGTCAATTTTTACAGTGCCAAAGGATTGCCTTTGCGCAGAAGTAGAAAGAGAAAGATACCCCGAATGAAGAGGAAATACTACTAAAAATTTTCAACTGCGCAGAAATGGATAGACTCACCTTGGAACTCAAGGATAAAAGCGAAATATTGTGCTATAAAATCTGGGCAAAATTCTATGAATGGTTAGATAAAAGGAAGATAGCTGAGACAAATGTGTAGCGTTAGACTAGAATTATATACATTATTATAGATAAATACGTTTGTGAATTGTATAGATAGGTATATGTAGATATAGATATGTATAATTGTATAGGAATAAGGTATACATGATTAATATTATACTATGTTTAAATAACGTATAAGGTGCAAGGAATATATTGTTATATCATCATTAGTATATTATGTATTAACTTAAAGTGTTGGAAGATGCTTGAGACCAGTGATGTCATATCTATGTCCAATGTTTTTAATTTTGAATTACTAATAAAAAAAATTTAAAAAGAAAAAAAGAGAAAAGGTTAAAACATGATGAGAATAATAACATGATGAGAAAAATGTACCTCAGTATGCTGCCAATTGGTGAAGATCAGACCAGTCTAAATAGAAAACATGCTGAATTATTTTACTATATAATATTACTTTCAACTTTCTAGCTAGCATGCAGCAGCAATTCTGTCAACAGGCACACTTTTCAAGGCTTTTGTTTTATAAGTGAATCCTGAATCTAGTCCAAAACATACATATTATATGCAGGCAAGGTTTGAAGAGGAATAAGAAAGGGGTTGCATTTACTGGTACCCACTGATCTACGCATTGGTCTCTCTCTCTGTATGTCTGGATTATGTCATATCTTTGTGTGTACGTTTGATAACAACTTGCGTTCACTGGGTTTCTGGAAAAATGCATTAAAATAGAAATATGGATCCTAATCCTCAGCATTCAGTAACATTTGCACAATCCTAATCTTTGATTTAGAGACAAAACTATTATATTCAGGTGACATCACTTGAACTGGTTTTCTCTTGTTATTTGCCAAACTTCTGTTTCTGAAGGCTTGTGACATTAAAATCTATTACAGTTATTTTTTCATCGTATTTGGGGAGAATAAAAAGTCATAAAATTAGAATAAACACTGTTTTTCTTTTGTTAAACTGTAGGAATTCTCAGATTCTCTTTGTGTAGTATTGACAATGCAAATACAGTTTAGTGATGCTTTTGGGCTGTCTGTAATTGAGACGACATAGCAATCAACAGGAAGAAAGGCTATAGGATGATTGAATGAAATAGGAATTCTATACTTCAGCTGAGATAACTAAAGCAGCTTATCAAATATACTCTATTGTACTTTATGTTGTAGCTATATGTCTTCTGATAAATTAGAGAAAAGGTTTTCCATTTATCTCATTTACCCAGATTTCCAACCAGTCTACTTTTGAAGAGTAGTTATTATTCCTTATTTTGAGATTTAAAATATTTCTTGATCAGAAATCAAAGAAAATAATTTTTCTGTTACTTTGCTGAAGAAATGCATATGCTATTGCTTATAATCTTCAATTTTCAGTAATGATAGTGTCAACTATAATTAACTTCATATTACATAGATAAATCATAACAATGTCCTTTTATTTAATCCAACTCTTGATGGCTGTATCCATGCAATTCTTATGTCAGGATAATTGAAATGGCTTACTATTAAAGTCTTCAGGAACTAGTTTAAATACTTGTAGACATTTTCTAAAAATGTTAAAAATAATTAAAAATGTCTAATTTAGATTTGAACAACCCAATAATTATTGACAAACCTACTATAGAAGCTATGTCTAGTAAATGATATGCCAGGAGAATGTAATCTGGTTAATAAGAACAATGTGTCATATATCAGATTAACCAAGAAAATGAAAATAAAACTGATGGTTCAACTTGACTTCATTGAGTCACAGTTGTTGTTGTTTTTGTTGTTATTGTTATTATTATATTAATTAATTAATTTCTATACCGCCCTTCTCCCAAAGGACTCAGGGCGGTGCACAGCCAATAGTAAAACAAACCCAAATACAAAATTTAAAAGCATTTTAAAAACATATTAAACAATTGGCCCTAATCATTAAAAATAAACCCCAATTAAAAATCATGTCTAGGCCAGCCCAGCTTGTTGGAACAATAGTGTCTTGAGGGCACGGCGAAAGGTGCGTAGGTCAGGGATCATCCGTATCTCCGGGGGCAATTCGTTCCAGAGAGCAGGTGCCCCCACAGAGAAAGCTCTTCCCCTGGGGGCTGCCAGTCGACACTGTTTGACCGACGGCACCCTGAGGCAACAAATAAAGAATATACAGATGCAACAATACATCTGTGAGCAATTATTGTGGTGACTTTCTCTCCTGCCTTTCTGAGAAGTAGTCCGTTGAGTCCATGTATATCAATAATGAATCAACAGCATCCATAATATCCAAACAAAAGAGAATGCCCAATCTGCTGCAGAAATCATCTGGAAATTGTTTTGAGCTGCATTTAGGGAAAATAGTTTCACTATTATGTATCTGCATGCTGCCATAATTATTTCCCTGTAACCATTATGTTATGAACAACAACTGTACCTCCCAGCTCTCGTTATAGAAGAATGATGCTTTGTATAAGCTGTTTTGTTGAAAAATTCTGTAAGCATATTGACAATCAAAAATTGATTCCTTTTCTCGTTTTCTTCTTCATTAGATTTATTATGATGCCTACCTCAAAAGTCTCTTAATTGCATTATCCAGCTTGTGTGTATGAATTCATATTTTACTGGTCATGTTGCTATTTTAATTCCAGGAAACCCTAATAAACCATTAATAAAGTAAATGAAATGTCTGGTTTGGCTGGAATTCCCATATTACTCATGTTTATTTATTAAGCTTGCCATATCCATATATCTTGGAATTCTTTTTAACAAAAACTATATAAACAGAAGTATTCATAATTGTCTTCTTCATGTATCCTTCATTTTGGAACACACTACTGTTGAAAAGCAGCAAAGTATATGAAACATTAACCCCTAAATATTAATATATTATTGTTCAATAACATCTTGGAAAGATCTGCATGTCTTTCATACCCTGATTGAAGTTACTCTAGAAGACATTTTGTAACATGTGCATTCATATTTTGATTGAAGGAAGTGATCTTCCTAGTCATATTAAGTATTTATAGTTTGGTGGAATTTCTATATTGTCGGAATGGGTATTTCTGAACTTCTTTCATATGTTTATATGGGTCAGAGATTAATAGTTTTGTTTATGTTCAGGCAGGCAAAACTATACTAATGGATTTTTTTTGCATCAACTTAATTTAGAATCCATTAAAGTTTTCTTTCTTCATTCTGTTTTTTTTTTGTTTTTTTGCAATTTTGTCTAAGTTGACCCAGTAATCATTTTGATCATCTACTGTAGAAAGATGTGAAAAATCAAGTGGGTTTTTTTGCAGCAAATATGGACTGCATATGAATGCTGATTTTAAAAAAAGCTATTCAAATGAAGTTTAAAAATAATGAAAGGTAGGAGTCCCTACTGATAGATGATTCCTTGAGTTGTTGTTTATATGCAGTGTTTCTGCAACAGATTTCTCCTGGTCTGCTTGTACTCATTGAAGTGTCTGAAGATAGCCTTCCATGTGATTACTTTTCTGTGCATAAGTAAAAAGAAATGAAATCCAATATACATGCAAAATTAATATTTATTTCTCTCTCTCCACAAAGATGGCTACAGTCTTAATGGGTTGCCTCCAGTAATGGTAGGCACAGCTCCCAAGAAGACAGGAAACAACCCACATAGAGAAGATCGACACTTCCTCTACTGTGGAATCAAAGCAATGGAATTGTCAGACAGTGACCGACCAGTTAGCTTCAGCTCAACATCTTCCTCAACATCCTCCAGGGATAGCCACTGTTCCTGTGGTAGCAGAACAACCTTGGTTTCCAACAGTCATCTGGGTTTGTTCAATCAGGACAAGGAAGTGGGGGCCATAAAATTGGAGCTGCACCCAACCCAACAGTTTCCCAGCAGTGAAGTAAGAAAAAATAACCCCATCAAGGAACAGCTCTCTGATGGAAATCTTGGAAGAAAGCCAAATATGCCACGAAAAGCTGAAACAAAGGAAAATAACAAAAACTGTGTCATGTCACTGATTGTTGAGTCTACAAGTCCAAAACTCCTGTATGTTGACAGAGTGGTCCAAGAAATTCTAGAGACTGAAAGAATGTACGTGCAGGATTTAAGAAGTATTGTGAAAGTAAGTGTGTTTTCCCCTCATTTAAGTTCAGCCACAGTGTAGAATGTATAAACTGAAATTTAACATAGAAAGAATACTAGGCTCAAGGTTTGCAATAAGTTGGCCGCTGTGGGAAGCACCGGCAGCTTGAAATTGATATGTGTTCTTTGGTTATATTGAAACAGCATGGTTCTTATTTGCAGAGTTATCCTTCAAGACAGACAATATGCATTACTAATTAATAACTTAAAATACTTTTTGTTAAATAGTTCTTTTTCAGGTTATTCAGGTTTTGTTTATTTTATTGATCCCACAAAAATCTGATATTTTGTGAATTGTACACATAACAATGTTAGTTTTGCTTTTAAAGTTAATCACCACCTACACAAGGCATAGTCAGTTAGCACTATTGACTTTGAGGATGATAAAGTTATTTTCTTTCTAGCTCTCTTCTCAAGAGACGTTGCCCACTGTATTATACTTTTTATGAGAAGAAAACTCTTATTAGAACCAGGGAGAGGATATAATATTGAGCCTTTAATGTCTACAAGCTACAGTATGAAACACTATGATCCCTGAAATCATTTCCCTTCCCTTCCCTTCCCTTCCCTTTTTGAAGTTATCCTTGTTAGTTATGCCAGATGTACATGAACCATATAAAGGTATTTTTTGGGAAATAAACTTTACTAACTTACTTTTTGCAAGTAGGCTGGTCTTAGAGCTTTTCTACTAAATCGGGATGGTAAAAGAAGCTTCTTGATTTTCTACTGTAACCAAGACCTTAGACCAGTGATGGCTAACCTTTTCTGGACTGAGTGCCCAAAGCGTGTGCGCGAGCACAAGAATGTGCGTGTGCGCTCTCGAACCCCCAAAATGCAATGCGCATATGGCCCCGTGCATGCACCTCAGCCCATGCGCATGCAAAGACCAGCTGGCCGGTAGAGGTATGCGTGCATGCGCAGCAGAGCTGAGCTGAGCTGAGGTGCCCACAGAGAGGGCACTGTGTGCCATAGGTTTGCCATCACAGCCTTAGATCTTTAGAAGCTGAAAACCTAAGGTTGAATGGAAGTAAAAGTCAGGGATTAGTCAGGGATTAGTGGTATCTTACTTCTGTTTACACAAAAACAAATGGTATTTATTTCTAGTTCCTGGATGATAAAATGTTAAATTTGAGACTTCATATGTTTCAAGATTTTAGAATATATCCCTAGTTCTATTAGTTCATGACTTCTAAACAATATTCTTGCAGGTGGGGATTATGTATTTATTTATTGCTTTGTTTTTTGTGATTTTTTTTACCTGTTCAATGCGGACATACATTTTACACATAATCTGGAAATGTTATAATGTATGGCTTTGGGCAATTTTCTTTTTAAGTACATCACTAATCTGGAAAAGAAAATACTAGTCTGATGATGTACACAGAAGCAGACAGCGAGGCAAATCAGATTATCAGGATTTGATATACAAAGGCATGCTGAAAAAGAATTAATCTGTAGAAACAAGTCTTTTCCTGCATATCTGTATTAGGTATCTTAACTGCTGGTGTACAGTAAGATCCATACAGGAAAGAAGTTTAAATACCCTTAAACAAAACTGAAATAAAGAGATAAGCAAGCAGAGCTACTGACATATTGTATAAATAAGGGAGCCATTTTAAATGTTTAATACTGCTGACATAATATTTAAAGACCTTTATTCTCAATTAAAAAAAATAACTGCTTATTAATAAAAGTATTCTTATGACTTTCAACAAACACGTTAGTGTTCATTTGAAAGCATAACTAGATGTAATCTTGGTCAAAAAAATTGAAATTATAATGTGCTAGAATTTATTTATAGGAAAATCTTATAATTTTGTACAAATTCCTGAACTGCATGCCATTTTAGTAGCAATAGATTTTTTAGAAAATATGTTTTAATACACATTTAAAAAGTAGTAAAATGGCATTAAAACACTTTCTAAATAAGAAGAGTTTCTAACCATAGCTGATTAAAAATCTTTTAAGCAGGTAAGGTTCTACAAATAGATCCTGAAAATAGATAGTCATTACTGTTCTGTGATATAAGTATTTATTAGTTAATTTTACTTTGGCTATTGGTTTTAAGTATTTATATTTTAATTGTTTATTTAATTGAATTCACATTATGTATTAGCTATGATTTTTGCCATTAATTAGCAGACATTTTATTTTAATAAGTAGTAACACTGCAATTGTAGCTCATATAAAACAACTCTGCTGTTTTTCTTGAAAATATTTCATTACCAGGCTGGGTAACATAATCACAAAAGTAGTTTTTCAAGAGATGTCTTTGGGGGGAAAAATTACTTCTTTTCTTTCTGGAAATTGAAAAAGGTGTTTAAGTTGTTGATATAAATAAATGGCCACTGTAATTGTAATTATTTTTGTTTACTGGATGTAAACACATGTTCCTTTGGTTTTTATCAATAGTTATGCTTTTAGGTTGTTTTGTTTTAAAACAAATAATTTAAAATAAATGGCTGATGGTACAGCGAAGGGATAGAGCCTATTGGAATAGCAACATGCAAAGAGAGGTTTTTAACCCTTTGCCCTGTCATGGTCCTAATTAAAATAACTGTTTACCCGAGAAAGTGCTGTTTACAATAGAAAAGATGCTCTGTTGTTGCCAATGGTAACTTTTCTTCCTTGTGAACAACAGCGAGGAAGAGTTTCCAATTAAAATTTTAGCAAACAGAAGGAATTGGATGCTTCCCTCTAGGACAGTTCCTATTTTGGGTCCTGCTAATCACTGATACGCATTCATGCATGCAAACACAAAGCAAACTACAAGGCAAACACCACATCTAGATTTGTTGCGCAAAAAATATTAGTATCTTAGCTTTTCTTCTTAAAAAAAAAGCTTTCCTTTTGAAAATTTGGAAAACATATTGAAAGAAGTAGAACCATTAATATACGGTATGGCTATATACTGAACTATAGAGAAGCATTTAAATAATTAGTACTGAAAACCTAGTTGTGAGAAATGTCTCTAATAAGTCACAGCCAAAACTGAGGAAAAGTGAATGAAGTTTTATGACTGAATTGCGTTGGAGAAAGATGAGCTATGAAAAAGAACTCTGCAAATTTTATTAAGCTCATCACCTACCAGCCCACTATTATGGGTGGCCACAAATATAGGTCCACAAAGGTTACCTTGGTTCTCCATGGTTTGTATTCAAAGATAAAAAAATAATATAAGGGGAAAGTTGCAACAGGTTGATTAAATAGAAGGCTGTGTCCTAAGGGATTCAAAATTTAACTCATCTCCCTTTCACCCGCACTGGACTTTGGATACAAATTCAAAAATTAACTTTCTGTGCCTTTAACTGATTGGATACAAAGAATCTGCAGTGAACTTCACAAATACTTTATATATTATTTATGAATCAATTATTTTTATGTCATACTTCTAATGAATTCCAATTCCAAAGTGTCAAAATCTCTTATACAGCTTGATGTTTCTAAGCTTTCCCTATTTTAATTAGAGTTACAGGGTCTGTTAGTGCCACTGAGTTCCAAATTCCCCTAATATTTCTAAAGTAAAGTATGTTATTTCCTACTGAGGACCAAAATTTTTTAAATGCATGTAATAATGCAATTTAAAGCTAGTACTTAGAATCCACCTGAATTAGAATAAAGTTGTTTAAAGCATTGATTTATATATACATAAATTTATACATTAATATTGATTAATTGTGGAAAATAAAACGTCTAATAGAGCTAAATCATATTTTTCCTATGTTCAATCATGTCCAATTCTCAGAGACTGCCTGGACAAGTCCCTGCAGTTTTCTGGGCAAGGTTTTTCAGAAGTAATTTGACATTACCTCCTTCCTAGGGCTGAGAGAGAATGGCTGGCCCAAGGTGGCTTTGTGTCTAAGGCAGAACTAGAACTCACAGTCTCCTGGTTTCTAGTCTGATGCCTTAACCACTATACCATGCTGGCTCTCTGGTAAATAATAAGATAAAGATTGGTTGATAAATAATGATTTTATCTGATAATTGAATACCACAGGCATTCAATTTTCCACCTCTTTCTCTGTCACTGATGCCAAATGATTCACAGACAGTTTTTAGGAAGATATATATAAAATATGTGGCTTTGTGCCTTTTTTTCCAAGGTGTTAGCTGCACATCGACTAATGGACTTTAATAAATGAATCATGCTTTTTGTGGCCAATATTATACATAGTCATTAGAACAAAGAAAAGTTTTGTGTAAGGATTCTTTATGTCCTGTGACTTAAAAACCCTATCTCCCTCAAAATATTATTCCTTTGTATATATGGGTCTATGTTTCTGTATATGTTTTCCAGCACCGAGGATAAATTTTTGCTCTGCACTTAGTTAATCCAGGAAATAGTTTATAAATGTATCTCTCTGTTTCAGACTTCTGGCAATTGAAGTCCATGCATTTAAAGTTGCAGGGATTGAGAAAAACTGTTACAGAAATTTTAACCTCCATGATAGACAGCTATAAACACACTGAACATTATGATACTGGTATAATCAGCCAGTACCTAGTCATATGCACAATGGCATTTTCCATGATGTGATTAAAATTACTTGAGAAAGGATGAGCTGCCTCCCTGCTCACATATTATCTTTGAACATTACATGTTTAAATAATGATGACTTGTAAAGCTGCAAGCCATTATAATGAAAGATACAATACATGAAAAAGTATTTCTATTTTCAAAGACACCTGAAATTCCAAGATACTTATTGATAAATGTTCATGAAAAAAAATTATACAGATTGATAGAAATAGGAACTGCCATGTTTCCCCAAATTAAGACCCTGACTTATATTTTTCTGAACCCTGAAATAAGCACTTGGCCTTATTGCCATGCGCTCAAAAGCCCGATTGGTCTTATTATCAGGAATTTTTCTTATTTTTGGGGAAACAGGGTAATGCTTTATTTAACTTCTGTCCAATTACTAACTAAAACAATGAAGTACATTATGAACAGCTTTCACAATAAAGCCTTACCCAAGATGTTAAACAAGTCAAAATTTTCATTTCAAAACCAGTTAAGAACAAATCCTTGTTAATAATAACAATGGTAGACATGGATGATAGTGTACAATATTTTTGCTCTAATTGTTATTCATTTGAACTATTTATAGTTTGAATTTAGGACTAAATGTATGTACTTTGCATAAGTCTCCATAAAGTTCTAGAATAAAACATCTATAAAATCAAAAGATTAAAAATGAAATGCTGAACATATAGGATGTAAGCATGTATATGCATGTTATTATTGGCTTCAGCTATTCAGACCCCTGTATTTTCAGTAAAGCAGTTTGGATAGCAGAAGCATATCCTGACAAGAAAGGATTGTGTTTTTGAAGCTGCTGACAACAGTGCAAGTCCAGATAGTAGCCATTTTAAAATGTATAAAATTCTTCTAACAATAATATGTAATATGACATGCTTAGAGGCAGGCATACAAACTGATCATTCCTAGACCTCAGAAATCAAGAAATACTAAGCTAAAGGAATTAGACCCCTGAAACAAAAAACAGAAAACAAATATAATTGAAAATATTTGGCCAACACATTTGCTTCTACATTAGAAAACTGGAAATTAAGGTAAAGCCAGGTTTGTTTTTTAAAAAAAAAATTGAAGAGAATATTGGAAAATCCCAGGTTGTTGTTTTATCATGTTCTCAGTCTGAATTCCTGAAATATTAGATGTTCAGTACTGAGTATTCCCAGTAAGCTTGTTTACTGTTGGAATTTTTGCCTCTAAATTCTGTTTCAGAGTGAAGTTGGAGGAAGTTGGTTTAATATCTGTTCGTGGTTACAATTATATAGCACTATTATTATTATTATTATTTATTAGATTTATAAACCGCCCTACTCCTGGGGGACTCAGGGCGGTGTACAGCCATAAATAAAACATTTCAATAGCCCAAATCTTTCTGAAGAAGTAATAAGAACTAACGGAGACTTCCACAACCAGTTAACATAGTTTACCTGGCTATTCAAAAGTATTGATCCATGGTTCTAATCCATGATCCATGGTTTTGAACTAATAAAGTAATTTGGAATTAGGATTGATACCTGTTTAAATAACAGGAAAAGATAGATAGAAATAGGCAAACAATTCTTGAAATGAAAGAAGATAATGATTTACTCCAAGGTAGGCATGCATTTTCTTGTGTTTATATATTATCTGCAAATAGGATTAGCAATGAGATAATCAGGTTTGCTAATGGCATCAAATTATTTACCGTTACTATAAGATCATATCCCTAAACTGGGAGTATGGGCATTAAACAGAGAAATGATATTGAACTGAAATAAATGAGTGCTGATAAAAATCTCAGGATAGAAGTAATTGACCCCTGAAAGGCATGGGCTTTTGAGTGACAGTTACACATTCATCTGAAAAGAAAAAGTCAGCAGAAGTCTCCAAGTTGTCTTCAAAAGTAGATTGATATAAAAATCATTAGTGATTTATGACATGCAACTGAGAAGCAGGCCTATTTTTTTTATAGTGTTGTGCATTCTTACCCTGAGAGTAAAGATGATATTTAAGGGGTAGTGCTGTCCCATCTACAAGTGTTTGCACATCCCACACTACACTGAACAAATCACTTCCTTTACTCACAGCATCTCAGTTTTGTTGAAATAAAACCTCACCATATTTAGTTGAATTCATTCCCAAATCACCTTAAGAACAGTTCTGGAGATCAGCCTTGTTTCATGTTTATCTTATTGCAGCTTTTTAGCCTGCAGTCATCTGGAAGGAGGCTCAGTATGGAGGCTGTTTCAGGCCAAGTACAGTTAAAGAGCAAGGAATCTGTATCTCATACTATTCAACTTATTCTTTTGTTGACAAAAAGTGCCCAGAGCTCTAATTGATACTATGTTTGTGTTTCTAATGCTCAATCCAAAAGTTGGAAAAAGGTGTAAGAATCTATACGCACTAATGTCTAGTTATAAGAATTACTGTGTAAAAAGACCTTTACGTGAATCTTGGTTGATTGTCAGTGATTTAAAATAGTTTTTAAAGAACTATGAGGAAAAACTTGCAAGAACCTGTTACAAAGAACATGAACGGCAGGTAGATAATTTATAGGTTTTGATCATATAATTTCATTGTAGAATGTAAATTAGGGGGTGTCTCAGAGACTTGTTTGAAAATACGAGCCTCCGGAGTTCATGATGTTCATAGAGAATTATGTTCCTTTGTTTTCCATTTACTAATTCCCTAATTCCCATCCTCCAATATCACAGTAAAACTTGTGGTTATGGCAGAAGATAAGGGAAGAATTTTCTCTTTCTCGGTAGCAATTTGCTTCTTGCTACTCTTCAAAAATATTGTTTTGATAGAAGTTATGACAATGCTTATAAAAAGCTGTTTGCCCAGGAGAGAAATTTTTGCACCTCAGGCCTGAAAATGATACAATTGTGATCTGATTTGAGACCAAGAAGCTGCTACAATTGCCATCTTGTCTCTTTTGAAGGAGCTGAAGTTTTGTTCTGTTCCAACAGCAGAGTAGCCAAAATATTGTGATATAAACATTGATACATTTTCTAATAAAATATAAATATCTGAAAAAAATGGCTCAAATTTATGATATAGCACTTTGTTAAACATATTCATTCAGAAGTTGCTATTACAGAATAATCTCTCTTAGATGTTAAGTTAGCCCCAACTATGGTCGCTTTCTGGAAGGTAGTAAACTGAGTTTCTTTTAAAGAGCTTTTGAGAATCTCTTCTTGTATTTAGCCATGGAAGCACTATGGCTAATATTATTGAAGGAATACTAACAGATGTTTAATGTTGTTAGTTGATGATTTAACAGAGTGTTATTGTGGATATTGTGTAATGTATACAATATTTATATTGTATACTTTTAAGGGGCTATAATTTAAGGGGCTAATTTCTTTTCCATTCTGGCATATTACATGATTTTATCACTTGAAACTTTGGTATTATTAACTCAGGCATTCTTGTTTTGAATCAGTAAGATATTTATATGCAGAAACTCAAAAAATCCAAACGGAGTGAAAAATGAGTGGGTTTTTGGTTGCATTTCAAATTATTTTGTTAAATTGTTTGAGCGGATAATACTCAAACTGTAAACTTTATTAAATTAGTTTTAATTCCATGGTTGGTTTAGGATGTTTGTCTTTTTCTTTTGTTTCCCAGCAGATATTGAGTTTCCTTTAACCATAAATGGTCCGGTACGTTATCAGGGATTTTCCACACTTTTTAAAAATCAGGATTTCAAACGTTCACAGCTTGCTATCATGTTGTTAGTATTTTCCATTGGTCTGTTTGGGTCAAATAATTTTTAAACAGGAAAAAATGATTAAGGCTATAAAACAAACTCGTGGTTGTGTAGCTTTGATCATTTTCCATGCAGGACAGACTGAAAGATCATGTTCCATTTTTAATGGCATTCTAGGGCGAGTTTGAGGAGCTATTAAATGACAAGGCACAATACAGAGCTCTAATTTGAAAACTCTTGAGTTATTTATTTATTGGGTTGGTTGGTTCCCATGAATTATTTTGAACATAATGATCTTCAGAAATGGGTTTTATAGAGCTGATTTCATCTCTATGGCTACAATCCCAGTTAAGGTTAGTTAGGAAGTCCTAGGGTGAGCTGCGCGAACAAAGTTTTGATTCTCTATGATACTCATTACTTTGTCTCATAAAATTTAAACACACTGTTTTTGGCAAGAGAGTTGAACTCCCATGCCAGTAGAGTATCTGTTGGACTTCTTTTTAATAAGTGCTTTCAAATGGTAAGACAAAAAGCTACATTTGGTGATACAATTGCTTGTTCTTGCCTTAAATAACTAAATAACTTAATAACTAAAGAGAACATTCAGAGTTAATATGATCATTTTGGTGCATAATGCATAGATATATAGTATCCCATCTGCAACTTTTCCAAACTTTCAAGATTTGGCATTTCAGTGCATCGAGGTACTGTTATAACTATATACTATTCAAAATAAATGACTGGATGTGAAATACGTTAACAATGTTTTAGAGGGAGAAGAAGCAATGTCCTCATTTACACAGGCCTCTTTCCCAGAAAATGAACAATATTTAATTTTGCATTGTAAATTTTGATAGTAATCTGAGGAAAGGTCTAGTAGTGTTAGGTTGACCTTATTTTTTTTTGGCAAGTTCTGTACCATGCTTTGCAAGCAGACAGAATTCAAGTAAAATAGTTCAGCACCTTTGTTTCCAAATCCTATTAGAAAAATTAGGTTAGCCATGCCAAAATCCAATTTACATTTTGATGGATTTCTTATTGTCATACTTGAGTGATAATTATCTGCAGTCCAGTTTCTATATAGTACAATACAGTTTCTGTTTCTTTGTTTTGCGTAAAGAATAGAGCAATCCGTGTTTTCTGATACTTCGTTTTTTATAGTAAACAGTCTTTGCTTTCACACAGTTTTGTATCTTTTCCTCTGAAAGCAGTTGTTAAACTCTTAAATTAATAGAATGAGAAGCATAAAAGGCCCCCAAAATAAAAAGCAGAACCTGACAATATTCAATTAAAAAACAACTTGTCAGTAAAATTGGAGTTTCAGTTTCTTGTAGGCATAATTACAAACTGCCTTCAAATTGGGACTAATATGGGAAAAGATAATTATTAATTCCTTTATAAAGTACCATTTAAAAAGTCTTATTATGCATAGCAATAGTTGTAGCTCTCTATGTTGGTTTTTAGAGCAAGCTTATTTCATGCTGGTAGAACCAAATTTGTATTAAATTTCAAATTTGGAAAGATCTACCATTGTATTAGCTTATTTTTCCACTCACTGACTCAGATTCTGGGTATGTTTGTATGTGTAGCAATAGTTTCTCCTTTATGAAGTTTCTTAAATCTTTGCTACAAGGCAGCTTGTGAATAAAAACAAAAGGTCAGTGGGAAGTTTCAGGAAACCCTGGGGATATTGTTACAGTGACTTAATACAATAACATATTTTAAGAGGACAGATCTTATGAATGAGGTCATAAGATAATGGAATTAGAATGAAAAGTAAAGGTGCAGGGAGTGTACGCTGTAGCATTTAGATGTCATGGCTCTTAATTATTAAAAACCTCCAGTATGTAGATATATAATTACATTTACCTAAATTCTCCTTTTTTCTTAAATGGAAGTAAAATTATAATTTAATGAGGAAAATAGACAAAACAGTTATTTTGCAGGGGGAATTGATTTACGCAAAAAACAGTTATCTAGCAATAATTGGATAAGAATCCTTATATCCAGGTTATTGAGCTAAAAGTTGCACTTTTGTAGCTTGCTTCCATGTATGAAATGTCTTGATGTTTCAATAGGCGGCAACCAGTGGTGGGTTGCTACCGGTTTACCCCAAATCGGGCGAACCCATAGTGGCGGTGGTGGGAGGCTCCACCCACATGCCCAGATGCACATGTGCAGAAGCATTGTGCGCTCAAGTACCCACGAGCAAAATGGTAGCGATGGGTTTTGAAACCCACTATTGGTGGCAACATATGGCTGTTAAAATCTAGGTTTGGAAAGACAGCAGCAAACCACTTTCATACTGTTGGCAGGAAAACTGCATAGACACATTCATGTATGAAACTGCTGGTAGAATAGAACGCAAGTAGAAATATTAAAGTTGGGTACTTGGACTGAAAAGGGAGGAAGCAGAGCCCGTGAAAGAACAGCGTAATAGTTTTGGAAATCCACTTGTCAAGACTCATGTAATGCCGTGATGGCGCAGTGGTTAGAGTGCAGTATTGCAGGCAAACTCTGGCCACTGCCAGGAGTTCAATCCTGATCATCTCAAGGTTGATTCAGTCTTCCACCTTTCCAAGGTTGGTAAAATGAGGACCCGATTGTTGAGAGTAATATGCTGACTCTGTAAACGGCTTAGAGAGTAATGTAAAGTACTATGGAGTGGTATATAAGTCTAAGTGCTAGT
Organism: Masticophis lateralis; assembly: GCA_030761175.1. Lineage (NCBI taxonomy): Eukaryota > Metazoa > Chordata > Lepidosauria > Squamata > Colubridae > Masticophis > Masticophis lateralis. The sequence continues at coordinate 84,847,133 of JAUDYJ010000001.1, read as the reverse complement.
GCTACCTTGGCAGATAATCTCAATCAGAAAAGCAGGATTTTCACTGAGTGTTCTTTAACCAAATTTATTGAAACGATACAGAAATCTTGGCAAGTGGATATGTTTTGCTTTAGAACTCAATTATTCTTAACTGAATTAGGAAAGGATTTCTTGATCTTCCTGGCCACTTTTGATATGCTATTTTATTGATAAAGAAAAACTCTGCAGATGTTCTGGGCTTATAATATTTTGCAAACTGCCAATTTCTTTTCCAGAATCTGAGAAGCCCATTCTAAAAGTCCTGCTTTATTGAATACTCTAAAGACGTTTAGAATACTCTAAAGACGTTTAGAGCATAGGATAGTTTTGCTGCAGGAACTTCGTTGCTCTCTACGGTTCATGACTGATGTTATCTGGTCTTGAAAACTAAACATGTTGGAACTGATGAAAAATTAGATGGTAATACCAAAACTGTAGGTTAGACTTGATGAAAAAAGCAATGTCAAATCACTTCCATACTTCTGCCAAGAAAATGAATGAGTTCATGAAATCCCCCAGGAGGTGAGCTTAGCTTTAAGGAAATTTTACTTTTAATCAAAGAGGAATGAAAGTGGTTATAAAAACAATATACCGAGATAGAGTTCTGTTTCCATGATTCATTTATAGTTCTTATTCATTTCTCCCCAAATGTAGTCTCTATGTTCATATATTTTGCATCTGTTTGTGAAAACAAATTCCCGAGAATATATTCTAGTATACCATATTACACATTATGTGTAACTAGAAAGCTATATAGACAGCTAAATATTCTGTTCTTTACAACAATGACATTTATGTTGCATTTTTGAAAATGTTAAAAACATTTATTTCACTAACTCTGAAAGAATTACATTTTCCCCAGAAATCTGCTTAAGTTGTATGAAACCCAGGTATGTTAATAATACTGAGAGGGTGTGGGGGGAAGGCTTACTATAGGAAGATGTCATTGATTTTATTAGGTATTTAATGGAGATGATTAAGCTGTCACTAGGAGTGAAATCTGAATACATTTGCAGCTTGAAAAACATACAGGGTATAGTCTGAGCAGCACAGTATGTTTAGTCTTTGAGAGCATTTCTTTCGTATTGGTGAACAGGTAAAGTATTGTTATCTCCCATAATAGAAGGCCTGTTCAGGATGGACTCACTGAAGGGATTACAGTAATATAGAGTGAAATTGATCTGGCAGAGACTCATTTTACACAGTTAAAGGTAGTTTCATTTTCTGGGGAAGAAAAGAGCAGACAACATTAAGGCACCCTTTTCATTTATTTCATAGGATTACCTTGATTGTATCACTGACCAATCCAAACTGTCTTTGGGTACAGAGGAGCGATCGGCTTTGTTTGGAAACATAAAAGATATTTATCATTTCAATAGGTAAGTAAATATTAAAGTTGAAAGCATATGCAGAAATGACACATTAAAGCTTTTCCTGGTTTGTTTTTTCCCCTTCCAGGAAGATTAAAGGATGAAGGTTGAACAAAATGAATAAAGAAAATTGGGGAGGGCAGTACTTGAAACAGATTAACAGTATTATAATCTTCAGAGTGAGGGTAAAAAAGAATAGAAAAAGATATTTCCAGAGCTGTATCATGTCTCCTTGTGACATTCCTTCATATTGTTAGTGATTTTAAATGCTGGTAGTTTAATTTTGAGACTGGCCTGTGCATGGCCAGAAATTGGAATAAAACGAGCCACATGCCAGTCAATGTTTAGGAACATATCTGCTCCTTTTCTCAATGTGGTCTTGCCACAAAATCATCAGAGGCAATGCTTCTAGAGAATTTGTGCATAATACTGGGAAGGACTTGAGTGTTTTGCAGGTTCAGTTTCTTTTATGCATGTTATTTAATTAATTTACAAGATGGACCCGTTTCGGAGAGGTTCTCTCCACTTATAAAAAAAAAATGTTTTGCTTTCATTGAAGCTGCAAAGATCCTTCTAAACTCAGATTTGAAGTTTGGGGATTTACTTGTCCAGAGAAGCACAAATGGCAGCCGGAATGTTTATATCTATTTTAGTAACTCACCCACCATCCCTATGAAGAAAACGTAGACCAGGCATCAAGGATATGTGTCCTTGTCACCTCTGGACTAGATTGTGGAACATGTTTTGCCTTTGCATACCTCTATAGTCAAACATTGATATAGTCAAATATCAAATATGACTTTGATATTTCAGCTGATTTAATTTTGAAGGAACTAAAGCACAGCTGTCAAACTCCTGGCCCATGCCCGGTTTAGCAAAGGGGAAAAAAGTCCCGATACATCACATGATGCTGCCATAATGATGTGAGTTTGATACCCCTGAGCTAAAGCAAAGATAAACTACTTCTATATTAAGCTTTTGGTTGTATGTATACAATCATTTTCAGACTATTCCAGGTTGAAAATGGGAGCAGGACCTGTAAGTGGCTGTAACAAAGCAAACATTTAATTGAAATTGAGTCCAAATTAAAATGAATTATGAAATTACGAATTTCATTTATAGGGATCCTTTCCATGTATTTAAATGATTACTTCTCCTAGCATATTAAAATCACACATGTTGAAATTCTTGAAAACATTGGGAACAAAAGGAACAAAAATTGTGCTAGATGATCAGATCGCACCTCATCAGTTCTTCAATATTCAATTCATATAATATGAACGCACTACAATGTGGCCTTATTTTTACTTTTGTAGATCTAAAAATTGGATTTTAAATCCTTCTAGCTAGCTAAGAGTCATCTGAACCTCTAAAGGATAGCAGCGGGCGGGCAGGCAGGCAGAAATTATTCCTAAAAGCAGGCATTTGCACAGAAAGTTAGGCTCCCTAGGTCTCATCAAATTACAGTATATAGCTTCAGGGAATGGACTTTTTGCTTGGTCATTCTGTGAGAGCAGGGGGGATGGGCAGAAATGGTGGGAAATAGGGAGTCCCAGACATTTTTGCAGTTAAGTTTAAAATAAAGAACATACTGTAATTTGCCACTAAAAGCACTTTTTATCTATAGCCAGAATATTAAAATTGTCTATAACTTTATCATACTTTAATCTGTATGTCACCTCAGGGAAACCATTTTCAACAATATCTCAACATATTTTATATAAAGAATTAAACTTCACCTTTTAAAGCAAATTAGGCAGCTGTAATAGCTGCATTGTGTTTGCTTTTCATCACCCTCCCATTTGTAAAGGCTTATCAAACTTAGCTCCAACATACTTAATTTAAAATTAAGTATTTATTTACTACTTGAATTATTTCATGAACCACTTGTCATAATAATAATAAATCTTAGCTCAAACTTCTTTTTTCAGTGGAAATTTGTGGGATCTATGGGAACCATTTTAGATACTGTCTCACTTCCTATTTCCAACTTTGGGGAGGAGTAGCTTTTTTAAAATGAAAACTGGAATGTTAGCTATTTTCCATTTTATTTGTGTATCTAGTATTCTGCCTGGAAAATGGAATATTTTTTTTTTCATTCGGCCACAGTGAATTTGGCTGACTTGGGTCATGAATCTTGATGTGTCATAAGAACTAATATTAACAATGCTTCCTCATAGTTAGTTACATCATTGTTACATCATATTGTGCAACTGTGTCATAATTGGGTGAATATAAAGATCTTGGAGAACTGGTCACCAAGCATGGGAGTTAAACTGAGCATGTCATAATTAAAGGTAGAAGTAGAATTAACTATATTAATGACAACCTTTGTGAATCTATTACGCAACACCAATCAAGATATCACTAATAAAAACTTCCTTTGCATAGCAAAAGAATAGTATAAGTAGCGTAAGATTTCTTTTTGAATTTGCTTGCAATTTTAGCTTGTTGGTCAATCTTCTATGTAATCAATTCTCATTTTCAACAAGGCCCCACGCACCCTGATAAAGCCCTTCAAAATTATGCCAAATCAGCAATCAACCAGCAGATTTAACCAGAACATAATTTATCATTATGATAAAGATAACTGGTTCTTAATAATGTTCTAATCCATATCTGGTAAACCATGCCAGACACACCTTGACAGAGTTACCAGGATTTTTTTTCCTTGCTGCATTCTGTAAAGGCACAATTGTTTTTGCCCAATTTTTGCTAGGTTTTAACATATTCCTTTTTCCCAGAGTTTTGCAAATCTTGGCCCAAAACTGAAATCACAACAAAGCCCACACAAACAATAAATACTACTGAAAGCATCTGTGTCTGAAAATGTATGGTCATGGAATTCTCTTAAGCAGTCTTTCTTTACCTCAGTCCTGCCATTTCATGAAAACAGTTGTTTAGCAACATGCAAGAGAAATATCTTGTTTCCTACCTGTCATTCATATACGTTTCATAGTCAGTGCGCCATAATAATCAAGTATCAGTTTCTCAGAATCACATTTCTCACGTATATTTTCATATGTTGGAAAATAATTGGGAGGGTGACAGTAAATTAAAAAAAGAAATCCCATTGTTTCTTTATTTCCAGTTGCCAGCTCAGATTACTTTGGTACCCTCATATAAACATACATACATATTTTGCACAAATGCAAAACAGCAATCCAGATGCTGGAGACAAAGGTTAACTGATACATAGCATGAGTAGCTGAGCTTGGAAGAAACAAGCCTGTACATGCTAAATGAATAGTGAGCCACATTATCTTTGAGCTTCCAACATACACGAGATCAAATTTTACTTGGTAGTTTACTCACAGATTAAGTGATGATACTGAAACTGTCCATGAGGCTGTAGCATCCTAACTATATTCAGAGCCTCAAAACTGTCTGCAAGTTTATGTTTTCAGTTTAATTTTTCACTTTCCTAAGTTAAAACAAAAGTACTGTATTTCGAAAGGAAAGAGCAGTTTGAACATATAGTATTGCAGTACAGACAACAAAAAGTGTTCTGATGCTTGTGAGATGAAATGTGTTCAACATATCAAATGTTGTTTAAAAGAAACCTAGTTGGTAAGTTGGTATAATGGTCTTTTGCCCGGTTTGAAGGGTCCCTGAGTACAGAATAGCATTATGTGGATGAATGAAAAGTGGGTTCATATATGTGTTTGTTTGGTTTCCCTTAGCATGATATAAAAATCCCATTGCTTGTTTATGGTTTTGCTTCTTTATGGCTTTGCTTTTTATTCAATTGCAGCCTATTGTAGTGTGTTTAACAAATTGTGTTCAAACAAACCAAGGCTTAACACATGTGAATCCACTTGAAAACTGTTCAGAGCTAGTAGGCAAAAAGACATATGCAGCCTATTTATTATAAAACAGTTTTGTGCGTGCTGCATGAAACTGTGTGTCATTTCTCTTTCCTAGTATTAAGCAGTGAAAAATCCTAAAATGCTAAAGAGATGCAGAAAACTGTATATTGGCATCGTAGGAAGAGGCAGCTTTGCAATGATGCACATGTGTTGCATATGTACAGGTTCTTAACAAACATTGTAAAACAGAGCCAGGAGTTGCTTTTTTTTTATCCTGGTAAAGATAACAGCTGAAGTAGGGAAACATTAATGCAAGCAAGCCAAACAGACATTTATTCACATCATTAATGGAATTATAAAAGGAAAAACTGATAAGAAACCTCTAATTACTTCTCAGCATTATAGTACGAAACACAATGGATGGGGTGGGTTCTACTTACTTTTACTACCAGTTCGCATCGTGCCCATGCGCTTGCTTCGCTCGTTTGTGCGCACACTCTTCTGCACGTGTGCAGAAGCTTCTGTGAATGCGCAGATCTACTTTAATGATGTCCAGGTCAATGGGCGGAGCCTCCCGCTGGTTTTACTAGTGGTTCTTGTGAACCAGTCCAAACCGGGGGCAACCCACCACTGCTGCTGTTTTATTTTAATAGAATTTTAAATGCAGTGCCAATTTTAACTGTAGGCAGTATATATTGGCATATGATGATAATAATTGCAGTATTACCCTTTCTTTGTGAACTAGTGAACTTCTGCAAGATTTGGAAAACTGTGAAAATGATCCTGTAGCTATAGCCGAATGTTTTGTTTCTAAGGTAAGTGATTATATTATCTTTTGATGTTAATAAGATCTTCAGTATTTTGCATTCTCAGAATATATAAATGGAAGATCATTCTATCAGTTCCCAAATGCTTATAACAAATAAATCATAGGATGCAAATCTTTTTTAAAAAAAATTACTATATGGACTTAGCTTATGTTACCATTCCACTAAATTTTCCTGAATTGGTGAAGCAAAATGAAAATATTCCAAGCTTCAGTCATTATTTAATTTTACTTTGGCCATCTCTCTCCCTCTCTCTGTTTCTCTCTACAATTGGTTTTTCCTTCTTTCTCTCCTAATCTGGTAAAGATGACCAAAGCATTTAAGTCAATGGCTCTGTGCATTATAGAAGCTGCAGCCTAGATTTTGTGATGGGAAATCTTTGACTCTTGCTTAAAATTGGTTCAAAGTCTTTGATATGTTTATGTTTAGAAATAAGAGGACAGCTTTGTCCTTTCAGCTGGTCACCAGAGGGGAAAAGTTGAAAGCAGGCAAGTGTAGGCAATTTGGCTAGTCATCCTCTCCTCTTTCTTCCCTTGACAAAGGGAGGTTTTAAGCTTCACACAGTAGTTTCTATTGGCCAGACATATTTATATCTAAAAAGAAATGTATATTGATTTGTAGTTAGTAGCTCTCTTGTTTTAAGTACTGCATTTTGCTAAGGCTTGCATGAGTTGAGGGCTGCAGATTTATGACTGTCTGTTGGCCACTGTCCATATTACTCAGTTCACCCTGAACATCAAAGAAGCCCTTTTAGGTACTGTACTCAGGAATATACGAAAGCAAAACTAGAAGCGCAGGTTTTAATGAAACCATAAATACCTTTTGATTCAAAGGTTGACAACTTTAGTTAGTAATCTGAACTCGGTATTCTTTTGCCCTGACTTATAGCCTCCTTCCTTTTATAATTTGCAAGGCAGGGGCTGTCAATACAGTAATAGCACTACATTGCAATGGTTGTGATAGTCAAAGTACAGCTTATTGGGTTAAGTTTGTGCAACAAAATACTATTTCTAGCTTGCATCAGTACAGTTACTCAATGAAGATCTGATTAAAAAAACAGCAGCACACAAATATTTTACTTTTGAGTCAAACACGAAGATGATTTTCTCTCTCATTTTGTGAGTTTTTGAACTCCAATTGACTTGGAGTTCAAATTAACTGAATTAACTGAATCTTAACACTGGTGCAGATGCCAGAAGACTGGCCATATGGTCTACTAATTTGTTTTCCAACACTTTACTGCTATCTCCTATTAGCACTGCCTGCTTGCAGTAAATGCTTTATTTACCCACCCTTGGCAGTGGTGCAGATCCCAGCACCATTGGATATTATGTTATATTTGATATTTGATGATCACATGGAAAAGAAATACTGACAGCATAGTGAACAAAAGTCTCACACAGCCAGTGCCAGAGGTCATCAAATGTTGGGCAGCAAGGCCAAAGCTGGATACGTCTGGACAGAGTCCCTTTCCATTTTTTAATTTTTTAACAATCGCTCATATAGAAATGCCAAGTATTAGTAATGGAATCATTGCAGCAATTGAAAACAAGCGATTTGCAGGCTAAACATTTTACAAAAGAACGGATAGCTTAAAATCCTTTTAAAAATCCAGCATTTTAAAATCAGGGAACAGATTCATCTTCATCCACAAATCTGCTCCTTCCGGTGCAGTTTCAAGGATGTAATTAGCCGATATGATTTGCAAGAAATGTATTAAAGAAGTAGAAATGTGGCTGTGCAATATTGAATGTCCGCTATTATTGATGCATTTTTATTGTTGTATTTCAGGCTAGTTGAGATCATTTCTTAATTTTTAAAAATTCCTTTCCAGTTTGGTAAAGTATGAGACTTTAAAAAAAAAATTGGATGAAAACAAAAGAGGGCGTAACAATTTTTAAAATGAATGTTTTTTTTTAAAGACCATTCATAGCCAATGTTTCTAAATGTTCAGCATGGTTATATAGTGAACTAGATATTTTCTGCCTTTTGCTCATAAATGCTTACTTATGTACAGATTGAGCATGACTTCAGCAATGAACATTTCATTTGGATGACACTGAAGAATTCCCAACTTAATATATGCAATAACTGGAATGATTCTACCAGCTAATAACAGAGTGTAATGTCTCTGTTGCAAATTATGGTTATCATGATTACTACTTCATTGCAGGCAGTAGATTTCTACAGTAATTGTTAGTTCAAAGCATATATGTAGGCTGTGATGTAAACTTATTATGTCTCATGCCAATGAGGGCAGCTACTTGAATTTGAAGTTTAAACCCAAAGATAAAATATCAGCAGTGGCTATATGGAAATTTTTAAATTATTAGGTGGGATGGTCACAGATTAAGACAGCTTTTTCAACTGAATAGTGTTTTTATTAACTGTGAAACACTATGCAAAAAAAAAGATACATATGCTATACACACTCTGATATTGTTGCACATTGAGAAATGCTCCATGAATGTTTATCCTTCTGTTTGGCCGCTGTTCCCCAGTCAGTTTTGACCGGTTTACACAATTTAAGGTAGTTTAGGCCATTAAAACACACCTACAGCTACGCATAAACAAGGGTAAGGCCAACAGCACTTGGTAGCACCTTTTCCAGTTACAACCATGAATGCAATTTCTGTCTCAGTTGTCATCATGAACATTGCAATCTCTCTGTTAATGCACGTTGGCTATTGAGCACATAAAATGGTTGTACTAAAAGAAGATATTTAGATGCGCTAGTGTTAATTAACCTGAGGATTTTTGAGGAATTGGTTTAAGAGAATCTGTACAAGAATAATGCTTTTGATTATCTATATATTTTACATAAAATTATTACATAAAATTTTAACTTAATGTAATTTAATTGTTACCTAAAAGTTAAATAAAATTGTATGTGGTTTTCCTTTCCCAACGTTTTTCTTCAAATTGCAAGGATATAAAACATGTTTTATAAAAGATACAGTATTCTAAATCATATGATCCTTATGGAGGTCAGAGGTACTTCACTGTTTTTTAAAAACATAATCTGATAGGATGTTTATTTGTAGCTGAAAGTCATTTCTCATCTGCCTTTTTAACTCTTGGGGATAAATGGATGGGTGAAGGCCTTCAGTCACTCATTTTGGGATGGAATGGATTGGACTGGCTTTGAAAACATAATTTATCCCTCGGACTGGCCAATATCATTTTAGTATGTCAATGTACCACCTTCTGTGCTCATTGCTGATTGATTTTTGGCTAGTTCAAGTTAAATCTAGTTAGTCATATTATCTTATTTTTCTGTGGACCTTCTGGCAAATAGATGTTTCCAGGTTCTAAATCAATCTTTCCATTTGTTTATGTACAGAGTGAAGATTTCCACATATATACACAGTATTGTACTAATTATCCAAGGTAGGAGCAATTTTGTGTGTGTGTGCCTGTGGGTAGTTCTGTCTCTATATCACTTGGTGTTTCACTGTATATATATATATATTTTAATTTGATTTATATGCCGCCCTTCTCCGGAGACTCAGGGCGGCTTACAGTGCGTTAAGCAATAGCCTTCATACTTTTGTATATTTATATTTATACAAAGTCAGCTTATTGCCCCCAACAAACTGGGTCCTCAATTTACCCACCTTATAAAGGATGGAAGGCTGAGTCGACCTTGAGCCTGCCTGGGATTGAACTCGCAAGTAATTGCAGCAGCTGGATCTTAAATGCTGCCTTTGTAGGAGGCATTACTCCCCTACGCTACTCAGGCTCCTCTGAACCAATAACTTCAACAATATGAGGTAATATTTGTGAGGGCTGTAGAGCACTTTGGAACTGAAGGCAAACAGGTGCAGGTGTCTGGGTATTTAGCATAGGCCTATGCTTTCACGCTTTTCCTTCTATAGTTGTTGCAGAATCCTTAGAAAAGATGTCCTTTGTTTAAGGAGGAGCAGAGAGGTGAAACATTTATGGACCCATGAATATACCTTTTTACCTTGGAATTCAAAGTCCTGAAGACGCCAAATGAATATTACCTTTTTACGTTGCTTAACATTTGAAATGATCACTTAATCAGAATTAATCTCATAAAATTTATGGAAAGTATGGGGGGGGGGGAATTGTAGAGAAGATGGATGCTCCTTTTCACAGTGATGTCTGAACATACAAATATGCTAAGCCATTATTTTGAGTACAAGAAGTTAAGCAAGGTTGATATACTTATTACATAGAGTAATAATGAAATATTTGTGGGGTTATTTCCTAAGTTTTGATGTAATTGTTCATAAGCTTTTGCTTGGCATTCACCTGCATTTTATGTATTTTATGATAATAATAAAATAAAATAAAATTATGTTAATAGTTAATTGTTTTAATTTGTTTTTAATGGATTTTGTTATTATGTTTGTTTATACATGTTTTAATTTTTTGTTGTGTTCACTATGTAAGCCACCCAGAGTCATGTATATGAAGTTGTTGGTTATTTAAATTTAATGCGTGAATAAGTAAGTAAACAAATAACTAAATGATGAATGATGAGAATGTATTGTGGTAGATAGGAGGAATCTTTAAAGTAGCATTTCTGTTAGATATTGTTTGGTTCAACTATGGTGGCTTCTTAGATCAATATCTTATAATTGTATGGGAGTTTCCATCTTTAAAATGTCTTCCTAATTTCTTGTCCTTCAACAAGTATGAATTAATGATAGACGATGATAGACAGTGTTTGAGGCAAATATAAAGGAGGGGAAAAAATAAGATTCTTGTATTGATTTGCTTCTACAGACTTTTTTTTAAAGGTTTCTGCCCTATTTTCCCCAAATGAAAGAATCATTGGAATCGAGTGGTGATTTTCCCTGAGGTGATTCAGAAACAATATGGTGGAATCTAATAGTTCTTCTCATTAAAAAAAAAATCTAATAACTTTTTTCTTCAAAATCCATTCTAAACACAAAACAATTTTAGGAGAGGAAAGCCCCTATTCAGATACGTAGACCAGAAGTTTTCAAACTTGGCAGCTTTAATACTTGTGGACTTCATGGACAGCTGTGCTGGCTGGAGAATTCTAGGAGTTGAAGTTCACAAGTCTTAAAGCTGCCAAGTTTGAAGATCTTTGATGTAGACTGTCCCAAATCCATCTAGCTTATAAATTGCTGAACTGTCAGACTGAATAGCAAACAAGCAAACATGTCCATTGAATTGGTGGTTTTCTGCATAATTAACAGGTTAACAATGTTCTGAAATCTGTGTTTGTATGCTTTACAGGTCAGTGGCTGTACTCACTGAATGCATGAGGAACAAGTCTCTAGCCAAGTTTTTCAGAGAAAGACAAGAAGCTTTACAACATTCTCTTCCTCTGGGATCCTATCTTTTAAAGCCTGTTCAAAGAATACTGAAATACCATTTACTTTTGCATGTAAGTAAAAACTTCGTCAACAAACCTTTGTCTACACTCTACCGAATCTATAAAGGCTAAGTTATACATTTATACTTTTAAAGAACTGTCTCTAAATTGGCCACTTTTGTTTCACAGGGGGAAAAAACACCCCTGATCTCTAACGTGCTGAATTTGTACTGCTCACTTCCACTTTTGCCCCCTGTTGCCTGAGTTTTCTGAAAAGTCCCAGTGTGGTCTGCGTCATTTACTCACAGTGTTTGTAACCTCAGCTCATGCTGAGTGACTGGTGTGTTTACAGTCTCCTAAGGCTTGTACAAAGAGTTCCACACAACATCTGAGAACTCCTGAAATAAAAGAGTAAACAAATATTTGGAGTACATTACCATTATTTTAGTTGCTTACATAGTATTCCATCCTGTTTCTTTGCAGTAGCTTGGGAGATTCTTGTTGAAAAATTATTGCAAATGGTAGCATATAGGCTAAAAGTATATTTCTCTGTCTTAAAGCATGTGAGTACGCATTTAAATGTTTTTGGCATATATGATGATTACCCCTTCACTTTACCATTTAAACATTTTTCAAAAATCTGGGCTTATTTTTAATTCTTTTATCATATGCTTCCTATTAAGAAATTAAGTATAATTCAAAGCTCGGACATGTAAATTTGGAGAGGGTGTATATGTTTCCAATATCTGCCATGCCTAATTCTCAATGTAATTATCCCACTGAAGTTTCATGGCCAGGATTTAAATGCAAGAAAACTGCATCCAAATATTAAATGACTGATTCATTTCGAATGTCCATAAATACGATCTAGGCAGCTGTCAGTATAAAGCCACTGAGTGATGAAGTGATAACTGTAGCCCCAAGGCCATATGCATTTCCTCATAATACTGTCTCCAGACTGCTACTTTTAACTCGGAGAGGTTGAAATAAAATAATAAGAACTAAAACTGACTTTAATTAATTAAATTAAAAACAAATGATATTTTGTTTAGGTTCCACCCATTTTCTGCAGCATATCTTGGCTCAACCATTTAAGTGCTAATTGGTGTCCTTGACCTGAAAATATGTGCAAAGCTACTGTAAGGCACGTCTGTGCATTATTAAAGGATTTAGGAATTAAAGCACAATCTATTATTTGTGAAGAGCAGCTAACTGAAGGCAAAATAAACCTCCTCCTTGATGCTTCCCACCAAAGAATTGCATAACAAGGATATTTCTCACATAAAATGGTCTATTGATCTATGTTCAGCTTGGCGAGTCACAGGTTGCACATACTTTACATAAGCTGGCATGCTTGTTATGTCTCGCTAAGATCACTGATATCAAAGGAAACATGATTGTGTTTAAGCATTTTTTGAGCCTATCCAACAGATAATTATAATATTTTCCCAGCCAACTAAGCTATTTCTTATCTAGCAACTGTAATTAAGTATTTGTAATAGTTTCATGGCTGTCAGTTCCTTCAGTAGGTCCCAGTGTTCATTCTAAACAGGGCCAATGATAAGAAATTAAACTTACATGTCACAAAATAGCAATCGCTTGTTAGTTGATTCCTGTGTATTCAAGATTCTGTTTTGACTTTGGTAGAAAATAAGAATTAGGACTCGAAAGTTGGAAGAAAGGATTAATTCTCAGGTCCCAATATATTGTGGCTTTTACCATATTAACACACTGAAAATAGACACACTCAATATGAAATTTAATTTCACATTTCCTTTATAGTCTAGCTTGGCCAAAAGCGTTTTGATGCAATTGTTTAGGATTACGAAGAGGTATAAAACAACCATTCCTATCTTTCGTATGTTACAATGTTATTGGTTTCTTCATTTCAGCAGCTTCACTTTTCTATTTATACCTCCAATATAAAACTATACAGTCCCACTTAAAGAATATCAGTCAGGAAAAGCATGGAGAGGAAGAAAGGCTTGAGAGAAAAGGGTTATATGATTTCTAGTCAGGAAATGGAGCTGAAGAATCTTTTTTTTTATAGTCTGCACTGTTAGAGTTGAAATCTTCAGGATACTCTGACTTTTTGAGATATCTGAACTTGAAAATCCACAAAAACGGGCTGTAGCCAGTGTATTAATTGTATTTCTCAGTCAGATCTTGTTTTCAGATGTTTAAGTGTTATAAACAACACACTCTTCAATTGATTCTTAACAGGAGATAGAAAACCATCTTGACAAGGACACTGAAGGTTATGATGTTGTGTTAGATGCCATCGATACAATGCAGAGAGTGGCATGGCATATCAATGATATGAAGAGGAAGCATGAACATGCCATTAGATTACAGGTGAGTCACAATGCATCCTTCATCAACTACATTCTGTCTTTTGTTTGGGTTTTGTTCATATGCTTTGGACAAATGTTTGACACATTGAAAAGATTATTGTTTTCAGTATTTCGAACGCCAAAATGCCCACTTGCTGAACCATTTCCAAAATAATATTTAACATGAATTTGATTTATTCATACAAGCTTCTTCAAAGCTGGAATGAGAGTTGTATAGAAATGTTTGCTTCAACAATAGACTGTAGAAGATATCGCCTCAAACAGAGCCCAAAGTTTAATTATTCCTATTTTGTGCACTACTTTGGGGATCTTGGTAATTACAGGTGGTCCTCAGCTAATGACAATAATTGGGACCAGAATTTTTGTCACCAAGCAATACAGCCATTAAAGACAACATGTGATTGTGCCACTTCGAGGTGCCACTTCGAGGCTGCCACCTCTAAGTCCAGCAAGGATTGTGTAGGTTGTTAAAAGAGGACTTCACATAAGTGCAACTTTTGATTTCCTGCCAGCTTCCCCATTGGTCATGTAACTATGGGAAAGCTGTGCCAGCCAGAATTTTGCAAACTGGTCTTAACTACCTCTGAACTATTGCTAAACAAGGATTAAATCAGAACAAACTGTAATGGTTTAGATTAGAAAATAATTATCTTAAGACATTCTAGCACAGTCTGTTTTTAATGTGCTGCATCCTGCCCTCTCTTTCAGGAAATACAAAGCTTACTTACGAACTGGAAAGGCCCAGACCTGGCGAGCTATGGAGAGCTGGTGCTAGAAGGAACCTTCCGCATCCAGGGGGCCAAAAATGAACGCACGTTGTTTCTCTTTGATAAGCTGCTGCTTATTACAAAGAAGAGAGAGGAGACATTTACTTACAAAGCTCATATCTTGGTATGGCAGGTTGCACTTTGGGAGAAGATTAAGGGAATAATGAGGGAGTGGAAGTGGGATAGAGTGGAGTGGAGTGGAGTGGAGTGGAGTGGAGTGGAGTGGAGTGGAGTGGAGTGGAGTGGAGTGGAGTGGAATGGAATGGAATGGAATAGAATAGAATAGAATAGAATAGAATAGAATAGAATAGAATAGAATAGAATAGAATAGAATAGAATAGAATAGAATAGAATTTTTATTGGCCAAGGAATTTGTCTTGGTGCATACGCTCTCGGTGTACATAAAATAAAAGATATGTTCATCAAGAATCATAAGGTACAACACTTAATGATTGTCATAGATTACAAATAAGCAATCAGGAAACAATATCAATATTTCGCTAATCCTTATTGTTTCTTTAATAGAGCTTCTGGGTTTTCTTTTTTTTCTCTCTTCTGTAAGTTGTCAGCAGAGACAGAAAAATAAAATTTCCCTATAGTGTATATATTGAAACAATTTAAATGCAACAATAAATAAAAATAATTGACCTTATTTATTTATTTTTTTTAAAAAACCATTCTGGCATATGTATAAGGATTGAGTCTGATGAAGAATGGGATCTATTGTTTAGTCAGTCCTTCAGCTTTTAAAAATCATTTGCTGCTTCCTTTCCCCCCTTTCCTGTTTCTGACTTCATCCTTTTAATTCTTTGCTTTTCCTTTATTGCTTCTTCTTCTTTTTTTTCTGAACCTTTTTCAGGATAACTCTGAACAAGTAGCTGTTATCAAAACCCTCCACAGTTGCTCTGCTTATCAGTTTTCTTGGCTTTTAATGGTTTGTTTCTTACCTTTCCCTAGCCTCTCTTTTTTTTTGCCACTCGGCCAACTTGGTACGTGACTAAACATTCCACAATATAATTAACATTTTTCAAAAAAAATAAAGAGTACATCAGATTTTTCTTTCTGCATCTCTTGGAACTGATGGTTTCTGTTTTTGTTATAGTGTGGCAATCTTATGCTGGTAGAAGTCATACCGAAAGAACCTCTTAGCTTCAGCGTCTTCCATTATAAAAATCCCAAGATGCAGCATACCGTTCAGGTATTTTAAAATCACCATAGACTGAATATATTAATAAATAATTAAATATTAATTAAACATAATATTAAATCTGAATTTCTCAAAATTACATATCCCATGAAGCAGCATTATAAATACATTCAAAGATTTAATTCTTTATTCCTGTATGTAGTTCCTATTCCTTATTATCTAGATTTTTTTTTCTCTTTTCCCTTTCTTTTGGTGAGAAATATGTGAAATATGTGATATGTGAAATATGTATAAAGCTTAGGTTTTATAATAAAAGGCAAGGTAGAAATACAGTTTCCCAGCAATAATATGGAAAGATGGTTTGTCATTGCCTTCTTTCTGCATGTATTTTAAATTTCCCTATCTAGTTTGCAATCCTGAGACTGTTTGGCAATCTCTCATCTAATTTACTAAGTGGAGCCCATCCTGTACAACTTTCTGACATCAGCACTGATTGGTTACAGGTTGGCACTTAGTTGAATCCATTTTTATCAGAGAGAAAAATATGGATGTATTTTCAAGCTAGCATTGTGCCTAAAATTGTCTGCAATAGGTGGTGATCTGTGTGTAACTTAGCTTTAGTTCTGGCAAACAAGAAAATTCTAATCATTTTTGGAAAAAGAGCCAGCATTTCAATTTGAAGTCAGATCTTCTGATAATTTTTACTAATTTTTTCTTTGTGGTATTTCAAAAGCTATAATTTTTTCTAACTGTTGTCCTTTTGAAATAGGCAAAATCACAGCAAGATAAGCGCCTTTGGATTCTTCATTTGAAGAGATTAATTCTAGAAAACCATCCTGCTAAAATTCCAGCTAAGGTAAAACCTTTTTATCATTTTTTTTAAAAAGCAAGCATTTTACTTTTCTCTTGAAAAAACATCTGTGCAGCCGTGTCATTACATATAGTACTGGATTTCATAGCATCAATTTAATATTCCTTTGGATCAGCCCACTTCAAACTGCTTTGCCTTTCAAAATATTATTCCATTACTTTATTATGGTAATAGATCTTCTGCCTAATTTTTAATGAACAAAGTATGTTATTAAAATATTTACAGAGAACAGGACAGGGAGAGCATGGAGACCGTGATTCCTGGAATTCTTTTCAACCTCTTTACCACTTGTTATCATAGCAGGCATCTGAAATAGTGAAGGAGAGATAGTGGATCTGTGTTACATTGGTGTGTATTTGAATGCATTGGGAAGAAAAGGGTGGGGTACCTGTATTTTGCTGTGTGTCATGGGAGGGAGGATGATTTAGAAAGAAGCACTTGGCTACTTTTTTTGAGCAGTTGCCTAAGTCTCTCTCCCCCTTCACCCAATGCATTGGGGAACATTTTTTGCATTTTTGTTGTTGTTGTTGACAGTCTAATCTGGACCATTTTCAAACTCACTGGCTTCGCTGGTCACCCCAGATTTGGTCCCATTCTCTGCTAACAGATAGTCTCCAGACCCTCTTAACTTAATTTCTTTCCAAGGATCTATTGAGATGGAAAGAATAAAAATGAAGTAGGTATTAATTCATCTAGCTCAGTATTTTGTACTAACAAATATGGTCTCTTTGCTGTTTCATTTGGGAGTGTTTCCCTGTCATATTCAGAGGTGTCTATATTTATCTACTGTTCTGCATGCCAGTAGTGGTCTTCCAAGGATCATCCTTTCATTACCAATCTATTCTTGCAATGCTGGAAGAAATGCAGACTGTTTTTCACTCACTAAACATACTGCAAAGTGAATTCAGTTTGAATAGTACTGTAGAGTTATTCTGTACCGAACCAGTTTTCCTGTAAAACTACCCAAAACTTTTAACAAATTAACAGATTAACAGAGTAGTCCAGCTCCCTGCCTTAGCAGGAAACAGTATATCTGTCTCTACCTAGGATCGAACTCACAACCATGGGAAGCTTTCTGTCTCCAGAAGAGGAAAATCTACTCTTTTTTAAACCAATTTGTATTCTATTCTTCTATTTTTCATGTGGCTTTGACTTCTGTTTACTTCACTGCTGCTATTTCAGCCAAGCAATACTGAGACTTAAGAAACAGCATTTTCACTCAAGAGGTCTGGCTCTAGGCCTGTAATACTTAAATAGTCCTAGAGTCTTTACTTTGGCAATATGTACATCGAACAATCCTTGGAAGCTTGTCCATGTCAAATTATTCATTTTTTTAGTATTTTTATCTTGCTTTTCTGTAATGGAAAAATGCTTCCTGGTAATGAACAAGAAAAATAAGTTTTTACTATGCCAAGTGGAAGGTGTACAGGTCTTGGAAGGATCTATTCTAGAAAATGAAAGAGTGATTTAAAGTGATTTAAGTCTAAATTCTACATTGCATACAACAAAATCTGCAATGTCTGAGTTGTCAAAAATCTGGGGAGGAAAAGGGATGTGTTTCTATTTCTTATCAGTTTCCAATACACACACACACACACACACACACACCTACCTATCTTTTGGAGTAACCCCAGGGATGGGCTGCTACGGATTCGCAGGGGTTCGGGAGAATCTCTAACTAAGATTCTGTGCCTTTCGGAGAACCCCAAATCCTACTCCTGGCTGGCCCCATCCCGCCCCTCCTAGGAATCCCCACATGGCCAGTTTGGCTGCAGATAACTGCATGTGCGCACGGAGGCTCAGAGGGGGCAAAAACAGGCCTACCGGAAGTGTGGGAAGGCCAGAAATGGGCCTGTTTCCAGGCTTCTGGAAGGCTGTTTTTGCCCTCCCAGAGACTCGAGGAAAGCCTCCAGAGCCTGGGGAAGGCAAAAATAGCTCCCTCGCCATGGTGCAGGAGGTCAACTAGGCTATGCCCACCATGGCCATGCCCCCCAGCAACTGGGCAGAGATTTGCTAAAATTTTTGAAGTCCATGCCTGAGTAACCCTGTCTTCATTATTAAATTTTTAAATTAATCCTTTTTTAAGGATGGAAGAAAAGGTTGTTGATAAATTCTTCACTGAACCAGGATCTGATTCCATTTCTTTTCCCTGAAAATCATTTTTTCATTTTTTTGAATTGATCCGCATATTGATTAAACAACCTTGGATATAATTACAACTTTTCCCTATCAGAGGCCCTTCTTCTTGTTTAAAAAGGAGCATCTGCTTTTTTGCTGATGTTTTTCACACAGATTTGATGCAGCCTATTACAATGTATCTTAAACATTCCAAATGTTATTCTAATCCTCAACTTCTTTTCAGAAGGAATGATAATATTAGTTAGGTGCTATTTGAATTTCATGAGCAGGAGTCAGAATTGAATCAGTGCAGAATGTTTATTTGTGCAATTCAAATATATTGACACAGATGCTGTCACATTTGTTCTCTGACAAATGGCATTTCCTAGGGCACAATGAGGAAGCACTGAATAGCAGTAGCAATAGCACTTAAACTTATATACTGCTTCACAGTGTTTTATAGCCTTCTCTAAGCATTTACAGAATCAGCATATTGCCCTCAACAACCTGAGTCATCATTTTACTGACCTCAGAAGGATTGAAGGCTAACTAACAACCCTAACCCTAACCCTACCCTAACCCTAACCGCTCAGAATCGAACTCCTGGAGTGAGCAGGAGGCCCTGCATTCTAACCACTGCACTACCACGGCTCTGAAACAATAGAGATGAAATTAAAAATGCTGCCAAAACATTTATATATTAGAAAAATGAATTCATAATGAACTATAATTGTGTGTATGCTGTACAATTGTAACACTTGACTAAATGGCAGCAATGGTCTGTGTGGAAAACAACTATGGTGTGAGAGACTGTATTTTTTAAAATGTATTTTACTTATTAATACGTCAAATTTAAAACTAAATATAAATTTAATAAATAAAAATAAATAAATTGCTCAGCTTCTCCAGATAATACTAGACTATAACTTCTATCATTTCTGACTACCCTGTTTCCCCCAAAATAAGACATCCCCTGATAATAAGCCCAATCGGGCTTTTGAGTGCATGGCAATAAGACCAAGCGCTTATTTCAGAGTTCAAAAAAAATATAAGACAGGGTCTTATTTTCGGGAAAACACGGTATCCACTAGTTTGTTGGTTGTCAGATGACTTTGAGTTTTACAGTATTTAGAGGACCACCCATACCTGGTATATGCCATCATTTTCATAAACCAAATGTTAGCGTATAATTTTTGAATGAGATAACATTTTGTAGAGAAAATAATAAAAGGTTTTTATGAAGTTACTGTAGTGATAAGCTGGTATTTACATCTGAGGTTGTACACTTGCTACACCTAGTGGACAATAGCTGAAGTACTCCTTTAATCTTGCAGATTTATTGGTATACAATCTTGCCAGGTATAAAAATGTAGAATGCATTTTCCCAATCAACTTTTAAATACACACAGAGAGAGAGGATAAAGCAAAATGCAGGATTCTCTGTTTGGGTTTGGCGTGTTATATGACTCCATTTATCAATCAACTATAGTAAATTCTGTTGTAGGTTTAAGAATAAAGTTAATGGAGAAAATTTGTTCAGATAGCATGGTAACATAAATGTGAGATTTCAAGTCTTTTTTATTTATCTTATTTTATTTTATTGAAAAGACAATGCCATGTCAGGATAACAATGCAAATAAAGCAAAACCAGAGAGAGATCAATGATCAATCTTAACATACATACTAATAAATATAACTCTACTATGTTAACAGTAATTGCAACAATACAACCCCCAAAAAAGGAAATAAAAGAAAACTTGAACTACATTTCTACTTACATTAGCTTATTTACAATTTTTTCCATATAATATCCATAGTTTTATACATCTTTGTTGTACTGATATTCATAAACTTCCCTCTCATTTCTACCTCTTGTCTCTATCCATTCATAAAATTTATTCCATGCCCTGTAATATTTCAAGTCGTCTTTATCTTTAATTTTTAAAGTTAATCCGTCCATTTCTGCACAATCCCAAATTTTCTTAATTTTGTCATTATCTGGTAGGGTGTTCACATTTTTCCAATATTTAGCATATGTAATTCCAGCTGCCACCAATATATGTAACACTAAGTAGATGGTTATAAGTTTGTCATAAGTTTCCCAGTAAATTTCGAGTCATACATTCGTGCATGAAGAAGCAGTTGCAGGAAAACCATTGGGTGAGAGAGAAATTCTTCATACTTTTTAATCTACTGATCCTTGACAGCAATGCCTTTCTAGGTCGTTCTTTATATTTTTTTACTGTAAAATCAGAAATCACAGGCTGGTTGGAAAATAGTCATGAATGAAGCATTTGGGGTGCAGGGAAGGGGCAAGAAGGAATTGCACACTTGTGTCTAAAAGTATCACTCTAAACTACATATTAGTTTGTTGAACACTATGTTGGAGCATGCATATTTGTCAAGATTAATCTATGGTTTATCAGAGAATCAGAAATTTATATGATAATTATATTCTGCTTTTCCTCCTAGGCCAAAATGCAATGTGATCTAATTAATCTTAAAGTTGTCATATTACTTTAAGTGTCATAACTGGGTAGGGATTTAAATTGGATCTTCATAATCCCTTTCCAATCCTGTGATAATTCAATTTTTAATTGATTCAATTAATTGATTTAATTAATCAATTTAATCAATTGATCATTAATCAATTTAATTAATTGATCATTCAATTCAACTCAATATTTCTACCACAATTTCAAATTTTGTTAGCAGCCTTGAAAGCCTGCAAGAGCAGGGAAGGTATGGTATAAATCAAATAAAAAATTAATATCCAATATTTCTTTTTCAGGCCAAGCAAGCAATTCTTGAAATGGATGCAATTTGTAAGTATACCTTGTTTAAATAATTAAACTGCATTGCTATTCTTAAAGATGGGAAATAAATATTGAGAGATGAAGATATTCAATCAACATAGTTGATGCTAGCTGTAACTAGGTTTCTGGGGGCTGGGTAAGGTCTGTTGTATAATTATGTGAGACTCATGTACTTCTCACATAATGTTGCTATTATGCAAACTCACAAATGATAACTGGCTCACTCTGTTTCCAGACAATGTGACTTTTGTAGGTGTCCTATCCTGCAGTAGGACTGCAGATCAAGTTGTTTAGCTGCCCATGTAGCATAATAAAACTCCCACAAGCATCCTTAATCTGCAGTATAAATGTTACAATGTTATTAAGTGAAGATATTTTATATGAACTTCAGTTAGAAGAACCATTTCAAAAGCCTGCTAAGATGTTTTCTTTTTAACTCCCTCTTATATACAATAAAAGGTTCTTGGTGGATGGGTGTATATTATCTATAGTTCAGAGACATTGTGCTTCCTGAGCAATAAGGACAGATTACAGCTACTCTTAACCCAATGTATTTTTCGCTGTATATGTGAGTGGAATTAAATTTACTGAAGACCCTTTTAAATAATATTTTTTGTATTCTTGTATTGATGTGTCCACAATCTATTTTCCACTTTGTTGCATAATACTGGGGGTTTGTGTATGTGTGTGTGTGTGTGTGTGTGTGTGTGTAGAAAGAGTTGTGCCATGATATGGTTTGTTTGCATCCAGTAGCATGTCAGATGATCAAAAATATTATGTGGTACTGTTGTTTTATGTTCAGTTCATTTTTTTACTATAACCTGTCAATCATCTGTAAGGCTACATGTGAATGCCTTCAGGATACCTACTTTACTAAGAGTTGTGAAACTTGCCTAAAATGATTGGGTCATCTCTGGAGAATTATTACTATTATTATAAGAAAGAAAATTAAAGGGCTTTCTTGAAAGGGACAAATAAATCCTATTCTGATGTGTTGTAATCTCTGCCTTCAGTTGCATGTATCTATATAAATCTCAGCATGAGATTTCCTGATTTTACTTCATTGTGGCAGATCATACAGAGATGTAGTTGTGGCTCAACCTTCTACATAAAGCATTACTTTCAAAATCAGAGAATCCTTCTTTTTTTTTTTTAAAAAAAGATCACCCGGGGTTCCATTACAGCCCAGAAGAAATGAAAGCTTCAAATAACTCTAAAGAGGGCATTACTCCACAAAGGATGAGAAGGAAATCAGGTAATAAATTTTGTTTTAAGTATGCTTATATTTACAATTAGAATGGAATTAAGAGGAAACAGTTTCAAATTTCATATGAATAAAACACATATTTAGGACTGAAAATAAAAGCAATATGAAAGTTGTAATGTGAGCCACAGAAGGAATGAACTTTAAAGAATTCATATAACATATTGGTCATATTATGGTAAAAAGATACTTTAACTTCACAATTTAGCAGTAGCTTGCCATTACACTCAGTAGTGGGACTGAATAGCCACATGAGATTGCACTGCAAATAACTTCTTTGTTTCTCTCATAAATCCACACTTCATTTTGTTAAATAATCTACATCTGTGATATTTTTATGTGCAGACATATAAAGTATAAAACAGATACCTTTGTAACTTACTCATCTTTATAAAATATGAAATATGATACATTCATCATTTCTGTTTGGATTTACTAGTCTCCAAAAAATTCTTCCTGATGGAAGAAATGAAGGTGAGATAGATTGAAATAACTGGATCTTTGCCCTGTGCCCTACATAAACGCTGATTAAAGCGAATAAAACAAGCCGTCTTTTCCACATACAGCTACAGAGGCCTCAAACCCACCTGTTGATATCATGCAGTAATTGCTTTGTCTAGCCCAGGGGTCAGCAAGCCACGGCTCTGGAGCCACATGTGGCTCTTTTATCCTTCTGCTGCTGCTCCCTGTTGCTGGTTACCTCTACAATTGATAGGGCTTTCAGTTAGGACAGGCAGAGGAAAAAGGACGCCACACTAAGAGGAGACTATGATGGGAGAACCAGACTTCCGGTCGGCTCCCCACTTGAACGGAGGCTTCCGGTTAGGACTTTTGTGGCTCTTTGAGTGTTTAAAGTTGCCAACCCCTGGTCTAGCCACAGCTGCCTTGTGCCTTCCCTTTTTAGAAGAGGTTGTTAGGCCCAAACAACCAGGTTCATACACAAAGATATCAATTAGTTATTTTATTTCTCATGCCTGTTTCAGAGGAATCTTCCCAGACTGGTGGTTTGGGTCAGACTAGATAAGGTTCAATGACAACCAAAGTGGGTTGGATCTTGCCTTCTTGTGTCTATGTAAAGAGTCCACAAGCAGTCTCTGTTTGACTCCTCCCCTAGCTTGGCCAGTCTCTCCAACAAACCATGAAGTGCCTGTGGTAGTGTTCCCACTGCAGATATTAAGCCAGGATGTCTGCAGACTTGGTTTTGGCTACCTTGGTCACTTAGCAACTTCCCTCTTGGGGTACAGTTGATATGGATCAGCAGTTGCAGGTATCTAGTATCATCTAAGATACTAGAAGGGCTTTGATGCTCTAGGACACGGGTGTCAAGCTCGTGGTGTCATGTTGCCATCACATGATGTATCATGACATTTTTCCCCTTTGTGGAGCTGGAGCGGGCATGGCCTGCATGTGATGCATCCATCCCATGGGCCACCATTTTGACACCTCTGTTCTAGGAAGACAAAATATCTAGAGGCCAAATGTACTCTATCCTATGACATTTCTTTTAAAGACCAAGGGATAAGACCAAGTTATCATTAACACTACTTGTCAATCTTGTGCTAATAAACCTCACATTTTGAAAGCATGGTAAGTTTCTCTGTAGTGCAGTTGAATGACAATGAAATATATAATGATTAATTCTTTATCTATCTAACTGAAGGATCCCATTGTTTAATAAGTCCTTTAAATTTCCAACCATAAGGATTCCCTCTTTTGTGTAGGGATTTCTTCCTGAAATAGATTTCCTGATTTTTCAGGTAGAGTTATATAGAAAATCTGTTGAAGTAGTTTGGTCTCAGCAGCCACATCAAGATCTAGGAATTCCATTCCCAGGAACCTTTGTAATTTCAGCTTGGTAGTAATAAAAGCTGAATGTAGGGTATAAGAGGCATATAAAATTAAATAACAATACATAACATTTTAAAAAATAAAAATATTAATAATATTAATATGTTGTTTTCCACACAGAACCTTCTTCCAGAGTTCATAAAATCACAAAATCAAGTGGTAAGTTACATAATATCAAAATACAAGATACATTTTAGTTACAATGTGTATTTAAGCATGGCACGTTTCACTGTAATTATTCATGTAATTAACTGTACAAAATGCATTTATATAGGATGTAACATCAAGTGTTAATAAAAATGGTGCTATAGATGGCATCCACTCACCAATCCTTACAAATGTGACTGAACAAAAGATACCCCCCATGGTAGATTTACCCATGTGGACTAAAAGCTTCATTTACACTGCTTCAGGCTGCCATATGAGACTGCACTCTGCTGTAATTAAAATTCAACTGTTGTTGTTGCTTTAACTGGATCATACTGCTATTTTAAAAAATGGAGCTGCTTTAAAGAGTTGCAGGCTGTTTTTGCATTGGTGTTCCCACACTGCATAGCCCTGAATTGCATTATTTCCTCCTCTTAAATGAAAACAAGAAAACACAGAGACATACATGCCTTATTTATTTTTTTATTTTTTTATTTGTTTGTTTATTTATTGGTTCGATTTATATGCCACCCTTCTCCAGAGACTAAGGTTAAGAGGAAGATTTCTCACTGCTTGTTTTATTTACCTTTTATCTTAACCTATTTAACTCTATTTGGCATTAAAGTCACTACTGTGCTACCTAATAGCTGTTTCTGAAGCACTTTTTTCTGCAATGAATAAATTCTATCCAGTTAACTAAGCAGCTGAGTAGTTTTTCCACAAGGAAGAAATATTTTCTAGAATATCCTTCCCATCCTACACCAAAAGCAGTCTTAAATTTCTTTTGATTCTCCCTGGATAAAGCTGTATACTAAAAGTTAGTATAAATGCAAGTCACCATATGATACTTACGTTTGTTTTTCAATCATTTCAGAAATGGACCCAAATTTGCAAAAGGTAAGCTATATTGTTTATTCAAGGAACTGGCAGTTTAAAAAAAACTATATATATATATATATATATATATATATATATATATATATATATATATATATATATATATATATATATATATTTAATGAATATATTTATATATTTAATGAATATATATTTAATGAAATTGAAAGCATATCTATCATCTATTTACAAGTAGTCCTCAACTTACAACGACAACTAAGTCCAAACTTTCTGTTGCTAAGTGAGACATTTGTTAAGTGAATTTTGTCCCATTTAGAATCTTTCTTACCACAATTGTTAAGTGAATCACTGCAGTTGTTAAGTTAGTAACATGGTTGTTAAGTAAATCTGGTTTCCCCATTGACTTTGTCAGTGGGTAACAAAAGGTGATCCTATGACTCTGGACACTGCAATCATCATAAATTGAGTCAGTTGCCAAGCATTTGAATTTTGATCACGCGATGGGGATGCTGCAACGGTCGTAAGTGTGAAAAACGGTCATAAGTCACTTTTTTCAGTGCTGTTGTAATTTTGAACAGTAACTAAACAAACTGTTGTAAGTCAAGGACTACCTCAGTCTGTCTATACTCTTCAATTAAAAATTTCTGTCTGGTAGCTTTATCCTTTTTTCCTGTTTTGAAGTACATTGAAACAAACAAACAGTACATTTAATATACATGTTTTAATGACCATGTTGCAAAAAAAGGGAGAACAGGAACAGGAGCAAACAATCAAAATGTTAAAACGAAGGGGATTATTGTATGCAAAAACAGCATACCATAGAAATCAAGGGAAGTTATAATACGAATCTTCCAAGCTAAAATAAAAGCTGTGCATGAGAATATATGAGAAATGATTAAAAAAACCTGTGCATATGCATGCCCTGCAGAGCACACCACAATATACAAGACATATTTTTAAAGCAGGATTGGAGGATTTCAAAGGCCACCCCAGTCTTTGAGCAATATTGAGTCATTCTTTTAAAAATCATTTGAAAAATAAAGACAAGGAAAATCGCTTTAAAAAGAGCATGCTTTTTAATAGCAAAGTAACATGTGGGCTGCTCTGGATACTCTGCTAGGCTGTATATAGGTTGTACTGCATAGTACAGAATATGGAATACTTAAATCTGTATTTTTCCTCCCTCTACCCCTAGCGGATGAGTACTGAAGGAGCCCTGCTATCTCAGGCTGAGTTGTTCCTCAGTCCCAGGAAGAATCATTCACTGAATTGCCAACGGCTAGATTCAAATGAAGCAGCCTATAGCAGTGGTCAGGAGGACAATATTCTCACAGATGTTACAGATCAAACCGATGCAGATGATGAAGAAGAGACCGAACAAGTAAGTGCCTTATTTCATGAAATGGAGAGAGAACACATTGATCCATTAACATTCAATATCATATGTAGAATGACTTCATGAACCATACTAAGCTGAATAAACAATGGGGTATCCTTGCTTTAGCTTTCAGCAACCCAAATCAATTAATAGAGATGGTTAACACCCGCATCCTAACCATTGGGGGAATACAATAGGAATTTCTGAGATCTTTGACCACTGTTGAATTCTGTCCTCTGCCAAAGATTAGTTCATGGAGCTTAGCAATAGAGGGAGAAATTCTCTCAAAAGAATTTCCTTTCAATCGTCAATAGTTATACTGAGCTAACAGAAAGAAATTTGGTCATGTGCTGAAAGAATGATCACATGAAAGAATTAAAAAAAATATAAAAGGAAAGACTGAATCAGGGAAAAAGACTGAGAAACATCACAGAAAAAAGTGAGATGCAGAAAGTATAGTTGAAGATGTAATTTCCTCTCCTTGTAGATCCTCCTTCATCCTATCAACATTCATGAATTTCACTGTTAGCATGTATTAGTGTGTTACCAACACTTTTAACATGACAACAGTTCCAAAGAAATCTTGTTTGAATTTACTCCATGAGACTATCGTAGTTGTCAGTGTAGATAGCTGAATCATACAAAAAGAGTCTTCCATGGTATCAGTTGAAATATAGCATCTACTTGTTGAACTTGGAAAATTGCTAGGCTTTACTTTGGTTGAAATTAGACATATAGTTTAATATTCACCCATTTCCACAGAGCACTCAACATTTACAGCAAAAACCAAAGGGAGGCCACAAAAGATTGAATAGTCAAGTTACTGAAAATTTTGAGAAACGAAGAACTTTTAATCTCAACATATGTGAAATTCAGGTAATTGAAAAGGTTGTAAACTCATCATAGCAGCACCTAACCAAGACTGGTTGAGCTAAAATAACCATAGTAAATATGATTGGATTAACTGTTTAATATTTGGATGCAAGTTTACCAAAGAACATCAGAGATGTAGTTTAGAATAGCAAGTTGAAATCATATCCAAGGTAAGAGAGTGCTAAGCCATGTCTGTAATGATATTAAGAAATTTACGTGGGCATGGATATGAAACCATTCAAATTCCAAATAATTTCCTTAAAAAATACCATGGAAAACTGATTGTTTTTTCATGTGTTGAGAGATGCAAATGAAGTAAAAAAGGGGAAAAATAATCAATAAAAACAAAAAGTTATATGGATCATTTAATACTGTTTGCGCATCTTATTATCTATATTATTTCCTTATCTGTGACTTATTCCTTGGAAAGGAAAAAATGTTGATAATCAGTAGGTTCTACTTAATGGTTATTAAAGCAAGCCTACATCAAAATATGAGTCAGGATGAAGTAGCATTATATGATTCTCTTCCAACTTTGTGGACGTCATCAACTTTCCAAATTTTGGATCTCAAAAGGCACAAGGTGCTTATAGAAAAATACTATTTTATGTGTACAGATAAACATAAAGGTTTGCAAACAAGCAATAACTCTCCAGTATCCTGGTTTCTTGCATGTTATTTAGTCATGGTTTTCATAACAGAAGGAACAAGAGTATATGTCTTAAGCCTTAGAATACAGCAGAACTACCAATGCCTCCTTCCTATGCAATTTATGGAAGTGTCATTTTAGCTACACAAGAATTGGAAATTTTAGAATTTAAGTTCATGATTAGCATTGATGTGATTAGAATACAGTCTAATAATATTCTATATTTGAAAACTTCACAGAACTCCCAAAAATGTACAGATGAATCTCCTTCCCAGATGAACACAAAGCTTTCATTTTCCTGCAATGGGGATAGTCAGTTATCTGAACAATTTATTCCCCAAAACAACTCATTTGTGGCAAATATTTTGGGGAGAACAGCTGCAGTGAGAAATATCTGGACAGACCATCAGATTCGGCAAGCATTGTTCCCAAGTAGACGTCCTCTGCAAGACAATATAGATGATGATGACGATGATTACCAAATGTTCATGCCATCAGACTCCACATCCAACTTAACTTCCATTGCATGTGAAGAAAGGATCCCATCAAACCGTCCTTGCAGCTGGCATGTAGGACTAGTTCATCAAAACGATATTTCCAACCTGAATGCTCATAGAATTATGAGGCGGGCCAGCAGCGCTGGTGAAAGTAAAACTGGAGCAAGATATAGAAAGAATTACCATGATCAAAGTGCCTCTTGGAATGAAATTAAAAACTCCAGAAGTGACATGGACAATCTTCAAGAATGTCAGGAATCTTCAGAAGAATTGACTGTAGATGACATAGATCATGTCTATGACAATATAAGTTTCGAAGATTTGAAGTTAATGGGGCTGGCTCAGAGGGAAGAGTCCAACCGTGCCCCACAAGGATCAGCTAAAGATTCACTCTATGAGACATATGACCAAGACTATTCTTTCAAAAAAATTCAATCATCTCAAAACAGGACTTGTATTCCTAGCAGAAATGAAGCCAGGGGAGAGGCTTCATCTGTAAGGTCTTATGAGTTAAGGATTAGTGAGGAAAATATCTATGATACCATAGGCCTTCCAGAAGAATCAGTGTCAAATTTCAAAAGTGATCACCTTAAATGTTCCAAAAAGAGAAGTTTTCTGGGTATGGAAACAGATTTTACATGCTGTAACCAACTCCGACAATTTGTTTCTGAAGAAAGCCTCCAGTTCAGTGAAGATGAAAATCCTTATCATTATGTTCCATTAGATCGTGGCTGCTTAAGTTTGGCGGAGAGTTCCTCAAATTCTGATTCACACTCTCACAAGTCTGTTGCAGATAAATTATCAGAGGAAGTAGATGAAATCTGGAATGACCTGGAGAATTATATCAAGAAAAATGAAGAAAAGGCACGAGATCACGTCCTTGCGGCTTTTCCTGTCTGCAAAGATGAGTTTGATAAGCAAGCATCTAGCAGAACTACTGGTGGACCAAATAAAGATATAAAATATTCATTAACTATGCTCCCACTACCGGAAAAAAGTGCTTTGTCAAAAACTTTGCCAAACAAGGTAGCTAGGTTAAGTGAAGCCAACATTAAGTTTGAAGAGGCAACATCATATAAAGCAAATTCACTAACAGATCTCAACAGATCTTCACTCTCAAATGACAGAGGTTTTGCTGATAGCCTTTATGAATCTCCCAATAATATATTCTGCACAGTAAATACAATAAATACTAATGGTGAACTGGATTCTGTGGATAAAACAAAGAATCGTGTTTTTATGATGGCAAGACAATACAGTCAAAAAATCAAAAAAGCAAACCAGTTTTTGAAAGTAAAAAGTGCAGAGCAAGAGCAATTTTTGAGTCGGCAACCGAAATCAAAGCACAAGGACTTGGCGGCCATTTTAGAAGAGAAGAAACAAGGTGGACCTGCCATTGGTATGCTTATATTTTCCCTCATTTTTTAAACTGATTTGTTGAATATTTGAGCACAATGACTTATAGGTATACTTTACACATC
Source organism: Masticophis lateralis (assembly GCA_030761175.1). NCBI lineage: Eukaryota > Metazoa > Chordata > Lepidosauria > Squamata > Colubridae > Masticophis > Masticophis lateralis. Next base: position 84,816,727 of record JAUDYJ010000001.1, on the reverse strand, counting down.
CATTGGTCAATATTTCTTTGAATTGACTGAAAAATTCCAATTAATATACTTATGCTAGCATTTCTGTCATTATGAGTAAGAACTATTCCTCTGTTAATGCAGCCTAGGACTATGTTGGCTTTTTTGGCAGCTGCAGCACACTGTTGGCTTAAATATGAGCTGCAGCTGCCAAAAAAGCCAACAGTCCTAGGTTGCATTAACAGAGAGATAGAATCAAGATCACGTGATGTGTTAATACCACTTAATAATGCCTTGGTAAGACCACACTTGGAATATTGCATCAAGTTGGGTCGCCACAATGTAAAAAAAAATATTAATACTCTAGAAAGAGTGCAGAGAAGAGCAACAAAAATGATTAGGGGACTGGAGGTTAAAACATATAAAAAACAGTTTCTGGAATTGGGTATGTCGTGTTTAATGAAAGGAAGGAATAGTTGAGGTGGGGAGACATGATAGCAGTGTTCCAATATTTCAGGGGCTGCCACAAAGAAGGATCAACTTATTTTCCAAAGCACCAGAAGGCAGGACAAGAAGCAATGGATGAAAACTAATCAAGGAGAGAAGTAAGCTAGAACTAAGGAGAAATTTCCTGACAGTTAGAACAATTAATCAGTGGAACAACTTGCCTCCAGAAGTTGTGAATGATCCAGCACATAAGGTTTTTTTGAAGAGATTGGACAACCATTTTCTGAAATGGTATAGGGCTTCCTGCCAGAGCCGGGGGTTGGACTAGAAGACTTCTAAGGTCCCTTCCAACTCTGTTATTCTGATTTGAATTTTATAGTACTGGCAACTAATTGGCTTTTAAATTAAGCCACATGTCTGATTTAATTCAGAAAAGCAGTGAGTTGCTCAGTGCATTTAAGAACTTGCCTAGCATAAATCTAAACAGTTGCATAACTTCATTTAATTAAAAAAATGTTGGAGGACAAAGGGTGGGGGCCTGCCAGATCACTACAGAAGAGGTTGCTCCGCTGGGCAGGGATCACTGCATTTCCTAGATACCATCATATGATTTTAGCATCGGGAGACAGAAAACTGCTTAGGATGTAGTTGCAGGAATAAGTATGTAGAATAAATGATAGAAGAAACTGTGTAGCAGTTGTGTCAGGCATGAACAATTGGACCCACACATGCACAGTTCAAGCTAACTACTTTAATTATGTTCTCTCTATAATACAGGAATCTACCCAGTCTGGCAGCCTATTCCTAGGAACAATTAGATAAGGCTTCAAGGAATTTAGGGCAGGTTGATCTTAGTCCTTTTGCAATTATGCAGTGACTTCAGGCTAGCTCCATGCTTGATCCCTTTTCCCACAGTATGTCATCATACATGTTACAGTCGGTTTGGTATAGTGGTTAAAAGCATTAGTCTAGAAACTGGGAACCATAACATCTAGTCCCATGTTAGCCATGAAGCCAGCTGAATGGCCTTGCTCAGTCCTAGGAAGTAGGCAGTGGCAAATCACTTTTTGAAAAAGGAAACCTTGCCAAGAAAACTTCATGGATTTAGTTCAAGCAATTGCCAGAAGTAAACACTGACTTGAAGACAACCAAAAATACAATTAAGGGATACATATATTACATAGATGGATTTCACTTAGGCTTCTGGTTGCATGAACTTCATGTACCTGTTAGCTCCACAGACATCCTTCTTGAGAAGATGGAGGAGAAAGCACAGGAAATGGGAAAGATCTCTGTGTTTCAGATCAGATGTTCATCTATATTTGTTTTGCAGTAATGGCATGTTAAAATCTGTGACACTTGACTAAAAGTTTATTTTAAAATATCCTTATTTATCAGGAAATGTTAACTTGTACTGGTGGTATTGTCATTATTTATTAAGGTTAATTAAAACTTCCCTTTGTTTTTTAGGCGCAAGAATTGCTGAATATTCTCAACTATATGATCAAATTGTATTCCGGGAAACCTCACCCAAAACACAGAAGATTACTTCTCAAGAAACAAACATAAGATATTCTTCACCTGTGTCCACGTCTCACTTAGCTGCAGAATGCTTAAAAGCTGAAAATTGGCTTTTGCACTCAACATACAGTAATGGAGAACTTTCTGACTTTTCTCCGTGGCCAGAAACTCCTCACCTGAAGACAAAAAGCTCCCTTATAGAAATGGGGATGATGCCAAATGTGAGACCTGTAACCTGCTCAGTGCCTTCCTTTCAGACTCCTCTTTGTCCACACATTCCTGCACAAAGGTGGAGTGCTATTATAAATCAGCCCAATAAAGAGAACTTGTACCACAGTCACCTTTATAATTCTTTAGGGAGGACAGAGAGCAATACAAAGCCACAGGCATATAGCAGATCACAGTCCTCTTGTTCCATTGTGCTCAACAAGTCTGAAGAATCAATCAATTATCCACCTGAAATGAGGAAAAAGAATTTGCATTCCAACAAAAAATTTCTAACTGATCACTGTCAAGAATCAGTGTCTATTGCTACCCCTGGCCATTCAACATACGATGGGACAAAGCAGACTTCAGAAAACATCTCAGATGTTATTCTACAAGATTCTCAGAAAATTTTGAGAGTTAAAAGGAATTTGCCCTCAAATGCACAAATAGCAACCCACAATTATTTTAGTAATTTCAAAGATACTGACAATGGAGAAGGAGATGATGATGATTATGTTGAAATTAAATCTGAAGATGAGGGATCTGACTTAGAAACTTTCTGTAACCAGACAAAGGACTTGGATCCTAAAGTGAATCCACACTCTACTCCTTTAGAAACTCACAGTGGCAAATTGCTGGATCCTTCTAACCTGTCAGATTCTTTCTTGACAACATGTGATGATTCCGACAAATTGAATGATTACTTATGGAGTGTGCCATCTAGTAATCAGCCAAATATTGTCCAATCCCTAAGGGAAAAATTTCAGTGTCTCAGTTCAAGTAGTTTTGCATAATGTTGCCTTTCCCCCCCAATTCCATTGTTCAGCCTTAATATGATAGTTACAGTATGATCACCAGTTCTTGTAAGTCATATTGTTGTGTGTGTTTGTGTGTGTATTTTTAATTACCATTATAGGAACAATACCTTGCATTTGTGTCATTCTGTTCTATATTGTGTAATTTTAGTGACTTTAGTATGTATTAGAACTGGCCACATACACAAGAATTTCATAGAAAGAGAAACAAGAAGAACAGTAGAACATCTTCAGTGGTTAAACTTTAGGTATTCGTAATTTATTTGCTTAAACACAGAAGAATGAACTGCTTTGGCTTAACCGAAATGTACTAATCTGTTATATGTATGTACTGGTTACGTTTCCACACAGTTCTAATTAAGTAAAACTGCAAATGGTACAGACCAAATGGATCTTTGGGATCAGGCAAGAACATTTTTCAGGAATTCTAGTTTAGAAAATTCCCCCTTTTCCTCCAATGCACTAAATACATTATTTCTACCCCATCTCCAATCATGTTTCCAACTCACAAATTTTATACCCACAAATCAACAGCAGTTTAGGACCCACGTGCAAAGTCTTCGCACTGGCTTTGGCATCAGTTTGAAGGAGTCTTGGCACAAGTTCCAATCTCCAGCAACCAGTGAGAGGACGTGTATACATGCCCTTATCAGTCTTAACATCCATCATGCAAGTGAGCCTAAAGAAAAATTTAAAAGTAGACCGACCAACTAAATAGCTTCTTCAGGTTGGAATGCTAGATCACTTTTATTTTTCTTGTATCAGGAAGCTGCCCCAACTTCAGCAGAAAAACTGACTGCAAATCAAAATGTGTTTAGTAAACAGGTGAAAAATAAGTTCATATGAATTTAGGGATTAATTTAATAAAATATGTAAATTAATATAAATATAGTAATAGGAATTCAGATACAGTAACAAGGTTGTGTCTGCTTTATTATACTGGAGGGTGTTTGTTAATCTGAAAAAATAATGAAATATGTAACGTCATATGAGGGACAAGCGTCAGTATATTTTGAGTACTTTTTAACCTTGCTGGCAGGGAATAAAAATAACTGAAATTCAATATGGATGAGTACCTGAGACATTGTTTTTGTAAAAGCAAAGGGAATGATAATGATTTTCTGGTCTGGATGAAAAAATGCTGAGGAATCCAACCTCAACTTTTTTATATAGTTCATGATTGTACATAGCTATCCCAAAATTAGATAAAGGTATTTAATTTTGGGGGGGGGGGAAACTGCTTTATAAAATATGTACAGTAGCCAAAATAGAAAGAAAACTGTTGTTCATTTGTGTGAATATTGTGTTTGCATTTGGTTAGTTGAATAACTCAGATCATCACACATTTTTCTGAAAATATTTTAAATAGATTTACAGTTTCAGAAGGCTAACTATTCAGATTTTCAGCCTGCTTCAAGGATATTTTTTTCTAAGTTCTTGTGTTTAAACAGAATCAAGTAGGTGCCGTTTCATCCACAAAATGTAAGTTAACATTTGGGTGACTAGATAGGCCTACAAAGCCATTAAGTGCTTCTGGACCTATTACTTCATTAATTATCATGGGCAGAACAAAAATATGGGGAAAGTAAAGAATGGTTGCTAAAATTAGAATATTGGGGCCAGAGAATATTGTATGTAACAGGCTTGCTATCACATGTACTGTACATTCTTTGTTGTCCAATTCTAAAGGTGGGCATATCATCTCTTTCATAATTTACAGCTCTCCTTCAGAACTTTGAAGAGATTTTAGAGGAGCCTTATTTTTATCCGGATAATAAAAAAAAGTCTAATTGTTTTTTTTTAAATCTATTCTGTATTCACTGGTAGTACCTGCACTATACTACTGGACAAATGCAAAATGAAGTTGCTTATTCTGGATGAATTCACACCAATTTTCCTAGTTTCAACATATCACATGTTACTGTTTTATTCTATTCATAAGAAATAGACCCTGTCTGTTGCACTTTTACATAACTCATTTTGTAAAGACTATGTAAAGATATATGTACATGTAGAAGAGTCCTTTTTCTCTTTTGTTATGCTTAAAAGCTGACTTTAAAGCATGTCAAACCTGTAAGTAAATGCTGCGTAGAAAAAAATAAATAAATACTACTTGCTTGCAGCAGTTACCTCAATAGACTTTTTAATGAAGTACTTTAATTTCGCAGAAATAAATTGCAGAGGCTCTATTTTTTTTTAAAGAAACTATCTTTTAAAGCTTTACTGTACCAACCCTTCAGTAACCTAGTTCTGCAATTTTTGTCTTTGCCTGTCCATGCAACAGCCATAGCAAGAATGGGGGATTTCTATACCCAGTAAACTAGTCAAAGTAGTGAAAGGCCTAGGCAAGATGAATATTAATATTTTCACTCAAAATAACCTTTCCTGCACTGCTAAGTCATATTCAAATCACTACAGCTAATTTGGAAAAAGCCCTGTCTAGACTACTAGGAGTGGAATCTAATTATGAAAAATTAAAATAACAGGCCAGGAGTAAAGTCTACAAAGCAAACCTACTATCAGTGTCTTTGGCCAGCTGCCAGAACTTACTAGCAGCTACAAATACAACCAAATACAAAAAGGACAGTTGCCAAATTCTTTAAGATAGTGGGGAAAAACATTTTGCAGTTTTTGTTTGACTGCTGATGCCAACAGCAATCATTGCCCGTTGCTGGCTACTAACTGCTGTTTTAAATTTTCCAGTGTTTCAGATCTGTGTTCCTCAAATATACCAGTAGGTAGTCCTTGACTTAAAATAGTTTGTTTAGTGACTGAAGTTACAATGGCACTGAAAAAGTGTTTTTCATACTTATGACCATTGCATCATCTCCACAGTCACTGAATCAAAATTCAGATGCTTGGCAACTGATTCATAGTTATGATGGTTGCAGTATCCCAGGGTCCTATGAACACATTTTGCAAGGTTCTAACAAGCAAAGTCAATTGGGGAAGCCTGATCCACTTGTGTGATTCACTTAACCACTTGATTCATTTAATGACTGGTAATGTTCATAAAATCAGGGCTGTGCAAATGATTACTCACTTAATGACCACATAGAATAGAATACTATATTGGCCAAGTGTGATTGGACACAAGGAATTTGTCTTGGTGCATATGCTCAGTATACATAAAAAGACAAGATACATTCGTTAAGGATCATAAAGTACAACACTTAATGATAGTCATAGGATACAAATAAGCAATCAAATCATATTAGGAAACAGTCAATATAAATCATAAGTATACCAACAACAACTTAGCAACCAAAATCCTGGTCCTAACTCTGGTAAGTCTAAGACTACCTATAGTGCATAATGGACTGGCAATTTCTGTCTAGCAACCCTATACTCAACAATGGGGGTAGATACAAAAAAAAACAAACCCCAAATCCCGTCCGAATTAGTTTTTTTTCGTGGTAACTTCATGATTACATCTACCTCTTAACAAAAGTATAAACTGCTCCAGCTTTCTCCCAGTCTGTTTTCTAATCTGCCAATCAAGTGTGCCACATTGGAACTCATACTTTCCCTTTCAAATGATAATATGGCCATAGCAACACCAGGAGTGCATTCAACATGAAGGGCTTTATTTTTTAACTAATACTTTTTAAAATTGTCTTTAAAGGCTCAGTAAGATTTATCTCCAAATATGTAACCTGAAAATTTTGAGACATTAACTACTTTTCCCACAGGAAGACAAGTCCTCTGCTCAGTACCCAAGAGGCAACTGGACTTTCTGGGGATTTTTTTTTTAAGACGTTTTGCTTCTCATCCAAGAAGCTTCTTCACCTCTGAGTGGATGGTGGGGAATGGGAGGATTTATACTCCTTGCAGACAGCTGGTCATTTCCATTCTTTTGTAGGAGGTTAGCACTTTTTAATGACCAGCAAATGACCAACTGTCTGCAAGGAGTATAATTCCTTTCATTCCCCACCATCCAGCCAGAACTGAAGAAGCTTCTTGGGATGAGAAGCGAGACTTCTTCAAAAAAAAAAAAAAAAAAAAAACCACCCAGAAAGTCCAGTTGCCTCTTTAAAAAAGCCCTTTGCGACAACACCGTTCTAGTTTGCAGCCTCGCCAGCGCCCTCGGTTACCTGCGAGGCCTTTTTATTTCTCGCCCCGCAATACGGGAAGGAAGTGCAACCGACACTCTACGCCGAGCTTGGCTCCGCCTCGCCTCCAGCAGAGGCTGGAGCCAACCCAGAGCTGTCCGGCGGCCAGCACCCTACTCCGCCTCCCTTCCAGCCACACCACACGAGTCCTTCCCCAGAGCCCAGCTCCTCCTCCTCCTCCTCCTCGCCGGGAAGCACCGGGCACTCGTCGGCAGTCTTCTTCCCAGCAAAAATGAGGTTTTCCGCCTTACGCCGCCTGCTCTGCAGATCAGCGGGGCCCGCCAAGAAAAGCATCGGCGGCTTCCCTGGCAAAAGGCTGCGCCCCGTGCCGGCCGCTTTCCCTGCGGCTCTCTCGCCCCAGAGAGGGATAAGCAGCACGCGGCGCTGCGGCGAGAAGCAACAAGGCACCAGCAGCGAAGGCGCTCAAAGCTCCGCGCTGAGGTAGGCGGCTCCCCCGTGTGTGTGGAGGGGGGGTATGTATGTATGTATGTATGCATGCATGCATGCATGTATGTAATATAAAGAAAAAGAAGGTGCCGGCTGCCAAATCCCACCACTCGTTCTTTCATAACTAGAAAGTGGCCGGCCGGCACCGCACGTGGGAGACTTCTCAAACCCCGCCTTCGCGTTGTTGGGACTGATGCAATAAAGCCTGGAGGAGGAGGAAGCGTGGAGGAGGAGGAGGAGGAGGAAGTGGCAGCTCTCAGAGCCAATCAGCCTGAAGAAAGGGAAAGGCGCGGGGTTTTTTTTCCCGGATCACGTGACTACCCTCTTTCCCGCCCTCCTCTGCCGGCTTGTAGAGTGTGGAATGTTAGCGGACCGGGACTGAGTGGGAAGTTCAAAAGGTTTGCCACGTACGACAGCTCTGGAGCCAGCTGTTTGCATCTGCGTTGTTGTGGTTGCGGTTGCAGCCATCTAGGACTTGTTCATCATTAATTTCCTGTCCTTTTTTTCCCCCTTTGAAATCCGTGGCAATTATCGCTTGTCCAGTGGGTTTTACGACTTTCTTTAAAAGCTGGCCAAGAGAAATAGCGCATCGTATCTTTTTTTCGGCCTTTTAGATAATTCGTACACTCTGTGCTTGTCTTTGATAAATAAAGATTAGATTTAATTTGTATTATACTTGCCTTGCATTGGGTTTACTGCCTTGCGGTTTTGAAGGGACCAGCCCTCTTGCCTGACAGGTTGGTAGATTTGGCTTTATTTCCAGCTGTAAATCTGCAACGATATATACCTTAATCTACAGACAGGTCCCTTTGAACTTTAAACGACTCACGTTGGATATAGTATCTATATCTATATCTATTGTATTGTACAATACAATAGATATAGTATCTATATTGTATTGTATTATATTGAATTGAACTGCGTTGTAAGGCAGTTATGATTTGGGGAAGACCTACTTTTAGAAACCAAAGGTTTCTTGTCAGGCAACATAAAAAAATATGGAACATCAAGGCTATATAACATAGAAACTGGCAACAATAAATAGGGAAGATTTTTTTACAGTTTTGTAGTTTATCTTGCTAATTCTTTAAAAAAATATTTTCTTCAAACTAAACACCGCTCTCTTACTTACTAAAAGTTGACCTAGATGAAAGTGCCTGACAAACAGTGCACTCCAACAAATTACAAAGGGCAAACACAAATTAACAGATAAACTTTTATGGATTATTAGTTTATGAAGTTGTCTGATGATGCAACTTGAGACTTATTGTGGGTGGTGATGTTATGCTCAGTCAATATATAATGGTTGAAAATAATATTAATACATTTATTATTATTTCAAGAGAAATCATTGAAACCTCAAGAAGAGCCTTGCATCTACTGAAGCACGAACACCCTAAATTTAAACCAACACTTTCTGTTATACAGGTAAGGCAAAAATAAACCCTGCAGGATTTGAGTTTCAAACGTGGGCTGTGTTTTGTGGAAGAAAGGAATATTATGGAGTCATAATATTTATATGACTACAACCACTGATAAAATCAAAATCTATAAATATACAGTGGCATTAAAATCTATGTGATAACTAGAAAGTAGAGATAGGTTTTGTAAGCGTTTCTGTTGCATGTTGAACAGATAGCTGATAAGAATAATATATTCTTACATTTCCTTAATAGGTGGATGTAATATACTGCAATCAAATTTCAGATGAGCTTAAATTTCCATTATCCCTCAATAAGAATCACATGGTTTTGGATCTAGTGATATCCCTTCCTTTGTAGCCCTCCTAAAAAAACAGGATTGGATTTTGGATGCTGCTTTAGAACATAACTCAGTATGGAGTGCCAGACAATTAAGGGGGAATTAATACAAATGGTCCCTTGGGTTTATGCCAGTGGCAGGCAGTCTGTTGCTCTTCATTGTTTACGTAGTTTTAAGAGTTGTAAGAATTGAAATCCAACACATCTTTATGGAGTCAGGTGTGAAAAGCTGCACTACGCTACAATTTCTTATTGTGCTAATGTTTCATCTTCTGCTTAGGAAACCACCATGTATGCATGCCATATTTGTTGCAATGAATCAGCCCTTATACCTAGGAGAGTCAAAATGCTAGACTATTCCTGTACAGGCTCCTAGTCTTTTCATTTTTTTGTTGATTTGTTTTTGCTGTGTATCAGAAAATCATGCTACTATGTTTCCATTTCTATCTGTTTTGCTTCTGTACTACTGCAAGTATATGAAAGGGTCAGGCTTTGCTAAAGTAATTTCAAAAATTTGCAAAGCATTTCCATATCGTGGATGTTGTGAAAAATGTTTGATAATCCTCCCTAAATTTGCTCCTTACATGGTAGCTGTGGAATACAATCATTTTCTATTCAGTTCAGTTAATCCTATACTCAATTTCAAATCTGTTATTTCTTGCCACTTTTACTTCAATTATGACTTGCAGACCATTGTTTTTCCAGAATATTTTATTTAGCCTATTACGATTTTATTCCTTTTCTATTTTTATTCAAGGTTGGTGATGATGGTTTGGGACAAGAAATTATCAGAAACATTGCTAAAGAGGTAAAAATATGAAAAATTCCCCACTAAAAAAAAAATTAAGTATTGAAAGATGGTTGAATTTATTTGAAATCCATTTTTTCCTTTTAGATTGGCATGGATATTGTTCATATTTGTCTTCCCCATGACAGTACTGAAAATGAGGTAAACATTTTTAAAATTCTACTTATTTCTGTATTCTGTATTGTTGGATTAAATCTTTGATATCTTGGAAAACACTGGATACCATCCATTAATATAGGGGTGTTAAACTCATGGCCCATAGGCCAGATGCATCACGTGCTGGCCACCCCTACCCCCATTTTAGTGAAGGGGAAAAAGTCACAATATGTCACATGACGACAACATGATGCCACGAGTCTGACACCCCTGCATTAATATAATCTTAGAAATAATTATCTCAATCCTATGCAAGTTTGCTCTACTTTCTGAAAAGCTATGGGATTCAATTAATTTAGTGAGTAAAATAGTATTATTTGCATATGTATATTATAACTGCAATTGCTTAGTTCATAAACACATTCAGTCCAAATAAAATCTCACTGAGATATTTAAATATGACATCTTTAGTTCTATCCAAATAAAAACGAGTACGGTTGTTTATTTATATCTGCATTGCTATCAGAAGGTACTTTACCAATCAGAATCCAATAGCTATTGAATGTAAAATGTCCATATAATCAAAAAAGTTTCAGCTCAGTACTATTTGGGGAATTATTTTCAGGATTATCACTGCAGTGATCTCATGCTTCATTTTATGTGATTTATATGTACTGGTTTTACAATGGCATGACTACAAAATGAGCAACAACAAAAACAACAAAAACAGTGTGGCATAAATTTAAAGACTCCTTTGTGCAAAAAGAAACATTTCTATGCACAAATAGTTATTTTTCTTAAGTGTAGCTTTTCAAGTGATATCAAAAGCTACAACTGAAAAGATAAGCTTTTCTCTATTAGGTAGGGAAATTATCTGATCCAAGTTTATAATCAAACAATAAATCAACAGGATTTCAAAAAGAAGTTAAAGCTATGATGCTATATCCAATAATCTGGGAATAAGCCATAAAATGTAGTGGGACTTGCTTTTGTGTAGACATACATACACAATTTTATATATTTTAACAAAAATGTACATTTATGAAAAGACATATATTATCGAGAATTGAATGTGAACCATAGTTAATACATATGAAGAGCTAAATTACTACCAAGCACAGAGTTTACCAAAAGTGTTTCCTGCAGGATTTCACAAAAAAATCTTTATTATTAATATTATAGCATTTTCCCCTAAGGGAAAATGCTGATTTCTGCCAGCACAGGATTATTTTCATGTTTCAATCCCACAGATTAAACTAGACATAAACTATTAAATGTGTCTGAAGCTTAATTACGGTACATGTTCTGGCAAGTTTATCTAAAAAACTTTATCAAAGTTTTCAGACCTGGCAAGTTGGCACAGTGCAATGAAAATATAAGCTCTCTTTTGAGGTAAACTTTATTTCTGGTGCCCACATGGACATACCCACTATGGTAATCTAAAAGTGGCTTACTGGTGCCTTCTTTCAGAGTGCTTTCATCAAATTACTATGCTATTCTTTCACAATGGCTTGCTGTCAGCCTTACCAGGTAGATCAGAAAGGAAATATAAGCAGATGACCTAATTCTATTTTATTGTAATGCTAACAGAATCGTACAAGTCTGAAACTTGAAATCTCTCACCATCTCTTTTAACAGCCTGATAAATTAGGGAGAATCTTTTCTATGTTTGTTTCACTCTCCTTTATGTAGCTGTGGGCTCATCCTCCTTATCTGATTGTTCCCTAAGCAACTCTTCCTCCCCTCCCCCCTCCCCCCACATACCATTACACTTGCCATATTCAACCTATTAGCTTTTTATCAGGCTTTGCCAAGGTCGTCTAAATGCTATCACTTCCTTTGTAGGTTAGCTCAAATGTATTTGTGCCTGTTTGTTTATAGTTCTCCAAGATAACTTTATCCCCTTGCATTCTGTTCTGAGAAGCTGAGAAATAAAAGAAAGTTTAAAAGTATGGAGAATATTGGTTATTAATAATGTCAGGTCTTAATGATTTTTAATTGCCCCCCAATATTGGAGGCAAAGAGCCAGTTTTGTATAGTGTTTAAAGGCAGGAGCCTAGAAAGCAGGCTAGAGATTATAAATTCTAGTCCTGCTTTAGGCACAAAGCCAGCTAGGTGACCTTGGGCCAGTTCCACACTCTCAGTCCTAGGAAGCAGGCAGAAACACCGCGGCAGGAAAACTGCAGGGACATGTTCAGACAATCATGAGGAATCGTAAACTTACTCAAGGTGCATTTATGAGTGTGTGTGCACACACACATACACACCTGCCAACAAGTACTAAAGATGGTGTGCCTGAATGCCATGGGAATGCAAGCTACCGGAGGACATGAGTAAAAGAACACAACTGTGGTGTGTTTTGCCATGTGGATTTCCCAGGCTGACGCTTATGGGAAGAAAATATTGATATATACTTTTACATATAACTCCTCTTCCATTTTGTGGATACTGAGTCCTTAAAAAACAGACAGCTACCTTCTTCATGTTCTTATAATTTCCTCCCTTACCATACTTCACTAGAGAATATTTAGGGAAGTACAGTGGGCTGTATGAGTAAGGGGAAAAAAGGAGTATCCTATTATTTTCGCAGAGGTCTACTATCGTGGTCTGCAGGTTTTTTCATGACCCTTGGATTTTCCAGTGAAACATCAGGTACAGATTCCATGTACAATATTCATTCACTTATCTGATGTGTTGGATTTTTTCCATGCTGAAATTATGAGTTTTATCTTTGTTGCCTTCTTTTTACTGAATAGAACAGTAAAAAGTGCAACTGACAGTAATTGTGCAACTTTGCTATGACTGTTCTTTCTGTTGACTGTCCGAACTTGTGGATTGCTGCAGATTCAAGCTTTGTATTGATATCTGACTCCCACACACCTCCTTAATTTGCTTGCACGTAACCTCATTCTCATTCGGTTCCTTTATCATGGAGCACCATTCCTCAGTTGGACACTGGAATGATGTAGTTCATGTTATAAATGACATAAGCACAGTAGGGTCATAATTGATTTTTTTTTTTTACAAACGCTCATAATTGTGAGTGTATTTTTGCAAATGAAAGAGCAATTTGCCATTAGGCAGCTTCTTGATATTTTAAACTTCCAATAACTATATATGATAGCATTTTTTATTGGTAACAGGGATCTTTTAAAATTTGGCTTTGTTAACCTTGTATATTACCTTTTAGGTTATAGGTGAAATTATAAAACTCAATGAGGATCCTAGAATTCATGGCCTCCTCCTCCACCTTTGCAGAGAATCATACACAAGCAAAATATTGAATGCTGTGAAACCAGAGAAAGATGTGAATGGGTAAGTTAAACTTTGTAAATTTCGCTGAGCAGACCTGGATTTTACATCTTAAAAAAAGTTGTGCAAGCATATGGATTTTATACTTCCTAAGATCAGATGAATAAGAAAAAAAAACTAGTAGTTTTCCGAAATTAAACATAAAGCTATTCTGTAAATGATGTTGGTTAGAATACGACCTTAATATTCTGCAAACCCACAAAAGAGAGTGTTCAAAGATATCAGATGTTGTTTTTAAGGCCCTTCTTAAAGTCTTTTATCCTATTCCAAGATGCTGAAATGCATCCGTACCAGGGATGAAATGCTCCCAGTTCGGACCGGATCACGTGATCCGGTAACAATCATGGCGGGTGGTTTGGAGAACTGGTAGTGATCGCAGCGCAAGAAGGGCCGGATTTAGATGAAAAGAGGCCCTAGGCTATTCCACTTATGAGGCCCTTTCACCTCCCATTTTTTTCGGTTCAGTGTTTTAGTGTTCACTGTTTTTAGAATAGTGTAATTTTAATTTTGCTAACAATTTGAATGTAGGTCCCTCTTGATCTTGAGGCCCTAGGCTGAAGCCTAGTTAGCCTATAGGAAAATCCGGCCCTGAGCGCAAGGCTCCGCCCATTCACCGGTTGTCGTTACTTCCTGATTTTAACCAGGAAGTAATGTGTTTTGTACCTTTTGCGCATGAGAAGGTTTTGCTTTTTTGCTTTTAAAAGTTTACAAAAAGGCTGTGAGGATCACAGCTGAGCCGCGCGATTGTCAGAGCCTTTTTAAAAATCTTTTAAAAGGATTTCTTTTTCAACCTATTCGGCGGAATAGGTTGTTAAAAAAAAAAAAAGATCACGCACCACAGCTGATCACACACACACCCCGTGCGCTGTTCTACTTACCCCATGCCTCCTTTTGGTGTGCTGTGCACTCGCACACCTCACATTTGGTGCGAGATGCGCATGTGCAGTACACATTTGGCATACGTGTGCATGCGCAGCCAGGAAACCAGTAGTAAATCGGTTCAGATTTCACCACTGATCTGTACTGCTAAACTGTAAGAGCAATGACAAAAGCCAATTACTTAAACAATAAAACCAAGTCAGATATATCTAATATACAAACAAATAACAGATTTTTCTCAGCCATATCTAGATGTTTTAGGGATACTCTTCATTCCTATCTCTTTGGGGCCAAGCAAAACGGATGTGAAAGCTCAGGTAGCATTGTGACAAAGGAATTAAGAGTTTCGCAGCTGCCTTTAAAAAATATAGACCTTGGCTCCTTCTGAAGAACACTGGGAATAACTTGCCTATCCAGTGATTTACAGAAGAGAATTTAGACCATGAGGGTCTCACTAGGCTTTGACTAGCATATAAATTGCTGTCCTTAAAAAGTAGATTGGGCTGGAATTTGGGATGGCTGGGAGTAGTTTTAAGAGGCAGAAATTGGAACCTAGAAAAGCCAAAATTCTGGTTTGGGAACCCAGAGGCTACAACAAAGAAGTTAGCGATTGATTGCAGGTATTGGGGTGCAGTTTTTAGTTTCCAGGTTTTAGGCCTGATTTGTCACTCCTACTTTTCTCCTCCGAATTGTATTCAGACTAATTACCTGGGCTATTGGAACCAGGGGTGGGAGGGACAGGGAGAATGAAGAGCAGAAGACACAAATGAGAAACCTTTAAATATTGAAATGATTCACTGAGAGTATTTTTTTTAAAACATCGGCAGATCAAGGATAGACAATCTAAGACTTCATGGTTAAGGAGTATGTGAGGCCCAAGCTGGGCAGAGCTGGACTAAGTTATTAGGATCCACACACTAATCAAAAAGATGAGCTTATTACTGAAGCCTTTGCATTGTCCTTGTATCATGATTTTTCTTTAAAAAAAAACCCCAAAGCTTTTGCTTGCATTTTCTTACATAAATTACTGAGGACTGTCACATTCTCTTATTTTTGTTACAGAATAACAGATTTTAATTTGGCAAGATTAGTACATGGAGACCTACGTGAATGTGTGGTTCCCCCTACTGCCAGTGCAGTGATCAAACTTCTGGAAAAGCAAGGTACAACACAGTAGTATATTATGTTTATTATCTCAGATCACTGTTCTTAGCTTGTCTTGACTCATGTTTGATCTTCCTGGTTGAAATATAACTTCTCAATGACACCTTGTCTAAATAATCGGCCAACCTTGCAAATTCGTTTTTCAGCTAGAATCAATATTATTTATTAAAGTAAATGGGACAAATCTAGCGTCCTACTGATTGCAATGCTCATTTGCAATGGAATTGGCAGTGGTTTCTGCTGGGCCACTTATTTGTATCTGAATTGCTAATGGGCATAAAATGTTGATGCTACTCAGAGAAAAAAGAAGAGAAAGCTGTTGCTTCTTACCTTCCTTTTACAGTACTGAAAAAAAGCAGAAAAAAACCCAGAAAAAAAGCATATGAAAAGAGGAAATAAACTGCCCAATCCTTTTTCTTTCTTTATTGGTTTGCCTGTGAGGTTCCCACTGTTTACTACACAATCTCCACTCCACAATAAATTGTGGGTTGTGAGTTTATTCATGATCATTGAAATAATCACTGACAAGAAGATATGATATTTAGACGTATGCATGTCTCAAACACGATCTGAAGAAGCTGTCTGCTGTTTCTTAATGTCATCCAACATTTTTCAGATTTCCACAGGAGGCTGAAAAGTAGTGCCATTTGTTAAAGTTAATGGGACTAATCAATAGCAGAAACGTGTTTCATGCATAAATATGCACAAGATTTTTCTACTTATTTACTTCTGAATGATAGAGTTGTTCATGATCATCTGAGCCAGCTGTGAGTTTACACATAATAGGCCATTAAAATTTGGCAGAGAATTTGGCAGTGTCTGATTATATTTTTGACTTTTAATATACTGTATATATTAAATATACAGTATTTAATATATACAGTATTAAATATATATATTTAATATATACAGTATTAAATATTTAATACTGTATACATATATACAGTATATATACAGTATTTAATATTTAATATACTGTATATATTAAATATACAGTATGTATTTTGTATACTTTTAAATACACAGTATTTTAATATACTGTGATGATATTATAGCATTTCATATTTGAAGCTGAAAAGATACTTTGGAGAGGATATAGATGCATGTACAGGATCTCACCAAGTGGCACCTACTGAAAAAAGCTGCATGTTTTCCTGGGCTCATGAGGTAGCTGTGCAATACCAAGGAAATACAGGTCTGAATTAAGGAGAGTAGCATTTCCATATACTCTAAAAGCATCTTATTGAACTTTGCTGGTACTTAACTCAGAGTCCTATTTTAGCGATGTTGGTTTTAAAGCACTTTTTCAAGTGCTGCTGATCTCTAATATTAAAGATGCAGATTCATGCTTGGATGATGCTAGAGTGAGGAAGGAAAAACAAACCAAACTTCTGAATGCTCTGCACCTCAAAATGAGTTTTATGCGTTTGTGTGTAGAGTAGAACAGAGGTCCTCAACCTTTACGGCTTGCTGGCGTGGTGGGGGGAGGGGAGAGAGGAACTTGGCCACACACGCAAGTTGAGCTGCACACACATGTGCATGCACGTCAGCCTCATGCAAATTGAACTGTGTGTACGTGCATGCCAGCCCACCACTCATGGGGCCCGGTTCTGAATAGGCCACAGCTCAGTAGTGGGCCGGGGGTTGGGGACCCCTGGAGTAGGTGAATGATTGAAAGAGAGGATATTATAGGTTATGAAAGGGTGTGATATAGAATGACCTCTATTTAAATTAGTAGGACTTCTGAGATTTTAATAGAGGGTATAGAAGTAAGAAATTGCTATTGTAAATTTTAAAAAATAGAATATCACGTGTATCTGTTTGGCACTGGATACAATTAAGATGACTAAACTAGCAACATTTGCATTAAAATATGTATTATTTTTAATTGAGCATATTATTATATTTTTGATTTCACCTTTTGTTTCACAAGGAGGTGAACTTGTGTAATGCTTCTTCCTTCTATTTTTTCCATTATAGCAACCCTGTGAGGTGGGGCTGGATTGAGAGAGAGTGACTGGTCCAGAGTCACCCTGCCAGCTTTTATGCCTAAGGGAGTCCTAGAACTCACAGTCCCCTGATTTCTTGGACAGCACTTTAAACTACTACACCAAATGTAGTAGTTTAAAGTTTAAAGTGGATTAATGTTGTCATTAATATTTCTGCTAATATTTCACCAAAACCACATTTTTTCATATACATGCATAAAAAACTACTTTTAGTCTCTCAGTCTGTCAAACTTAATCAGTGTGCTCTGTGTCACACTGATTTTGATCATAGAAAAAAAAAAATTCCTAAACTATAGTGCAGGTCTATCCTATTTTTTTTTTAATAGGATTGTTTTTTCACACAAGAGATCAGTTTAGGAACACTAAGCTCCAATTTTAATATGCTTTGTTTCATTTTGTTTCTCTAGTAATTTGCTGTTACTGTAGATAATGAGAACAATTGTTATCTTTTGCTTTCAGCATGTACTACCCTAGATGGGAAAAAAATATTACTTTTGGACGTCCAAGGACCTTTGGAAGTTTCCTTGCAGTGTCTTCTTCAAAGAAAAGGGGTCATGACTATGAGCTTGTCATGGAACATGAAGCAACTCCAGTCAATGGTAAATATATCAAGGGTATAATATTTACTTTCTAGTTTGTTTGCTACCTATATTGTCATTATTATGGATCATTCAGAATTTTGAATATGTCACAAAAGCATTTGTTACTTCAAAAAACATGGCATAAAAAAATTAAGTATACATTACTTCATCTCTAGATTTACCAGCTGGGTCCACATTTCACTATGTCCTAGTTTTTAACCATTTTTAATCAGTTCCATTTGGTTGAGTGCACATATTGCAGTAAAGGCATAAATTATGGATTGCAAAATTCACTGCACTGTACTGCTCTGTCTTTCTTCTATTCGTGCTCTTTCTTTACTTAGTGTTCAAGACAACATGTGAAGAATCAAACGCATGTTGGATTGCATACGTTCTCTTAGCACTAGAGAGTGAAACTGCTATATTAAAAAAAAGGCTTTAATATCCAGCTATTAAATTGTTGTGTACAAATAAATTAGCATCTTCTTTCTTGGGTGTGGCATTTTCAAAGTGAGAGCGAGGCCAGGCTGCTGTCTTTGCTCTCATTCTAGGTAGGAAGGCAAGTGGGGTGCATATAAGTTATCAAAAAAAGCCTCTTATATAAAGTGCATGGTGTTTTTTTTAATCCTGTCAGTAATGGAACCAATCTAAAATCATTGATGCTAGACATTCCCAGCTTCTCACACTTTTTAGAGATGTCCCAAACTCTATAATCTATAAAATTTAATTTAACTGCTCCATAAAATGCTTTATATTGCAGTTTACATCCACATCCACGATGCTATTGGACAAAGCAATGTTATGCAAAACACAAAAAAGGAAAAAGTAGCATTTCAATGGAACTAAAGGCATAAGGAAAAAAGGAATCACAACAAAAGCATTCTTTCTTCCATGACATCCATGCATTGCTTGATAGATTGCCTTTTGTTCCTTCAGTTCCCATTTCTCTTTTTAAGGAACTCATCAGCTCCAATTAAATATAACTTTCTTAATTTTCCTCTTGATCTCATTGTATATATTTCAACTGTGTATTTGTTTTGTAATTAGGTCCTTATTCATTGTCTTTATAAGATCAAAACCCTTCAGTGTGCTTTGTTTATGCTGGTCGGTGACTATTAAATCCACATTCATTCTTGATTTTCTCTCTTTTTCTAAGCACACCTGCCTCTTTAAATAACCCACTTTCATTTCACATACCAAAAGGGGAAGAAACTCACTCTTGCACACAAGACATTTAGTTCAAATACCACTAGCATTCAATCGGTCCACATCAGTGGTGGGTTTCAAATTTTTTTATTACCAGTTCTGTGGGTGTGGCGTGGCTTGGTGGGCGTGGCAGGGGAAGGATACTGTAAAATCTCCATTCCCTCCCCACTCCAGGGGAAGGTTACTGCAAAATCCCCATTTCTTTCCGATCAGGTGGGACTCGGAAGAATAGATGGGGACGGGGCCAGTCAGGGGTGGTATTTACCGGTTCTCAAAACTACTCAAATTTTCCGCCACCAGTTCTCCAGAACTGGTCAGAACCTGCTGAAACCCACCTCTGGTGTACATACCACTAGCTTTCAATAGACATCCACTCATACTGCATTTAACCTTCTCTACCCTTTCCCACATCATTAGTGGATACTCTACCAAAGTATATTGATTCATGTATGTACTCTGTTTTCAAATCTTTTATCTATATCTTGCTATATACAGGCAGTCTCCTTTAGCAACCACAACTGGGACTGGCAACTTCATCACTAAGCAAAGCAATTGCTAAATGGGAAATCACGTGACCAAAACCCGGGTTTCCTTTTCCTCATTCCCAGCTCATCCCTTGGGCACTGTGGTAACCAACTTAAACTGACAAGATTAATCAGTTTCACACCTGCCTGGATAATGAACAAGAAGGGAATTCATCCTCCTATTTACATTCATTGGAGAGGAAAGGATTACAAGAGAGTAAGTAGGCCCACAATGGAGAATACACATCATGAGCAATACTTTGGGTCTAGCAGCCATGAACACACTACGCAAACAGCCTGGTGTATTCCTCATTGTGAGCATCCTTGTCTTCGTCTCTGTTCCATATTGAGCTGTTCACAAAGCATTTCTTTTATTCCCCTACATGCCTTTCTTCTTTCATAAACTGCTCATCTGACAGTCAGTAAACAACCTTCAACTCCATATTTACACAAGTCTTCTTCACATGCTTTTTCTAAATCAACAAAAAAAAAAGTTTATTTCTCTTATTTATACATTTCTCTTACTCTTAACCTTTTGAGGGAGTCCAAACAAGACACATGACAATGAATACTGATTCTGTCTTTATTGTAAAGTTAGAATTGTAAGAATCTTGAAGTTGAAAGTATCTCTCCCATCCCTCGTTTTTACTCTCCCAAAACAAGGGACAGTACTTTCTGAGATATTTTTTCAACTCCTCATTCCAACTCAAGTTTCATTTTTGAGATCAGGGTCTGATTACTGTTACAATATGCAATTCTTTTATTGGCCAAGTGTGATTGGACACACAAGGAATCTCTCTTTGGTGCATATGTTCTCAGTGTACATAAAAAGACAAGATACATTCGTTAAGGATCATAAAGTACAACACTTAATGATAGTCATAGGATACAAATAAGCAATCAAATCATACTAGGAAACAATGTAAATCGTAAGGATACAGCAACAAGTTACAGTCATAGAGTCATAAGTAGGAGGAGATGGGTGATAGGAATGATGAGAAGACTAATAGTAATGCAGACTTAGTGATGCAGACTTACCACTACTGAGGAGCAAAATCTGATCTGTTCCCTACTTACTTGGTATAAGTTGCATTATACTTGCCAATTTTTGTTCATTGTCACTGTCATACTCTATCAATCAAATATGCTGAAACACATTCCCAGAGACACCAAATGAATCCCTTTGTTGTTGATAATGATATTGATTTTTAATTCATTGGCAACAAGAGCAAAGGAAGTGTCAGTGCTGATGAAGTCAAGGAAAGCTTTGTCATCATTGGCTTTTTTTATGTTTTAGCTCCAGCAATTGATTTGAGGATACTGATTGCAAATTCTGGCATACTAATGCAAAATAAGCATTGCAATTTCTCTGGCTCAGTCAGAATCCAGCTTCCAGTATTCCATAGATTTCCAGAAGGTGGCAGCCAAGTCAAATAAGGTGGCTGATCTTTTTCTGTTTGGAGTTGGTAATTGAAACTATAAAATATGTTTCCCCTAAACCGAACAGCTGTGATGCTAAGATAGGTCTCCATTGGAAAGATTCTGTTTTTACAGCTGCTGATGTTACCGTATCATTTTGTTCATGAAAATTCGGAAAGGCATAATTGGCCCCAATGTCTAAACAGCCTCCTTAAATTTTAAAATTCTGGCAACTGTCCTAACTTGTTTAGTCTTCATGGCATCACATTATACTTAGTTATTTATTTTGATAATTATGCAATTATAATAAAATGATAATTTTAATTTTATTACAGTAATATACAATGGGGGGGGGGGGAAATTCCTGAAATACAAAACAGTTTGTGTAAGAAACTTCCCAAAGTGAAGAAACTAAAATGGAAAACAAAACGAAAACAAATATATGTACTTACATGTAAGATGGTCCTCAGCTTACAACCACAATTAAGCCTAAAATTTCCATTGCTAAATAAGTAGCTGTTAAGTCAGTTTCATCCCATTTTACAACCTCTCTTGCTACAGTTGTTAAGTGAATCACTGAAGTTGTTAAGTTAGTAACATGGTTCTTAAATCTGGCTTTTCCCTTGATTTTGCTTGTCAGAAGGTTGCAAAAGGTGCCTGGGACACTGCAACCATCATAAATAGGAGTCAGTTGCCAAATGTCTGAATTTTGAACACATGACCATGGGGATCTTGCAACAGTTGTAAGTGTAAAAAATGATTGTGTCACTTTTTGTAGTACTGTTGTAATTTCAAGCAGTCACTAAGCAAATGGTTGTAAGTTGAGGAATACCTGTATATATACAGACATCTTAATAAGTATATAATGGTGATTCAATTAATACAAATTAAATTTTGCTCATGACAAGTGTTTCCACTGTGTGTTGATAAAGAATCAGTTTAAAAGCTGAAAGTAAAAAAAAACATCTGCAATCCAGGATTTTAAATCTAGTAAAGCAAAACTATCTTCTTGGCTCTGGTCCAAACTTGAGAACTTCAAATTCTTTACAAAAGATATATTGATAAGCTTTTTGCTTTGCAAAATCGTACCAATAGTAGTTTTAATATCAGCCGAAAATGAGAGTAATGCAAAAGTCTAAATTATATCTGATAAAATGTGCATAGCATTTTTATGAGCATGTGTTTGAATGTTAGCAGAGTGAGGTTTTTTGCTTCGCACAGTAGGCTTCTGACCCTGGGAGAAGGGAGGAAAAAAATACAGGGATTTTGATAAAAACATGATGCTAAAGAAACTGCAGGTAATTGTTACTGGGTTTAACTACTCCTGCTTGCACTGGGCACTAAGTAAGTGTGACCTGTTGTTACTCACTGGCATACCTTCCTGTAATGGTCCTTTATCGTATATCAACTGGAACCCTGAGTGGTTGAAATAATTCTCATTAATTAAAGATATTTCCATCTCCATATGTACTTATATAAATATTGTCCATTTTCAGGATAACCCTGGAATAATAGGGTTTAGGCCTATTTAGGCCTGTGACCTACCCTATTTAATTGTAGGCCTGTGACCTACTCCATTTAATTGTAGGCCTGTGACCTACCAATTAAATTAGAAGCTTTGTCCCTTAAAATTACAAATGAAGCTTTGTCCCTTAAAAGGACTGTCCTTTATAAGGCTGTATAAGACCATACAGCCTTATAAAGGACAGTCCTTTGCTTCAGAAAGCTGTCCTTTAGCTTTATCTAATTTAATTATTTTCTTGGTTTTGCTCTTGAACTTTTCTCTATAAAGCAAAGTTATAAACACAAACATTTTTTATCTTTATAAAACTCTCTCAGATTGGCCTTTCTTTTCAGATTTGTCTTTTATTTTTATGAAGAAAATATGGTCATAATAATAAAATCTACCATAATTGTTGCCTGAAAAATCTTTTGAAGGATACTCACACACTAAAATTCTTTGATGTCTAGACAGTAGTTAGAGAAACTTAAAATTAATCAAAATTGAATTCATGTGCTGAAGTTGAGTGCAAATCAAGCATATTTGACCTTAAATACAAATTATTATCATGCATTCCAAATTATTCAATGCAGCTTTTTGGCATGCTGGAATAGTGCCATTCTCTTAATATAGCCCATAATTTCTAGAAAAGACTGCATGAATCTCACAGCATTTGAATTACTAAAGGTCCAAGTGAACCATAAGAATGTTTTACATAAATTGGGAAAAAATGTGAATAATTCTCAGACCGCTCGGCAGCCTGGGCATTCCAACAAACCACGCTGAGACGAGATGCTCGAGCAAACAGAAAAGCAGTTTATTTTCGTCTTCCAGGAAGCCGTAGATTACGCTGAGTTCACCAAAAGGGATAACACAAAGTCGGCGTTGGGATTCCCTCACCCCAACTCCGTTTAAATAGCCGCGCTGTACAACCAGCCAATCAGCGCTGCTTCCAGGTTCCACCCCACCCATTATGCAAAATTGCAATTAATCATGGTTAGCCTAGCCCGTCCGCAGCGTGACCGACCGCCTAACTCGTGACACCCCCTCCACCATTGTGCCCATGTGTTTTCTCTTGATAGCAGGTGTGTTCTCTCCACCCCACCTAGCAGGTAAGTCCTTTGGTCTGATGTGTCAAGCTGGGCAGGCTTGACAGGCGGCTCCCCCTACCAGGAGTCCCCCTGGAAGACAAAAGCATAAAGTTATAGCAATCGCTATCAAACCACCCCACCCAGCTTGCCAGGTTTGTTGGGATATTTTTTATGAAATTGACGACGTAGCCTATTTGCATTAAGGTTTTCTAATGGAACCCAGGTTGCGTCTTCCAAGGGATAGCCTTTCCATCGTACTAGGTAGTACAACTTATTTCTGCGAACTTTGGAATCTAAGATCTCATCTATTTCATATTGATTTGTGTAAAGAGGTCCAGGGCGGGTTAACGGGTCTCGTGTTTCCGTTACCGGTTTGAGGAGACTACTATGGAAAACAGGGTGGATTTTTCCTAACAAGGGTGGTAACTTCACCTCGACAGTTACTGGATTTATAACTTTTGTGACCGGAAAAGGGCCGAGATATTTAGGGCCCAATTTTTTGCTGGGTACCTTCAACTTGATGTATTTTGTGGACACATACACCTGGTCTCCAACTTTGAATGGTGTAATGTCTTGTCTCTTTCTATCGGCGTATTTTTTGTACTCGTCCGCCGCTTTTCCTAAGGCTGTTCTGATGGTTGGCCATACTTGACAAATCCTCTCCCCCCACTCCTTTGGAGTTGTTTGGGCTTGACTAGTTTCCTCTAACTCAGGGATAGCGGTGAAGTCCCGCCCATGCACCACTTGGAAAGGTGTGACTCCTGTGCTACGGTGTACCGCGTTGTTATACGCGACTTCAGCAAATGGTAGGAGTTGTGACCAGTCGGACTGTTGATACGAAACATAACACCTTAAGTATTTTTCTACCATCGCATTGGCCCTTTCTGCAGCTCCATTGGTACTTGGGTGAAACGCTGAGCTGAGCCCTTGCGACGACCCTAATAAGGTGATAAAGTCTCTCCAGAACCGGGCCGTGAATTGTACTCCTCTGTCTGATATTATTCGAGTCGGAGCTCCGTGCAACCTATATATATGTTTCACGAACATGTGTGCTAGTTTTCTCGCGGATGGGAGACCTCGGCAGGGGATGAAATGGGCCTGCTTTGAAAAGAGGTCAATCACGGTCCAAATGACCGTGTACCCATTACTGTCAGGGAGGTCCACAATGAAATCCATTCCTATCTCCTCCCACGGTTTGTTGGGGGTCGCAACAGCTTGTAATAAGCCCAACGGCTTACTAGTGTTTGCTTTTGTTGTTGCACATATTTTACACCCTCTGATATACTGTTCTGTATCCTTTCGTAAGCGAGGCCACCAAAATTGTCGTCTAACGAGATGCAACGTTTTTAGGAATCCGAAATGTCCTCCTATTTTTGCATCGTGACATCTGTGCAACACCACCGGTCTTAATGGTTTAGGAATGTATAATTTGGACCCTACCCAGGCAAGACCATCCCTCATTGTTAGTGTGGTTCCATGTTCCTTTACCCAAGGGTCATGGCTTACTTCCCGTTGCAACTCGACTTTTAAGGTATCAGGATCTAAAGAGGTAGCTTGTGTTCGTGCTGCTTGTTGTGGTTTTGGGATGATAGCCTGAACTACTTCGTTTCTCTTACTATTGAATTGTGGCATGCGTGATAACGCATCGGCTAGAAAATTCTTCCCACCAGGAACATATTTGAGATCGAAATTGAACCGGTGGAAATATTGTGCCCAACGAACTTGCTTTGGTGACAACTTTCTCGGTGTCTGAAACAGCCCAGCCACACTCAGTTGGTGTAAGTTTGCGTGAAGTGTATGCGCACGGTTCTAACTGTCCGGTTTTTGTCCGTTGCAGTAGCACAGCAGCCACGGCTACATCGCTGGCGTCTGCTTGTACAATAAATTGCAACGTCGGGTCTGGGTGTTTAAGTACAGGCTCTTGGGAAAAGAGCCGTTTCAACTGCTCAAAGGAGCATTGACACTCTGGTGTCCACGAGAGTGGCTGTCCTGGTTTTACTTTCCCTATGATGTGTTTTGTTTTCAATAACTCAGTCAAGGGAAGGGCTACCTGAGCAAAAGAGGGTATGAATTGGCGATAAAAGTTGGCAAAGCCCAAAAAACTCTGCAACTGCTTTCTAGTTTTAGGTGCCTGCCATTCTAATACTGCCGCTACTTTCTTGGGATCCATTTCCACCCCTGTGCCCGAGATGCGGTAACCAAGATAGTCCAAAGAGGTACGGTGGAACTCACACTTGGACAGCTTGACAAACAATTTTGCTTTCAACAATTTTGTGAGAACGGTTCGTACTAACTGTATATGTTCTTCCATCGTATTCGAGTATATAAGAATGTCGTCCAAGTAGACAAGAACTCCTCTATATAAATGCTCATGCAAAACGTCATTAATAACTTGCATGAATACAGCAGGTGCCCCCTGGAGCCCAAACGGCATTACGCAAAACTTAAAACTGCCTAACGGGCAATTAAAGGTGGTTTTCCACTCATCTCCAGGTCTTATTCGCACCCGGTAATAGGCCTCCCTCAAATCGAGTTTCGTAAAGATCTTCCCTGTGGACAAGGTAGCCAGCAGGTCTTTCATTAAGGGTAAGGGGTAGAGGTGTTCTACACACACCGCGTTCAGCCCCCGGAAATCGACACATAAGCGAAGACCGCCATCCTTCTTTTCTCAGAATAATACCGGTGCTGCCATACGGGCACGACTCGGTTGAATAAACCCCCGGGCTAAGTTTTTGTCAATGTACCGCCGTAGTTCCTCGAGCTCAGGCTTTGTCATTGCATACATGCGTGGTTTGGGTAATTTTGCCCCAGGGATTAATTCTATGGCACAGTCCGTAACCCTGTGAGGAGGCAGTATTTCACATTCTTCTTCAGCAAAAACAGCCGCTAAATCCCTATAGACATCTGGATATCCCTCCTGTGGAGGATTGTGGTCAACCCCCCTATTCCCAGTTCCCTGGGGTAAGCGCTCCTGTACCATCGGTTGCGACTGCGAGCCTACTTCCAACCGCACCTTCCGAAACCCATCCTCCCACCATATGACTGGCTGCCACTTGTCTAACCAGGCTAGACCCAATATCAGGGGTTCTACCATATGCTCGATTATCACAAAACAAAGCTGTTCTCTATGTGCCCCTATCCTTAGCTCTACGGGTTCTGTGACATAACGAGCTGGCTCCCCATCTAGGAGTGACCCATCCATTTGTTCAAAACAAATTGGAGCCCTCAGCTTCCTGATTTGGAGCCCCAATTCTTGGGCCACAGCTTTTCGCATTAGGCACCGGGTGCATCCAGAATCTAGCAGAGCACCATGATGGGCTTCTGTTAGGGTGCGTATGTTTTGTAACACTACCGGGAGTACAAAGGGACTTATTGGGTCGCTTACCATAGGATCCTCTGGTGCACTATCGTCACTGTCCTCCGACCGCACCTCGTCTCCCCCGACCGGTCTCCTGTTCTCCAACAAGGTGGCACGGGTTCCACGGAAGGTTGGTGTGGGCGTCGGTGGCTTTGCCCGTTCTGTAGTTGAGCGGACTCGCTCTCTACTCCTGACCCCAGGAGATGGCCCTTGTGTGCGGGGCGATGACAGGGGGGCCACAGGGCACTCGGCAGCCCTGTGCCCAACTTGGTTACATCGAAAACAACGGAACGAGGTAGCCCGTCCTCCACTTGTGACCGGTTTGATGGTAGGTGAACCTCCTGGATTCAGCTCTTTTATGGCTGGGGGTTTAGTCCCAAATCTTTGTGGTGGAGTAACCCGTGGTCGGAACTCACGCAGCCCGACCTCCAGTTCCACCGCTGCTTTACACCATTCTGCCAATAGGGGTGGTAAACCACGATAGACACATGCTTGTCTCACCTCTCTATCCAGACCAGCACGAAATTGGTGGACTAACAATCGTTCGGGCCAAGAGCGGAGTCTCCCAGCCAGGACACGGAAGTCTTTGATGTACTCTTTCACCGGCCGGCCTCGTTGTCGAAGGGCTAAAAGCTCTCCTTCCGCCACCTGGATTCTAGCACTATCCTCAAAACGGATCCGTAGAGCGTCCAAAAATAGCCCCACATCGGCCAACTCTTTTGCATGCTCATTATGCAGGTCCGCAACCCAGTTTGCTGCTTCGCCCTGTAGCACTGCTGTGATTGCAATTACCATAGCCCACTGTGAAGGATACAAGCGCCCATACAGATCCACATGGCTTAGGATTTGGCTAAGGAAAATAGCAACCTTGTCTGCGCTGCCATCAAATGAGGCTTGTATGGGTGGTGGGCCCCACCATTGTTTTTGCTGTTGAACACCTGGTGCCCATATGGGTGGCAGTGGCGGGCCACGCACCCCCAGTTGGTCCCTCTCCTCCCCTCGGCGCACGTCGCTATACCCCCGCACAATGGGTGGCCGTGTCTCTCTCCCTTCCATCCTTCGGGGAGCCTCCTGTGTTTCACCTAGAGACGATGTTCGGGGCCCCGTAGAGCCGTGCTCTGTTGCCTTTGTCCTGCCAGCCTCTATCCCCATGCGCAGCTTGGGACTTGCTAGATGAAATCGTGGTTCAGCCCTGGATCTCCCTTGCCACGTGCTGGTTGTCTCCCCACGTTCAACCCACGGCTGCCAGGACGCTGCATCACGGAAACTAGCTTCCCCGAACTTCTCTCGTAACGTCTCTAAGGTGGATGAGCCAAGGCTACTGGAAGAGTAGGTCCAATCCCCCTCCTCATCCTCTATCCATTTGCGCTCCCGCCACCCCTGAAACGCGCCTTCTGGCCGATACTGAGTTTGACTCCTCTGAGACCCAGTCAAGGCAGGGCTAGTCCACCAATCCCCTGTGGAGCCCTTTCCTGTACTTACTACAGCTGGGCTTTGCTCCCCGCTGCCAATGTCCACCTTCAATGACTTCTTCTCCTTTTGCTGGCTCTGCTCGCCACCGCTGATATCCACCTTCAGAGCCTTCCTCTCCTTTTGCCTGACCACGGGTGGTTCCACAGCGGCTTTTCCCTCCAGCGGCTCCAGCGGGACGACAGGGGTCTCTTCTTCCAGAGCTGCCACCAGCCCAGCCTCCGGTAACGCCCCCACCGCCCCTTCGGCCATCCTTTCACAACGGGGGAGAGAAATCCAAAAAGGAGGAACGCCGACTTTCTCTCAGACCGCTCGGCAGCCTGGGCATTCCAACAAACCACGCTGAGACGAGATGCTCGAGCAAACAGAAAAGCAGTTTATTTTCGTCTTCCAGGAAGCCGTAGATTACGCTGAGTTCACCAAAAGGGATAACACAAAGTCGGCGTTGGGATTCCCTCACCCCAACTCCGTTTAAATAGCCGCGCTGTACAACCAGCCAATCAGCGCTGCTTCCAGGTTCCACCCCACCCATTATGCAAAATTGCAATTAATCATGGTTAGCCTAGCCCGTCCGCAGCGTGACCGACCGCCTAACTCGTGACACCCCCTCCACCATTGTGCCCATGTGTTTTCTCTTGATAGCAGGTGTGTTCTCTCCACCCCACCTAGCAGGTAAGTCCTTTGGTCTGATGTGTCAAGCTGGGCAGGCTTGACAATAATTGCACTTTGAATTGTTATACTGAAATTACAGTGACAGAATTTCTAAAAGAATACTGTTAGTATCTAAATTGGTTCCACATTATGAAAAATGTTCATATTGTCCTTAAATGTGCTTGAGTTCAACACTCGTGGGTATAAGGAAGCGCGTATTAGATGGGAGACCACCATGAAAAAAGGAAACATACAAGTTCTCAGTGAGAGGGTTACCAATCTCTTCATAATTCAGGTTGCAGTTTATGTATCGCCATAAAGAGCCTTTGATCTTAATCCCCACTTGATTTCTTCTCTTGATTGTGAGCAAGACACTATTAATGTTAAACATGTCAAGCTCTACATTTGTGTTGGCATGGTGAGAAACTATAGACATGAATAATCAAAAAAGGCAATTTCTGTTGTTTCCATAAAATAAAACATTTTAAAAAACACATAAATTTAGATAAGGTTGTTTAGTAATTCCATCTTGGAATTTATATATTTATGTTGGAAACTCACTTTTCAGGGATAGGATTTACTAATATGAAAAATACTGTAGGAAAAAATTAATCTTCTCTTTCTGTATTCCATTGTTATGGGGAAATTTGGAGATGTCTTGGCCCACATTAAGGGTGGTGCAGTGGCTCAGCAGTTAAGATACTGGGTTTGTCAGCTGGAAAGCTGGTGGCCCAGATTCAAGACCTGAACGCCACATGATGGAGTGAGTTTCCATTCTTTCCCTACTCCTGCTCACCCAGCAGTTCAAAAGCATGGAAATGGGAGTAGATAAATAGGTACCACTTCAGTGGGAAGGTAACAGCGCTCTGTGATGTCATGCTGGCCACAGAATGTCTTTGGCCAGTATTGGCTCAATGGCCTTGAAATGGAGTTGAGCACCACCCCCTACAGTCAACAACAACTAGCAGAGTAAAATCCACAGGGACTTCTTTATCTTATCTGTGACCACATTAAAGGAAAAATAAAACTGTTGTAAAATACTATTGCAAATCCCTGCATAATGTGAATTTTTGGTTTTGAGATTCATACCTTAAACCTACATTTCTTTTAGTTTTTGTGAACATATCTCTTCAATATAAAGATCAACACTTGTCTTAATATAAAGTCAGTTCTTCCAATCTAGTCATCTTCAGATATATGGGGACTGCGCTGCAAGTCCCAGAATCCCTAGTCAACAGTGCCTTCACATCTGGAGCATATCTAGTGGGAGAGGCTCACGAATCATAATTCTCAAATCAGCTTCATATCATCCTATGTCAACCAACTGATGTGGAACTGAATAAGGACTTGGACAGCAGGGACAGACACATTATACCTGTGTCTAAGAACAAGAGTAAGCATTTCTTGATGACTCGTGGAATTAGCAGGGCAGCAATAACTGGGTGTCCTGCTTTGCTTGAGTGGAAGTGATTCTCATTAACACAAAGTCATTTTTGGATATCCCACTATAATAATGTTCCCAGTTTTGAAACAAGCATTCTTGTCCTGTTATGAACAGGAAACACCTGTGTATGATATGCAAACATGGGAAAAAGTTATTATTCCTTGAGTTAAAAAATGTAGATATATTGATTGATTGCACTTTTATATCTCCAGACTCTATAGAGACTCCAGGTGGATCACTTCCTAAAATGTAAAAACAGCAAAACATAAAATCACAATAAATTAATCAAGTGCTGATATAATACAAATAGGTGCGGTCCTGTCAGCTTACTCCCCAGATGCACTCTGGAAATGTTTGGTCTTCAGTAGCTTCTAGGAGGCCACAATGAGGTTCTGGCCTAACTTCAAGAGGGAAGCCATTCCATAATAGATAATAGAAACACTGTTTGGGATCTCTTTCCCCCTTTGCCATTTAAAAGATATTGATATCAAAAGACATTGACAGATATCTGCACTGAAATGTTAAGTGCCTAAGTGTCAAGCTTTACAGGGTTTTACAGGTTTAGACTTGAATATTGAACTATATTGGAAACCTATTCATTATCAGAGTAGTAACCATGTTATGTAACTGTTGACCCTGATTTGCTAATTTTTGAACTCTGGCATTTGGACAAATTGCCATTTCCACATAGTTTCAAAAACAGCCCTGGCCATAGCCTTTACTTCAATAACTAGCAGCTGAGAGCGCATCTAAAAAATTCCCGTTAATTCCTATTGTTTTCAATACCTGATTGCTTTATTTCATTACTAGAAACCTACCATTTGTCTTAGTGAAAAACATCATCTTTTTAAAAATTGTAATTATTTGATCCTGAAGTTTATGATGTCACTTTAAGAAATTGATGTCAACTGTAGAGGAATGCAATCTTTATACTGTTCTCAGTAATATAGTGTCTTGATGAGGATGTACTGGTTTATAGTGCATGAATGTGTGTTGATTTAACATTTTATGCGCTTTCTGGGAATGGGAGGGTCTTCAAAGATAATATAATCTTCTAGCATAATTCTCACTGAAGTTGTGTAATGCTATGAACTAAAGATTCAGAGTTTTTATTGGATTTAATCTTGTCCAGTTTGCTGGAAGAAATTGCTATTAATTCCCATCAGAATGAGCATAGGGAATCTTTCCCCGCTCATAAGAATTGATTAAGCGATTGTTTCACATGATTTTTTCCCCCCACTCTTTGCAGTGTGATCTCATTAATGGATTTTAAAACATTTTACAATGTGTAACTAGTTGTCCTTTGGATGAATGTTCACACTTCTGTCAGTCTTTTATCACATTTGGTTTCAATTACAAATAGCATGTGTTTTGTGTTGGCTTTGCAGACTAATTGGAAACCATATGGTGCATTTGCAAGGAAATGAGTTTGATTATTTTTTTTTCATCCTTGCTTAGTCTGTGGAAGATTCTTTGTAATATTTCTTTGCTATCCTTGAATACTGCTCACCTGCCTGGAACCCACACTGTATTTCGGACATTAATACATTAGAGAGGGTCCAGAGGTATTTTACAAGAAGAGTACTCAACTCCTCTGCTCGCAGTAAAATTCCTTATACCACCAGGCTTGAAATTTTAGGCCTGGATAACTTTGAACTACGTCGTCTACGTTCCGACCTAAACTTAGTACACAAGATTATCTACCATAACGTCCTACCTGTTAATGACTACTTTAACTTCAACCGCAATAACACAAGGGCTATCAATAGATACAAACTAAATGTAATCCGCTCTAATCTTGATAGCAGAAAATACGACTTCAGCAAAAGAGTAATAAACGTCTGGAACACTCTACCTGATCCTGTTGTTAGTTTCTCTAACCCCCATACCTTTTACCTTAAACTGTCTACCGTGGACCTTACACATTTCTTAAGAGGTCCCTAAGGGGGCGTGCATAAGCACACCAGCATGCCTACTGTCCCTGTCCTACTGTCCCCATTTATATGTACTCATTTTATGTGTTTATGGCTATGTTTTGCTTATTTATATCCATTTATTTGTGCCAATTTTTCATGTGTCCATGTCTATGTCTATACTGATACTTGTTTCCTTGTACTTGTTGACAAATAATTAAATGAATAAATGTACACTGTTTACAAGTTGGAACAGATATTGAGACAGGTTGCTCTATTCCACTTCTTTGTGTAGTTGGGATAGTGTATTGTGGCATTCTTGGTGTTCTCTGAGCTCTGTTGTTTGCTCACAAATGTTCATTATCCACTGAAGATGTTACCTAGCTGGGCAATGAATTGCCTGCAAGCAAACAACCGAGCCGTATTCTTTTCTGTGTCAGGTTGCTGTGGTGTACTGTCTCAAGATTAAGTACCTGACAGGCAGGTTGCACAAAAATAGCACAGTGTTAGTACTGACTAAGCTATCAGTATTAATTTATAAAGAGCAAGTCCTGTCAAACTAATTTTAATTATTTTTGATTGAACGTCTTATTAGTCTTTTGGAATACTAATGCATCCTGGACAGAGCAAGCTGATTAGTAAAGCCTGGGCACTCCTTGCATTTCATTAATGAAAAAGAGGATTTGCTTATTAAATTTCAAATAACCTAAAATATTTTGGACTAACAAAATAAAATACTGTAGTAAAATTCAGAATGACCCTAATATCAATCTGAATATCATAGGAAACAGTGGTGAAATGCTACCAGTTCGCACCAGTTCAGGCGAACTGGTGGTAATAAAAAAAACCCCTACCTGTTCCTCCCAACCGGTATTTCCGATGATCAGCTGTGCTGTGCAATATAAAATCGCTAGAAAGCAGGAAATCCTGCTTTCTAGTGAATCTAAATCGCACAGCACAGCTGTTCCCCGCCCCCCACTGTTCTGCTTACCTTCCCAAGCCGCCTTTTTCTGTGCGAAGCATGCATTTGGCATGTACTGCGCATGCGGGCACGCGCAGCATGTGTTTGGTATGCAGCGCGCATGCGTGTGCAGCATACGTTTGGCATGCACAGTGCATGCTTGGCGCACACCGCACATGCGCGGCCAGCAAACCAGTGGCAAACCAGTTCAGGTCTCACCACTGGTAGGAAAACAGATCCTAGAATGTGATTGATGTTATTTGTATTATAGCTCTTAAACTTTCAGAAACAAGATAACCCTATAAACTGTCCTGATGTCAATAACCCACGTCCTTATCACTATCCAGGTATCTGCCTTTGGAGTTTTTCTATAGGTTGCAGCTGTTTTAAAAAAGCAGCAGCTAGGTTTTAGGTGGGACATATCTATCCAGTGTAAAATAGCACAAAATAAATTTGGTGTATGGGTTGCCTGTAAATTTCCAAGCCTAATCCAATTACTTTTAAAGCCCTACCTGGTATAGCCCTATAATATATGATGCAACACTTCATCAGATTTTAGTCTACTCCTCTAGTCATCTACAAAAGTCATACCGACCACTTCTGCTCCTCCTGAGGTTGCAGTGACGTGTCGTGTAATGGTATGTGGGAATGACCTTGGCAGACAGGAGGAAGAGCCATAATCTAGGCAATACTCATATAAGAAGCAGCTGAGCTCATGAAAGGAATGGGGGCATGGCAAACATCTCAGAAGGGACCCTTCCTAGATTGTTGGACTGTAAAGATAAGAGGAGAGAGATGTACTTTCAGACTTGAAAGATTCTGTTAATATACTGCTCAAAAAAATAAAGGGAACACAAGCAGAAGACATCCGAGATCTGAATGAATGAAATAGCCTTATTAAATACTTTGTTCTTTACATACAGTAGTTTATATACTGCTCAAACAACTAAAGGGAACACAAAACTACTGTATGTAACGAACAAAGTATTTAATAAGGCTATTTCATTCAGTCAGATTTTGGATGTTTTCTGCTTGTGTTCCCTTTACTTTTTTTGAGCAGTATAGAAGCCTACAATATAAATAGAGTTAAAAGACTCTTTTCTAATGTACCTCGCAAGTCTGACACTTGCCTATGATAATCTCCACCTTGTGGCACTCACTCTCATCAGAAAATGTTGTAAACTCCACCTTGTTGACATGTGGAGAGAGTAGCCTTGAAGGACAGGAGGAAAAACTGCTACCAAGGGACAGTCAGATAAGTGGGGCTTGAGCCAGGGCCAAGAAAATACACTGAGAAAACTTACAGTATCAGACAAGCCCTTCCCTAGCTCAAAGAAAGATAAAGGAAAAGAGGGAGGAAGCACATTTAGACTTGCATTATTATGTTACTATAAAGTTTACAATAAAAGTAATCCCTGACCTACATGGCATAGGTGTTTTAGTCTGGTCTATCTTGTAGGACTGACATCTTTCAAACACAAGTTTATTTCAGCAAGACCTTGTCCCCAATTAAAAGACCGAGTGCATCCCTTTCTGCTTTTTGCTTGGGAGTGTACTGTTAGGCTGCTCTTTTTCTTTCTTGCCATTGTATTCAGGTCAGAATCCATTGAGATTGGGGCAGGTTATCTCTCTTCTGAGACATTTGCTATGCTCTCATTCCTTTCCCACATAAATAAGCAAAACCATGGTTGGAATCTAAGTTTGTATTAGATCTAGGTTCATATAACACTAAAATATAATTTAACAAGGCACCCACATTGGTTTAACAGAATTTTAATTCATTTGTAAAAGAAAACCAACATTCAGCAAGTTTCAGATTTGGAAAGACAGCTGACATAGCTATTTGCCCTTATTTCTCTTTACTCTTCAGGAAGTGCATAGAATAATTAACTAAAGTGTTGCTGTTAGGACTCATTAAAACAAACCAATTTTCAACCATAGGTTTATAGGTTGCTTAGTTTATACATATACAACACATATATGCATATTAATTTCTCAATTATGTATTTTCTGATTATAGCTGATTAAACATAATTGAGCACTTTGTCTTTCCAGATAATGTATATCCCATAATGTAATCAAGTATATGTTCTTTTATCCATCTTAGCTTCGTGATGCTGATATGATGGTCGTGGGCAGTACCAAACCTAAAGATATCTCAGTGGCTTGGAAAAATCCTGAGATCACTACGGTGGATTGTTCACAAGGCACTTTATGGAGTGAGTTTCGTTGGAGATGTAAAGTAATGGGTGCTAAAGCTTAACACTTGCAGGAATTAATTTCTTAATGACAAAAAAGTATGCTCTTATAACTTGAAATTTAAAATAAAGAGGCAGAAAAATTAATCTTACTTTGACTGATACAGAAAAATCCTACCAACAGTCCTAGTTTAACATTACTTCAGAAAAATGGTTCTTGCTTTTACTTTGTTATTGGCATCCCTGACTAATTATTCTTGCTGGCTGTTGTATAGAGCCATTAGTGCCTATGTTTCTTCTCTCTCTCATTCTGACCCTCTCTGGACATTAATTGATGTGTTGAACTCTGAGCCTGCAGGTTAATAGTTGATAGATTTTCCATTTTTCAGTGTCATAATATATAGCCAGCTTGGTATAGCAGCTAAGGTGCTGACCTAGAGGATTGTGAATTCTAGGCCTCCCTAAGAATGAAAGCCAGCAGGGTGACTTTGGGCCAGTCACTCTCTCTCAGCCCAACCCACCTCACAGGATGGGTGTTGTGTGGAAAATATGAGGGAGGCGTATTAGATATGTTTGCCACCTTATATATATTAAAAAGGCAGGATAACATTAGAATCGTAGTTATAATAATAATGGCCTGTGCTGTCACATATTGTTGAGCAACTGAATGATGGAGAAACTTAATTCAGAGCACTTTTCCATAAAACATCATAGCTTGCTACTGTAAAGGAATGGGATGCTACAGATAGAGTCTCCTCATGCCTCCAGACACAATATTTTTCAGTCGACTCCATTCCTACAGTCAACTACAAGAATGCTCCACTCTGGCATCAAATCAGCTGCTCCAGTTTCCAATCAGGGCGAATTCTGAAACTCAACTGCATGTTATCTCTGCAATTGATAAAAACAGTTATATGAAGCCAAATCAAATAATCTGAAGAAGCACAGAAGTTTAAGCAAAGGGGAGAAGAGAATCAAATTTGGCCTCTCTTGTTCTGGCTGAGATCCTAGCATGGTTTCATTGTGACAGTCATCGATTTATGGCTAGGGTAGACAGAGTTTTAACTTCCAGGAAAACATTCTCCACATCTAATCTAAATTGATGTTTTCCAGAAGACTGATCTTGAAGAACGAAGTGTGAACACAATGAAAGCCGGTGATTCCCCCACCCCACCCCTTCTTGAGTGTTTTGTGTTCAAGTTATAATCTTTTTCATGGCTCCTTTATGGCTTCATTATCAAAACTTAAATGAACTGTGATCTAGTGATATTTAAGTTGCATTGCAAGTTATACAGAATTTTAAAAAGCAGATGAAGCTAGGGGCTTCTATTGTGCAGGATTTTGAATTCAAAGGTTTAAAAAACATGCTTGGAGTATGCAAGGGTACTCAAGTAAGCTTGTTAAGGCATCTCTCTGCTTTCTTGTAAATATGAAGTTGTGTCATTTTTTCAATATTAAGTTTGCCAGTTTTCAATTAAATTTCATGGCAACAAATTTCACTGAGTCATAACTTCATATTTTCAAACTTGAAGAGGCGTGGGTATATGGAGCAGTGGGATATGGTCAGAAGTGAAGTGAAACAGGTAAGTATGTTTCTTCTTGCAGATTCCTGGCTTATGGAGGGAGACAGGAAAAAGCTATATACTTGCGTTTATGTCTTTCCACCTTTTTAAAAAATGCATATGGATATTTTATTTCCATAATTGTATATACAACTTGAAGATCCTGAGATAGAACAAAGAGGACTTCTGGCCACCTCATTGGAGATACTAGTTTATATGATCCATTGTGTTTATTTATGGCTTAATTAAAAGGAATTATCAGTAGGGCAAAGCAGGCAGGAAAGCTGACTCGGATCCATTGTACATACAGCTGGTGGTCTACTTACAACAGTTTTCTTAGTGACCATTTGAAATTACAACGGCACTGAAAAAAGTGATTTATGATCATTTTTCACACTTACAGCCATTGCCCCATCCCCATAATCATGTGATCAAAATTCAGATGCTTGGCAACTGACTCATATTTATGATGGTTGCAGTGTCCAGGATCTTAAGGTACAGGTATAACCACAATTGAGCCCAAAATTTCTGTTGCTAAGTGAGACAGTTGTTGTTAGTTTTTGTATCCTTTCATATTCTTTTTGTGACCTGACAAGCAAAATCAATGGGTAAACCAGAGTCACTTAACAACCATGTTAATATCTTAACAATTACAGTGATTGCTGAAATGAATAAATTGACTTTTGAAATTAGAGAACAGGAAGGCAAACAATACTATTTGGTATGGGATTTGTTTTATCAATGGCTAGATAATAAAACATGGAGATGAAGTATGAAATATGAAATTAAGGTAATGACAAAATATATGAAGTGTTTTTTTATGGGAGATAAGTCTTTGTTAAATAATTGTTAAATGAGAATAATAATATAAAGGGATATATAAAATTGTCAAATAAGAAGAAGTTAAATGATTTGTAATCTTGGATAGGGGATCAAGCACAAAAGAATTTTAACCGATCAACACACTTTCTGTGATTGTATAGAATGATGGTTGTTTTTATGTTTTGTTTTGTTTAAAAAATTAAAAAAATTAAAAAAACAATCACAGCGATTCACTTAAAAAGTGTGGTGAGAAAGGTTGTAAAATGAGGCAAAACTCCCTTAACAACTGTCTCACTTAGCAACAGAAATTTTGGGCTCAGTTGTGGTTGTAAATCGAGGAGTACCTGCATCTTACACATTCCTTTACTTCCTGTAGTACAAGCAAAATAAATACGAATAAAAATGAGCACAATTATTTATGTGGACAGTATTTGTGTTTTGACAATATTTTTATTTTACAAAACATATTTCATTTACATCAACCCCATGAGGGAGTTTGCAAGCTGAGAGATACGAGTTTATCCCCCAGCAATTTAGTCATTTGTGCCTGGATAAATGAAGCTTGGCCTTGTTATACACATTTAATTCCTGTTGCATGCAACTGAAATAATCTTTGGAGATAATAGATTTTATATTAGGTGAATTGAATGATGCTTGATATTTTCTATTTTTCTCGGTCACAATACAGGTGTACCTGAAAGATGACTAGCTGACCATTACAGTTACAAAGCAGTTCCAATATACATACATACATACATACATACATACATACATACATACATACATACATATATGCATATGCATACATATACTTATATATTCCATATGACTGGAAAGAAAATAGGTCTATGTATAATCTATGTATTTTGCAGATAAACTAGATAGTGCTCAATTATTGAATTAGTACACGGCAAAAAGAAAAGAAAATATATCTGTACTATGGCATATTTTAAATTGTTTCATGTCAACACTGGAAATAATTCCTTCATCTAAAAGTATTTGTCACTCTGATGAAAGTTGCACTATTTAGCCTTTTTGTAACAGAAGGCTTCCAAGGAACGCCAGACAGGAGGTCATGTTGTTGTAATCCAATTGAGTTTTAATCCAATTGATTTGGAGAAGGCTGGGGAGATTATTTGGTTACTCTTCCAAGTAAAAGTCTTGCTGGTAGTGATGAGAATTTGGATGAGGCCCATGGATGAGAGGATTTATTTTCCTTCAGAGACCCTCTAAAAACTTCCAGTTTAATTGTAACTGTTAAGGTGGCAGGAGGGAAAAATTATAAAAGCATAGAAAGTACTCATATTACAGGAATGGCATTTAATGCAGCTGTGCAAAGCATTCAGAAAAAGTGTCACAAAATATGTTAATGCAGTCCTTCAGAGCATGTTAGCAACAGTTGTACCGTTTCTGATTTTATTACTGCTTTCAGTAGCAGGAGAAGCAGGTACAGATAGTCCTTGACTTATGAGGCCTGGAATTTCTGTTGTAAATCATGATGGCTATAAACTGAGGCACCCACATGACCAGATTCGATTTTATGATTTTTATGTGGTGGTTGTGAAGCAAACGCCATAATTATCAATAGATGCA
The DNA here is from genome assembly GCA_030761175.1 of Masticophis lateralis. Taxonomy (NCBI): domain Eukaryota; kingdom Metazoa; phylum Chordata; class Lepidosauria; order Squamata; family Colubridae; genus Masticophis; species Masticophis lateralis. Next base: position 84,776,898 of record JAUDYJ010000001.1, on the reverse strand, counting down.
AGTGGACATTATTATGGACATTATTACTAGAAACTGACGGAAAAGGTCAGAAACTGGCAAAAAAGCATTATAAATTGCAGTCACATGATCAGGGGGCCCTACAACCAGCCGTCAAGTTGAGCCAGTTGCCAAGCATCCAGAATGCAGTCATGTGACTGAAGATGTGTGCAGCTATCAAAACTCCAGAACTGGGCCATAAGTAGCCTTTCTTTTTTGAGGGGGGTGGGTTCCATCATAACTTTGAATGGCTGCTAAGCAACCAGTTGTTAAGTGAGGCTACTTATACTGGGAAGGTGATTCTGAAGCCTACAAGCTTCTCCTGATTCTTCCCAATCATCTCTGCAGGGTTAAATCATGCAAATCTTTATGTGTCAGCACCTAATGGTTTATTGTTACTGTTATATGGCTGGAAAAAACTTCTCAGCCAAGTTAATGTAAGAGAAGTCATCACTGCTTTCTGATACATGCTATCAATTGGCACTCCTACCCTGAAAAAAGTCCTTTACCTTTGAAGTAATTATATATTCAGTATATACAGTATTTCACCCCACTTTTGTCTGTTTGTCTTGTATTTATTTATTTGATGTGTTTCTATGCTTTCTGTAATGCATATGGCACCTTTGCTCAGCAGCAATTTAGCTAATGGTGTCAATTATCTTCTTGCAGCTTTTTTCCAAAGATCTTCCCACAAGAAGAGGCTGCTGGATTCATGGGTGCAATTGTTTTTCATTTTCAGGACAGAATGCTTTTCGTGGACATCCAACAAGAGGCAATGATTGCAATCTAGGTGAGGCTGTAGAACATCTGGCATTGGCAATATGCATGCAGGTTAGTAAGTCTCGTGACTCTTTATGTAACAGGAACAAAATAAAAGGCAGGGTCACTGTTCAAGCATTCAACCAGCATGGAAGGAAAAGGATAAGGAAAGAAAGCTATCCAAACTCAAGTTAGGATTACAAATACTAATAAAATACTCATGGTCAGAATTTGTCTGGGTACCAGCGATAACTTCTGCACATGTGCAATTTTTTTTATAAGATTCTTTTTGCATCTTTTCCTCCAGATTCAATATCAATGGTATTAAGATGCCCTTTTTGTGCTGAGTCTTAACACTATGCACTGAGGAATAGTAATAACATGAAACAGGAAGGAAAAAAAAGATATGTAAATTGAAAACATGGCGGAATGCCTCAAATTTCAAAGGGATTATAAAAGTCAGCAGGCAAGTGGAACAGACTTGGAGGGCACAAGTGAGTTCTTGCTTCAGGCTTCCTTCCCTATAAAATATCTTTCATACCCTCCAGTTGCAAAGAAAAAAATAGACTCTGGAAGTACGTATTGTATCCCAAAAAGTGAGATTGAAACTATAAATTGCAATTGTATTAAAGCAAAGTATTTTTATCTCTTTTCTTCTTGAAAGAACTTGGTAAAACTCAGTGAGCTACAGATAGCAGCCCAGCAATCTAAGGAATGGAATCTCAGTTGTTTGAATCTACAGCCCATTTCACCTGTTCCCAGGTAGGAACCGCATAGCAAATTATTTTCAAGCAGGGTTCTATGTATTAAAGCACAACATTTGCTAAAACGTGAGTATAACTTGCTTGTCTTGTTCAATTTATTCTAATTTCTCTAAGGACTGCAGGTTTGTTCTGCTAAAACAAAACTCTATGGCAGATAAGATGGCATTAATCAAGTCATTAGTAGTTACCTTCAGTTTTTAATCTGGCAGAATTGTATATTTTGTAAATGTGGACTGGCCAGCCCCTATCCAACTCTGAGTGATCTTTAAAAAGCTGCAGGATTGAGCCTGGTTATTATTTTAATTGGAATCACTAGGAAATCCCAGGACTACAGATTAGATTGGGAAATTAGAAGAAGAGCTCAATAGCAACCCGCTTCCATATCGTTGCAAAGAGAACTATAGGGACATTTCATAAAGTCATCTGGAGTCAAGTTCAACTTGAGGGAGATTTTGCTTTTATGTATGAGAACTGCATATTTGTGATAATTTACATACATACGTATAGTACATACATACATACATACATACATACATACATACATACATACATACATGGTTCTTCTTGTCTCAAGATTCAGGCTGTGGTGCAGGACCTTTATGGTTGGATGGAGGAAGCTCAGGGAAAGAGTACATTGTTTACATGCAATAGTTCCCAAGTTCAGTCTTCAGAATTCCTGCCCAAAATCTTAGAAGCATGCTACCAGTGTCAGTCAATGACATGGACTAGCAGTCTGATTAGGTGAAGGCAGCTCCCTATCTTCATGTGATTGGGGGCTCATTTTGCGTTGATCTTCACTCTCTTCTTCAGAACAAGATAGTATAGTGAGAAAGTTGCATATTAAAATTATGCATTTTAGCTTAGACCAACTAACCTTTTTGTCGTTGCGTGCCAAAAGTAGGGGGATTGCGGGAGGGGGGTCATGTGTGCGCATGCCCACACCCATAATTCAATGTGCTCCGCACAAGCGCGCACAACCCCACCCCCCTACGATCCCCACTTTTGGTACATGATGGCATGGTAGGCCCATTTTTCACTCTCCCCAGGCTCCAGAGGCTTTCTTTGAGCCTGGGGAGTGCGAAAATGGCCCTTCGGAGGCTGGAAACAGCCCATTTCCTGACTTCCAGAGGGCCCAGAAGGCCCAAAATCAGCTGGAGCTGAACTAGGGCAAAGCTCATGTGCCCACAGATATGTCTGTGCGTGCCACCTGTGGCATGCGTACCATAGGTTCACTATCACAGGCTTAGATTAATGCCAGTGGCAATATGAATAGAGGAACCATTTCACACATAGCACTTTGGCAAGTATAATAGGAGGAGACAAAAGGGTACAGTCAATATGTGATTTGCTTAAAAACAGAGGAAACTTTCTTCTTTAAGCAATTACATCTATGTATGTATTACACATGATATGACAGAACATTAAAGTCTTTATTATTCTCTAGAGGAATGAACCAGGCTGGAGGGAATCTAGTATAATTTTCCTTAGTGGGAAATTTCATATGGGAATGTTTGAGAATTTCTTCAGATAGTTGGCTTAGTTTTGTTTTCTTAATACAGAAACCTAATACTCTTGGAAATAACTAAATTCTCTCTTTTTTTAAAAAAACCCACTATTTTCTCTAGCATAAAAGCTCCCTATAAGTACATTCAGTTCCAGATAATTATAGAAGTCTTGAAATTGCTGATTTAATAAATGTATTATCAAAAATGGAAAGCATACCAATTTTAAAACATGAATCAGAAATGTGTTTCTGTGTGCGTAACATTGGTGACCAGATGTACAATACAAAGCACAAAGTTGATTCTCCTTATTTGCAAATTTGCCTACTTGCTAAAATTTATTTGCAGTCCCAAAATCAATATTTGCGCTAGGAAGGCTGGTTGGGATCATTGACTATGTTTAGCTTAAAGAAATGAACATTTCAGGGAGGCAAAATAGCTTCCTTCAAGTATTTGAAGGCTATCACTAAAAGATAGAGCAAATTTGATCCATTATTCCAAAAGAAAAGATAAGGAACAATTAAGGTTAAACTTCAGGGAAGTGTTTTTTAGTTGGACATCAAGAAGATTTTCTTAATGATAAAATCTGCCCAGTAATTCAAGAAACTGCCTTGGTGGGTGGTTGACTTTGGCTTGTCTTTCAGTATGTGGCTGGGTGGTCTTCTGTCAGTGTGGCTGTGTAGAAGGTCCCTGCACCGGGCAAGAGCTTGCATTATGTATTTTTCTAAATATCTCAGAGAAACCAAACTTACATGTAAAGGAAGTCCACTGAAAACTTTCCATCTTGATTATCCAGCAATGATAAGTTGAGAGAGAAGAGACAAATGACACACCTTTCGTAGGCAGCTTCAGAATTCAGTTCAGCCACAGGAAAAGGACTTATTTAGCAACTCAATATATTGTTTCTTCAACATTCCTGGAGCACAAAGATCTTTCCCCAAGATCATTTCCACAAAGGTAAACTGAAGGTAGAAAATAATTTGAAAGATCTAGGTCAGGGCTGTCAAACTCCCAGCCCGCGGGCCAGATGCGTCTTACACTGGCCATGCCCACACCGGTTTAGCAAAGGGGAAAAAAGTCCCGATACATCACATGATGCAACCTTGACGACATGAGTTTGACATCCCTGATCTAGGTGTCCTAAAATGTAAGTTCTTTGTGGCCAATCGTATATCCACTCACCTATACATACCTATTTTTAATTTGTTTGTTTTTGCAGTGATATTGAAATTTCCAGGAGACAGGCTCCAAAACCTATCCATATTCTTGCCAAAGAGATAGGATTGCTCACAGAAGAAATTGAAATCTATGGCCAAACCAAAGCCAAAGTACGTCTTTCTCTGCTGGAAAGGTTGAAAGATCAGCCAGATGGAAAATATGTACTGGTTGCTGGGTAAGAAATAGTTTAATAAATATATTCCCCTTACTTTTGCTTAGATAACAAAATGCAGCTTGTATTTTTATTTATTTATTAGAATTTTGTCAAACAAAAACAAGAGTAAAAGAAAAAAATATAATGACAGGGACAATTGGCACATTAGTGCAGTTATGCACGCCCCCTCTACTGACCACTTAAGTACGAAATAAGGTCCACGGAAGTCAATTTGTGACTGAAACTGAAAATTTGTAGCTGAGACAACTGAATCAGGTAGAGCATTCCAGACTTCGACAACTCTATTACACAAATCATATTTTTTACAGTCAAGTTTAGAACGATTTACATTGAGTTTAAAGCGGTTGTTCACGGGCATATTATTGTGATTAAAACAGAAAAAGTCATTTACAGGTAAAGTATTACCTGTATAATTTTGTATTCAATACCAAGCGACACAGTTCTAATTTATCCAAACCGAGAATTTCGAGCCTAGTAGCATAGGGAATTCTATTGTGTACAGAAGAGTGCAAGACTTTTCTCGTGAAATATTTCTGACCTGCTCGATTGTACTGATGTCAGATATATGATGGGGATTCCAAACAGTTGAATAATACTCTAAGATTGGTCTAGCATAAGTTTTATAAGCTATAATTAGCAATACAATGTTTCCAGAAAAAGAGCTTCGCAAAATTAAATTTACAACTCTTAATGCTTTTTTAGCAACGCTGTTACAGTGAACTTTGGAGCATAGGTTGTCAGAAATAAGTACACCGAGGTCCTTGACAAAGTGACGATCATCTGCTAGATCAATGCCTCCTAGTTTATACTTGACATTCTGATTACGTTTACCAATATATAAGACAGAGCATTTATTAATCGAAATTTGAAGTTGCCAAATTCAGACACATAGTTGAGATCATTTTGCAAAACAACAGAATTATCTGTAGTATTGAATATTTTTACGTCATTGGCAAAAAGGACGCAATTGCTTTTAGCAATTTTCATTTATTGAATGAGACGGTCCCGTCTGCAACATTTAAAACTTCCTCTTTCTCTTCCATTATTAATGTATGTGAATTATCCTGAGCAGCCTTGCATTTCTTTCATTCATTGTGAGGAATGTTTGCCACCATTCATATTTATCACTTGTTTGTGTGTCTGCCTTTTGTTTAGTAGCTTAAGAAGGCAAATATATTGTGGAGCTCCACTTTCCATTTTTCCTCACAACAAAATCCCTGTGAAGTATTGGCCTAAAATCAACTACTGAATTTAGGTAAATGAGGATAGACTAGAACCTGAGTCTCCCTGGCACTAGTCTTAACACTTTAACCACCATGCAATAGTTGGTCTTCAAAGCATATGTTAAAATTTGCTACTTACAAGTTAACTGCAAATTCTCTGAGGAGCAATTCCAGAATGGAAAGCCAAAGTTACCTTTCCCTGACACAACAGTAATTACGGATTACTGTGATTGCTCTGATCAGCATTCCCAAAGCAGAAGCTTGGATCATGGCATGAGGACCTACTGTATTTTTCAGAGTATAAGACGCACCAGAGTATAAGACACAGCTTAGCTTTTGGGGAGGAAAATAGGAAAAAAAAATCTGCCTACCAGATTTGTTAGTAGGCAGCAAATCCTACTAGTAGCAAATCCTACTAAGGCTAGCGTCCTTAGTCTGGTCAGCTTCAGTACATTATTTTGCTGATTTTTTATCCCCTGCTTAGGGATGAAAAACAGCTTCTAAGGCACAGCTGAGAAGAAGCAGCAATGAGAAAAGCAGGCAAAGTGGGGGGTGGGTGGGAGATCGCTTCACTCTGCTAGCGCTTAATTAGGGCTGAAAAAAAGCTTCTAAAGAACAGCTAAGAGTCGGAGCAAAGCATGGAGATTGCTTCACGTTAAAGCACAGGGGAGAGTCGAGGGAGCAGGCAAAGCTGGTAAGACCACTAGTGCCTCATTAGCGCCTCGTTAGGGCTGGAAAAAAGCTTCCAAAAAGCTACATTTAGAGTATAAGACGCACCCAAATTTTCAGCCTCTTTAAGGGGGGGGGGAGGTGCGTTTTATATTCTGAAAAATACGGTAGTTTTTCTCTTTTACAAATCAAGCCATAGAATATTATGTAAGAAATAAAGAGCCTGCATTAATTGATGCTTGTATTCACTTTAAATGTCCCCAGTTATCAATAGGGTTTTTTTGCACTATTTTTTAACTTAGAGCTCACTTTGGTTCCAGTCAACCCTGAAGGTAATTAGCAACACATGCTAAATAGCTGGTTGAGAATTAGGACTCCATGCCAGAATTGCATCTTTTGTTGTTCTCCTTTGTTTTCAACTATACGCCCTCCTGTCCGGTCTCATTGCTGTGATTATGAACGCCTGTTGTTACATGGCTTTATATTTATTATTATTTATTCATTATATTTATTTTCTGCCTATCTTGCAATGAGCTACTGTACCTGTGTGTGTGTGTGTGTTTGTCCCCAGGTGAGTTACAGTAGGTAGCACATAAATCCAATAAGTATATAAATATGCTTAATTTTTCAATACATTTAATCTTTAATTTTCTAGTAGGTGCTACTTATTCCATGAATGCTGCCTTTAGCAAATAAGGAAGCTGTCAACAATTTTTGCTGTGTCACACTTAGGTTATTTTGGATAACCTAAGGTGATGGGCTACCTGACCAGGGCTCCATAAACCCAGATAAACAGTAGATGGCACCAAAGTGTGCACGTTTTCGTTTTAGAATAGTGCAGAATGTTCCAAAATTCATATCTAGTTCTTTACCACCAGTCAATCATAATTACAGTCATAAATCATTGCAGCCATTAAGTTGGTGATCATGTGACCATTCCTGATTTTGTAACCATTTTTGTGGCAGTCGTTAGGTGAATACAGTGGTCGTAAAGTGAACATTAAGGGAATCCATTGTATGCAGTGGCATTTTTTTTTTGCCAGAAACTTAAGTAAATGCTGGAAACCAGAAAAAACATCAAAAATTGAAATTAATGACTGTGGTACACTGCAAACAGCTGTAAAAGTGAGTTGGTTGCCAAGAATCCAGAGTGCAATCATATGATTGTAGGGAGCAGCTACTAGAATTTCAAAATTAGGTCATAAGCAGTGATGGGTTCCTCCCGGTTCGGCCCGGTTCCCGAGCCGGTAGCGGTGATGATATGACATCACCGAACCAGTTCTGCCCCCCCCCGTGTCCCCGCACCCCCCATCCCTGCGTTGTTCTCACCTTTTATTTGGCCCCACCCCCAATCTATTGCTGCCTCCTGAGTCCCAGCTGATGGCTAGAGGAAAAAAAACTTGCTGTGGGGCTTCAAAGGGCCACCCTCCTGATCAGTGTTAAAAGAAAACAAATGAGTAGACCAGTGCTGCAATAATACATGAGTAGATCAGTGCCTGCAAAAATACATGAGTAGACCAGTGCCTGCAAAAATAAATGGGTAGATTGGTACAGCTCTGCAAGCAGTTAAAAGCCTGGTAGACCAGTACCTCTGCTAAATTCTAAATAATTGTCACATGACCATCAAGCCATGCCCACAAAATAAGCCACGCCCACAGAACCAGTAGTAAAAAATTTTAGAACCCACCCCAGGTCATAAATACCGTTTTAGGGGCCCATCATAACTTCACACAGTTACTAAGCGATTGGTCTCGTTAAGTGAGGACTACATGTATGCTTCTTTTTTCTTTCATGTTCTCTTTAAACTGTCCTCTTTGGTTCAGAATGCAAATATAAAATGTTACGTTTACAGAATGTTCTCTTTCCAACATCAAGAGATCATGAGATAGAAAAGCTGTGCTGAGAGATAGGAACTGAAAACAATCTCCTACTAAGTTCCTGTGACTTGGTTCCCTTGGCCCTATTGGGAAATTCAGACTATCAGAAAACATTGATTTTTCTGAGCTCACAAAATTGTTACATAGCATGTTTTTTTGTTAAACAACGATAGACGAAATATCCCGTTCTTTTAAAAGATAAAATTAAAAAAATATTTCTGATTGCATCTTTCACCCAAAGCAAATGTAGCCTACCACGGACAGCTGGACCTTTTGCAAAATTTCTGCAGTTCAGGGAAATATGTTTCTAATTAGAGGTGGATTTCTAGCTTGAGTCTTTAGGAGGTCATGAAATAGGAGTTACCGCTTTTGGCTCACTTCTGCCTGAATGCTTGTATATCCCTGGGAATGAAAATGTAATCCGCAATGTCACATACCTTAAATAAACTACTTATTTCACTGCATTTGCTAAAGTACCACAGATTTAAACAGTTAAATGTAGCATATCTTGGCAAGCGTTTTCTATTAGAAATGGAGTGGGAATGATGTGAATGAAAATGTAATTTAGTTTTGTTTGGTTTTTAACTTGAATTTTCTCTGGCTGATAAAAGATGCCCCAGATGAATAGCTTGGGTAGTTTTGAAATCTCTCTGCAGAAATGCACTGATTGCAAATTTATGGTGGTCAGTGTTTTTAACAGCTAAATAGAAATAATTCCTCTTTACATGGGAATTATTAGACCGGATGTTTAACATATCTGAACAATGGCATCCTAGAGAAGGCAGGTCTAATTCTGTTAAATAAGCACTGCTAATTTCCATAAGTGTTACATCAGATAGGAAAACAACTTTTCCTTTCTAGACACATCCCCCTCAATTTTGATTCACCAAAAGACTCTTAGTCATGCACTCGTTTTTATCACTACTCTACATCATATTAGTACTTTTTAAAGTCTTATATTTCCTATTTTTTAAAAAAGATTCAAACTCAGCCTTAAATCTCCTGTTATAAGTTTACAAAATTGAAGACAGTTGGCTATTTATACATTGCCTTTAAAAAAAGGGAAACCTACAGACATACTTTGTTTTGTTCCACTTTGCTTTATTGTACTTTGCTTTCACCAGCAAAAAAAGTATGATTCCCTGGAGGTCAGGTGATGATTAGCATTTTTTAGCAATAAAATATTTTTTTAATTAAGATATGTACATTGGGGCACAGTTAGTAAGCTACAGTACACTGTAAAGATAACTTTTATATGCATTGGGAAACCAAAACATTTGTGTGACTCATTTTACTATGATAATTGCTTTATTGTGGTAGTCTGGAATTGAGCCCCCAGTGTCTCTGAGATATGCCTGTATTGTACTCATTTTTATTACTTTGTAGTAATTAAGGATATATTGAAAAACTATAACCTTTATAACATTATAGGCCATGTGTTTACTTATTTCTTTCTACTCTTAATTCTCTTTATATGTCTTTCATGTATTGTGATTTATATCCTTTTCTAAAACAATAAAATAATATTTATCAAGAATCATAACTTCAAAACTGCTGGGAGTAAATGATGGAAGCAGTATAAAATCATGTCATCTGATTGATTGATAGCTTGACAGGTATAAAAATGGTCAGGGGTATGAGTGAAATTTAATTATTTTAAATAATATAAATGCACATTTTGAAACATTGACTGTGAATAATGATTTTAATGTGTCTCAGCATGCAACAGAAGAATAAACAATTTTTTAACATTTAGATTGATATTCTTTTTCTTCTTGTGCCGTATTCATCATTGGAGGTTGGCGATCATGTTGGTGATCCTATTTTTATCAACAGCCACACGAAAAAGTGCTGCTGAGTTTTGTCCAAACCAGACCCCTAGATTTTAGATTGATACTAGCTAATAAAAATAAAATATCTAGAATATTTTCAATATATTTTTTTAAATATAAAAGATCCTTTTTAGCCAAGATGGATTAAATTCTGACCATATTTTAGTGTGACAAAATTGATAAAATGTCTTACATGATGCAGTTCAATTTTAATTCTCATTTGGAAATTAATTAGTTGTATTTTTGGAATAGACAAAAAATCCAGTTCAAACTTAGGCTGGATTTTGAAAAGAATCTACCTTCCTCCAGAGATTCATTCATTACACTCTAAGCTTGAATCTGAATATTTGTATATCTCTTTGAATGCACTGAAGTCACAAAAGATGTAAATTGTGTTTAACACAAGAAATTTGGGGAGGTGAACTGAATATTTATGGTCAGTTATGCTATGCTGTATTTTAAACTGATGTACACTAATCTGAGCCAAATTGAGTCTGGCACTTTTATTTCAAAAGGAAAATACTAATCATTGGTTTCATAATAGGTCACAATTATGACAACTTGACAACAACACCCTGTGATATAATTTCCAAAATGTCATATTTAGCAATGATGCCATGTTTGAAACAAGTATGAGGCTACACATAATATGTGCAGTCACACCACAATGCATATATTGCCATTTCCCCCCTTGGTGCCTTCTCATTGTTGCCCACATTACTAATTGATTGGAAGAACTGGATGAAATTTAGTTTACCTTTTCATCTCTGTCTAGTTTGATATAGTTTTTTTTCCCCAGAGGATGTTGCAAAAGGATATCCTTTTCAAATTGAGTAGTATTAAAGAAGCACATCTTATCTTTTTTTTTTTTATGTGGACAGTCATCATGAAAATGGCACAGAGCATAAATATTGGATTGGTTAAGAAATCAGAAAGACAGTGAAATGATTTTGCAGAGAAGGGGAACGAGGGCAGGAACATATTTGTTTATATTTCACAATCGTCTGCAAGGAACAGTATCAGTAGGATGGAAGTGGATGAAGAATAGGATGCTCGGGCAGGCTGTAAAAATGGAATATCCATCATTTTCTAAGCAAACTCTCCAGACTGCAGTTTTTCCAAGTCCAAAAGATTGCCAAGAAGCATTGGAAACTGGCAAAAATCTTATATTTCTCTTTGGAGGATGAATTTATAGGGAACTTGTGAAATTAATGGTATACACTGAAAATTGTTAATTGTTAAAAAAAGACAATTGCAGTATTGTTAGCATATGGTTCATGTGATTTCCTTTGACACCAGTAAAATATATTGAATTAAAATATTTTAAGATCATACAAATCAGAAATTTGAGGTGCTGTAATAAGGAATACTGGGTGTACTATTGAGCTCTATTAAGCAGCACTATTGAGCTGTATTAAGCTCTATTTGATTGAGTTCTTGAGCTAGTTAATTTGTTGAACAAATAACACCACAGCAAAAGCTCATATTTTTATTGCTCTGCAATAAAAGAGAGAGAGCTTCTTCAGGCATAATGGTAAGGAAAATCTGGAGTACATCTAAAGGGAATCATTTCTTGCATGCACTGACAAAACCAGAGCCTGAACAGGAGCATCACCAGGCTTTCTGGACAGCTAGAATGTCTAATTTATATATCATCCTATATTATATTCTTTCTGTTTTATTCTATGATTGGCATATGTTTCTGCCTGGATGATTTTTACATAAGAATGGTAAAATATCATTATTTGATTGAAATATTCTTATTTACACTAGAACCAGCAAGCCTAATTGATGGAATGTGACTTAGTGTCTTATATTGTTAGGATTACGCCGACACCGCTTGGGGAAGGGAAGAGCACTGTGACAATTGGCTTAGTCCAAGCACTGACAGCCTGCCTTAAAATAAATTCCTTTGCCTGCCTGAGACAGCCTTCTCAAGGACCTACTTTTGGTGTCAAAGGTAAGCATTACCTCCTCAACTAAGAGCAGGCAGTAATTTCCCTTTGAAAATGACAGGAGGGTTGGCTGGTGACATCATGTTATTAGCAGAAGAGATAGAGCCAAAAGTCATTGACGTTTTGAAGTGGCTTAACACAGGAGTCCCAAACATGGCAACTTTAAGACTTGTGTTCTTCAATTCCCAGAATTCCTTGGTCCTCCATGCTGGCTGGGGAATTCTGGGAATTGAAGTCCACAAGTCTTAAAAGTTGCCAACCAGGGGAGACCCCTGGTTTAGCAGTTTGTAAGGTAGTCCAGACAAGAAACCAAAACCATGACTACTAATACTACCCTTATTCTAAGGTAGCAGTAACATCTTGCAAGTTTGAAAGTGAATGCACTTCCCCCATTCCCTACCTTTACTTTCCAGAGAATTAAGACACATCTCTTCTAAAACACTTATTGCACCCATTAATCCTCTGGATTCAAATTTTGTTTATCAGACTCTTCTCTAGGCTTGTGATGGCGAACCTAGGGCATGTATGCCACAGGTGGCATGTAGTGCCCTCTCTGGGGGCATTCAAGTCGTTGCCCCAGTTCAGCTGCACCGCACATGTGAGTGTGTCTCCCGCCAGGCAGCTGGTCATTGGGTCTCTGCTGTGCATGCACGGGGGGGGGGCGTGCGGCGTGCATGCACAGCAGAGACCCAATGACCAGCTGCCTGGCGGGAGACACACTCACATGTGCGGTGCAGCTGAACTGAGGCAACGACTTGAATGCCCACAGAGAGGGCACTACATGCCACCTGTATGCGCATCCACGCTTTGGGCTTTCAGTCCAGAAAAGGTTAGCCATCACTGTTCTAGGTTATGACTCTTATTTCTGTCTCTCAATGCTATTTTCACAGCTCATTACATCACCTTAAGTTTTGCAAAGCTTTAGACACCCTGTTTGTTTCTTAAACTCTCCTCTCTTTACGAAATGGAGCCCAATTTGAGAGGAACAAATTTGTTTCATTCATAAAATCCCTATAGCTATAGTTGAGGAAAGCTGATGCTTTTAATACAATGTGTTAGTCTGGAAAGATGTTGGTAGTCTCCTGAGTTTTGACCCTCAAATGCCTGAAATCCTTCAAACCCTTCCTTCGCCAAACATTTACTCTGTTCCAGGGGTTTTTGAGGTGTTCTCACAGACCCAAAAGATGCTGGAAACAATAAGCAATTTAAATCTGATACAGTAAAACCTGTGGTCACAAACACTTCTGACCACAACCAAATCAGATTGCGACCAAAGTTATGGAACAAATTATGAGTTGTGACCAGAGGTTCTACCAGAGGTATAAGGAAATTGGATTAGCTTCCTGATCATAATCCTGAGCTGAGTAAGGAGGGACTGTCAACTTGAAATGAGGGGAAATTGTGATCGTTATCCTCCAGAGTTTGCTAACATATTCTCTTCATTGTGTAGGAGGAGCAGCAGGAGGTGGATATGCTCAAGTCATACCCATGGAAGAGGTAAAACACATATTTTGCCTTGGAAAATTAAATAATTCAGAGGCCCTAATTGTTCTCTGCATTAAGGAGGAGGAGTTTTTCTGTGAAATTAATTTAAATAGCACCCCTACTTTAATTTTTAAATAATAACTTCAGCTTGGGCCAAGATAATTTGCTTCCTGTGGTGGAGTACATATTTCATCTTTGGTAGCTTTGAAGGACATCCTAGATCCAAAACAAGAGTTAAGCCAAGCAATCCAAGAAAGAATTGACACCCTATTTCTAGTGCCCTCCCCCCCCCCCCCAAAATCAACTTTCCTCTGCTTATACCAGGGTCCATCCTGAAAATTTCATTTTGAACCAGTTTGCATGTGATCCTAGATCAAATGGCTCTACTCATGGTCACTCATGCCCTAGTCATGTCTCAGTTAGACTACCGCAATGCACTCTACATGGGGCTGCCTTTGAAGAGCATCTGGAAAATTCAGCTGGTCAAAATGCAGTGGCACGAGCGATTACACTTCATGAGCTGCTTTGGTTATGAATTTGTTTCCAGACCCAATTCAAGGTGCTGATGTTGATCTTTAAAGCCCTTATGGCATGGGGCCAGATTATTTGAGAATCACCTCTCCCCGATTTCATCTGCCTGTCTCGCTATATCTGGTAGAGAGGGCAAGTTATGGGTTTCATCATCTAGGAAGCTACTTTTAGTGGACCATAGACAGCGGGCCTTCTCTGGAATGATGCCCACATTGTGGACTCTTCTCCTCACTGAGGTGAGGTTGGCCTCATCTCTTTGAGCTTCTGAAGGTCACTCAAGATAGTGGGTGAGCTAGTGAGGTGGCTGCGTTATTGACAACATCCCTTCTTCTAATTTTTATTTTAGCTTGGTTTTTTGTAGTTGTAGATGTTTTAATGGTTAATAATTGCAATAACATTTGTGGGTGTTTATTGATTGTTTTAACTTGTATGAATCACTTGTTCTGTGAGATGTGTGGCTATATAAATTATGTAAGTAGATGATGTACAGACAGACACACGGACAGATTCATTAATTAATTAATTCATTGGATTAATTTTCTCAGGGATATTAATTAAACTTTTCAATTAAGGAAACATATGAAAAGCTTTACTTGCCACCCAGATTTTTATTTCTTATAGAGTCTGAGGTGGATTCATGCAGTTATTTTAAAACACATGTCATTTTTGTTCCTCTTTATCCAAATCATAAATCAAAATGATTTCTAAATGGATCTGTGCAAATCACCCACAGCCTGCCACATTAAAAAAAGTAATATTTTCAACTTTCCTGTATGAATTTCTGCTTAGGTCATGAGAACTAAGTTATTGAATAGAGAACTGGGACCATCTATAGCGTAGTAAATCACTTCAGCCACGACAGTTATGATTCCATAATATTTCAAACTGCTCATCTGAACTACTAATCCCAGAAGTGAAAGTGTTTGGATGAGTTGAAACAACTGACACTAGTTTAATGGAGTGTGCAAAAAGAATGTCTTTTTCATATTTCATTCCTATATAGTTCAACCTTCACTTAACTGGTGATATTCATGCCATTACTGCAGCAAATAATTTGCTGGCTGCTGCCATAGATGCTAGGATTCTACACGAGAACACTCAGTCTGATAAGGTAAGAATAATCCTTCACTCCACAGTAATTTTCTGTGAAATGCAATTTTGAGAATGTAATAATTAAAACGGTTTCAAATATTTCATCATTGACCGCTAGGAGTTTGAAGGTCTGAAACTTCTGTGGAGAAAAAAAAAGTTGGGTTTTCCCCTTGCTTTGTTCCCTTTAAATCTTTCCTTCCTTCCTTCCTTCCTTCCTTCCTTCCTTCCTTCCTTCCTTCCTTCCATCCATCCATCCATCCATCCATCCATCCATCCATCTTCTCATTATGAACAAGAATTTTTTTTTTAATGACATAATGATTCAAAGTTTCAACCCCTTTCTGATCCTACCATGATTTTTAAAAACAATACATGTACAGCAGAACAATTCTGGCCCTGGGGCTATTACTATTTTCAAAAAAAGAAGGTAGTGCCTACTCTGACTCATGCTTGTGGACATTAATTAATAAAGGGTTTCTCAACCTTGGCAACTTTAAGACATGTGGTCTTCAACTCCCAGTATTCCCTAACCAGCATATGCTGACTGAGGAATTCTGGAAGTTGAAGTTCACATGTCTTAATGTTACCAGAGTTGAGAATTCTTGCAAATGGATTTCTCTGCTCCAAAAGTCTGACTAGGACTCACTGAACTTGTGCTGTAGCGGGCAGAAATCCATGTATTTAGGTTACCAAAAAGAAAATGATGCCCCTAAGCATTTCAATCAATCAGAAAAGAGCTGGAAGGGACCTTGGAAGTCTTCTAGTCCAGTCCCCTGCTCAAGCAGGAGACTCTATACCAGTGATGACTAAACTTTTTGGCGTCACATGCCAAAATGGGGCGAGTGGGGGGGTCGCGGGTGTGTGACCCCCCACACTTCCCCCTGCTTTTGGCACGCAATGGCACGATGGGCCTAGAGATCCATTTTTTCCCCTCTCCAGGCTCCAGAGGCTTTCTAGGAGACTGGGGAGGGCAAAAACAGCGTTCCCCGTCCCTGGAGGACTTCTGGAGACCGGAAACAGCCAATTTCCCAACTTCTGGTGGGACCGAAAGGCCTGAAAATCAGTTGTCCGGTGCACGCATGTGCGCTGGAACTGAGCTAAGGCAACACTTGTGTGCCCACCAATATGGCTCCGCGTGCCACCTGTGACACCCATGCCATAAGTTGGCCATCACGGCCCTATACCATTTCAGACAAGTGACTGTCCAGTCTCTTCGTAAAAACCTCCAGTGATGAAGCACCTACAACTTCTGAAGGCAAGCTGTTCCACTGGTTAATTGTCCCCACTGTTAAGAAGTTTCTCCTTAATTCAAATATTTCATCACAGACTGCTAGGAATTTGAAGGTCTGAGATTTGTGTGGAGAAAATAAAAAGTTTTGTAATTGGGAAGAACACTGTGCTGCTCTAGTGCCTTGGTTTTGAGATTAGTCAATGAACAAAGGTATTTTGTGGTTCAGAGGCTCATCTTTTCTGCTTATTTAATTTAAAAATTGTTTGTCATGCTCATGCCTATAGAGTTGGGCATTTATAGAAAGTTTGGATCAGATAATATCATACGAAATCTGTCATATTAAAATTGCTATCCTGGACGTATGGTATATTATTAGAAATAGCCCAAAACTCTGGAGTGATGGAGAGGTCAAGTTGCCCATCCAGACATTCTTATTTTGAGAAAGATAGGTATGTAGCATCATTGATAGTGACCCCATACATATACATAAATATATACATAAATCTTTGAGCTGGAAAAGATATGCCCATGACCTCCAGGACAGTCTTTTAATTGTGACATGCCACATTTTATATCTATAAGTTTGATGCTTATACACACTATGTTTTCTCATAAAAGGCATTTTGAAGTTGAAATAACTGTTGGATTCAATATTTCTCTTGAAATACATAGAATTTCAAAAGATTGCAAAATCATAGGATTAGGCTTGGCTAAATTCTTGGCTTAGATTCAACATTACGTAAGCTTTAGTTTGATTTTCCCTTTCTCCTTTTACATCTGGCTCAAAAAAAAGGAATGGGAACTCCAGGACAAAGTGATGGCCATCTCTCAGATGTGGGAGTTGCAATGCAACACTTGGGAGGGAACCAAGTTGGTGGAAACTGCATTTGAGTGACTCAAAAATTAGTTCCAATCTGCTGCATAAATAAGAACAGACCTAGTTTCCAGGGCCAGATTATTTAAGGTATTAGGCAAGGGAAAAAATTAGATTCCCTATCATAAAACCTCCAAGGGGACTGAGGGAGGGTTGATTAAATAAATGCTGTATAAGGAAAGAGTTATATTAAGTGTAATTCTGCCCTCTAAACCTGACACACGCTGGTGTTCTCAGTTTTTCTGTTTTCAATTCAGCTTTTCAGGGGAGTACTACACAATCTCTCTGCCGAAGCCTTCTTTTCCCATTTATGTGCATTTTATTAATTATGACACCAACTCGTTTTATAGCAACTTGTTTTGTTTCTTTTTTTAAAAGAGGGAAAATTGTCTCAGAAGCTACGGTTAATAGAAGCATGCTTAGAAGAGCTTTGTAACTTGGATACAAACCTTGAACAGAATTATCTGTCTATAATGCCTGATTGGAATAGCACTTACCTTACTGGTATTTACTGTTGTATTCTTTACAGGCCTTATATAATAGATTGGTTCCATTAGTCCATGGAGAAAGGAAATTTTCAGCTATACAACTTGCACGCATGAAAGTAAGTAGTTCTTTAAGGAATATCTTAGAGAAACTTTTGGAACACATTGGTTTGGGTGTCCCAAAGGTGCTTTTTCAAAAAGCAACTGGATTTTCTGGTTTTTCTTTAAAGACGTTACGCTTCTCATCCAAGAAGCTTCTTCAGCTTCTCTTGAATGAGAAGCGAAACTCTTCAAGGAAAAACCAGAAAGCTCAGTTGCCTCTTGAAAAAGCACTTTTGGGACAAGCATGACCTGGATGACTGAGAATCTCTATAGACATTGGTTTGGGCTTTTATTTTCAAAATAAAAGAAATCAAGTTGATACAAACTTTAATGAAAAGAGGAGGAGGAGGAGATCCTAATAAAGACTGGCCTGACTACACACAAGAATAGGATGAAATAAACATAACTGGGGCACCATTAAAGATGCTAGGCTTGTCAACTGGAAAGCTGACAGCCCAGGTTCAAGACCTAAGCTCTCTGCAATGAGGTGAACCCGCCTGTTACCTGCCTCAGTGCCTGTCCACCTAGCAGTTCAAAAACATGCAGATGTGAGTAGATAAATAGGTACCACTTCGTTGGGAAGGTAACAGCATTCTGTGCAGCTCAGCATATAATTATACTGGCCACATGACCATATCTTGGGACAACGCTGCTCCCTCTGCTAAGAAACGGAGATAAGCACTGCCCCCTAGAGTCAGACATGACTGGACAGGAGAAACCTTTACTTTTACCTTTAAATGTAACTATTTGCTTCCATCATATGGAATTCTTTATGGGGTTAGGGAATTCTTCTAAAAGAGAACAACGGGAAGGCATTTTCATGTGCTTTCAACAACTCACATTTTTACAGCTGTTAAAAAGTGGTTCGTAGCTTTAAATTACAATCCAAAGGACCCTGAAGTGAATAAAAATATTTTCTTTTAAATACAGTATGTTTATACTCTTTGGTTGTTCAACTTCAAGCAAACCACCAAGTTCTGAATCACCATGAGGATAGGAAAAATGATTATGTATAGACTGCCCACATCTGTGCAAAAAGCAAGGTAGATTCAGAATAATTATATACTCCAGAGTTATTTAAGAAGCTGTAGAAATCTTTAAATTAATGCCACTTATTACTTGGGTGAGGGATGCTGAAAAGATTATGTAGATATCTTGCTGAAATTCCTTGATTTTTCTCACTGATGGACTACAAATAGCAGACTGGAATTGTATGGCAGGCAGCTATTTATCTTAACAGTTAAATGTCTTCTCTGGGAATTACTAAATATGATTATGATTCTCAGTCTTGCAGAGGAAAACAATCCAGCCATACATTTTGTATATAAAATTTCTCTAATCAAATGCTAAGATTACGTAGTTGCTTAAAATTCTGTCCAACATATTTTTGAAAAAGTGAAGGAAAGAGAAAGAACTTAGTTTAAAATGGAAATTATAATTATACAAATTATAGTATATTTGAGATCACATTTTGATTAATAGTAATTGCAATGTGTTGATTTAGATAACATGACAGCTTAATTTATGGGGCAGGCTAGCACTTTTGATAACCATGAAATGACATTGGATGGCTGCAAAGACAGTACTCCAAGAGCCAAATGTTCTTTATTTTTTATTTTCACTTGCATTTTGCACTGTCCAGTTCTTCTTCTGGAAAATAAAACAGGATAAGATAAGTTCTACATTTATATCTGCTACAGAATAATACTTGGAGATACAGAATTAGGAAATAAATTAGTCTCTTATCCCATTCTCCATTCACAATAGCCTTATCTGCTAGAGATTAATTTAAGCAGGTCATTCAAGATAGTTGTTTAACAACATACATTGGAGATTCAATAACTGCCTCCTGTTGAGCTTCTTACTAGCGGTTCCACTATTAGATATACTGGGTGTCTACTGCAGGGAGATGAACCCTGTAGGCAGCTGGATCCAGAATATTTCATTACATTGAAGAGTCTCTGCTTCGAGTAAGGTCTTCCTTGTCATAATTTCATATCTGGTTTATTGTAAAGTTGGCTAAACTTCAATTTTGTGCTCCTTGGGGCAAACAGGACCTTCACCGCCCAATATCCCATAGACATATTTGTCTTCCATTGTATGCAACAATTACAGTAGTTTGATAGGGCTTATGATTTGTTTCATAATCTTTCAAACATTTTTGGTATGGACTGTTTCACACTTCATTCACAAGACATATTACTGATATTTGCTGTTGTTTTTCCTCCTCTTTCTTGTTCCACTGGAAAAGATAATTAAAACTAGAATGTCTATTGGAATGGCTGTCCCATAAACCACTGCCTGCTTGATTTCTACATTAGGAAAAACTGCAGTGAATCAGATCAGGCTTTGGGTCCATGTAAACACAATTTAGCATATATGAGAAGTAGTTATATGCCCTGAATACGAGTACTATGGTCAGATGTGTAAGTTTTATATGTGTTTCTTTCTCTATTTGTTTTTAGAGGCTCGGAATAACCAAAATAGACCCTAAAACATTAACTGTAGATGAGATTAACAGATTTGTGCGACTTGATATAGACACATCTACAATAACATGGCAAAGGGGTAGGTATTAAAAAGAAATCTCCATCTAGTCTACTTTGCTCTTGCATAAAGTCATCAACTAGATACCTCCTGGAAAGTTTCAACCCTAACATAAACAAATACTTTTGAAAAAAGCAGAGTTTTATATGCAGTTCTTGGCAAAAGCTTCTTCTCAGAACTGATTAAATTATTCAGTGAAAAGGAAAAGAAACCTGTGCATTTGCTTAACTATCTTCTGTGACTCTGGAATGGGCTCTGGAAGCAGAGCAAAATCTGACACTATCCTGATTAGTATTTTGGAAACATGTTAATAAGCATGGTCTTGATTTTTCCTGTATATTTTGTATTTTGAATTTTGAGAACTGGAAATGTGATAAATGTTCCCCTTTTCTTCTTTTAACTCAATGATTTTATTGCTCTGGGCTAAAGATCCACAAAGACCTAACATAAAAGCTATGTAAATGTTCTTCCCATTTCTTAGCTTTTTGCAATTCTCAGCAAATTTGGTAAATGTGAGAATGTGAAAGATCCTGCTATAAGGATCTTATAAGTGGATCTTATAAATGGGTAATCCCACTCTTATCCAGAATAAAAGCATGGGCAATTTGTAGTGGAAAGCTGTAGTGTAAAATATCTTTGATTTCCTTATTTTTTTATAATACCATAGAAGCTGAAAACGGGAGAATGTTGATAACAATTATAAACAATGGCTTGGTAATATAGATAAGCCAAAGTGTATAAATTGTGTGTCTTTCTCAAAAATGCACATATCCTGTGAGGACAGTGTATTTTTGCCATATGTATTTCTAACGTTCACAGGTCCCATTTCCTGAAAAAACTGCGTTTAGAATTGGATGAAGGGATCATAAATAATAGAGTTGAATGTTTCTCCAGTAGGCATCTGTTGAAGGAACACGCAAACCTATAACTTACATATTTTTTCTGATATCAAGAAATACAAAAGGAGAGGGTTTGCCTTAAGACATAGCATTTCATCATTTTATTCATCGCTGCAGCTAGTAGGAGATATTTATGCTTCTTCCATGTAATCAGGACCCTGATTGGCCATGACTTCTTTTTGCCTGGAAGAGGCCTGTGCGCCTCTCCCTGTGTGTGGCCCTGTGCTGTCTGCTGTCATAAAATCTCAGTCTGTCATAGGCTGATTTTGGTCATAGAGTAGAAGTATGTATTCAGCAGATGGAATTTAGCATACTAAGTAATCATAGAACAAATACATAATGCATTTTGGTAAATCTAGGTTGCACAACTTGAGTTACTTGTCCATATATATCTCCTATCAAAAGATTATAAACTTGTCCCATTTTAGATATAGCATGGAACACCCCTATAAGTTAGTCATTGCTTTCTTCTTCCATGATGTTGCAAGGTGAAAATAGCTTTCCTTCCAGAATGAGTAGCACAAATCAAAAGTGTCAAGAAAGTATCTATAACTCAAAGAGTTTTTAAAACAGTCTGTATTTGTGGCCTACAAAATGTTATTTTAGAAAGCTTATTTGATTTTTGTACATTAGCGGTGGTTTTTTCCCATATATATATATATATTGAATTTAAATACCATCTAATGTCTTATAAACAAAAAGCCTTCCTTAAATTTCTGCATTCTTCATTGCAGTAGAACAGCATGTCCTTCCAAATTTTCATTTAACCCTAACCCTCTACCAGAAGGGATTTTGGGTGGCAAATAGAATAAAAACATACTACTTAAAAAGACCATTTAGGACATGCTCATTGTTCACCTAAATGTAAAGATAAAGCCTCTTTCAAGTCAGGTTTAACTCCTGGTAACTTCATGGACAGCAATATAGAAGTGACTTGATCTTCCTTCTTTTGGGACATTTTTAAATATATTTTTTGACTAACAGTCTAACCTACAGTTTTGGTGTTTCCTGGAGATCTGTCATCCAAATATTAAGAGTCTTTAAATTTCTCAAATTATCCTTATTTCCAATAATTATTGACTCCAAGAGTTATTTGGATTGTTTTAATTGAAAAATGAGGTTCCAATGATGAATGTTCAGAAAAATGGTCAATCTGGGCAGAATTCTAAGAAAAGGTAATTTTATCTTCGTAGCTGAAAGGTTAAGTTTTCCTATAGACAAGATAGAGCAGATAATTTTATAGAAGGTTTTTTTCATATGATTTTGCTAAGCAATATTTTGAATTGCCTTTTGACTTTGTGTCTATGTTAAAATATTAATAATTTACACTCAGAAATTAATATTTTAAACATTTCTATAATTATATTGCAAAAAATGTCATTATTCTAGTCCCATGTAAATGTTTGCAGCAAAATTCAACCATGGAAAAAATTATGTTGCTCCCTCTGCTACAGTTCCACACTTCCATAGCTTTTCAAAAGAATAACATACATTAAAGATAATGAAATATGTGGATGCTTAAATTATATCTATAATATATTAACAGGGTGAGATATGCAAACATTTCCCACCCAATTTTGGTAAAAGAATAGAAGTTTTGATACTTTAGTAAATGTTTCAGCTATTTGTTTTCCTTTCAGTGGTGGATACAAATGATAGATTCCTTAGAAAAATAACAATTGGCCAAGCAAATACAGAAAAGGGATTTTCTCGCCAGGTAAGTAAAGTTCCAATACATTGGAATGTTTGGGATTAAATTTCATGTATACTTTATGATGCTCTGTTCCTGCTATTATTTCAGTAAATTGATATACCAAGGTTTAGAAATGAATACATCTGCACAATAGCTTGACATACAGTTTAGGATCATTATTTCTGTTTCTGTTAAACATAACCTATGTCTATTCTAGAAGCTCAATCTGCTTTACTATCTATAGCATAGAGGAATAATTTCATTTCAGCATAGAATTAGATAGAGTTTGAAAAAATATGTAGAGCTAGAACTCAATGGGTTACCTCTATTGATAAATTAATTCAAAAGTGATATGGATGAAATGGCCACCTGAGATTCCAGTATACTCTTGAGAGCACTTATGAGCCTATTGCTAAACAAAATAAATATAAGATATCAGATGGAAAATACAACCTCTTTCAAGCTTACTGTGATGGGCAGGTGGGCCTAATTCTTTAAATATAGCTAGAGAAATAACTAGATAAGAAATTGGTCTTCCAAATAACCATAAAGGCAATATTGTCCTTTATTATGTTAAATGAGAGAATATGTTATAAACTTTCTCTAGAGCTATAGAGATCAAACCATTCCTAGCACTCATCTAAGTACTGAGTTCTTGGGATGTTATCTAGCACCATGCTGCTCTTGCAAGCTATTTAGACCAGTAGAGAATAATATAAAATCTCCTACCAGAGAGCTTGACATGGTGTCTAAGTAAACTGCAGATTGCTTTGTTGTTTTCTTAGCAAGAATATACAAGTGGTTTCCACAACCGTCTTCTGGGTGTTGTTTTTTTTTAAACTTCCCAGTCTAGCTGACAGCTGTGAGACTATGCTAGGCATGTAGGGCATCTACCGATAGTTATGAACTTTGAATGTCTATTTTCTATAACTTTACTTTTCTGTTCACAGGCTCGGTTTGATATAGCTGTTGCAAGTGAAATTATGGCAATATTAGCGTTAACCAGTAGCCTGTCTGATATGAAAGAGAGACTGGGAAAAATTGTAGTTGCTAACAATACAAAAGGGCAACCTGTGACAGCAGAAGATTTGGTGTGTATTATTTATTTATAATGTTTTCATAATGTTTCAGTGGTTGACAAGCAGCAACATAATATAAAATAATACAGTAATCATAAAAATAGTCAATTTTATCAAATAATAATACAAGCAAACATGATAGAATCATAAAACAATACCACATATAGCGCCAGACAAAATCTCATCAGTTTCCCTATAACTGCCTATACGTGTCTCTGTCCTCAAATGCATGCTGGAAAAGTGAGGGTACAAATCCTATAGCTGGCAGAAGTGCAGGAGCTATTCTCCTATGGAAAATATCTTCTTGAAATACTGTATTTTAACAAGACATGGCAAGCAAGCGCTCTCTATAACTGTGATGGCGAACCTATGGCATGTGTGCGGGGGGGGGCGCGCATGCATGCGCAGGGAGTGGGATGCACACAGGCACGGGGCATGGGGCACATGCGTGGAGGCAGGGCGCATGTGCGGGGGCACACATGCATTGCATTTTGGGGGTTCGGGCACGTGCACTTTGGGCACGTGGTCCAGAAAAGGTTAGCCATCAGTGCTGTATAAGCACTCTATCTCTTTAGGTTTTGTTTAGAGTAAGTGATCTCAATCAGCTTCTAAGGCATGTAGGATTTTAAAGGAAATCCCAACATCTTGAAATGCACCTGAAAATATATCAGCAACTGATATAGGACACATGGTGGAAGATGCCAAGACTATTGCAATTAGTAAAGAACATAGGACACCAGTTCCCACAGTATTGGTGTTTAATGATAATTTTCCTGTTAATGTGCAGAGCATTATATTTTGCATTTTTTTGTATGAGCTTTAAGCATGCAATACTTTCTGAAAATGTTTTGGGGGGGGGGGGGTTAGAAAAACAGTGTAAGTAAGGGATAACATGCTACCTACCTATTCATGAAGCAGTTGCTCAGACAAACCAAACATTAGTCTACATGCATACATTCTCGTTGCTTTTTTTAAAAAGGACTTTAATCACTTTGCTTTCCTGTTTCATCCCTTTTGGAGTAGAGAACATGGGAGACCAATTGCAAGTAGCAATTTGTAGAACATTAATAACAGTATCATAAACATTTGTTCTCAAAATAACTTGACTTTCATTTGACTGTATATTTTGATTAATAGAAAGGTAAAGATTTCCCTGGCTAGTCGTGTCCGACTCTAGGAGGTAAGGCTTAACTCTGTTTTTTGGCCAATAGAGCTGGCGTTGCTGAAGACATTTTTTATGGTAATGTGGCCAGCATGGCTATACTCCAAAGTCACACAGAACATTTGTGTTCCCACCAAAGTGCTACCTATTAATCTACTTGCATTTGCATGCTTTTGAACTGCTAGGTGGGTAAGAGCTAGGATAAGAAACAGGAGCTCATCTTATTATGCAGAACTCACGTCTCGAACCTGGACTGTCAGCTTTGCAACTGACAAGCTTTGTATCTTTAACCGCTGAGCCATTGCACCCCCTCATTTTGATTAATATTAGCATATATTCAAATATGAATTCATTTTTTAAATTACTTTGATTTCTGTCTCTAGAAAATGTTTTCATAGGTTTTTTACAATTCCTAATTTAATATTCAGCCAAAACCACTAATTCCTTCTTTCTTTTATTTCATTCGGATATGAATAATATTTAATATACCCAGCCACTCTCTTTGGTCTGAATTTCAAGAGTGCTATATCACATCTTGAGCACAGTGTAATGAAATCTAAAATATACATTGACCGATGAAAACCAGATGCTGCAAGGAATGGAGATGGGAGGAGGCAGAGAAGGGAAAGATAAATTGAATATTTAATAAACTCAGAAGCTCTTTTCAAAAGTGTAATGGTTTTTTAGAAAGCCTGCCTCAGTAATGGAACTACAGGATTTGTTGCCAAAATATGGTGTTCATTGAGCACAGTCTTAAAGACTAGATTGCAATTTGGCTGCTATATCATAGCAATACGTTTGATGGATTGATGCCATATCTTCATGGTAAATTAAAATGGCACCCTCAAGATTATTATTTCAGCAGCCTTAAAGAATATTAAATAAATATGTAGCTATTTATATAGTAATGACATTGATCAAGTTACATATCTTAGAAAAATATTGAAATGCACCTATTTAGTAATTCATTCATTTTACAAAGAATGTACAGGTAAGAATACTTCTGCAACCAAAATGTGTGAGGATCAGTTGTAAGCCACTTTTTTTCAACCCCACCATAATTGAGCTATAAATTGAGGGTTCTCGCTAATTCTTTACAATGAATCTGAGTTGTGGCAATGAATTCCATTTAATTCTGTGTTTAGTGAAAAAGACCATCCATTTGTATAGCCTATATTTCTTGGATGACAGTAGGTTCCATTATTACAGGAGATCGAGAAATACATTTTTCCAAACTAGGTATGAGTTTACTGATCCAACTGCCTTTTAAGAAAAATAATTAAAAGCCCCAACATTGTTGATAACCGTTACTCATAAAGAAGGTTATATAACTTCCCAATCCTTCTCATTTCTCTTTCCCTTCTCTACAGTGTCAATTTCAAAATGGGCCATAATCCAGGTTCCAGATCTTGCCTCACATTTTAATAGGAAAAGCAGTAAGATTTTAACGACTGCAATAATACGCTAATAATTTCAGTAGTAGCTGCTCTTTTCCCCACTCTGCATAAATAAAAATGGTTAGGAGAGACTGGAATCTCTGGTTCTCCCAGATTTTCTTCTGCTGGCATTTTATAAGTGCCCTCATAATGTCTGCTGGGGGTGCTTGCCTGTTGATAAATTGCTTGCATGGGAGGCAAAGGGTTACATACTACTAATTTATCAGAATCTTAGCTGCTACCTCCTTCACGCACATCAGTACTTACCTAGCAGGAAGATCCGTATGGTCTTTATTTACTTTTGTCCTTTCTAATGGTAGGAGGTGAGCTGCTCAAACCCATCACTAGAATGCAACTCCCATATTGTTTATTTCTTCTGAAAACTTTCAGGGACCATTTATGTTCCTGAGGCAGTCTAACAGTGTATATAGGCTGATGCTTTATAGGTGGCACAAGAAACTTGCTAGATATTTTGGGAAAGATCCACAGTACATTCAAATTCTTCAGGCTAACCAATCAGCAGTGCCGGTTATAGACGGTAGCATGAATAAACTAGACCCGTGATGGTGAACCTATGGCACGCATCCCAGAGGTGGCATGCAGCACCCTCTCTGTGGGCACCATAATTCAGCTCTGCCACACATGGATGTGCGCCTCCCACCGGTCAGCTGGTCTTCGGGTCTCTGCTGTGCATGCGCATGGGGATGGGGTGTGTGCGGGGCCCCGCTCACACATGCACAGGGGGGCAGTACGCATGCATGGGGCTGCACGCGTATTGCATTTGGGGGGTTGAGTGCACGCACATTCACACATGCATGCGTGCGCTTTGGGCACTTGGTCCGGAAAAGGTTAGCCATCACTGAGCTAGACTATTTTTCTTCAAAAGGAGCCCCCCCCCCCCAAGTTTACAAAAATTATGTTTGATTTCTCCTGAGTCCAACATAATCTAAGGGAAATCTTCCCCTTCAAACACTTGTAGAAACCCTGGGAAAGGTAGTAATCTTGAATAATGTCAAGTTATTAAACCACATAACACTTTGTTGACCTGTGTCTTGACATATTTTAACATTTGGTACAAATTACTTCTTCCAAATTATAATGTTTCAATATTGTAAATCAGAAACTCATCTGCAGTTTATAGAAATTGAGGCCATTTTTTTCTTGTTTTCTTTTAAATTGTCATACCATCATATTATAAAGCTAGAATAATCCATTCTAGCTTTATCCATTCTAGGTTTGTTTGTTTTTACCTAAATTACTTGATGCCTTAGGTTAGTTAGCTTGAACTTCTTCTTAGTTTCAAATAACCTTAAAAATTAACCTTAAAAATAAAAGAAAAAATCGCTTTGTTTTAGGGAGTAACTGGTGCTTTGGCAGTTTTGATGAAGGATGCAATTAAACCAACATTGATGCAGACTTTGGAGGTGAGTCTAGTCCTCTGTAATCCAAAACTTCATTTCTTTCTTCATAAATCTAAATTGCCAGCATATGTTTTAAAGTATTTAACATGTTAAGGGTACACTCATTGCTATTCATTCCCTAAAAAAATGGGATTCACTCACAGAACAAATTTCCCATCCCACATACTGTCCAAGTCTGTACCAATGGCTTCTAGGATCATGAGAGTGATGAGGCCAAAGATGGCTGGGAAATGAAAAGGAAGTCTTTAAAATGAAAAGGAAGAGTGACCCAAAGCTGCTTTTTCAAAAGGCAATTCTTTGTTTTCCCTCAATGACATTTCGCTTCTCATCCAAGAAGCTTATTCTGAAAAACTGAAGAATTCTTCAGAAAAATTCAACTTCTTCTGAAAAATTGTTTGGAAGAATTCTTAAAGAATTATTGAAGAAAAATTCTGAATAAGCTTCTTCGGTTCAGAATTGAAGGAGCTTCTTGGAGGAGAAGTGAAATGTCTTCAAGGAAAAACAAAGAAAGTCCAATTGCCTTTTGAAAAAGCTTCTTTGAGACAACCATGACCTGGATGACTGAGAATCTCCGCAAACATTCTTCAGTGTGACAAGAAAATCTGACATTTGATCACATGACATGAGATTATTCCTGAATGTACAAATTATTACAATGCATGACATTACCACTTTTAATATTTAATTTACAGCACACTAAAGTGAAAATCATTGTTTTGCTTCTGTGTCTTCACAAAAGCAATTATTATGGGTACTTATATGTAATTTTATTCATGTGTTTTTACTTTGCTTGTATGCTGTTTATTCTTAAAAAGCTGAGCGTAGCTAATAGTGTTGAAATAATAATCTGAACCCTTAGTTGCGTAAACAAAATAAAACATAAAAAACTAGGAAATACAAATACCATTTGTCTGCAAACCCCACCTTCAGTTATAGTACTGTCTGTCTGGGAGAACAAGTTCAACATTTTTCTTCAGCAAGAGGGTTGAAACTGAGCAAATTTTATTGGGATGCTGATCCAAAGAGCAGCTATATTGAAAATGACTGCTTTAGAGGCCTGACAACTGACAGTCTCATACAGATGAGATCAGAAAGGAATTGAATCTATTTAATGTGGTTGGATGGGCAGATAAATACAGGAGAAGATGGCCCAGGTCCAGGGTCAAATAGGACATTAAAAATGACAATCAGCACCTGTAATCACACTGGGCACCAAAGCATCTCCTGAAACAATGAAAAGTGAAGCATCCAAGCAATGTTTGCCCATATTTTGGACCAGATATAGCTTCCAAAAAAACATCTTTGTAGAACATATTATGATACTTAAAATGGAAGATAAGTAGACCCTGAACAGGTCCTCTTGTCCAGGAATAGTTGCAAATGGCACACAGTTTGTAGCTGTGCAAATGCCCTCCAGCCACAATTGTTTGTTCTTCAGGTAGAAGCTTTGAATCCAGTGTGTAGATAACCCCTGAGTGTGAGAGTATAACCCCATTCAGATGGAATTTCTCTGGGATCATATGATTCTATCTTGGAAGGATTTAAACTGGCTCCTCCCCCAGAAGAAGAATCCTAGTTCCCATCCCCAAGCACAAACAATTTGCTTTCCATATTGTATCCCGCCTGAAACCTGAAGAGAGCCCTAGAGACAGCAAATTATTTAAGGATCTAATTAATGTGCTACTTCTAGAGATGTATGCAGCTGCAGACAGCTCTAGAAGGAGAATTCTAGAAACTCAGAATTTCTCTCAGAAGAATTTTACATCAATTGAATCACTTGAGAACCTCACAGATCTAAGAGTCAAAAAGAGTTAGCAGGTATTCTATTACATTTTTACTTTCTATCTATGAAATTCAGTGTATGTACCCAAAGCAAGAAGATTCATTTCATTCTGTGATGTTTACTCCCATTTAAGAAAGTATACATTACAGCCTGGTGTTCATGATCTAATTTTAAAAAGCTGAGCTTTGACAATGTGTTGATTGAAGGATAGGGCTTAGTTGCAGTTCACAGCAGCTTTGTACAAAGAACCAGATGGTGGCGAGGCTGCAGTTATGGATTATAGAGTAAGGTAATGAATTCTACGCATTAATAATGAAATTGTTATGATGTAACTCAATAAGTGAACCTGGATTTGCAACAAGAAAGTTTAATTATGTGTTTAGGGACTGTGTTTAATAACACGCCACATACTGAAATATGGCACAGTCATAACATGGGATTGTTCTAGAACAGGGGTCAGCAACCTGCGGCTCTGCAGCCGCATGTGGCTCTTTCACCCCTCTGCTGCAGGTCCCTGTCACTCAAAATATGCATCACAACCACCAGGTAGGCCAACCATGGATAAATCCAAGAAAAGAAAAGTTTCAGAACTTTCAGAAGAAAACAATGTTTAATTCAACTACGTATGCTAGTTTTGTGGCTGCTCAAGAAATAGTCAGGCACGGAAGGGTTTTGTGGCTCCCGGTGTTTTGTTTTCTGTGGGAAACGGGTCCAAATGGCTCTTTGAGTGTTTAAGGTTGCAGACTCCTGCTCTAGAAGATTGGTTGTATTATATCAGTAAAAATATTGATTATATTATACCAATATACTACCTCCTTATCCATGTCAGTTGTTTTACAACTTCATGTTTTAAAATTTAACATAAAATGATTTTTTTTTAAAAAAAATTGATTTATATGCCGCCCTTCTCCGGAGACTCAGGGCGGTTTACAGTGCGTTAAGCAATAGCCTTCATACTTTTGTATATTTATATTTATACAAAGTCATCTTATTGCCCCCAACAAACTGGGTCCTCAATTTACCCATCTTATAAAGGATGGAAGGCTGAGTCGACCTTGAGCCTGGCTGGGATTGAACTCGCAAGTAATTGCAGGCAGCTGGATCTTAAATGCTGCCTTTGTAGGAGGCATTACCCCCCTACGCCACTCAGGCTCCTTGATTGCTCTCTTGTTCTTAATGTCACATAGATTTAAGCTTTAGTAGAGAATTCAATATGTCTATCTGTCATTATTTTCTTCTAGGGTACTCCAGTTTTTGTGCATGCTGGACCTTTTGCAAATATTGCACATGGCAATTCTTCAGTTTTGGCAGACAAGCTTGCCCTGAAATTGGTCGGCAAAGAAGGATTTGTAGGTGAGAAAACTAATATTATTTTAGCATACTGCTGTAGGTCTGGAACAGTTTAGTCTGAAATGTATTCTTAGGAATAAATGCCCAACTATCTAGCAGCATTTGTTTGTGAAATTTACAGTTTTATTTAGTTATTTATTTTGGATTCTATATTAAAAACATTAAAATGCTGCTGACATTAGAGACAGTAAAATTAATGTCATTAAAACAGTTTTCATAGTGGCATGGGATACACATTAAAGAAATACTTTTGAAACACTTCCGTAGTGCTCCAGAGCAAACCAGATGAAAGGAGAACTGTGAATTCCACTGTTTCATGTAGTCTTAGTGAAAGGGAAGATAATATCTTTGCTTAGATAGGTGTTTTCAGTTAATGATAGATCATAGGCCTTGTTTTCTGGTTTTCTGCTCTGTTCAGGTAAATATGGGGGTGGGAAAATCCATTCTGATACCACAATGAATTGGTTAGTAAAAACAGTTCTGAATCCTAGGATCACAATATTAGGAGAGACTTCAGAAGTCATTTTGTGCAACTTCTTTCCGAATGCAGTATGTCCTAACACATTTCAGACAGGTGACTATCCAGCCTCTATTTGAAGATCTCCTATAAAAGGGAACATACCTATGTCTGAGACAATCTGGTTCACTGATGTCAGCTCCTACCATTCAGAAATGTCTCCTTATACCAAGTCTAAGGGGTGTAGTGACTTAAGACTCTAGGCCTTGTTGACCAGAAGGTCAGCAGTTGGAGACCTGAGTACTGCACAACGGGGTGAACTCCCATTCTTGCCCCATCTCCTGCCAACCTAGCAGTTCGAAAGCAAGCAAATGCAAGTAGAAAAATAGATACCACTTCAGTGTCAAGGTAACAGTGTTCTGTGCGCCTTGGCGTATAGTCATGCTGGCCACATGACTATGGAAATGTCTTCAGACAACGCTGACTCTCAGCATTAAGAAGTGAAGATTATCACTGGCCCCTAAAATCAGGCACAAATGATCAGGGGAAACCTTTACCTTTACCTTACACTTGCCTAAATTTGTTTCCCTATGATTTCTTTCTGGTCCTGTCCAGAAGTCTGTTCTACAATGGATCAATGACCTGATTCTGCATAATCAATTTACAGTGTTTTTAATTTAAACATGGTAGATAACTTCTCCGGAATAGATCTTTCCATTAGTAAGTCTCCCATACACAGACACGCCACCCCCCCCCCCCCCAAGATAGCTTTCCTAGGATGCCGGATGCCTCCTGTTCTAATTCTCCCAGGTTTTCTAATGTCTCTTGATGCTTTAGGCTTTCAACTAGTTTTATGTCTGGTGTTTTTAGCAGCTCTGCTGCTTTTAGCAGCTTTTTTAATTGACACTGTTTTATTACGTGTTTTTATTGATTTTAGCTATGTTTTACTGCATGCCACCCTGAAAGCTCATTCTATATGTATCTGCAACAATCTGTACTGATAATTTGTAGATGCCTGCTATGAACTGTGGGTTTACTTATTTTGCTGGCATAAAATATTTATGGTTTAAGCTAAGAAGAGAAAATAATAACAAGGTAAATCATTCTGCAACTATTTTGAATTTCCAGTGAATTCCTGATTTACTAAGTTGTTCTCTGGGGTTTTCCCTAACATAGTGAGATATTTCTTTATTTAAAAAAATCAGATGAGTAGATTCACACTTGAAACAAATATGATAAATTAATTCTTCTTTTGGAACTGAAAGTAAAATGTATTGGCTCTTAGTATCCATGTTACTGAAACACTTGCAATTATTTCACCCTTATAAAGTCTGTTGGAATAGTCTGTAACTAAAGAATAGTGATGCCATGAATCAAGAACAGGAATAGACATATAAATGAAACCAAATAAAAACAGAGAATGAGTCACTGAATAGAGAATTTTGGTAACTGTATTGTATTTTATCTTGACCGGTTTGCTTTTTATCACAACCTTTGTCAAGGGGAGTATATGACAGATTTAATTATTTCAATGTAGACTTTAATATATGAAGGGTGTTGTATTGTTTAGTATATATAAAACATACAAAGATCCATAACTTCTCCTCTTCCCCTGCTTCCTTTGGCACACAGGCTTTTTCTGTTATTATGATAGCAGATAAACTGGATAACTTTTGGCAAACTTTTTAAGCATTGTAAACATAAGTAGAACGGAGCCTTTATCGGCTGTCCAAATAATTTATTTGCTTTATGATACAGTTAAATTGATCATTGAAATAAAATACCTTATGATAGCTGCTGAGCTATCTATGTAGCATGCATACAGTTTATTATGCCTACCCACACTCCAAAGTCCACAGCAGGTTTATAAATTCCCTTGTAAAAAAACCCCTGCAGCCTCAATGTTTAAGTGAAATGGATGCTATCCAAAACATTCTTATAAATGTAAAGGGATTTGCTGTATTTCTTTTGTGATGGTCCTTTCTCCAAAAAAGGAAACAAAATCTCAGTTCTTTAGCCATAAACCCCTTTTGGCAACCTAAGCACAAGTCTTAATATTTGCATTGTCCCAAGTTGTTTATAGCTGTTTGTGTTTGCCTGACTTCACAGAAAATTCACTATGCGATAAGTGTTCCAGAGAGAGATGCACTCAGACTCCTAGCTATAGTACATTGTAGTGTAGCAGTGCCTCTCTACTATTTCTTTTTCTAATTAAGAAAATATCTAATGCTTTCTTATCATTATTTTATCTTAAAGTTCTCTTTTCCTGGGTTTTGGAACAAATATTAATTAAGAATTTTGTGTAGAGAGAATAATTGCTCTTAGTATTTAGCTGCAATTTAATCTCACTTCCCATTGCATTTCAGATAATAGGTGGTATGAAAAAAAAAACCCTATAATTTACAGAGAGATAGCACTGCAATGTTGATGAAGAGTACTAACTTCCATCTAATTATAACGCAAAAATGATTTTAATTATTATTAAAAATACACATAAATGTAATAGGTAAAAAACCCTCAAGATTGGAAGACTGTTTCCTTTGTCTCTGTAATATGTTAATGAACCTCAAGCTTGAAAGTCATTTCCATGTGGCCCACAAAATTCAGGCAAAAATCCTACCCTTCCTTAAACTCCATTGATCAGACTTTTGTGTCTACTGAGAGGATTTGGTTCTGAGAGGAGAGGATTTGGGAAGTAATATAAATTCAGATTCAGGAAGATGTATTTCCCATATATTTCCTTGCTCCCTGGACATGTCCTCAGAGGTGGTCACTATTCAGGCTGTTTAAAAAATCCTATTTCAGGATTTAGCTTTCTCTTGGGGAAAAGATGTATTTCTATGCTCTGTAGCAACCGGTCATGTAAGCAGAAGCAGGAAATCATGTCTCTCATTAAGACAGTATGCTAAATCTTTTAGAAGAGTTTGGTTAAATGTATAGCCTATTTACTGTAGCTATCAGTTGTGTACAGCTATTAAAATTGATACCAGCCACATATATCTGAGGGAAATGGGCAATTAAGAAACATGAAGAATGTATGTATGTATGTATAAATACTAAAAATTGTAAAAAAAAGGGGGGGGGGGAATTGAAGGAATAATAGAATTTATTTATTTTTCTCCGTATTCTATTTTCTATCCTTATTCAAATTGTTGGTCCTTAAGAAACAATATAGTGTTGAAGGGACCAGTTTAGAAACAATATATCAGAAAACAGTAGAAAAGATTGCAAACGAAGAAAGAAAACAGAATTTTATCTGAAGACTAGCAATTATTCATTAAAGGCAGTGGTTTATTTTCTTCTGTTTCTTTGTCATCCACTTCCCCAATAAGTCATGAGCAAATGTCTGCAAATAATTATTTCTTTTAGGAAATAATCTTTCCAGCATACAGGATTATAATTTGGAATTACATCATATTTTAAACAAAGATTTTCCAAACGGCCTTAGCAGGCCAAACACCATAAAAAACTGGATTATTCCTTGAAAAAAATGTTAATAACTGGGTTTCTTGAGAGACAAAAAAAGAAGGCCATAGCTTGATGTTTCCTGTGAAAGAGTGCCCAAAGTATATTGCTATTACACTCTAATGTTCCTATTGTATGGATCAATTTCCAGGAAAATAACCCTGGCAATCAGTGGTTACATGTAGACTTGTTTACTTAAAACACATAATCGATCACCTCCATTTTTAAGACTCTGAAAAGTTGCTTTATTGTGGAAGTAATATACAAAGCAATAAAATAACATAAAGTTTTCATCTCCTTGATGTTGCCTTAGTCCAGATTTTATACTCCGGAGTGGCACTATCGATAACAGTAGGACCGATGCCAATATAACCATTAGCACAGTGATGTAGAGGAAGTGAATCTTGGGGCTAATTCCCAAAAGTCTATTTCAATGAAATCTCATCTCTAAGAAATAAAAGGCA
This sequence comes from Masticophis lateralis, assembly GCA_030761175.1. Taxonomy (NCBI): domain Eukaryota; kingdom Metazoa; phylum Chordata; class Lepidosauria; order Squamata; family Colubridae; genus Masticophis; species Masticophis lateralis. The sequence continues at coordinate 84,741,371 of JAUDYJ010000001.1, read as the reverse complement.
AACTCATAGATTTAAACAAAAAATATAAGGAGGAAAACAAGTTTAATATTATATGTATGTAGGCTACTGTACACTCAGCAAGTGTATGTTTGTTTACATATCTCATTTATGATTTACTTACTTTTCTATGTGAATGCTGCTGTTTATAAATGAATGTAGTGGAAAAGAAGAGCCCATAAAGGGAAAGGCTGAGTCTCAAACAGGGTTGGGCTGCTGGGGGTTCAAAGGGCTTCGGGAGAACCTCTAGCTAAGATTCTGTGCAGTTTGGAGAACCCCCAAATCCCACTCCTGGCTGGCCATGCCCACCCCTCCTCTCCCAGGAGTCCCCACGCAGCCTATTTTGTATGCAGGTAAATGCAGGGCATGCATGGAGGCTCAGGGAGGGCGAAAAATGGGCCTACTGGAAGTTTGGGAAGGGCCTCTATGGGCCATTTTTGCCCTCTCAGAGGCTCACCGAAAGCCTTTGGAGCCCAGCAAGGGCAAAAACACCACCCTGCCTTGGTGCAGGAAGCCGACTAAGCCACGCCCACCATGGCCACATCCACCCAGCAACCGGGCAGAGAACCCCTTGCTAAAATTTTTGAATCCCACCCCTGGTCTCAAATCTCTCCTACACAAAGCACTTTAGGTCTTCACACCCAGTTCCTGCTTCCTGCATGGGTTAACGGCTTTGTAGTACCTGCTGCTACTAGTTGTCTAGAACATCCATCTAGCATCTCCCCCCTAATCCCAGTGTGTGAGAGAGGAAGAGCTCTCAGAGTTTGTGCTGCCCTCCTATTGATTGCTAGGTCACAAATACAAAGGTTAGCATTGTTTTAATAATGCGACCTCCTGGCCTTAATGATATGGGACTAGACATTTCAGCTTTTCATCCCCTCCTTGGTAGGCAGACCAATATGCAAAATCAGTTATGCAAAATCCGACTTTACATATAACTTAAATAAATACAGGAAAACATAAAAGTTAGTTTATGTTAAAAACACAAAAGTTAGTATACAAAAAATCAGAAGACGGCCCTCTTCAAAGAAGAAAAAAATACTCTAGGGAGGAATCAGAGCAGACATACCCCAGAGTAGAAAGTTTTTTTCTGCTGAACAGCTGTAAACCTAAGCACTGCTGGTTTAAATGGGTCACATTAGGAACCTGTGAAGAATCCTGTGTTGTATTGAGACATGAAAATAATTTGGAAGGTCAGGAACTGTCAAATGATGCTTTTTCTGAACTAAGCTTGGGAAGATAGAAAGGTAAGGAAAACACCTATCAGGTGACCATCACAATAATCTATCTGTCTGACAGTCAATGTATCCTCAATAAAACTAAAGACTCCGTTTAGTCAAAGCCCGAGGCTGTGCAAGGAAGAAACTGGGGCCATCTAGGAGTTCTGAAGACAAATGGGGAAGATGTAGTCGAAGCTGACAGGCCCAAACAAAACAATCTTATTCTTTTCAATATGCAGCTTAAAGCAATGGGAGATCATCCAAGAGGTGCTAGTCAGACTTGTACTGTTGCAGCTGATCATGCATTGTTAATGAAGGTCTCCAGAAAAACCCACAGACTTGAGCATTATGATTGTAATCATAATAACAAGATCTGATCCTGAATCAACACACCCAAGAATATAAAAACAATCTTACAGATTTCATGCTATAGAAGGCTTTCTAGGATAGGTCCATCCTTGGAATTGTGCCAGGGAAAAAAGTTTTCTTACTGTAGTACAGGCTGCACAGTAATAGACAAATTGGGTTTGTTTCAAGTTTAGTCTCCTATGAGAACATTTTTCAAAGTGTATAACAACAGCAGCTGTTACATTCCCCGCCAGTTTGCAAAGATGCACTCTGCATAACAAAAGCAAAGTCACAAAACAGAAGGGTTTCCCTAAAAATTAGCAACATTCTAGTGTATTCCAAGTGTTTTTAAAACCTCTTAATATTTGTCATAAAAGAATAAATTATCTTTTCCTTTTCAATATTTGTTTTCACTTGTGACCTTTACAAAAAATTGATGTGTCAGAGTGTGAATATTCTACTCTGTACATGTCTGGTACCAAATATTGATCATCACCATATCTCATTATAATTTATAGACTTAATGTACAACATCTGTCTGTCTGTCTGTTTTATATAGCCTCACTAGAAGTGCCTCTGGGCAGTCTACAGCAATAAAATAAAAATATGAAATAAATATTATAAAAACAATCATTGTAACTGGGACCCATCAAATATAGATCTCTTGAAGATGGTACCTGCAGCCCTCTCTGCCGAATCTAAGGAAACAGGCTGATGTAATAGGGAGAGGCATGCCCTCCCATGGCATGAAGGGTTTTAAAAATAAAAATCAGCCACTTGAATTGGATCCAGAAACAATCTGGCAGCCAGGGCAGCTCATGGAGCAGAAGTGCAACATATGCTGTTCTGGAGAGATACATACTGTAACTTTCTGCAGCACTGCATTCTGCATCAGCTGAAGCTTAAAGAACTAAATAGAAAATAGAACTAACACAGAACTAATTGTCAGCCATGGGCAAAATATTCTAGATCCTTCCTTCCTTCCTTCCTTCCTTCCTTCCTTCCTTCCTTCCTTCCTTCCTTCCTTCCTTCCTTCCTTCCTTCCTTCCTTCCTTCCTTCCTCAATCAGATTTAGCATACTGTCAAAAGAGCTACATCTAATAACTCATTCCTGTCAGTTCACAAAATAAAGGGATTCTCCAGTTCAAGTTACCGTAAATATGCAGGAGGCAGGAAATGGTAGCAGTTGGCCCTCCTCCTCCCTTGCCTGATGTGTGCAATTTATCTTCATATAACAAGCAAAAGTGAAGGAGAATATTCAAGGGCAAATCAACTATTAATTGGGAAGCAGGTAAGATATTCATGAACAAGGCTAGAGTCAGGCATGCTTCTGAAATTCCATATGAACTTTCAAGACAGCAGTCTGCAGAGATTCTCAGTCATCCAAAGGTGCTTTTTCAGGAGGCAACTGGACTTTCTTTTTTCTCAAGATGTTTAGCTTCTCATCCAAGCAGTTTCTTCAGCTCCTGTCAGAGCTGAAGAAGCTTCTTGGATGAGAAGCGAAACGTCTTCAAAGAAAAGGCAAGGAAGTCCAGTTGCCTCCTGAAAAAGCGCTATTGGGATTGTCAAGATAGCAGTTTGGAGTTGGGAATCAGGTTTCTCATCCAACTACATTTCATTAGAAGATCATTGGTTCATCTTTAGGGGTAATCTCTTAGAGCTCTGTAGTAACTGCATTCATTTCGCACAAAAAAAATTATTTTTGCTTGGGAAATTCTTATGACATCATTGAAAGCTATGTTATTTTCAATCTGGGAATGTTATGATGTCTCTCATTGTTTCCTATGTTGATATATTAACGCAAGGCTTCATTTTGCAGTTGAAATGGTAAGATGTAATGATTACATGGCATAGAATAAAGACTTTGTCCATAAAGTAAGGGAAAAACATAGTTGTCAGTAAATATATGGAGAATCTCTTGGTGTTTGGTTTCCTCCCCACTCAATGGCAATTGAGCCATTAAAACATTGTCCCACTTTGATTAAGTCCAAATCACATATAATTATTAATCAACCACAACACCTTTTTGACAATGAGCTATGGAAAAACTGCCTGTAATTTACTGGAATGCAGATAAAATCTATTGTTTTAGGTCACATATTAATCTAACTATGAATTAACTTTGGACAAAAATTTGAAGTTATTTTATGTATTCGTGAAAAGATAGATCAGGTGATGGTACAAAATAGTGACAGCCAAAATGATACATTGGGGTTTGTTTTTCAAGAAAAATATATCTTGGGACTTATAGAATCATTTTCAAAGTTTCTTAACTCAAAAATTGCAACAAAAAAAATTTCACCAGTCAAGATCAGGGAAGGAAGAGCAAAATTGGACTAGTATAGGCAAACACTGATGGTAAATCCACTACAGGTAGTCCTCGATTTATGACCATAATTGAGCCCAAAATTTCCATTGTTAAATGAGACATTTGTTAAGTGAATTTTACCCCATTTTACGACCTTTTTTGCCACAGTCGTTAAGTGAATCACTGTAGTTGATAAATTAGTAACCCAGTTGTTAAGTGAATCTGGCTTCCCCATTGACTTTGCTTGTCAGAAAATCGCAAAAGGGGATCACATTTTCTCGGGACGCTGCAACCATCATAAATATGAATTAATTGCCAAGCATCTGAATTTTGATCACATGATCATGGAGATGCTGGAAAGGTCTTAACCAGTGATGGGCTGCTACCGGTTCGCCCCAGATCGGTAGCGACGGGATTTGAAACCCACTATTGGTCGTAACTGTGAAAAATGGTCATAAGTCACTTTTTTCTGTGCCATTGTAACTTTGTACAGTCACTAAATAAACTGATGTAAGTTGAGGACTATCTGTATACATAACTTGAAAACAAATATTGATGTGTCAGTTATTTGAACTGCTTTCTCAATTCTGTCTCTCCCTTTTTTTCCTCCAAAATACTGGTAGTTATTTTTAACCAAAAAGAGCTTCAGATGACAGTGTATTTTAATGAGGAGAGGGTGTTTTGGTCCATCCTATGTAGTCATTCTCTAATTCCATACAGACACTGTCTCTCTATAGTCCAGCTGCTATTCCTGGAAAGATTTGTTCATTTATTTCAGAATGTTGAATGATTTGAATCCTCAAACAGCATTCTATAAAGATAAAGTAATACCTGTAAATTATATATGTCTTTTTTTTCCATCCAGCCCAGGCTTATATGATTTAAAACATGCCTTAAAAGACCACAAGCATCTGAAATATATTAGAAATTTACTGAATAGAGCAAGTTTATGGAATCATTTGGAACACGTGGAAAGATCTGAGAGTACCACATTCCACAATTGCTCATTTAGGAAGAGATGTGGGGTCATGTTGTAAAAACATCTAGTTCATTTACCCTTGCTGTTCTAACAAAAAAAAAAAAAAGTGGCATCCTTTCAGATGGATCTTGATCTATCCTGGTTTATTTTGGCAGCTGTTGTGTTCAGCGATGTGCTCTTTTACAAGAAACACTGAGCCTTGCTCCCCAACCAAAATGCCTTGAATCCCCGGGGTTAAAGTTCATGTGCTTCTGTAACTTTGAACTCCATAGTTTCCTTGCTGACAGCTGCAGGAGGAGAACTATGTTTACATCGTAGAATTATATGGCCACCAGCAATTCAGAATTTCCATTTCCTCTTGCATTGTTCTGGAATTTGGCGTGCACTATTCCATCTCCTAAAACTTAGCCTAGTGTGCATATTTTCTAGTGCTCTCTTCCAGTGTGCTGTTTTGGTTTTTGGTTTTTATGTGTTGACCCTAAATGCTTACTATGCAAAGATTTGTTTTGTTGAAATCTACCTGTTTATGAGATTTTAATAGTAGATAATTTTCTTACCCGTTTCATTTTGTGTTCTTCCAGACAAAAACATCTGATTTTTTTTAAGGTCTCTTGCTATGTTAATGTTGACTATTAGACTCAGCCCCCATATGGAACTGTGTTGAACTATATAAAGCCTGATGGAGGCTTTCTTCTGTCTGTATATTCTGAGTTTTAGTTTATAATTTAGTAGTCTGTAAAAATATTTTCTAAAAGCATATTCCATGTTAATAATAGCACCAAGAGCATGGGGATGTATATCATAAATGCTGAATTGTCAGAATATCTTGAGTGGTTTTTTTTTAAATTCCCCAGATAGTGTAAGTGGGATTATATGCATTCACATATGTTATCTACTTTAGTGAAAAGAAAAATAAAGGCATTTCCTTTAATTTGTCTTTCCTCCCTTATCTTATGTATCAGTCTTGTTATCTCTCCCTCTCTCTCTCTCTCTCTCTCTCTCTCTCTCTCTCTCTCTCTCTCTCACACACACACACACACACACACACACACACACACGAGAGAGAGAGAGAGAGAGAGAGAGAGAGAGAGAGAGAGAGAGAGAGAGAGAGAGAGAGAGAGAGAGAGAGAGAGAGCTTCCTTAAAGGATTCTAATAACTGAGATAACCCAATGGCAGGAGTTAAATGTAGTTTTCATTCTTGTTGTTACTCTTTTTTCATATGGAGAGAGAGAAGAGAGCCTTCTCTTCTCTCTCCGCAAGAGAGAGAGAAGAGAGAGAGAGAAGCCGCAAGAGCCTTCTTTTAGAACTATGATTTTTATTTACACAAAGGATACTCCTATTTCACACTCTACTCCTGGAAAGCAAAGAGGATGGTGTGGGAGCCAAGCTGACCTAATAGCTTGCTTTGGTTTCTTCTCCTTATATGTAGAATTATGCATAGTATGAATGCCTGAAAAGCTTTGTACAAACACAGAGCCTTGAAATAGAACATTTATTTAGTTATATCTACATAACTAGCCTCCAGAGTTACATGATTATTAAACAAAGACTAGTTGGAATCATTTTTGTCCTACTGGCCTCTATCTGGTTATATTTTCATTGGCACTCTGATTTGCCAGCAGGAAATAATACAAAAGTGATTGTGTTGAATATTTGAGCACAAACAAGGGTCAAAGTACATGGCTTTGGCACATGGCTTTATCTTTACATTTACTCTCTGTTTTATTTCCTTTGCAGTTGGTTACCTTCATCCTAGTGGCCTTTACACGGCATCCTGTTTCCTTCCTCTCCCACTAGTCAGAGTGTCTGTAGTCCTGATTTTGTGTTTGTCAGACTTATGATGTTTTCAGTCCCCAGATTCATTGCATGAAATATTTCTGATGCTTTGTACCTCAGTTTTTCCCAATTCAAGCTAAAGTAAATGAGGAAACAAAAAAGTGGGTAATAATATAAAAAGATATAAATGTGAATTGGCTGTCTGGATTTTTTTTTACCCCAATCTTATATTCATTTGTTTTCTGGAAATAACTGTATTTTAAAATGTGCATTAATAATGTTTTCTTTAAATTATATATGGGAAATGGTTCACTGATGAACCATAAACAAATTTTCCTTGATCATATAATGGCAGTTACTTACTTACATAGAATGCTAGTCCTATGGTTCAATATCTGATCCATATTACTTAATTAGGTTTCAGCTGTTAACAGCTATTTTAATCATGCTATTTTTAATCAGACTTTTTTAAACTTATTATTGGGGCAGTAGATGTATTAATACAGTTATAGAGGTGCAAATGTAATATGTGATTTATCTTTTAATATATGCAGCATTAGTTTGTTTCATAATTGCTCTTTTAAAATTGATAAAATTTCAATTAAGTAAATAAATACATCCTCATACTTACGTTTTGAGTATGACAGTAAGTGACACTTATTAATGGCATAGCATACTCATATTGTATCTTTTATTCAGAATTAGCTTGTTTTTAAAATAATATAATCTTGATGGAGGAATAAGGAAGGAAAAAACAGAAACCCAGTCCTGGGAAAGTATGAGAAAGAAACTCAAAATAACACCGCTTTGAATCGTTTGGTATAAAATGGAGTGGAAAGAAAATCTGACAGGCTTTCAAGATTCTGTTGTGATATCCTACAATAATAAACAACTTTCCCGTAATCTGTTTCCTGAACTGGTCTGCCTTAAAAGGCTGACATTGTTTTTACGACAGTTTCTTCCTACTGCTTTCTATATATTATGCAGTGTATAATCCTGATGAGGACTGTAATTCTTTGCGTATGGTTATGGGTTGATGGGTAGGTGAATCAAAATCGGCAAGATGGCAGACAGAGCAATCGCAGCCTATTCTGAAGATGCAAAGTTGACACATGTACAGAAGAGGTGGGGTTTGCACAATGAGGCTTCATCTGCCATTTTGCCAATTTTGAAGCTCCCCAAAGGTCACACACACAGGTCACAAACACAGCAAGAATTCCATGATGTGGCTTTAGGTAAGATTCTCTCTTGGCCACAAGCCCTCAGCCATCAATATAAGACCTTTTCAGAGCTAATGTCGTGAAGTCTTCACCAAAGACTAATGAATTAGAACCTTGATTTGAACAGATGCATTAAAATTAGTAAGCTTGTATTAATAAGTCCCTGTGGTTTCAATAGTTTTGTTTAAAACTTAATTAGATTCCAGAAAAGTGGGATATAAATCTAAAAACAACAAATAACTATTTGCACTAACTAATTATTTGGATGTATAATACCAAAACTACTCTAATAACACATTCATTTTAACAATTGGATTATGTTTTTCCCTTAGGAATGGATACATGATATATGGGCATTGTGTAAATGTGTACAACACATATATTTTTTTAAGGCATTGATTGAAATTTCTAGTTTGGGAGAATCTCCCACTTTTCTTTAAAAATAAAAGCATTGCCTATTCCTGTGAAGACATGGTCATTCATGATGAGGTGTCTGCATAGATGAAGCTACTTCTGTATATACTAAACTGTTATAGCCCTCAAAGAGCAACATTTCCTGGGTTCACTGATCTACCGTAACTTAAATTAACCCTTTATTCCTATTAGTAACTGAAGCCGGTTTCGGTGCTGATATCGGAATGGAGAAATTCTTCAACATCAAATGTAGAGCTTCTGGCTTGATTCCCAGTGTGGTTGTGCTTGTGGCTACAGTGAGGGCTTTGAAGATGCATGGAGGGGGGCCAAATGTAAGTGTCTTTACCTCTCAAACAAAACAGAGAATAAATCTTCAGAACCCCCTACTTTTTAAACCCCTTATCGTTTGAAATAAGTATAAACATTTCAATTTTAGAACTGGTTGAAATGACTCCTAGTGCACTGTAAGCCAATTAACAGTCTCTTTTTCTGAATTGTCAAGAGACAATAGTTTTAGAGCTATTTAAAGGAAGGTTCTCTACACGATTTAAGAAGTTTAGGAAATGAAATGAAATCTGCTTGCTATTTTTCTACTTTTTTTTTTTACCTAACCTTGAAGTTCATCCTTCACATTGCAATAACTGGCTCATGATCCCACAGTTTGAACTATCACCCACTGCTAGTTCCTAAGTCTGTTTCCTACATCCCCTTAATTATTTCCTTATTTAAGCCAACTATGGGTACATTCCAATCAAAGTTAAGAACTTTGATCTGTTAAATTCATTGGGAGGGAATTATTAACTGTATGGAATTTAAAAGTACTCAACTTGACTAAATTGCACTGTTTCTTTATGTTTTTTTTAAAATTCTGTTTATAGCAATATTTTGCGGCACATATATTAGAGCCTATATTTTCTGTCTTCCTTTCCAAAATTCTTGTGTTACTTTCTGTTCTCTCAACCTGTCATCCAGGCATGCAGTCTGGCTTTTATCTTTTGATTCCTCACTTTTTTCTTTCATTTAATTTTAATTTCTTGTTTGAGCATGATCCTTTCCTGCCTCCCCTGTTTTCCAAGGTTTTTCAAATTTTTATGCTACTGGATGCTGATGTTTAACTACAAGTACCAATTGTTCCAAGATTATATGCTAACTACTTTGGTTATAATCCATCACTGCCTTTACATCTACACCTTGTCTCTATTTTTGCATCTCCTTTTTTTAAAATTTTTATTCACCCCTTCATTCTTCATTCCTAAAGTTACTATATTATCTGAGCTGCAAAAAGTTAGAAGATACCAAAGAATTACAGAAAACTCTAACTCTGCTACTGCAATCTGCAATCTGCAATCTTTTACTTTAATACTTTAACTTTGTGCTAAAAGTACCACAAGTCTTGGTTTTTGCATGCTTATTTTTAAAATCTTTATTAAAATTACTTTTTCTTGATTCTTCTCTCCTCCCTGTTGAAAATACCAATATTTTGCAAACGTGCCCCGTTGCTTCCACTTTGGGAAGTATAACATTCATTCAACTTGGTGGCATGCAGCTGTAATATATTATGTTATTCTGGGATGCAGCCTTAATATTTGTTCTCTCTTCACTTTTTTGGGGTACAGAGGTTTGCAGACTCAGTTAAAAATATTAATAATTCTATGCCTGACAACCTTGTTGTTTGTATGGGGAATGCATTTCTTTGAAACCTCAAGGAGACTCCACAACTGAATTTTTTTAAAGTGTAGTTTCACCATTTTCCCACTAAATAAGACATTCAGTTGAAGCAACAAAAATAACTGACCAACAAATAAGTCATAACCTAATTTTTTTCCCCTGAACATTTTCAGTTCACCTTCCAAGGATTAGTTTTCTTTTTTTTTACTTTCCTTTCCTTTTTTCTTTTCCTTTTTTTGTATTTCCACTGAATTTTTTTTAATTTAAATTTATATACCGCCCTTCTCCTAGTGGACTCAGGGCGGTGTACAGCCAAGAATAAAAAACACTCCAATACAAAATTTAAAATATTAATAAAAGAATTAAATAATTTTGGCCCAATAAATTTAAAAACCCAATAGGCAATTAAAATTTAAAACCCATAAAACTTTAAGCTTAAAAAAGAGGGGGGGGGTTACACCAGCCCAGCTTGACAAAATAAAGTTTTTAGGGCACGGTGGAAAGCCCGGAGATCGGGTATCGTACGGATCTCCGGGGGCAAATCGTTCCAGAGGGCTGGTGCTGCCACAGAGAAGGCTCTCCCCCTGGGTGTCGCCAGCCGACATTGTCTGGCCGACGGCCCTGAGGAGTCCCTCTCTGTGGGAGCGAACTGGCCGGTGGGAGGCTATCGGTGGCAGAAGGCAGTCCCGCAAGTACCCAGGCCCTATGCCATGGAGCGCTTTAAAGGTGGTCACTAACACCTTGAAGCGCACCCGGAAGACCACCGGAAGCCAATGCAGCTCACGCAGGAGAGGTGTCACATGGGAGCGCCCCCTTGCTCCCATAATCCCCCGCGCGGCCGCATTCTGCACCAGTTGGAGCCTCTGGGTGCACCTCAAGGGGAGCCCCATGTAGAGAGCATTGCAGTAGTCCAGGCGGGAAATGACGAGTGCCTGAGTGACTGTACGTACGGAATCCCGATCTAGATAGGGACGCAACTGGCGTATCAGGCGAGCCTGATAAAAAGCCCCCCTGGCCACGGCCGTCACATGCTCCTCCAAAGACAGCCGTGCATCCAGGAGGACGCCCAAGTTGCGAGCCCTATCCGTGGGGGCCAATGACTCGCCCCCAATGGTCAGTGATGGAGTCAACTGGCCATATCGGGATGCCGGAAGCCACAGCCACTCGGTCTTGGAGGGGTTGAGTTGGAGCCTGTTGCCCCCCATCCAGATCCGCACGGCCTCCAGGCATCGGGACATCACTTCCACGGCATCGTTGGGGTGGCCTGGGGTGGAGAAGTACAGCTGAGTATCATCAGCGTACTGATGGAACTTCACCCCAAAGCCACGGATGATCTCGCCCAGCGGCTTCACGTAGATGTTGAACAGAAGGGGCGAAAGGACCGACCCTTGCAGCACTCCACAAGAGAGACGCCTCGGGGTCGACCTCTGCCCCCCTGCCAACACCATCTGCGACCGGTCGGAGAGATAGGAGGAGAACCACCGCAAAACGGTGCCCTCCACTCCCAACCCCTCCAGCCGGCGCAGCATGATACCATGGTCGATGGTATCAAAAGCCGCTGAGAGATCTAACAGGACCAGGATAGAGGAGCAACCCCTATCCCGAGCCCTCCAGAGATCATCCACCAACGCGACCAATGCCGTTTCCGTGCTGTACCCGGGCCTGAAGCCGGACTGGAGCGGATCCAGATAGACAGCTTCATCCAGATATCCAGGTATTATTACCAAGTGTAGTTTATTTATTTTATTTATTTTATTTAACTTATATGTCGCCGGACTCAGGGTGACTCACAACAATAAAATCCACAAAACCATTGTACAGAGTTAAAATCTAGTTAAACCCAATAAAATTTAAAAACCCATAAAAACCCCATCAGTCCAGGTCGGGGAACTTGAATAGCCAAGTTTTTAATTTGCGGCAGAAGGTGCAAAGGTCAGAAGCCAACCAGAGCTCCAAGGGGAGTTGATTCCAGAGGGTGGGCATGCCCACAGAGAAGGCTACCCCTGGGGGCCACCAGCCAACACTGTCTAGCCAACGGCACCCTGAACAGGCCCTCTCTATGGGCATGAACTGGGCGATGAGATGTTGTTGCTGGCTGCAGGTGGTCTGCCAAATATCCTGGGCCTAAGCCATGTAAGGGCTTTATAGGTCATCACCAGCACCTTGAATCTCACCCAGAGGGCAACCGGCAACCAATGCAAGTCGTGCAGGAGAGGTGTAAGATAGGAGTATCGGGATTCTCCTATCACAGCCCGCGCAGCTGCATTTTGTCCCAGCTGAAGCCTCCAAGTGGTCCTCAAGGGCAGCCCCATGTAGAGAGTGTTACAGTAGTCAATATGTGAGGTGCATGAGTAACTGTGCGTAGGGCAACTTGGTCCAAGTAGGGATGCAACTGGCGCACCAGATGGATCTGGGCTAAGGCCCCTCTGGTCACGGTCATTATATGATCTCCTAGACTCAACCGTGTGTCCAGGAGGACACCCAAGTTGCGTGCCCTGTCTTCAGGGGGTAAAACTTCACCCCCTATAGCCAATGATGGAATCCCTCCTATGAACTGAGATGCCGGTACCCACAGCCTCTCGGTCTTTGCAGGGTTGAGTCAAAGTCTGCTTACTAGATTTATATTTCTTAGTAATTATTTTTGAGTAATTTAGGATTTGACAAGAACATGATTTCTTAGTAGGGAACTGAAATTTATTAACTGGATTGACATATTGTAGTAATCCGTTAGGTTGATTTTAAAGGGCTTATGTGATGGGCAGAGTTAAGAACTAAATCATATTTAGGATTAGGCAGTAAACCACAGTTTGAAGCTATGATTTATTGTTGTCTTTTCCATTACAAACTCTGGCTTTGTGAATGAGCTAATGAAGGAATGTAATTTGTCTCATTTGTTTTTGTGCCCACTGAAACTTCTAACCAGTTCACAGAATGTAATCCAAGAGCTGAGGTTCCTTAACGTTGCCTTCATATGGTTTCTTTAGCTCCGCTATATTTTTCTTAAGTTGATTTAATCACATAGGAAATCTGAAGAAAGGATGACTGACATGAATTGGAGTACAGATGGGAAGCAAGGGAGTACTTCTTAAGGCAAAAAGAAGGAGCTGAGACTTCCTCCTTCAATTGTTTCTCTTTTTCAAGTTCCCATGCAAACATTGGGTTAGAAATATTTATTTTCTAGCACAAAAAAGTTCGGTCAATTATTAAGCATTCTAACTTCAAAACATTTTGATTAAAAATTAATGCATTGGAATAGCTTTATTTTCAAGTTTAAAAACTAGCTTCAGAACTTGAGTCTAGTATTATCTAGTTGCAAAATGCTAGAGATTTGTTTAGTCAGATATACAATAGTATCAATTTAAGGGGGGAAAACACTATTCCAAAATCCCCATATTAAAATCCTGGTAATTAAATATATATGTACAAAGTAACATTAATGCTTTTCATATAAATATTCAAATAAAAGTTTTGCAGGGTTTTTCCATTCTAGAAATCATGAAGATCACATATTTTAGGTTTTCCTAAATATTTGTCTATTCTTTAATTGTTTGTTTGTAATTTCAGGTTATAGCTGGTGCACCTCTTAAGAAAGAATATACGGAAGAGGTGAGAACATTTCCTGTCCCTATTAAAATCCATTTTTAGAAATATGCTGTAATTAAATGGCTGTTACTAAATGGCTTAATCCAATGTATTGAAAAATCTTTTTCTCCAAATGCCATCCAACTGATACAATAAGGTTACCTATGGAGACCCTCCTCACAGTTCCAGAAAGTACAGTTCACAATGCTAAGAATGCAAATATTTGTTGATTTGTTCAATTATTTTGTTCAGTTACATACTGCAAGCTTCCAACCATAGGCTGACCCAAAGTAGTTAACAAGAAAAAAAAATCAAACCTAATAAAACTCACTTAAAGTATCAAAATCATAAGCAAACAGCAAAAAATCAAAATAATAAGTAGAAAAGTTATAAAATAAAATTAAATATGCAATTATGCATAAAATGCATACATGCATAAAACACATATCAGCAATAAAAATAAGTAGCAAGTAGGGCTGCCATGGGGTGAAAGGTAACCGATAAAAATATATTTTGAGGGTTTTTTTTTCTTTAAAAAGAGGTTGATTAAATAGACAGAACCATGCAAAGTTGACGTTAGTCTTTAAGATAGTCCAGAAACTCGGGAACACTAGTGGTATTTTTATTGTAAGGCTGCATCAACAGAATATTAATATGCCTTTTGCAACTTTTGTATGTATTATTTTTAAGGGTTGATGATATTAGTATGATGATTTATTTAAAAATGTTCTTATTGTTTTCTTGTAAATTGTTCTGGGTTTCAGGAGGAGGAGGAAGACGGAAATTAAATTTGGTATTTAAACAAAGTTCTCTGGAATATTTTTAATGGCAAAAAATAACAAAGTCCAAGGTTCTGAATATTGTTGTGGATTGCTTAAATAATTAGCAGTGAAAGGATCATACTTGTCTTTCAGAAACATACACTCGTATTCACATAATCTATCGCTAGTATTTTGCTTCTTTGTTTTCACGCACTATTTTTTTTTCTTTCCATTTAGATTCTAAAGTTGATTCTTTTTTTTAACTTCTCTGGGTCCTTGACCTAACTAATTTTTTAAAAAATGTATTGTGAGCAGTGTGCACATGCACTTTTTAAAGTGGGGCTCCCAAAAATGTTGAAGGTAGCGATGGCCTCAAAATGCTCTGAAAACCTCATACAGCAAGTTCATTTGATCAGTGCAGAGGTGGGTTTCAGCGGGTTCTGACCAGTTCTGGAGAACCGGTAGCGGAAATTTTAAGTAGTTCGGAGAACCAGTAGTAAAAATTCTGACTGGCCCTGCCCCCATCTATTCTCTGCCTCCCAAGTCCCAGCTGATCGGGAGGAAATGGGGATTTTGCAGTAACCTTCCCTTGGATTGGGGAGGGATGGAGATTTTATAGTATCCTTCCTCTGCCATGCCCACCAAACCATGCCACGCCCAAGCCACATCCACTGAACCGGTAGTAAAAAATTTTGAAACCCACCACTGGAGCAGTGATGTAAATTCATTCAAACATCTTGATCAGCCAGTAATAGCACTAAAAATATTGTTATGTAGATATTATCAGTAAATATAACTTCATTTATGTATCAGCCTAGTGGACTTGTAAGGTTTTCAGTAGAAGACATTTTGCATTCTAGTCCGTATTTCAAGTATCAGCGATGGAAATTAACTGAGTGACTTCAGGCCAGTCATTGCCTCTCAGTCCAAAAGGTTGCTGCTACAGGAAGAAAATGAATGAAGATCCCTATGTAAGCCACTTGACATTTCTAGAGGGTAGAAAGATATAAATCTAACAAATAATTATTACTCTCAATGTAACAGGAAAGAAAATAATTAACATATAAGATTCAATTCAATTTCCCATACCCTTTTTTCTCTTAGCACATTTTCATTTCTTTAGACGGAGTTTGACAGGCATTCCTGTAGAAGCCATAAAACTGGTTTAAGGTTCTTGAACATAAGAACTAATGTAGGTGGACAGAATTCATTGTGCTGATCCATATTGCATATTAAAAGCACAGCAATAAAACATTTTTCTATTAGGAATAAATAAACACAACAAATATATATTTGTTGTTGGTTTTCTTTCATTTTCCATACAGAATCTCAAGCTGGTGTCGGATGGTTGCAGCAACTTGTTGAAGCAAATTCAAATTACCCAGCAGTTTGGGGTTCCTGTTGTTCTGGCTCTTAATGTTTTCAGGTAAAATAATTTGTCTTTTCTACACCTAAAGTAAAAAAAAATGAAATTATTTTTTTATGTGAGCTAGATGTGAATATTCTATCCCTTATTTTTTCTTCTGAAATCAAATTTTTATTCATTAACTATTGTGAGAAGTTGTATGTGGATTGGAGGTAGGCTGTCAGTGTTACCTCATTAAAATATAATTTCAGCATTGAAGAATTGAAGGGATGTTTGATATGAAAGCCAGCAGATGGGCCTAAGCAACAAATATGGCAATAGAAGTGATGAAGAAGAGGCAGCCCAAAGGATGTAGAAATAGAGAGATTGGGAAGAACTAAGGCAAATTAGCAGCTTCCTGACTATTTGGGAGATGTTCAGCCCTCACCATATCGCAGACATTCTATGTTGGTTCAAGGTTTTACCCATGAGAAAATTTTTTGCAAGTATATGTAAAATTCAAAGTTCTAGCCATCTTTTGACCATTACAAAGTAGACACTGTAGAACAGAATTTTTGAAATAAACCTGTTTTCAACTTCCTCTGCTTTCTTAAGACCAATGGCATCTTCAGCATAATCCAGTTATATCAAAACTCAAGTTCACTGACATCATAGAGCAAGTACCATCAGGACATTCTTGCATCCCAATGCCTGATGCAAGTAGATAGGGCATGGTATGGTGATGTCATCATGCACATGTTGTGACTTTTAGTCTCTTGCTCTCGCCCTTTCTTTTCCCATCTCCCTTGCAGACATCCATCCTGAAATTCTTACATTATTTTCAACTGAAATATGAGAAGTGTACTAAAAATGTCATATGTTGATCATCAGTCCTTTCTTTTTTACATTCTTTATTTTCTTAAATTTGTAATTTGTTTAATGATACCCTATAGTTTATATTAAAAGCCATTTCTGAAAAAGAAACAACCTATCTATCTGTATTTATTTGGAATTTCCCCATGTTTGAAAAAACCCGAAAGCAGCCTTGAAGAGAATGAAGCAATTGGGGCTGCATTCTTCTTCGCATTCTTCTTTCGTTTTTCCTGAAGCTATTCTTTGCTATTAGTGAATGCTTATTAACTATTCAATTTGTAGAAAGAGTCAGAACATTTATTTCAAGGTATGCATGCAGAATTTTGTTTTGTTTTTGCAAGTCTGTGAAGATACTGCCTCCAACCTCATAGACTATGCAATTATCTTGTTCTGAGTTTTCTGCAAAAAAAATTAGACATACTGAGCTTCTGCTTGGATTGACTACAAATTTTTGGATTCAGACTTGAGTAGATGGTAGCTCTTTCATCCAGCCACCTGTTGAATGCATCCAATCAAATACCAGTTTTACAGGTTCTTTTTAATTATACAGGTGTTGATAATCTTCTAAAGTATAGAATAGTTGTCCAAATGCTTAAGATGCCAAATCTTGCATTGAGACATAATTCTTATTATTAAGATAATAATATCCTAATAATGATTATTAATAATATCCTAATAATAATTAGGATAATAATATACTAATATTAGTAACACCAAAATGTATACAGAATTTTTCTTTTTAAAAGCTGATGAAAATCATACTGAATTTATTCAACAACAATAATGACAATAAAAGTGGAAATTCCAGTAATTCTATTTAAAGCTATATGATACTTGAGGCAAGAAGTCCCATCCTGTAAGTAACAATTCAGATCTTTATTTGTGCCAGACATGACTTATATCTAGTCCTGGGGATAGGTCTTTGGGGAAAAAAACTGAAATTGACCTGAAATGAGTATGTCTGTCTCATAAAGAAGTAACTACAGCGACCAGTCATATAGAGGATATGAGAACAGAGAACAATTGAATTTTTTCCTAATAAATTTGAATAGCATTATAACTTCCAATTTTAAAGCACTGAATCAGTGGTGGGTTCCTCCCGGTTCGGCCTGGTTCCACCGAGCTGGTAGTGGTGACGAAATGATATCACCGAACCGGTTCCCCCTCCGCCCCCCTGTTATTCTTACCTTTTATTTGGACCCACCCCCAATCTATTGCTGCCTTCTGAGTCCCAGCTGATCGGCTAGAAGGAAAAAAACTGTTTAAACTCTTACCGCAGGGCTTCAAAGGGCCGGCCTACAGCTGATCAGTGTTAAAAGTCAGCGTGGTGCCTCCAAAAACAAATGAGTAGACCGGTGCCTACAAAAATAAATTGGTAGACAAGTGCCTGCAAAAAGAAATAAGTAGACCGGTACAGCTCTGCAAGCAGTTAAAAGCCTGGTAGACCAGTACCTCTGCTAAATCCTAAAGACTTGTCACATGACCATCAAGCCATGCCCACAAAATAAGCCACGCCCACAGAAACGGTAGTAAAAAAAAATTAGAGCCCACCCCTGCACTGAATGTATGTCACAACTTAATTAGGGAGATTGATTGATTGATGTCAGTCCAACAAGCTACACCAGATTAAAAAACCAATATAGTTCATACTTACTTTTATTCTGACAGTGCTTCCCCCTTCCTCATTCTGCCTATGATCAATGAATACTATCACAAATGAAATAATCCAATAAATATTTTGTGGGCAGAATGTACTTTCCTGTTGAAATTAATTTATTCTGTGAGATGGCCCGTATTTTTTCACATAATTTTTTTGGCCCAGGCTCAAGCTCCTCTTACCTGATCATTGCCTTGATAGCAGCAAGACCATTCTTTATTCTCTCTACAGTTATGTACCATTAAGTCAGATAGATTTTTTTCTCCAGTATGAACTTGTCCCTAATCTTCAGATCTTCCAATGGTGCACCATCTTCACTCTAACTGAGTCCACTCAATTTGCTGCTGGTCATCCTTGTTTGGTTTTTTTCTTCCACATCTCCCATCATTAAAACAACGGAATGGAATGGAATGGAATAATAGGATAGGATAGGATAGGATAGGATAGAATAGAATAGAATAGAATAGAATAGAATAGAATAGAATAGAATAGAATAGAATAGAATAGAATAGAATAGAATAGGAGTTGGAAGGGACCCTGGATGTCTTCTAGTCCAACCCCCTGCTTAGGCAGGAAACCCTATACCACTTCAGACGAATGGTTATTCAGTCTCTTCTTAAAAACTGTTGGAGCATTTACAACTTCTGGAGGAAATTGTTCCACTGATTAATTCTAACTGTCAGAAAATTTCTCCTTAGTTCTAAGTTGCTTCTCTCCTTGATTAGTTTCCACCCATTGCTTCTTGTCCTGCCCTCAGGTGCTTTGAAGAATAGCTTGACTCCCTCTTTTTTGTGGCAGCCCCTGAGATATTGGAACACTACTATCATGTCTCCCTTAGTCCTTCTTTTCATTAAACTACACATACCCAGTTCTTGCAACCCTTCTTCATATGTTTTAGCCTCCAATCCCCTAATCATCTTTGTTGCTCTTCTCTGCACTCTTTCTAGAGTCTCAACATCTTTTTTACATCATGGCGACCAAAACTGAATGCAATATTCCAAGTGTGGCCTTACCAAGGCATTATAAAGTGGTATTAACACTTCATGTGATCTTGGTTCTATCCCTCTGTTTAAGCAGCCTAGAACTTCGTTGGCTTTTTTGCAGCTGCTGCACACTGCTGGTTCATATTTAAGTGATTGTCCACTAGGACTCCAAGATCCCTTTCACAGTTATTACCGTTGAGCTATATACTATTAGTTCTTAGTCAATTAGGAGGAATAGGAAAATTACTAGGAATTAGAAGCTGAGATTACACAAAAAGTGAGGTGGAGGGTGAGGGAAAGGAGGGGGGAAAAAGATCAGCTCCTGATTTTTTCAGCAAACCAGTTTCTTATGCTATGATTAATTTGTAGGTATTGGTAGATATTTGAGCTCATCATGTGTGTATAAATTACTTTTCTCTTGCTGGGATTGCTTACCTGTCATGGCATTAAAAATGGCACAGTGCAAGGTTTGTATGCATAAGTATCCAATGACATTTATTAATAAGAATTAATCTTCCTAAATCTACTATTGTCATCCATAATTTAGCCTGGAGGACCTTTAAATATACTGATAGTCCTCCATTTTCAACAGTTCATTTACTGACTGTTGGAAGTTACAATAGCACTGATGAAAGTGACTTAAGACTATTTTTCACACTTATGACCATTGCAGCATCCCCATGGTCATATGATTTACTTTCAGATGCTTAACAACTGGTTTGTATTTATGACGGTCACAGTGTCCTGGGGTCATTGGATCATGTTTTGCAACCTTCTGATAAGCAAAGTCAATGGGGAAGCCAGATTCATTTAACAACCGTGTAACTAATTTAACAGCTCCAGTGATTCATTTAACAAACATGACAAGAAAGTTGTAAAATGGGGCAAAACTCACATAACAATTTAACAGCTCCAGTGATTTACTTAACAAACGTGGCAAGAAAGTTGTAAAATGGGGCAAAACTCACATAACAATTTTCTTACTTAGCAATATAAATTCTGGGCTCAATTGTGGTCGTAAGTCAATGAGTACTTGTATGTGATCAGAGCCCGTTTAAAGGGGCCATAGCATATGGTAGCTATTGTGGTAGGTCCAGAAAGTTTCTTTTCAAGCAGAATAGCAGGCAAAAGCAAGCTAGAGGTATATGAGTTACATGCATAAAAATGAAGAAGGTACAACTGCTTGACTATGTAGCTGGGTTTTGAGGTAGACAGGCCCACCCAGAGGCTAAGTAGAGTTTTCCTGCATGGTGAATGGTGCTGACAGCAGAAAGGTCTATTTCCTCTAAAACACACTGTCCTTCCGCCTCCACCACCATTCTGCAGGAGTCCATCTGTGATATTACTCTAAGTCTGTGGGGGAGGCTCCAAAATTGATGTTGCATTGAACCCCCAAATTCCTTAAACCAACCCTGCCTATGATTAATAAATACTATCGCAAATGAAATAATCCAAAACTCTTTTGTTGGCAGAACGGACTCGCCTGCTGAGATTAATTTAGTCTGTGAGATAGCCAAACAGTCTGAAGCTTTTGATGCAGTCCCTTGTCGGCACTGGTCAGAGGGGGGCAGAGGAGCTATCGAATTGGCTGAAGCTGTAAGGAGAGCTGCTAACCAACAGAGCAACTTCAGATATCTCTATGACCTGGAGGTAAGCAAGGTTGCAAGAGGCAGTACGTGATGGATGATGCCTGTAGTCACTCAGTCATTATATCTAGCAGTACCTAGTGTGTGTGTGTGTGTGTGTGTGTGTGTGGGCACATGCCTTTGAGTCAGGTTTATTCCTGGTGATTGCCTTGACAAGCCCCTGCAATTTTCTTGGCAAGCTTTTTCAGAAATGGACTATTCTATTTTGAGTTCGGATCACTATTTGGAAATTAAAACACTACTATAATAGTTGAAAGAGACCACTTCAACTGTAAAACAACTGTTTTGATCTCAAAATGTGGCATTTCAGATTGGTCACGGTTTGAATTAAAACATTTTGTGCTCCCTTTTTCAGTAAATATCTGTCCCTTTCCGCTCTTACAGTATGTAACTCAAGTGTGTTTCTGTTTAGGATAATATTTTGGATAAGCATAAGATCTTTATCTTCCCCTTCATCCAATTGCCAAAAGTCAAAAAGAAACCTTCATTTATGTTCAAATCCTTCTTTGTTAGCAGCAATGTCATTTTTAATATGAGACGTAATGTAAAATATTACATAATTGTTGCTCAGAAGTTGGGGGTGGGGGAGTTGCTCTTACAAGGAACAAAATGGGAGACACCCTGATTGAGGTTGTGCTTCAAAAAAACCCTGCAAGTTCCTACCAGAGAAGTGGAGACTTTTCCACCTGCTGTTTCTAATTCAGCCTCTCACATGCCTTTTCAAAAGCATAAAAGTTATGTGGTAAAAATGCATTTAAATGGAGAATTGGCAAAAAAAAGAAACAACCTCTCTGTTCACATAGGGCTAGAGTATCATCCTTCTTAATCCCAGCCAACAATTCTTTCTCTCGTAGAGAAAAATATGTAAACACTTTAGCCTCCTCCACATGTTTTTAAATTTTGTTGCTGGTGTGATCTATAGTTAACACTCTTGTCAACTCCATGGAATTTTGTAACACAATCATCTTGTGCATCATTATTCTAAGATGTATTTAAAAGAGTATAGAACTCCCTTGTGTTACTTACTATTCATTTTCTATGTGATAAATTACTACTTAACAAAAGCTTATGTCACACTATTGGCTCCTGGTTCGTATCGTTATCCATTCTATCACTGGGTTGCCTTCACACTTTCTGACATGGGTGAATCTAAGTATGACCATCCTTTCTGGAGAACTGTAGCATTTTTATCTTTTTGCTGTACTTAGAAAGTCCCATGAGATTAGCTACAAAGAAATGATTTAGTGTGAACCTTGATTTAGTTTAGGAGTTCTGTAAAACAGCATTCTTGAAAGAGGCTGCATATGTCTATGAATATCTAGATAGGAAATAAGGAGGTAATCATCAAAGCCATTAAAAAGCTAAAGTTAGAATATTTTGGACATGTGATGTGACACCCAGAAAAATACGGCATCCTTCACTTAATCCTCCAGGGAAAGATTGAAGGCAAACGAGGTTCAGGCAGAAGAAGAACATCATGGCTTCAAAACCTAAGGGACTGGTTTGGACAAAACTCAGCAGCATTTTTTCATGCTCCTGTTGACAAAAAATAGGATTGCCAACATGTTCGCCACGTCTGATGACAGATAGGGCACAAGAAGAAGTATTGAAAACCTTGAAAAGGATATTCAGATACGAGAATGGGTCTATACCTACAAACATCAGATTTGTGCATGCAATAGTTTTTCCTCTATGAAGAAAGCAAAAGTTGAACTTTGAAGAATCAGTTCAGAAAAAGTATTGATGCTTTTGAACCTTGGAGCAGACTCCCAAGTATAGTATGGATAGTCAAGAAAAAAAGTAGATCAACAAATCAGCCCAGGATTCTCACTCAAGACACAAATATCCAAACCCAAACTATCCTATTTCAGATACATTATACAAAGTTCTAACTGTCTTAAGAAGTCTCTAATGTTTTGGAAAGGTGAAAGGAAAACAAACATGAAAAGTTAATGGATTCAGTTACAGTGGAGATGGATGGTATGTTGACAGACATAAAGGACAGATATAGATTGTCTTGGAGAAAATATATATGTGTGATTGCTAACAGTCAACATAAATTTGATGGCACTTAATCAAAATAGGAGATTACTAGAAGACATCTGTAAATCCATATTGACTTTCCAAGAAGACTTACAAGTAGGCTTAGTGAAGCCATGTTATATATTCCTTAAATCTACTGTCAGGCCCTGAGCAAAGACAGAACAAAATTCAAGGTGCTGACACATTCTCACTCATTCTAGTGAGAGTGAAATTCTCTGAAGATGAGCTGCAGCATGAATCCAAAAGCTCAGAAGACTAAACTTTTGGTCCTGGTGACCAACCCAAATTGGATCCTGCAACATTATCCTGGGACACGTGTATTTGCCTTACTTGCAAGTTTATAATTAAGACACTTGCTAATTTCTCTCAATCATTTAGAATCAGGATTATATTTGATTTTCTTTCTAAATTTCCAAGTTCAGTAGTCTTTGGACGAATTAATTAAGTTGGCATATAGCACTGAATTAATAATGCTTTAGTGTTAACATAATTTAAAAAAATATATGCTCCTTTGGTATTTTCTGAATTTTTGCATATCTTTTCCATTGAATGTTAGTAGAGCTTCAGGCAGATCTTATTGAGAATTTGAACAAAGAATATCTAAGTTCGTTGCTTGTTTCTTATTACTGGTACAGTTATTACTGGTCCAGTATGTGAATACCTTATTAGACAATCAGGGAGGATTTGAGCCAGCCATATCCTATATATATCTCATTAATCACACCAGATCTTCCAGTTCCTAAAACCATCATGTCCTGCTAAAACAAATGACATAAAAAGTCATTTGTAAAAAAAATTACAAAACCATTTCTAAAGCTCTGAGTTTCCATCAGTTTACTATCAGAATATAGTTTTGAAATGAAGATTTGTAAGAATAGAGCAACAAAGATGATTAGGGGACTGGAGGCTAAAACATATAAAAAACAGCTGCAGGAACTGGGTGTGTGTAGTTTAATGAAAAGAAGGACTAGAGGTGACATGATAGCAGTGTTCCAATATCTCAGGGGTTGCCACAAAAAAGAGGGAGTCAAGCTATTCTCCAAAGCACCTGAGGGCAGGATAAGAAGCAATGGGTGAAAACTAATCAAGGAGAGAAGCAACTTAGAACTAAGGAGAAATTTTCTGACAGTTAGAACAATTAATCAGTGGAACAACTTCCTCTAGAAGTTGTAAATGCTCCAACACTGGAAGTTTTTAAGAAGAGACTGAATATCTATTTATCTGAAATGGTGTAGGGTTTCCTGCCTAAGCAGGGGATTGGACTAGAAGACCTCAAGGGTCCCTTCCAACTCTGTTATTCCGTTTTCTGTTTCCAAAGAGTAGTTGTGTTGTCAACAGTCTTCCCAACCTCTTCCCTTCCTCTTCTTAGTTGCTACCCATGGCCTTTTCCTGCTCTTACTCTCCCCACCCACCCCCACCCCAAACTTCTCCTGTGATTCAGAACAACTTCATTTAAGACTGGATCTGGAACAAAAGAAACTTTACATGATAGCTATTATTTGTCTTTCTGAACTATTTCTTTCATGTTCTCAAGCACCAGGTGGGAAGGGGCTGGATATTGCTAGATGGAAATAAATCTTTTTTTTTTAAACCACAGGTGGAGGTGTAGATTCATGTTACAGTTAAACTTTCATGAGCTCTTTATTCCCTGTGTTATGAAACCAGATCTGCCCAAGAAGGGTGCTTTGAGTGTAAGAATCTCTCTGTGATCCACATGGCTTGTAAAGTAAAAAGAACAAGATGAAATTACAAACAGATTTATGAAAGGGTAATAGAAAAGTGACAACAAAAAGAAATGAAAGCTGCAAACTGCTGAATCAGCTGCTGTTTTAGCACCAGGCCATCTCAATCCAGAGCACCTTGAACTTTGTTCTGTCTTGGCTCAGTGCCTGACAGTAGATATAAGGAAGATATAAGATGGCTTCACTGAGCCTCTGACAGGGGGCTATTTATTATTTCTCTCAGCCTACATAGAAATGGAAATGCTAATTTCCAAGCTCAAGGCTATTTTACAAATGTGCATGCATGTGTGTGTCTGTGTATACTTCATTCTTGTTGTTGCGATACCACAGATGAATAAAAGAAACATAACAATCAAAAACAGTCAACTTCACTCTAATCAAAGAGTTTTAATCTGAAAGCATCCAGGAAGGTGCTCACATTATACAGTGATTCAGTTGTTATTCTTCATGGCTCCTTGAATGTCCCTTGTGCAGAAAATAATGATTTTTTTTCAGCACTTAGAATACTGGGATTCTATCTTTGGCCCATGTGGGGAAGGAAGGAGGAAAGGAAGCATCCAGATTTAAGGCATGTAGAGATGTAATATCTAAATAACCATGAGATTATAACAGCAGAGATAGATAACAGCCTTAAGCCTGCATATGTTTTACATCTGCTCCTTTCTGGAGAGCTGATAGAGAAATGCAGTGTCAAAACACAAAGAATATATATAATGCCATCCACGGTGCAATAAGAAAACAAATACAAATTTAATTAATTAATTGAGCTCCTGTGACAAATGTTATATCACAAATCCAAAAGAAAGCAATTGGATTGAACAACACTCTTTCTCTTACACTTTGAAACCTTTTCTTTCCATTGAAAGAAAGCAAAACTGGGGGCATTTTTTTTAAAAGGTAAATTTGATTAAACTCTGGTAGTGTTATCAGGGGTCACCTATAAGTGCCTCAGAGCTAGGACTGGACTAAAAAACAGGCAGGTCCTGGTTTTTAACCTGTGAAGAGTTCCTGTTTCTTCATATGTGGTTTTTTCCATCAAATAATGAAGGCAATGGTTCTTTGCTGTTGGTATTTCTGAAAAGAGCTGATGGTGTTATTGCTTATAGTGCTGTGGAACAATAAATTCTATGTATACCTTCAATGGCTGACAGTTTGAATGAATCTGTTTCAACACAATGCATACATATGGGAAAATGCAGGGACGTTAAATTGCTTTTAACCTATTAGTTTCAGGTCTTGTGCTTCAGAGTAAACTCTGAAGGGTTTACTCTGTTCTGCAGAATAACACCAGGGCTGAGCATCAGAACTGCACAGGCCTGGGGAAGTTTGAATGTAATGTTAATTCCATAATATCATATGTCATCTGCAATTGGAACATGCATTGTTGCACGTTCAAATTTCTCTGAAACACTTTCATTGATAAAACAGGCTTGATTTAGCCCTATAGTACACATAAGTCAACAGTACAATCCTTAAAGCTACATCATGTTTCCTAAATTAAGGAAAGGAAAATGGCTACAATACACCTATGTAAACTTACATCAAAGAACACAAAGATATAATTTTTAGAGGGTTAGCTCTCAAAAACGGGGCAAGGTGAGAGCTTTTGAAAACTGCATGCTATTTATTTAATTTTTTTCATATATTATGCAACTAGCTATGAAACTATGTGATCGGGCTTGATAAATCGACACTTACAGCTTGAAAGTTAATGAGTAGTTATGATCAGCCTCTCCTCTCCCCTTTCCTCCCTCAGCCTTGCCTCACAGAATCCTCCCCTATCCTATCCCAGGGGTAAAATGCTCCCAGTTCAGGCGATCCAGTAGCGATGGGATGGCGGCGGGTAGTTTGGAGAACCAGTAGCAAAAATCCCTGTGCCCCATCTCCCCCATGACCAACTGAGCCGCACAATCATCAAAGGCTGGTTTTTTTTTTTTTTTTACTTTTAAAAGCATTTTTTCTACAACCTCTTCAGCCGAAAAAATGGTTTTAAAAGTAAAAAAAAAGCCTCTGATGATTGCGCGGCTCACCTAGGATCATCAGAGGCTTTTAAAAGCATTTTTTCTACAACCTCTTCGGCTGAAGAGGCTGTAGGAAAAAAAATCCCAGCTGAGTTGCCTGATTGTCAGAGGCTTCTAAAAGCATTTTTTTCTGCAACCTCTTCAGCCGAAGAGGTTGTAGAAAAAATGCTTTTAAAAGTAAAAAAAATAGGAAATACTAATGCTCTGATGGTCACTTCGAAAAATCCTTTCTAGTGAGCACCTAGAAGCCAAGGGCAACATACGTGGGAAATTTCAAGTTTGTAGGCTTTATGGTTCTAGAGATTTCGTGATTACGACGTGAGTGGTTTCGCTTTTATATATTGCTTTCACTTATTTAATGAAGCAGTACAAAGAAAAAATAGGGAGAAAGCAATACAGGAAAAATCTTATAGACACACATATGTCTATTAAAAATATATTTGTTTATATATATTTACACAACATAAAGGATAACCCTATGTCACAATAATTCTCCATAGGTAACACACTGCTGTACTCAACTCATTCATACGTCACAAGTAATTTTAGATTTACAATCCACTGAGTAATAAGAGCCATAAATTTGTCTTTCCAGTGTTGAAGGACTAATGACAAGGTCATAATTTTTCATGTTATAGTACACAGTTTTTAAAAACTATGGACTTTGGAAAATATGAAAATTTGTCGCAAAGTCAGATTAATTTATGTAATGGCTTAATGGCAGCATTTGAAAAGGAGGCAAAATCCATAGTATAAGCCAAAGGCTTTACTGAAATTATTTAGCATACATACCTATCAACATGGTGAATTCCAGAGCATGTCTAAATAACTGTGACAAATCAAATTTTGCTTTTGTTTGTGTTTGCCTTCATTTTTATAATTACCGTGAACTTAAAATACTCTTAGGATGTTATAAAGTTGGGGGGGAAATCATCAGGCACATTCAGAATACAGCAAAAACATCAATTTCTTAATCCATAGTTTGTAAACTATTGTATTTATACAACTGCCAATAAACTTGGGTCACTGAAATCTATTATCATGTTAGTTGGTGTCACATCACATTCATCTATAAATGGCCTGTTCACTATGTGTTTAATATACTGTGAAAACTCTAATGAAATCCTCTTCACCGCGTCCTGGGAGATTCTGTAATTTAGTTAATATTTTGTTTAGAAAGGAAGTAAATGCACATTATTTCCTTCTCACAGAGGCTTAACTGATTAGTCTGCTTCCCTGCAATTTTTGAAACATTAGTGAAGCTTTGTTGCTGGGGCTCCCTTGTGCTTGCAAAAACCCACTGCAGGCATAATTGGAATAAATATTAGGATGCTTAAATATTTGAACAGAGCTCAAACAACAACCTACGCAGTTTCGTTCCGGACCAAAAAATGTTAAATATAATTGAGCAGTCTCAAAATAAATCCCTTAAGAAATATCTATTATGCTAACTAGAATCAATTTTAACGGTCTAGAACTTTATACAAAAATTAATAGCTGTTGTCCATGTTGTCTCTGTAAACAAACATGAAGGAGGATTGGAAGCTGTCCATACGTTCACGTGGATGAAAATTAGAAGATTGGTTTTAACCAGAGCAGCCTGACTCCAATTATCAGGTCATATGTTTCAGTAGCATTTGGTTTTGAATGAATTAGTCCATATTTCTGATACACTGTAGCTTGTGATTTTTATTTAGCTGTTTTAGAAATTAAATTAAAACAAGTTACTTTTGTCTCATTGTAATTGTTAGAATGGGCATAAAATATTTTGCATTTATTTCCATTTGAGGAACAGAAATATAAGAGAGTTTTGGTTCTTCGGTTATGTCACTATTGTTTTTCTATATACAGGTAGTCCTCAATTTACGATCACAACTGAGCCCCAAATTTTTGAGTTTTGTCCCATTTTACAGCCTTTTAACAACTGCCATAGTTACTAAGTGAATCACTGCAGTTAAATTAGTAATGTGGTTGTTCAATAATCTGGACTCCCTATTCACTTTGGTTGTCAGAAGGTCCAAATAGGTGATTCCATGACCCTGGGACACTGCAACCGTCATCAGTACGCTACATACCAGCTGCCAAGTGCTCGAATTTTGATCATGTGAATGGGTATGTCCTGAAAATTTCCATTTATACTATAAAAGCTTCTGGATTCTGTAGCTTTACTAGGTCTTGCTGCTACTGTTTCCAAGCCTGTTTTTACATGTATAAGAGTTAGAAACTTGCTTATTGTCAAAGAAAAAAAAATTTTAGGACACCAGATAATATGCCTAATATAATGCTTCTATGTGAACTTAAGCAATGCTTGTAATTCTATCTCAAAAATGTTCTCCTGGAAGACTTACACAATTACTTTTAAAAATCCCATCTGAACTGGAATTTGATATAACAAGCCACCAGTGAGCAGCTTTCTGCTTAAAATGTTAGTATGACCTTTTGAGACTGCTTGAAATTCAAAATGTCAATTCTGTTGTAGCATTGGCCTTTTGAATCTAATGCAGTAGTACCTGTTTGTATGGATGGTCTTTAAATTTGGATATATTCAGCATAAATTATCCCACTATCAGGGAAGGAGAATACAGCCCCAAATGCAATACAATCTGAAAGTATTTTCTTGTGTAACACTCTTCAATGTTCAACTTTTGTGGTGCATTGTCTGTAAATCAGACTGAGTTCTATATTCCATTTATTTATTTATTTTGTCTATTCTTTTTTATCAGTATCTTTCTCTTTGAACTGGCTTATAGAAATCTGGATAGCTTTTGGAAATTCCTTGAATTATCACAAACCCCACAACCATGTTGCTAGTGCCTCACTGGAGGATTATTATAATCATTATGATTTTCATTATGATTATTATTTGAAAAGATCTATTTGCTTGATAGGTTTGTGCCATACATTTTATATGTTATCTGGGAACAACCACAGAAAAAGCAGAGTAGTCCTGGAAGTGAACCTTCACTGAGCCACACCATTGCAACACTTCTAATTCTTTGGAAACTCTTTGAGCAAAGTAAAAAATAGTATCATCAAGAGCTTTTGGGAGTATTTTCAAAATAGAAGAGAAACTAATCATTTACATTACTTTTGTGCTGTTGGTCACCCCAAGTTATTTGCTTAAGGTAGGTGCCCATATAAATAAAGTGGCCATGTTCTAAATAAATAAATAATGGAAAGAGAAATCCTACATTAAACATGACTACTGTATATTGGAATTTTAAAAAACATGTTTTTTTTAAAGGAGACAGTCAGTAGAGCAAAAGAACCCAGTACAATTTCAACCTCCATAATTTCTATCTCTAGTCTAGTCGATAGAAGACTTGAAAGATTCTAGTATCCATCCATCAAAACTTTCTAGAAGTTTGATTGGCATTTCTATGCAAACAGAGTTTGAGGCTTAAAATATCATAGCACATGTACTGAAACATCAACCATGATACTAAGAGCTGCAGGCCAGGGGGACAAGGCTGCCCAATGAAAATACAATCATGAACATAATGTTAATGGATAAAAAAAAACAGAGAAGTGCCAAAACATTTTGTTATTGTCACAGAGTGATAAATTTGTCTTGGATTTAATGTGAGGTCTAAGGTTACCTTCCTCCTCCCTTGTTTTTTTTTTTTTTTAAATAAAGGAATGTGATAATAAGAATCTTTCCAGAACTGAAGGATGAGGTTGATCCTTGGCATTTGGTACCAAAGCAATGAATCACTATATTACCATGGCAATTTTTTGCTGTAGAGATGGCACCAAAAGCTCAGCACTCAATCAATGCGCTACTGATTCCTGTGGCAAAATGCCCTCTGCTCCAAGAATTTGTGTTGGCTGCTTCTTAATCATAGAAGGAAATATTGTGGCAGTAGCTGTGGTTAATTTGTGTGTGAGTGTGTGTGTGTATACGCTGAATGTGTTAATTCTGCTGTACAGATGGGGCAAGCAAGAATCTTCTAGTCATTAATTCTGTCCTTTCTAAAAAATTATTTTCATTGCTCTCCCACATCCTTCCAGGCTTCAGTGTGATTAGTACAAAAATTAGCAGTGTAACTTCATACATGATTCCATTATAAAAAAGATAAGCTAACATTACCTCATACTTACTGAATTTCAGTTGTTGCAAGTCAATCTAGGCAGAAAAATCTAGGACTTCGACTGGGGCAGGACTTTCTACAGAGGGAACGGGATGTGCAAAGCAGACACTTTTGAAATAAAGGATCAGCCTAGTCTTATGCTTCTTTACATACCAGCAATACTGGCAATTGAACAGTATATTGATCATTTAGTAAAGAATGTATTTTTGACTGCAATAGCAAAAGGGGGAAAAAAGCTGAGAGCTGTTTCTGAGATAATCCATTAGAGGTTTTCTAGAGTAGTTTCAATAATAGAGGCTTATGTCCAGCTTGTGATAAATTTTCCAGGCCTGGTTTACTTCAGCAAGACTTTTCCAAGGGCATCTACATGCTTTAAAACTGCACATCTTCAAGTGTTATGTAGATATGTCCCACATGGAGCTTAAGAAGAATCAGACAATACAGGCCATCTGTACATGTTGCTAAATGAGAACAGTTTTTAATCCCACTTTACGACTTTTCTTGCCACATTTGTTAAAGTGAATCACTGCAGTTGCTAAATTAGAAACATGGTTGTTAGATGAATCTAGTTTCTTCATTGACTTTGCTTGTCAGAAGGTTGCAGGAGGGGGGGGGTCACAAGACCCCAGGACACTGTGACTATCATAAATATGAACCAGTTGTCAAGTATCTGAATGTAAATCACATGTCCAATGTGATACAATGGTCATAAATGTGAAAAATGGTCATAAGTCACTTTTTTCAGTTCCGTTGTAACTTCAAACGGTCACTAAATGAACTGTTGAGGACTATCTGTACACTTCAGAATGCATAACTACGGGAAGCTGATACGCGTAAACTTGTTTTTTCTCTGTCTGCATTGTAGAAAAGATAAGGTTAATGATGATTTCTGAATGGAAGGCAACAGAGGCTATCTTTTATATCCATGATATTTTTTGTAGGAAACAATGCATAACTGAGCATTCAGTACAGCGTTGTACAAAATTCACTGCCAGTGAGAACTAGGCAATCCTAATATGCAGGAAAGTATCTTGGGACTCTTCAAATTAACATTCTGTCATCCTGTTTTGTTTTCACAGCTTCCCATAGTTGAAAAAATAAGAATCATAGCTCAGAAGATCTATGGAGCTCAGGATATAGAGCTGTCTCCTGCAGCACAGTCTCAAATAAATTGTTACACTCAACAGGTAAAAACAAGAATATATGCCGACAGATATATTGTGAAGTGCCGTTCCTATTTTAAAGCGTATCTGTTTAAACAATGGATAAAAACTGCCCAAATTAAAGTATAATGCTGATGTGGGCCAGGATCCAATCCTTCTGTATGTGCTTTTAAATCCAAAGATGTTTTTCAAAATGCAACTAAACCTTTGGGATAACCATGACCTGGATGATACCTGCCTTTCTTGCCTTTTCCCATCCTATAGGGAAAATATTCTGGCCCTTTCAGTGACTTGTTCATTAATATCACCAAGATGTTTCTGAATCAGAATGCTGCCCTGGCCCCCACAATCACGGATTTGTGTCGACCTGAGAAAGGAAAGGCTCCTGGTTAAATGATTTAAAAAGTGCATCAGACCTTCTTTGCCGCTTTCATATCTCAGCAATCCACAAGGCTCTATCCTGGCTCCCTATTTGAACCAGAGCCTGTGGCTGATGCTTATGATTAGGGCACTCTGGTCTCTAAACCCATGGTCTTCCTGACTTGTCCTGAGTATTTCCTACAATTCTGTTTGTTCTTTACACTATCTTGAGAGTCCTCTCTTTCTGTTACTCACTCCAGAGTTGAAGTCTCCAGGCCTTGAGACTCTGATTTTAACTCCCTCCTTCTCCTCATCCCTGTGAAAATTAGAAAACTTTAAAAATGATTTATATAACTTTTTATTTAGTTGCCGGGTGAGTGGAAGGACTTGTCATCTTACTTTACTCTAACTAATCTCAGCAATTCCTAGATTAATCCCTTTTAATTATGGCTGTATATATGTTCAGTATGTAACTCAACAATTCACAGCTCAATAGCCAAACCAATAAACAATATATTAAGTATTGAGACAAACCAAACACAACTGCATATGCTTAAAATGATACCCTGTGATATGATAAAATACCATTCGAGGTATGGACTGACTACAAAAATCTGGCGGCTCTACAGACCCCAAGGAAATTGTCCCCGAAACAAGATTACGTGGGCACAATATTTTCACCGTTTTCAGTTCACCCTCAAGTAGATACTAGGAGGGAAGAATTTCTCGGCGGACGCTCTGTCCCGACTACCACAGTTGAGTTGTTGAGTTACTAGATAAGATATCGCAATTGCTCTCTTTGTGATCTGTGCTGGGCCTTGAGAAAGGCATTGAAGAAATTACTATTAATTAAGATGTATGCCACAATCTACTGAAGCTTGAGCCAAAGACTTATTCCTAGAAGTCAGCAATGTACTGGTAATAAAATTTAGCTTTGTTTATTGTACAGCATGGAAAACCTTGGAGAGGAAACTGTTGTTATTTCAGTGTGGTATAGATACATTCTATCTCTTTCTTGTTTCTGTTTTGGCAGGGATTTGGGAATTTGCCCATTTGTATGGCAAAAACCCACCTGTCTCTTTCCCACATGCCTGAGAAGAAAGGTGTTCCCACTGGGTTTGTTCTGCCTATCAGCGATGTAAGAGCCAGTATTGGAGCCGGATTTATTTATCCACTGGTGGGAACGGTGAGTAGTGTCTATCGCATTTGAAAAATTTGAAAAATTATGTTTGGAACCCTGTGGTACAAACAGAATAAAAATAAATAATCAGACATCTCTGAGATACTTTATCTATTTATAAGGATTTACATCAAATAAATTTTGAACCAAGTATATTGATTCAAATGTAAAGGATTCATTGTACAAGCCAGGGGTGAAATCCAGCAGGTTCTGACAGGTTCTGGAGAACCGGTAGCGGAAAATTTGAGCAGTTCAGAGAACTGGTAAATACCACCTTTGGCTGGCCTCAGAGTGGGGTGGGAATGGAGATTTTCCAATATCCTTTCCCCAGGAGTGGGGAGGGAATGAGGATTTTGCAGTATCCTTCCCCTGGAGTGGGGTGGGAATGGAGATTTTGCAGTATCCTCCTGCCACGCCCACCAAGCCACATCCACAGAACTGGTAGTAAAAAAATTTGGATTTCACCACAGGTACAAACCCAAATAGGAGAGGAGTGGATTTAATGTTTCTTCATACAGCAGTATCTCAGGGATGCTTCTCAAACTATGAGGAGTTCAAAGATTATAAGGCAGGAATTTTGAGCCCAAAATTTCTGTTGCTAAGCAAGACAGTTGTTAAATGAATTTTGCCCTGTCCACGGTGTTGATGAATTTGGTGAAGGCTTCCACTTGCTGTTTTAATCTTTTTCTTTTTTAAAAAATTTGATTTATATGCCGCCCTTCTCTGGCGGCTTACAATGCGTTAAGCAATAGCCTTCATACTTTTGTATATTTATACAAAGTCAGCTTACTGCCCTCACAAACTGGGTCTTCAATTTACCAACCTTAGAAAGGATGGAAGGCTGAGTCAACCTTGAGCCTGGTGAGATTCAAACTTACAGTAATTGCAGACATCTGGTGTTAATCAGAATGCTTTTAGTCTGCTCAGCTATCCAGCTATCCTGGACCTAAGTATGGTCCACAACAAGTGGATGAAATACCTGTGAAGGAGTTTAGGGCTTTGGTTTCTACTTCTTCCTTGTAGAGGTTGGCCACAATGGGGACACAACTGAACCCATGGCATATCCATGTTTTATTTATGGAAACCTTCATTGTATTTAAAATAGAAAGTGGTCAGACAGAGGCCCAATATGGCACATATGTGGTCTAAGTTGAGGTTAGTTCTTTCACTTAATGTGCTTTCTTATAAACAGTTGTTTCTTCACTACCATGATAGCTTCAGTTGTGGGAATGGTCCTTTCTACAGAACCTAAACACTAAGCAATCATAAGAAGAATGTGTTCTTGTAGTGTTACCTGACCAGTCCAGAGCATAGTCTGATTTTCTTACATGAGCAAGACATTTGGAAATAGTAGAGAGCTTTTGACTTATTGTTCTGAATCCCAGTGAAAGGGCACAAGGAAGGAAGTGAATCCCAACTAGGTGTGCTTTGAGAAGTCAGGAAATTCTGTCATGAGGATTCTCTGGCCTTTCAGTTTGCTTTCTATGTATATAGCCAGGAAACATTCCTGTCACCACCACCAGCACAATAAAATGTCAGAATGTTCAGAATGTGACTTCAACCTTTCGTGCTCTCCTGAGAGGCTTGTTAATGTCTTGTGGTATATTATGAATAAGGCCAAATATAAATTGTATTTGACTCACTGAAATTCTAGAGATAATATTATCCAGATTGTCCTAGACTTGCGACCACAACTGAGCCCAAAATTTTTGTTGCTAAGCGAGGCAGATGCGTTCTTGCCTATTTTATGACCTTTCTTGCCACAGTTGTTAAGTGAATCACTGCAGATGTTAAAGTTAGCAACACGGTTGTTAAGTGAATCTGGGTTTCCCCATTGGCTCTGCTTGTCAGAAGGTCGCAAAAGGTGATCACATGACTCCAGGACACTGCAACCGTCATAAATATGAGCCTCTGAATTTTGATCACATAACTATGGGGATGCTGCGGTGGTCATAAGTCTGAAAAAGCAGTCATAGTCATTTTTTCCAGTGACATTTTAACTTTGGTCACCAAGCAAACTCTTGTAAATAAAGGACTACCTATATATGTATGTCTTTGCCTGTTCATTATTTCATTATGTATGGCTGCCCATCTCAAATTAATAATCTGAGAAAATTTAAAAAGGAAAGCAGAAAAACAAAAACAAAAAGCAACACATATAGAAACTGCAGGCAGGGTGAAAACAGACCAATCAAAAGTTAACATCAATAGTGTACAGGTTTAGTCCTACCTTTGGATCTCCAGGATTGGGGTCAGTCTAAACTCTGGTCAGTAATTGGCCAACTCTGATCTCCTTTCAAATTCATACACAAGTCTAGTGTTCACATTTCCTTTTCTAGGTGAGATTGTTGGGAGAAGGGGAAGCATATTCATGTATTGATTTTGAACATTTCTGTCAGAAACGAACAAAATCTTTTCTAATATTTTGAAACTCAGTTTTTATAAGGTATTGTTTTGCACTGAAAATTCCTATGCAACACGTAAGTCTATTTAACTGCACACAGCTTTTTCCAAATGTTGCCATAGTTTTTAGGTCATTTTGCAATAACTCTGACTATTGTACGTTCACAGGTGGGCTTGTGACATGATGACCTGATTATATGGCAAGCAGGCAGGAAGGCTTGTTAAATTTGTTTAGGAAATTGGTGAGGTCACTAGTGAGTTATGCATGGGTGGGGAATGATTGGATTCTCTTGTGCTTGTGAGAGATTCAGATCCACCCAAAAGTTATTGCTGCTTTGTACTTTCCCACATATTAGTTAATCTGCTTTAGTAAGAGTGCTCTGTGCGACACAATGCAGAGGAATTCCATTTTGACTTACTCCAAGGACAACAATGATTTAGAGACAATACAGAGCTGCATTCTTTGCCTCTATACAAAGTTGAGATAAACATAATCTTATTCAGCCAGTGTTTGACGCTTCAAGGTTTTTTACTTGGTTTGTTTCTTTACAAAATGATAAACCAGCCCTGTGTTTATAAATGTTAATTTCTAATTAATATTGTTTTGAATAGAAAATGTTTCCATTAATAATGTACATTATTTTAACAGTCACATACATTTTGGAATGCTGAAGGTTATTGGTCTTGTTGACTCACACTCCCTAAAATATTTTCTGACCCTTAGCTGAAAATGGATGACTGAATATTTATGTCACAACAAGGTCTTAGGCATTCCAGAAAAAAGTCTATAAATATTAAGAGGTCCCCCCACCCACCCTAAATGAATGGTTTAGGATTGCTGATAAATTCCCTGTTTGCAGAGTTTGACTCTTTTTATTCATATGCTGGTCTCAGCTTTCTGGATCTCTTTAGGCACCATCCATTCCAGCAGTGTTATAGAATCTCTAGGTAACCCAAGAAAATTTTTCAAAGCTGGATATAAATTAAGGAAGGATTTTTTTTTCCTCTCCCTTTTGTGAAGCTATAAGTGTAGGTTGTTCTGTTTTTGAATAATGAATTCTTCACTACTTGTTGCTTTCTAATGGTTTATTTGTTGAACCAGGGTCTTTCAATGAAGGCACAGATTGCATGTGATATTAGGTATGGTCATCAACGGTTAAGCAGAAGTTCTGGTATTTTAGAATCAACGTTTTCAGTTGCATCATGTCATTTTGAGTAGAAAAAAATTGGCAAGCAGGGAAGGTGCCCTTTCTCACTGTCACAATACAGTAAAATAAGCAATATCACACATGGCTTATGATTTCAACCGCCATCTTCATGTCACTCTTTTTCACATTTATTCTGAGATAATTTATAAGAAGCAAAATTGAAACCTTTGAGATACTGTAGATACATGATAGATAGATAGATAGGTAGATAGATAGATAGATAGATAGATAGATAGATAGATAGATAGATAGATAGATAGATAGATAGATAGATAGATAGACAGACAGACAGACAGACAGACAGACAGACAGACAGATAGATAGATGGAATGAGGGACTGTGTGTGTGTGCACGCACACACACATATCAGAGGTGGGTTCTAAAATTTTTTACTACTGGTTCTGTGAGCATGGCTTGATGGTCATGTAACAATTCTTTAGGATTTAGCAGAGGTACTGGTCTACCAGGCTTTTAACTACTTGCAGAGCTGTACCTGTCTACTCATTTGTTTTTGGAGGCACTGGTCTACCACCACACTGCCTTTTAACACTGATCATTGAAGCCCCACGGCAAGAGTTTAAAAAGTTTTTTCCCTTCTAGCCGATCAGCTGGGACTCAGGAGGCAGCAATAGATTGGGGGTGGGTCCAAATAAAAGGTAAGAATAACGCGGGAGGGCCCAGCTCCAGAACAAAGAGAACCGGTTTGTTGATGTCATATTGTCACCGCTACCGGCTCTGCCGAACCGGGAGGAACCCACCACTGATACATATACATGTATGATGTGGCCAGTTCATGATATGGTAGATACTAAGGATGAAAATAGAAATGGTTTCCTTTGAGAGGCTACTTACTCCAATTTATATCTTATTTGGAATGGGAAAAGATCCCAATGCTGATAAACTTCTATTTCATTGATGAATTGCAGCTGTGTGATGTGGGGGTCCTGGGGGTGCAAATGGGCTGCTCAGGGACAATATGCCAGGGCACAGGTTACCAACCTTTGGGCTGAACAAAACTCAGTGTACATATAGTCTTTTTTCCCCCTTGGAATTTTGCCTGCTGATTTATCTCATTTTTAGTTTGTGTACTTCGAACAAATTTAAAAAAGATAACTGGAAAAATTGCAATACACTTTGCATTTTTATGTGTGAAAATATAGTTCAAGATAAATCATAAATACAAGAGCAGAATCAACACAAGAGAGAATAGGCTATACAGTACTTCAATATGGATTATGAAGATAATTTGTTTTTAGTCCAATAGGTCAAGACTATTTCCTGCTTTGCATGCTTGCCTTCTTTCAGTTGATTCTGACAATTGGTTTTAATTATACAATGTGTGAGGAAAGCATATATGTTTGCTATTACAATCGCCACATCTACTGTACTATCCAGGGAATTTTTGGGGGGTGGGGGTATATATTAAATTGTAATGGATGAGGGAAAAATCCTGTTTGCTAACAGCACTATGTAATATATTATAAAAACATTTTTCCCTTATAGCTATTTTGGCAGCTGGAAATAGTTTAATTTTGATAAGTTTGACATAAAGAATGGAATGTGTCATTTTTAGAGGCCAGAAATATATAGGATAAAAGTTTAAAGAAAAATGCAGCAATGAAACTATGAAACAACTGAGAAGTTGTTGGTTGCTTTTACTCCAATCAATGGCAATTATGTGCTGTTCCATTAAACTGCATTGCAAGAAAATATTACATTAATAAATAACAGTAGGAAAAAAATAGCTTCTGTATTTCACTGTATCTGGAGAATGGCAGGAATCTCCGAGGGGGTTAATTTTTTTATTTCTAGAATCAGGTTTTTAAAAGTGCACTAGCAAAATTTTATAAAATTATTTGCTTGTTCTTTCAAATTCATCAAATGTTGGCTTCTTGAATTGCCTAGAACTGAGCTGTATCAGAACAGAAAAGGTATTCAGAATACAATTCATGCTTGCTATATCAAAATCTGGATAACTTATATCAGTAGAGATATAAATCACTTAAGCCTTGATAGCTCAGCATCTTTTTAAGCATCTTTTTATACTCCTTGTATGTATTTCTTGAAAGAACGATAGGAACCTGGGAAGGAAATTGGGAGATGCTTTTTAAAAGTTGAATCTGAGATGTAGTTTTTGTTGCAAAGTTTCATTCACAGATTACAATAGAAAACAGAAAACCCGACAAATATAAATGATAAAAAAGAAAAAAGGAATGCACTATCTTCATTCAATAGCTTTCATTTTAAGAGTATTTCTGTGTAAAATACTTTTACATTTGGGGTGGGGGGGAATCAGGACAAGTAGGACACCTGTCTGCCACAATCTTCTTTTGTTTGTCTTTATTCTCTGAGATCATAACATTTCCCTTCCAATACTTCTCATATAATACAAAATGAGAAATTACGAATTCATTTCAGTCAAATGACATTGATTTCAATGAGATCATTAAGGACGAGTAAATTGCAGGACAAGTATATTGGAGACAGAACATGATGTAATCAATACATTTTAAGGATGGATCAAGTTGTCTCTTTAAATCCCAGTCAGCTACATTAACCAATTAAGATTAATGAGACCACAAAGGCAAGGGGCAAATTGGATAAGCATATTATTTTGCTTTCATATTAAAGTTTTTTTTTTCATTTTAAGTGGTCTCTGATAGAAAGAATGGCTGAATCATTACAAGCTTTCATAAAACTCTGGGGTCTTCCTGCTTTCTTCTTCTGATCATATCTTGCTCTTTGTTCTCTTTCTCGGCCTGCCAGGAAAACAGTCAGCTTGCGCTCTTTATCTAATCCATTGCTAGGAATGTTTGGCACGCCTTCAGCTGATAGGAAAGAAAGCTTCCTTCCCTTTGAGAGTCTCTCCTGTAATTAGTCAGCCATATTTGTTTTTATTGAGTAATAAAAGGAAGAATTTTATTCTTTATTAAGGAAGAAATAGAAGAAAGGAGTTTAAAGGGGCAACTTATAGAAGTATACAGTAGTGACGTATCTAAAAAATAAATGCTTAAGAGAGGAAAATCAGATGTTCAAACCAGTATATCATATTCCATTTCATTATATGATAAAGGTAAAGGTAAAAGTTCCCCTCGCACATGTGTGCTAGTCGTTCCCAATGCTAGGGGGCGGTGCTCATCTCCGTTTCAAAGTCAAAGAGCCAGCGCTGTTCAAAGACATCTCTGTGGTCATGTGGCTGACATGACTAAATGCCAAAGGTGCACGGAACGCTGTTACCTTCCCACCAAAGGCGGTCCCTATTTTTCTACTTGGATTTTTATGTGCTTTCGAACTGCTAGGTTGGCAGAAGCTGGGACAAGTAACGGGAGCTCACCCTGTTACGCGGCACTAGGGATTCAAACTGCTGACCTTTCGATAGACAAGCTCAGCGTCTTAGCCACTGAGCCATAGCGTCCTTCTTCATTATATGATAGAGGTTCTAATTCCACTGTAATGAAATACTTTGAGCCCAGAGACATGACCAATACACATTTTCTTGTTGGCTGATTTTTAATCATTTTCTTCTCTTTATTTTTTCTTTGTTCTTTAAATATTCCATTTAGTAATAGAGGGTTTTGTATTGTCTGAGCAATGGAAATTTCCATCATCTTCTGCAGATTGGTATCCACAAAGGCATAAGGGAAGGAAGCCTTCATTATCCAAAAGATTGCTTTCTTTCCCCTGTCTGGAAGTATTTACTCCATTGTCTGTGCAATGGAGGAGAGAGAATGATGTTTCCCTCCCTCAGCCTCAAAACTGCAACTTGTTTTGATGCCCTTGGGGATGTAATTGTTTGGTATTAAAACATTTAGTACTTTTTTTCTTTGTCATTTGCTTGCATTAGCAAATGCTACAAAGAAAATGCTCCCCCCCCCAAAAAAAGAGATTCTAATGGGTGTCCAATTTCATAAAGAACTTCTTTCTCATGACTGGTGGACAGATTTCCCTCTGAACTGGATTCATGAGGTGAAATTCAGGAAGATAATAGCAATAGTATTGGATGTAGTTATATGATCTGCTTATATTTTGTGGATTCAGTATGTAGAAGTACATGAAGGTGAATCTGCACCAAATTACTACTGTCCGTATGCGGAGTCTACCAAATGCTGTTGCAACTTTCATTATCATTCTGCTTTTAGTGTATATGTGTAAAGCTTTCCTAAATTTCCAGCAGCAATATTTGTTATCTTCAGATCAGTAGTGATACATGGGTGCTCCTTTCTTCACTCTGCAAAAACTATCCTCACAGCTAATTGAAATATTCCAAGCACATCTTGCAAACTTTTGTTTCCACATGGTGGCACTCCAACATGGATCTCATATTTGCTTACCAGATGGGTAGTTCTGAATCTTCCCAG
Organism: Masticophis lateralis; assembly: GCA_030761175.1. Taxonomy (NCBI): domain Eukaryota; kingdom Metazoa; phylum Chordata; class Lepidosauria; order Squamata; family Colubridae; genus Masticophis; species Masticophis lateralis. The sequence continues at coordinate 84,700,024 of JAUDYJ010000001.1, read as the reverse complement.
AATTATCTGTTGGGATCATTATGAGATAAGTTGATGTCTTTTGTGACTCTCAGGTGTGTTTGTCAAACTTCCGAAAGTATTTGTTTTTTAGAGAATGTTTTGATATTGTTTGTAAGAATGCAGGCCAAATAGCTTCTCTTTAGAGCATCTCTTTCAAATGTATTTATTATGTTATTGTAGAATGCCAAATTCATGTTCTGCAACATAGATTGAATTTCTACATTTTTCTCTTTTTTAAAATAAATATTTCTATTTTGTACAGTTAATGCACTGACCATTAGGAAACTAGCTAATACACAATATGATGTTTTCAAAGATATTTAAGCAACATCATAGTTTTGATTTAAATTGAGATTAGGCAGTTTATTCAATTGCTTTGAAACTTGAGTGCAATGGATGACATTAATTTTGGTCTCAAAGCATGTGCCATTCATCACCGAAACATGTGAGATCAAAATAAAAGGGCATCTAAACCAGGGATGGGATCTACTTACTTTTACTACCGGTTCGCATCGCTGACACCTTTGAAGTTACATAATCCAATGGGGGTGGGGTTGCTTTGAGGATGGTAGCATTTTTAATGTGTAATTGGTTGTTCTAATCCCTGAAGTTGTCCCCTTATCGGATCTGGAAGAAAAAGCAGTGGCAATAAATGGACCTTCTTTACTGCCCTGTGAAAATGGATTAGGGATTTCTGAATTCAGAACTTTGCAAAATGCGTTCGATTGGGCCTCCCTCTTTTTCCCTCTTTCTTTTCATTGCAGGACTTTTTATTGGTTTTCTATTGAGGAAGCTTCTCATTCTGATGTGTAAATCAGAATGGGACAACTTGCAGCAGCCAACTCATCACGGCCAATTTGCTGCAGGACAATTCGCCATGGACAACTTGCTGTAGGACAATTTAGCAATTCTATTTAATTATTTAAAAAAAAATATTTCAATTTTTGCCATTCACATTTCACACTGTCTCTCCTTTTGCATCCTTTCTTTAATTATTCTAATCCACTATTTGATATTAGTGACTAGTTGGCTGTGGCAAGTTGGCCATGGCGAATTGTAATGGTTATTTCTCACCACCAGTCCCAGTTCTTAACTTGGTCTGAGCTTTTGTATCCAATATAATCAATAGAACAGGGTTTTTTCCCCCATTTTCTTTTCACGAGTTACTCCAACCAGCATTTCAGGAACTGGATCCCCAATTATGGAATTCCGTTTCTTGCTACTCCAGTTCCACACATCATTTTAAAAGGATTTAGAGATTTACTTACAAACCAAACATACTGATGGGAATCAGAATGGCAGTAGGGCTATTTTTTTAATCATTCTTGTTAATAATGGTACATGGTAGATGGGTTTCAAAATCTGCATAAGTTGCATTTTTATTGTGATTCACAGTATATGGATTCTTGTGTGTAATTTTAACTGCTGCTTAATTCTTATTTTTTAAAAATATTACTGTGGTTGGTAGAGGGATGTCATGTAAACGCATTTTGATTTGGTTTGGTTGTTTCTTATTTAAATCGTACAAGATTAACAACCACTCATTCAGCTGCCATTTGAAGTTGCAAAAGTGCTGAACAAGTGGTACTTACGACCGACCATAAAATTCAGGCCATCCCTGCATTCATATGATTGTGATCTGGGTCCCTGGCAACCAGCTTCCACTTATGACAATTGTAGCATCCTGTGATCATGTAGTCACCATTTGCAACCTTCCCTGTTGGCTTCCCACAAGCAAAATCCATGGAGAAGACGGCAGGTCAGGTCACAAATTAGTCCAATAAATTGCTCTCACTCTACCCCGTCTGGCAGCAGTCCCACTGTACTCATGCCACATCTCCAACCACAATCCTTGCTTAACAGTGGGAACAAGGAGTGCCATGTTTACCATCGCTAAACAATGCAGTTGTGTGATGTCATGCTTTACTACCACATTCCTTAGCAATGGAAACTGCAGTTTCAGTTACTGTTGTTAGCCAAGGAATATCTGTAAATACCATATTATACATGATATGGTTTGTCTAAGCACATGTAGGGTTACAGATGCTCATTTTATTAATTTCACTTTAAACTGTAATTGTCTTCATGAGAAACACAAGTCATTAGCATTAGCACAGTATAAGTAAACTTCAAGTTATCCCTATGGGAACCATAGTGCTAGCGTTTTAGTGAGCTTTAATGCAAAACTGTACATATTTAGAGAATTTCTTTGTTTAATTACAACTGGCAAAGAGATTACTTCCCTCCAAACACATGCAGAATGTAGAAGCAATTGTAAAACAAAGAAACAACGAAGAATAGGAGAGAAAGGCAAATTCTACTTTGATTCTTCACAACTTGAATTATAATGTAGGGTCATTCTGAAACATAACCACCAATAAGCCATTAGTCCAGGATCTACAATTACCTATCAGAATTACCGCTGCCTGAAATCAATTACATATGGCCTTTGAAAGTCCTTCCAAAGGTTAATGAGAGTTAAAAACCTTTCTCCACTGTTTAACTTGTAAAGAAAAAAAATAGTTTTCAAAATGTAGGAAGCAGTATCTAAAAGCTTAAAAATTACATGAAATACTAAAAAGATTCACATATTGTTCATAGCGTGACTACTTTGAAATCCATCATTTGAATTGGTTTGATATAAAGCAGGGTTCCCCAAAGTGGTCAGTATTAACGTCCATGCTGGAGTTGATGCTAGTAATAGTAGTAGTAGGGGTTGATGCTAGTAATAGTAGTAGTAATACTGTTAGTTAACGTAGTATTTAATAAATCATTTTCATATACTAAATGAACAATTTGAAACTCACGAAAGGGCTGATGAGCTGAAGACTTTGGGAACCCCTGCAGATTTTTAAAAATGGACAGCATCTGGATTGCTCTGGTGATAAATTAATGCAAACAATGACTTACTAGCAGTTTGGATCTTTGATTTGTTTGTACTCATCAACAAACAATATCTTACCATATTATATTGGCTGATCTATTAGAAAAATAAAAACACATTTGGGACATTTCTTTGCAACCTCGATAAATGATTTATTTTAAATAGTGGGTTAGAATGTTAATTCATTCTTTGTATCAGTAATTAGTGGCTCATAGAGACAACTTTATAGATCTAATATATCTTAATGGTATCATACTCCATTAATTTCTTCCTCTGCTCTTCAAAGCCAATATACCTAAACAAATTTTACTTGCATCTTTCTAGGTCATTCCAGTGATAAAGAACCATGTCTAGTTAAAGGTTCAGAACATAGGAACATCATCATCTTCACAAATCTATTCCTTTTTTTTTTTTAAGATTTGGATATATATATAGTAGATATGTTTGTGAATAATATCACAGAAAATAGTGGAACACTTTGGGATCTCCAATTGTTCTTAAACTTTAGCATACATTCAACAATGTTAGTTAGTTATTGATTATTGTCTGTTTGTCTGTTCATGTTTGTTTATCAAAGATATATTAAAATGTAGAGTATTTCCCTTAGTTTTTTGACATACTTACTAACTTTATTATGAAAATGAAGACAGCTACATAATTAGAATTCAGAATCTGCAATTAAGCTTATTCAGAAACTATTAACTAATTAACTAAGTAAACTAATTATTCAGAAAATAATTAGATTTCGGCAAAATCTGTTTAGGAATACTATACTATACTTCCATATCGGAAGCACCAAAGCACTTTTGTGTTAAAAAGATCACCAGTTACATCACCATTGCCCAGGGAATGCCTAGTTGGGGGCTCCTTTCATGTCCCCATTAAGGTACCCACCAAAGTGATAACCTGTCTGTTTATTCGCATTCACCTGCTTTCCAACTGCTGGGGCAGCAGGTGCTGGAGTAAGTGGCGGGAGCTCCCCACCACCACATGGCAGCAATAAGGTCCCAAGCGGGAACCTGCCAATTGTCAGCCCAGTGCCCTAACCACATGAGCCATCATGCTCAACTGTTTAGGGAACCAAAACAGAACAAAGAATCATGATTATATTAGAAATGAATAATTTCAGGGAATAAATTACCTAACATAAGGAATGTATCTACTGACAGGGAAAGAGCACAACAGATCTAAGGTTAAGATACTTAGGTTGTGGTGAAAGACTTAAGCTTGAAACACATAGTTCGTTGACACATAGTTCATTGAATGTCAACATTCAATGAACTATGCATAAATATATTAAATATCACATTTAAATTAGTCAGCTGATATTAATTCTCCTGAAATAGTAATAGTGAATTTTGCCGAATTGTGGATATGATGCTTTTAAAAAGTGGGCTAGGGAGAGGGAAACTAAAATAGCTTTTTAAGAGAATGCAAAGCACACAGTGAACGTGCAGTAAACTTAAATTAATATACAATGCATATAAAAGGGCTATCAGTAAAATCATACCAAGAATTTAAGAGCAATTTTATCACTTCGGCTTTACTGTGTTCTACTAAACATTCCATTCCACTGGATGCTCTTGATAAAGTTGAAGTTAGTTCATTTTTATTAGCTTTCATTTAACCAAATTTTTGGGGAAAGCTCTGATTGCAAACACAGTATAGGAATGCATTACATAGCTGTCCAAGTAAATGCTTTACTTTCAATCTTCCTCTCCATTATGCAGGAGCTTATAACTAAAGTACCTATTGAGTAAGGTGAGGTAAATATACTGTATGTTGACCTAAGGAAACATATGACCACCTCCCATGAAAAACTATGCATAGCTATACTTTTTAGGTTAGAACCAAATGCTGTCATTCACAAAAGGAAAATAGGAACACATTTTTCTGCATTTTCTTCATTAAAAGAAGGGAGAACTAAAAGGATTTAACATTTCATTGTCCTGGGCTGCTTTTACATAGAGCATATGTATATTTTTGCATTTAAATAAATACTTTAAAATATGCTATTTGAATTATGCATGTCTTAAACATATGTAAAGTTGTTATAAATTGTGCCGTGGTATACATTACTCTTTTATTAGTCATAAAATATTGTGAAAGGATTTAATGGAAACAAACACAAATTAAAGGAATGTTTTACTGCAAGAGTATTTAGGAACTATCAAAATCAGAGGTTGGTTTGCTTTTATACATGTCAGGGAGTTTTTTTATGGCCAAAATTAGTGGACAATTTAAGACAGTCCATTAATGGAAATGCTTTCTGCAGTGAAAATGCGTAAGAGATGGAATATTCAGATGGGCGCTATTAATGCAAATACAGGAGAGGACATCAAATCTCAGTGGTGCAATTAGCATGGAAATGTGGTAGAATTGCAAAAATTCAAAAACCAGAAGACAGTAAGAAAAATATATAAAATCTATAATTTTCTACCATCTATTGCTTATTAGTATTTTTTGCAACCAATCTATAGTGATCCTAGATTGATAATAGTCTGTGGTGCCATTTCTCCTGGTGAGTGCTACCATTAAATAAAATGTTTTGTTGGAAGAAATATCCATCTGGTTCAGTTCCAAGCTGGGAAAAAGACACTGGAAACATGGAGGCTGATTGGAAAGAGGGTTTAATGGTGAAGCAGAAGCACATGGGTGGTTCTGGGCAGCTGACCAGATGGAATTGAGTGGGTGGCTTTTATACCTTCTCTTGGGCTTTGAACTTGAGCTTCCTGTTCCTGTGCAATAACATGTATTCTATTTGCTGTTGTCAGGCTCCCATAGGGCCCTGTAGGGGTCATGTTTCTCTGAGCTAAGATTAGTTGAATGTTTGGGCTGATGCAATGAAGGGGTTTGTTGTGCCATGTGGTGAGTTCTGCTGCTAGATGTTGTTAATCCTATTATGTCCTGGAGGGACATGTCTTAATCTCATCACCTTGGAGATGGATATCTTTTGTCATGTAGATTGGCTGGCCCAGTCTTTAATGGGCACAAAATATCTGCTGGAGGGAGCTGGGGCTCTGAATGTCTGTCTCCCTTAAGATTTTTATTTCTCTTTTACGGGAATATTTTATCCTGCCTTTTTTTAATATTTCTCAAAATATTTCATTTTCTAGGAGTGGGGTAGCTTCCCACAGTTTAATTCAGCTGATCATTTCCTAAACTATTCTTACTGACACTTCAGGCCATTCTTTACATTTGAAGGGTAGGTATGGCACACACTTTATTGGGTACCTTCTAAATTAGTCCGGTGCCTTGTAAATGGAAATGCCATCTTCTGTTCGCTTCAGGCTGCAAAATGTCTTCGGTTTTTCCTGAGTTTGCAACCATTTTAGTATATTATAAGGATAAATTGTTGCGAAATTTCATGTATGTCTTCAGTGCGGAAATATTTTAATAGGTTGATAATATCACCTTACTTAAATATATTGCAGAAATCTATATATTCTTGAGCTATTTGTTGTTTAAGAATTGCTCAGGTGAAGAAACTTTGATTTACCTGAAGTCACAGAAAAGAGGGAATAAAAGGAGGTGAAATTTTAAACAATATATGTCCCTGACTGAACAATGATGCCAAAATGTTTCAGTAAAAAATAACTTATTTTAATAAAAGAAAATAGAATCAAGTTTTAGATTTGATTGTACGGCTTGGATCTTCCTAAAATGAATACATTTTCTTAATCTCAGAGATCAGGCATTGACTCAGTATATATGCAATTAGAAATGATAATTAAATTGAAGTAACAAGGATACAGTTTCAACTTACTATTCTAGGGAATAGTATCATTCATAACATTAACTTTTTTGTTTTCAAAGTCTGAGGATTTTCATTAATCTAATTTTGAACTGCATAGGAGAGAAGCGTCTCTCTGTGAAACAGGAACCAAAAATGCAGCAAAAGTAACAGAAGAATTTACGTATGACTCAGTTTCTCCAAGTTAGTTGGACAGTAATTTTTCATCGTAATCTCCAGTTTTGTTTTACATTTCTTAAGAACTATATATTGTCAAATATAAAATGAGCAATACTATTAGTAATATTTTAGGTATATCTGTGTGGACTTTTGTGTATTAAGAAGCCACATATTCAGAATATTAGATCTACAGAAACTTCTTTTGTTTCAAGTTAACTCTTGTGCAAACTAGTCAGCCTGCCATTTGGTGATCTACTTTTCAAATGCTGTTGAATTAATTGCAGTATTCCTGTAAAAAAGGGGTGTCAAACTCACGTTGTCATGTGACCTATCATGACTTTCCCCCCCCCCCTTTGCTTAACCAGGCATGGGCGTGGCCAGCGCGTGACACATCTGGCCCACAGGCCGTGAGTTTGACAGTTCTGCTGTAAAACACTCTAGTAATATGTGAAGAATGGCTTGGATCAAGCAAGAGCCTTCCATGAATGGAAGCCTGATACCTTCATTGGGAAGGTGGCAATTTTCTTCTAGTTGTAGGGGAAAGTAGACTCTCTCCATCAACTTTCGTTCCAAGTGCTGGAAATGTTAACCGATCAGTTTTTCACAGGGCTTTGAAAATCTGTCTTTGGGGCTAGAAGATTAGGAAATCTCTGCTGCTGATGTAGTTTTCATAAATAGGCATTATGGTTCGTCTTTGGTATCATGGATCATTGTTCATATGGTTTTAATCTTTCTATGCTGCCCAGAGTCATTGTTGTAGATAGGCAGCCATATAATATGTATGTATGTATGTTGCTGGATGTTATGAAAGGAAAGGAGAAAGCTTGCCTACCCTACACTTCCAACCCTGGAAAAATTCTGAGTACAGGTAGTCCTCAGGTTATGACCATTCATTCAGCAACCAGTTTTAATGCTGCTGAATGAGTGAGGTTTACTATTGGTCCTCAAAGTTCTGGCCTCACAGCAACCCTGCAATCATGTGATTGTGATTTCTGACATTCCCTGCTGTCCTCCCACAAGCAAAGGTAATGGGTAAACCACCAGGAACTGATAAATCAGGCTCAGATGACTTATGTGCTTAACAACCCACATAGTCCTTGCTTAATGAGGGCAACCAGGACTGATGGTATTGCCGTCATTAAGCAACACAATCAAGTGATATCATGCTTTCCTACTACATCATTTAGCAGTAGAAATTCTAGTCCCAATTGCCATTATAAGCTGAAGACTTCCTGTCGAGCTTTTGGATGTAAACAACTGTAAGACCTAGAGTAGCAGAATAGAAAAATTCAGTGTAACAATAATTATATCTGCCCAGTATTTTAAATTTATATACATATAAATCTGTTCATGAAGTCTCTGGTTTTTCTTGGGGGAATATATGATTGATAGATAGACTTGAAGGCATTGTGACATAATGAAAATATGCAGAATTTTATTCTTGGTTTCAAGCTCCTATACTTAACATTGGGAATGAATAATTTCTGTCTATGAAATGGCTTGATTATTTTGTGCCTTGTTGGTGAACTTTGTTTTTGAAGTTTGAAAGCTCTTCCCATTTTGAAGATAATATTTTATAATGTTGTTTGGAATATTTAAGCTTCATTAACACTGTCCCAATTTCAATTGCTGATTATATTGTTTGAAGAACAGATACATTTTCTTCTCTGAGAGAATAAAATGTCCTTATTTGTTTTCAAGAAAGATTGCCTAATTTGAATGGGAGCCAGTCTTAATTTTGTATTTGTGGCCTTATCATTCACATAAGCAAAGTAGCAGCACATAAAGAGGAAGTAAAATGAATATATTTTTCTAGTTGTGGATAAATAGGAAAATAATGCATATGTGTGTTTAATATTAGCATTGCTTTTAATTTTAAAAAATCAATAGATTAATATCTTTTTTAAAATGCCATATTAACATAAACATTTAAATTTGTAGTAGTTATTACATTTTAATTCTCATATTTATGTAAATATAAAATAAATCAATATTTTTTCATAAACCCATTCATCTCTAAATTTGATTTAATGTGTTCTTAAGCAATTTTTGAGATACTGAATGTATGGATATATAGGAATTATGCCCTTGAAACAAAATTTAATTATTTCATTTATTTTTGAAAAGACTATTTGCCACCCAAATTTGTTCTTATTACAAAGTTTAGAATGTTAGTTGATCTCCAAGCTAACTCCATCTTGGTTGCTCCAGACATCAAATCACATCAAATCTATTGCAGCCCTAAGGTCAAATGTGAACAAAATATCTAATAAAAGAAGTATTACATCCTTGTGCAAACTTTCCCAGTCCTCCAAAAACCATTTCCTCAGTGGAGATATTGTTCAATGGGATGACCTGGGCACCTTTCACAAGCATTGGTATCTGGGTAATTCTGCTTTTCTGTCTGTAGACATTCCCAGTCATTCAGGTCATGGTTGTCCCAAAGGTGCTTTTTCAGGAGACAACTGGACTTTCTTGTTTTTTCTTTGAAGGTGTTTCGCTTCTCATCCAAGAAGCTTCTTCTGCTCTGACAGGATAGGGAGGAATGGAAGGATTTATATTCCTTGCAAACAGCTGGTCATTTGCATCCTAAAAGTTGAATAGTTTAGGATACAATGACCAGTTGTCTGCAAGGAATATAAATCCTTCCATTCCCCACTATCCTATCAGAGCTGAAGAAGCTTCTTGGATAAAAAGCAAAACATCTTCAAAGAAAAAACAAGGAAGTCCAGTTGCCTTTTGCTTTTCTGTGTTAAATTAAAAAGAAATAAGTTGCAAACTATTTATGGGTAACTGTGATGTCAGTTCTGTTCTAAAGTCTTTTAGGTTCTTTGGTTGCTGCATCTTTAAACATATTTAAATGTTATGTGGATGTATTGAGACATTATCTTTAGTTGATGGGCCACCACATTCAATATCAGCTGTGGTTTATGAGTGGTCTTCAGCTGCAGATCCAGGTGAAGTGAATTACAGTAGTCAACTAATGCCTTTTTGCTATAGGAATGTCCATAACTGATAGACCAGCCAAGGCTGGACAAATATTCTTCTGGCCGAAGACTACCTCTTGATCTATCAGGAATTGTGAGTCCAGAAAGACCCACATATTGTGAACCACCTACTTTTTGGAGAGCGTTTCTCTATCCAGAACAGATAAAAAAATCAGTTGATCTCTGAAATAAGCCCTCCCCCCAGTTATTGACCTACTTCTGCTTTTAAACTATTTTCATCACGTTTACATTTTTCAGAAGGGTGATGTCCTATATCTGAACTGAAGTTTGCAGATGATACAAGAGTCATTGGTCTCATTTGAGATGATGATGTGTCTGCATACAGACGGGAGATAGAACAACTGGCCCTGTGGTGCAGCTGGGACAATCTGGAGCTGAACATACTTAAAACTGTAGAGATTGTAGTAGATTTTAAGAGAAGCCCTCCTATTCTACCACCTCTTACGATATTAAACAACACAGTATCAACAATAGAGACCTTCGAATTTCTGGGTTCTCCCAGGACTTGAAACGAATATCTAACACTAGAACCATCATTAAAAAGGCACAACAAAGAATGTTCTCCCTGCATCAACTCAGTTGATGCATCAAGTTCAGATTGCCGAAGGATCTGCTGATACAATTCTACAGAGGAATTATTGAGTCTGTCATTTGTACCTCTATAGCTGTCTGGTTTGGAACAGCAACCAAGGTGCAAAATTCATCAGATAGTTAGGACTGCAGAAAAAAACAATTGCAACCAGCCTGCATTCCGTTGAGGACCTGTATACTGCATGAACCAGAATGAGGTCTGAGGAAATATCTACAGACCCTTCACATCCTGGACATAAACTCCCCTCTCCCCTCAAGGTGCTGCTATAGGGCTTTGCATACCCAAACAACTAGATGCAAAGATAGTTTCTTCCCCCCATGCCATCAGTCTGCTAAATACTTAACTCCTACAGCACTGTCTTCTGCATAAAGATATTTACTCATCTTCTCATCTTTCTCATCTTTCCTACTATCTTCTCCTATTGGTGAATTACGATGCATCATTTTTTTGTTGTGTCTTATGATTTATTGTTGTATCTTATGATTTATGATCTATCACTTTGTTGTTTATATGCACACTGAGAGCTTAGGCACCAGAGACAAATTCCTTGTGATTCCAATCACACTTGGCCAATAAAGAATTCTATCTACAAGTTGCTGAATAAGGCAATTTATGAAGTCAGCTGGTAATCTGTGTGTGTGTCTGTGTGTGTGTCTGTGTGTACAGAAGGAATGTCAATTGGATGAACTGTTTCCAGTTTGGGAAATTGTAATGAATAATGTCACAAACCTTCCCCTGTTTTCATAATTTTCTCAGATACTGGGAGTCATTAAATATGTTTTGTTGTGATTTTTGTCTTCCTGTCAGGAAGACATAAATATTTCTAAATATTAGCTCTATTAGCCCTTTCTACAATCTTTCCCTCCATAGATTGCTTCAACTATCACTTCTCTGTAATGTTTATGTGAATTTCCACGAAATGCTTTACCACAATTGGATATCCCAAACTGATATTTTCTCTAGAGGCTTCGTAACACTTGGATGAGGAATTCAGATTCAGAGAATGTCATGCAGGGGAAAGGATTTGTGCCTCCTTTTCCTAGCACTGCAGTTCATGATGACAAATAATATTTTTTTTAAGAATCAGAGGAGATCTAATTATGAATTTCTTGCCATCGTGTTTAATTAGAATGCGATGATGACCTTCTGCATTGTTATTTTCTTGGCTCATTTAATTACTGCAATTTTCCTCTTTGGTCTGCTTGTGTCACTAGCAGAAAGCACCTTATAATTGGTTCTGCTTTGTCACAATACCATCGATTCAAGCACCCCAGTTGTTCCTACCTATTGTTTGGATGTTTGTTTTCATATTTGTTGTCAGATCAGCTTGCCAGATCATTTGCAAGAAACTTTTGTCACGGCATTTGTTTTGTCATAGGATATAATCAGCTTGTTTTAATTACATCAAGACGGATACTGGGCATTTCTGTCTTTTAATTAGCTGCTTCTAGCTAATTCTTTTAAGATCTATTAAGATGCAAGCTACACAGTCCCTGTATAATTTGTGTATGTATTTAGCTTTATGTAAAGCAATATATTCAGAATAGCATGCAAATAAAGTTTTCTTTCTTCATTAAGAATCAGGAGAAAGATTCTGAGGAGAGAAAACTGAAAGTTGATGAGGCTTCCCTTAATTGTTAGTCAATAGAGGTTTACTGAGTTCATGGAGATGCAAGAATACTGGGGAAGGAAACAAGAGAGAGAGAAAAATCATGGAAAGGGAAAAGAATATACAGATCCTGAATATATTGCTGAGTGTATTTTTGTACCGGGAATCTTATTTTTTGTTTCACAAATCCTTGGGTTTTATGCAATATTTTATTATGGTGATCTTTTTTCTTAGGGTTTATAATAAAACACTTATCTTTCTTTCTCTCTTTGGGAAGAAGGATATTTGTCCTATAGATTGGTGGAAATAGTTCAAACACTCTCCTCAGTCTGTAGAATATTATAAACAACAGTCTTTGCCTAACAACCCTATTTCCATTGCTAAGTGAAGATGTTGTTAGGCAAAACATCATGTGACTGCACTTCTAAGCAACAGTAGTTCCAATAGGCACTAGGCAAGGACAGTGTCATTAGGTGAGGATCTCATGTGTTTCCTGCCCTGCTCAATCTGCCAGCTCCATACTGCTGCTGCTTCCCTAGTCAGGCCTGGCAAGCTCCCTTCAGCCTCAGACAAGACTCCACTGCCTTGCCACACTTACCATTGTCAGCTAAGGGAAGTTTGAGGTGGCAGAGTGTAGGTTGGCCAAAAGGCAGAGATGGGGTGGGGAGATAGACAGATGGGGGGAGTTGAAGCACATGCTGCAGTCTGGGCTGGTTCTCAAGTACCCAAATTTTGATCCCATGACCATGGGGCACTGCAAAGGCCATAACTTTGGGGAGCAGTCATAAATACCATATGTTTAGTCCTGTTGTCACTTCAAATGGTCACCGAATGTTGTTGTTAATCGAGGACTGCCTATTTAGAAACATATTTAGAATTTATACCCCCCAAAAAAGTATGAAATCAGATACTTCACTTACATTCCATCTTCATTGGCTACAAAAATATCTGCCCAACCTTTGTAATATCCAGGCTAAAATTATTTTCAATTAATTATTCAGTATATTGCAGCAGCAGTGATTCATGTCAAATTATTTCTGTAATCGATAACAACCATAATTTTGGAAATGCTTTTACTACTAAATGGGTCCTAAAAATAAAAAGAAATAAGCTGGTCATAACAGACTTCTGTCGGATGCAAACTACATATACATAAAAGTATGGTATTTATAAAGTTTCTGCTTTCAATCCACTGTAGTTAACTATTTACATTTCATAGGCGTTCCTTTGCTTTATATCTCTTAGAACACAGAATTTTTTTATAAGCTTAGTCCCATAAGGTTTGGGATATTATAGCCTTTTATTTCCTTTCCCAGAAATTCTTTGCAATCGTTTTAAGGGATTTGGCTTAGCAAAAGGAACTGGAGTAGAACTGGTTTGTTATTTTCTATGGGCCATGAAGAACATTGTGGTCTTCTACTACATCTTGTCTATTTTATTTTTATTTATTTTTTAAAAAATTTGATTTATATGCCGCCCTTCTCCGGAGACTCAGGGCGGCTTACAATGTATTAAGCAATAGCCTTCATACTTTTGTATATTTATACAAAGTCAGCTTATTGCCCCCACAAACTGGGTCCTCAGTTTACCCACCTTAGGAAGGCTGAGTCGACCTTGAGCCTGGCTAGGATTGAACTTGCAGTAATTGCAGGCAGCTGAATGTTAAATGCTGCCTTAGTAGGAGGCATTAGCCTCCTACACCACTCAGGCTCTATGTGTCTCAGGCTCTATGTGTCTATGTGTAGAAAGGTTTCCAGGTTACAATTGTTGAAATGTAACTCCTGGTTCTTTGATCCCTTAGATGACCACTATGCCTGGATTGCCCACAAGGCCTTGCTTCTATGATATTGACCTGGACCCTGACACAGAACAAGTAAAAGGGTTGTTTTGAAGATTCAAGCTAAATCAGGTGAGTGGCTTACCAAAATGCTACAAGTCCCTTTTTCAAGAATGTTCTGTATTTAGACTTTGCTTCAAAGCTCCTTGATAAAATAAGAAAAGGGCAAAATAAAAATATAGGCTGTATTTTCCAGATAATTACAGTGACTATTTTAGCAACAAATATACGCTTTTCTCTTAAGTTTAATATAATTTATTTTTAAAAGATTCTCAGGACCCCTTAAAGTCAGTGGAAATACAGCTGTTAATTTTAACAACTTTGCACTGCACATGAAGTGTTCCTTTGCAAAGGAGTTAATACTTGCTAATTATTTCTACTTAGTGGCTTGTCTGTGTTTGTCTTATAACAAACAAACACAAAAATGATTATACATATAAGGTTATAAACCAAAACTAACTAATTTATTTATTAGTCTGTGTGATTTACCAAAAGATATATTCCATATTTATGCTCCAGAACAGGATGTACAACTAAACCTGGCAGGTCCCGCATTTTCCTGATGGGCCAGATAATATCAGATGCAGAACTATGGGGAGGGAAGTCCACCTCTGATATATTAGGTGGTGGTGAGAGGGAGCAATGGCTCTGCACCTGTTCCAATATTAAGCAAGTTCCAGACTTGTTTAAGTGTCAGCCCCCTCTGCTGTGGCTACTGTTTATTAGAATGCATGTGACAGGCATCATTGTCTTCACCATGTTATGTGTCTGCCCTTCAAGAAGGGTGTGTGATAACTAAGGCATAACAAGGCTCAAGATATTCCAATGGATACCTGCAAATGCAGCTTTGGACATTCTTAGCTGCATTCTCAGTGCTTTGTGATGAACAAAAACACTATGGTGAAGCAGAATTAAACTGTCAGGTGCTCTTGTTATGTGGGGTAGTTAGCAATATCAATCCTACCATGATTTCCTCTTTCAGGGAAGGTGCAGAGCAGCCAACAAATATATACACATTGTAAACAAACAAACAGAACAGAACAGAACTTTTCTGTCGCAACAATGTGTTGATCATAGAATCATATCATTGGAAAGGACTATGTAAGATGACAGACTGGAGAGTGTCCATGCTTGAATCTAAACTGAACTTTTCCTGACAAGTGACCGTCCAACATCTCCATAATTACATTCAATGAAGGAGAGTCCACTAACTCTCCAGATGACAGGTTTTACATTCAAACAGGTCTTTCTGCTGAATACGTTTCTAACATTTAATCAGAACTTGCCTGCCTGCAATTTCAGCCTATGTTTCCAACTCATTCTTTGGAATGATAGAAAACAAATGTTGACTTTCTTTTGTGTGATATTCTCCCAGCTATTTGAAGAGTATTATGAAATTATTGCAACCATTCTTCATTCTTTCTCTTCACAGAGCTATAGCCATAGACTTACGTTACAAATTCTACAGAAATATATGGTGAAAAATAACTATGTGATAGATTATGTGAAACTTTGTTACATACAGACATGTATAAAACACACACACACATCCATCTCTCTTAACATTTCACAAGTCTCTAAAGCTGGCTGTGCCATTAGGCCTGAGGATCCCAGGGGACCAAAAAGATCTTACAAAGGATTGCTTACTGCAATTAATATAATCCTTTCTTTGTTCATGTGATTTTTCTACTTTTAATAATGACTGTTTTTATATATTTGTTTTTTTACTTAAATGCTGCACAGCACCAGAGTGCTTTTTTGGCAGGTGGGCAGCCATACAAATTTGATGAATGGAATAAGGAATGAATAATTAAATCAGTATTATCCATATTATTGCAGCATTTGTAATAAAATGGTTCTATCCATACATTTACAGTTGTCCTTTGAATTTGGTATTTGTTCAATGTTTGCGACATTATTGCAGAATTGTACGCAATAAGAAAAAATATATTTTTCTTAATCAAACAAAATGTAATATATATAATAATTGTTATTTTTATTATAAGCCACCCTGAAATTTTAAAAATAAGTGGTATATGAATATGCCAACTAAATATGTAAAAATTAATAGCTGGTAGAGTTAAAAGTTTGTTCTGATTAATTGTAACAAAATCATATTAACTCATAACACAATCTACAGGAAAGTTAATTTCTGTCATCTTTTTTAGAAAACCAAAGATTCAATTATTTATACAATGAAAAAGAAAATCTTTAATGCTTTGTTTTTCCTTCTATTTTCCAGAGTCTTGAGGGGGGGAGGAAAATGCAGTTTCGAAACTTCCTGAACCAAGAAACAAGAACGAATCTGAAAGACACTTAAAACTTATCTTGGAAGAATATTGTGCTAGATTAAAGCAGAATGAATAAGCTCATCTCTAAAGAATTCTATATTGAAAAACCAAAGCCAGAACAACCAAAAAAACCCTAAACTGTTTCATACAACCCATGTGATGAAATGTTTTGCAGAACATGCTTTTGCTTACACACTAATTGTTTACTGTAGTAGATGTGGGGAATGAAAGAGGGATGTATGCATAGTGATGGAGTGGGGAATAACCACTCTTAAGATGTATTTGAACCAATAGGCAAAATGTTGAGGTTAATGTCAGTTAGGAAAGCAAAATTATGAAATGATGCCTTTTGATATATTTCTTCCATTTCATAGCCACAATGCTGCTTTTTTTTAATTCAGCCATGGAAATGTCATAAAAATTATGATGGAAATGTGTAGCTTTGGACATTGCTACATAAGGAGAAGTGAGGGGTGGTACAGTACTCATAATCTCATGCCTCTCATCAGCACTGCTTTCTGTCAAATCAGTTTGGACTTAGTGCCTTGAGCTATTTTGTTTGACTCTTCTAGATATTCCAAAGGATAACAAGCATTCTTTCATTTTACAGTCAATGGAAGTAAACAACAATTTATTGTGCTGCTTCCAAACTTTAAAGAAATGTGCCATAGGTTCAGTCTGTCTCCTGGTAGAAGTTTTTGCCCTTTTTTGGACAGAACTATCAACTGAGCATTTGAGATCTTAGAATAAAGACACAGAACCACACACACTTAAGTAAATTTAAGGAACACCAAAATTAAATGAAGTGCATTGCTCTAGATGAATTTCTTTATTGGAGAAATATTTTTTTCCATGCCATTTGGGGGACTGATAATCAAAATTCTTTAAGCTACACCCAGCGCTATAGAAGTAGATGCACTATGAAGCCTGGAATGACTGAGGCTCTCTGGACAAAAAAAAAGTAATCATTTCCCTTTCATTGTGTCTGTAATTGACAATACAGGTGGTCCTCAACTTATAGGAGCTCATTTAGTGACTGGTCGAAGTTACAACGGCACTGAAAAAAGTGACATATGACCATTTTTCACACGTGTGTTGCAACATCCCCATGGTCAAGTGATCAAAATTCAGAGATGTGGCCACTGATTCATATTTATGATGGTTGCAGGGTCCCACAGTCATGTGATCACCTTTTGGTACCTTCTGACAAGTGAAGCCAATGGGGAAGCCAGATTCACTTAATAACTGCATTACTAATTTAACAACTGCAGTGATTCACTTAACTGGGGCAAGAAAGGTCTTTAATGGAGCAAAATTTACTTAACAAATGTCTCACTTAGCAACTAAAATGTCGGGCTCAGTAGTGGTAAGTTGAGGACTACCTGTATTCTTTTTCTTGTTGTCAACTGCTTTTGCTGGGGATTAGTACTAAAGAGAAGCAGAAGCTGCAGTTTTATGCTTAAAGCAAATGATATTGCTTCTAAGTTCACTTGTCAGTTACATGCAAATAGAAGACATTTTAAATCAGAGGTGAGAAATGTCTGATCAGTGAAAAAGATATAGCCAATAAAACACTCACTTTTGGCTTACAGAAGGTCTGCCTCATGCCTGAAACCCACCCTAAATTTATTCACTGTCCCCTTTACAAAAATGGAAGAAAGTATTTGCTCCACTGTTCTGTATTGAGGAAAGTCTGCCTTCTTTTCCCCATATGCCTAGGAAAGTCTGCCTTCTTTTCCCCATATGCCTTTTCCCCATAAACCAAAATTCAATTTGCTTCAGCAGATTCCTGCTGCATCGTTATATACGGATTAGGCATTCAATGTCCTTTGTAAACAAGGCAGAAACAACTGAACATTCATGCTTGCCATGCTGATTCAAGTTTATTTAAACAAACCAGGAATTTACTGCAGAATAAATTAAATTCTGGTTTATTCTTCCTCGTTGAAGAATAGAGAGGAGGAAGTCCAATATTTCATATGGGATCCTTTCTGTTCATGCATATAGTTTAAAATAAATGATTTAGCATTATGTTCGCAGAAAATACTTCAGACTACAATATATTTTAACAGAGACTATTATTCCTCATTGCTGCTGATTATTATCCGAGAATACACCAAATTGCACTAGTTTTACTGTATATAGAAAACAAACTGCATTTCCTCCAGGAAGATACTTTCCTCTTTGGTTCAATCAGATGCTCTACAATCTGGAGTAGGACTTTTAACTCATTAAGTGCCTGAAAATAAATTTCTTTTAATCCTCAAAACTGCATGACTGGCATTTCTGATTGCTGAAATACATCCATTTTGTCATCAATAACTTCATCTGATTTCAAAAACACAACTCTTATAGAGTAGATCATATGCCTCATTTCTTCATATTAAGCAGCACTAATTTTATTAGTGGGGCCCATTGTATAAGAAAAGCCTTATAAAATATGACTTTGTCTAGTGATAAACTATTACAGTGTTTCTCAACCATGGAAACTTTTAAGAAATGTGGGGTTCAACTCATAGAATTCCCCAACCATTGTGCTGCCTGGAGAATTCTGGAAGTTGAAGTCCACACATGACTTCAACTTCCTGGCTCAGTGGCTAAGACCCTGAGCTTGTCAATCAGAAAGGTTGGCAGTTCAGCGGTTCAAATCCCTAATACAGGTCTCTACTGTGGGTAAATTACTACAGTTGTGTGGGGAGCACCAGAGCACTTCCAGGTTGAAAGGATTAGCCAGTTGACATCACAGTTGCCTGGGGGATGCCCAATTGGGGGTTACTTTCATGTCTACATTAATCTGCCCCCCAAAGTGGTACACATTTATCTACTCACAGTTGCCCACTTTTGAACTGCTGGATCCACAAGTGACCAAGAAGTGACAAGAGCTATGGGTAAAGCTGCCATCTTAAATACACTTGCAAAAGAATGAGCACCACTAAATACAATGGGTATTTCTGAGCATATAACTTCAGTAAATTGTGCCAGAGAGGGCTACTACTACTCACTATTAAGAAACTGTACACATGTTTTAGACTGAACTGCATCTTTAACTTCAGCTGTTATTGCTTACTAAATGACTACAATTAAACCATCCTGCATAATTAAAACATTTAATTTTTAGTAGGAGAATATATGAAAATTAAATCATTATTTTTCATAAAGTAGAGCCACAATGACTGACTCGTTTAAAAGCCACTCTCAGATTCCAGACTTTTATTAAGCTAATTTGTTTTATGGTATATATGTCTACCTCACTTTCATACCTCAATGAAATAAAACGTAATAAATAAAAATAAAATAGTAACATAAATTTCATTACATTCAGTTAAAGATTGAACTTTACAGGAATAAAGATGGTAAATAAGGCTACTGGTTTAGAAGCATATGACCAAAGGCTATGGGACAGTTGCCTAATTGCACAATGTGAGTTTCCAGTCATTCTGTTTATCTAACAAATCAGCTAAACTGAAATATTTCTGAGACCACGGCCATAATAGCAACTCCCGGTTCTCTAATCCAAACTGTAGCATTTTTATATACACATTCAAATATGAGTGACTTCATGAACATTTTAAAAAGGATGGGAGTTTTGTGCGTAAAAGGTCAAATATTTATTCAAAAAGTAAACCTTTGTTCATTCAAAAGGTTTTAAGGACATTTGGAAGAAATTAACTTGAATAAGCTGTCATACAATAAAGAGCTTGGCAAAAGAAATTGACTTAGCAGCCTGTGAGTTTGAAAAGAAGGAAAGAGAGAAAGGATCACTTTCTGGATGAACAAAATGTTCATCCCTTACATTGGTCTTAGCAAAAAAACCCTCCAACTGTTATTTTCTGTACACATGTCACATTATTTAATTCATAAATGGAGTAGGAATATAGCTTTTCTCTGGATTTCCAACATTCCTTACAGCTTCTGTTGTTTCACAGACTGTTAAAAATTTAAGCCACCAAACAACAAACAAAGCTCAAACTCTTTGAATCAAAACAAGATTTTGGAAAATCACCTATTCTTGGGAATAACTTCTTGCTTGTCCCTAAGGTTACTTTTTTCAAGAGGCAACTGGACTTTCTGGTTTTTCTCTGAAGACATTTCACTTCTCATCCAAGAAGCTTCTTCAGCTCTCTTGAGAAGAAGCAAAACCTCTTCAAAGAAAAATTAGAAAGATCACATGCACAAAGAGAATCGATGGTAACACCGGTTGGAACCCACCACTGCTATCAAGGACTGGAAGAAAGCAGATTAACAAAGTTCTCTATTGCCGTATTCATTTTCAATTTTATATTTTCTACTATGGAGTCCAGATAACCCCGATCTTTCTTTCATTTATCAAGTATATTTCTCCAAATTTCCGCTCATCTTTTAAATTATTAGCAATATACTTCATCTTATTCCATTTTTTCTTTTAAATCTTTACTCCAACGATCTTCCAACCCTTAGACCTAGATGAAGGAAGGAGAAGAAAAATGGAAGAGAGAAGGAAGGAGAGAGAGGGAAGAAAGGGAAGGTAGGAAGGAAGGGAAGGGGAATTAGAGTAAGAGTGAGGGTAAGAGAGGGAGGAAGAGAGGAGGAGGAGGAGAAAGGAAGGGGAAGTAGAGAGGAGAAGAAGAGGGGAAGAGAAAGTAAGAAGGAAAGAAAAGAGGGAGGTGGTAGGTTTGAGGAGAAAGATTGCTGCACAATAAAAAAGATGAAATGGAAGAAAGGCAACCCCGAACAAATATAAAGATATTAAGATAAAGAATGAATTGTTTAAAGAATATAAGAGAACAAATATGAATAAATAGCAATAATTAGAATTTAAGGGCAAATAAAGATGTTGTTTATGTAAGTAAGCATAGAAATATTGAGACATGATAAAAAACTGGGGGGAAAAGATTTTGGCAAAAACTGTAACTGGATAAAATGTATTTGAATTTGATTGATTATATAAGATAAGATATGGCCAATACTCTGTTCAAAAAAGATGTGGGTGAATGTGGGGGGGTGGATACCAATAAAACTTGTTTTTTTAAAAAAAGTTAAATATAGTTCCAGGACAGATAGCAATTACCTCTGAGAGAATGCTATCAGGTGTCTATGTTTTTGAACTGACTATAAGTCCCTGCTCAGCCAAATGCAAAAGAATGCTGGAATCACTGCTTCCCACCTTAGACCCCAGATGGGCTCAATCAAGGACCAACAACCTCAACTATGCTGTATACAGAATGCGATTCCCTGACCCAGGAGAATAGCCTTTCACTGTAACACTCAAATCTAAGCTTCCCTCTTCTTATCCTGCCAATTACAGGATTTGCTTCCTCAGCTTGAGGAGGATGTGTTGGATGTATTTCCAGGCTTCCAAATCCTTATGTTCCAACGGTTGAATGTAACTGCCGTTTTGTAAATTATTAAACAGGGCAGTATTTCATTTAACAAAATGGAGTAAAAGCAGCTAATAATGTATGCTGCGTTACACTGGGTACTGTTTAAGGTGTTACAACATTTATTGCTACTGTAAAACAGCCCTATTAAAGAAGAAAAGGGAGCTAAGTGGAAAGCTTGTAAACAATACACTCATAAACCATATTTTGTATGCTTTGTATGCATATTTATAGCAAATATAAATATCCCTTCACTCTAATGGCAGATTACTTGGCATGCATGCCTATATGTCTGCTAGCATGAAAATACCTGTCAGATTTAATGTTTCTAAAGCTTGGATAACTACAAGGCAAACTGCAGAAACCAACTGCTTCCTACTTTGTTTAAACATAAATGTGTATTGGCCTGAGTATACAAATGGTGGCTGTTGATATATATCTCTTCAAATCAGACACTGGCATTTGTCAGATTTACACTTAGGTCATTCTATATAGTTGTACAGAAACCTTGAAGCTATGCCAAAATCCTGCAGCTATCACTAGTGCAAAATAAACACCCATGATAAATGGCTTGTTCGCAGATAGCTACTACTGAGCATATTTCATGCTTAGTAGTGGATTAATATGGAAAAGTCAGATTCTAAGTGTATAGTTATAATTCTATAGGGGGCATCACAAAAATAGTTGTATTGCTAAAGTATTGTGGTCCCTGTTCTAAATGTTGGCTTAAATCTTGTTCGTTACAATTCATGGTGAAAACATTTATCCTGACGGTACTGGGTGCTTACATTCTCTTGCGAGTTTTATTCCTCATACTCAAATCTATTTTTAATATTGTGCACCACTTTGGAGATGCTTGGAAGTGGTTATAAAAAATTTAAATAAAGAAGTAAAAGAAAAGTAAAAGTAGGCATTTGTTTGAGATCTTTAAAGTTTGAAAAAGTAAAATAATCTATTATTTGACAGTCAATCACACACACCTAGACATTAAATTTTGGACATTCATTGAAGAGTGTATAGATATGGACGTCAGGGGATTGATGCTGCAGTCCATAAACTATAGGATAAAAGGCTATCCACCCTGCCTTTATCAAAAATCAACTCTTTCAAGATATTGAAGTTGAAGTAAAATATTTTATTTGATATAGTTATTTTTTTTTTAATCTGAACAAACTACTCTTTCTGAACTGTTAAACCTACAGATGGACTGTATCCCTTCAAACTGTAGGTAAGGCATCTTTCCAGGATAAACACATAAAAATATTCTAGTACATAGACAAACATAAATATTAACATTTTAAAAGACATTTGAGAACAGGCTTAGTTCATTATTGGCATCTCACTTGCTGTTATGAGGAAAGGACCTTGGCTCCTCTGCATGAGGTAGATCCCTGAGTGGCCCTGGGAGGAGAGTCAACTGGCATACATTGATACGCATGGAAAACTCCTCAAAGTTGTGAACTCATCTTTGTGAGAGGCCCATGTGTGGAGAGGTAGATCTAAAATTCACAAATTTACCCCACCTTCAATAATAATTGGAACATTTTGCTAATAAGAAATCCAGACTAAGCTGTCTTTCCCAACATGCTAGCAATTTAAGTACAAGATTCAATTATTTAAAATTATTTTTACAGAAGAATCTTTAGCACAAGTCTGTTCCTACTTACAGTCTGCAGAGTACAGACTGAACGTTGTTATACTCTCTGTGAGAAACTAGGCTTTGAAATGCTGGACTATTAGATAAACCACCATCATTCTTCTGAAGGTGTTTATGATATAGGGCCTGCAATTGAATATTCTTATCCTATTTCACTGTTTGTTGCAAAAGGGAAGCAAAATGATACTTGTAATGGTTTTGATCAATATTCGTGAATTTTTATCATTTTATAAAATGTAAGGAGGTCAACTCCATAATAATGGCATAATAATGGCCCTAATTTTTTATGATATATATATAATCCCTAGAGATTGATACTGTGATTTAATATGTGGACAACTAAAAGAATTAGCAGCCTCACTGTGGCTATATTCATACAACTTGGTAGCCAATGATTTGCTTAGCAATAATTTTGTGAACCCAGTTTACATATTGAATGAAGAATAGAATTAATTACAAGTGAACCTTTTTAAGATGCTATCAACCCTAGGAGCAGGAATTGCATCCTTCAAAGCATATAATCACTTTTACTTTTGCCATCCTTGAGTTCAGGAATGAGAAAATATTTTGTTATCAAATCTCTACATAGGAAATACTATTAACTAGGACTCATTATGTTATGAGCTTTGACAAGATTGTTTTCTCTTAAAAGCATACAAAATAAAGCAGCCATTATATTTTATTATTAAAGCAACAACTTCAGTTTGGTTTTAATGGAGAGACATTTGATTCACAAACAGACGATTCATGTTATAGTAATCTAGAATAGAATAGAATAGAATAGAATAGAATAGAATAGAATAGAATAGAATAGAATAGAATAGAATAGAATAGAATAGAATAGAATAGAATTCTTTATTGGCCAAGTGTGATTGGACACACAAGAAATTTTTCTTAGGTATATATGCTCTCAGTGTACATAAGGAGAATAAAATACATTCATCAAGAATAAAAAGATACAACACTTAGTGATAGTCAAGGTTACTAGAAAGCTATCAAATCATACAAATCTAGGTCAAAATAGAAGAAAAAAATATAGTAGAATAATGTGTACGTATTATATACTATATACAAACCTCAGAATTATTTGGAGTTGAGTATTTTAAAATCTATGTAAGTAAATATTTTTTAAATGCACAACACATACATTTTTAAGGTTAGATGGTAGAAAAGCAACCAACAATGACTCATGTTGTTCTATTTATGAATAAAACTGTCATTTTAATGTTAATTAAATTTTATTGACATGGCATCTAGAAAGCATAAACTTTCAGAGGAGAGATTAATCCTAGTGCTTTTCTAAATCCAGATTTTCTAAATCTGAAGAAGAATTAGTAAGATACAAGTGTTTGGTTTATTTGCTGCTGGCAGTCTTCACACTGGGGATGTATTTAATTATTAAATTTCCATACCACCTATCTCATCTAAGTAACTCTGGCAATTTACAACCATTATAAAACAATATAAAACATGACTAAAAACAAAGTTAAACATGCTGTACCAGCATGTTCACTCCAAGTAGCATGAAAAATACACCTGATTTTGAAGAAAATATCACAACCATGAGGTGAAGCTATGTGCTGTGCATCTTAGTTTTATTGAATTATTTTATTATACTTTATTTTAATCACACTTTTAGTAGATTACTAAAGACCTTTGAACAGGGACTGGAAGAAACAGAGAGCACATGAACAAAATATAGTTGGGATTGGTTGTAACCTAATTTATGTAACATTCCTGTTTCTTCCTATAGCAGATGTATGACCACTGGCAAAAGGCTACTGTGTTCTAGTTCTGAGTGAGAAAAAACAAAACCAGTTTTTTAAATGTTTGTTTTGAATTATAGTAGTAAAATATTTTCAGTGGTACCTCCTAAATAAATGAGTTTTGGGGTTTTTTTAACATAAAAGCTACCCAATTCTTTCTGGGCCTAGATAAATGCTGTAAAACACATTTACTATATCTCCATGCTAAAATATGTATATGTAATGATAATTGATATTGAGCAGTGAGGGTCAAAATGGTTGATGGTTATGACAAGATGGATATGGCAGAAGTACAACCACATTTTGTATTACATGAAATACCAATGCACATATAAAAATGATTGGGGCTTGGAATGAATCGTACAAGCAGTCCTCAAGTTACAACCACAATTGAGACCAAAATTTATGCTGCTAAGTGAGACATTTGTTAAGTGAGTTTTGCTCTATTTTACAACCTTTTCTTGCCGGTTAAGTGAATCGCTGCAGTTGTTAAATTAGTAACACTGTTAAGTGAATTTGGCTTCCCCATTGACTTTGCTTGTCAAAAGGTCACAAAAGGGAATCATATCAGCCCAGGACACTACAACTGTCATAAATATGAGTCAGTTGCCAAGGGTCTGAATTTTGATTATGTGACCATGACCTTTCCTTGGCAATTTTTCAGGAGTAGTTTGCCCTTGCCTGCTTTCTAAGGCTGAGAAAGAGTGAACGACCCAGGATCACTCAGTTGGTTTAGTGCCTATAATGGGACTAGGTCAATTTCCTTATTTCTAGCTTAATGACAGAACTGCTATACCAAGCTGGCTCTACACAAAGTACTTCAGTTATATATGATTTGTGTTATTTCAGCAGGATTTAGTAGCAGCTCAAATTTTAGGCCAACATTAATTGCAACAATTGATTAGGGAGAAAGAGAAGCTGGGGGCTGGGAAATTGCAATTACATGATGAATTCACAAAACAAGGGAGAAAATGTTTGATGGTTCTTTCTAATGGAGCCTTTGTTAAAACTTTCTTAAATTTAAATAATGCTATTAATCCTTGTAACATTACAAATCACAAACCAGGAACTCAGACTTCATATATGGTATCAGATTACTGCACTGGACTATTTATTTATTTATTTGTTTGTTTGTTTAGATTTGTATACCGCCCTTCTCCTTGCGGACTCAGGGTGGTGAACAGCCAAATAAAATTAATAATAATTTTAATAAATAAAATAAAAACTACAAAAACTCTTGGTCTAATATCGGTATTTAAACTCAAATCTGGTGATACACACACACATAACACACACACACACACACACACACACACACATATTAATATTAAAGGTTAAATAATAAGTATAAAATTGTCCTTCTTCAGCCTTTGAATACACTCCTCTGAAAGAACTATTGTCCATACTCTTGATAATAAGTTTATATATATATTGATATTTGTAGAAAACCCCAGGGAAATTTTCCAATGAAATTTTTCCACTCTTTCCATTGCAAGGAACATTCTGATTCCATCTTTATGTTATAAGTACTTTGTTTATAAAATAGTAGCTCTACAATATTTAACAGATTGCTCACCATTTTGGATTAATGATCTAATATTTCTTTCTAGAATTCACCAGAGGACAGATCCGTATTTAATATTTATTGTTTCTGATTAAAAAAAAACCCTCATCAGATCTTGAGATTTGGTTTCCTTCAGTTCAATAAATCATTTATTCTGAATATCTTCTATCCTTCCAACTTTAAATTGTATTTGTTTCTGTTAAAAAGTTAGATATTGGATTTTTTTTTTTAGTATTGGAAACAGTTGAAGCAGATCATACATTTTCTAAGACCAAAATTATAACGCAGCATCATAAGAAGGCCCAGCAATGTTACCATAATAACTATGTTTAATTTTCATAAATGGAACTGCTTAATTTAGAACACCAGTACCTAAAGCTTATATATAAATCCGGGAACGTTAATACTGTTTCTAAATATGTGAACACTATAGTATACAGTTCCAAATTCAGAACTGTAAGCCCTCCTTTATTAATCCAAAAGCAATACCATTCAAAATCAATCAATTTAAGGCATTTTCCTTCTTTATAAATGTATTTATAATAATCTGCCAAACTGTAATTTATTCATATTGGAGAAAATTGGAATCATGTGAGGGGGAAATTAAACCTGGGTAAAGCTGTCATCTTTACTGCATCAAATTCACCAAACCCTGAAGAGTCTGCTCTTCCTATTTTTTTTCCAAAGAACCCTATTTACTAGATATGATTGTTGCCAATTTATTGTTTGAGAACTTTAGAGACCACTCTACCCAATAATTTAAATCAGAAACAATACTATAGCAAATTAATGACTCTCTGAATATGGAATGGCACAAAGTCAGAAAAGTCAGACATATACGAAGAGTGAAAACAGTGGTGAGTTGCTCCCTGTTCGGTCCGGTTCTTGCAACTGGTAGTAAGGGCAGCAGGAGGCTCCGCCCACCTGCCCCGACATCATCACTGATGATCTGTGCATGCACAGAAGCTTCTGCGCATGTGCAGAAGCACACACACTCCTGTTGTGAACCGATAGTAAAGGTAAGTGGAACCCATTCCTGGTGAAAACACTTCTAATATTTTTATTAATATTGGCATTTTTTTCACCAAAGTGGAGAAAAACAATAATCTAATAAGTTATAACTATACAACTAACATTAATAAACCTTACTTGCTTTTATGTCTGTGTGATTCCTAATTGGTTCAGGAACACCAAATCCTGTAGGTGAGCAGCCATTTTTAAAATGTTTTTTAGCATCCTTGAAACATTTCATGAAGGGGTCAAGGGAGTGTGTGGAGTTCTAATAAGGAGAAGGAAAGAAAATGTTGCTCTTGTTTACTTCCTTGCTTGGGGTTAATGATATCTTTGAAAAGTGATTCAAAATAGAGCACAAGGTATTTAATGTAATAAGTGAAAACATGATACCCCACCCGTTTGCTACTGGAAAATTGGTTAATTTCATAAGCATGGTGTTTAGAATGATATGTAATGACTAGCCCTAATCTGATTTCCTGTTTACTGAGAGCTCTGAGTGCTAATACTCTGTTGGAGAGATCTCACATTCTGTCTCTGATCAGTCTTCAAGTCTCATCCAACAAGAAGAGCAGCAGAGTCCAGCTTCCCTGAGCCGATTCATTTAATTTATATGCTTGATATGTAATCCACCGCTCAATTAATCACTAACTGATTAACGTTTTCAGCAATAATATTAACTATTCTTTTTTTTTCACTTTGCTAGTAACTAAGAGAAGGTCATAACTTTTCCCATGGAAAGTTGGATTATTAATGAATGCAATCCATATGCTCATATATAGAAACCAGAATCAGATGTTTCTGTGGCAATACTTTATAGATTGCAACAATCTGCTTTGTATGGCTGCAGTCTCTCTCTCTCTCTCTTTCTCTCTTGATGACCCAAGGAAGATAAGCAATTATTCTAATTGCTTAAATAATAATTATATTCCTTCCTCCTTCAAATGATATTCAACTCAATGTTATGGATACCTTAGTGGAAATAGGAAACGTTTATCTGAGACCACTGGATCATGCCCTGCAGAGTTCAAGCTGGAATGGTATTATTGTATCATAACTTTTTTTTTTCACACTAAACATGCAAGGAATGAGTATCACATTTTATCTTTATAAAAATATCACTATGTATTTCTTGTAGAACATCAACAGAGACTTCAGGAGATTGTCATTGGCAAAAGTTTCTCCCAACAGAAATGCAAAGAATGTAAATGCGCAACTGTTATTAACAACCGAGTGTGAGAAACATAAGGCAGGAAGACTGTTACACAAACAAAAATGCAGGGAAAAGTGCACTGGATTTGAACTGAGATATTAAGTCATAATTCATACCACTCAATGACTGTATCAGCTGTTTGTAATGACTCTTATACCTCTTACAATAAAGGTTTAATCCCAGGCTATATTATTCGGGTTTCTGAGAAACATGCTAAATTTGTGCCAGCCTTTTTTTATTTATTTCATATTTTATTTTTCACATTTCTGGACTACCCTTCTCCCTTATAGAGGGA
This sequence comes from Masticophis lateralis, assembly GCA_030761175.1. Taxonomy (NCBI): domain Eukaryota; kingdom Metazoa; phylum Chordata; class Lepidosauria; order Squamata; family Colubridae; genus Masticophis; species Masticophis lateralis. The sequence continues at coordinate 84,671,027 of JAUDYJ010000001.1, read as the reverse complement.
TTCCAATGTTGAGGAGTGTGACAATGAGCAACTTTGAAACAGTTAGCAACATAAGCTAAATTTATGCAGGTATGTATATATGTATGTGTGAGGCAAGGAATGGGGGAGAGGGAGAAACAGAAAGAATTTAGTGTAGCGATTAAGAACAGTCAACCAGAAACCAGGAGACTAGGAAGTCTTCTCCTAATTCAGGTTCAAAGCCAGCTGGTAACTTTGGGCTAATCACTATCTCTCAGCCCTAAGAAGCAGGCAAAGACAAACTACTTTTTAAAAAAATGCATCTGTCACTTCTAAAAACAAACATTTATCCTCTATAAAATGGGAGAGCCAGTTTCATCTAGAAAGCCAGTTTGGTCTAATAGTTAAGGCACCAGGCTAGAAAGTGAGATACCATGTGTTCGTCCCATCTTGGATATAAAAGCCAGTTGGGTGACTTTGGGTGAGTCACTCTCTCAGCCCTGTGGAGTCAATCTCTCATTTTCTGTGGAGAAAATCAGAGGAGGAAGATGTGTCAGATATGGTCTCCACCTTGAGTTATTTTTAAAATAATAATGGTGGAATACAAATAAATAAATGGGATTAAATACATCTCCTAGGGTTCCAAAAAGCTTTGAAAACATGGTTTTGGTCCCAGGCCCGGGGTTGATGTTTATTGTTTGTCTAAAGCTACTGATTTGTTTTGTTGATCTTGTTTATTAGATCATTTTAGTCTTGGCTGCCCATCTCTTACATGCATTACAATAAAACCGGGCAAGATACTGATCCCATTTTTACATCACAGCAGATACTCCTGATTTTTTCAGTCATCAGGTTTAATGATTTCATACTCATCATGTAGGGCAGAGTTTTTCAAAGCTTGACAAATTTAAGATGTGTGAACTTTTAACTCCCAGAATTTCCAAGCCAGAATGCTGGCTGAGGAATTCTGGGAGTTGAAATTCACACACCTTAAACTTGCCAAGTTTTGAAAAACACTAATGTAGGACATGACACACACAAAATATCTTTTTGGTTTTAGACAAAAGTCTTTTGTATTTTTGTAAGAGAATGTCATAAGAGATACAAAAAGGAAGGAATGCTTACGCTGAAAAGGCTAAAGAAGAAATGAATAGAAATACAAAGGAGACTCTTCAGGGTTAATAAGTAATTCATTACACCTACGATCATCTCAGAAGCTTTTGCTGCCTTTTAATCTTATCTTTGTCTTTTGAGCAGGCTGGTTGTGTTCTTTCTCTTGTCTATTTAACTAAAGGAACAAGAACAAGGAGGGACGGATAGAGGGAATGAGGTCAGCCAATTAGACATCAGGCCACAAAATACTCTTGACTTGAAATGGAACTTATATATTGAGTAAAAGACAAAGAACTGCAGCCTGACAACAAGACTGAATACATGAAATAAGGAAAAACATAAAATACCATTTTCTTGCTGTTCCTAATAGAAATACTGTTACCTGACTTGTACCCTACTGTAAAGCACGAGTTTGCTGCACCATGGTTTATTGAATAAACCAAAGTGACAAGGTTCATATAATATACTAAGCCAAAGAAAACTGTGTCATGTCTTAGTGAATGATGCGAGGCAGGTTCATTTAAAGGATAGTTTCTCCAAAAATTAACAAAATGTGTATGTGTAATAAGCTTTTATCTCTTAGACCACAATTCTAAACTGCCAGCTCTCATTTGGACCATTCCAATTGTCCATAAGAATGAGCCGTCTTCCCTCCTTTAACTGCTACTCTGAAAACAGATTGAAGGAACATGTTTAATTTGAAAATGACAAGACTAGGTGAGAAATTCAAGCAAATTGCTGAAAGGATCCCACACAAAGAAAGTCAAGAATTATTCGATATTTTTTCCACAATGCAGGATTCATGCTAAGGGAAAGTCAGATTTCATATCAGTGCTAGGAGAAACATCCTAATCCTGAGAAGTCTTTGACATTTGAATAAATTACCTGTGGAGATAGTGAACTCCCATTCACTGGTGTTGTTTTAGCTTCATTGAGATTAATACTGGAAGTAGAAGGCTTGTAGGCAGAGATCCAAGGACACAGTTGTTGATAAAGTAGGTTTATCACAGAGAAGGGATCCTTTTGCACTGTAAGTCCAATGCAGCAAGACAGTATCAAATCATAAAGAATAAATTTATTTATTTATTTTAATTTTTATACCGCCCTTCTCCCAGAGGACTCAGGGCGGTGCACAGCCAACAATAAAACACACCTATACACAAAATTTAAAAACAATTTAAAAACATATTAAATAATTTGGCCCCAATATCATTAAAAATAAGACAACCATTAAAATTCATGTTTAGGCCAGCCCAGCTTGTTGGAACAATAACGTCTTGAGGGCATGGCGAAAGGTGCGTAGGTCAGGGATCATCCGTATCTCTGGGGGCAATTCGTTTCAGAGGGCAGGTGCCCCCACAGAGAAGGCTCTCCCCCTGGGGATCACCAGTCGACATTGTTTGACCGACAATACCCTGAGGAGTCCCTCTCTGTGGGAGCGTATTGGCCAGTGGGAGGCTATCAGTAACAGAAGGCGATCTCGTAAGTACCCAGGTCCTAAGCCATGTATCTACTAACTTTACTAAAATAAAACACTCAAATAAGTTATTCAGGTCACCCAACCTTCTGAAACAGATTATTTTCTAACTCAGATTGGACTATTTCCTCTGTCAGTTTGGTAGCAGGGAGACTGTCATCTGTATGCATTCTGTGTTGAAGCATAACAAAAAGTGGCATCATTTTAAAATAAATTTGAAGCTGCTTGAAATAATTACATATATTAATCAGATTTGGAAACATAGTGTAATATTTTCAGATGCACATAGAATGCAGAATGTGATCAGAATGTAATATAATGTCATGGAGCTAGCAAAGGAAGCATTAGTAGAAAACTGACAACCCTCTGTACAAACTGGGCCAATCTTGTGTGTGTGTGTGTGTGTCTATGGGAGGGTGTTAATACTCAGCCACTCAGAATGGTGAATAGTAGCTTATGATCAACTGTTTCTGTAGCTTCATTCAAGGACAGATATATAAGTTGTACAAAAGAAATATTACTGTATTTTCCTTCTAACATCCTGGGGAGTAAGATATTAAACCTCATTAAAGCTTTTTTGTGAGGAACAGAGAATATTGCAGAAGTATTTAGGTGCAGAAAAGGCTCAGATAAAGAGACTCAGAATATGCCACTACTGTAATGGTTTAACACCTTCCGTCTGTTTCTCTGCTGATCCAAATCAAACACACTTTATCTGATCTCTGTAAGGCCTTTTTTAGGACTAAGGATTATGAAGGACTGGCATAATTTATTAAATTATTAATTAGTTCATTAATTAAAAGAGTATCACTCAATTCAAGACTATTCATCAATTAAAAAGGATTGGAACTAGGCAACTCCTCCCCCACCCCCCACCCCCACCCCCAATGAAGCAAAATTCTCAATAAGGATGATATGAACCAAGAACCCATCCCAGAAAATGGGTTTTGTCCAGTACTTCAGATGGCAAATGTTCGTATGGGCTTTCATTAAGATAAAGCCAAGATCAGTGACACACAACAGGAAACGAAGAACAGCTTTCTTGACAAAATTAGATTGGACTGAAGTTGCTTTGGAATCTAGATATATAGTAATTGTATATTATGAATAATTCTTTGGTCATTTAAACTAAGTTAGTGGTTAAAAGATAATTCTAAGGCTATATGCCTTAACTTTAAGAAACTGTCTAGAAAGTCTGATCAAGAAGACATCTACTAAATTGATTATGATGGTTCTATATTAAACGTTCCCTAGTCAGGCAGCATTTTGACATGCTGGGACTTCAAACCACAGAATTACTAGCTAGGGAAATCATTCCAATTTGCAATGTAGGGACTTGTAGTCTCAACACAAATGGAAAAGATATTTTAAGCCTAAAATTTAGTATCTAATTTCAACTAGAAACTAACATTCCTAATTCTTCATTCAGGTATGCAACTGGATGGCACTGGAATGTTTTTCCACAATTAGTGTCCTTTCCTTTCAGTCTCCCCTGCAATGATAATTACATTTTGTAGCACTGAGAGAAGAGTAATGAGATAAGAAGGTTGCCAAGGAAATGGAGAATAACCCTGTCTTTCACCCTGCCAGAAGGAAAATAATTTGCATCCCAACACATCCCTTCAGGCCATATATATTTTACACTGTTGCTAATTTTATCCTGGCTTGCATTCCTGGGATTATGCATCCAGGAACCTGAAGGAGCTCTTAACTCAGCAGAAAGTTCCCATCAGAATTTGCCTTGACTGCTTTGTGAAAGAATAAATGATTTGCTCTGTAGGAGTGCCTGGCATGTTATATTTTCCACTCAGCTTGACCTCTACTTTTCTGATGTGAGGTGATACAGTATAACTGAAAGCAGTAATTGCAGGCATGGGCTGGGATAATTTCATCAACTGAAACAGATCTGAACTGTTGCTTGAGAGGCTGAAAGGGTCTTCAGAGGGCCCTCCTCAAACATATTTGTTTATCTTATTCATGGGCACTGCTGAGTCAGCCTCTTTTCTAAGCTGCATGATGTTTAAATTGAACCAGGAATGAACTTAGGCCTGCTGTGCCTGGAAGAAATTAAAGAGCTTATGAAGAATATCAGTTGTGGTTAATCAGGAATTTGATGATATTCCCTTGTTGAAATGTGTGTAGATACTGAGACAGCCCCTTACAGAGTAATCATGCTTTTATCTCTTTTCATTGTTCTTTTTCTTCAAAGTTTGATTCCCCCCTCCACCAGATCACAAAGGGGGCCTGCTGAAATTCCAGTAAAGTAATAAACTTTTAGATGAAAAGTCTGTGCTAACATTAATTCTGAAAGTATTCATCATCCAGTCGTGGATGAACCTCCTATGTCTTTTAAAGATATTTTCACGAAGCAATCTGCTCAATCACTGAGACACAAAGAAACTGGATTTGTGATGGTGGCCATCTTCTGTGCATGGGAGAGTTCTGTTTCTTTGTATTACCTAGTGTTTTGAGTTGCAGTTTGCCTTGCAGGAGATCCATATTAATATTATCTTCAAAATGACTGGAGATCAATAGTTTCTTACGGCTCAAAAAGAATAACGTGCGAGCCAACTTTTGCACCTCAACCATAGAGCAAGCTAAGCGAGATTATCAAGTGAAATCAGGAAGAATGCCTTTCCGCTGTGTTAGCATAGACATCCCACTGGAGCCAAGCATCACATCAGATCTGGCAATATGAGGACTTTAGAAGGAGGCCAAATGGATGAGAGCAGTGGTTTGGACCGGTTCGAATGAACAGGTAGTGGCAACCTGTGGGTGGCCCTGCTCTGCCCCCTGCCCCGGTGCTATGCTGTCCTATTTAGCCACGTTTTTTAAGACGCTCACATTTTCGGTGCATGGCGAGCCAGTCAATGGTGGGTTTCAATTTTTTTTATAACGGTTCTGTGGGGGTGGCTTGGTGGGGGTGGCATGGCTTGGTGGGTGTGGTTTGGTGGGCGTGGCAAGGGAAAGATACTGTAAAATCACCATCCCTCCCCACTCTAGGGGAAGGTTACTGCAAAATCCCCATTTCCTCCTGATCAGCTGGGACTTGGGAGGCAGAGAATAGATGGGGGGGGGCAGTCAGAATTTTTACTACCAGTTCTCTGAACTACTCAAAATTTTCGCTACTGGTTCTCCAGAACTGGTCAGAACCTGCAGAAACCCACCTCTGGAACCAGTGGTAAAGTTATGTGAAACGCACCTATGGATGAGAGCCCTGAAAATGTTAATTCTATTGTATGAGCTTCTTTGAAGCACATTGCCTCAGAGCGGTAGGTACATTTCAAAGAGGATAATGTTTATCAGCCTGAAAATAGATTTGATCCATATCATAAATTTGGATGAGTTGAAGTTGACTGTTATATATTCAGATTCCTATTGCTAATTTTCTTGGACCAGAGCTGAGGTTCTGTATTTTTCAAGATTTAAACATGAAACCATGAGTAAAATAAAGCAATTTATTACAAATCAAGACTGAGAATGCTGGACATTGGATAGATTGTGCCAGATCTGTGAATTTGCAAAAGTTACTACTGAACAGATTTGATATTATTCTCTCCCATGCCTTTAGGAATAAATTGCCTTAAAATAATTAATTGTGTCTGTATGTGCAATTTGCCCACTTTTATAAAGGACATGCACAGTCCTTAGTATCTTTGTTGAACAGTAAGTATGCATGACTCTTAATTTTTTCCAGTATTATTTGCTACTATAATAATTGTGAGTAAAAACACAATGGGTGAATGGGGGGGGGGGGGATTTGCTAGAAGCCCAGCTGACTGAAACTGGTTACATGGGTCTTCCAGATGAATTTCAAGCACTTTCTCACATCTCCAGATTTCTGAAATGATATAAAAGCTTCTCTTCTCCAAGGGTGGGGAGACCCTTTTTTATTATTTAGTTCAATGTTTGGCAAGCTTTTTTCAGGCTGTCCTAATTTTCTCAATTATTATATGAGAATTAAGGAAAACTTACTTTTCAATGTCTGCTATTTTGTGCCAGCTACAGGTACAGTTATATCTGTAACTGCCCTTTTAATGCTCAGTATTTCAGCCAGGAAAAGATTTATGCTCGACTCTCCCTTTGCAGATAGATTTTTTTGAAATTAGGAGATGCATGATGAATGTGTCCATCCTATAGTTAGACAGTAGATTTAAACAAGTTAGAAAATGATTACAGGCACAATGTAGTAAGTGATCACAAGAGGATTCTGTTTAGGAAAAGCACATAAGAAGCTTATTTCTTATGTTTAAACCATATATAAACACTCTGCAAGGTAATTTATGAGGCATAAATAGGAGCAGCAACAAATATTCATAAAATAATGTATTAGATATGTCCAAACTAAATCTTTAGAGCCTTGCTGAATTCAAAGATTGTCAAATTTGTCTACAGTTTAAAATAACTCTTGAGGCTGATCATCTAAATCAGATCTTTGCATAGAGCCGTGATTGCAAACCGGTGGCATGCGGAGCCATATCTGTGGGCACGCGAGCCATTGCCTTAGCTCAGCTCCAGCGCACATACATGCACTGGCCACCCTCCCCTTCTCAGAAATCTCTACACGGCCCGTTTTGGATGCCAGGAGCGTGTTTTCAGCCTCTAGAGGGGCGGGGGAGGCTGTTTTCACTTTCCCCAGGCTCCAAGAAAGCCTCTATAGCCTGGGGACAGCAAAAAACGGGCCTACCGGGCCCACCAGGAGTCAGGAAAATGGGCCATTTCCGGCCTCTGGAGGCTTCAGGGAGACCTGCTAGGCCCAAAATGGGATGTGAGGGGGGGAGTCATGCGCAGGGGAGTGCAGGGGCGGTCACATGGGCATGTGCAGGGGCAGAGCATGGGAGGCATTGAATTATGGAAGTGGGCATGTACATGTGCAACCCCCCTGCAGTCTCCCCACTTTTGGCACATGATGGCAAAAGGTTAACCATCACTGTCATAGAGTATAAGATTATCATCAGGGGATGAACAGAGGAAGTTATATATATTTGTTACCACTAGAATGCCAACTCATTGTACCAGAATTCTCTTCAGTGGTTCACTATGGTGAATGACTGGTTAATTCAGGGGTCCCCAACTCTCAGACTGCAGCCCACTACTGGGCCGCAGTCTGTTTCAAATTGGGCCATGCAAGTGTTGGACAAGTGAAGTTTCGTACGCAAGTACCAGTGCCCTCTGCTCAAGCACATTCCACTTGCACGAGTGAAGCTTTGTGCACAAGCATAAGGGATTGCCGCGAGGGTGAATACTATCCACTCACACCAAAGGAGTTGTGCATGCATGCATGTGCCTGCCACTCAAACACATACACACACACACCAGGTCTCCAAGGTGGAAAGGGTGGGGACCACTGCTTTAAGATAGCATCACCTTAGAGTATTCTAATGACTTCATGGATACACGGCAATAATATGGAAGTAGTTTACCATTCCCATCTGCTGGGAAATGTCTGATTTCCCAGCCTAGCTGACAGTCCTGGCATTCCTTAAATGTTTCCCATTCAAGCACTAAACAGGCTGACTCTCCTTAACTTCCTAAGGTGAGTAGCCAGGCTGGAACTCATTAAGATCAATATGTATGGTTACTCACAGGTATGTAAAATCTCACTGGTTTTAGATGGGAACCTTATCTGGACAGATCTTCCCACCCACTCACCCACCCACTCCTTCCTTTAAATCATATGCAATGACAGTGAACAAAAAGGAAAAGATCAAAAGAAATAAAAATATAAAAATCTCTGCTCTGTATTAAACAAAATTAACTTTCATGTATAAATAGAATGTTATATAATTACAAAATGAGGAGTTACAATTAAAGCGTATTCGTTAAGAAGAAAAAATAAAAATTGATCAGTTCACATTTCTATATAGATCTCCATGTAGGACTTCTAATGGCAAAACGTAGAAACACTCCGAGAGACCTTTATCACGGTATAATTGTCTTTTGGGATGATGTTGATGCTTTTTATGCAGTAAAGCAAAAAATGCTTTTACTCTGTTAACATTCTACCCAATGTTAACATTTAAGTCTCATTTGTAAAGCAATACATAGTATCTGCTTTTTAAGATTTTTGTTCCTTTCAGACAACACTTAGAAAACAGTTATCTGACCTACTAATTCACTTCAATTTATGCCACATTCCACTCCATTAAAGGTTGGGATTAAATTCTTGCTCAGCCCAAATTGATTATGTACCAGAAATTAACCCAAATGCATATGTGGAAGTTAAGACAGAGTAATGCTAGTCCATATACAATATTAAATGCTCTCACTTCCTAGGAGAAGAAATACCACCCAATTGTAAACAAATGCAATGATAATCAAAGTTTTCACACACAGATAGGAAAGCTATCACTCGTATTGACTAGAAAATAAACACCAGTTTGCATACAGAAGAAATAAAGCTACAGAGGATGCTATAGCCATCACTCTTCACACTGCTCTGATTCATTTGGAACAGTGAGGATGCTGTTTGTAGATTTTAGCTCTGAATTTAACATAATAATTACACATAGACTGTCTAAACTTATGGATCTTGGGCTTTCTTATTCAATTTGCCTTTGAATTATGGATTTCCTGTCTGGCTGCTCTCAGAGGGTCAGATTAGGTAATCATATCTCTTCAGCCCTTATTCTTAACACTGGTACACCACAGGGTTGCGTGTTGAGTCCCTTACTCTTTATGTGCATGACTGCATTTCCACTTACACTAGTAATACTATTACTAAATTTTGCAAATGATACAACAGTGGTGGGACTGATCTCCGGGGTGGGGTGGGGGGAATGAGCCTGCTATTGAGATGAGGTAGAACGGTTGCTTTCGTGGTGTGGAGAGAATAACACAAATAAGACCAAGGAGCTTATAGTGGACCATAGAAGGAATAGATCAGACATCTAGCCCTTGCTTATCAATGGAGACCGAGTGGAGCAAGTGGCCAGTTTAAAGTTTCTGGGTGTTATCCTAAAAGAATACCTGACCTGGGGCACTCACATTGCAGCACTGGTCAAAAGTGCCCAGCAGAGATTATACTATCTGAGATTTCTCAGGAAACAACTGAATGAAAAACTGCTGGTGTCCTTCTACTATTGCACCATAAGAGAGCATTTTAACTTATTGCACCTGTGTATAGTTTGCCAATTGCACAGTGGCAGATAGGAAAGCACTCCAGAGGATCAATATCATTGCCCAGAGAATCATTGGTTGCCTTCTCCCCTCTTCGGAAGAGCTTTATAGCTCCCGCTGCCTTAAGAAAGTTCAAAACATTCTTAAAGATCCATCTCATCCTTGGCACCCTTTTTTGGAACTATTACCATCTGACAGACGGTATAGGATAATAAAAACAAGGACAAATAGGCTGAAAACCAGCTTCTATTTCAGGGCAATAACCATATTGAATTCTATGACATGGTGCAATATCAGGTTTTTAATTTCAGTTATATAGAATGTAAAGGATGTATGTTTGTGTTTTTATTTTTATAGTTATAATGTACACTGAAGACGGCATTTAATTTCATTGTACCATGTTCAATGACAATAAACTAAACTAAACAAAAGGCTGTGCCCATGTCCACTTTGCATCTGTAATATTGTATGTATTATGAACTTTTCCTCTTTTCTGTCCACCAAGAATGTCATATGAACTTAATTTGCAGGGAGAGCTCTTCGTTTTTAATATATTACTTACTGTTTGTTTTCTTAGCATAAGCCTCAGAGACATGCGTATCCTCTCAAAATCATCTATATCGATAAACCAGCTGGTAACAATCCAACTTCTACATACTATCTTCTATAACTCTATTTTGCAAACCAAAAGAAAGAAATGTTTGTGAAATTAGAAAAGTTGTTTCCTTCCATTCTAAACCCTGACCGTATTCACACAGAACTCCCTGAAAACGGATATTTTCTTTTCTTTTATCATTCCTTTTTTTTTTTCCTAACAGATGACAAGGCCACAGCAAAAACAAAGGATTCATGTGTTCAGATAGAGGCAAACAAAATGTCACCTTTTATCCTTGAAATATTTTCCCTGCAATAATTTATCATGCTGGGGTTTTTCATTTGATTTGTGGCTAAACTCATGCAAGCAACACATTGCCAGAAAATTCTTTGGTGCAAGCTCCATTAGAAGGAATGAAATATGCACCAAGCTTAAATTCAGTATAAAAATTAAGGCAGGTTTTGTTTTTCGGGCAAATTCCAAATTCTCAGTTGTCATTCAACCAAAACAGTCCATGAGCTGGATCATTTAATTTTTCCACTTGTAGTTACAATAGCTGGACCACATTTTATTCTTCAATGCTTTTTTAAATACTTTCTATATATTCATAAATAAACACCCATCCTAAGTAAACAATGAGTTTTACTTCTTACATCCATATTTTCATTAGAAAGGATTAGCAGTGATTTTCAGAATCACTAAATGACTGTTGCTTCCTTTCTTCTTGCAAAGCAATAAAGTGGGAAGATGGAACAATAGGATTGTTTATAGGTTACCTTTACTGTTATCTCATAAAAGAAGAAACAAACTAAATAGCCCAGCCACATTAGGTAGAAACATCGTTTTATATGAGTTCTGTATGAAGAACCGATGTAACTTTCTGATATGATGATCAGGTGAAGAAAATATATTTCATGTCCTCCGTATGGCTTTACCTCTCAAGCTGGCTAACATGATGTTGAAGCAAGTTATAGTCCTGTGCTTGTGAAAAATTATGTTCATATAATTTATTAAAAGAATAAGGCACAGATTTTACCAGTTGCATCATCAAGTAATCACAGAACAGAATCAGATGACAATTAGATGACTGGAGAATCCTTCAGAGGATAATGGAATAATGTTCAGTTTAGCATTCGTGCAAATTGTTGTTTGAATGTTGAAGTTGATGGTTGTGATGTAACTGTGCTTGGCTTATCATTAACTATATTCATTTTTTGATAAAAACAAAATTATAACTCAACCCAAGTTAGGATTCCACAATAGTCTAAGACTGCCAAACCTGGGTGCAATGATGAGGATCTGTACCTTGGAGTGCTGCTCCTGGCCTGGCTGTCTATAACTCTAGAAAAAGAGCAGAGAAGAGCAACCAGGATGATTAGGGGACTGGAGACTAAAACATATGAAAACCGGTTACATGAATTGGGTATGGCTAATCCAGTGAAGAGAAGGACCAGGGGAGACATGATAGCCGTCTTCCAATATTTGAGGAGCTGCCACAGAGAGGAAGGGGTCAAGCTGTTTTCCAAAGCACCTAAAGGCCAGACAAGGAATACTGGATGGAAACTGTCCAAGGAAAGGTTCAACCTAGAAATAAGGAGGAACTTTCTGACAGTGAGAACAATCAACCAAGTAGTGGGAGCTTCATTACTTGAGACTTTCAAGAAAAGATTGGACTGCCCTTTGTCAGAAATGTTGTTGGATCTCCTGTTGAGCAGGGGGTTGGACTAGATGACCTATAAGATCCCTTCCAACTCTATTTATCTGTTATCTATAGAGAAACTTTTTCATTCCTGGCAAGTGTTGCATAGTGTAATTGCTCAGCCATCCTGAGACTTTTCCACTCAAAAGGAACCCACTATAGTTCATAAGGTGGGTTCATAAGTGAGGTCATCTCCCAGTTCCTCTATAGTATCCAAGTTGCAGTTTTAGAAATCTTAACATTTTATTCAAAGATCCTTAGAGGTCATGTGACTGGAGTTCTGCAACAGTTGGAACTTTAGGTACAGGTCCTAAGTCCTTTTGTTTAGTGGTGTCATAATTTTGAATGAATAAGTGGTCATAATTTGAGGACTTCCTGCATTTTAAGTACTCTGAGTAGGATGTATTATAGTAATCCAGCCAAAGAAGCAGCCAAAACAGTAGGGAATAAAGCAATGTAGCTGAAACAAAGCTTTGCTTCACTCTCTATAAGCAAAGAAACATCTTCTTGAAGCATTGCACTGCATTACACTGCTTTAATATGATTATGTGTCTTTCATGTGCTTTTCCTTCTATTCACTGAGCACTTATCATCAGCTTCAACATGTGATGTTGAGGAAAAGTTTCCAAGAATCGACACTCCAAATGCATTGGATAGCAAATAAAGGAAAATATAGGAAAGAAATATAAAGAGAAATTTGAAATCTATATTAGGATCCTGCTTTATTAATCTAACATAAGATTGTAAATTAAATGCAAGTTTTAAAATTTGTATCAAGCAAAGTGAAAGAGGGGGAAGAAATATAGTCACACACATTTAATCTATCCATACATTTAATCCATCTAGTAAATTGAGGTGCCATAACCATTGGAAGATACACAACGTTCACTTTGAACAAAGGAATAATATAGAATATAGAGCATAGAAAAGTATGTACACTGCTCCCACTCTTACCCCTCATCTACAGTTTCCATAATAGAAAAAGTGTTCGGCCCACAAGTTATGAGTATGTCTTAAAGAATATGAGTCAGTCGTATTCTTGTCAGATGATTCTTAATTCTGACATATTAGAATGAATTAAATCCTACAGATGCAACCTTTGTTGTAAACACCAATTTACCACGTTCTTCCATTGCAGCCAAGAATCTGGGATTTTTCAGAATAGTTTCTTTGGCAGAGTGTTTGGAATAAATACGCTCTTGTTTGAAAAACTCTTTTAAAATATAATACAAAATATATGTCATGTTTATAGGTATTTTGAAAGCTTGAGAATTTTCCTTATTATACATTGAAGAACCACTGAATATTTATTATTGAGAGCTTTGTTTAATTTAACTTGAAAGTCTCAGCATTAGCTACTAGTTGGGAACAATGTATAAAACTGAAAATCATATTACAGTCTTAACAAATTAATACTTTACAACTGCTAATTTGTCCAGAAGCAATAACATTGTTAATAGATACATACATATTTATTTGGCATTATTATTTTTTGCCCATTGGATGGAACCTTCTTTACGTGGTCAGATCTTAAGTCTGTGAGGTTTTGAAAACTGGCCATATGAACTGGCCATATGTCAGCTGAACATGTTCAGGGCCATATGTCAGCTGAACATGTTCCATTAATAGTGTTGCGTTTGTATGTGTCTGTCTGTCTAACTTGCAATATATTTTTTCCTGTTCATGTGGAACTTTTCCTCATTAAAGCCAACTGATCCAATGGAATGGTGAAGTGAGGTAGAAACGTGTTTGATGTGGAAATGCCTCACAAAATCTACAGATTTCCACAAAATCTATGGGAGCACTCCACAAAAGTTATTTCTAAATAATTTGTTTTGCAATTGTTGAATTGAATAGGAAATTTCATGAATAAATGACTGTCAGCCTTTCAGTGTAAAAACCAGGGAATCAATACAATGTAGGCCAGTATTAGTTTTATTATGAAGCTATAGTAACATAATCTTTCAAGTCTGAATATGCTTCTTCCTCCCTCTCTTTATCTTAATGCCAACTAGGGAGGGCTTGTCTGAGATATTTGCTTACATTCCTTTCCTGGCATGGGGTCGTCAGACCCCTTTTATCAGAATGTTGCTTCGGTAGCAGTTCTTGGGAGTTGTCTTTCAAGGCAACCCCCTCTTCCCTATACAATGAGTGATCACAGATAAAACATCTAATCTATGATAAAATAATATACTGGAGGTAGGAGAGCTTTAGAATTCTCCTATAGGACAAATATTTCTAATGTTTTTTTAGCTTTTGCTATTCTTTCTCTCCCTCCCTCTCCCATATCTAATCTCTCTCTCTAAATCTCTAATATCTATCTATCTATCTATCTATCTATCTATCTATCTATCTATCTATCTATCTATCTCTCTATCTTTAGAGCACTCCATGGCTTAGGACCAGGGTACTTACAAGACCATCTTCTGTTACCGGTAGCCTCCCACCGACCAGTATGCTCTCAGAGAGGGCCTCCTCAGGGTGCCATCGGCCAGACAATGCCAGCTGGCAGCCCCCAGGAGGAGAGCATTCTCTGTGGGGGCACCTACCCTCTGGAACAAGTTGCCCCCAGAGATATGGCGGATCCCTGACCTTTGTGTTTTCTGAACTGTTGTTCAGAAAGTTGTTGTTGTTGTTTTTGTTTCATCAAGCCGGGCTGGCCTGACCTACTTTTTTTTTTTTTTTAAATTGTTTTAATTCAATTACTAAAATTAGGGGTTTTAATATAGGGTTTTTAACTATGGGCCAAATTGATTTAATTGGATTTTAATATTGTTTTAAATTTTGTATCTATGTATTTTATTGTTGGCTGTTCACCGCCCTGAGTTCCTCAGGAGAAGGGCGGTATATAAATATAATAAACTATAAACTAACTATAACTATCTATCTATCTATCTATTGGATGTATATGGTTCTTTTCTTCATGGTGATGTGTATAAGAGAAAATAATATATAGATGGAAGGATAATGCATTAGATAAAGATAGATGAGGGAGATAGAAGATGGCAGGAAAAGAGAGTACCTGAATACCTTTCCAAGGTAGTCTGTAAACTACTGCTGTCAGATAGCTTGCCTTTTGCTAGTCCTTCCTTCCTTCCTCCCTCCCTCCCTCACATTTCTAGGCATATTTTAGGTTACAATGGAAATACAGACAACATCATGCTATGGGTATTATAATTTCGTTTCCTCTTCCATTATAATAGAATTGCTATATTTTGGTATCAAATATTTATGATAGTTGCAACGTGCCGGGGTCATGAGATCATGATTTGTGACTTTCCCAGCTGGCCTCTGACAAGCAAAGTCAATGAGTGAAGCCATTAACCACCGTATGACTCACCTAACAACTGCAGTGATTCAGTTAACAACTGTAGCAAAAGAGTCATAAAATGAGGCACAGCTTATTTTGCTTAGCAATATTGAAATTCATAAATTAAGAATTGTTGGAAAATATGATGGTACTTCTCTCTTTTATTACAACTCTGCTGTATGTTTGAGAATCACTGAGGCACATGATGAAGACAAAATGGATCCTGACAGAGAATCTGATACCATCAATTAAAAAGAGAAATGTAATATAACTATATCACAGACTTCTTCAAAACCCCATTCACATGCAAGATTCCATATTGAAGTTCTGAGCTACTCAGTAGTGCAATTCAGTAGTGGTTTTACCCGGGATATGACTTCTCCAAAATCACCAAATTATCATCTTGTTTGATTGACGATAGCAATCTCAACTCACCTCCACTGTAGTATATAGGCTGACTTTCTACACACTTAAAAAAAAACTGTGTTAAGTAAAATAGGAGCCAAGGTGATTGAATATTATTCCCAGATTAATTTACAGTCTGAAAGGAATTTCAATTTTTGTATCCTTTAACATTGGGCACTATCTAACAAAATGAAATTCAACAGTGAAAAAAGTAAAGTTCTGCATTTATGCAAGAAAAACAAAAGGCACAGGTACAGTATATGTGGGTACCTTGCTCAATAGTAGTAACTGTGAGAGGGATCTTGGAGTCCTAGTGGACAATCACTTAAATATGAGCCAGCAGTGTGCAGCAGCAGCTGCCAAAAAAGCCAACACAGTTCTAGGCTGCATAAACAGAGGGATAGAATCAAGATCATGTGAAATGTTAATACCACTTTATTATGCCTTGATAAGGCCACACTTGGAATACTGCATCCTGTTTTGGTCGCCACAATGTAAAAAAGATGTTGAGACTCTAGAAAGAGTGCAGAGAAGAGCAAGGGGGGCTGGAGGCTAAATATATATATGAAGAACAGTTGCAGGAACCGGGTATGTCTAGTTTAATGAAAAGAAGGGCTAGGGGAGACATGATAGCAGTGTTCCAATATCTCAGGGGTTGCCACAAAGGAGAGGGAGTCAAACTATTCTCCAAAGCACCAGAAGGCAGGTCAAGAAGCAATGGATGGAAACTGATCAAGGAGAGGAGAAACTTAGAACTAAAGAAAAATTTCCTGACAGAACAATTAATCAGTGGAACAACTTGCCTGCAGAAGTTGTGAATGCTCCAACACTGGAAATTTCTAAGAAGTTGGATAACCATTTGTCTGAAGTGGTGTAGGGTTTCCAGCCTGGGCAGGGGGTTGAACTAGAAGACCTCCAAGGTCCCTTCCAATTCTGTTATTCTATTCTATCCAGAAAACATTTTCAGAAAATAAATTCTTTGTTTAAAAACTTTTTATATGATTCTTTTTTCCAAGAATATCTTTAGAGAAAACATAATTAATGAGTGAGGATTTGGTTTTCCAAATCTGGAGCTATATCATCATGCTTACTCTACTGTATGGTATTAAATACTGGAAGCCAACAACTGGCATTAATTTCCAATTTGGGCAATTTTGTATTATACATATAGAGCACCTTTGACCAGATGATCAGTATGAGGATCTAAAAATATCAAAACTCTACTATCTCTCAGCAAACAATTACATCAGTTAGAAAACTATGGAATATCATGTATAACAAAAAAAGGTTCAATCCTTTTTCCAGTGGTGAAATCCAGCTCAATATATCCGGCTCACATGAACTGGTAGGGCTGGCGGCAGGAGGCTCCATCTACCCGCCGGGACGTCATTACATCCCGTTTTTGACTCTGCGCATGCGCAGAAGAGGCATGCGCTCACATTTCCAACCAGTAGCGAAAGTAAGTGCATTTCACCACTGCCTTTTTCCCATGCTAAATTTATTTTATGGGGAAACCCAATTTTTAAAATTGGGAAAGCGATGATACGGGTAGTCCTCAATTTATGACCACAATTGAGCCCAAAATTTATGTTCTTAAGTGAGACATTTGTTAAGTGAGTTTTGTCCTGTTTATTATCTTTCTTGCCATAGTTGTTAAATAGCAGTATTCCAATATTTGTGGGGCTGCCACAAAGAAGAGGGGGTCAATTTATTTTCCAAAGCACCTGAAGGCAGGAGAAGAAACAATGGATAGAAACTAATCAAGGAGAGAAGCAACCTGAATTAAGGAGAAACTTCCTAACACTGAGAACAATTAACCAGTAGAATAGTTTACCTTCAAAAGTTGTAGGTGCTTCATCATTGGAGGTTTTTAAGAAGAGAGTGGACAGCTACTTGTCTGAAATGGTATGGGGTCTCCTGCTTGAGCAGGGGGATTAGAAGACCTCCAGGATTCCTCCCAGCTGTATTCTGAATTGAATTGAATGAATCATTGCAGTTAAATTAGTAACACGGTTGTTAATTGAATCTGGCTTCCCCATTGACTTTGCTTCTCAGAAGATTGCAAAAGCTGATTGCATGATCTTGGGACACTGCAGCCATCATAAATACAAACCAGTTGTCAAGTATCCGAATTTTGATCATGTCACCATGGGGAAGTTGCAATAGTCATAAGTGTGAAAAATGGTAATAAGTCACTTTTTTCAATGCTGCTGTAACTTTGAATGGCCACTAAACGAACTGTTGTAAATCGAGGATTACCTGTATTGTGGGAAAAATTGGAAGGAAGCAGGGATATTGACTTTGGACTGATAGATGAAGATGATAATTTTTTAACATATTCTCCATTAACAGACAAATATCAGCTACCAGATGTAATCCAGTGGCAATATTTAGTTAACAATGTTGCTTGCATCAGTTGCATTTTCAGTTTCTGAGACATCTGAAACAACTTGTTCAATTCTTTAAAACTAAAGAAAAGCTACGATATTTCTCAACAAGAAGATCAATTTGATACGCAGATCCTAAGACATGAGTGTAATAAAGAATTGGGGGTTCCCATTTTACTAGACAATGGTAGAGTGTTTTAACGTCTATAGCAAGTGTGTCAATAGGCCTCAAATACAGCATGTATACCTAGAGTATCCCCCAAATCATAATTGTGTGACAAAAGCTAAAATTATCAGACAATAATATTTTTTTGAATGATATACCTGGTACTTGGAATTTGACAAACAGACAATATAAATAGATTTTCCATGCCTTTATTATGGCCAAAAGGCTGATAAAGCAGCATTGGAAAGACATAAATGTATGGCTCAATTTATTCAATGGCTTGAGGACCTGATTGATCTTCCATTTATGAGCAGATTGCCTATAAACATGGACTTTGTTTGGACAAATATAATGAAACATGTGACTCATTTATACAAAATACAGGAGGTTAGAAAGGATAGTTATATAAATGTATTGGAAATATATAATGAATAATAATTTCATTAGACAACTTTATTTAGAATTGTAATTATTTACTGTTAAAATAATCTATTTTTTTCTGTTTCCTTTGTTTCTGCTTCACGTCGTTCCTTTCTTCTGTTTCATTCTTGTTCTTCTGTGTCATTTTCTTTTAAAAGCACTTTCTAAGTGTGTGTTTTTCTTTGACAATGTATGTATTTGCATTTTTATGCGTGGGGGGTTTCTGTTTCTTTTTTGTCACTATTTGAAAAAGCAATAAAAGAATAAAGTAAAAAAGTAAAAGATAGAAGCTGCAGCAATTATTTTTAGATCTAGTTCACAAAAGTAATTGCTTTACAGGAACTGAACATTATAAAAGACAACCTTTAGCTCTATATTAGGGAACTCTGGAACAAGTATAAAAAGTGGAAAGAGGGGCACATAACTAAGGCAGAATATCAGTAAATAGCCCAAGCGTGCAAAGATGAAGTGAGGAAAGCTAAGGTTCACAATGAACAAAGGCTTGCAACAAAAGCAAAAAAGTAACAAAAAAAAAGCTTCTTCCAACATGTTAAAATCAAGAAAAAAGTCAAGGAAACAATTGGTCCATTGCTGGGAGAAAGTGGCAAGAAGGTGACAAGCAACAGGGAGAAAGCAAAACTACTTAACTCGTTTTTTGCATCTGTCTTTACACAAAGGGGGAAAAAGTCCAACCGATCAAAAACAGCATCACAAAAAACAGATTAGGAACACAAGTTAAAATAGGGAAGAAAATGGTAAGTGAGCACCTGTCTATCCTAGACGAGTTCAAATCACCAGGACTGGATGGATTACACCCCAAGGTTCTGAAGGAACTGGCAGATGAGATCTCAGAACCACTGAACTGTATCTTTCAAAGATCCTGAAGCACAGGAGCACTGGAACTGCCAGAGAATTGGAAAAGAGCTGATGTAGTTCCCATCCTCAACAAAGGAAAAAAAAATAGATCTACAGACCTATCAGCCTGACCGCAATACCAGGGAAGATTCTGGAAAAGATAATCAAGCAATGAATCAGCAAACACCTAGAAGCAAACCAAGTAATAACCAAAAGCCAACATGGGTTTGTCAAAAACAGATCATGCCAGACTAATCTTATTGCATTCTTTGACAAAGTGACAAAATTAGTGGACCAAAGGAATGCTGTCGATATAATTTACTTGGACTTCAGTAAGGCATTTGACAAACTGCAAGCCCGATTGTAAAAGATGGCTTCCAGGTCTGACATAGACCATAAACTACTACTAGATAAAGTAAAAAAATGTGGGTTAGATAGCATCACCACCAGATGGATTCATAACTGGCTGACCAACTGCACTCAACATGTAGTCCTCAATGGAACTGCATCTACATGGAGAGAAGTATGCAGTGGGGCACCCCAAGGCTCTATTTTAATCCCAGTACTCTTCAACATCTTCATCAATGACTTGGACAAGGGGATAGATGGGGAAATCATCAAATTTGCAGATGACATCACGCTGGCAGGAATAGCCAACACTCCAGAAGATAAGCTTAAGATACAGAATGATATTGACAGACTTGAACATTGGGTGTTATGTAACAAAGTGAAATTCAATGGTGAAAAAAGTAAGGTTCTACATTTAGGCAAGAAAAACAAAAGGCACAGGTACAGTATACATGGTACCTTGCTCAATAGTATTAACTGTGAGAGGGATCTTGGAGTCCTAGTGGACAACCATTTAGATATGAGCCAGCAGTGTGCAGCAGCTGCCAAAAAAGCCAACACAGTTCTAGGCTGCATAAACAGAGGGATAGAATTAAGATTAAAGTGTTAATACCACTTTATTATGCCTTGATACAGCCACACTTGGAATATTGCATTCAGTTTTGGTCGCCACGATGTAAAAAAGATGTTGAGGCTCTAGAAAGAGTGCAGAGAAGAGCAACAACGATGATTAGGGGACTGGAGGCTAAATATATATATGAAGAACAGTTGCAGGAACTGGATATGTCTAGTTTAATGAAAAGAAGGGCTAGGGGAGACATGATAGCAGTGTTCCAATATCTCAGAGGCTGCCACAAAGAAGAGGGAGTCAAGCTATTCTCCAAAGCACCTGAGGGTAGGACAAGAAGCAATGGGTGGAAACCAATCAAGGAGAGAAGCAATTTAGAACTTAAGGAAAAATTAATTGTCAGTTAGAACAATTAATCAGTGAATCAACTTGCCAGAAATTGTGAATGCTCCAACACTGGAAGTTTTTAAGATGATGTTGCATAACATCATTTGTCTGAAGTGGTGTAGGGTTTCCTGCCTAAGTAGGGAGTTAAACTATAAGACCTCCAAGGTCCCTTCCAACTCTGTTATTCTATTCTACTTTAACAGCAATTGACCATTTCCTTGACTGCAGATTACAGGAAAGGAAGCATCTGCCCCTGAAAAAATGACTAATTTATATTGAAATTAAGTTTCTCTATGTGATCAAGTCCTCCTCTATGCTTGCCAAATTGTAATGGATTAACCATCTATCTTCTCTCTTTCCATTTCCTTAAAGTCTTTAGCTTAAATTCTTAAAGAGCTTTTCAATTTGAAATAAATATTGGTATTTGCTCCCTCCTTTCTATTTTTCTGTTGGTCCTGCCATTAGTCTTGTCATATTCGCCTTTCCTGTGCTATCTACAAATCATGGGTGGGCTAAAGACATATTTGGATCTATAAATAGATTGCTCTAAAATATGCAATAGAACACCAAGAGTTTCTGGCTCCCGCTAGCAGTAGCATATACTAATTTTGATGGTGGCTTATCTGTTTGTTTAATCAGTGATGTCATTAAAGTAAACAAACCCCATATGATGCAGATGTCCCTGGGTCACAACCCTACCAGGATATGACGTGCATAGCCCTTTCCCCCAGTGAGGCTGGAGCAAACTCTATTTTGTGTCTTGTGAAAAGGAAAAGGAGTCCCTGAAATGCAAATTTTAGGGGCTTTGCTGGAGGGAGGTGAAATAAAACTTCAGATAATGCTTCAAAATGTTTATATGTATGTGTGTGTTTGATTTATCAGTTAAATTTGCAAACATGCAGGGTGCATGTGTATTTTCAGGTAAAAATAGGCAAACAATATTTAATTTTTACAAAAGGTACAGCAGTCTGGGAATTTCATTTCACTTAGGCCTTATTTGAACCCATATAGGATTGAGGTTGAGGTTAACTTAATCACTTTGGAGCTGCTGTGATTTATCAGTTCTTTTTTCTTGTTTGAGGGAGTGATTTAAAATAGCATAGAAATAAAATCTTTTAAAGAAGGTAACAAATGCAGGCTGTAGCTGCATTTTAGGGACCCCTTTTCCTGTATTCAGTATGCTGATTTTAATTCTCCACAAAATGTAATAGCACCATTGGGCTATCATTTATATCACAATGCACAAAATAGAGTTTTCTTCCCAAATATAGCACAGTCGTAATGATATATATATACATATATATAATATTAAGGGCATGATACGGTGACATCTGCATCCTGTGGGGGTTGGTTTACTTTGATGACATCAAACAAATAAATAAGCCACCATTAAAGTTCCTGTACATTATTACTACTAACCAGTGGTGAAATCCAATTTTTTTTACTACTTTTGTGGGCGTGGCTTGGTGGGCATAGTGGGCTTGGTGAGCATTGCAGGGGAAGGATACTGCAAAATCTACATTCCCACCCCACTCCAGGGGAAGGATATTGCAAAATCTACATTCCCACTCCACTCTGGGGCCAGCCATATGTGGTATTTGCCGGTTCTCCGAACTACTCAAAATTTCCGCTACTGGTTCTCCAGAACCTGTCAGATCCTGCTAAATTTCACCCCTGCTACTAACAGCACATAACAGACAAGTTTTTCTCCACCCCAAAATTAGGCTGCTGCAATCTGTTTTAACTTGTAAATGCAGACTACAATATATGGCTCATAGGTAAATAGGTAATTGGCTTCACTTTCTAAAGAATCATTTTGCATCTAGCTCCATCAATTTTTTAGCCTGTGGTTCAGGCTGACCTCAGATTTCTAGAGAAAAATCAAAGATCAAATCTGCCTACGCTTTGCCCTTGGGGCAGAAACATTTTAGAAAACAGTAAGCATAATAGATAAGCATGTTAAGTAGTAAAGTTATGTTTTGGAAGTTGCATAAATCTGTAGATTTACAGCTTTACATTTACAACTGATATTAGACAATAAGTAATTACTGTAGGTTTCTGTTGTATTTGGGTTCAGTTGTAAAATACTATAAATAGTTGATGCTGCTAAACTGTAACAAAAGCAAGAGTAAAAAATAGGTTTACAGTAAATATGGTTCCGGGAAGGCACCTGGAAGTAAATATATAAATAAAAATGGAAAAAAATCACTTTTATTATATTCTATTTGGGGAGATTAATGAAACTAGGGAAAAAAGATTATTAGGTAGAAGCTCAAATAAGTTATATTTTGAGTGAGCTTGGTTCCTGAAGACAGTCTTAACATAGTCATCCAGTTTTCTAAGTTTAAAGAAATTTGTTTGGAATAGTTATACAAATGCACATAGCTCAGAGTGTCAAGAAATTTATTTTTCTAAACTATTAATGTACAACAGTATGCGTTGTTCTCTTTCTCTTACAATTAAAGCTCATTTCTTATTTTGGAACACAAAAGAAGCTTTTTGAAATGTAGTGACAGAACTCAGTAATTACATAAGTTTGTTGATCAACAGCTAAACCAACACAAACGAGACAGCTTCTGCCTTTATGTTTCTTGTATTTCAAATTAAAGAAGAGCTTTAATTTGAAATTTAGTTTCGAGGATCCCTAGGCAAGGTAGCCAGATACATTAGCTTCTAACTGATTGAATATCAGCTACCAATGCAAATTGGTGAACGTCAAAAGAAAAGCAGGTTGAAGAATTCCAGGCACAGGTTGCATCTTACTAATTTCTCTTTAAATGGCCCTTATGGAACTAGAAACGGCATGTGTCACTATCTGCATTTTTTTTTTCAGATACCTAACTGAGAAACTTTCAGGAATCTTGGCAGTTTTTCCTATGACTCGGTTTGAAAGGTATCTGCTTTTCAAGAACTGTGGTTAAAAAAAAGTTGGTTTCTTTGCAGCTATAACTATACTACATATCCATAGATTTATACATTAGCAATAGCAATAGCACTTAGACTTATATACCACTTTACAGCCCTCTCTAAGTGGTTTACAGAGTTAGCCTATTGCCCCCCAAAATTTGGCTCCTCATTTTACCCACCTCTGAAGGATGGAAGGCTGAGTCAACCTTGAGCCTGGTGGGACTTGCACGGCCAAATTGCACCAGCTGGCAATCAGCATAGGTAACCACTGCGCCACCGAGGATTGGTAGGAATCAGGGCTTTACAGCTAATAAATGAAATGTAAGCATAATTATTTTCTCTGAAACCGTGCATTTCAATTATTTTCCAATTGTACCTACTGAACTAGAATTCATAGATGCTAGCTTTGCATGGCAACTAAAATCCATTTTTGACTCCTCATTCTAATTAACTTGCAGCATTTTTTCCATTTAAAAGGTCTTTCAAGACCTTTTGTAATACAGTTATTTATAAAATACATTTAAACAAATAATAATTTGATAACTGATGAAGAGATCTGTTC
Organism: Masticophis lateralis; assembly: GCA_030761175.1. Taxonomy (NCBI): domain Eukaryota; kingdom Metazoa; phylum Chordata; class Lepidosauria; order Squamata; family Colubridae; genus Masticophis; species Masticophis lateralis. The sequence goes on along the minus strand of JAUDYJ010000001.1, from coordinate 84,646,751 downwards.
ACTTTGTCCAACATATATACTGAAATAACAAGAAAAACTAGCAACACTCTTCCTCTTGGACCCTATACCACAGTGTCTTTAGTTTTAATTGGAAATAAAAGATAAAGCTAGTTATTATAAATATGACAATGAGACCCAACCCAAAGAGACTTCCCCCAATATTTTCATACAGATATATATTTAAAATGTAGGAGGGACACAGCTTCAAAAGAAGTAGAGGCCAATCATCAAGAAACCATGTATTTATTCTTCAACAATATTTTAGGAATGTTCCTTCATTTATGGACAGATCAACATTGTTCATCTACATTTATACTGACCGTCAACTACAGCTCTGCAGGATGTTTGACACACACAAATCTTTGGTATGAACCTCTCAGATAATCACAGTATCTTGACTGAAAACTCCTTTAAACTGTTCTCAAAATATGACTTTGAACAGGATTTTATGGCACTAATATTATTATTGGAAACAAAGAGATCCAGCAAAAGTAATTGTTCTTCTTTATACCAGCACTCATGTATACCAGCCACATTATTCATCTTTTGAGTCAGCAATCTTATGTCCCTTTGGAAGATGGATATAGAACTCAAAGCAGTCTCCATATGAAGTACTATCAAAATCTGCCTCCAAATGCAGATTTTAAAATAGTGTGTTCTGATGAGATATTATTATTTCAATAATAAATAATATTATTTATATAGCCACTCTTCTCAAATATTATGACTCTGAAGGACTTACAACAATTAAAATAAAAATACTCTATATAAACCATATAAAAATTCTAGGTTGGAGAGGACGCAGAAATACTCAATCCAAGATTTTCTGAATATTATGATTGGTTACTACCAGAATTTCCTGATACAAATCCTATTAGTCTATTTCAAATAATTCTTTGAAAAAAACCTTTCCTTTAACTGAGCTTCTGTCAGAAACATTAAAAGGAAGACACTTTGATATTATTTGCCCAGAGCTATAATAGCATCATTTAACATAATCTAGAAAAAAAAAACATAAAAAGCAAAATGGTAATTGTGTAGCTGTTAGCTCTTGCATATGAAATAAGTTTAGGAGAAGCTCTCTTTTTAAACCAGTAATATCCAGGCTGAACAAAACAGGTTTTTTTTAAAGGACAAAACAGGAAAAGAGCTATTGGACAGAGGTGAAGAAAAAAGTCACAAACGAAGAAAAATTCCAACAATTAAATAAAATCAGTCTTGGAACATATGCAAAGTTAAATATAGAGGCAATAATCTGAGTTGAATTTGACCTTCTCTTTAAATACTGCTAATTAGACTTAAAGGAATTTGCTTGTAGCTTCACAGATTCACTTTTTGTGAGGCTTTATGAGAGAGAGAGAGAGAGAGAGAGAGAGAGAGAGAGAGAGAGAGAGAGAGAGAGAGAGAGAATCCGATACCACGATTATCCTGAGAGGCTCCCTTTTTATCACAGTGCTTCAGGGAAGTGCATGGTCTTTATGGATCAAATCAAAAGATGCCTTTAAGTCAATAAAGGCAACATAAAATTCATTCTGAGAGCAGGAGATTTACTTCTCTGCTAAACACTGGAGTATCAAATATTGATCAAGTATTATCTTTTCAGAGTCTGTGTTGTTGCTTTGCCAACATTCAGTTTACTAATTTGCTGTAAAGATACCCGGTGTACATATACTCAACAAGATTATTGACCAATAATATGCTAGTGCTTCCCCTCACCCCCTTTTAAGATAACGGGCTAGAGATGGAAATACTCCAGTCTGCTGAAGTAATAAATAAGCAATCTAGACATGTTAAAATATTGCATTAACAACTTAGGTTTCTCCAATAGTTTTGCCAAGGTGAATTTGGAGGTCTAAAAGGAATATACTAAAGTTTGATATGTAGTCAGTTTAGAGTAAGGCTCCATATAAAAGGATAGTTTTTGATCACTAAATGGAGCACAGATATAATCAACTCAACTTCAGCACAAACAGTAAAATGTGCATCAGCAGGATGTTTTGAAAACAGAAATTGCGAACTGTCAGAAAGCAGAATATTTTTTTTTTTTTACTACCCCAGGAAGCTTTCGCTAACTATCATTCTGGGCTTTCAGTTTTTAATATGGTCTAACATGTTTTTTTTAATCCTTAGTAGAAGTGGTTGAGATCACTAATCCTTTAAAATGGAGATTTTGGGATTAAAACTGGGCAAAGTTTGCAATTGATCTGTAAGTTATTCGTCTTTCCCCTAAAATATAATTTTTAGCAATGTCCTTATCCTTTCAAAATAATATTTTGAAAAGCCTGATAGAATAAAAGAATTGGACCTAAATTTGAACTGTTTATTTGATTTTTATTTATGGACCTTAAATATTCATTTCTTCATTCTCGCCTGCTAGCATATAATTTCCACTCAAATTTAAAGGAATTGCTAAAATGGCACTTAGCCCTCTCTCAGCAATTGTGATCTCTTATCTTTGAAATATATTTGAATAGCCTTTCAGTCTATCAAGCAATGTCAAAAGAAGTCTAGTGCAAATTTGCTTTTGTGCACTCAACAAAGCCACCACATTATCACATATAGCAATAATATTGAGTTAACCAATGTTGAGGGAGTTCACTCTGCAAAAGCTTTTCTGCTGATTTCTTTAAAAATGAACTCTACCCTCCAGACTGTGCAAAGTTTGGCTACATAAAATATGTCAGAGAAAGCATTGCTGCAAATATCATATTTCTGCAGATTTTTTAGGAAATATTTTTTAAAGTAGTAAAGCTCTTTTCAACGAAAATGTAAATCACTTAAAGATGAATAATCAGAGAATGGCTTTGGCCAGTCTTTTTACAATATGGATTGCAATATGGCTTCATTCTCAGCATAGTTTACATAAGTGTAAATCAGAGGTGGATTGCCCCTGGTTCACACCGGTTCTATAGAACCAGTAGTAAAACCGGCGGGAGGCTCCGCCCACTGACCCGATGTCATCAGAACGCTTCTGTGCATCCGCAGAAGAGCGTGCATGCGCATGAGCGAAGTGAACACATGCGTGCGGCCCCATTGCGAACCGGTAGTAAAGGTAAGTAGAACCCACCCCTGGTGTAGATAAACTGTTCCTTCCCATATTGTTAGACTCTATAAACCCATCATCTCTCATCATTGGCCAGACTTGCAGTGACAACAATTGGAGTTCAATAAACTTAGAAGGCTTATTGCTCATTCCTAGATGAGTTAAGATTTTTGAACAAAACTTTCGTAGTGAAGTTAAGATGGCAGGGACAGAAGAAAATAAGCAAAGAACTGAATTATTTCCATGTTTCCATTGGGATATATTTTGTCACAATTCATATATTGCTGTCTGAAGCTAAACTAAATGTGATAAGGCAGACACATTTTACTAACATTTATCCCAAACACATGTACAACCTATTACTACATGACTAGAGGAAAGATGAATTTTTACCTTGTGGTCTCTTACTTCAAGTAATCTCTCCCCCCCCCTCACCAAAAAAAAGTCAGACATCAGAGCCAGAAAAGAAAATTGCATTAATCTTAAGTCTGTAGAACATATTATGAAGTTATGGTTCGTAACATCAACTTTATTTTGAGGTAAATCTCACTAGAGCACAATATTGAGAAAAAGAGAGAGAGAAACGGACCAGACAGATCTAGCTGTACTCCAGAGCCTACAAAACAACAGATCGGAAGGAACTAACTTTGTAAACTTACACAGCGAGTTGGAGGCTCACTGAGATGCAGCATGAGAAATTCAATGTAATAGTTAGACTATATTGTACACTATATTTCTGACAGTGTATACATCAAATGAAGGCCCTGACCACAAGGCAATATATAAAGCCCATGTTTATTTAAGTATTTTAAATTCAACATTATATTGTACATATTTCTGATAGTTTCTACATCAAATGAAGGCTACTGAATTACTAGTAAGTAACTGATTTGAGCCAAGTCATAAAATGGATTTTGAACTTTGTTAATTGTGCTGAAAAGGAAAAGCATATATATGTCGAAAATGTGTAGTAAATAAGATATTAAATTTCTTTAAAAACCCCTCAACATGTCTACATTTTCTATATAATGACTTGATCTGCATTATATAATAAATTCATCAAATTCAAAGTCCTACAGTCCACATTCTTAATAATAACTGACACTTTCCCCAGGATCATAATGCTTCAGCTGGTCCCAAATAAAAATAAAGAATGCAATACAAAATTCAATGGAAAAAATAAAAAATTAGGAATGTATGCTCTATAATACTTGATAACATATTCAAAATACTTAACTGAGGTACATCACCATTTTTTATTTTGGTATGCTTTCTTTTCAAAATACAGATGTACTATTTTAAATACAACTGTTATAGAGAATTCTACTTCAGGGATATGAAATTCAGAGAAAATGTAATGTTTATATTTTCCAAGAATAACAAAAAAATCTGAAATTAATATTTCAAATGTACACATTAGAAAGATAGAAGTGTTTCTGATATCATATTGCTGAGAATGCCTTAGATCAGTGATGGCTAATCTTTTTGCCAGCACATGCCAAAAGCGGGGAGTGCAGGGGGATCACGCATGTGCGTGCCCACACCCATAATTCAATGCCCCCCATACCCCGTCCACCGCTCATGCATGTGACCCCCATGCACTCCCCCACGCCTGTGCGCATGGTGCTGCTGCACCCCGTTTTGGGCTCCTTTCCCAACTTCCGGTGGGCCTTGTAGGCCGGTTTTTTGCCCTCACCAGAGGCTTTCTTGGAGCCTGGGGAGGGTGAAAACAGCCTCCCCCACTCCTCCGGAGGCCCTCTGGAGACTGAAAACACCCTCCCAGAGCCTCCGCGCAAGCCCTGTACTTACCTGGCATCCAAAACGGGCTGGGTGGAGACTCCTGGGAGGGGAGGGTTGCTGTCGGTGGGGCCAGCTGAAAATCAACTGGCCAGTGTGAGCATGCAAGCTGGAGCTGAGCTAGGGCAATGTCTCATGTGCTCGTAGATATGGCTCCACGTGCCATCTGTGGCACATGTGCCATAGGTTCGCCATCACGGCCTTAAATCATTTGGGAAAAAATTGCCAAATTTTAATTGCCAAAGAGCATACATGAATGTCTGTCTGCACAGTCTATTCAGATAGTCCTTGATCTATTACCATAATGGAGCCATAAGATATAGGATATAGTCTGGTTCTAAGTCACAAGAAAGGCACTGGACATAAATGGAGGCTGACTGGCTGCAAGAAAAAGTTTATTTGGTGTCCAGAAACTTCAGTGACAACAGCAATGTTTCTGGGGTGGCTGACCACTTGGCTGGGTGAATAGATGGATTTTTATAGGGTTCTGATTGAGATGCTCCAGGGGGTTGTATAATGTAGTGAACCTTTTGCCTTTTCTTATTCTAATGGTGGTGGGTTAATCGTAGTATGTCCTAGAGGTCCCTGTCCTTAGATTTGTGCTGTTCTGCAAGCAGGTTACTATTCTTGTGAGCCTCTGGTGGATAAGGTCCATTTTTTAAGAAAGCTCCACAAACCAAACCTCCTTAAAAACAGAACCCTCTACAGTCTTGCAAAAATAAAACTTTCAACTTTGAAACCGGGTTGTAAATAGTTCGGGGTGTGTATGCTTCAAATGGTGACTAAGCGACCAATAATAAGTTAAGGGCTATTTACATGGTCTACAGAGCTCCTGTATGCCTCATTAAAGCACACACGTCTTTTTCTAGTATTCTAGTGTCTTCTTTAATTAATCAGAGGTTCTTTGTACTCTTATGTGCTTCACAACGCTTCTTCCCAGTCAAATCCAAAGTACTGTATTGTTATTTCTATTTATTTCTTAATATACTTTGGGGTTGTGCAACAAGATAAATCAAAATCTTTTTCCAATTGCAGCCACTGCTCTGAGAAAATAGATGTCTCAGGAAAATTGCAATTTGGGAGAACTTCAAAAAGGAATTATAAATTTCAACAATTACCAGAGACTCCCGTTCAAAGAGATTCGTGGGCTGCTGCTGTGCTGTTGTCCTTGAAAGAAAGGAAAGAAAAGCTAATGGGCAATGTATTACTGCTCTGCAGTCTGATTAGCAGGCCTGTTTGTTCAGATGATGTAATGCCTTCAACACAGGATGTCATTGTTTAATTAAGATGCAATTTGATATCTTCCCATGGAAAAGCTTTGTTGAATTTCTTTCTTACTGTAAATTTGAGTTAAGGAATTTAAAAAGTACCTGACATTGAGCTATGTTTGGTCATCCTGAAGCCACAGAAACTCTCAAATTGATGTATTTTTCATTAAATTGAACTGATGGTTTATATTAAGTGTTTGATTGGCACCGCTAATAGTCATCTTTAGATAATTCTGTTCCTTGTTCAGCTATATTAGGCAGTGACACCCATGTTGCCTACACCAAGAAATAAGCAGAAAAAATTGAGCAAAGTAAAAAAGGCTTTCCACATTAGGTAGAAGACTCACATCCACAACAGGACTTTAAAGATGTTTTCCTATTTAAATTATTTCAGGCAAATTAAGTTATTCAGCTGTAGTGGAATAGGTCATGGATAATGACTTGCCACATCAAAAATTTATCTATTTAAACTGAAAAAAGATGCTTCAAAATTGTAAAGTAATTGGTTACAGATAAGACAAGATATAAAGCTTTCTTGTAGCTCTCACGTCTAATAAATATTTAAAATAAACTTTTTTTCAACTGCTTTCAGCCAGCAGGGCAGAGAATTGAGGATGCTAGTCAGTCAAATAAGTTGGTAGAGAAAAGTTGGACAGATATATTGTGCCTTTGACTCATTGTCCAGTCCTGGCAATAGTCTGGATTAATTCCTGCAGCATGCTTGGTATGATTTCACAAGTGGTCCTCCTTCCCAGGACTGAGAGAGTGACTGGCCCAAGGTCATCCAGCTGGATTTGTGCTAAGGTAGGGACTAAAATGCTTAGTTTCCAGTCTGGTGCTTTAACACTATCCTGGGAGTCATGTAACAAATAAGATTTAATTAAAGCATTTAGTTGCTGTAAGAAGGGCAATATTTTCTTTAAGTCAGTCTTGACTTATTTATGGCAACAAATGGCTTGCATTTCCTTTTTCTTTTTAGTGTCTTTTTTTCCTTCCCACCCTAGTCTATAGGCTTGAAACCATTTATTTGCTTGCATTAGGAATATTAGTACCTTGTCCATTCAATTCCTTCAATCTTCTAATGAATATATTTACATTAATTCTTTGTAATACACATATTCCCACTTGGAATGCCCCGAAGTCTTTAATCTGTTGCTTGATATAGCTTGATTTGGCAATAGAAATTTCAGTAAATATCAAACAAGTTAAATACTACAGGAGGTCTTGGGTTTGCTGATAGATTAATTGAACCAAATTACAGCAGATTAACAACATTACATGTGCTTCCTAATTGCATCTCTTTTATTTTCCTCCCTTGTTCAATACGTTTTCTCTCTATTGCCGGTTTTCATTTCTTATCTCATCCCCCTGTCCTTTGCTATTCTTTTCACAGTGCTATTTCTTGCTTGAAGTTATTGTCTGCTAGAGCTGGCTGTTCTCTGTATCTCTGCAACCTGATAAGGATGCAGATGTCAGCTGTATCCTATTAAAGGTTTCTTCTCTCCTTTGAGATAACACTGAATAAAAGACTCACCAAGCCATGCTGATCTAGGATATGGAAAAGAACTGTGATCCATTGGATGGTTTTCTTTTTTGTGTGTTTTGCCTTCAAGTCATTGTTGGCTCTTGGTGACTGCCTGAAAGAGTCCCTGTAGTTTTCTTCAAAAGTGGTTTGCCCTTTTCTGGTTCCTATGGCTGGGAGAGAATGACTAGCCCAAAGTCATCCCACCTGGCTTTAAGTCTAAGGAAGAACTAAAACACACAGTTTCTTGGTTTCTATCTTGACGCCTTTAACCATTACATCAAACTAGCTCTCTGGTCCATAATTAACTTCTCAAAATTACTTTCCACATCCTAGTTACTAGACTATCAGGTCTAACTGCAATTTCTATTAATTAGGGCTGCTAGTGCAGGTCAGAGAGCATAAAAAAGTTTGACTCATTAGAACTACCAGATATGGTTGCAAAAATGAGGAAGATTGTTAGATGGTAGCGAAGGGATGTAGAAAAATTGTTGCTCCCATTTTTACTGCCCTCTACAAAATTGGGAATTTTGCATTTTACATATGATAAATCTTATTAATATGCACCTTAAAGAGATGACTATCAATGCACATTTTGTCATGATCCTATTACCATTATAGGAATTGGACAAATAATCCAGTTTGTTCATATTTTTTAAAAAAGAATTCTGTTTTCAAGTCCATCAAGTTTTCCCTATTAATTCTTTCATTTATAATATTTATATCTGTCTCTCCTAAATTCAAGTAAAGTTGCAGTAATACTTAAAACAATACATAGAAATAGAAGACAGGACATTATACACAAAGAATTCACCTAAAATAATTAAATTCATATAAAGACATTTTATTTATATTATAATTTCTCCAAAGACCTCCTGTTTTTTTATAATGGCTACCATTCTATGGCCCCAACTTTCTTCTTGCTGAAGCTGCTGGTATTTTAAGACTAACTTTGTTTTGACTGTCTGTTAGCATATTTTAAGTCCTGGAGTATTTTTCCTTTCTGGACTTTGGCAAATCAGCTAACTTTTCTGTATTTGTGTTATATCAGAAATATTTACATAGGTAACTTCATATTAAAGCTGGCATGCTGCATTATTGTTCTTCATTCTATTGGCTATTTTTATCTGTTGAGTACCTAATAAAATATGCGCTATAGCAAAGTTATTTGCCATGTGTACCTATTGGGTCTGGACCCTGAGATGACACATCTTTGATTGCAACACTAGTCTTAGGTCTGCTTTCCATGTGAGCAAGTTATGTAAAATTAGACAGAAAACAAAAACGATGATAGAAATCATGAGAATATCACACGGTCTTCTATCTTATGCTTGCAATTAATATTATTTTGGTCAAAGCTGCAGCACATATCAAAACATGAAAATAAAATGATTATAAAAAGAACATGTTAACTCAGCTTTCCATCCTTTCGAGGTAGGTAAAATGAGGACCCGGATTGTGGGGGCAATAAGCTGACTTTGTATAACAAAGGACACAGCTTAGGTGGTGGTGGGGAGACCTACTAAGCAGATATACAAAAGTATGAAGGCTATTGCTTAACGCATTGTAAGCCACTCTGAGTCTCCAGAGAAGGGTGGCATATAAATCAAGCTAATAAATAAATAAATAAACATTATCTGGTTTTATACAACTTGAGGACAAAGGTTTTTGTTTCATTCAGATGGCTTTAGAAATAAATCTCTGACATAAACATCAAGGAAATAAGACTAGTTTGATATCTTTTTCAGTTGTAAAAGGAGTGCAAGAGAAAATTAGTCTATAGAATCGCCAAGAGTTGGGCTCGATTGAATGGGTAACATCATCAAAAGAAAGTGGGAGAATATTTTTGTTATACATTTCTTTGCTGTATTTTTGTCACTTTTAATTTACTTTTTAATTCCATTTCCCTTTTCAACTACTTTGTATTTCAATGTTTGTTCTCACCCTTTAAAAATCTTTTGTCCCTCCCCCAATCTTTGCAACATGGAATTTGCTCAATGGTGGGCTCCAAATTTTTTAACAACTGCTTCTCTGCCCTAACACTGGCGGGGTGTGTGTGTGTGTGTGTGTCATGTGACTGAGTGGGCGTGGCCAACTCTACGTCACTTCAGTGGTGGCATTCAGCCGGTTCTATCCAGATTGGGTGAACCGGTTGCGGCAGCTGCAGGAGGCTCACCTACCCGCCCGAACAAATGTAATCACGTCCCATTTTTGACACTCTGCACACGTGCAGAAGGCCCTGCATATGCACGTGCTTACATTTGCGAACCAGTAGTGAAGGTAAGTGAATACCACCACTGCATCACTTGTGTGGATGGTACCTGTATGGGACAGGCAGGGTTGGAGAGGGAATCCAGGGGTCTCCGGGGTGGGGGGGGAGGGCAGGAGGAAAGAAAGATCCAACCTGTTTGTGTGTGTGTGTGTGTCAGATTGCTCAGCAATTGAGACAGAGAGGGAGAAGGGGGTAGCAGCAGCCGTTAGCATTGAGGGCAGGGTGCCACACAGAAATGGGAGCACACAGAAATGCCATCCCCTTCTCCCTCTCTGTTGCTGAGCAATCCCGTGTGAAGAATGGGGCTAGCAGAGAGGGGAAGAATGCGAAGTTGCTGCTGCTGGAATGAGGGGATCTGGGACATGTCTGGGTCCAGGTCACCCAGCTTCTCTTCCTCTAACAGCCAGCCTTTTTGGGCCGTTTTCAGGCCATTTTTTGACCAAAAAATGGCCTGAAAACAGTCCAAAAAATTCCCTGTTTTTAGGCCTTTTTGGGGCCGTTTTTCAAGCCAATTTTGGCCAGAAAAACAGCTGGAAAATGGCCTGAAAAATGGTCTGTTTTTTGGGCATTTTTGGGGTCCAAAAAATTCCCTGTTTTTAGGCCTTTTGGGGGCCGTTTTTCAAGCCAATCTTGGCCAGAAAAACAGCTGGAAAATGGCCTGAAAAATGGTCTGTTTTTTGGGCATTTTTGGGGCCATTTTCAGACTATTTTTTCAGGGCATCTTTTGCCTGAAAAACAGCTGAAAACAGCCTGAAAAATGGCCTGGTGTTTGGATGTTTTTTGTGCAATTTTCAGGCTGTTTTTTTCAGGCCAATTTTGGTGGGGCCAGCCCAGTGGTCCAATTTCCTGGTTCTCCAATCCGTGCAGAATCGGAACAACCAGTTAGGGCAAACCGATAGCAGCCCATCTCTGCTTTTGCTATATAAAGAAAAATGCAGCTATCAGTTCAACAAAAGATGTATATCCTGTCTAGACTAATCAAAAGAGCCTGAGTAGCGTAGGGAGCTAATGCCTCCTACTAAAGGCAGCAATTAAGATCCAGCTGCCTGCAATTTCTGCGAGTTCAGTCCTAGCCAGGCTCAAGGTCGACTCAGCCTTCCATCCTTTCTTAGGTGAGTAAATTGAGGACCCAGTTTGTGGGGGCAATAAGCTGACTTTGTATAAATATACAAAAGTATGAAGGCTATTGCTTAATGCATTGTAAGCCGCCCTGAGTCTCCGGAGAAGGGCGGCATATAAATCAAATTTTTTTAAAAAAATGCTTTCACTCTTTAAAATGTTTAATGAAAGAAGGTAGGGTATCATCTGCTTATTTAAAGGATTAAAATCATACTGCTATTATCTGTTTTCAATTTTGCTGTTTAATGCTGCTGCCTAGGCACAAATGTCCCTAAGAAATTTTGCGTGCAAAGATGAACTACCCTATTGAAAACTGAGGAATGCCCAATTTGATTCAAGGCAGTGAGTCAAATAATAATTACAGTCCAGATGAGACTGGCAATTGAATTCAGAGATAAGTAAGCTGCATTGATAAATTCCAATATGATCTGTCAACATATATTATGCTGCGGCTAATGTTTTATCCTTATATGCTGTATCCTGAAGTCAATTTGCCCACTTGCATTAGGTTTTTTTTCTGTAACAGATCAATCTCCTCTTTAGAAATATTCCAATGATGAGTGTTCAAGTATCTTGCCATTTTCAATGGAGAGAGTCCACTGACAAAATGAGAGCTGGACAGAATGTAGAGTGTCCTGGATGGCGAGTCCATTGCACTATTTCTGTCTCTGCTTGAAACTTTCCAAATGACGGTAGTCAGAAACTTGATTCCAACTTCAGCTGGAGAAAAGCCTATAGTAAAACTTCATTTTAATAGACTAATTGGGGAGTTGGGTCAGTTGTTCATGAAACTCTGTTGAGCTGCAGAGTACATTATTATGCAAGCAATATTAGCTAACATAAATGATGTCTACTATACCAGATCTTTATAGCTATCCTTCTCTCCTCATCTCCTACAACATATTGTGTTCTTTTATCTACTCTTGTTGATTCTATTCTGAATACATCTTGCAGGTCTCTAGACCATGCAATTTCTCAAAACTTTATGGTAAATGTGATATCTAATTCCATAAGTCCTAATATACATGTTCTATCTGTAGTAGTGATGGAGGGAAGAAGCCACCATGAAAATATAAATTAAGCACAGGTAGTCTGTATGTGGCAGCCATAACAGAGAATGGCAAACCACTACTGGACTGCCTCCACCCTATTGGCCTTCCGCAAAACGGTGAAGACCTGGCTCTTCCGACAGGCCTGGGGCCACTGATCTCGTTATAGTGATTTTGCGAGACCCGGCCACAAATTGGAGTGTATGTGTTTTAATGTCTTCTTTTAACTTTTGTATAGGATATTGCTGCATTGTTTTATTCTCTGTTGTAAGCCGCCCAGAGTCCCTTGGGAGTGGAGCGCCATAGAAATGCGACTAAACAAACAAAAAACAAAGAAAGAAAGAAAGAAAGAAATGTGGCTGCAAAATTCTGCAACCATTATAAATATAAACTGGTTGTCAAATGCCCAACCCCATGACTGTGGGGTTGGTGTGATGGTCATAACTTTGAGGATGGGTCATAAGTCACTTTTTCCAAGGCCATCATAACTTGAAACATTGTTAAATTAACAGCTGTGAGTTGAAGACTGCCTGTAATTATTGCTTTAAGGCAACGTAGATTAAAGTTATGAATATATTCTCTAATTAACAGTTTCAGGAAGAGCTGTAAATTTTGTTCCAACATGAGGGCCATACTTGGCACCTGGCGTCAGGATGACTTTAAGTATTATCCACTAACTGGCCTTGTATCTTAATAATCTGGGTTGCAAACCTCCAAAAGTCCCCCAGATGGAACCGAGGAGGTACAGAAAACAAAAAATTGTTTTCTGCCATCTAGTGGCCTTCTCAAATTTTGGAGCTCAGATATAGTAGCCCTACTATTTTTATTAGTTTATCTAATTATAAAAATCCAAAGAAAAATGAAAATAATCAGAAAGTAAGGAATAAAAAAGATAAGAAGAAAGAATGTAGGGTAAAAAGAAAAAAAAAAGCATTGACTTCCAACTCTTTTTAGCACAGTAGAATAAGGTAATAACACACAGTTTTAACTTTTTACTTTTGCATAATAATATATAGTAGTAATTTCTATTAACAACAAAACTAAAACGGCTAAATCAACTGCTTTCATTACAATACAACCAATTTTATCTCTATTTGGAAACTGCTTCTGGACTTTATGCTCGGAGTGAAAAAAAATGAAATTTGATTTTAGGTTTTGCTGATTAGATAGATTTGTTGTCACAACAGCCCTACTACACCTTCACACTAACTGGATCACATATGCTCATTTTAACAATGCAGAATCTCCCACTATTTTTGCCAGGAATTACATAACCTTTTTCTCAGGAAATTAATGCCAGAGCTTCATGATATCCCCAGGCTGCAGTAAGTGTGGCTTGGCTGTTGCAGCAAATTAATTTCTGGGAAGTATGTTGGGGCTTGATACTGAGCTCTATCATAAAATATTTTATCTTTCAATCCCTTTGCTTCCAGTTCTTTTTGGGAAGGCAAGGGTGATGGTGGTGGCCAGACCAAAACCTGATTTTTAAAAATAGCTCAATTGACTGGGTTTCAGTCTTCCAATGGCTTAATCACTGGCCCAAACAGACTATTAATCAATGCAAATATATATTAATTCCTGTTATTAGCAATACTGATAATTTTTCCTGATATGAAAATATTTATGTGGAATATTATCAGACACAACACTCTTATCATTGGGCAAAAATGATGCTACATTTTCCTTATTACTAATTCTAGTGGGGGAGTAAATAACACCAGTGCCACAATTACCATGGTTTGGGCCCAGCTTTGTGGATATGCTGGAAGAAAAGGAAACTTTGCATCTTACAAATCCCAACATACCTCTTTTATATTTGTTTTTGCCCCCGTTAGTACCAATAGTGGAGCATCAATTCTAAAAACATTTTTCCATAGATGTTACCCAGTAATGGACCCATCTTGTCTGCCAAAGGAATGGTACTTATGGCCAGTTTCTGGAAAAGATATAATTGTTCATTAATTCTCATAAAAAGACCTTCTTTTAAAATCACTAAAATAACACTTTTAAACACGTTTATCAAACTTATTTTTCATATTTAAAGTAGTTTCTTAAGTTAAAACTTGCTTCATATGTAGATTTAAGGTTAAATTAATTCAGAATGGGACACACAATCCCACGTTCCTTACTTGGTTTTATAAACAACTGTAACTTAACCTGATCTTGGAAATAACATAAAGAACCTATTCTGTATTAAAAGAAAAAGTATTTATCCTGATGTGACAGTTTGAGTCAAGACCTTTCTTTATGAGTTTCTTTTCTCTTTCTGTTAGCTTTATAACAAATTACACTATAGAATTTATAATGGTTTGTAAGTTTGTTAAGAGATCATTCCATCTTTAAAAATTAAGCTATTAAATTTTATTTTAGGGAAATCCGCAGACATCCACAAATCCACTTTATTATAGATTAGTAAATCAGGTTTTATTGGTGTTGCTACTTGTGTTCCACATACATTTAGAACTACAGCTTCATCTTCCAAATATATACTCTAAACATGTATTCAATTTATTCATTATTAATTATAATGTTGGAAATGTTTATAGTCCATCTATACTTTACTTTTCATTGTAGGAAAACTGCATAAAATACACCTGCCCTCCCCCCCTGGATCCACACCACCTGCAAATATTACTGTGGGGCTTCAGTCATGCTACTGTGGCTGCCATCTTGACTTTTTTGACCCCTCCACTAATTGTGGAAGAGTCTTTGTGTAAATTTTTTTTTACTTCAATATAGGTATCCCGATAGGTAAAACATTAGCAAAACACAGCTGAATGTTTATATAACAATTTATTCTAAGGTCATAAGGATAATTGTTAATAATACTATAGATAACTAGCATTGTAAGGAACGCTTAATTTTCAGGGTTTGACTAAAAATCTTTTCTTTTCTCTTTTCACTCCTTTTCAAGCATTCATAACCTTTCTTACATCCACAACGGAAAGCAATCTCAGGGCTTATTTAAGCACAGCTAAAACTTTAAACATAAGGGTAGATCAATGAAATCAATAGTATTTAAGCCTCACAGAATACAATATGTCTATTTTATGGACTACTTTAGAACTATGGACTATGTCTGAATTCGACTACTGTCCTCTCAACAGAGTTTAGTAATAATGAGATAATGGCTGGTGTTTTGTTTTTTTTAAAGAAATTAATAATGTGTTTTATTTCATGTCCTACAAAACCTTCCATCTAATTCTAAATCATACGCTGCTGACCTGTCATTTTTATTTGCTGTTGCTTGATCCCATGATACCCCTGGGTAACAATTTTGTATTGTTCACTTACGCAAGGATCAAGTGGCTTGAGTGATGACAGATGTTGGCACTTTTTACATGATCTGACTTTCTCCTCCAATTACCTTTGAAAAAATACCAGATTAATACTAGATTACACTCCAGATTTGCCATGCTTTAAGTGTGAGAAGCCTCACTTAGGAGATAGTTGCGCTAAATCCAATCCATGATTCCTAGATCCTGGATAGAAGAGTAGGCACGTTAGAGCAGTCAGATGCATCTCTCAAGGCCGGGGAGGGAGGGAGGGAGAGGTTGTTCAGCTCAAAGCTGAAGGTCAGATGTTCCATAAAGCCTCCTCCCCACCCCACCACACCCCACTCCTTTTATGATGGAATTCAGAGATGGAAGTCCATTCATGGGAGTGATGGGATCGGAGTGATTTCTCATCCTCTTGAACCTGGGCACAAGGTTCGAAGGACAACCTCGAGGGTGGGAAAGAAGGAGACCCAGACAGCGCTACCTCGGCCAAAGGTGCTGGGAGATGAGCCATTCCCCTGGCCTGCCTCCTCGCCCGGCTCTTCCTTGATTCCCAGGTTTGATGCTGCAAGGCGTGTCCGCGGCTCTGCTCATGTGATGGAGCAGGAGGGAGAGGCGGGCGGGGGACCAGGGAGGAGGTAGTTTTGTTGGCTCTTTTTTTTTTTTTAAAGGAGTTTGCAGAAACCTCCTGGGTTGGTTCAGTCGCAGCCTGACCGCTTTCCCGAGCAGCTGAAGTTAAGGCGCCGAAGAGCGCAGCTGCCTGGACGGCTCTATTATTGCTAGCGCCTATTTCTCTTTCTGGGTTGAAAACCGTCGCGCCCCCCCCTCCTCCTCCTCAGCCCGAGGGGTTGGAGAAACGAACGCCGGGGAGAGAGAGAGAGAGAGAGAGAGACATGGGAGCCGGGAGCTCTACGGAACCGCGGAGCCCGCAGGATGAGACCACCGCAGCGGGAGATTCCCAGCCCGGGAGTCCAGGAGGGCGAACGCCAACCGAAGCCGCGCCCGAGGCTGGAGAGCCGGAGGACTCCTCCAAGGTACGACAGTCTCTGTCCCACGGCGCGTGTCTGGAAGAGGCTGCCGGTTTGACGAGGGCGTAAGCAGCTCTTTTTGGAGGACGTTCCGCTTCGCATCTTCGCGCGCAAACTTTCCGGGGGGGGGAGAACCCCGAGCACCTGCCGGGGAGCGCGCGGGCACCTGCCTCCCCCATTGCCATCCCGCTCTCGTGGGGGGAGGGGAGGGGAGGGGGCGAAGTTTGGCGGGGTGGGGCGTGGCGGCGGCGGCGTCTGCTGCTGTTGCTGTTGCGGCGGCGGCTACTGGCCTCTCCTGAGGCAGGGCACTGCGTAGCCGGCGCCTCCGCAGTAATAAACTCTTTCCTACCTTTTGTCTGTCAGAAGAAGCCCTTCCTCCCCCAGCCGCCGTTAAGGCTCAGGAGTAAGAGCCGGGGCTCTTTAGTCGGGCCCCTCGCGAGGTGCGGCCTTCCGGCGCCTCCCGCTCTCACCTCATGCCTCGTTCCCTGAGCTTGATGAAGGGCGTCCCGGTCCTGCACTGTCTGGGTTCTTTTCGCACCTTCCTTTCCTGCTCTCTCTCCCCCCCTCCCTTGCACCCCCGGGACAAGGGGTGAGGGCATCCCCCCCCCGGCCCCCGCTTCCCTTTTGTGAGTATGGTACAGACGGGGTGGCGTGTGTGGAAAAGACCCCACCCTATGGCTGGACGGCGGAGGAGGGGGGGGGGTGGAGGAAGGTTGCTGCGTGCCAAGATTCTCCTGACTGCAGTCCTGCAGTCAGCCTTGTGGTGCCTTCGCCTCGGGCTTCTGCAGTCTCAGCCTCTTTGGAAGATGCTGGTGGGAGCGGTGCCAAAACCGAGAAGGGGGCGAAAACAAAGCAAACTTGTGCCTTTTGAGCACCGCATTGATTTATCCTCTCGCGCTGTATTTGCTAAGTGTCTTTCCCCCCCCCCCCTTTCTCGCCCTAGTATCGCCTTGCAAGCACGTGCGCGGAATAGTGCGCTTGGGCTGTCCAGGGCTGTGATGTGCTGTACCTTTTGTTTGCATTAGCAAATAAATGCCTGCAGTTTCTTCTTACTATCTGAACGTTCCCAAAGATCCGAACTCTGCCGGGAGGAATATAAAAACTGGAGGGGAACGAACGCTTTCCTCAGGGAGCTTTTGCGGTACTGTCACAATGGTTTGGACAGTTTTGAATTGGGGAAGCATGCATACACACACACACACACACAAAACAAACAACAAAACACCTTACTACGTTTTTCTTAAGAAAGAGAGATTATTTCTTGCATGGTGGTACTTTCCCAGAATATAGATTTTTTTTTTTTAAAAAAAGAGTAATAGTATGTTTTGTCCAACTTTTTAGGTTCTTTAAAAGAATAAAACACACACACACACACACACACACACACACACACTCTTGTGCTGAACTATAGATGAAATTCTCCAAACTTGCTCTTTCTCAAATCTAATGTGTGGATGTTTCAAAAGCTTAAGAACTGCTAGTGACTTTGTTTTTTCTGACCTTGTGCTTTGGGTTTTAACTCCCAACCATTTTTCCATAGTTAGTGCTTCAGTGCATACTGTTGACAGAAGTTTAAAAAGTGTTTCTCTGTGAGATTTTTTTTTTCTTAATGAAACGGAACAAAGTATTTAATAAATTGAAACTAAGCTTCCTAATGTCGTTTTACAAAGCAAGCCAGCAGGGAAAGAAAAAGAACAGAAAGTTAATGCTTTCTCTCTGGCTGGTGGTGAAAGAGATGATTTAGTTGCAAAAAATGTGGCAACTGAAATGATTAAATGTATCAGAAGTATATGCCCCAAATGATAAAATAACATTGGCTTGAATCTTGGGAAAGGGAAAAAAAACCAACTGCTGAGGTCAAACCAGCCCCTTCACATACTGTGTGAAAAGTATAAAATTATTTACTGTGTTTCAATTTTCCTTCAATTTTAATTCCAGGAAGTATCTGAAGTTTGTATCAATGTGGATTCATGGTGTCAAGGCAAAAAAAAAAAGCTATGCAGTTAGCTCATCTATGAGAAAAGGAATCGGTCATAATTTTAAGTTGAAAATTAAATTATTTTAGGCAACAATTCATCCATGCAAACACACACACACACATGCATGTGTTTATGTGTGTATTCAAATGTAGTTAATTGGATAAAAATCTAAATCTTACACCCCAGCAACACCAGAAAAATGGCTAACTTTCAAGTTTGAAGGGTTTTAAGGAGCCATTCCATCATGGACTCCCATTGTTTTTGGAAGACATTCCCTCCGACAAAGCAAAAATGTTCATGGCAAATCTATTAAGTATCTATTCTTCCAAACGGCATGTATGTCAGAGACTTTCTCTATATCAAACCTAAAAATTGGGTTTGAGTTTTCAAAGGGGAAATTCTTGCTTATCTGCCTAATTTTCTACCCTACCACCCACTTCACTTCACTTCAAATCCTGAAAAGTAAAAGTCCATCTTCTTCAGCCAATTTGATTTGGATGTACAACATACAGATAATCCTTGATTTACAACCACAAGATTTTGTTGTCATTAGAATAGTATTTTTTAATAGGCAATTTATATCAAGTGATCTTAAATATGCAAGGTGTGGAATGCCCATGCCACTTTCCATAGATAATTTTAACTTCTAGAAAACTGTAAAAGGATACTGTTTAATGATATTGGACAGTGGATTAGAAAATTATATGAAAAAATATGCAGTTTTTAAGTCTTCTGTGTTTTAATTCAGTATGTTCAGTTCTGCAAGTGTTTAGATTTCTGTTTCTGTATTTCTATTGCAACAGAACTGGCTATTTCCATTCTTTTCCAGACTTTTCAACAAAATTTCATATTGTGCTTTAAAAAGTTATTTGTGTCTTTATTTAATAATTAATAATTTTCCAGATATTTTCATACTTGTAAATTAGGAAAGTTTTGTGAAGGAACGTGGTATTTGTTTACAGAACAAGACTTAATATACAATTACTTTTCAATTATATTTCTTCCTTTCTTTTAAAAAGAAATGGTAATACCACATTAAGGGTTGTTGATTCTATTGAAGTTCTTAAGTTAAATTCACTTATTTCACTCCTTGGAAACAACACCTTACAAAGCAGATAGATCAGAGGTGTCAAACCTGATCGCATCATGGGCCATATCGTGATGTATCCCTGTGCGGGCTGTATCTGGTCCATGGGTCGCATCTGGTCCATGGGATGTGTGTTTGACACCCTGAGTTAGATTATAGTTTATTGTACCAGTTATCTTAACTAGGAATTTCAGGGAAGTTTGTTTGCCCATATCTCTTCTGAATTGCTGCTCCTGGAATGGCAAGGATGCTTTCAAAATCAGTCCATAATAATACAATCCTGCACAATTTAATTTTAACATTCTATCTGGAATCAGGATTTCCCATAATTCATTGTGACTTATCCTGTTTAGTACAGCAAGACATTTAGCTTTTGAGGAACAGGGCACATTCTGATTGCTACTTAATGTTCAGTGTTTAATTCAGAATCATAAGTAAAGCAATTTTGCGTAAAACAAGTATTGAATTTAAAAAAATTATTCTTGGATAAGTGTATGCAAAATTGCAGTATCATACATTAATCCCCATATCTGACCATAATATAAAAGTATATTGCTTTCCACATTAGAATTATAATAGCAAATTAATAATTAATGCTGGTGTAACTACTCAGCCTTTCAATATCATATTTTTGCTAAATCAGTTGCAATGGAACAAAGTAATGTAGCACTTACCTTTAGTCTGCATATATCATCTTTAAACATAAATAGTTCCTATTAAGGGCAGTGCATTTGACTTGAGCAGATTCCAAGGAATTTAGGATTTGAAAGAGCCTGTGACATACCTTAAAAATAAAGATAGGTCCAACCAGCACTACTCTAAATCAGAATCAAAACAGATCAGGTCTGTTTCTAAACTTCTGCTCTAGAAGATTATGTGTTATTAACTGTGGTTGTGACAAAATAGAAGGGGATACTTTCATTAAATGAGACTGTAGAGAAGGAAGAAGAGGATTAGATTCAGGGATCAATAGGTTTTCCTCAGAAAAGGTAGCTTTGCAATCCACTCAATCTAGAATGGAGAGATCTTTGAAAATAGATAATTAATTTTACCTTCCAGCTCATCTTTCCCCCCTCATTTTTCATCATTGAAATAAGATATGTCAGGTTCCAATTAATGCACCCATCACAAATTGAACTCAAGGGATTCCATTTCCACAAAGGACAAGTTAATTTAGACACATCATCTTGACATGAACTGGTGGAAAGCCAGTACTAAAGGTTCCTGCGCTTTCCACCCCACTTTAAGTAAGAGTTTCTCATTTTCTCAAAACAACGTCACACTGTCCAATCAGATGAGAGCCGGTTGCTTGGCAACTTCTCTCCTCTGGCCATCAGCCAACTATGTTGTTTTGGCTGAAGACTCCATCCACCTCTGCTCTCCCCCTTCAGCTCCAAACTGTGTCAACCCAAAGTAATGCGAGAATAACCAGTGATAGAAACAACCCCACAGCCCAGTCAGATTCAGGCTTGACAATACAGGAGTGTCAAATTTGCAACAACACATTGTCGTCACATGATGTATTGTAACCTTTCCCCCCCCCCCTTGCTAAACCAGGGATGGGCATGGCCAGCACATAATGCATCTAGCCCGCAGGCCACAAGTTTGGCAACCCTGTTCTAAAAGCTTCTAAATAAGCTTCTATTTAGCTCAGATTTCACCCCCCCTTTTTTTTAGTCACGTACACTTTTGGTACCTATAACCATCTTTTATCACTTTTCAACCAACCAGTTCATCCTTTATGGCACACATAATCCCTCTTAGCCCGTCAAGGTAGTCCAGACAAGAAGTACAACAATGAATACTAGCTCTATCTTTAAAATTACATGAACAGGATCTTACACGACTGAAAGCATTTTTCCTCTCCACTTCTTTTATTGTCCAGGGAGGGTCCCTTCTGGAAAAATGTCCCATACTTTCTTTCCTTCTGAGGACTTAGATATCTTTTATCTTTTAGTTGTCTAGGTGCAGCTCTTCCTCCTGATGCTCAAGGTCATTCCCTTATACCATTACATCTCCATAGTGATCCAATTTTTCTGTAAATGTTTGGCTAGCCTAATAAAAGATAAAGTTTGAGGATTTTAAATTGCATGTAGATAATGAAGGAAGCTTTTTTACTTTTTTAAAGCTTACTTTTCATTCAAGGAATGAGTAAACTACCTGTGGTGATCTGGTTGGAGCAAACTATTTGGAGAGCCAGAAATCCAGTCCCTGGAAGTAGGTGCAGTTTTGGTACATCCCTAGTTCCTCTGCAGTGTGCTTGAAATGATTGGATTGGATTATATGTACAGTTTACATTCCAAAGGTTCGTCCTGGGTGTTAGGATAGTTAAACTTGTTTAAAGAATAAAGCCACTCATATTTACAAATGAGAAATTGGCTTTGTTAATGTACAAATTTATCAGTTGAATGAATTATTAAGAAAAATAACCCTGAAACAAAGAGAAGAAATGAGAATTTAGATTAACAGATATCATACTATGCCATAAGTTTATGTCATGTAAATCAGAGTTCCAATGTTTCTGGTTTTGTGGACCATTGGGGAGGGCAGAGAGGATGGTTCCATGTGTGCATGCAGCTCCATTTGCACAAGCGGCATGCACAGGTGTTGTGCTTGCTGGCTATTTCCACAGCCCAGTATGGCCCACTATTGGGCCATAGCCTACTGGTTGGGAACCCCTGATGTAAATGATAAACAGGAGTGCTTTGACTTGTGTTCTGCTCTTTGAAGTAACCACCAGAAGATCAGAAGCTTGTACTTCCATTTTAAATTAAGCCTGATTGGTTTATTAGATTTATCTCCTAGTTATCCCAATATATATTTTTGGAAAATATTGACTATAGCTGAAATTATGCTAGAACGCTATTCCCATTGTGACACCATAAAACTCCATCTAGATTTGTATGGATCTCAGAAATGCATTAATGTGCTACTACATGCTAGTCTAATATGCATGGCTTCTTTTACTTGCAGAATGAAGAAGACAAATTAAGAGTCAAGTTGCAAAAAAAAAAAAAAGGTTTTAAATGATATAAAGGTCTTGCCACCAGGTTAATGGAGCAAATTGACTGGTAAACTCTAGGCTGCATTTTTCACAAATACGATAAAGATGAAATACAGTCTGCAATATATATGAAAAGATCTTCATCACATAGACTAACAATCAGGTCAATGTAAACAACAGAGTAAGGGGCTACTTTCATCACTTGACTTTCCAAAGGTCCCTCAAAACCTTATTGTGCTGTCCCAGGACCAGAGGAATGAATAATGCATGAATTATTAAGGGACTATATTATTACTAACATCTCTTTGCCAAATATTTCTTTTTTAGTTTTTTCTAATTTTTAATAATAGTAACAATAATTATAATATTGATTTCGTATCTATCAGTGGTTTTACTTTTGTTGTATGCTGTTCAGAATCATTTGTCAGATGAGTGACTATATAAATTTCATAAATAATCAGTGCACTTCATTATGGGAAAAAAGGTTAGTTAAAGGAACAAACTTTGGGAAAACTGAAGCAAAAAAAGTTCCGTTTTTTAAAATGAAGACAAGAACTAAATGGTTTTCAGAATAAGCCATCCAGGGACCAATAGAAGGCAAAAGCCCTGGGCAACAAGAATATTAAATAATGGCTGAATGTAGTTTCAAGCTCAGACTTCAGAAAAAAGAAAGTAATTTTAGTGAATATCAACAAATGGAGGGAAAGAACAAGAAAAGGAAAATGAGAATTGTTTTTGAGATCAGAAATCAGAGGAAAAGTTATGGCTAACTAGGGTATTCTCAAGAATAACTATAGAATGTTTAATGCAGACAAATGAAATTTAAAAATATGGAAAATTTGTGTTGAAATCTTTTATGAATGGGATTACAGAATGTCAGAAACATTTGTAAGGACAAAACATACTCAGCAACTCATTCCTAGAAAGGGAGGTATGAGCGACAATAAACCAGGTTGCTAGACTCAGTTGAAATATTCTAGCTAGTTTAAAGCTGCAGAAAAAGAAGAAGTTGAAATGCTTACTGTATTAGGTCAATAAATATGGGACAAGGCAGTGTGATCTATGGATTGGGGGTGCTGGGGATGGGGAAGAAAGAAGATTAGATTAATGTATGGAAAGTGAAGTATTAAATAAATGTGGGCTTCAGAAAGGGCAGAGGAATATGATAGAGAATATAAAACAGATTTTAAAAGCATATAATAGAATAAGATCATCTAAGGAGGATGACTTTTTCTTCCTTAATTACAGTAAGGTATTTGATTGTTTAGATCATGTCCAGAATGTGAAACATACTAATGCTATTACAACAGATAAGAAGCTACTATAATTTAATTTAAAGAATCAGAGTGTTCAGGGTTGGAAGGAGAAAAAGATGCATATTATCCTCAAATCATTTTTAATTTGTACACCAAATGTATTCAGAATGAATGGGTTGGAAGTTATAAGAACTAGAATTAAAACTGGATATCAGAACATTGTGATATACAATATATAGAGGACATATTTTTGTTAGGTGAAAGTGTAGAAGAGTTAGAGAAACTCATAAGGAAAGTGAACAATTGTTTAAATTTTAATACAAAGATAACAAAGATAGAATCAACAGCATGTTTAGTGAACTCTTGCTTAACAATCAAGAAATTAAGTTGGTAGATTTGTTTTTAAGCTCAAGAATAGGTACAGGTGAACAGTGTACTATAGGATTAATCCTAGCTAGAGAATAAAACAGTGATGGTTTTAGACTGGATTATAAGAATATTTCTATAACAAATATCAGAATAATTAAAGTAGTAGATTTTCCATTGGTGTATGTTTTAATAGGTGTAAAAACTGGACATTGAGAACAAATAAAAGAAAGGATACTTCCAAAGTAAGGATTGAGAGACAGTGAATAAGAGTACCACAGACTGTAACAAGAACCAGTCTGTCTGTCCTAGATGAAGAATTATGCTTTAAGAGGATTGAAGAAGCGAAGGAGAACAGATGATGGATGAGCTCAGAGATTTCTAAAAATGTCTGTGGAAGAAATGTGGACATTTGGGATCAAGACTATTTATCCATGGAACAGTAAGGAGCCCAGTCCAACTCCAAAACATCTTACTATCTTGTTATATCCCACTAAAAAGCGTTCAAGAGGTAATATTGCAGACATTTTTGGCCTTTCTATCTCTTCCAAGAAATAGCCTGCCTAGGACTCAGCAGACTCCTTTTCATAGATGCATAGGAATGTAGTCTTTAATAATACAAAAAATGCACCTTTTATTGAAAGGCAGCAATACCAGTGGATTATAATTTAAACATGAATGCTTTAGTATCTTTTAATGCATTTCAGAAGGTAATAATTCTGTATAAAATGATATAAATATAGTACTGGACCAATCCAAGACTCTGATATCCTACTCTAAATGTGCAAAGAATTATCTGTTGTCAGCTATTTTTGGACATTTGTGGAACTGCAACTGATAAATAGTCTTTCAGGGATGAGGAAGAATGTTGGGAATGTTTAAGTGCTTTCGAAAATAGGCCATGGTTTAAGAAAGCTCCATAAAATGAATAAAAGTTTTGTGAGAAAATAAACTTCCTTGTGAAATGGGAAAAATCCTTGTATTTTCCTAGTCAAGCCCTGGTAATTGAAATATAATCAATTTGACAATTTTGCTCTTAAGTAAAAAAAAAAAAAAAAAAAGCTACTTCAGAGAGAATCCAAAATACTGTTAGTGCACTTCATGGAAGCTTTTCCTTTCTTTCTCTCTGGCAATAGAAATTATCCCTTGCAGCTGTTTCTTTCTCAGAGACAAATAATAATTTGGGGAGAGATCCATGGGAAATATGAGAAAGGACCAATCCTTTCCCTTACACAATGTTTGCAATTTCATCCCAGGTGATGTCTTTATCCACTCAGGGATAAAATTGAAAGTTATATGTACATTAATCTGCTTAACATTCTATCCTTGTGACCTATTCCAATTCATTTTTATCAAGAGCAAAGTCCTCCTGAATTCAATAGGTTTTGTTTCCTTGTCCATGGACATAGTTGTTCAGCTTTAGCTTAATGATCAAAATATATTTGATTAGAGAAAATGGGCTTTGCTCACTAAGGTATGGCTGAAAAGTTGTATTAGAACAAAGAAATAAGCTTGCCTAAAATTATCTGAACAAAAAACAGTCAATTGTATGAATTTGTGTCTAAATTTTAACTATTAACATTTCAGAGGATTTGCAAAATCTGACAGTGTGATTGTTAGATTTACTTAAAAATGTATTTTTTTAAAAAAAATACATTAACTTTTTATTATTTGTGCCAATGTGTAGTAATATATAGAGCCTGAACAGTTTGTCAGCTCCTGCTACATTATTTCATTACTCAGTGGGCCTCTGCAGGGCTACATATTCCCTGCATAAACTGGCAAAATGTATAGGAAGAGTAAAAAAAAAAAGTAAGTTTGAGCATTTAATTGTCACCTAAGAATGACTGAAAATTACAGGGAAAGATGACAAAGGATAGAAATGGGCAATTAAGTTGTAATAACTTTAATGGCTGTTCAAGAAACAGGTGATAATGAGTAGATTGGTTTGTGCTGGCCTTTTCAAAATAGCTATCAACTCCTTTAAATCAGATGTAAATCCATCAGTTATTATGTGTTGGTCACTGTGGCCAGCTGGGAAGCAAACGTTGATTATTTTTTGCTTTAACAATATGCTACAAACTTGTTTTTCCCCGAATTTACATTGCTAACTTATTTATGTCTATAAGTAGAGAGGAAAGATGCTTTAAACATATTTTTGAAACAATTTCTCATTCACCTTGTGTAAAGACTGCAGAATTTCAAATTGAGTAGTATTTTCCATATTCTTTGAGTCATTCTCTTCCTCTCTTTAGTCCTCCCTCTGATGCTTTTGGAATTCAGTGTAAAACAAAGTTAATTTCCATAATCCAGTATCTCTTTGGTGCTTAATTAGAGTATTTTACTGCTAAAGAATGTATTGTCTTCAGTGAGTGAATCACTTGATTGTGATTTGTTCTGACGCTTTATGTTATATTATGACCACAGTAGTAGTTGCCTTTCTTTCCAGTTTTCCTTAATTGGAAATGGATACACAAGGGAATATTATGTTTTCACCCAGCTTTGAATAATCACGCTATGTACTAAAATTCTCAGGGGAAAAGCTATTAATGTTGGCTTGAAACTCAGCAGTGATTTCATGCCATACAAATGATACTACCTAATAATTAAAATCTTGTCTTTTTCATATGCATTTCAGTTCTGGGAAAGATGAATTCTGGTTATGTTCTAATTATAAATGCCAAAAGAATACTTGAAAAATACTGACATTTTTTTAAAAAATTAAAGTATCCAGTTTTAAGGTTAGATACTGGACCTTAAAAACTTAATGCTCAACTGGTCCAAACATTAATTTTAGTTTAGTAAAAAATTTAACGAATGCTTAATATATGAAAACCTTCTTGACATTTAAAAAGAAGAAGAAGAACAAGAAAATTATCCTCCTTTGTTATAGTGTAAATTTATTTGGAAAATATCTTTTTTTCACATTAAATGAAGTATAATTGAGCTTAAGGCAGAAATGATTAAATAGAAATAGTAGCTGCCTAAAAGTCTCTTTTTCAGATTGAATAAATCACGCTTACAGGTGTAGGAAGTTAGCACCCACCCCATTCCTAGAAGAATGAAATATTTTGGGAAATATTAAAAAGGCAGAATATTATGTTTCCCTGGTTGAGAAATGGAGAAACATGTTTTAAAGACAAAGCAACTTCCTGCTTCCCCCCCCACTTTTGTTAATAGGCCAGAGGCAGAAACTCAATCTTTGTCAGTGAACTTCATCTGCAAGACAATGGGACCCATCTAGGACAGAAACTCACCACATGGCACCTGGGAAGATTACATCAGTCAGCAGGGCTAGCTAAGACCTCCACCCCCTGGAAGTCTGAAAACCAATCAGGATACTCTTTCTGGGCCCAAGGAAGTTCAAAGCCAAAGAGAGCATAAAACCCGGAGACTTGCTGTATCTGCCCTTTTCTGTTCAGGAACTCAAGCCATGTGATCCTGTCCACCATTAAACCATCTTTCCAAGCAGTCTCCATGTTTCCAGTGTTTTTTTCCCCACTTGGAGCAGAACCCAGAAGGATATTTCTTCCTACACGGGCATGGGGCATTCAATATATGTACAGCTATTGTAATTGTATTTGAAAATTTGTTAATTGTCACATTCCATATAGCCTTGTTGTTTTGCTTACAATACATAAGTGCATAGGATTTGAGGATATGATTTAGAAGTGCTCTGGTACTATGCTAGAATAAACAGAGTGGACAGAGTTGCAGGAGAACCAAGGAGAATGCATGGAGAAGGTTGTTATAGCATATTAACCCATACTGGGAAAAAATAGAATAACTTTAGGAAAACATTTCCTAAAAATCCTTTCTACCTATTGGAAGAAATATCCATCTGGTTCAGTTCCAAGAAGAGAAAGACACTGGAAATATGGAGGCTGATTGGAAAGAGGGTTTAATAGTGAACCGAACCATCAAGCACGTGTGATTCTGGGTAGCTGACCACAGGGAGTTGAGAGTGGGGGGCTTTTAAACCTTCTCTTGGGCTTTGCACTTGAGCTTCCTGATCCTGTGCAAGAACATGTATTCTATTGGCTGTTGTCAGATTCCTACAGGGTCATGTTTGTCTGAGCTCCCAGGGTTGATTGAAGCTTGGAGGGTGATGATGTAATGAAGGGGCTTGTGTTCTGAAAGGGTGTTAGGCAATTCCTATTATGGTTTAATGGCTTTGTCCTGGAGGGTCAAGTCTTAATCCCATCACCCTGGAGTTGAAGGTCTTTTGTTTTGTTAGATAGGCTGGCTCAGTCTTTCTTAATGGGCACCAAATATCTGCTGGGGGCAGGGAGCTGGGGCTGAGTTTCTGTCTCCCTTAAGATTTCTATTTCTCTTTTAGAGGAAATACAATAGTCTGCCTTTTGAAATATTTCTCAAAATATTTCATTCTTCTAGGAGGGGGTGACTTCCCTCATGCTCTTGTTTACCGGGACAAGAGGTAAGTGATAACCCCCTTTCCATCATTAGCTTGGCTTGGCAGGGAAAACTAGATTGCTTTCCCACCACCGATTTGCTACAAATTTTAAATTCTTATATATAACAAGGTTAGAGATCTAGATGAAAGTTCCAGAAGAAAAGAAAATAAAAACAGGAAAGGAATGAATAACTATTTGGGGGGTGCTTGGTCTTCCTACAGTCTTAGAATCTCAGATGAGCACGCACATCAGAACAAATTACAGGGTTTCCATCTCAGTCCATAAAAACAAAGCACAAACTATCTCTCTGCTAGCTCTACTGATTATAATCTTGCTGTCCAAATTCACTAGAGTCCAGCCTGGTTGCTACTTGCTGGGCTTTCTTTTTATTTGGCTCATGGACAGCTTCAGAGAAAAAATAAACTGTTTATTACTGTATTATACTATTTTAGTATTTAAGCCCTTTTAAATGATGCGGTGGCTCAGTGGCTAAGATGCTGAGCTTGTTGATCGAAAGGTCGGCAGTTCAGCGGTTCAAATCCCTAGTGCTGCGTAATGGGGTGAGCTCCTGTTACTTGTCCCAGCTTCTGCCAACCTAGCAGTTCGAAAGCACGTAAAAAAATGCAAGTAGAAAAATAGGGACCACTTTGGTCGGAAGGTAACAGCGTTCGGTGCGCCTTTGGCATTTAGTCATGCCAGTCACATGACCATGGAGACATCTTCAGACATCGCTCTTCGGCTTTAAAGCGGAGATGAGCACCGCCCCCTAGAGCTGGGAACGACTAGCACATATGTGCGAGGGGAACCTTTACCTTTACTTTTACCTTTAAATGTAAGAACAGGTTGTAGAGTCTTGGAGTCCTCCTGAATTGTGAGTGGCATGCAAGCCCAAATCCATGCATAACATGAGGTCAGTGCAGAATTGTGTAGGCTTTCATGTTCTGGGTCAATATATTTCAGAGAATTTCAGCTTAATGTACCCATTCTGATCTGTAGTGATTTGTAATTGTAGGTAGTCATCAACCACAATTGGGTATAGAATTCCAGCCACCCCCAATGCGGTCATAAAGTGAGTCATCACATGATTGGACCCAAATTTACCACTATTTTTACTGTGGTCATTAAGGAAATTATATGGTTCTTAAGTGAATTGTGTTAAGCTTTTCCAATTGGCATTATTTGCCAAAAATTGACTGGAAAAGGGAGTAAATTGCAATCATGTGACCGCAGAATGTTGCAAGGGGTTGTAAATGTGAGCCAGTTGCCAAATATTCGAATTGCAATCATGTGACCATGGGGGTTGTACAAGAGTCATAAGTGGAGAGAAAGAGGTTGTCAGTCACTTTATCCAAGGCCGGCATAACTTTGAACTGTCATTAAACAAACTGGCCCTGTGTACTCACTCATGACTGCATATTCTGTGCTGTGTTTTCTTTTAGCACAAGTTACCACCTAAAGGAAACTGGTAAGTGGAGGTAAAAGAAGATAGGAAGAGGGAAAGGTGCATGTGGGCAACATTATCTCGTTATAGTATTAGAACTGCTATTTGAATTTTAAATTATAAATAAAGGAAGATATCAATTTGTTGTACTTTTTCCAATCCCTGATCAAATGTGCTTCTAATGTTGAATTCAAAGTGCATTTAAAAATGAAAAGAATGTTATATTGGCTAGTTAAGTGTATTGATATCCAATCTGGGTATGTTCTTTTATCTTGTTGAGTTATCAGAATGCATTTAAATACACATTTGCTGGATAATAGAGCTTGGCAGTTGCAAATGCAGTTGTTGGTTTTGTTTTGCTTTTTTACTGTTGTGTTGTTAATTCTTTTTATCCAAATGTTAAGCACCACCTACAGTTTCTGTTTTTTTAGCTGTGCCAGGAGAAAGGACACAGACACATAAGTTCAGGAAAGATGTCAAAAATATGTTTGCTTTTTGTTAGGTTTTTTTTTATGGCTTCCATTTTTCCCCTTTAATTAAAAAAATAAATATTTTTTTTTCTTTGTGGCCAATTTCCAGTTTTTCTTTATCAGAACAGGGCTAATTTAGTTCTAACAAAATATTTTGAGTGGTGCAGCTTTTTTATCTTGATCTCAAAACAAAACACATTTCCCATTTTATGCATGTGCCTAGTTGCAAGTTAAAACTCATATCGGATGTAACAAATTAAATATAGCAGTTTATTAAATTCATTTATTTAGTTGCTTTTTTAATCAAGATACCTGAAAAGAACAGTTTACGGAAAGGATTGAAAGACTATATTTTATTCTAGTAGTGGTAAACATTCATTTAATGCTCTCAGACCACAGCAAAGAACTAAAATTAAACTGTTCCTTTCCAAGGTCTGCATCATAATTGCATAATAACTCTTTTTGTTTGGGTAGTGACTATATTCAGAAATAGTTTGACAATAGACAACCTTCCACAGCATGTTTTGAAAATGAAACAGATTTGCCTAAGGATTGTATTCCTTCTTTAATTCCTCATCAGAAGCTGTAGGAAGTTTCCGATTGCCCATGTTTAGGGAAAGGCAATGCACTCCCATTAGGAAGAAGAATAGCAAAAGGGGAGTGCTGGTTCTGTTCCATGCACTAGAAGGACACTATAAAGAGATGTGGCTTCAAGCTGCCAGCTTCTGGGAAAGGCTGGCTGACCTTGGGTGGGTCACGTGGTGGCAGCAGCTTTGTCCCTTTGCTTGCCCCTTAGCCACAGTTTCAGAATTGTTCAGCAAACCAGGAACAAAATATCTTTTGAAGTCGTCTGTTGTCCATTTCTTTAAAGAAGGCAGAAGGGATCTTTAACTGGTTTCTTGGATTCCTTCTCCCCTCTACTTTTGCTTTCCTTTCCTCTCCTATTTATTAAATAAATACCTTATAACTGGAGGGAATAGCTTCAGGCTTGCTTGCTTGCTTGCTCTTGTCCTCTCCTTTCCCTGCTTCAACCAATTCCACTCATCTTCCAAAAAAGGAAAGCAAAACATGTCTCTTTTTTCTTCCCCCACGCTCTTGCCTCAATCATGCTGCTTCTCTCTCTTAGCACTCTTCTCTGTGGGTTTATTATAAAGTATACAAAGGAATGTTGTAAAGGGACTTACTTAAAATTAAGTTAGCATAGGATCACAGTGTTCATCTTGGAATTGATTGAATATTGTGTCTCTTCTAGACCAACCCACAAACTCAGGGCTCCAGCCAGGCTCTGCATTAGTAATATTTTTGTATAATGAACAGTTTCTCTCTCTGTATTTTCCCTTAACAGCTCTAGGGCATCCTAATGGGGAAAACTTTTGGAAGTGGGTTACTTTTGTCTTTGACTGCTAGCTCTCCTTTCTTCTTCTTTCATTATCTCTGTTTTAGAAAAGCTGATGTAATTAATACTGATGTCAACCTACACTTATACATGCAAGTCCCATAAATGCTGACATGGGGAAAGAGGAATTTCTTCCCCTAATGATAAGTGTTATTGTTTTCAACATCTAGTCCATACACTAGTTTTTGTTCACCCTATATTGTAGTTGATTATTTTTTAATTGATGGAGACAATTTACAGTTAGACTTCTAAATGAATTAATAGACCTTTTGTATCCATGAACGCAGATGTTTGTAAATCAAGGTTACCAGTTGCTCACAACATATACTTAACTGAAACTCTTGATAGTGTGTTCATGAAGGGAGAATAGAAATTGATTTAAGTACTACTTTTTGCTCGATGATCTCAGAGATTCTCCCAATTCCCCACCCAAATGCTTTTAAAATCCATCCACAATTTCTGTGTCTGTAAAACTATGCATTGTGCCTCTACCCTTTTGTCTTTCTAGCACTCTTCCTACCAGCTACTCGCCCTTGAGGTTTCACCAAACTTCTCTGTCTGTTAAGTACAGTATTTTTCGGTGTATAAGGTGCACTTTCCCCCACCAAAAGTGGGTGGAAATGTCTATGTGTTTTATACAGCGAATGTTGCTGAAGCCCTGCCTACCCACCGGCTCCCACCCTTTGGCCTCTGCCTCCTAGCAGTTTGCCTCCTTGCAGCAAACAGCCTCATCAGCTTCAGAACAGCCTGATTTACCACGAGAAGCTGATTGGTGGTTGGATCTGCCTCCCAGAATACTGCCCTCCAGCTGTTCCAGGTTGTGGGGATCATCACCACCCATCGCTGCTGCCGCCTATCGCTGCCTCCGTGCACTCCATTTTTGGCCCATTCCAGGCGGCAGGGATCCCTGCCACCACTGCTTATCCCTGCCACTTGAAACAGGCCGAAAATGGGACGTGTTGAGGTGGAACAACTTCCAGGAGACAGAGCCAACAGCCAATCAGCTGCTCGTGCTAAATCAGGCTGTGCTGAAGCTGACCAGGCTTTTTGCTGTTTGCTGCAAGGAGGGAAATTGCTGGGAGGCAGAGGCAGGTTTTTTTTCCCTTGTTTTCCTCCCCAAAAGTTACGTGCGACTTATAGTCCAGAGCATCTTATAGTCTGAAAAATACGGTATTTCATTTAAAAGTTACTGTTAAAGCCTTGGCAGCTAATGTCAATTGAAAACATGATTTTCCTAGAGTTTCCTTTAACAAGATTTATTGAAAAGGAATGGGATAGGGTTACAGAAAACTCAGCAATTATATGGTTTTCTCTTCAGAACCCAGCTTATCTTTCAAGTTGTGAAAAGCAGAGGCTTTTTAGTATTTTTACTAAAGGACACAAAGAGGCTAAATTTATCTCTGGTATCTAGGGAATGTACAGGTGGCCAGGATGTGAATCCCATTCAGACTTTGAAAATACCTTTACAATCACAGTATTTTTACATGAAGATACTTGCTAAAAGTATTCCCATCTTTCCTGCCCCTTGAATTTCTTCATGCCCTTCCAAGGGGGTATGCCCTATAATCTGAGAACCCTGATCTAGAGCGTATTAGTCGTGGTGGCACAGTGGTTAGAATGCAGTGCTGCAGGCTACTTCTGCTGATTGCCAGCTACCAGTAATTTGGCAGTTCAAGTTTCACCAGCTCAAGGTGACTCAGCTTTCTATCCTTCCAAGGTCAGTAAAATGAGGACCCAGATTGTTGGGGGCAATATGCTGACACTGTAAACTGCTTAGAGAGGGCTGTAAAGCAGTATATATGTCTAAGTGCTATTGCTATATTAATATCCTTTAAATCCTGTATATACATATTGAAAATACACTAATTGAAATGACATAGAATGACATAGTTTATCACATTTAATTTGGGACCCAACATCTTCCTGGTGTCATAAAGGTGATAATAGACACCTAAATTGTTGGTCAAGTAACTATGAGTACAAAAAGGACTCTGTCATCTTTATCATTGTCATTGTTGATAGGAGAGGGATCAAGCAAGAGCATTTGAAGATCAAAAGTCATGGGAAAGATTGAAAAGATTGCAGGATAACAGAATACCAAGAATATTTCTAGAGAGTACTGTAGTTTCTAAACCTAACTGTTTTGTAGTAAATTCCAATCCTTGATACACTGCAAAGCATTTGAAAACTTACAGATTTACTGTAACTTCAGGGTAAAGTTGATTGATGATTTTTGGCATACTAAAACGTCTGAAATTTTTAGCCAAGTCAAAAGCTAAAAATTTCATTTAGAGTGAAATCAGCAGCTATTAATAGTAAGTTATCCAATCAAAAGAAAGGTAATATATATATATATATCCCTAGTTAAAAAGGCATGGCAAAATATTTGTTTACTTTTAAAATCTCAGTTATCATATTTTCATAGGAATAGTCTGTATGCTTAATTTTCAACTCATTTTTATTGTGCCTAGTAGATGTTGTATTTTGTATATTGTTGTGTGATCTTGGCAACATTATATGTAATAAAGGAGTTGCTTTATAAAGGGGTTGGAAGCAGAAGGGGAGATTCAAAATTGTTCCTTGCAGCTTGATTATCTAGTATATAATGGGAGAATAAAGGGACTTGGATGCTACAGAAAATGAGCAGGGCAGAAAAATGTATACAGTGATTGATTCTGACTTGCTGTAATCCTAATTAAGGCATTTACACTGTTGAGTACCTGTCATCTGCAGTGGCATTAATTGCAAATGCAGTTAACAAGCTTATTTTGCCTGAAACTTTCTTATCTCCCCTTAAAAACTGTTGGGAAACCACAACATTTCTAGGCACCCTAGCCTTTAATTATAGTGCCTGGGATTTGGGCAGGGTATAGTCCCTTAGTGGGAAGGACTGTTTTTAGATCTAAAAAGGGTACCTAAAAGGTCTTATGTGCATATCAGTTACCTCCTAACTAATCAACACCCCCCACCCACCCCCATGCCACTTTAAAGCAAAACAACCTTAGGAAATGGTTAGTCTGAGTGGAAGAGAGGCAGTTATTAAAGGAATGCTTAATCCTTTCCCTATGGCAAATTTATTGCTCAAACTCATCTTTTTTAGCCTACTTTTTCCTTGGGCAGAAAGAGGAAGGAACTACCCTACTTACTAGTCTTTATCATAAATAAAGAAGCTGAGTTTGGGAGTGGGGAACAGGTTTCCATGGGAGTTCCATGTAAACTTTCAAAGCTAGGAAACCTGGTTTTAAAAAAAAGAAAGAAAAGGCAGACAAAAATGCTTCTCACCTCCAAGAGTTTTTTATCAAATATGTCTGAGTTTTGGAAACTTTTTCTGTAGAAATCAATTTAGTTAATGCAGCAGTGAAGAAAAATATTCAGAGTTCTTTAAAAAATAATTTATTGCTCCCTGTGGCAATTTAAATCTATTATATACTCAGTTTCCCAGCAGATTGTTAGAACAGGTGATGTTATAAGCTAACTGTTGTGGAAATCTGAAGGGGGAGGAAATGACCTATTCAGGCATAGCTGTTGATATACGGTTTTTTAACTTTTTGTACATACAGCTGCTCTGATGCTTAGTTATATGTGGGCTGGTTCAGATTAACTATAATAGACACCAGGTCTACATTACTGCTCCACTCCTACCTGGTGCACCTGTTCATTGTCTTAAGTCCACAAATATGTGGGTGTATCAATTTAGAGCCCACAAAGATAAATGCTTTCATATTGAATAGCCTGAAAGAGAATCTAAAAACTAACCACCTGACCCACAATTAAGAAGTTTGGTTGATTCTTGTGCAGGCTTTCTTCAAACATTGGGTCCATGCATGGATTTTAGTCATTTCAGAGGCAGAATGGGCAATTGGTTTGATTGGAAAGGGTGTGATCCTATTTTCTTTTCCGTCCCAACCCATGCTAGAGGAAGAGTTTTATGCAAAGTGTATTAAGTATATGCCTAGTGTTTTTGTGGTCTCAGGTGAACCCCCCCCCCCAAAAGATGGGGAAAATTCATTTACCTTTGTTATTTTGTATACTGCCATCATGTGCACAACTTGAACATCTTTTTTGCTTTCTGTCTTTCAGGTTTGTGGAAAATGTTGCCATATATTTCTTCTTCCAGTCAAATATACACAGTTTCTTCAGCTTCTGCTGGGACCTGTTTTCTAGATCATTGACCAGCTTTGTTACTTTCCTATGAATTGGTTCTTGTGTTTCTATATCCTCCTTTAAAATTCAGTGCTGAATTCAAAACTGAAGGGAAGAGGTCACAAGGGGAAAAGAGGTCTTTTTGAAAACAGATGATGTGGTTTGATTGAGACTGATAAAAGGGAGATTGGGTTAGTTGCAAAGCCCAATTAATTTTACAGTTCAGGGAAGTGGATTGGAGGAGTTGTGTAGAAACTACAAGGAGAAATGCCAACAAAATACTGAAGTGGAGAATACTGTAATGTGTTGGCAAAAGTTTGTGAAGGGATTATTCCTAATCTCTTGGAAGGATTTTGCTGTGGGGGGAATTGTTTGGATTGAAAGCAGCACCTATATATATCATTCTGTATTGTGCTTAATTATTTTTGTTTTCTAAACAAATGAACTCTGAGGAGCTATTTTGTACATTTTTTTTATTTTGGAGAGTGCTTTAGGTAAGAAACCTTTTCTCTTCATTTCATTTTCTTTATGAACTTCGATAGCATAATGTTATTTCCTTAATCATATTTGCATCTGTGTTGTGTCTTCATCCTACAGAGCAATTGAATTAAATAGATCTAGGCAAGGGTGAAACACAAAAACCATAAAGGAAGAAAGAAAGAGCATAGATAGTCTTTTTTTAATTTATTGTGTATGAAAAATACAGTTTTACTGTTACTGCTATGGAATTTATGTTCTTATCAATGTCAAATGTTGCCTCTACTTTGCCGTAATTGTAATGAAGCAGTACTGCTCTGAATATTTAGAAGATAAATAGCTGTCTATTTTTTATGTGTCCCTGCTTTTTTTTTTTTTTTAAAGCAACATAATGTAGAGGCCCTCAACCTTTTGGGCACTATGGACCGGTTCTGTTTTTCTGTGGACCGGAGGGGCATGGTTTTGCATGCTGCACGCATCCCATGGATGGGGCTTCACTTGTTTGCATGGACCGGTTGCTGGCATGCCTGGAGACCGTTGATATAGTGGATGATTGATAACTGAACAAAACCAAAGCCTTATGCATGAAATGGATGTGGGAATTAATGTCTGCAGCAGAATAAGCTGACTTTGTAGAAACACCGCTTACGGGGGGCCAAAAGCCCTAATATGCAGGTATATACAAAAGAATGAAGGCTATTGCTATAAGTGCATTGTAAGCCACCCTGAGTCTTCGGAGGAGGGCGGCATATAAATGGAACTAATAAATAAATAAATAAATAAATATTTAAAATATAGGAATAAATCTAATGGTAATTGGAAACATTTTCCGTTTCTCTCGCTATTGACTACTTTTTCTAGAGAAATGGCCTTGATACTACTTTATAATTCCTTGATACAACATTGGATTCAATTTTATTAACCTGGGTCTTTAAATCAGAGGTGGTATTCAGCCTGTTTTTACCGGTTCACGTGAACCATTGACAGAAATTTGGCCAAGGTCGCCAAACTGGTAGAGATGGCTGACTGGTCCCACCCCCGAACTGGTCCCCTGGTTGCTGCTTGCTCACCCCTCCCATGTTTGTCGCCGCCATGTTTTTCGTGCATGCGGATCCCATTGCCTTGCAAGTCCAATGGGATGCGCATGTGCGAAGAACATGGCGGTGATGGCAGCAGCTTTTTCTGTGACCTCTGGTACTTTTAGGTGGCCTGCGGCCAGGTGCTGCAGCCGCAAAGTAGCTCTCAAAGAGACGGCAGCTGGGCTTTTTTGCCAGCTGTTTTCCAGCAGCGCTAGCTGGCTGGGGGCCGCTGAAAACTCCAGTCAGCTTGCCTTCCGGACTGTGGACCAGCCGCCGCAGAAGGTAAGCGGCCTGAATAAAGAGGAGGAGGTGGTGGGGGAGGAAGCAGGGCTAGGGCCAGGGCCGCTAAAGGACGGAAATGGGGGTGACTGGCAAAGAGAAAGCAGGGGTAGATAGGTGGAAATTGCAAAACTTTTCTTACCTTTTTCTGTGGGTGTGGCTAGGTGGGGGGGGGTGTTATGTGACTGGGTGTGGGTGTGAGTGATGTCAAGTCGGTCATGCCCACTCAGACGCATGCCCCCCCATATAACCACGCCCACCAAACTGGTAGTGAAAATTTTTGAAACCCACCACTACTTTAAATGTTTTAATTTAAAATATAAGAAGTTTGGGTTTTGCTTGATATGTTTTTTATTATGTTGCTGGACAGCTTCATACTTTGTTACTTGTAATTAGATTTTAGTTTGCAAAGTGCCCAAAGACTTAACCATTCAAACAATGGCCATATCACTCTTGAATAAGTTACCTGTTCATTTTTTGGAAGCAGTATTGGACATTGGCAGGAACCAGCCAGTAGACTTATAAATGCTTGAAAACAACAATTTCCTTATAACAGAAATTGCCTGGGTGATGTTATTCATTGTACAGTCCCAGAAGAGGAACTGAAGCATCTGAAAATGATGCTGTATTGTCTTATGTCTAATTCTGTACTCTTTCGTCTTCTCCTATCTGTGCTGAGAGGAAACGCACAAAGGAGAGGGAAACTTCTGTACTGATTGTTCAGAACTGGAGGCTTACACAAATATCTTGGAAGTCAAATTTTGTTCAAGAAGGCCAAGGAAAGATTTCATGAGGGAGAGAAGAAGAATAGAGTATACAAGGGAATATTCTTCCACCATCTTTCTCCAAAAGAGGGGCTCTTTTGTAAGGATTTGGATGAAAAATAAATATTTTGCTATTTAATGAGGGAAATGTAAGCAAAAAGCTCTATGCTGGATTCCCAGCAGCCATTGACAGAAGCACTGAGGTTGTGTTTACCCTTCATTTGGCTGCATTGTTTCTCTGCCAGGCGGATGTAGCAAGCGTAGAACAAATGAAATGTATAAAAAGAAGGTATACTAAGCTTCAGCCAAGTCATAAATGGGATAGTAGAAATTACATAATTAATGCTGCTTACTTTATTTCCTGTATGGAATAGATATACTATTTAGTATACTTGAGAGATCCGGATGAAATTTTCATCTCCCTTTCCAACACCAGACATTGAATAATTTCTTTTAATTGGAAGACTTGAGTGCATGGTCGTAAACAGAAACGGGTGCCAAGAACAGGTGAACAGGGGATCTTTTGAATGATATCAGGAAGGGTTACACACATGGATGTATGTGTGTGTATATATGTATATTTGTAAGAAATATACAAATATACTTAAGTTATAAGAAATAAGTGAGTATATTTCTGAACCTTTTAATGTACTGGCATTTTTTTTTATTTTTTATTTTGGTAAACAATAAAGGAGACTGGCATAATAGTAAACACCACATCAGCAGAGAAGTTGTGATGAAGGGAACAAGATCTAATTTTGTTTGCCTTCAATCTTTGCTTGGGGAGTTCTGAACTCTGTAATGTAATTATTCAATCTTGAGGACTTTGTCTCTACCATTGCTATTATAATA
This sequence comes from Masticophis lateralis, assembly GCA_030761175.1. Taxonomy (NCBI): domain Eukaryota; kingdom Metazoa; phylum Chordata; class Lepidosauria; order Squamata; family Colubridae; genus Masticophis; species Masticophis lateralis. The sequence continues at coordinate 84,607,367 of JAUDYJ010000001.1, read as the reverse complement.
GTATATAACTAGTGCTTCCTAAATGAATCATAGTATATTATAAATATAAGGGATTTTCTGCTTCAAAGAATGGTGCTAATAAAAACACCTCTTTTTAGAATATGACAAACAGCATCTGTGAAGAACTTCTAAAACAAATGAAATTCTGATCAAAGACTTGAAAGCCTTGCAAAAAATAAACAAGCTCCTCACAAATCACATTTTTTAAAAAATCAAATATTCCAGTTTAAAGACTTATTTTCCATTTTTAAAAATAACCAAATAGAACTGCTGTATTTCAATAGGCTTCCTACTAAATATTTGTATCTCACGGCAATCTTAATGATAAAATAAGAATCTTAAAGGATTTCTCTTCGAGTCTTGTCTATGCATATATTAAAAAGTGTTGCTGAGGTCTAGACACTACACATCAAGCCCATCCATTCTTAATAGTTGTTTGGTGCTATTGCCAGTTTTCTCAGTTACCTAAAGCTGGGGAGTAGAAGTCCCTGTTTCCCAGGATTAACCTCATTTAAGTATTTTCTAGAAATACTTAAACAGAATACCTAATTTACCATCAGAGAAGTTTGAGAGTATAAAATGCACCTCTGCTTTCTGTCCCATTTCTTCAAATAACTACCTACCTATCTAACTTAAGTCTTCTGTACCAAACAAAAAACTCTGCTCAATAGGCCAAGGAGGAAGAGAGGTGATTTTGTCCACTATAGAGTTGTTTGATCTTGACACCAGTGCTTTTTTGTTGTTGTTGTTGTTATTGGTTAATAATCATATTGAGCATTAACAACAACAACAAAAATGCTCTGGTGTCAAGATCAAACAACTCTATGGTGGACAGATCTATCATATTAATAGATTGGTTGCATCTTTTGAGGCTTCTACAAAATGCTTAATTTTTCAAAGGTGTTACACTGAGAAGACCAAAATGATATTCTTGTAGGATTTATTGTTTCAGATGAAAATAGTTATTTGATATTAATCATTTCCCCCCCTGGCATTCATAGGGAAATACTATTAGAATAAAATGCATAGATATTATCTTCTTTGAAACAATTAAGACAGTCCTGCTGAAAGAATTTTAACTGTTATAATGCATTGTGCTGCTGAGTCATCTAAGAACATAGAAAAATACTTTAGCATACTGTTTAGTTTAATCCAACTGAGACAACTGGAACTATCTTATTTTAGGAACGTCTAATAAGGCCAGGATGGAAGGTTTTAATACTATATGGCAAAATTAGCATTAATATCTTTGGGCCTGGCATGTGGAATTTTTGGAATGGACCTTAGTCTGTCCTGAGGAATGTTGGAATGATGGTGATTAGAAACGGAAGGAGATATATCCATATTCATCAGCAGGCTGGTCTGGCTCCAGGCTTTGATAACTGGCCAATTTTGGATTCTATTTATGAAGAGAGTAACTGCTATTAATGAGATGGTTATTGGGGGATGGGGGTCACAAGGATAAAAATGAAGAACTGAATATGAAATAATTTCTCGTTCGAAAGGATCTTCTGTTCATGAGAGGATGCAGACACTGTATACCGAATGAGCAAATATAGCACTCATTCAATTGCGTTTATCAATTAGAGGGGACCTGTTTTCCTCCTTTCCAGAGGAATTTAATTAAATAATTAATTTCAAAAAATTGTTTACATGTATAGATGACTAATTTCAAGGGAATGTTCCTAAATTTAAGCAAAGTATAGATCTCGCTCATTAATTCTGGAACTAGATTGATTTTCAGTTAAATAATCCAAGTTGAAATTCTTGCTCTGTAAATTGGATTGTGGATTAGGGTCTGCAAGAAAAGCAAGCTTTAGGGCTTTTCTGGTTTTAGTTTTTTATGCAAATTTACCAAATGTTATCCGTTGGCCCTTGAGATATGATCTGTCTAATTTTGCATTAGTCCATTTGTGCTTTTTATTTCTTTTTGCCATTGCTGTTATTGTCTTTCTTTTTTAAAGAATGTCTGCTGTTCTCTTTAGAAAAAAGTTAACTATTTAATTTAATGAACAAATACTTTTAAAATTAAAAAGAATGATTATGCATATTTAAGTTCTGATGGCGCTTAGGAAGAGTTATTGGTTGATTTATGATAAGGTTTCTTTTTCTTTAAGTCTGGTAAGAGGCTGTTTTAGCTGAACAAGTAGGGTACAGTGTTTTGCTGGAATGTCTGGCATTTGAGGGAGAGATGTGCTCTGAACTAGCTAAAGTGTTTTACACAAATTCAGACCATTAAAAATTAACATGCTTTAGTGCAGTGGGAAGAACTGAGAATGCCCTCAAGGAGAAGAAAAACTGCCTTGAGACAAAAACAGTTGGAATTATTGTCAGCACCAGGAAAAGGGCATTGCTTAGAAGAGAGTGTTAGAGTTAGGATTGAGGTGTCACCTGAACAAATGGAGGAAGCAGGCCTGCATGTTTATGAGGCAAATTTCAAACCAGTTCATCCTTTTCACTCTGGCAAGAACTTCTGTAACGTTAGCTAAAGTGAACATCTTCAAGAGGCCATCAGGCTAGAAAGCAGGAGATAGTGAGTTCTAGCCTCACCTTAGGCGTGAAAGCCAGCTGAGTGACTTCAGGCTAGTAACTTAGCCCAGGGTACTTGTTGTGAGGAAAATAGGAAGAGGAAGATGTGTTGGATATGTTTCCGCCTTGAGTTATTTGTAAAAATGATAAAGGCAGGATGCAAATACATAAAATAAGTGGTACCTCATATGACTGTTTTCATTTACTGCCCTCTGTTTCAGAGAAAGATATCATCTATTGAATCTTTCTGCTGATGATTGGGCTGTCTTTACGTTTGTATTTGTTAACACACTGTTCATAGCAAGAAAGGGTACATTTTCATAAAGCTGATACCAGCAAGTTAGTTTGTGTGTGTGTGTAGGATTAGTATTTGTATAGTGTGTATGAATATTTTGAGGTACAGATCAGTTTAGAACTAATCTGATTTCATACTTCCGTTGATGGAATCAATTTTTTTAAAAAAGTATTTCCAAACTGTCAAATTGCAATCAAGCCACCTGCCACAGAGGTACATTTTATGATTTCTAAACTGTAAAAGACACATTCTAAAATACATTCTCTTTCTACTAAAAAAAAGTAATTAAAAGATTGTTATATACTGACAATTATTTTTCCTTCCCTTTTTACTTCTTGTATTTTATTTCTCTATGTAGATTTTACATAAAAATGGACAGATATCCAGCATTAGTGAAATTGCCGAAGAGTATGTGGAGCTCAGCCACGAACCAGAAGTGCTGAAAGAACAGCAAGCAGTTCTTACACTAGAAGGTAAGGAGATGTTTATGGCTACAGGAATGATTGCTAGGAATTCTGGAAAAGATCAAAGGAAATTGGAAGTTCTGATCTTTTTATATAGAAACGGGAGAATATATGTTGATACAGTCCTTTTTGTTCTCCCAAAATAATATGTGCTAAAATTGATATTCTGAAATCCCAATAAAATTCAGATATACAGTTGTAATATTGACATGCAGTGGATGTTTACAGGGGTATGTAAATAGTATAGTGAATTCTATTGCAGTGAACAGAAACATTTGCATACCTGGGGCTATCCAGTTCTTTTTATAGCCCATGTAAGTTACATGCTGGAACATGAATAACCTCCATGACACATAGATCAAGAGGTCTTTAAGGTACAGGAGCCTTGACTGCATACATGCTTGGTACAATGAAGGGTGAAAGGAACAAAACTTTCTTAAACATTCAGAAATATTGCATTATAGAACATAAAGTGTCATTGTTGCTATCGCCCATATAGAATACAGTTGACTCCTCAAAAAACTACTGTCAGCTATTTGGAATAATTTGGACTAGTGAGCCCCTGCTGTAATTTCCCTATTGACATTAAATTAAATTATAAATAGAAGAGCACTGATTCCAAAGGAATGGAAATTAGTTTTGATAGTTCCCACTGCTGAAAGATTTGAAGGGTGAGCTGGAGACAAATCATGTAGAGAAGGCCTGCCTATGTGCTCATTAAGAGTTGACACTACCTTGTCGACACATAATCAAAAAAGAAAAATGGTATTTGCCTGAAAGCTTGATTTTAGACCACACTCTTATTTTGCGCTATCTAGTTGAAAACTATATTTTTAGACTAGGATCTGTGCTATTTGTGGCTTTATTGAGCAGATTCACTTCACAGATGTGTTCCAAGGTAGTTGCACCTCCTTTTTTTTCAAGCTGGCAAGATGCTTAAATCAGAAAACAATTCCTAAATTCAGAAGAGCCCTAATTCTGGCATGTTAGTGAAAACACAGAGAGAAAGACATGAACTACATTTCTTACTTATTGCATTTCTGTAGTTATGTAGTAAAAACATTGATCATCTTTCCACCATAACTGATAAAAATAGTAATATTCAAAAAAATAAATAATAAATGATTGTTTAAAAAAGCAAACTTTTATGAAGAAATTCAGAACACTTAAATCAAAAGTAAATGATGATCTTAGTAGTGTTTGTATTGTTTAGTAGATGCAGTGTTTGTGTTGTTGTTTTTACAGCCTACCACAATTTCTCTTAAGTAGCTAAAATATGAAAATATCCATAGAATGTGGAGAGAAGTGTTCATTATGCCAGAATCTCCCTCTGTGTCTATAAGGAAACCTAAACAAGTAGCATAAAAAAGATCCGAATACATGAATTTTGACAGCAGTTCCTCACTGGTTACAAGAATCATTCACAACTTCAAACAACTTGGCTGCATACGATGTTGCAAGAAAAAAAGAATAACTTGGCAATGTCAATCTAATTGCAGTCTAATAGTCATGCGTAGATTTTTGCCTTTGGGTAGTTCTCCATTTGATCCTTAGTGGTCTCCCTTTCCATTTCATAACTCCCAACTCAAGCTCTTTAAGACTCTTGATTTCCCGGAAATGTTTACACAATGGAATTCTTAAACACAGTTATCCTGTGAACAAGGATGCTTCACTTGATCCAGATTAATTTCAGCTATTCCTCAATCCCAGGATATAGAAGTAAATATATGTTCAGGATCAACATCAAAACTGTCTACTGAGACCTAGAAATGGTCCTGGGAAAAAGTCAAATAAATGCTTACTTGAAAGTTAGATTCAATTTACAAGGAAGAATTATCTCTAGAGAATTTTGATTGGCAGCAACCAAGGTCTAGATACGAGAAGTTTTGGCTTTAAAAACCATCAATATCAAACAGTCTGTGCTGAGATAATACCTGTGAATTGGCCTCTGATCTTGTTGCCAGACTTCTCTTAGTTCTTTGATGTTTGATCCCTGGACAATTTCCAGAATCTGTTTTGGACTCTGACTTAATTGCTCTTGGCTGTTTTTAATGGTGTTTTATGGCTTGTCTCCCAACTTTATCTTCAACAGTTTATTGAGTTTTTCAGTTTTGTTGCCTGGTCGCTTTTGGGGAGAAAAAACATGTTTCTGAAATAATCTCTGACAGTTTTATTGTTATAAAAGATATAATGAATTCCTGAGGGATACTGGACAAGGTGACATTACCATGAAAATTAAGTTTTGTGGTAGGTTAATTCCAGTTCTTCAACACTAGCTCCTATTTTTTTAATTTCCTCATGCCTAAAAATGCCTGTGGTCTCAATAAATGCTCCATACCCCCAGATGTCTAGAAAACAAGAAAATAATAAACTGGTGAGCTTGTATCTGGAGTTTGTTTTCTGTGCATGTGTGTGTTTTTTCTGGGGAGGGGTTGAAGTAGGTATGGGAGCTGTTTTATTTACTTTTGCATGGTGTGTGTTTCATCAGACTTCTTTCTGTTTTGATTTAACTGTAGGGCGTTGTTTTGCTTGGTAAGTGTTTGTTTCTGTAGATCCCGTTGTCAATTTCCTTTTCGTGTTTGTGGAGCAAAAAAAAGTGGTTTGTCAGTTTGGATTCAGATCTGTCCCCCACTTCGCAGCCACTGCTTTTTATTTTTATTGCTTTATTAAATTTGTTTGCTGCCCATCTCCCCATAAGATTATTTTTCCTGTATCACTTGGACTTGGAATGAAGTGTTTGACTGAGACCACAGCTTAGTTTAGAATTGGATCTCAATATAAAGATGATCTTCTCAGTTGAAGAAGACTTGTAAAGTACCTTCTGGCATATTTTAGGCTTGACTCCAAGCCAATAACTAATTTCTTTTAGTTTTGATTTTAAGTTGTACTGGATTCATGTCTTTTATTTTTTTTATTTGTTTAGAATTTTTGCTCACATTCTACTTTTAAATTATTTTTAATGTTTCAGTACTTTCTATTTTAGCCAGATAACTGTGATTATTAATTAGAACTAGGATGATGTAGAGGTGTACCTAGTTTTATTATACAAATGGAAGGTTTGTGGCAACCCTGCATTGAGCAAGACTATCCATGCCAATTCCCCCTCCCCAAAAATGTGTGTGCAATGTGCTTTATTGCAATACTTGGCTTTATTGCAGTGATTTGTAACTGAACCTGCAATATCTCCCAGGGCCTATACCAACGATTTCACAACAGGCTCAAACACTGTTTTTTTTTTTAATTAATTAAAAAATAACAGAAAAAGAAAAAACAAGAAAATTACAATGCAAATGCATACATTCTCAAAGGAAAGAAATGTATAAAAATGCCTTGAGAAAAATGAAAAAAGAAGAAAGTATAATGTAAATTCTTGGGGATGAAAATAAGTTTAACAGTGAAATGCTGCCCTCTGCTGTTTATTTTGTTAATAAAGTACAGTAGGTGTTTGTTTTATGTGGTTTTGTAGAAATATACATTAAAATGTAAAATATTAAAATATAGACTGGGTTAGTCTGTGGTATATGACTTACCTCTTGAATATGTTATCAATTCTAAGGCTAGTTACTGTGTTTTGCTCCTTTTGCTATATTTACGGTGTTCCTTGATTTTCATTACTAGAATTTGTAGATCATGTTCATTTTCAACTGTCAGAGCAGTCAGCAGCATACTACAGGTTTATTCCTCCAGCTGTGAAATCATGTTAATTTTCTTTCAATGCGGCTTCCTTCAATAAAGTTTTAATAAATAAGGACAAAGTATACAGCCTTCTCTCCTTTGCTGGCATGGAACCCATTTGTTTCACCATCTTCTGTAGGTACTGTTGATTTTGTATCCTATGTGTAGGTCTCTTGTAAAGACAGTGGAATTTTCTGGGATTTCCTTTTTCCTGAGGACATTTCTGCAACTTCACATGGTTATCATAATTGAAGGAAGCCTTTTCTTAATATGTGACTACTTTTTGGTATTTGTCTATGGAGATTCTTAGTCATCATGGTTGTCCCAAAGATGCTTTTCCAAGAGGCAACTGGACTTTCTGGTTTTTCTTCGAAGACGTTTAGCTTCTCATCAGAAGAAGCTTTTTCAGCTTTGATTGGATGGTGGGGAATGGAATGATGTATACTCCTAGCAGACAGCTAGTCATTTGCATTCTTTTAGAGAGCTGTTGAGGCCACCTGGAGGTTTATCTGTGTCATCAGGGTATTTGTTGGCTCTCTCAGTTATCTCTTTTTGGTATTTGTTGGCTAAGTTATCTGACAACTATAAGTAGTATTGTCTCAATAACATGCAAATATGTGACACCTCTATATCTAAACATTATTTTGCTAGCATGTAAAGAATAATCTTCACGCTCTGTTAAATCTCTTCTTTGTATTGCTATTTAGATTGAAGCCCTTCCAATCTTTTGGCCACTGCATTGTTCTCCAAATTTAAAAAGCATAGCTTGATCAGAATCTTTACTGATTTATATTTCTGTAAAAATTCCATCAATTTCTTGTAGCCTTTCAGTTTGATAATGACAGGAGTGCTGATCTAACTTCATTTTCTAGTTATTACAAATACAGAATGCCTTCTAAAGTATCTCAGATATTAACATCTCTAATGAACTCTTACCCTTATACTCCTACCTTTGTTTTATCATCTCTGAATGATTTAATATCTATCCATTGATGTTCTTTAGCATACATATTCGAGGTTGAGCAACTTTTTATTGCAGAAATCTTTTGGAAAATTTTCCTCATTCCCCCCCCCCATGCTTTTTCATCTTTGATAGCTGTTGAGATATCATAGCAATACTGTTTCTTGTCTGTTCTAACGAGTCTCTGAAATTCTTTTTAAGTTCCTTCCTGTGATCTTTGGGTGTTTTTGGCTTTGGTTTCTCTTCATGACAATTTCCACTATTTGTTCTTATGTCCAATTTGATTTTTCTATTCCTACATCGTTAGCAGCCTCTTTTCATATTAATCTTAAGAACTTCCTTAAGCTCATTCCACAGTTCCTCTGATTCCCAATCAAGGAGGTTCAGGACTTCAAAACATTTTTTGATGTTCCCCTTGAAAATGACAGGGATATATGTTTAAAATCATACCATGGAAACTGGCTGACTTTCTTCTGCTTTATCTTGACTTGGAATTTGAACACGAGCAGTTTGTGAACACATCCCACATTCAGCCTTTAGCTACATCTTTGTGTTATAACTGAATTATTCCCCTCCTTTTATCAATACTAATTTCTATGGAGTCATTTGGGTGATGTACATTTATAGAGCTGTTGGTTTAGTTGTTTGAAGACTCTGTTAGCCATGAAAATATTATTGCATTGGCAGAAACTGACATCATTCTTCTGCTTCGTTTGTTTCCTAGGCCAAACAAGACCAACTCGGGAATTAGGATTTGTTATATGAAACACATGATCTCCTGCTAGAGCAATAGGTTACTGTTTGGTTTGGTTTTTTCTTTCCTTTCCTTTCCTTTCCTTTCCTTTCCTTTCCTTTCCTTTCCTTTCCTTTCCTTTCCTTTCCTTTTTCTCTTACAAGTATTCCTGGGCTTCTTTTTAGTGTGCCAGCCCTCTTGGCCTTTACTTAATGCTACCACCATGAGTTTTCAGTGCCTGCATTCATAATTAGAAACTTTTATCAAGGAACATCAAGCTTCCTTCTTCTTTTTTTTTTTCCTAATGGCATTTTTCCTTAGGTGAGCAATTGGTATTTAAACTTGTGTATCTGCCCAAATGATTCTAATAGTTGGTTGTCTCTTTATTAATGTATTTTAGTTCCAATTCAATTATGTTTAACTATGTCTAATTATAATTCTATTTTTCCTATTAGTTTTATTATTCGAAGCCTTGAGTTTTTCTAAAGAGGTAAAAGATAAAAGCAATAAATAAACTGGTAAATTTCTACTTAGGTTTGCATTCAGCTCATCCCCAATAATTTTCATTTATTCAGATCAGATGGAGCACACACTTAATTCAGCTAGCAAAAATTTAACCTGCTGTTTATTAGGTATCGGCAGTTTATCAACAGTTAACTGGCAAAAGGGGCAAAAAATGGTTAAAGCAGAGAAAGAGACAGAAAGATGAACAATAGACAAAATAAAAAGGGCAGAGCACATAGTATCAATAATTTACATTTCATATATCTATCTATCAATATATCTATATTGAAAGGCACCAAACTTTAAAAAGCCACTGGGAGACTGCTGTGGTTAATTAGCACGAACAGTCTGAAAGGAAGTGGCCTTTGACTGTGTCTGATTTAATCCTTTTATGTACAGAAGAACTGCTGAAAAGAGATGGGAAGTAGGACATCAGATAATCCCTTTTCCATTCTGAACCATGAAGGTAACAATTTGGCGGATGGGAATGATGTGTCCAACACAAAATAGGAAAATCAGTGTATAAAAGGAAAAGAGAGTATGAGGCTAAGCATAGCTTCAAATTTTTCAGCCACATGATGACTGAACCAGATTAAAATATGAAATGTGTTTCAGTATTTAGATCCTATTCTCATTAACACTAATCTAAATAGAAAGCAGCTCACTAAAAAGGTTATATTTTTAACTTCAAACTATGCTTGCATTTTAAAATTCTTACATATATATATAATTTCCTGATTATTCCTTGAAAATATACAATTTATGAAGCAGAGAAGGGAAAGTGAGGTTTCTTAAGCAAATTTCCCTTCATATAGACCAGTGATGGCTAAACTTTTTGCCATAGCATGCCAAAAGCGAGGGGAGCATGGTGGGGTCACACGCACACATGCCCACATCCATAATTCTATGCACCCTCCCCCCCATGCTTTTGGCAAGCAATGGCCTGGTTGGCCCATTTTTTGGTCTCCCCAGGCTCCAGAGCCTTTCTAGGAGCCTGGGGAGGGAAAAAATGGCCTTCCCTACCCCCCAGAGGCCCTCTGGAGGCCGGAAACAGTGTGTTTCCTGACTTCTGGTGGGCCCAGAAGGCCCAAAAATCAGCTTGGTGGTGCACACATGTGTGCCGGAGCTGAGCTCGCGTGCCCACCGATATGGCTCTGCGTGCCACCTGTGGCACCTGTGCCATAGGTTCACCATCTCGGATATAGACATATCCATGCACTATTTGTCTTCAGACAGCGCTGGCTTTTCGGCTTCGAAATGGGAGATGAGCACTGCGCCTAGAGTTGGGAACAACTAGCACATATGTGCGAGGGGAACATATTTACCTTTTTATGCACTATTTGAGTAAAGTTTTGTATCTCGTTTTTGCCTTGATTATTAACCCTATCATAGTTACTGGATTTGCCAATTTAGTTATTTGTGTCTTGAAAACATCTGTAAAAGCTGACCTGGAACGAGACCTTTTTTTTCCCCCAGAAGACATTTGAACAGGGCTGTGGAGTCGGGAGAATTGGGACATATAAACTTCCATTTTTTAAAATTCCAATCTAAATTTAGTAGGAGGCGGAGTTGGTGCATTGTTTGCCGACTCCGACTCTGACTCCAGTACCCAAAATTTACTCCGACTCTGGCTCCGACTCCACAGCCCTACATTTGAAATGTAGAGTATTTGCTAATGATATTTCAATATCAACAATTTGTAATGTCTCCAAATCACTTTTACATGTGCTATGTTCACCTAGCACCTGTTTTCATTACTGATATATCACCATGGCCAGAGCTGTATTCAAGTGGAAATGCTCACAGTCAAGATGTTTCATCACATTGTACAATAAAGTAGTAGTAGTAGTAGTTATTATTAGTATTAAAAAAATAGACCCTATTTATTGAAAGATCTTTGAAGATGATTTGCAAAACTTGCAGTGCTGGGAATTAGAAATGAAGCACCACAAAAGCTTTTAAAAGGGATTCAGTTCAGGTAACAGAATAGATGCTGGTCTTCAGTAAAAACAAGATGCCAGGCACTTTTGTTTTCACTAAAAAACATAGGGATCAGTGGCTTAATAATAAAATATTGACCAACTGAGTATGTGTATTAAAAACTCTTTGAATTGTTAGTTCCATTTTCAATTCTCCTAAAGGTTAATTTATAGCAGGGGTGTCAAACTTGATTTCATTGAGGGCCGCATCAGGATTGTGTTTGAACTCAGGGGACTGGGGTGGGAGTGGCCAGGGTGCGCATGGCCAGTTCAACATCACTTGTGTCGGGGGGCAGAGTGCTCTGCCAGCAAAAATGGGCTTCCAAGCTTCGTTTCCAGCTCTGATGGCTCCTTCAACCCTCTGCCAGCGAAAACAGGAGTTCAGGAAGCCCTTGTGAGCTCCACTTCTGGCTGCAATGGCATCCTACAAACCGTTTTCGATGGCAGAGGCACCACATGCCGGTCCTTCGCTGTCTCCAGGGTGGCCCTGTGGGCCAGATCTATGCATCTTGCAGGTTGAATCCAGCCTGCAGGCCTTGAGTTTGACACCCCTGATTTATTCCCCTTCATAAATCATACATAAATGTCTGGACTTGGAAGCCAGCTGTGCTGATGGGCAAACTACCATATATTACGATTTTAGTATGGTTTGTTCATGTTTGTTCATAATGAAATATATCTAATATAAAACAAAACAATTCAGTTATAATTTAATTGCTAGAATGCTTTCAGCATTCACACACACACACGGGTGAAATCCAGCAGGCTCTGACAGGTTCTGGAGAATTGGTAGCGGAAATTTTGAGTAGTTCGGAGAACCGGCAAATATCACCTCTGGCTGGCCCCAGAGTGGGATGGGAATGAAAATTTTGCAGTATCCTTCCCCTGTCACGCCCACCAAGCCACGCCCACAGAACCAGATTTCATCACTGCACACACACATATATATTATATTCAAAGTAAAACTGAATTTCTTATAATTGATATATTTAAAATGTTTCTGCTTAATCTGAATGATATTCTAAATTAGACCTATGGTGATTTCACAGACAACGATATTTTAATTATGCAAGTTGAAATATAGGATTACAGAAATATTTTGAAAATGTTTTAGATATACATGTCTGAAAATTCCTCATGGTATCCAGCATGACTGATTTTAGAGGAATGTGGGTTTTTGGCAACAGTCCAGCACATGCTGCATAGGTTTGTTCATTCAAATGTTAAAGCCTGTAGAGATTTAATTTTCTAAATTAAAATAAAATGGTATTTTATTTGTAACTGAGCATACAGTAACATTTTATACTGTTTTTTATAGCATTTTAAAAACATGTTACTGAGTGTAGTAACTCCGTTCACCTGTCATTCTGGCCCACAGCTACGGATTATGGGATTTGTTCCCCAGCAACCTTAGACTTGGAATATAACCGGAATTGTATACAAAACATGCATAGCATTTCCAGGATATTAATAATGTGTTCAATAAGTAGGCATTCAAAAATTGTATGTCATACTACAATTTGAACACTTTTGGACAACTGCACAACGAGTTAATGAGTTGTGCCACTGGCTTACGTCTGACATTGCACAACTTCACAGTCTCATTATACACACAAAATAGAGCCCATTCCTACACACTAAGACAGTGCATTCTTTGAAAATGATTTGGAAGAAGTACTTCAGCCCTTGCACAGTCACCTTTCTGTTGTCCGTTAAAGTACACCCTCTTTTTTCCATATAAGCCTGAAAAGAAGCATTTTAATTCCTTTAAAAATTACATCACAAGTTGCTTTGACTTGCACAAGTTCTGAAGCTCTTATTATGAATCATTTTTGAAGTGTGCATAAACATAACACGTAGCTTGCATTAAAATCCAAGGAAATTATTAAAACATATTCCTAAAATTTGGAATAAGGATGAAGAATTGCAGTGTCAAAACTTGAAAAATAATATAGTTTATCCATATTTCCAATATATCCTCTTCAAAATCATTTGTATTTGCACTTCCCACATACATATATATTACATCTTTCTAAATATCCATATTTTTGTTATAGGTTCCATCAATGACACTCTGCTTTTTCTCCTAAAACGTATAATCAGTTAAGAAGCTGATTCTTCTCAAAACCTTTTTAGACAAAGACAATTTTGTACTACAAAACTCTTTCTAGCTTAGTTCTGAACACTATATGTCTTAAAAACATAATCTGAATTTCACTTCTTTAGAAAGGATGAGACTTAGCTAAGGAAATTATGAGGTAATAAGCGTTCAAGAAAAAATGGTAAGCAAACAAAACATCTGGATTGAAATTTTCTTTGAGATTAATATCTATTGCTGTTTTTTCTATTATAAACACAAAATTTATCACTTCAAAAATTAAGTGAGACTTAAATCCACTTATACATTATCTTTCATACATTTGCAACAGACAGTTACAACATGATCAGAACCTACATCTAGGAAATTTATTGGTTAACAAAATAAGGGATGATTACACTTCTGTAATGTAATGTTAATAATTAAAGATAATAATGATGCTTCTAACTCTTTATCATCTTTAAATATCTCTTACAGTTGGTGAAACAAAAGCTGCAAATTTAATTCTGGAAGAGGAATCCACTGAAAACATCAAGACCAGCCCACCAGAATTAAATGACAAGTCAAATGAAGATGAGGTACAGAAGGACACAGAAGATGCTAATAAACAGCTGGAATCAGAAGAAAAAGAAGATCAACCTAGTGTATCTCCATCAAATGATGTTGGATTTAAAAAAGTTTTTAAACTAGTTGGATTCAAATTTACAGTTAAGAAGGATAAAACAGAAAAAGCTGAACCTGTTCAGCTATTGGATGTAAAGCCAGAGGTTGCAGAAGGATCAAGTGATGTTGCTGGAGACTATAAGCAATTCAAGACAGAGACAGTGGGAGAAGCCACAGAAAGTGAAATCACTGCCTCTGTAGAGAAGACTGAGGAAGAAACTCAGGCTGAGGAGATGGAACGAGAAACCTCCTCTGAGAAAGTAACAGAAAGCCCTGTTGACGCAGAAAGCAAAGAGGCAGAAATTAAAAACAATGGAATTAAATCTCCAGAGTCTCCAGTAAGCCCATTAAACAATGAAACTGCATCACCTCTAAGAAAGTTTTTTACTCAGAGTTGGGCTGGGTTTAGGAAAAGGACAAGCTTCAGAAAATCTAAAGAAGAAGTGCAATCTGAAAAAGAAAAACAAGAACAGGAAACGGAGAAAGATGTGACAACAGAAGTAATAATTGTTGAAGAAGAATTAGAAAAAGAAAAACTGACACCAGAAAAAGATAGGGCAGAAGTTTCTTGCCATGCCAGTGATGAAAAAATGGAAAGTGAGAAAGAGAGAAAAGAAGAAACAAAAATGGTTGAAGTTCCAACAGAAACTGATCTGAAAGAAGCTGCCACTCCCAGTGAGCAACTATCAGCAGGAGAACCTGATAAAAATATAAAGAAAGACGTTTCTTTTGAAACCAGTGACAAAAAAATGGAAGGTGAGAAAAAAAGGAAAGAAGAAACAAAAATGGTCGAAGTTCCAACAGAAACTGATCTGAAAGAGGCTGCTACTCCCAGCAAGCAACCATCAGCAGAAGAACTGGCTGAAAATATAAATAAAGACATTTCTTTTGAAGCCAGTGATGAAAAAATGGAAAGCGAGAAAGAGAGGAAAGTCTCATCAGAAATCGATCTGAAAGAAGCTCCTCCTCCCAAGGAGCGACCACCAGCAGAAGAACTGGCTGAAAATATAAAAGAAATGGATATAATCTTGGAAGGGGAAACTGACCTGGAGTCCAAGGAAAAATTGGAACATGTGCAAAAAAGTCTAATGGGCATAGAGCAAAGTATTGTTGCATTGCATGAATCAAAAACAGAACGGTTACATGAAGTATTTGAAGAAAAAATAAACCAACTGGATTCACTGTCTCCAGTAGCAATAGCAAAGCCTGAGGAACCTTCTGAAATAATAGAAGAAAAATCAGAACCAAAGGCTCCTCTGGCCACAGAGATTTTTGATGAAAAACCTAGTGAGATAAGTATTGATGTTAGAGCTGTTGTGACAGAAGAAGAACCCCAAATAACTAAAAAAGAACAACTAGTTCTTGAACAGTTAGTGGAAACAAACAATGACTTTCATAAAGATCAGCCCATCGTCGAACAGTTAAAAGTCACAGAAACAGTTCTTGAAATAGCGAAGGAACACTTCAGCCAAACCGATCCAAGCAGTCTTGATGCAGCAGCAGACAAACCTCCAGAAGGCATAATAACAAGTGAGGTAGAATTGCTGTCATCTCAAGAAAAAGCCAAGATGCAAGGCAGCCCTTTAAAAAAGCTTTTCACGGGTCCCGGCTTAAAGAAATTGTCAAGAAAGAAACGTAAAGGAAAGAAAGAAGCTAAATCAGAGGAAGCAGCAGAAGAAGCACAGCAGTTGTCTGATACTGCAGAAAGTCCAGATGACCCAAGGGGAGAGAGTTCTGCTTCTTCTCCGGAAGAAATAACAGAATCCATAGAAAAGTCTTCCGATGCTGCACAGATTCCTGAAGCTGAAGAAGGGTTTCCTTCAGATGCAGAGAAGAAAAGAGAAAGTGTTACACCTTGGGCATCTTTTAAAAAAATGGTGACTCCTAAGAAACGGGTTAGGAGACTTTCTGAAGGTGACAGAGAAGAAGAACTTGAAAAGACAACCGAAAGTGTACCAAATGATGAACAGGAAGATATTAAAGAAAATGGTGAGGAACAAAAAATAGAAAAATGTACAGATGAGCCCAGGAAAAAAGTTGATACTTCTGTATCATGGGAAGCTTTGATCTGTGTAGGCTCATCAAAGAGAAGAAGCAGAAAATCTTCATCTTCTGATGAAGAAACCGGACAAAGACTTCCTCAAGATGAACAAAAATTAGATGAGAGTGCACCAAATAAAGAAGCAGTACACGATACCATCTTTACTAACTCAAATGAAAGTGATCAAGGACAAGGAAGTTCTTCGCCAGAACAAGCAGGAAGCCCATCTGAAACAGAGGGAATTTCAACATGGGAATCTTTTAAAAGACTAGTAACTCCAAGAAGAAAATCTAAAACAAGGATGGAAGAGAAAAATGATGAACCCATCACAGTTTCAAGTTTAGAACATGCTACCTTAGATGGGGATACTGGAAAAGAAGAATCCTGGGTTTCATTTAAAAAATTAATGCCTGGTCGTAGGAAGAAAAAGTCTGATGGAATACCAGAACATGCTCCTGTTCTAGAAGCTGGAGAAGAAATAACAGGAACAAACGAAGAGGACTTTGATGTTCCAGCTGTGGTTCCTTTATCAGAGTATGATGCTGCTGAGCAAGAGAAATTTGAAGCTCAAAAAGCAGAGCAAGACGATATGGATAAGGAAATTCCAAGTCAAAATATAGAAAAGTCAGAAAGTACATCAATAACTCGGCAGGTCACTGAAGGATTAGTTCATGCAGTTGCTGTCTCAGTGCTAGAAGGTGAGAGAGCAATTATAAGTATTGAAGAAAGGTCCCCATCTTGGATACCAGCTGCTGTGACCATATCCACTGAACGTGTGAATGATGATGAGGAACAGTCTGAGCAGATTTTTGGAACTGGAATTGTTGAAGAAACGGCAGAGGTTACTAAACTTGTGCCACAAATGAGAAAGGATATTAGTGGTGATAGTATAATTGGAGACCTGGAGTTAACCTCAGAAGCAGTTACAGCTAGGGAAGAAGCTTCAATCATTGAAGAGACAACTGAAGTGTCTTGTGCTAAAGAAACAACTGATATGTCTTGTGCCGAAGAGACAACTGAAATGATTTCAGCAGTTTCAAGGCTAACTGAGTCTCCTGATACTACAGAAATAGCTACACCAGTGCAGGAGATCGAGGAAAATGAGCAAGACCTGGAAGAATTAAATAAACAAACACAGGAAATGTTGCAAATTGTTGCTGAAAGAATTAAGTTGTCTGATGAAAAGGGGATTAGTGTGAGTCTGACAGAAGTAACCATTCAGCCATTGTCGGCTAAAGAAGAACCTGAGCAAAAGCTGATAACTTTGGAAGGAACCCCGTCTACTGAATTTCCAAAAGATGTTTGGCTTGAAACAATAGAGTCCCGGGCTTACAAAATTGTGCAGATAATAATCCAGAATGCAATTGCCCAATTTCAGCAAGAGTCCATGGTTCTTTCAAAGCAAGAGAGTCAAACTGCAATTCTGTACCCTGATCCTGATAAACTGGCATTTTATGAACAAATACATTCAGTGCTAGAAGAATCTGCAGGAAGATACACCAGAGAAGGTGCACTCCAGATGGGCGCATCTCGATCCCATCCAGAAATGGAGGCGCCAAAATCTTCATTTGATGTAGAAACTAAGGAAAAACTGATGTCTCCAGAAGGAATTCCCTCTATTGAATTACCAGAAGAACTTCAACCTCAAACAATAGTGTCTCAGGCTTACAAAATTGTGCAGATAATAATCCAGAAAGCAGTTGCTCAGTTTCAACAAGAGTCCATGACTCTTTTAAAGCAGAAGAGTGAAATGGCAGTTCAGTGTCCTGATCTGGACACAATGGCATTTTCAGAGAAAATAGATTCAGTGCTAGAAGAATTAGCAGGAAAATACACCAGAGAAGGTGCACTCCAGATGGGTGCATCTGGATCTGCTCCAGAAATGGAGCTGCCAAAATCTTCATCTGATGAAGAAATTGAACAAAAGCTGATGACTTCAGGAGGAGTCTTAACATCTACTGAATTTCCAAAAGATGTTCAGCCTGAAACAACAGAGTCTCAGGCTTACAAAATTGCACAGATCATAATTGAGAATGCAGTTAGTCAACTACAACAAGAGTTCATGTCTCTTTTAAAGAAGAAGAGTGAGACTGCAGTTTTGTACCTTGATCTTGATAAAGTGGCATCTTCTGAGAAAATAGATTCAGTACTAGAAGAACCAGCAGGAAGATGCACCAGAGATGGTGCACTCCAGGTAGCTACATTTGGATCCCCTTCAGAAATGGAGCTGCTACCATCTTCATCAGAAAAAACTGAGGAAAAGGTGATGACTTCAGAAGGAATCTCAACATCTACTGACTTTCCAAAAGGTGTTCAGCCTGAAACAACAGAGTCTCAGGCTTACAAAATTGCACAGATAATAATCCAGTATGCACTTGCCCAGTTTCAACATGAGTCCATGGCTCTTTCAAAGCAGAAAACAGAAACTGCAGTTCTGTATCCTGATCCTGATAAAGTGGCATTTTCAGAGAAAATAGGTTCAGTGCTAGAAGAATCAGCAGGAAGACGCACCAGAGAAAGTGTACTCCAGATCGGTTCATCAGGATCCCCTCCAGAAATGGAGTTGCCAACATCTTCACCTGTTGAAGAAGCTGAGCAAAAGGTGATAACTTTAGAAGGAATCCCCTCTACTGAATTTCCAAAAGATGTTCAGCCTGAAAAAATCAAATCTCAGACTTTAAAAATGACACAGGAAATGAGTGCAGCTGCTCAATTTCAACAAGAGCCCATGGCTTTTTCAAAGCAGAAGAGTGAAACCGCAGTTCTGTATCCTGATCCTGATGCAGTGGACTTTTCAAAAGAGATAGATTCGGCGCTAGAACAATCACTAGAGAAATGCACCAGAGACAGTGCACTCCAGATGAGTACATCTGGCTCCCCTCCAGAAATGGAGCTGCCAAAATCTTCATCAGAAGAAGAAACTGAGGAAAAGGTGACAATGACATCAGAAGGAATACCCTCTGCTGAATTTACAGAAGAATCAAAAGGAAGATGCACCATAGAAGATTCACTCCAGACTGGTACACGTGGATCTCCTTCAGAAATGGAGCTGCTACCATCTTCATCAGAAGAAACTGAGGAAAAGGTGATGACTTCAGAAAGAATCTCAACATCTACTGACTTTCCAAAAGGTGTTCAGCCTGAAACAACAGAGTCTCAGGCTTACAAAATTGCACAGATAATAATCCAGTATGCACTTGCCCAGTTTCAACACGAGTCTGTGGCTCTTTCAAAGCAGAAAAGAGAAACTGCAGTTCTGTATCCTGATCCTGATAAAGTGGCAGAGAAAATAGATTCAATGCTAGAAGAATCAGCAGAAAGTAGCACCAGAGAAAGTGTACTCCAGATAGGTTCATCTGGATTACATCCAGAAATGGAGTTGCCAATATCTTCAGCCGATGAAACTGAGGAAAATGTGATGACTTCAAAAGGAATCCCCTCTACTGAATTTCCAAAAGAGGTTCAACCTGAAACTACAGAGTCTCAGGCTTACAAAATTGCACAGATAATAATCCAGAATGCAGTTGCTCAATTTCAACAAGAGTCCATAGCTCCAAAGCAGAAGAGTGAAACTGCAGTTCTATATCATGATCCTGATGCAGTGACATTTTCAGAGAAAATAGATTTGGCACTAGAAGAATCACCAGGGAAATGCACCAGAGGAGATGCACTCTGGGCAGGTGCATCTAGATCCCCTCCAGAAATGGAGTTGCCAACCTCTTCACTTGATGAAGAAACTGAGGAAAAAGTGATGATGACTTCAGAAAGAATCTCCTCTGCTGAATTTCCAAAAACTGTTGAGTTTGAAGCAATAGAATCTCAGGCTTACAAAATTGTGCATACAATAATCCAGAATGCAGTTGCTCAGTTTCAACAAGAGTCCACAGCTCTTTCAAAGCAGAAATGTGATACTGTAGTTATGTACCCTGATCCTGATGCACTGGCATTTTCAAAAAAAATAGACTCCATGCTAGAAGAAGCATCAGGAAAACGCACCAGAGAAAGTGCACTCCAAACAACTACATCTGGATCCCCTTCAGAAATGGAGGTGCCAACATCTTCAGCTGATAAAGCAATTGAGGAAGAGGTGATGACTTCAGAAAGAATTCCCTTTACTGAATTTCGGAAAGATGTTCTGCCTGAAACAATAGAATCTCGGGCTTATAAACTTGTGCAGATAATAATCCAGAATGCAATTGCTCAGTTTAAACAAGAATCCATGGCTCTTTCTAAGCAGAAGAGTGAAACTGTAATTATGTATCCTGATCCTAATGAAATGGCATTTTCAGAAAAAATAGATTCAGTGCTAGAAGAATCACCAGGGAAAAGCACCAGAGATGGTGCATTTCAGACAGATGCATCTGGATCCCCTCCAGAAATGAAGCTGCCAAAATTTTCATCTGAAGAACAAACTGAGGAAAAGGTGATGCCTGCAGAAAGCATCCCCTCTACTGAATTTCCAGAAGAATCAGGAGGAAGATGCATCACAGAAGGTGCACTCCAGATGGGTACATCTGGATCCCCTCCAGAAATGGATCTGCCAAAATTTTCATCTGAAGAAGAAACTGAGGAAAAGATTATGACTTCAGAGGGCATCCCCTGTACTGACTTTTCAGAAGAATCAGAAGGAAAATACACTAGAGAAGGTGCACTCCAGATGATTACATCTGGATCCCCTCCAGAAATAGAGCTGCCAAAATCTTCATCAGAAGTAGAAACTGAGGAAAAGGTGATGATGACTTCAGAAGAAATACCCTCTGCTGAATTTCCAGAAGAATCAGAAGGAAAATGCACCAGAGAAGGAGCGTTCCAGACAGGCTCATCCAGATCCCCTCCAGAAATGGAGCTGCCAAAGTCTTCATCTGAAGAACAAACTGAGGAAAAGGTGATGACTTCAGAATGTATCCCCTCTACTGAATTTCCAGAAGAATCAGAAGGAAAATGCACCAGAGAAAGTGCACTCCAGATGGATACATCTGGATCCCCTCCAGAAATGAAGCTGCCAAAATTTTCATCTGAAGAACAAACTGAGGAAAAGGTGATGCCTGCAGAAAGCATCCCCTCTACTGAATTTCCAGAAGAATCAGAAGGAAAATGCACCAGAGAAAGTGCACTCCAGATGGATACATCTGGATCTCCTCCAGAAATGGAGCTGCCAAAATCTTCATCTGAAGAACAAACTGAGGAAAAGGTGATGACTTCAGAATGCATCCCCTCTACTGAATTTCCAGAAGAATCAGAAGGAAAATGCACCAGAGAAAGTGCACTCCAGATGGATACATCTGGATCTCCTCCAGAAATGGAGCTGCCAAAATCTACATCAGAAGTAGAAACTGACAAAACGGTGATTATGACTTCAGAAGAAATACCCTCTGATGAATTTGCAGAAGAATCAGCAGAAAGATGCACCAGAGAAGATTCACTCCAGACAGGTATATCTCAATCACCTCCAGAAATGGAGCTGCATCCATCTTCATCTCAGGAAGAAGCTGAGCAAAAGGTAATGAGTTCAGAACGAGTCCCGACCTCTACTGAATTTCCAAAATATGTTCAGCCTGACACAGCCATTTCTCCTTTAAAGCAGAAGAGTGAACTCTGTCTAACGGGTTTAAATGAATTCGGAATTCAGGAAGTTTTACAAGTTAGTCAGCAAGTTTCTCTGGCAGAAGAGAAAAATCATGAAATTCAGCCAACAACTGTAAATGCAGAAACAGAAGAAGCCATTGAAGTAGCAAAAGAAACGCCTTCATGTTCTATAGTATCTGAAGATAGAGAAAAATGGAATTTCGGAAAGACAGATGCTGATCTTGATACTGTGAAAGAGAATGTAAATGAAACAGAAAGTAAGAAATATGATTCAAAGCCTCAATTAAAAGCGGATGTAGTTGTTTCAACAGAGACTGAAAACATCATGCTAGGAAGTATTGTCTCAGGAGATCATCCAGTAGGATCTCTTGAAACAGAACATTCAGCAATAAAAGATTTAGAAATTGGGCTTATAGATGAAAACCAAGAAAAGTTAATAGAACATCAGACTCAGAGGAAGAGAAAAGAATATTACAGCCAATCAACAGAATTTTCTGAGATGCCTAAAGAGGAAGACACCACATCTGGTGACAGTCCTCAGCTTCAGACAAAACTTGGCAAATTCTGAGGTTTTATGTAAGTGTTTAAAATAATTCATCTGCAATAGTTTAAATAAGAAATAATTAGCTATTTTCAGATTTTATCAACAAGATAAAGTACTATATATTTATATACTTTGGTTTTGAAAACAATACATAGTTGCTAAATTATACTAAAAAAACTGATTTAAAATGGAGAAGAAATCAATGCCTAAGATAGTATTTTGGATTTCTGCTTGAGGGACTTGTTTTAATTTCAGTAAATAAGATTTGCCAGAGTTAGTTGAGGAGGGAGACTTCAGCATAGTTTTTCCCAACTTGTTCTCCAAAAGCGTTGCATGGCCATTGTTTCACCTTCCCTGCTGCTGTAACTAAAGGCCTTCCAGACTAAGAAATTGTATTAGATGTTTCTCACTTGCTGTGGTTATCTGATTTCCACAACTACTTTATTTTTCTAGTGTGTTTTCTTTACAGCAGTCATGTGATGTTAACATCATCTACACCTGCAATCTTAAAAATCTTCAAGATTCAAATAATATCATATTTATACCTGGAACTCCAGGTGCCTCCATTGCATTTTGTTTACTTCCCTGCCTTATTTCCATTCATTCATTGGTGTCACCTGACATTCATAATTTTGTACTATACATTTCATTCCAAGTTGCAATCTAAATATTGACCATCACCTATCAATGGAGATTTTGGCCATTGGAGATTTTCACATTACAGTTTCTTAGATGTTAGTAAATTACAGAATGTGTGGATTAGGTTAACAGCCTTACTGGCAAGAGTCCTAATTACAGCATTCTTTTCAAACATGTGAAATTAAGTACACATGTAACGAGAATGCTTGAATCAGAAACATGGAAGTGGACTATATGAATTTATCGCATCTAACAGTAGAAGAGGAGCAGGAGGAAAGGAATGGTTGAGAAGCAGATGCACTTTTCAAACAATAGCTTGTCTCCTTATTGAAGAATGTGCTGTGAGACTTTAAAATATGTATTCATCTTTTAATAATGTCAGCTTTTAGGTTATTTTTTGTTACTTGGGGTAAATTAGGCACTTCAATCCCAATGAACTCTAAAAGATTTACATTTGAAATATGTATTAAAGATTAGAACAATCCATAACATTATTTATAATCATTCACCTTGTTGCATTGAGTAAATGCTATCTCAATTCAATCACAAACATTTTCTCATAAAATCCTCCAAACCTCTTCCCTCTCCTAGCCATTTAATGTTTTAATGTTGACAACTAACACTCTCAACTGCATCCAGAAGACCACAGGCAAACAGTGCAGCTCTCCTGAGTAGCAGTGTTACCTGGGCAAAAGGGGAATAACTATTTTCATATAGTCATACGTAAGTTCTCTGTCCCTTGTCTGGCCAAGATTTCCCTCTCCAATTTATGTGCATCTGGTAGCTTTGAACAGTACTGCTAGACAGTAATTGGTAAAAGTACAATTAATCATGTCCTTATCTTTAATATATAGTGATTTACTATTGATGTAAATTACTAGTTAAATTATTCTGATTGTAAGGCATTCTTGATTTTTTTTTTGTTCCAACAGTTCTATTGAAGACTGCTTCTTACATTTGGAGGGACCAGTACCCAAAGAAGGTAGCAGAAAATGATGGATTCTGCTTAAACTGGCTGAAGACCAATGATTTTGTTGTGAAAACATGTCCATGCTTTCAGATGTTTTTCTGAGGAAGTCACCTGACAATCCTGAGCTACCATCAGGAGCTTGAGCCACCTCCTTTAGTTTTTGATTGTGAATACTTCCTTTCACAATATTCTTTTACCTTTATTTTTGTTGTTGATAAAGAGATTGGGGTGGGATATTGAATGGGAGCAGGAAGTATTTCTGCTCAAATGATGTCAGTCTCTTAATCTGGAAAGGAAGTTGGCATCTTCTGAGATTCCCTTTCTACCAATGCTTCTCAAACTGGATTGTAATTCTTTGTGTATTTATGTTTCCTCTTCTTTCTATGTAAAAGATTTAAAGAAAACTATTTCGCTTGTTTGGGCCAAGTGGTATTATGAATGACCCATCACTAACCATAAATGGTTCCAACCAACTTAACATTGGTTTCCCATTTGCTTGGAGGAATGTGAGAATAAATGTTTTATGATATATTTGCTATTGATTTCAGAAAGGTCATTGCCAAACAATACAACTTAGCTCTGTTAGTAAATTGTAAATCTAATTCCTACTTCATGAATACTGAGATACACTGTGATTTCTTTGAAGTAATTTAAATGAGGATTTGGCTTACATTTATATTTCCATTCATATTCAGAATAAATGCATTATAAAATGATTTAGGATGCCTGGAATAAATACACTCAATTTTGTTCAATGCAACTCATAATATGAGGTCATAAGAAGTTGCACGTACAAAATGGGCAGGCTTCAAATACTCAGTAATTGAATAATCATTAAATAATATTCTTTCAGAATTTGATCTTCTAATCACCAAGTTGTATAACCAGTCAAATTAAATTGCATTTTGTAGTCTTCATAACTATCAAAGTGAGCTTTTTCCAAGCCCCAGCAGGCACATTGTCCTACCTGTATTATATTTCATTTGAAATGTATCCAGGAAACTAAATGTTAAGAGCTGCACAATGAGGAATAAAACAGAAAGATCACTGATATGACTGCACCATCTAGTGGTCACTATACACACTTTATAACTTAGGATAACTTTTGGCTAATAATACTGCTTTTATTCAGCTAAAATACGGAATGGCAAGTGTTTCATACAGTTAATTCTACATTATATCTGGAATAGCTTGGCTATAAAAAGCAAATATGACAAATAATAATATGCAATCCTATACATGCATTGTGACATTGCAGTGGGTGGTTTTGTGCAAGTTAATAGTGAAAGATGTTACATCTTTTGTACAAAGAAAAATCCACGTAGATTATGGTGAGTAGGTATCTCTGCTTTTTAAAAAGAGAAGTCATATACTGGATCTGTTGATATCAAGATATAAGCAATTTCTTTTTAAAGGATAAATGGCTGTTTCTTTTAGCATGTTTAATTCAAACTTTATGTTTCGGTGATTATCTTCAGTGATACAAAACCCAGTGGAATCCAGGTACCAAAGATCAGTCAGTCATTTTGTTATAAGGGAATCCTATGCACCTTTTTCAGTTTTAAATGGAAGACACAAGGGACAATAAGCCCGGCCTCCTCATCAGAAACTATTAAGTGGTGCCAAAGGGAAGAAGAGGCCATATCAGCAGTGAGTAGTTACTTCCTGACCAGAATGGTGATCATGAACCTACCAAATAGTATCCCTCTAGAAATTCAGTTTGATCTCTTTGCTTCCACATTTCTATTTTGAGTGATCTTTTTTCCATCACATTGACCTCATCAAAATATTTAAAAATTGTCAGTCTGTCCAAGTATGTAGCAACAAAAAGTAGCTTCTTCATTCAATATGTGTACACTTTTCAAATCTAAACAATGAAAACTTGCATATGCTGTCATGTGCTTTCATAGACATGACAGAAGAGCATAATGAAACAATTTGTTCACTCCAGTTGAGTGGTATTTCATAAAGTTAATTTTATCTTTCAAAACCAATGAATAATTTACCTTCAGGCTCCTTAGAATATTTTTTTCTGAAAGTTAATAGTATAAATTACACAAATGTATTTACTTCTAGACCTCTGAATTATTGTTCCACAATTCCTTAGTGTGATTGAATAGGTAAGAAAATTTAATTTACTTGAAGATGGAAACGAGGGCTTGTGGATCTCTCAATTAGAATTAAAATGTTCAATAATAAGTTTTCCCAAATTAATTAGCATATACAGTTCTTTATTATAACATCATTTCCCCCAGCTACAAGTTTTGTTCTGGGTACAAGACAATAGCTTTTACACTTTCATTAGTTCTTTTATTAAATTAAACCTTGTGACAATTCATAAAGTTAATTTTATCTTTAAAAAGCCAATGGACAAGTTCTATAACCTATAGTTCCTTAGAACATTTCTTTTTTGAAATTGATAGTATAGATTACACAAATGTATTTATTATTAAGAAATATAGTTCTATTTAATTTCAATAAAATATAAAATATAAAACTACAGTCCCTACATACAAGTCACTTACTATTTAGCATTTTTTCTTTAGGTAAATGTGTGGATTTTTCTTGGGGAGCAAGGGTCCTCTATGTCATCTAAAAGAAGAGGCTGAGCCAGCAATGTGACTCATCTGCCATTCCTGTGTTGTGGTATCTTTTTCAATAGATCTGCTGAAATCTGCTGAAGATCTATTCCTTACCCCTATTTCTGGAATTCACTTTTGCCTGATCAAGTTTCTTTATGTGATCAACTTGATTAAGAAATGTTTATTATGTATAGCCCACTTCAAAATAAGATTTGTTTTAGTGCCACTTTAATTTTGTAGCACCATTTTAACAGCTAATGGGAAACCAATTATTTAAGCAAACTATAATCCGTTTATAGAAAGCCATATTGTGAAAGCTGCAGCAAGTGAAATAATAATACAAAATACAGTGGTGGCATGAACTATGTAATCCTGGACTTTATATCTCCCTTTATAGCTCTAAGATTGTTAATAGTTGTGTAAAGTTAAACATTTAAATAAAATCTGGTAATAATGTAAATAGTTACTGACTAGAAGTTGAGGAACAAGTGCTTAATTTGGGAACTTTTTTTAAAGATACTATGACCTTTCTAAGCAATGTCAAGGACATAAATCATCTAACCAGTCATTCTTCTTGCAACCAATGGTTTCAAAACAAAAAACAAGGCACCCGAAGAATTTTTGTCGTGCAGGGAGCATGTCTCCAATCCCAGATACTGCTTTGATACAGTGTGTTGCTTTGGCCTCAAAAATACTTCAGACAACCCTGCAAATCTTAGCTTGTGCCTCAACTCCAAGCTTTTGCAGTTTCTTCTAATTGATTGTATTGGATTATATTTTGACTTTCTATGTTGTTTTTAAGGTAGATTTTCATGGATTAAATAAAATTCAAATAATTCATTCTTGTGTTGTGATTTCTTGGGTGTGTAATCTCTATATAATTGTAGTACTGGCATCTGTGCTTAAGCAGAAGGGTTTGGGATGCCCTAGAGCAGGGCTGTCGAACTCTGGACCTGTGGGCCGGATGCATCACATGCTGGCCATGCCCATGCCCGGTTTAGTGAAGGGGAAAAAAATCTTGGTATGTCATGTGACGCTGCTATGATGTGAGATTAACACCCCTGCCTTAGAGCTTTAGTTGGGGAAATAGTTTTTATATTTTTAAAAAAGGAGGTGATCATAGAACACTATTATTCATGTCAGCATACACCAGTTGGTGTCTTAACAGTCTAGCAAAGAAATCTGGAGAACTATTTAAAGCCTCCCAAGACCTCTGCCACCTCCTGAGGCACCCTGTGCTCTGCTCCTTGCCTCTTTGGTTCCCTGAAGACCTCGGTCTGCTCCCAATGGAGCCTACAGCCAGGCAGCAGAAGCTGCCAGTGTGCAGGGGCTGTTACAGTTTGTAGGCCTAGACTTGCTTCCCATTTAGCCACCCAAGCCAGGCAGCAGACGCTGCTAGTTTGAGTGGCCCTGTTATAGGCCTGTTTGCTTCCCATCCAGCCACCTAAGGGATTTGCAGGACTCGGCCTGTTCCTCAGCCAGCTCCAGGACCAATTTACCTTTCTATTTTTGCAGGGGCACCTGGCCAATATGATGCAAGGCTCAGCTTTTTTATAGGCAGGCCAATGCTATGGGATGATACGATGTGAGGCTCAGTTTTCCTATAGAAGCCACCTCAAGGCAACCTTGTGCTATTCTGCAAACAGGTTACTATTCTTGCGAGTCTCTGAGGGGGTGAGGTCCACTTTTTAAGAAAGCTCCACAAATGAAATCTCCTTAAAAACAGAGTCTCCTATAGTCTTGCTAGAATAGTACTTCTTGCCTGCCAAAGGAATGGTACTTATGGCCAGTTTTTGGCAAGGATATAATTGTTCTTTAATATTTATAAAAAGACACTTTATTTTTTAAATCACAAAAATATCACTTTTAAACATGTTTATCAAAGTCCTGTTTTATATTTAAAGTGGTTTCATTTTTCACAGATAGTTAAGATAAAACTTGCTTCATATGTAGCAATATTGTTGAATTAAGTAGACTGTCATGAGAAAAAAGGTTAAATTAATTCACTATTGGAATACACAATCGCATGTTCCTTACTTGGGTTTTGTAAACAACTGTAACTTAACCTGATCTTGGAAATAACATAGAGAACCCATTCCTTATGTTATTTAGAAAATTAAGTAAAAAAGTGTTTATCCCGATATAAGTGAAGGTTTGAAACTTTTGTCAATCAATTGCTGATTTTATAATAAAGAGAATCTCACAAATTACACTGTAGAATTTATAATGGTGTATAAATTTGTTTTTCGGTTTAAGGTTAAGAGATTATTCTGTCTTTAAAAATTAAGCTAATAAATTTTCTTAGCAGAATCAGTAGATATATATCCACACACCCACTTTATTGTGGATATATCCTATTGATCAAGTTCTATTGGTATCACTAGATGTAATTTAGAACTACAGCTTTATCTTCCCAAAATATACTCTAAACTTTACACATCAAATGATGACAAGGACATATATAATTACTTCCCAAAACATGTACCCAATTTATTCATTAATTAAATGTTGGAAATGTTTACAGTCCCATCTATGTGTTACTTTTTATTATGGCAAAACTGCATAAAATGCACCAGTATTAACATTGCAGATAACTAGCATTTTAAGAACCAAATAATTTTCAGGGTTGGGCTACAAATCTCTTCTCTTTTTTCCTTTTCACAAGCCTCACAGAATAGAATAATATGTCTATTTTACACACTATTTTATCCTATGTCTGGATTCAACTACTGTCCTCTCAACACAGTTTAGTAATGATGAGGGAATGACAGTTTTCTTTATAAAGGAGTTTGCAGAAATCTCCTGGGTTGGTTCTTTCCGGAGCAGCTGAAGTTAAGGCGCCGAAGAGCACAACTGCCTGGACGGCTCTATTATTGCTAGTGCCTATTTCTCTTTCTGGGTTGAAAAGCGTCACCCCCCCCCTCCCTTTCAGCCCAAGGGGTTGGAGAAACGGACGCCAGAGAGAGAGATTGAGAGGGGGGGGGGGAACATGGGGAGCCGGGCGCTCTACGGAACCGCGGAGCCCGCAGGATGAGACCACCGCAACGGGAGATCCCCAGCCCGGGAGGGCGGACGCAAACGGAAACCGCGCCCGAGGCTGGAGAGTCAGAGGACTCCTCTGTCCACCGGCGCATGTCTAGAAGAGGCTGCCAGTTTGGCGAGGGCGTAAGCAGCTCTTTCTGGAGGACTTTCCGCTTCGCATCTTCGCGCGCACACTTTCCGGGGGGAAATACCGAGCACCTGCCTTCCCCCCTCCCCCTCCCACCATCTCGTGGGGGGGGGGGGCATGGCCGCCGCGGAGGCGGCTAGTGGGCTCTCCTGAGGCAGGGAACTGCGTAGCCGGCGCCTCCGCACTAATAAACTCTTTCCTACCTTTTGTCTGTCAGAAGAAGCCCTCCCCGTTCCCGTTTAGGAGTAGGAGCTTTAGTCGGACCTCTCGGGAGTTGCGGGCTGCCGGCGTCTCCGGGTCTCACCTCATGCTTTGTTCCCTAGGCGTCCTGTACCTGTCTGGCTTCTTTCTCATCTTTCTCACCTGCGCTCCCCTACTTGCACTCCTGGGAGGAGTGAGGGCAACCCCCCCCCCCACACACACACACACAAAACGAGGCAGCATATAAATACCAGACACACAAAAGCCCATATCACATGCTGCTGGAGAAAGATTCCCTGACGATGGAGTCCAAAAGTTCAGAAGACAACCTCTGGCCTCGGTACATGCTTTCTCTGGCTGGTGATGAAAGTGATGATTGTTTTTAACCATCAATTTTTATTTTATCCAAGAAAAGGTTAAAATGCAAAACTCCCAAGACATAAAAAATAACAAAAAAATAAAACAATCAAGACATTATGCATAATTTGCAACCTTAATTCCAGGCTCAGTTAACAGTAGTAAGGTGACAACTGCCCATAATGGAAAAGCTGACCCTCTGATAGACAGGCAGTAAGTATTTAGAGGAACTGTCACATAAAATTCAATATATTATACTCAAAAATTGAGATATGGTGTCTGGTGGTTTTAATCTTTATAATCTGATCTGATTAGATTATTGTAACTAGTTAGTTACAATTGTAGTAACTAGTTGTATCAGGAAACCAAACAAGACATTAAAAAAGAAAAAGGTGTATTAAAAAAAGACCAACACAATATGCACATATTATCTTCCCCTGGTTCCAATGTCATAGTAATGTACTCATTCCAATAAACAGTTCATTTTAGAATTAATCTGTTTTCATACTTCATTTAATAAGTTTTAAAAAGATGTTACCACATACACAGAAAGTTTTCCAAATTGTCAAATAGATTTGGAAGCATCTGCTTTGAAAAACTGAGAGAAGGGCAATCCAGTCACCTGCCACAGAGGTACATTTTATGATTTCCAAACTGTAAAAGACATTCTAAAATATATTATCTTTCTACTAAGTATGGTAATTAAAATATTGTTATGTACTGACTGACTGTTATTTTTCCTCTACTTTTTCCTTCTTGTATTTCATTTCTCAATGTAGATTTTACATTAAAATGGACAGATATCCAGCATTAATGAAATTACCAAAGAGCATTTGCAGCTCAACCACAAACCAGAAGTGCCAAAAAAACAGCAGGCAGTTTGTACAGAAGAAGGTAAGGAGATGCTATATGGCTACAGGAAAGATTCTTTGGAATTCAGAAAAGAGAAAAGAAAATTGAGAGATCTGTTCTTTTGATAATACAAGATTGATTTTTGAGGAATGTGATTTTTTGGGGCAATAGTCCAGAAAATGCTGCATAGGTTTGTTCAATTCAAATGTTAAGGCCTGTCGAGATTTAATTTTTTAAATTAGAATAAATTTAGAGTAATTTATGGCATTGTAGTTGTTACTGGTAAATGGAGTTTTAGTAACTCCATTTACCTGTCACTGTGGCCCATGGCTAGGGTTTATTGGACCAAGTCTAGTGGCCCAGCAACACTAGACTTGGAATATAACTGGAATTTATACAAAAAATTGCATACCATTTCCAGAATATTAATAATGTGTTCAATAAGTAGGCATTCAAAAATTGTATATCAAACCATAATTTGAGTGCTTTTGGACAACTACACAATGAGTTAATATGAGCCGTGCCACTGGCTTGCTTCTGACACTTCACAACTTCACAATCTCATTATCCAAATAAAATAGAGCCCATTCCTCACACTAGGACAGTGCATTCTTTGAAAAGACCTTTGTGCAATCACCTTTATGCTGTTGTTAAACCACACCATCTTTTTTACATATAAAGTCTGAAAAGAAACATTTCAATTCCTTTAAGAATTATATCATGAATTGACCTTACTTGCACAACTTCTGAAGCACTTATTTTGAATCATTTTTGAAATGTGCATAAGCATAAAACATAGCTTGCATTATTAAAATTCATGGAAATTATCATTAAAATATATTCTTCTTAAAATTTGGAATGAGGATGAAAAATTGCTATGTCAAAACTTGAGAAATAAGATATAATTTATCTATATTTCCTATATATACTTTTAAATCATTTTTATTTATACTTCCCACATTTATACTTCCTACATACATACATACATATATACCAGTGGTGGGTTCCTCCCGGTATGGCCTGGTTTGGCCGATTCGGTAGCAGTGACGATATGATGTCACCGAACCAGTTCTCTTAGTTCTAGAGCTGGGCCCTTCTGCCCTCCCATGTTATTCTTACCTTTTATTTAGCCCCACCCCAATCTATTGCTGCCTCC
Source organism: Masticophis lateralis (assembly GCA_030761175.1). NCBI lineage: Eukaryota > Metazoa > Chordata > Lepidosauria > Squamata > Colubridae > Masticophis > Masticophis lateralis. The sequence goes on along the minus strand of JAUDYJ010000001.1, from coordinate 84,575,369 downwards.
CGAGTCCCAGCTGATCAGTTAGAAAGAAAAAAACTATTTAAACTCTTGCCGCAGGGCTTCAAAGGGCCACCCTACAGCTGATCAGTGTTAAAAGGCAATGTGGTGGTAGACTGGTGCCTCCAAAAACAAATGGGTAGACCGGTATAGCTCTGCAAGCAGTTAAAAGCCTAGTAGACCAGTACCTCTGCTAATTCCTAAAGAATTGTCACATGACCATCAAACCACACCCACAAAATAAGCCACGCCCACAGAACCATTAGTAAAAAATTTTAGAACCCACCCAATACATACATATATACATACAGTAGGGCAAAAAAGTATTTACTCAGCCACCAATTGTGCAAGTTCTCCCACTTAAAAAGATGAGAAAGGCCTGTAATTGACATCATAGGTAAATGAAATGAAAGAGAAAATGAGAAAACAAATCCAGACAATCACATTGTCTGATTTGGAAAGAATTTATTTGCAAATTATGGTGGAAAATAAGTATTCGATCAATATCAAAAGTTCATCTCAATACTTTGTTATATATCCTTTGTTGGCAATGACAGAGGTCAAACGTTTTCTGTAAGTCTTCACAAGCTTGGCACACACTGTTGCTGGTATGTTGGCCCATTCCTCCATGCAGATCTCCTCCAGAGCAGTGATGTTTTGGGGCTGTCGCTGGGCAACACGGAGTTTCAACGCCCTCCAAAGGTTTTCTATGGGGTTGAGATCTGGAGACTGGCTAGGCCACTCCAGGATCTTGAAATGCTTCTTACAAAGCCACTCCTTCATTGCCTGGGCGGTGTGTTTGGGATCATTGTCATGCTGAAAGACCCAGCCACGTTTCATCTTCAATGCCCTTGCTGATGGAAGGAGGTTTGCACTCAAAATCTCACAATACATGGCCCCATTCATTCTTTCCTGTACACAGATCAGTCGTCCTGGTCCCTTTGCAGAGAAACAGCCCCAAAGCCTGATGTTGCCACCCCCATGCTTCACAGTAGATATGGTGTTCTTTGGATGCATCTCAGCATTCTCTCTCCACCAAACACGACGAGTTGTGTTTCTACCAAACAGTTCTACTTTGGTTTCATTTGACCATATGACGTTCTCCCAATCCTCTGCTGGATCATCCAAATGCTCTCTAGCAAACTTCAGATGGGCTCGGACATGTACTGGCTTAAGCAGGGGGACATGTCTGGCACTGCAGGATCTGAGTCCCTGGTGGCGTAGTGTGTTACTGATGGTAGCCTTTTTTACAGTTGTCCCAGCTCCCTGCAGGTCATTCACTAGGTCCCCCCGTGTGGTTTTGGGATTTTTGCTCACCGTTCTTGGGATCATTTTGACCCCATGGGATGAGATCTTGCATGGAGCCCCAGATCGAGGAAGATTATCAGTGGTCTTGTATGTCTGCCATTTTCTAATTATTGCTCCCACAGTTGATTTCTTCACACCAAGCTGCTTGCCTATTGCAGATTCAGTCTTCTCAGCCTGGTGCAGGTCTACAATTTCGTTTCTGGTGTCCTTCGACAGCTCTTTGGTCTTCACCATAGTGGAGCTTGGAGTGTGACTGTTTGAGGTTGTGGACAGGTGTCTTTTATACTGATAACAAGTTCAAACAGGTGCCATTAATACAGGTAATGAGTGAAGGACAGAGGAACCTCTTAAAGAAGTTACAAGTCTGTGAGAGCCAGAAATCTTGCTTGTTTGTAGGTGACCAAATACTTATTTTCCACATTTTTTCTTTTAAATGCCTCTGCCGATCAGGCAACTCAGCTTGGATCGTCAGAGGCATTTAAAAGAAACAAAGGGTTTTTTTTCTTTTAAATGCCTCTGAAGATCCAAGCTGAGTTGCCTGATCGGCAGAGACTTTTTTTCTTTTAAATGCCTTTAATGATCCCAACTGAGCCGCTGGATCAAATGTTAAAAGCATTTTTTCAGCTGTAGAAAAAATGCTTTTAAAAGTAAAAAAAAAAAGCCTCTGATGATTGTGGGGCTCGGCATGGGAGGGGGCAGGGATTTTTGCTACCTGTGGTCCGAACCACCCGCCTCCATCTCTACCAGATCGGGCGATCCGGTCCGAACCGGGAGCATTTCTCCCCTGACTTATACTCATTAACTTTAGTACATTTACAACAGATAGTTGCAGCATGATTGAAACCTATATCCAGGAAATTTATAGGTTAACAGACTAAGGGATTGCTGAATTTCTCCAATGTAATTAATTAATTAATTAATTAATTAACTGTAATGGCACATCTACATTTTTATCAGCTTTGAATACCTTTTACAGATGGTGAAACAAAAGTTGAAAATTCAATTCTGGAAGAGGAATCTACTGAAAAAATTGAGACCAGCCCACCAGAATGAAATAACAAGTCAAATGAAGATGAGGTACAGAAAAACATAGAAGATGCTAATAAACAGCTGGAATCAAAAGAAAAAGAAGATCAACCTAGTGTAACTCCATCGAATGATGGGTTTAAAAAGGTTTTAAAATTAGTTGGATTTAAGTTTACAATTAAAAAGGATAAAACAGAGAAACTGAACCTATTCACCTACTAGATGAGGTCACAGAGGTCACAGAAGGGTCAGGTGATGTGGCTGGCGACTATAAACTATTCAAGACAGAGACAGTGGGAGAAGCAACACAAAGTGAAATCACTGCCTCTGTAGAGAAGACTGAGGAGATGGAATGAGAAACCTCCTCTGAGAAAGTAACGGAAAACCCTGTTTAAGCAGAAAGCAGAGGCAGAAATTAAAAACTTTGGGATTAACTCTCCAAAATCTCCAGTAAATCCATCAACTGTTGAAGCTGCATCACTTCTAAGAAAGTTTTTTACTCAGAGTTGGGCTGGGTTTAGAAAAAGGATAAGCTTCAGAAAATGTAAGCAAGTGCAATGTCAGAAAGAAAAACAAGAATAACAAATGGAGAAAGATGTGACAACAGTAGAAATAATTGTTGAAAAAGAATTTAAAAGAAAAACTGACACCAGAAAAAGATGGGACAGGAGATAGTAAAGGAAATGGTGAGGAACAAAAAATAGAAGAAAGTTCAGATGAGCCCAAGAAAAAGTTGATACTTGTGTATCATGGGAAACTTTAATCTATGTGGGCTCATCAAAGAGAAGCAGAAAAACTTAATTTTCTGATGAAGAAGCTAGACAAAGACTTGCTCAAAATGAATAAAAATCAAATGATGTGTAGCAAATACTGAAGCACTACCAGAGGTGGTATTCAGCTGGTTCGGACCAGTTCTCCCAAACCGGTAGTAACGATTATGCACAGTTCGGCAAACCGGCAAATGCCATCACTGGCTGGCCCCTCCCCTCCCCTTCCACTCCTTTTTGCACCTCGCCTGCCTTGAATCACACCCATGGCATAGCTGCTGCTGCTCTCTGGTTCTCTTGCTTGCCTCAACCACACTGCCCAGCTGATCTCTGCCTGGTGAGTCTTCCTTCTCTTCTCCCCAGCTAGGTCCCCCATGGGCCAGCCATGCTTGCCTGCCTTCCCCGCAGCCTTCCCCATGGTCCCTGTGGCCAGGCCCACTTGCTTGCCTTCCCTACTCCCTTCCACGTGGCCCGTGAGGGAAGGAAGACGCTTTTTTTCTTTGGCTGCCCTTCGCCTTTCCCTCCGGCTGGCAGCTCCTTTCTCATTTCCCTATTGAGCGCAGTGTCCAGGTTCCTCTTTGATAGCATGTATGCCTAAGGTTTCCCCCCTTGCAGCCCGGCACTGTGACGAAGGAGAGGAAAACATTGGGAGAGGCTTGGGGCTGAGAAAAACAAGCATTGAAAAAAAAAAAGTTTTCGTTAGTTTGCAGCTTACCATCACAGAAGTTTGTTTCTGTGTGTGTGTGTGTGTGTGTGTGTGTGTGTGTGTGTGTGTCTTGGGTTGAATGTTGTGAGTGATGTAAAGTTGGCCACGCCCACTCAATCACAAGACCACCAGTCATATGACCACCCAGCCATGCCCACAGAACCGGTTGTTAAAAAATTTGAATCCCAACACTGAACAGTACATTATATCATCTTTACCAGCTCACTGAAGAAACAGTGTTGTGACCAAGGCCCAAGTAGTGAATACCAAACGCAGTTCAATCCTCAACAAACTTATTTTGTTAAAACAGCTGAGAATGAATTAATTCTCAGCTTAGTCCAAAACAAAATTCTTAATAACCAGTCCATCGGCCTTATCACCAACCTTTGATATCTTTGGCAACCTGCCAAAGGCTTTTCTTGGCAAAAACCCCACAAAGTTCAAGAGACGCTGACAAGAAGCACGGGAATCAACGTTGCTTTCTACAGAGAACCCAACAGCTCGTTGCAGCCCTTTTAAGCCTTATGGGAGTGGCTAATCATCTTCTGGCCTTACTCCCAAGTTGTCCTTTTTTCTTCAGCTGCTCTTGCCTTCTGGCAGCTCTTCACATGCGTGCACTAGGAACAGGCTCCTCCTGTTCCTCTGCCTCTCTGTTGTTCGCCTCTGGAGGTTCCTGAGTCCGCGCATCACTCCCAGATGGCCCTGGCCCCATCTCTGCCTCTGACACGGAGCCCTCGTCCGGGCTTTCCCCTGACTCCAGGACTGGCCCATTGTCCTCCCCAGCCTCCTTACTGTCCGACTCCACTGCCAGTTCTGCAGACTGCTGGCAGACCACAACAAACAACTGAAATGTGTGCTGAAGAGACACCTGCGATTGTGTTTAGAATTTTCATATAGAGAAAAATCATGAAATTCAGCCAACAACTGTAAATGCAATTTATAAAATTCAGCCAATAACTTATAAATAGTAGTTTCTTTTACCATATATTTAATTCAACCATTCTGTTTCAGTTATTATCTTCATTGATACAGAACCCAGTGGAATCCAGATACCCAAAGATCAGTCCGTCATTTTGGTGTAATAGGAAATCTTTTTCACCTTTTTCAGTTTTAAAGGCATCAGTGAGGGAAGACACAAGTGATAATAAGCCCTGCCTCCTCATCAGAAACTATTAAGTGGTGCCAAAGGAAAGAAGAGGCCATATCATCAGCAATGAGTAATTTCTTCCTGGCCAGAATGGCAATCATATCTTGAATCTGTCAAACAGTATTCCTCTAGAAATTCAATTTGATCTCTTTGCTTCCACATTTCTGTTTGAGTAATAAAAAGCCTGATCTTTTCTCCATCACATTGACCTCATCAAAATATTTTAAAAATTGTCAGTCTGTTCAACTATGCCCAAACAAAGAGTAGCTTCTTCATTCCAATTTATGTACATTTTTAAAAATGAAAACTTGCATATGCTGTTATGTGCTCTTTCTTAGACGTGACAGAAGAGCATAATAAAACAATTTGTTCACTCCAGTTGAGTGGTATTTCATAAAGTTAATTTATCTTTAAAAAACAATGAATAAGTTAACCTACAGGATCCTTAGAATAATTTCCCCCCTGAAAATTGATAGTATAGATTACACAAATGTATTTACTTCTGGACCTCTGAATAATTGTCCCACAGCAGTGTGATAGAATAGGTAAGACAATTTAATTTACTTGAAGATGGAAACAAGGAGGGCTTGTTGCTCTTTCAATTAGTCTATTTATTTAGGTGCTTATAATATTTAAAATGTTCAATAATGTGTGTCCCCAAAGTAATTAGTGTTCTTTGATATAACATCATCTCCAGCTACACATTTTTTTCTGGGTGTGAAATATTAGCTTTTTCACTTTCATTAGCTCTTAGCTATCTTACCTTTCAAAATCCAATGAATAAGTTAACCTATAGGCTCCTTAGAATATTTTTTCTGAAAGTTGAAAATTAGAATACAGAACTACAGGAAGGGCAGCAGAAAATAGGAAAAGGAAAACATGTTTAAAAGTGAAGAAAAAAGGAGGAATGCTTTCACTTTTCCTCATAATAGATATTTATAATTCATAAGTTAATTTTTTAATCTAAATTAAACATAACTAGTAATTAACTTAAATTTGATGAGACAATATCTCTACAGTCTTACATTATTTTCATTAATTCTTTTAATAAATTTGTAGCATTTCAGGAAGTATATTTTATTTTTCAAAATCCAATAAATAAGTTAACCTTTAGGCTCCGTAAAACATTTTTTCTGAAAGTTGATATTATAGATTACACAAATGAATTTCCTTAGGAACCTCTTAGATGTGATAGAATAGGTAAGAATGTTCTCTCAATTAGATAGTCTATTTAAATGCATAAAATATTGAAAGTTTTCATCAACAGATGTTTGAAAATTGATTATTCTTTGTTATATCATCATCTTCCCCAGCTACAAATTTTATTCTGGATGTAAGATACTAGCTTTCTCACTTCCATTAGTTCTTTTATTAAATACAGCCTTGTGATATTTCCTAAGTATCATTTTATATTTCAAAAGCCAATGATTAAATTAACCTATATTTGTGATGGTGAACCTATGGCACCTGTGCCAGAGGTGGCACACAGTGCCCTCTCTGATGTCGCCCCAGTTCAGCTCTGCTGTGCATGCACACATGCCTCCTGCCAGCCAGCTGGTCTTCGGGTCTCTGCCAGCATGCATGTGGGGTGAGGGGGGGGTGGGTGGGAGGGCACACGCACATGGGTGGGGCACGTGTATGGGGCTGCATGCTTGGGGAGGGGTATGTGGGGGGCGGGTGCACATGTGCACGGGGGTGCGTGTAAGGGGCGCAGGGGCATGGGGCATGCAGGGGGCCACACGCATGGGGGCAGGGCGCATGCACAGGGGCTGCATGTGCATTGCATTTTGGGGGTTTGGGTGTGCGAGCTTTGGGCACTCGGTCCGGAAAAGTTAGCCATCACTGACCTATAGGCTACTTAGAACATTTTTTTTCTAAAAATTGATAGTATAGATTACACAAATGCATTTTCTTATGAACCTCTTAGATGTGGTAAGTAAGACAGTTTAATGTAATTGAAGATGGAAACAAGGAGAAGCTTGTTGCTCCCTTGATTAGTCTATTTAAGTGCTTATAATAGCTAAAAATTTCAGTCATAGGTGTCTGCAAATAGAGTTGCATTACATTTTAATATATTTGTTGGAAATGGTCTTGTTCCTAGATGATTATTGTAATCAAGTAATATTCTCATATTACTCAATTCATTCAGTAAAGGCGTCTAAGCTAGACAAAATCTCTTGAAAATATCAGTGGCAAAAAGATTAAAAATGTAGCAGATTGAAATGCATTTTATTCATAACTAGCAGAATAAAACTCAATATCTTAACATCTGGCCTAATTATCTTCATGGTTTACATTAACCAATATTTTCAGCGGCTTCCCTTTTTACAGCAGCAGGAGTCAGTCTGAGGACATGCTAGAAGAAATCTGAGATTTCTTTGGCCTTTGAAAGTAAGATCAAAATGAAAAAGTTAAAGAGAGATTTTATTTTGGTGAGGCAGGAGCTTTTTTAGGATCAAGAAATATTTATATTTAGAGTAGGTAATAATTGCAATCTGATTCCCACTAGCCAAATAAACTGATGGTTTCCTTGATCCTAAAAAAGTGCAGAGTTAAATTTTCCTTCTTTAATATAGAATATACTTCAAAATGATTTTACCTAGGACTGCAAGACATATTAAAACCATGCTTCTTTTCAACTTTCTGCCTCCTTTCCTGCAGTTTTGTATTTCAAATTTTATTATTTCTTAATAAATAAATATATTTGTGTAATCTATAATATCAACTTTTTTCAAAATGCCTATAGGTTAACTCGTTCATTGACTTTTGAAAGATAAAATAAACTTTATGAAATGCCACAAGATAGTAGTTAATAAAAGAACTAATAGAAGTGAGAAAGCTAATATCTTAAACCAGAACAAAATTTGTAACTGCAGATGATATTATAACAAAGAATATTCTCTGCATTCATAAAACACAGGGAACTTTGCTGCTAAATTCAAATTAACATTTTCAAACATTTTCAAATCTTGTCATACAACCCGATCCTAGTTTATAGGTGCTGTTTTTTAACAGCTTTGGCAGAGATTTTGCTTAGTAAATAGTATACTATTCTTAGTGGTGAAATCCAAATTTTTTACTACCTGTTCTGTGGGCGTGGCTTGGTGGGCGTGGTGTGGCTTGGGAGTGGCAGGGGAAGAATACTGCAAAATCCCCATTTCCTCCCCACTGCTGGTGGAAGCACATTGCAAAATCTCCATTCCCACCCCACTCTAGGGCCAGGCAGAGGTGGTATTTTCCAGTTCTCTAAACTATTCAAAATTTCCGTTACTGGTTCTCCATAACCTGTCAGAACCTGCTGGATTTCATCTCTGACTCTTCTAAATCAGCCCATCCTGACATGTTGGCTTCTGCTGTGTGATAGATTGAGTTAAACTAGCTGTTAGGACCATTGGCTTTAATACCTTAAATCTCTTAACAAGCATAGGACAGTGGACCAGCAAAATGCTTGCCTTCTATATGCTTATTTATTTATCAAATTTATATACTTGCCTGTCTAACCAAAAGCAACTGTGGGTGGCACGCAACGAAATTATGTGAAAAACATATCAAATATAAAACTTTATATTAATAAATATCATAAAAAACAAGAGATAGAAAACCTAGACAACCAGAGGGATAAAATTGGTCATCTCAACAATAGAGCCATCTCAGCAATAGAGCTCTGGCTCTGACATTATTACTTGGCATGGGGGAAATTATTCTCTGCTAAAAGAGCACTACTGTATTATTGGTGTGAATTTGTGGGCCACTGAGAATTCCACTCTTATCACATTTTTGAACCACCCAGAACGGAATGGGTCCTGTATGGCCTTCTGTATGATGTACTTCAATTCCAGATACATTCTAACCAGTATAAATAAGGCGAAGATCATGGAAGTTGCTGGCTCATGGTATATGGAGCACATGTTGTTTGTCCTTAGCCTACGTAGATGGCAATGATTTGATGGTGATGAGGGGAAGTGAAATAGTGAATTTTATTTAAGAAGTAAACTGAACCCTGCTAAAATATTGCATACTTTTCTATTGACCACTCTTATTACAACATGGTAGGGCAACTGCATTTTATATGCTATTAGAATTAAATTTCCAAATGAATTGCAGAAATATAATTTTAAGATCGGGCACAAGAAGGGCAACTCAATTAGGTTAAACACCCAATTGTGTAGTGCTCCTGAGTTGCACAAGGTTTGCTTCTCCAGCGCTGATTGCGACTCCTGCTTCAGCACAGAATTAGCCACCAGGATCAGTGAGAGACCTCTTTTTGGATATGTTAGAAATCCTTAGGTCAAAGGTCTGTACCATATGTGCAGTGATGAAATACGATAAATCATTTTGACTTGACAAAAATTAAAATTGTTTTTTATACCATTTTTATTCTGTGAAATAAAGTATAAAAACTTACAAACTGGAGAACATATCTAGACACAAAAAAGATGATACTTAAACAAAACATGTATACAAGAGCAGAGCAGTATCTGCTCCCCTTTCTCCCCCATCAAAATACTTGCCTGCATTTCAGTGGGATTTTAGAAAACACTTGTCAATTTAGGGTTTTTTTAGGCTATTGGAGAAAATCCATATATTTATATATTAAAGATAAAAATCAACAACCTGATTTTGAATGGTGGATAGACTATCCATAGCCAAGTGACTGTACAACGTGTCCCCTTTATTTGTTGCCTATTTTGCCAGACTGGAACCTAAGAACATGTAATACAAAGAACAGAGAGGATGCCACTTGAAGTTCCACTTTAACCTGAAAACCAACCATGATATAATTTGGTCATTCTTCTATTTTGTTTAGTTATAAAATGATGCTAGTAATTAAAAAATAAGATCAGCTTCCCTTTCTCTTAATTTTCATATATTAATCAGGTGAATTCAGACAATTGCTTTGATTTTCTTCTTTTCTGTATCTCAAAAACAGGCTGAAAACTGTTACTCCCATAGGGAGTTGAGTACAAGGACTACTTTGTGGAGTTCTTCTAATTCACTTCCTTTAGGTTTTGAGCAATAAATTTCAACATTATTTTTTTCCATTCAGTGAGATATAAATAGTCATATGGTCGGTGTAATTTAAATACGCTTCTAAAAAGTGTATTTTTACTGATATTAAAAACGGTTCAGTTGTTCAAAAAAGTGATCAATTTGAAAAGGGTGCATGCGGTACATACATGCCTGAAGTATATACACTTGTGCACGCACACAGGCACACACGTTATGCATATAAAATGATTGCCATCACATTATTACTGCTATTTTAATGAAATATAATCCTAAGCACATTTTGCTTAGTAGTTTGAGTGCCCTGGATAGGATCTACTGCCAACTCAACTGTGCTTAGGATCATAATCTTATTCTTAGTGAATGGACATATTATCAGTGGACTGAGCTGATGTAAACATTTGTCAAAAATTGTGTAGGTTAAAAAAAATGGATCACTTCTATTAAAGCAGTTTCTGAAATGACTAATAGGCGTAACTATAGGCATTTCACTTAGTAATTCAATTTCCTTAACTAATCTTCCTCTAATAAGTAATCAGGTTTGAGAATAAACAATTGAAACTTAACCAACAGTTTTCTTCTCACCTTCTCAGTGCATTCAAGCATATAATTAAACAATCTTTCAAATTGTTTACAGTCCTGTCATTGAGCCACTTATCACTGTAGCATAGTTTCCAAGATAAGGAATTACTCTTACATATTTTTTCTTATCATTAAAATCAATAGTTATAATTTGATATAATACCCTTTATTAATGTTAGGCTGGGAAAAGGCCAGACTTCCTTTCATGTCAGTGAAGTTATGGGGGGGGGGAGGGAGGAAGATAAGTCTAATAAAAAATATGAATAAACAAACATAACCTTTTGTTACAAAAAAACAAAACCCAAGTTTCACGATCAGTCTAACAATACTGCTTCCTGTTCTTTTTTGATAGAGTCTAAAACTGAATGATCACTCTCTGTAGTTTCAGCATCTCCACTTAGCAGAATGGATCTTTCCTCTTCTAAAGTAAAGACCGAGTTCTGACTTTGGCAAGAATGTTTGACAACTTCGTTAGGCGTGGAGAACGTTTTGTCACACAAGTTGCACTTATAGGGTTTGTTGGTCTGTACTAACATATTGTCCATCTGGTTGCCTTCCTCAAATGTACAGAGCTCCAGAGTCTGCTTGTCCACCACAGTGTAGGTGTCCATGCTTTGGTTGAGACATACATGCCTAGCAGCTTGATTGGCCCGGCAGAAACTTTTGTCACAAGTACTGCACTTGAAAGGCTTGCCAGTATGTATGTACATGTGCTCTCTCCAGTGGCTTTTCTGAATGAACTTGCGTCCACAAATGGAGCATTCATACTTCCGCCTTTTCACTTCTCTTTCTTGATCTGCTTGCTCCAAATTGTCAATATCAGCAATATCTGAGGGTGGGGGGGTTTCTGCTTGCTGTTGCCCATCAATTATGGGTGAATCTGAGATCTGCTGCAGCTCACTGTCACTGATCATTCCAGCTTCAGTCGCTTCCATAGCATCTTTTTCAGGAGCATTATTACACAGGGACAAGGGAATGCTACCTTCTCCGTGCTGGTTGGATGTGAAGGGCACTCCTGTGTGAATCTGGAGATGCTCACGCAAGCTACTTCGCAAATTGAAACGTCGACCACACAGGTGACAGGCATAGTATTTGGGAAAGCTTCCATTTTTTTTCATAATGCTTGGCTTGACATGCGCTATTGTGAGAGAGGCAGGTTGATCATCTGAGGAAGAGGCTTCCATGTTGGTTTCATCTCCAGGTGAAGGATGAGAAGGAGCTGATACTAACTCGGGAGACAGTGAAGACTGCAGTGGGTCAGGGGGAGCTATATTTGTTGGGGGCACTTGAGGCAAACTTGGAGGTGGTATCTGGGATATTTGGGAGGGTTCATGTATCTGTTCTTGGTTCACTCTTGAGAGCTGGGGCCGTGCTTCTCTCAAAGGCTTGTCAGGAGCTGTCACTGCCTTTGTGGGATTTCTTGCTTGGTGATCTGCAATTTGAATACCGTATAATGATGATGCCAACGGGAAAACTTGCTCTGGGTGTGCAAAGTTTCCTTGGCTGGCAAGACTGGCCTCCTGGATCAACGGGTATGCATGCAAGAATTTTATCCCTTGCTCGAGTCGAACAGGATCTATGAGCTGAGGTGCCATCTTTCCAGTGTACATTAAATGCAAGAGGTAACTGAAAATATCTGGCTGTATGTCAGCTGCCTTCAAGCGGACACATTCACTGCAAAAAAAAAGAAATTTCAGTATTAATGAAGAAAAAGGAGGGAAAAAACATCTAAAGATGTATTATAGTATTTACTCAAGGCAGCAGTATATCCCCGATACATCAGGAATGATCAGACTTTACAGTTCAAAAACCATAGGCTTTTCTCCTGTTTACACATGTATGTACAGAGGAGTTTCCTCCCTCTGTATATTGCTTGCTGTCACTACTTTTCTGCAGCCACTAAAATACAGGAATACTTTTGCAGCATCAACATTGGCAAACAATAAGGGAGATGGGCGGTTAAGTAATATGAAGTTGGTAGGGTGTTTGGGAGCTTCCCTCAGATCTTCCAACAGAGGATCACATGCAATTTGTGAGGCATCTACCCCTTTAATACATACTGATAAGGAAGTTGCAGGTAGTCCTCAATTTATGACCATAATTGAGCCCACAATTTTAATTGTGAGTTGTATTGGTCATAAAGTGTATCACCATTTGACCAGACCAGATTTCATGACTTTGGGGCAGTGTTATCCTGAACCCATTGTTGGTTATGGGGCAGGTTTTGCCAGAAGTTGGAATTAAATGTCAATCTCCGGGAAAAAATATTGTAAATCAGTCATGTGACCATAGAGCACTGCAAACAGCAATAAATGTGGCCTGGTTGCCATGTGCCCAAAATGCAGCCACTTGATGCAGCGGGGGTTCCTGGATATCAGAACTTCAAATCCAGGTCTTGGGAGTCCATCGTAATTTTGAATAGTCACTAAGCAACTGCCATTAGTCAAGAACTACTTGCAAGTCTCACTAAGCTCAATGGTTTTCCTCTGAGTAATTACGCACAGGAAGGTTCTACAATTTTAAAGGTAATCACTTAAAGATTACCTTTATTGCAATACTTGTTTAAGTAATATGACTTAGGACTGCTTTTGCGGTCCCTTCAGTCTCAATGTGAAGGAATAAAAGACAATTTGTACTAAGTAGGTTTTAGAGAAATAACGTTATAACTCATACTGATTTTAAATAAAACTTATTTGGTTCAGGAAGTACAAACGAATACAGTAGTTTATAGTACCACATAAATACTTAAGCATCAAAAATGAAATAAAAACTTCCTATATTTTGACAATTGGGATTTATTTGCCATTTTACATGATTGCTTAGGAATCAGCTGAGGTGTTCCATTCTCAGAATTATATCCATATACTACTAAAACTCTTGTGTCTGTAATCTTTAACTGGGTAAAAGTAGGGCAAAACTTTTTGAGCCAAGGTATCTCAAATTGGCTAATTTACAGAATGTGTTCAAAATCTTGGACCGATGACTCACATGAAATTAAATTTTGGAAATTTTATAAAACATTTTATGACATACAAATTATCATAAAGCATTTTGGCATTATATTTGTGAATTGTGAATTATAATTGTGATCAATTCCTGATGTTTTGACTGTGCTATAGAGCTCAACTGGAGCTATTTTCAAGACAGATACTTCTCTGAATATCTCCCATACTTTTTACGTACATTAGAAGCTCTGCCATTTGAAGCACTGAGGAATCTGGCAAGAAAATATCTCTGAAACACATTACCTATTAAATGGCTTAATAATGAGGATCCGAGTCTCTACAGCCAATTTTTCAGCCAATTTATATTTAGAAGCAGAACCTATGCAGATATTGCAGAACCTATATCTTGATTTGAATGGAGTATAGAAATATGTTAACAGCTTATTTAAAAAATCAAATGTTAATGACTTCTTGAAGAATTCAAAACTTTCAGTTGACAGGAATAAAGAACCCGGGTACTTACGAGACCACCTTCTGCTGCCGATAGCCTCCCACTGGCCAACACGCTCCCACAGAGAGGGACTCCTCAGGGTGTCATTGGTCAAACAGTGTCGACTGGCGGCCCCCAGGGAGAGAGCCTTCTCTGTGGGGGGCACCTGCCCTCTGGAACGAACTGCCCCCGGAGATACGGAGGATCCCTGACTTACGCACCTTTCGCCGTGCCCTCAAGATGCTATTATTCCAACAAGCAAGGCTGGCCTAGACATGATTTTTATTGAGCTTTATTTTTAATAATTAGGCCAATGGTTTAATATGTTTTTAAAATGTTTTTTAAATTTTGTACTTGGACTTGTTTTACTGTTGGCTGTGCATCGCCCTGAGTCCTTCGGGAGAAGGGCGGTATAGAAATTAAATAAAATCTAAATCTAAATCTAAAACAAAGCAAATGGAACATAGTTCCCGGTTCTTAATCTTCTAATAGTAAAGATTTAAGATGAAGAATACTGATGTATAACAGAACAAAATGTACCATATATGTCTACTCAGCTAATCACAAATATTTGTAATCTCAACTGCTGTGAATAAAGAGAGTGATTAAATATTTTTTTTCATATCCCATGCTTTTATTCCATTTCAGACAATGATTACTTCTTAAAGTGATTCATAAGAAGTAAACCAAAAAGTAGACCTCAGGTTTACTATTTAAAAAGGCAAGAGAAAGAAATGCAGATGGCAAACAATTCCTCAAGCCTGTTTTGAAATCAGTATCCACCTCAGGCCAGACTGATCTGTCCTTCCTAATTATCTTCTTTGAACAGCAATTCACAGTCCTAAATTCTCTTGGCTGATTCCACACAGTGTTGCCTTTGAACACACTATCTGGCTGGAAAGGACAGACAAAGCTCTACAGCTTCTCCCATGGCCTATATAAAGAGAAAGCTAGGTTCTTCCTGGGATGGATAGGTAGGGACTGCCCCTCATTAACCCTTGGTTTCCTGCTACTTAGGAAATTGTAATTTACACCAAAATAAGCTCTTCAGGATTACAGTGGCTGAACCTGGGTCATAAATCAGGTACCAATGAAGTTAGCAAGGCTTAAATTCTAATTGTCTTAAATGATCTGCAGATTACACTGCATGTTACTTATTGAGGTAGATAAAGTAACTCTATACTAACTTAATGTTTGACAATATATATGTATACAGTACCTGCTTTGATGAACAAACAACATCTTGAAGTAGTTGGAAAAAGAGGCAAGGACGGATTTGTGTGCCTTAAAGTACACATCACCAATAGCAACTGTGCAGTCACACAGGAAACCAAACTCTCTCTGAGCATTAAGCTGCTGTAGAAGAATAAGTCCATGGTTGGCCAAATCCATCTTTTAAAATCTGTAAAGTAGAAAATATTCTTGAGAACATATTTCTTTCAAGATTCTGTCACATGCCCAAAGAATGTGAAATTTGGAAGGGCACAATTCACAGATATTTATCTGATTTTTATAGCCACCTACTTTTTTACCTATTGTGAATGAGCAAGAAACATACAAGCACAACAATCCAAACTGGGACTAAAATTTCCATCACTAAGCCCATGCTCATTAGATAAAACAAGGAGGGCCAATAGCTGCCTTGGTTGGGGGAGCCTCAGCAGCAGAGGCAGGAAGAGGCAAAGATCAGCTGGAGATAGGTGGTGGCAGGGTGGCTTTGGCAGCAGGATGGCTTTGGGGTACAGGGACCAAAAGGACAAGGAATTAAAGTGCGTGTTGTAAATATGAATGAGCTGCCAAGCACCCACATTGCATTCAACTGAAGACTATCTATAGGATTAAAATCAACAAAGGAAATAAAAGCAAGAATAGATAACATAATTAGCACAACAATGCTCATTACCTGTTTGCCAGCAATGTAGCAATATATATTTCAGACAACTAAAAAAATCAAATTTATTTAAAGCCATCGCATTAATAATACTTCAGTTTGTAGACAGGTTGAAATACAAGTTAAAAACTTGAGAGCAAATAAATGAAGGTTTTGATTTGTGGTAGAATATACATGCATACTTTTAGAATATTAATATATATATATTTGGAAATGCTGCATAGGATCAAGAGAATTAAACCAAATGTGATTCTAAAAGTCTTGATCCCTCACAGCATTTTGAAATATTTGGGAATATTTGTAGGAGTCCTGAGTATAGCTATATCTAAATGCTACTCTCTCGATTAGTTTTTCAGCTATGTTTTTATATTTCGTTTTATATTTTGTTTCTGTAATGAATGCTTTGCACAGCAAATTCAATTAACTGTTCAGGATCAAATTAAAAATAAAATCAAACACGTCTGTTTTCTGGAGTACACGTAAATTCATAATTTTCGAATTTATACGCAGCATCTAACATTAAATAAAGGCGAGATCTCTCTGGATAATTGTGAGAGCTTCCCTGCCCAGAAAAAAAGCAAGTGTCCAGAAGAAGGGTGGGATCAAAATTCAAAAGCGTCTTCCGCCCCAGGAAAAAAGGCAGAACCTCTTCCGAGAGGCTTGTCCCTCCCTTTGGAGAGAGGAACTTCTCGCCAAGCGCCAGCAATAAAAAGCCACTCAGGAGGCAGCAAGCCCTCGCAGACGCCAACGGGGCGGGCAAACAGCAGCCTACAGCGGTGGAGGACCGCAAGCTTCCCCCCCACTCCGCCCCCGCCGTGAAGCACACTGTGACAACCCGCCGGCATTTTCTATTGGCTGCCTGAGGAGCAAAAGGGGCAAGGCAGCGAGGCCAAGCGCGCGCCACGGCCACTGCCTCGGCCCCGCCTTCTCCCCTGCGCAGGCGACGCGAAGCCGCCGCGTGCGCGCACACGCAACGCACGGAGGCGGCGGGGCGGCGTACAGACGGCGGCGCGAGACGACGTAAGCAGCGCGAGCGAGCGGGCTGGGGCGCCTAGGCGCGCGAGAGACGGGAACCGCCGCTGTCGCCAGGGCCGCCTAGGCTGCTGAGGAGACGCAGACGGAGCCGCCCACCCTCACCCCCCCTCCTTTCCTCTCTCTCTCTCTCTCTCTCTGCCTCCCTCCCTCCCTTTCCCGCTCCGCGCGGCTGCCTCGGCGCCTGCCCCTCCCCCTTCCTCCTAGGCCGGGCTGCTGCCGCCGCGGGTGAGAGAAAAAAGGGGAAAGGCCGCTACCCAGCTCGGCGAGGGCGTTCAGGGCCAAGCCAAGCCCGGATCAGACCAGGCTCTGCCAGGGCAGGAGTTTCTTTAGCAACCTTAACCGGGAGACCTCTCCCCCTCCTTCCCGAGGCAGCCGCCTCCACCGGCGCCATTTCGGGGTCTCGGGTGGGAAAGCCCCCCTCAGGGCCCGGAGAGCCTCCTGCCTTTCTTCAGGGTCCGAACCTGGCCTACTCGACCGCCAGTACAATGGTGGGACGGGAGATGGCGGGGGGCGGGGGGGTGGAAGAGAAAGAGCAAGGGGCCTCGCCGCCGCCACGCGCCCCCCTCCCCGCTTTCCCTCCCGGCCACCCGCCCCTCTCCCGCGCCTTCTCGGAGGATGAGTGTGTGTGTGTGTGTGCGTGGGGGGGCTTAGGCGGCACTCACCTGGCTCGCGCTTTCGGGGAGGGGGGGGCCGCGGTCTCCGCCAGCCCAGGAGCAGCAGCAGCAGCGCCAACAACGGAGTCAGCGCGGCGGCGGCGGCTTTTCCTGTCCGGTTACGTTAGGGTCACATGACCGAGAGCGGAGCAGAGAGGCTGTAGCGAGGAGCCCCCGCCGGGGAGAGACGGGGGGGGGGGGAGGCGGCGACGAGCGCTGTGGCGGCAACAGCAGCAGGAGCCTCCCCTCCCCCGCTTTCCTCCTTCGCCGCCTGCTTGGCTGGCTTGGCTTCGCCTATTGGCGCGCGCCGCTTGCAGTGAGCGGGACGCAGGCCTCACCGGCTGGGCTGAGCCTTTGCGGCCGCCTGGCTTTGGCGGCCGTAGTAGTATTGACGGGACGGGACGGGGTGGGGGCATTCTGCCCGCTTTGGTTCTTTAAAGCTTAGCTCCCGTTCTCCCTATTTTTTTTTCCTTTTTCTTTTTAATGCCTTCCGTTGCTCTGATACAGGTGGGAGAGAAGTGGTGGCCAGAACTGAAGTAAGGTGCACTTTGCTTAGAAAAGAAGGGAGAGGGATAATTTTAACCATCTGCGGGTGGCCCCTAGCTTGATTTTGACACTCTTTATGACAACTTTAAAAAAATGATTGGCATCCGAGTATTTCTAAAGTATGCATTTAAGTAGTTTAATACTAAATTCCACTTCTCGGTGCAGAGGTTAAGTAACATGGGTTTGAACTTAGTAAAGTTATTTGAAGTTTATCCCTTTCAGCAGTACCTGACTTATGGTGAGATAGGTGTTGATTTTTTTTTTTGGAAGCTCATAAATTTATCTCCTTTAGTGGAAAGAATAATATTCCATTAATAGGTTTATATTTGTAAGTCCAGAATTGCACGCTTTTAGCTGGTGAACTTACTACTTCGATGGATGGCAGTAATCCTATAGCTTGAAATAAATAGTATTATTGTATGGTTTCATAGTAGGAAATATGAAATACATAAAACTGCTGAATTCAGTTTCTTATTAAAAAACCTGAACCCTAATCGAAGTGATAGATTGATGGTTAGAAGTGTGATGTATTAATGGAGTGATCTGCACCAAAGTAAATTAACTCTGACGTTAAAAATAATTATGCAGTAGCAATTTTTATTAGGTTTTCTCAAGAGAGTCTCTCCTTTAGTTTAGTAAGCTTCAATAATATGAATAGGATTGTGGTCCTGGAGTAGTTTGATGTCCTTTCCCAGAAAAAAGTGGGGAATTTGTTCTAAGCATTTCTAAATCTCTGAACTTGCTTTGATTTCTGTCAGTTGCTTTCTGTTATTACTTAAGCAGCTATTTCTGTTTTTTACTAGGCTGTGGAGGTAATACTTCGTTTTTTGTTCTACTTACTTTACAGATATGTAATCAGGTCTTCCCTTTGATATTTAATTATATTGAAAGATTTGCATGTGAGTCTACACACATTGCTCAGAAATTAGTCCTTTTGAGTTTAGTAAATTACAGTGAGGTTAGTAAACATTAACACAAACCTTTTGGATTTCCTGGTGGGAACCTGTAACTTTAAAGTTGGAAAAAGGTTCTCTTGAAAGAGTTGTATATATCTAAGATTATGTGTTCAATTTTTGTTTCAAGTAATTGTCTTTTATCAGTTATAAGCAAAGAATTAAAAAAAGGGGGAAGGAATGAATTATTGAAATATAGTCTCACATTTACAGATCTACATGATTATCCCTGGATCAATACTACTGATTTCCTTACAAATACAGAGAGTCTACGAAAGTTTAAAACTTCACTCTGACTTATGCATTGAGTTTTTAGTATTTTGTGTAATTAAGATTCAGATATGGGTAAAAAATTGTGTTTAATTACAAATTTGTGTTTAAGCTTAATATATGGTTACAGTTTTAACCTCTATTAACAGCTTTTTCCTAGCCCTTCATTTTCCATTTCAGTGTGGATCTGGCACCAGAGATAATTTCTCCAGGACAATAAAAACTTATATTACAATAATTAGTCATATATTGCTTTTAGAGTGCATGAATCCAGTTTGGTGGTCTTGGTCTAGGAAAGGATATTGTGCAGTTAATGAAATGTAAATGCTAATAAACTGGATTTTAGAATCACATCTTGATGCTTTGAAGAGTGCAAGCCATCTAAATCGGGTTGGACACTTTCTTTGCAAAGAAATCTACATAGCATTCCAAGGATTAAATTTCAATTTACTGGCTCCCACACAATCCATCATGGAAGTTCAGTGATTGATAATTGGATCCCAAATAACACTTTCATCTTAATACAAGAAGCAACCCAGTTTCTTAAAAAGGGCAATTGAAAGCTTTTGAAATAAGTAGTGGTAGATTTTATTTAGTGAAAGAAAAACCTTTGTATTGAAAAGTAGTACAGTAGTCAGACATGGATAACACGATCATCATCACAGAAATTCTTGTTTAGTAACTGCCTGTTTGCAATTATGACAATGATGAAAAAGTATCTTTGTAGCCAATCTTTGCATGTATGACCTTTGCAGGTCTGTAAAGCAAAGGAAAGCTGAAGTAAGATCATGAACACACTTGCAGTTTCACTTTACTTACTGAGTGTTGGTACCAGTTATGGTCATTAAAGGAGGACTACTTATATACCTCCAGGTGGTGCATTGATGTATCATTTGTATTGGTGATTCACTGAATGGCCTGGGTTCCTATAGTCCTCAGAGCTATAAACTGGCCCAACATTTTAGCTTAGTGTGCTGTGTAAAACAAGTGATCTGATGAAAACTCATAGCTTTGTTCCCTGCTTGTGAGCATTTAAGCATAAACTAATGCTTATGAACTGTTGATATAGTATAGTAAATCTATTGCTATATTACTAGTAGAGGACTGCTTTTTAATTAGGATTAACATTTGTATGTTGCATTAAACTTTTAGGTTTGCATTAAAATTTAAATCTGCATTAACACTTAAATCTGAACAGTGATTTAAACTTTTCTAAACAGTACTGAGTCATAAAATACCTTCCCGGATAAGTTTTTTACTTATCAGGTATTATAATGTAACTTACAAATATAAAAATAAATCAGTATCTAAATTGTCTTTTATTGTGTGATTTATTGTATCTGTTTTATCCAGATTTTGTGGGGAGCCCTTGCTATACTAAACATATACAGTCTTTTGTAAACTAGGGATTGGCAGAACAGATTAGTATTTGTTGATCGACGATTTCTGGTTCCTAATTGTTAAATAAAAACAAATCCTATCAGCAAGTTAGGCTATTGAAGAAAAGGAAGTGGGAGGAAATATTTCTAGGCTGAAATGTATTAGGAGTGTCCTGTTCCTTAGTTCAAAGCTTGTCTATCTCAGTAATTGTTTACTCAGATGCTTGGTAAGGTGTTGGATTCCCTCCAGTTAGCTGGGCAGTAAATAGTACAGTAGTTCATTTCTGAAGTGAAAGCTGCTTTCTAATAATGAGGTACAGTACACTAGTTGCAAAAATTGATCTCGTTAATTTAAATAACAAGTTTTTTTCTGGATTAAGACCTTTCTGAGAAATTATAAGCATTCAAATTTAATCTTATGTTTGCCTCTAATTATAATAGTCTTTGCTTTTATTCTAGTTGGGCATAAATGTGCTGTCCCCATGTATTTTTTGCCCCTAAATGATATTAGTGTGCTTCATTTTGTTCATATATTCAGTATAAATATCTAATATTCTTTAGTGCTTTTTCTCTGAATAATATAACATACAATTTGAAGGGGACTGTGAAGATCTCCTTATCCAATCGCCTGCCTAGAGCATGGATCCATTACTGCAGCATCCTGACAGATGGCAACCCAGCTGCTGTTTAAGTATTTTTCCTGAAGATTGACCACCTCCCCAGATAGTCTTTTCCATTGTTTTATTTTTATCAGGATTTTTTCCCCTTGCTGTCCAAAATTTATGGCCTTGTAATTTAACCCCATTGCTTCTTATCTTGTCTTCTGGAACAACTTCGGACAATACTGCCCCGAATTTTGCATTGTCACCCTTTATATACTTGGTAATTGCTGTTGTGTCTTTTAACAGTCACAGGCTAATCATACCCAACACTTCCAATTGTTTCTAGCAAGTTTTTCTTTCCAGGTCCATTATTTCTGAGCATTCCTCAGTTTGTTAGTATTCTTCCAAAAATGAGCAAAGAATTGAATGCCATACATCGGCGGGAGTCTGATCCATGTTGCTGCTGCCTGTGATTCATTTTTTAGTTTTTGTCCATGTATCATGTGGTTCCATATTTGGATTGTAATGCTTCAAGCATTTAAGATTCCACAACAGCAGTGTATGTACTGCTGTTCAGTACGGTTTCCCCAATCCCATGGCTTTACATTTGATTTTTCTACTTCGATTTCCTATAATCAAGACACAGAATTATGCATTTGCTGTTGCAATTCATCTTGGCTGATTTGTTCCATTGTTTCAGCTTGACAAAATCCTTTTGAATCTTGATGCTGTTCTTTATGGTGTTTTCCAACCCCCAATTTTGTCATCTTCAAATTTGATAATCATTTTTAATTATTCATGTTAAAACAGCAGAGTTGAATAGAGCCTCGTAATATGTTTTAAAATGTCCAGTTTGCTGTTATGTCACTGATGTACATTTATTTTATAGTCCTCAATTTACAACAGTTATTTAGTGACCACTCAAAGTTACAGTGTACTGAAAAAAGTGATTTATGATTATGCTTTTCTCACTTAACTGTTGCAACATCCCAGTGGTCACATCAATATTCAGATGCTTGCCAACTGACTCATGGTTGCAGTATCTTGGGGTCGTGTGATCATCTTTTTATTATTATTTATTTTATTATTTTATTATATTAAATTTATATACCGCCCTACTCCCGAAGAACTCAGGGCGGTGAACAGCTAAGATGAGATGCGTATAATGCAAATGTTGAAAGACATTTAGAAGACAATAAATATTTTGGCCCAATAATTTAAAACACCCAATTTAGGACAGATTTGAAATGATTTAGAAGGGAAAATTATGCCAGGCCCGCCTGTTGGAATAATGTTTTAAGGGCACGGTGGAAAGTGCGCAGATCCGGGATCCTCCGTAACTCCGGTGGGAGCTCGTTCCAGATGATAGGTGCCCCCACAGAGAAGGCTCTCCCCCTTGGGGCCACCAGCCGACACTGTTTGACCGACGGCACCCTTAGAAGCCCCTCTCTATGGGAGCGTACTGGTCGGTGAGAGGTTATTGTGAGCTGACATGTCAATGGGGAAGCCAGATTCACTTAACAACCATTTTATCAACTTAACTGCTGATTCATTTAACAATTGTGGCAAGAAAGATCATAAAATGGGACAAACTCAAGAAATGTCTCACTTGGCAACAGAAATTTTAGGCACAATTGTGGTTGTAAGTCAAGGACTACCTGAACAGTTCTCAGCCAGTTCTGTATCCATGTAATAATAGCATAGCCATCTTCTTTAGACTCTCAAAGAGGAATATTGAATGATTTTCTGAATTAAACTTCATTATTTCCAGTGTATTCCTAAGGTCATACTGAAACACAGCTAGTTATGGAGTCACAGTCAAGTTTGTGAAATGGGCTAGATGAGATCCTAAATAGGTGTGTCACTACAAAACAACTGCTAATATTCGGAAAATGTAAAGAAAGGGTAATACTTTCCCTTTCTTTAGGGAAAGTAGGGAAATGGAAGTAACTCTTCACTCCATTTTACATTTAAAAGGATGAGTCAGTGATTTTCTCAAATACATTCCATACAAACAGGTAACCTTGCTACTAATTTTCACAAACTAGATATACTAATTGTTGAGCTGCCAGAGATAGAGATCAGCCAATCTGTGAGGCTTTGCTAATGTTCTGTCCAGCATTATGCGATACGTCTGAATAAGATGATGATACTGTGTTATTTACAAATTGAAATCCATTCTGAAACAACTTACTGTATTTATGAAGACTGCATTTTTCAGACTTGATTATTTAACCCAATTGCAGGATATTGTAGCAGAAACAAAGAGGCTTCTCTCCCTTCTTCATGCAGTATTTAATGTTCATTGTTTCTTACCTTTGCAAAATTTGAATGCCAAATTGTTAATGAAATTGTATAAATACAGGTAGCCCTCAACTTGTGATCGTAATTGACCCCAACATTTCTATTGCTTAGTGAGGCATTTAAGTGAATTTTGTCCCATTTTATGACTTTTCTTACCATGGCTATTAAGTGAATCTTGCTTCCCCATTAACTTTGTTCATCAGAAGGTCACAAAAAATGATCACATGCCTCTGGGACACTGTACCTGCCATAAATATGAGTCAGTTGCCAACCACCTGAATTTTGATCATGTGACTATGGAGATGCTGCAATGGTCATAAGTGTGAAAAATGGTTATAAATCACCTTTTTCAGTGCTGTTGTAACTTTGGCCACTAAATGAAGTGTTGTAAGTCGAGGACTACCTGTATACTAAAGCAGTGGAAAAGGTTTGACGCTGCAGTTTTGATAAGAATGATGTCTTGAATATCTGCTTCCCAGATTTATATATTTCTATTTCATTTCAACTGTTTAAGTTTAAAGTGGGCTTAAAGGTTTGTGAACCCTTCTAAATTTAATATTTCTGCATAAATATGACCTCAATTAAACAAATAAATCAAAAACATTAGACTTGTTCTAATGTTTGATCCCAAAATACTTATTTGTATATGAAAAAAGTGAACCTTTAATTTCAGTAATTGGTGTTGCTGAATATTAGATGCAATCACTGCTGTTAAATATTTCTGATAACTATTGATGAACCCTGCATGTTGGCTTGGAGGAATTTTAACTATTCTTCCTTATCAAACAGCTCCAACTCGAAAGATATTGGTGGGCTTCCCTGCTTGATGAACTGGTCTTTAGTCCCATAACTGTTTACTGTGGGATTCTTTGAGACCTCCCAGAATATTATACTCTTGGCTGTTGGTGTGATCTTGGTTGGTCAACTTCTCCTGGGAAGGAAAACAGAGGGGTTGAATTGCCTCCATTTGTACACCATCTACCTACCAGTGGAATCGTGGAATCCAAATTCTTTGGAAATAATTACGGTATGTAATCTTTTCCAGCCTGGTGAGTATTAACTTTTTTGGAGGTCCCCAGAAATCTCTCTTGTTCAACTCATGACACACTTCCATATACAGAGTGCCGAAAAGGAAGCGCACACTCGTCTAGGCTGCAACCTGGAAGAGAAGCTGCCCAGGGTGCATATACCCCCGAAAATGAACTTCCGGTTTTCAGTGCACGCATGCGTGCCGGCCAGTTGGTTTTCCATGTGCATGCAAAACTCTGTGCCAAAAGGTTCGCCATCACTGTACTACGCTGTGAAGACAGACTTTCATAAGAATACCCAGAATTTTGTTAGGCAAGACCTTATCATCTCATTGATTGAAATATCTGATTAATTTCCCCTTCAAAGGAACTAATCCGACAGGTTTGTATATTTTTGTCTCACACATGTAGCTTTGGATCATGGTCAATACATGATCAAGTATATTGACTGCTTAATTGGATTCTCTAGTTTTAGGATGTGAATAGTATCACATTTTAGGTCATTGATGTAAAAATATTAAAAACTGAAAAAGGTTCACAAATGTTTAAGCACTACTGTCTCAAGAATTGCAAGTATGCTATTACTGTATATAATGTGCGGTGTCATTGTTATTGAGAATGATAGAGAATTGATGCAAAGTTGAAAAAATTACAAACTTATTCAAATGATTAAAATACCTTCCTCACAAATGCTTTGGGCTTTTTATTTTAAAAATGTGCACTGTATAAAAAACAAAATTAGGAACAGAGCTATCAGTATATTTTTTGTTTCCCATCATAAAATTTCAGCAGTAGGTTCAATTACAACAATTCTTCCCATTTTCTGAAATTAAAGAGCAAACTTCTTTTAAACTCTTATAAAAATGTTAAAATTTGACAACTGTATTCATGATACATTTCAGAAAGTTACTTGAGAAACATTCTGGGTATGAAAAAGCTTTCATGAGTTTTCTGATGTATCTAATCAAAAGATTTTGGATTTGAGAGACCAATCTTGCTTTAAAGAAATTAATGCATTTCTTACAATCATTTATTTTATTTCACAGTTTTTCAGTTGGTGTTCATACATCCATAATGGTTACTAAGGGAAATTTGTCTAAGGCAATACAGTCAAAGACATTGCTTTGATTAAACTTCTCTTGCTTCTTGAAGAAACATGTCTGAATTTATAAAATCTTTATGATTAAGCAGTTCCAGACACTCTTTAGCTGAAGAGAACTTTTAATTTTAACTATTCTGTCAGAAATGAACAACATTAGGATTACGTTTTCTATGCATTGGCTCCCCATATACTAAAAGGCATATTATATACATATTTTTCTTAATTCTATTGAATGTATTGTGAAAAAATGTACAGCTTATATACAGAAAACTGCTTAATGTCATACATACTGTATACCCTTTTCCTGTAATGTAACAGATAATCTGCATCCATAAAATAGAAAACCAGCCTCATGTTTTTACACCATGAATTCCATGAAAACATAGTAACTGATGAAATATGAAATTAAATGCAGTGACTCCCAACATTTTGTAGCAAATGTCCATAAATTTATCGTGACATTTGCTCACTTTCCAAAATGGACAAAGTTGAAGTCCAATAAACCTGTTGCTCGGATAGCGACTAGTCTTGTAAAATGTCTGTTGCAAATGTACTCCTGGTATCAGAAAAACACTCTTCCAAGTTCAAACATGACCTGCAACATAAAACAGAATTTTGCTAGCTTATATGCTTATTTGGCTGATTTCTATTTTTAGTGTTCGCACAAAGTGCTCCATGCCAAGGCATCAGGGATCAGTAACCTCCAAACCAGAAGCACAAGAATTTTTGGGGGAGGGGGGGGACTGAGGGAAACCCCAAAACAGCAGAATGAATTCTACACAGTGGTCATGGAATGGGAACAAATGGGGAGGGGCTAAAGAAAAGAGAAGAATTGTAAGATGTGTGGAGACCTGAACAAAGAGTACACTGCATCACTGCTACATTTCTGCAAGTTTATTGAATTTAGATTCCCCCCCCCCCCCGTATTGTTTTGAAATCCAGCCCTTCAAAACTTTTTAACTATTTGGCACATGTTAAATATGGCTGTATTAGGACAGGGCTATTAGACTTATAATAGTAATCAGGGAATTTATTATTAAATTTATGTCAGCCATCTCATGGTTTGAGGCAACTCTGGTTGGTTTTATAATAAAACATGACAGATTTCAAGCGGAGCAGCAGTTGTGCTTCCTCTGTTACTGTCCCAACCATTTCTAGCCTATGGCTTTTCCTTCGGAGTGCCTATGCCAGAAGAGAGAGGGAAGATCTCATCTCTGGTGGCAAGAAGTTCCAAAGTATGGGCAGGTATGTGGCAAACCCCCCCCCCCCCCGACAAAATTCCTTGGCTGATGGGATCTGCAATAGGCTCCTGCCAGGAGGAGTGGGCTGATCCCATTGGGGAAAGATTTCTCATATATCCTGGATCCATGCCATGGAGAGCTTTAAAGGCTTTAAATAACCAGTATCTTGAATTGGACCTGGAAGCACATCAGCATCCAATCCAACTTGTGTTAACTCATTTTACATGTGCCACCTAGATGCTTCCAAAACTGCACTGCTACATTCTGGACCAATTGTAGATTCCAAATACTATTCAAAGATAGCTGTAGACTACAGCTACATGTACACTACATTGCAATAATCCAAATGAGAAATGACCAGGACACAAATGATTGAGGGCATGGCCTCACAATTCAGGAAAGGGCACAGTTTGTGTACACCACAGTTATGCAAAGGCTGTTTTAGCCACAACAACCAGCTAGCCAGCTGTCTTTGAGCTAGAGTCCCAAGTATAGGAGAACTCCCAGTATACCAGATCTGTCTGGTAGTGCCACCTCCTCCAGAACAGATTTATTTGTTCTTCAATAGCCACCTTTGCTTTGATGTTATTTGCTGCTAGGAAGGCCTGGACAGGCAAGTTTTAGTTTTTCTGTTACTCCCTTCTGTCTCTATCCACCTTGTCTGCCTGCATATGAACTAGTTTTGGGCAGTTATTCTTGCCTGTGTTCAGAAATTATACTTGCTGAAAGCTTTAGTAATTAGCCTACTAGGTGAGTTTAGAATTGGGATAGGGATTTACAACTTTTTACCCCCCAGAGAGCAGCATTTAGCCTTTCAATTGTGGAGCCAGAAACAAAAGATAAATGTTATTTAATTAAACATAATTACTATGATTACTCCTCATGTATTCAATCCACTCTCATCCTTTCAATTTGCATTATATATTTGGAGAAACTCAAGGCCATTCCTAGGTTTTGGGGTACTGCAGCATGAGTAAACTTCATACCCTCTGGTATGGATACAACACTATTCAGAAAGGTTCTGTGAGCTTGGAGCAGTGACAGTGAGAGAATGACATGGGATGATAGTATACTTAAAATCTAGTTACCAGTTTAATAGAGTGGATATTCAGCTATAAGCCTTGCTCCTAATGCTTGCTTTCCACAATGTTGAGACAAAGACCTTTAGATAGTAAGAATTTCAAGACTGGAGGACAGAATTTCTAGGCCTTTGCTAAACAAGTAATATCTAATAAAGAATACATGACTCAAACGATAACAGAGGAGGAAGTTGCCATTGTATTTTTGATTGGGACTATTTTGCATCATTAAATTCTTAAACAGTACTTTTGGCAACACAAAGTGAAATAGGCAATAGAATATTTAATACATGTAAACAGCATGTAACATTAAATTACATGTAAACAGCATGTAACATTAAATTACCATTAAATCTTTGTTCAGCCTACATACCTTTCACAACTCATGGAATAAACAAAGTGATCCAACATGCACTGTAATGAACTTATAAACTGGTCTGATTTATATGGCTATAAAATAAGTGTGAGTGTGTATTAAAGTAAAGTAGTATAGTAAAATTGACAAGCTATTGTACGATCCTGATTTCTCTATTTTTAAATAAATTTATGGAAACTATTTTAAAGTTATTTGGAAATTTGTCCCTTGTCTAAGGAAACTGAATTTTTAAATACTCTTCAGTGAACTGTCAACGTTCTGCATATGTTTTAGGAAACAATTTTAGTAAACCAACCTCTATTGTGATGAGTATTACTATCATCCATTCCAAGCGCAGAGCATGTTTTTCATTCAAATGATTTCTCATCAGATCTGTCAGTTCTGTGCACTGCTGCAGCTTTTCATTTACTACCTTCAGTAGTAAGGATAGAAAAGTTGATGTTTCAGAAAACCTTGAATAAACAATTTCTTAATATAAGTTATTTCCAGAGGTGAATTTATTGAAATCAAAAATATGGAGAATTACATCACAATGTTTCTATAAACTGAATACACTAGAGTAGCTAAGACTAAGCGTTCAGAACAATTCTTAGTCTTGGGAGATGTGATTTTTCAGTATTCACACAATAGATTGCAACATGTAAATCATTCCCATAATCCCAGGCTTTAATTTCCTTTCTCCACTTGCATGCATTTATAAAGTTAAACAGAAATAACCTTGTCTATTGAGTATTTCTTGTATCAAACTTAACGAAATATTTCAATGTCAGCCAGCATCACAATTGCCCTCTGAAGAATTTAGTTAAATTGTGTAAGATACCTATTGTAGCCTAGTATACTTCACCAAATAATAATCAAGGTTTAAGTCTAGTTTAGCAAAACTCAGCTAACAATGCAATAGGGTTAAATATGCACAAACCTTTAATAAAGTTAACAGCAGAGAATTTCAACATAAAATTAGAAGCAAATCCTGAAACATAGCCAAATGTAAAACAGTTCAGTTTGGCAGTGTGAATGCATATCTATTTTTATATATTCACATAGATTGCTTAATTGCAGAATTTTACTCCTGAAAAGCCATAGCTGAAAGTTCTCTACCATAGAACATAGGGGGACAAAAAAGCTTCCTGTGCTCTTTTATTTGCTACCTGAAAAAAATAACTTAAAAACAATTTTGAGATATATGGGGCACAAATGTGTCAGATTTCAGTATGAAATTATAGTTAAATGCTGCAGTATCTAAAGGTAACATACCTATCAAAGTTAGCTTATGATTATTAAATTACTACTAATACTTATTCTATGCAGGCATTATGTATCTTGTGGGCCAGGCCATACTTGGATCTATACATAATGTGAATTCTATAAAAAGTCTATTTGTTTAAATCCATGATTTCTCAAATGGAATTGTCAATTTCATCATATCTTATTGGACTGCAAAGATTCTGTGCATTAATTTAAAGACAGTAGTGAGACCATTTTATTCCTGAATCCCATTATTCATACACAGGCAAAACACTGTCATGGAAGCAATCACACCTTAGAAAACAAATCTATATATTTTTTTTTACTTAATTTCATTTCAAACAACTGGGCTATATCAAGGGAATCCAAAAACTACCTGTTAAATCTGTTACTGAATTAAAACATATTTACATACTAACATTACCTATAATATAGTCCAGAAACTAGTAATATATGGAATCTAGAGAAAGTTTCGTGAATATTGTTACAGATTGCTATTGCAGTGAGCTGGTTCATTCTAAATCAGTGGTTCTCAACCTTCCTAATGCCGCGACCCTTTAATACAGTTCCTCATGTTGTGACCCCCAACCATAAAATTATTTTCGTTGCTACTTTATAACTGTAGTTTTTTACTACCGGTTCTGTGGGCGTGGCTTGGAGGTCATGTGACTAGGTGGGCATGCTATGTGTATAGGAACTACTCAGAGGGCTGAAAAAAGTCATTTCTGACAGGTCCTTGCGCTTTTGATTGGTCCTCACACTTATGACCATCCTCACATTTATGCCCATGCAGCATTCTTAACAACCATGTCACTCATTTCACAACTGCTTCTCTTCACCATGGTGACCAGATAGGGCAAAACCGTAAAATGTGAGGACAGTCGTAAATTTGAGGACTGGTCAAAAGTGCGAGGACCAGTCAAAAATAACTTTTTCAGCCCTCTGAGTAGTCCATATGCATAAAAGGATACAGCAATAGAGAGGGATGAAGGAAGGGAAGGGAAAAGGGTAGGAATGAGGGTAAGAGAGGGAGGAAGAGAGGAGGAGAAGGAGAAAGGAAGAGGAAGTAGGGAGAAGAAGGGGGGGGAAGAGAGTAAAAAGGTAAGAAAAGAGAGAGGTGGTAGGTTTGAGGAGAAAGATTGCTGTACAATAAAAGAGATGAAAGGGAAAAAAACCAACCCCAAACAAATACAAAGATATTGAGATAAAGAATGGATTATTAAACTTTAAAGAATGAAAGAGAACAAATATGAATAAATAGCAATAATTAGAAACACACATGCAAACATGCAATGTCTTTTCTTTGAACAGAGTATTTGGGCGGTTCACAAATTTAAACAGTGTTTAGTCATTTTCAATTAAATTTACAATTTCTATATTTCCTTTTTGCCATATTTATTACTCATTTATTTTTTTAAAAAACCAATATTACCCTTTATCCTCATCACTAATCTTAATCAAATTCAATTTTTCCCTTCTCTTATATATTATACCCCTTCCCATTGTCATCTATTTTAATATCCATCCTCACATTGGTTAATTATGTAATCATGTAATACAGTTGTTTAATACAAACTCAACATTTTAATATAAATCAATTAGTTATATAACTCTTTTTGTATATTAATCAATATGAACATGAATATTCCAATTATTTCCATGCAATCCAATTTCTTACAAATCAATTATATTTACCAATAATAATAAACCAAATAATTTCCCCCATATATTCCTCCAAACTACAATTTAATCATTTCTGCTTTCAACACAATATACAATTAATAGTATCTCAATTATTACAATTCCCTAGTTAAACAGAGCTTTTTTTCCTTTGTGTTTTAAAATCTTTAACCTCCTCTTTTGCCCTAAATTTCCCATAGTTTGTACTTACCTTTTTTGGTGAGGAAAAAGAAATCTCTCTCCCTGCCTCATTTTGTCACATTGCAGCAGAGCCTGCTTTACTTTGTTTCCTTTCAGCTAGGGGAAAAAAAACTTCTCCAGCACGCTTTGCAGCAAAGAGCTTGCAAAATGAGAGCTTGCAAAAGAGCCTGCACAAAGAGCCTTGAGAACAAGGAGGCTGATCAAATCAATTTATGGTAATTAACCTATGCTGAAGCTGAAGGAGGCTGGTTTTTTTATTTTTGCAGGCATGGTCTACTCATTTATTTTCTTTTAACACGGATCAGCTGTAGGGAGGCCCTTTGAAGCCCCAGGGCAAGAATTTAAACAGGTTTTTTCCCTCTAGCCATCAACTGGGACTCAGGAAGCAGCAATAGATTGGGAGTGGGCAGGGTAAGCGAACGGGACTGGTGATCCAACAGAGGGAGAGGGTGAGTGAAGGCGTGGGAGGGGGCGAGAGAGGGCTTTGGTGACGCCTGTGAAATGGCCATTCGACCCCCAAAGGGGTCGCGACCCCCAGGTTGAGAACCACTGTTCTAAATAATGATGTTCTGTAAAGCTAAACTGATCCCTGCTATACTACTATACATCAAAAACATTTCAGAAACAATCAACAGATGATTACAACCATGTGGCATCACTGTAGTGCATAAATCAACTTAAGACCTCCAAATCATGTTATGTAAACAAATAACTTAGTAGCCCAAGAAGAAAGTACAGGACTCATCTATAACCAAATGTAAAACTGTAAAAGCTAGTATGTAGGACAGACAGGCAGAAGATAGTAGAGCACATCCATAAACACTATTTAGCAACTGGAAGGTACAATGAAAAATCAGCACATAGAAACTGTAATTTTAACTGGAAAACAGCATCCTAGACCAAACTAAATTAAAAAAAACTATGGAATTATTCCTGGAAGCTAACCTTTCAGACAAGTTCATCTATTAATAGACACATAGAGATAAACTGCATTTACACACCTTTCAAACGAGACAATTAAAAAAGCCAAGAAACAAAAAGACCAGAACACATTCTCTCCAGCAACCTACACCCAATTAATCAGGGATTAACACCAGACAAAACAAGCAAAAAGCAATACTCTAGTCAAGGAACTACCAAAGAAAAAGTTACACTTACACCAACACCAGGAAGGCAAGCTACTGTATATATAAAGAGAGGGCAAGCCCCACACTCAGCACTGATATTCTTTGTCAATAATGAAACATCTTTGATTTCTAAACATTTTTTTTGTTACCGTCTAATGATCATCTTTTTCTAGGGGACACCAAGATACACTTCTGCAATATCTCCATAGCAATATATTGTACATATTTTAAGAAAAAACATCCAAGTAATTTTTAGAGTCAACCATTAATCATTAAAGTACTCTAAAAAAACCAAAAAAGCAGAGCATCTGTAAAAGCAGGTTTCTGTGTAAAACTCCACTTGCTAAACTGTTGATGACAACTGTTCCTCCACCCGTCAGAATTACATGGATTTAAGAAAAAGGGTAAACTTATCATAAAACCTCCCCAAAAGTTACAGAATGCATTGGTTATGTTTGTATAAAATAATAAAGCTAGAATCTGGCTTATTCACAATAACATGTTGAAGCCCACTGCCTGATTGTGCCTAAACCATTCCTCCTGGTAGTGAGAACAGCTTTAGAAAATCACAAGAAAGAAGCATCTCAGAACTAGCATTTTATGCAAATAAAAAATAATATTTATAAATTTTACCTAAAAGAAATAGTGCAAAGGCAGAATAACAATGTTTGTCCAAAAACAATGCAGATAAAAACAAAAATGTAAGATTTGTTAAGAGAAGCAATTGTTTTTTTAAAAACAATCCTCTAAAGCCGTGATGGCGAACCTGTGGCACGTGGAGTCATATCTGTGGGCACGCGAGCGTTGCCCTAGCTCAGCTCCAGCATGCATGCATGCACTGGCCAGCTGATATTTGGGCCTTCTGGGTCCATCAGAAGTCGGGAAACAGGCTGTTTCCGGCTTCTGGGGTGTGTGTGGGGAAGGCCATTTTCGCCTCCACAGGCTCCTAGAAAGCCTCTGGAGCCTGGGGAGGGCGAAAAACGGGCCTTTGGGTCCCACTGGAAGTCAGGAAATGGGCCATTTCTGGCCTCCAGGGGGGTAGGGAAGGCCGTTTTCATGCTTCCCAGGCTCCTAGAAAGCCTCTGGAGCTTGGGGAGGGCAAAAATGGGCCTACTGTGCCATTGTGTGCCAAACGTGGGGGGAGTGTTGGGGGGTTGGGCACGTGGGGTGGGGTGCATTGAATTATTGGTGTGGGCACGCACGTACGCGATCTTTCCACACTCCTCTCGCTTTGGGCACCCGACAGCAAAAAGGCTAGCCATCATTGCTCTAAAGCTTAGATAAAAATAGTAAAATATTACCTTAACTCTGCGATCAATACTGAGAAATCGATACATTTTATCATACAGTTGTTCAAGATGTTCTCTGTCCCAGTAGAAATCTGGGGTAATCAACAGATCAGAACTCAGATTTATATGATGCCTAAGGAAGAAAAATTCTTATTTAAAAATCAGTTAATGAATTGTATTTTGCATACTGCACTGTTATAAGTTGAGACAAAGAAGTGCTCTTTGGACAAACATCCTTCATGTTGCAAAAAACTTTGTTACATTCTCACAGCTATAGAACTTATAGTTAAGTTTTCAATCTCCAAATAAACATTCTATTCTTTTAGAATCTGATTAAAGCTTTATATACAACATGTTATCACTTTTTATTCTGATATTACTACAAACTTAAGTTATCAGGAGTTGAAGAAAATACAATTTATCACGTTTACAATTTAATAGCATAAGCACTATCATTTCCAGTTTTTAATACATTTATATCATGAGTCACATCTCCACAAAACCCCTCGCATAGTGATTTTTGCATCATTTCATGGGACATATTCTAATTATTCAAACATTCTTGACATTTCAATGGCATGTGACTTGGGCTTAGCTGTAATGAGTCTTTCCATTGTATTTAAGACTGTTTCCTATTCTTTAGGTTTTTGTTCCTTACAAGGAATTGAAGAGTAAATGTTACTTTTTGCTATAAACATACAACATTTTAAAAGACTCTGCTAGATTTATAGGCAAAAATATAAGAACCACTACAGAAAAAAAACTACTGGTATTAAAAAAAAACAATATACAATGGAATTAGTTTGAAGGTTTATCTTTGTGCTCATAGTTAATACTATCTAGTGGCACATAATAAAAAATAAGGATCTGGCAAATAAACCACATTTTAACAGGACAATAACAAGATGCTTATTGATACATGTAAGCTCTAGTTTCTATTAAATATTACTTAGTTCTGTTAAAGGACAGAAGGACAATAGTCTAGATGCAGAAGAGAGAAATATAATTGTATCACTTTAGAAATATCACACATTTGAATGAGGATTATACATGGCAGTATACTATATACACATATATGTGAATATTATCATATTTTTTTTGTTAAAGATCGCTTTTAAAACTGACTCTAAAATGTAATCTTTTTGCTAGTCTTTAATTCAGATACCTCAAGGCAAACAGTTCCCCAATTTTCTGCATAACATCAGCATGAGACAGTTTCAGTTTCTTTCTTAATTTAAGCATCTGTAAGAAGAGAGTAATAAACCAGTAAGAACATTGATGTTTTTTTAAATGTACAATATTAGTCACCCCAATGCCAATTGCACTCTTCACTTGAACTGGCAGAAACAATCCTGATGACAATAAAGATCTATTCTGAATTTCATATTAATTTTGGTAGGTGGGATAGGCAGTCTTGCCATAAATGATTTGTGATAACTCTATAGTCATGGCTGGAGAACATCCTGACAAAATTTAGGTTTAAATTAAGATCTATCCTACAGGACAGAGAGATCAATTAAAATGCTCCATTCACAAAGACTTATGTTATCTGATGAATATCTCAGCATTTTACAAAAGTTTCCAGGAAACAAAGAGGATGAATCCTCAAGTAGCTATGCAACAAGCTTTTATAGTAACACAAAATCAATAGCATTACCTATTTTGAAGGAATGTAAATCTGGCTTGGAAATGGGGACGGAGTGAGTCAACAGCTGAGGGGGACTTTTCCAAGTAAGCTTGCTTTGATTTTGTTTCAGGTAAAATGGGCCAGAGAGAAACTTCGACCGGCTTGCAAGATTCAGTCATTCTATATATAATAATCACTGCTGTGCCTGTTTCTTGATCCTGCTTGCCCTAAAGGGTTGACACTATCCTTATTTATTTATTTAATTGAATTTATATACCGCCCTTCTCCCGGAAGGGACTCAGGGCGGTGAACAGCCGAAAATTAAAATAACACACATATTCACTTAGTATCCTGCTGTGATGATTTGAATGGCACCTTAAGAACAGAATACTTCACACTAATGTAAACACATTGTTCCAGGTCCAAATTCCTTGTCTTCTCCAGTTTAATGGAATCTTTTTCAGCCTGAGAATGTAGACCACAAGGAAGTGATGATTCACCCTATTGTTCTCTTGATTCTTGACCATCATGGCTAATTAGCCAACCAATCAAGGGAGAATTGTCCAGGTGGATAAAGATTGAATGCATTTTATCCTAAATGGAACATCTCTGGTGCTCTTCAAAACTTTTGTAACACTTTTCCCCCAAAAGAAATCTTGCAGAGCACACAAAGAAGCGTCCTTGAAAAAAGAATATTTTCTAAAACACATTAGTCTAAATCAAGCAGGTGGTATAAATCTGGGAGGACCTCCAGATCGTGCACTGGTTCTGTCTGATGCAAACCAGTCCATGCAGAACCAAAGATGACAAATCCCCATGATTTATTCAAAAGAATTAGATATTCTCTTATCATGGTTTTATAAGACCCAATCTTCAATTCAAGTCCTTACGTTTTGCTCTTTACTACTACCTGTGGAACACAATATTTTGCCATCTTCAACATACAACTACACTGATTCTTTTTTCTTTTACTTTGAACATATCTAAATAGCTTTCTTCTTTTCTTAGTATAATATGCCAACCATTTTGAATTTCGCGTTCCTGGCACCTTTTCTAGAGTTCTGAGCATCTATACTTTTTATTGATGGCCTATTCCTCTTTCTACTCCTATATTTAACCCTGTTAAAGATATCCATTTTCTAACAAAAGGATCAACTTTAGCATATTCTACCATTTTCAAAGTGAGTAAGAAACAATTCTAAGTTTAATTAACTGTGAGAAGTTAATTTTTTATATTTCAAATTTGTATGCAAGTTTTTCTTCTTGGCATCATATATATTGAAGCTTATTGACACGAGCATTCATAATAAACATGTCAATCTACATTCAAGCAAATAGTTTCCCACAACAAGCATAAAATAGGCATAATTAAAACAATAGGCTTTTTCCCCCTTAGACACGAGTTTAATTAAGCATTTTGTAAAGTCATTGAAGTTAACTTGGAAGTGTTTCATATCTAACTGTTCAAATTTATACAGAGTTTCACTTAAATTTTGATCTGGCAAACAAATCCCAATTCGTTTCTTCTGCCCAAGAACAGATTGTAAATACAGCAATCCAAATTCATTCATCTATGGTGTTAAAAATCTGCAAATTTCCCATACTTACTTTTACGGAAGAATGAAAAAAATAGTAAGTACCTCAGGTATTGACTGAATAGATTCTACAAAATTATCCAATGATGCTTCCCAAATGGCCAGTTTTACTACATTAGAGAAAAGCATAAAAATGTATTATTCACATGTGCTACACTTTCAAGTTTTAATCACAAAATAAAATATTTAAATTTTTACTGTCCAATGTTTGACAAGTAATGTTGATATGCTGATTATTGCTTTTAGACTTTAAAGTACAGGTTTCTGATTTTATTTATTTATTTATTTATTTATTACATGTATTATATGCCGCCCTTCTCCCGAAGGACTCAGGACGGCCAACACAAGTTAAGAAACATGTACAATAAAATCACATTTTAAATCAAATAACTAATTAATGATAAATAATAAACCCAGAATCAGAGTCAGCATATTTGCTTGAACAGCCAAGTCTTCAGCTCCCGACGAAAGGAGCGGAGATCAGGAGCCGTCCAGAGCTCGGTAGGTAATTCATTCCAGAGGGTGGGAGCACCCACAGAGAATGCCCTACCCCTGGGCATTGCTAGATGACATTGGCTCGCCGTCGGGACCCTGAGGAGAGCGGCCCTATGTGAGCGAACAGGACGGTGGGAAGCAGGCAGGAGAAGGTCCTGTAAATATCCTGGACCTAAATCATGTAGGGCCCTATAGGTGAGAACTAATACCTTGAAGCGGACCAGGAGAACCACTGGTAACCAGTGCAGCTGACGCAGGAGGGGTGTTATGTGGGAGTAACGAGGGGCTCCTGTAACAACCTGTGCGGCTGCATTCTGGATCAGCTGGAGTCTCCAGGTGCATCTCAGGGACAGGCCCATGTAGAGGGAATTGCAGTAATCCAAGCGGGAAGTAATCAGGGCATGAGTGACTGTGCGAAGGTCATCTCGGTCCAGGAAAGGGTGCAACTGGCGCACCAGGCGAAGCTGTGAGAAGGCCCCCCTGATCACAGCCGTTAGATGGTCCTCTAGGGACAACCGAGCATCCAGGAGGATACCCAAGTTGCGAGCCCTATCAACGGGGGCAAGTTTTTCTCCATCCATCAAAAGTGATGGGGCTTCTGAAATCTGAGATGCCAGCATCCACAGCCACTCAGTCTTGGAGGGATTGAGTTTGAGTCTGTTTCTACCCATCCGGGCCCGTACCGCCTCCAGGCAATGGGACATCACGGAAAGGGCATCTCTGGGGTGGTCTGAGGTGGAGATGTATAATTGGGTATCATCAGCATATTGATGATATCTCACCCCAAAGCCACGAATGATCTCACCCAGTGGCTTCATATAGATGTTAAAGAGTAGGGGAGAGAGAACCGACCCCTGAGGCACCCCACAATTTAGGGGCCTCGGGGTGGATCTCTGCCCTCCTGCCCATATAAACTGTAAGCAATCCGAGAGGTAGGACGAGAACCACTGTAAGACAGTGCCTCCCACCCTCAACCCCTCAAGTCGCTGCAGTAGGATACCATGGTCAATGGTATCAAAAGCCGCTGAGAGGTCAAGTAGGACCAGGATGGAGGAACAACCACCATCCCGAGCCCACCAGAGATCATTCACCAGAGCGACCAATGCCATTTCCGTGCTGTGTCTGCGTCGGAAGCCCGATTGGTACGGGTCAAGGTATTCCGTTTCCTCCAGGAACTGTGGGAGCTGTTGCGCCACTATAGTCTCAACAACCTTCGCGATGAAGCAAAGGTTGGAGACGGGACGATAGTTATTAAGTGAATCTGGATCCAGGGAAGGCTTCTTGAGGAGAGGTCGAACTACCATTGCCTGGATCCAGTCTCTAGTCACCTCCCTGGCAGCCGAATCCAACCAGGAGGGACAAGGGTCCAATAAGCAAGTGGAGGAACTAAGTTTGCCCATAATCCTGTCCACTTCCTTGACAGAAACAGGGTCAAACTCAATCCAGATATTGTTCTCAAGACCCACCCTAGTCTCCCGATTGGATTCTGTCCAGTCAGAGTCCAATCCGATCCGGATCTGAGCAATTTAATCATGCAGAAACTGTACAAAATCCTCAGCTCTGCCCTGTAAAGGGTCTTCCCTCACTCCTTGATTGAGGGAGGGAGCAGGTCCCACGAAACAGGGCCGCTGGGCGGTTTTCTGCAGATGCAATGAGAGCGGCGAAGTAATCTTGTTTCGTTGCTTCCATTGCCACTAGATAAGACCTAATATGGGTTCTTAACTGTGTTCAGTTCTTAACTGTTTTAACTGAGGGACAGGAATTTGTCTTGTTAACCTGATATGTTCTTTTTGAAAAATGTAAAAACCCTCCTTGCACGATATAATATAATTTGCAAATCAAGTCAAAATTGTTTTTTCAAGTATTTTTTTAAAATCCTGGCCTAATGTTTTATATGAACCATGATGCCATTTTATATGAACCAATTATTTCTCTGCTCTAAGTAGCAACTAAGATGGTTAAAGGACTAGAGACAAAAACATATGAGGAATGGTTGCAGGAACTGGGTATGGCTAGTCTAGAGAAAAGAAGGACTAGGGATGACATAACAGCAGTATTCCAATATTTGAGGGGCTGCCACAAAGAAGGGGTCAACTTTTTTTCCAAAGCACCTGAAGGCAAGACTAGAAACAAGGGATGGAAACTAATCAAGGAGAGAAGAACCTGGAATTAAGGAGAAACTTCCTAATAGTGAGGACAATTAAGCAGTGGAACAGCTTGTCTTCAGAAGTTCTAGATGCTTCATCACTGGAGGTTTTTAAGAAAAGACTGTAAAGCCACTTATCTGACATGATTATAAGGTCTCCTGCTTGAGTCCCTTCCAGCTCTATTCTGATTGATAATAGTTTTCTACTAAAAAGTAAAGGTAAAATTTTTGCTGCCCCTATTCAAATTAAAATACTCTATTCCCAATTCACATAAGATTCAACCATAAACCTCCCATTTCATGCCCCTTTCAGCCCAAAGGGAAACATTACTTTTATGATATTATTTTCTACAAAGTAGGAATGCTTAAATTTTATGCAGTCTACTAAAGGTAATACACATTGTTTCTCCTGTTTCTCAGAAATGGTTTGACCTTGCCTCCTTCCTAGGGCTGAGAGAAAGTGACTATCCCAAGGTCATCCAACTGACTTTGTGCCTAAAGCAGGACTAGAATTAACAGTACTACCCTGATGCTTTACCCACTTCATAAAACTAGCTCTCAAAGGTAGTATTAAGGGTCACAGGTCTGCAGTGAAGCATAAATTATTTGCAATGGCATAATCTATGTACTACCAAAATTTTTGTCTATAAAGATTCTCAGTCATCCAATTATATCAAAAGTGTTATTTTTGAAAAGCCCAGCTGCCTTTTTAAAAATAAAAATCACTTTTGATATTAAAACTTTTGTTGTCATGACTTTGAACTAGGCAAAACACTGTTCATAGAGTAACAAATTTTGAACCAAGGTCCCTCAAATGAGCTAACCTACAGTGGGTGCCCAAAATCTGGCATCATGATTCCTTGAGGAAATGAAATCTGGAAACGTTGTTGCTGCTTCAGTGTTATTGGCTGTTATTGCAGTTACATGATTTTTAGTTTGTGACAGTTTGCCAGTTAGTCTCACAATCTCTTGCTCCTTCTCCCACCCAGCAACAGCCACTTACCTGCCTATTGGAGGGGAGAAAGGAGAAAAGAGAAAGGAAGGGAATGGAGATTTCTGATGTTCTCTCCCAAATTTTCACAAGGAAACACAATGGGGAAGCCAGCAGGAAATTGGAAGTTGCTCTTGCTCCCATTATTTTTTGGTCCACTCTTGGTCATTTGTTTCCCCTGTTTAGGTAAGAAAATATATTTGAAACAATGACCCAACAGGGCACAGATTGTCTGATTCCTTCCTTCCTTCCTTCCATTTTCTCTTTCTCTCTTTTTCAGTCAGTATGCAAGAGAAAGTGCTGTGAGACTGAGCAAATTCTTCAAAATAGTTGTAACTATAAATGTTTCATGCAGACTATTTTTTGAGTGCCTTATACATTATAAATGCATTCATGAATTCCATTTCCTCCCAGATTTCAAGTAATAATACAAATCATTAAATGAAATTATACGATGGACATCTTACCAGAAAGGCAGAGAGCATTGGAAAAAGCAAACTTCTCTAAAATGAAATCATCCATTTCTAATTCTGAATTTATCAAGATTTCTCCTCTATGAAGTTTTGACTGCCCTCTGCAAAAAAGATATGAATGGATTACATTAGGTTCAAGCAATTTACTACTCCCCCATCAGTCTCAGCCAGCATTACCATTGGTCTAATAGTGAATCAAATGAGTATTAGAAGAACTGGTAGGACTGTGTAATAAAACGTGAGCAGGTATCCTTCAGTTTGTTCATAAGAATACAAAAAAATAAAACATAAAACATAAAAAAAATTAATAGTAGTTGACTTAACAATCGTCTTATTCCACATGTAAATTTGTTTCTTTTATTGTATAAGTGAATTTCTGTTTCTTTCATTGTCTCTCTTTTCACTTAAACCTTCAACAGTGCATATTCAATCCACATAAAAGTGGAAATACTTTTTACATAGTTGAGTGCATTGGCCTTGTAGATGTTCAAACAGAACACTGATAGTTTGTGGCAGTGTAGTAAGGGCCAGTCTTTTAACAACTGGAATATATGGCTGTCCTCAATTTACAACTACAATCGGGATCAGAATCTCAGTCATTGAGTGAAGCGGTCATTAAGTGAGATGTCCATCTAACTGCTTCACTTAATAACTGCAACCTGGCATTCCCAATTCCAGTTGTTAAGCGATTGCCTGGGTCACTGAGCAGATGGAGTGAAAGAGCTGTCTGTGCGATGGAATGTGCAGGTGGAGGGAATGTCAGCAACAGCTTCCCCGAAACATCACTTGTTTCTTGTTTTACAATGGAATATTTTTTATGAAGAAGTTTATAAAATACCTAGATGCTATGATACAACTTGTGTCTAAATATATGTTCCAGAAATAATTATTTGTCAAAATTTCTACTCGTATTAGCCTGTGGTTTAAATGGAAAACTCTGTGAGTTTATGACATTCACATACTTACTCTCCTCTTCTATAGCTGATCTCTTCATTCTCCCAGTGAACTAGTGCAATTTCATAAGGCTGGACCTCATGTTTTTCCAGCTTTCGAAAAATATTCTTTATCTGGGAAACAGATTGTAAATTAAAGCTGCTAGCAAGTTCTGAAGATGCATTAGATACATTTAAACTATTGACCAAAGTGTCCTCACTCTCTTGTGAGTAGAAAATTGTGTCAACAAGAAATAATAAGGAAAACAAAATAATTCCTCATAAGTATTTGCACAAGATAGAGAAATGTTTACAAGGAAAAATTGGCTAGAGGTTGTAAATTTGTGCCCATAAACACCCTCATGCATTTATTTGTTTATAACCCAGGTTATAAGAGCCGTGGTGGCACAGTGGTTAGAATGCAGTATTGAAGGCTAATTCTGCTGATTGCCAGGAGTTTGGTCCTGATCGACTCAAGGCTGACTCAAACTTCCATCCTTCCGAGGTCGGTAAAATGAGGACCCAGATGGTTGAGGGCAATATGCTGACTCTGTAAAACGCTTAGAGAGGACTGTAAAGCACTATGAAGTGATATATAAGTCTATTGCTAGTGCTACCGTATTAAAATTCGAAAGCAGCCTTATTATTTTAGAAAAAAATAAGAATTTGTTAAAGAAAATTAGCAAAATCACAAAAATTAAAAAGAACCTTACTTTCTAGGTATTTTCTTCCTACAAATGCTATCTTATCCAACACTCATGTTACTTTGATGAAGACTAGTTTGGAAATCCTTGTTTCTCAAAATAATGCAAGTTTCCTTCTAGAATCTGGCTGTACTTCTGCATTTCTACAACCCACTCTATATACCATTCCTGATTATTTTACCATGATGAATATCAAAAAAGTCTTTACTATATTCTCAAAAAAATAAATAAATCTGCAGCTAGATATAAAACTACTGTGAAATAGTTGGGAAATTATGTAATTTGAATCCTTTGGAAGACATGGCATCACAAAAGAACAATACTAATAAAGCAGATTGGAAAGTTAAATATAAAATGGTTAATAAAGCTAAATGTTTTGAGGAGATAGCATTTCAACATACAAGAAAAAGATGGGGGTAAATTACAAAAACCTAACAATAAATAAAATCCCAAATCAAATACGAACTATTAATCTATATGAGAAATCTGTATCTTCTTTTCTTCCCTTTGTTGTTACGCTGAATAACTTAGACTTTCCTCCTTTATGTGTTGTTATAAGTT
This sequence comes from Masticophis lateralis, assembly GCA_030761175.1. Classification (NCBI taxonomy): domain Eukaryota; kingdom Metazoa; phylum Chordata; class Lepidosauria; order Squamata; family Colubridae; genus Masticophis; species Masticophis lateralis. The sequence continues at coordinate 84,531,872 of JAUDYJ010000001.1, read as the reverse complement.
CTGTGCCATACTGATTGAATTAATCCTTATTTTTTCATTATACACTAACTGTGAGAGCCCTGAGTCAGATAGTTTCTTTTGACAGAATACAATCTGCTCTTAGGTTAATAAACCCATTTCTCTTTTTTCATTAGAAAGCAGATTGAAATAGACAGGTATGTCAGAACTACTAATCATTAGCAAGGAGAAAACTCTCTTTCACTTTAGATGTCATCTTAGTATTTACATGGTTTTACAAGGATATTGTTTAGAAATATGCTAACTCAGACTTTTCAAATGGGTCTTAGTATGTTAATGATGTTACAGTGATTAACTATGTAACAGTTAATTTCATACGATCTGAATAAGTGTAACTTTAGTTAACAGACTAGGTCTTGTTATTCACCTGTTTCCTTCTGAATTAGAATAAAGGTTCCAAAAAAGGTAGGACAATTTCACTTTATTTAAATCATCAAATTTTTCTGATTTGATTGTGTTCAGAGCTAATTTGCTCTTTTATTTCACTCTCTGGAAGGCTGTAAAGTTCTTTCACTTTAACAAGCCATATGATATTTCCTATAGCTGGATGCTCTTCCAGCAGGTGCAATTACATCATCTGTTTCTCAATGTATTCAAGGAAGGAGATGACATTTTTTTTAATGTTTGTATCATACTACAGCATTCTAAACATAAAACTAATAGTCCAAGAAAACAGGTTATGTCAGAGATATTATAGTTAACCCTTATCCCATTTCAGAAGGTAATTTATAAGTAATTTATTAATATGTTAATTACCCTCATTCATACACCAAAAATAGTTTACCTCCAGAAACCTGCCTTCCACTTACTGTTTTTTCTTCAACATTCCAAAACACAACAGACCCTTCCCTATAAGAAAAAAAAATACAAATCAGTTAAACTAATGGGTTGTATTTTAAGTTTCAAAAATGCAATTCCTAGAAAGAACCCTGTACACTATTATTACAGTATCCAAATGATATTTGTTTTAGAGATCTTTAGAATAGGGGGCAATGCAAAGAATTTTAGTAATACCAAGAGTCTTAAAGATCAATATTCAACTGAAATAAGAACCTTTCTTGCTGGGACAAATAGACAACTGGAAAAGAGTTATGGAAGATTATTTTTGTATGTGATAATCCCCAAAATAGATTATCTATCTATCTATCTATCTATCTATCTATCTATCTATCTATCTATCTATCTATCTATCTATCTATCTATTTTATATGCCGCCCTATCTCTAACAGACTCAGGGCAGTTCACAAGAATAAAATTCACAAAGCCATAGTACAAAATTAAAATCTAGTTAGACCAGCAAAATTTAAAAACCCATAAAACCCCATTAGTCCAGGTCGGGGAACTTAAATAACCAAGTTTTTAATTCGCAGCGGAAGGTGTGAAGGTCAGGAACCAACCCGAGCTCCAAGGGCAGTCGATTCCAGAGGGTGGGCACACCCACAGAGAAGGCTCTATCCCGGGGGGCCGCCAGCCAATACTGTCTAGCCAACGGCACCCTGAGCAGGCCCTCTCTATGGGCACAAACCGGGCGATGGGATATCGTTGCTGGCTGTAGGAGGTCCGCCAAATATCCTGGGCCTAAGCCATATAGGGCTTTATAGGTCATCACCAGCACCTTGAATCTCATCCGGAGGGCAAACGGCAACCAATGCAAGTCGCGCAGGAGGGGGGTAACATGGGAGTATTGGGATCCTCCCATTATAACCCACCCGGCTGCATTCTGTACCAGCTGAAGTCTCCAAGTGGTCCTCAAGGGCAGCCCCATGTAGAGAGCGTTACAGTAGTCAATACATGAGGTGACTAGTGCATGAGTGACTGTGCATAGGGTATCTCGGTCCAAGTAGGGATGCAACTGGCGCACCAGATGAATCTGGGCGTATGCCCCCCTGGTCATGGTTGTTATATGATCTTCTAGACTCAACCGTGAATCCAGGAGGACACCCAAGTTGCGTGCCCTGTCTACAGGGGGTAAAACTTCACCCCCTATAGCCAACGATGGAATCTCTCCTATGTTATATGTCTAAAGTCGAAAGACTCTGAATTACCTACAGTGAAGGAATGTTGGTGAAGATGACAGAATTTGCAGAGGGCAAAATTGATTTGTTTGGTTAGGGTTAACCATATTTGTTAAGAGACTGGAAACTCCTTATGGATTTTTTGCTGAAAATAGAAAAAAAATGATATTATGATTAATGGGTTTGATGATTAGAAAGAATAGAATATGGGAAGAAGGAAGCCGCAATATAACCATAACGAGAGAGAATAAAATGTAAATGCATTTATAACTGCTGTAAACAAGATTAGAAGCCATTTCTTTATGTACATATTTTTCCTGTCTTACTTACATTTTTCCTTGCTCTTCTTTTTCTTAGTTCTTAGTTAATTCTGCCTAGCAGAACTGAAATTTCTGAGGATGACACAAATGAAACAGCAACCTTTTTTCTGGCTATGGATACTTGTTTCATTTTTGTCTTAGTTTCTGCACTACACTTAATTCTCAATTTATGACCACAACTGAGACCAAAATTTCCATTGCCAAGGAAGTCAGTTAAATGGGTTTTGCCCCATTTTACAATTGTTTTTGCCACAATTGTTAAGTGAATCATTGTAGTTAACTGAACATTGCAGACATTAAGCAAATCTGGCTTCTCCCATTGATTTTCTTGTCAAAAGCCAGCTAAGATTACAAATGGCAATCACTAGATCCCAGGACAGTGCGACTGTCATAAATACATGTCAGTTGCCAAGTGCCCGAATTTGATCACGTGACCATGGAAATGCTGCAACAATCGTAAGTGTGAAAACTGGCAATAAGTTACCTTTTCAGTGCCATTGTAACTTCAAATGACCACTAAATGAAATGGTTGTGAGGACCACTTGTAGTTATTGGTAGGTTTCTTGACTCAATTCCAAGTATTGGAAGAGCCATGGTGGCACAGTGGTTAGAATGCAGTACTGCAGGCTAACTCACTGCTCATTCCAGGAGTTCAATTCTGAATGGCTCAAGGTTGACTCAGCCTTCCATCCTTCTGAGGCTGGTAAAATGACGACCCAGGTGGTTGGGGGAAATATGCTGACTCTATGAAGCGGTATATAAGTCTAAGTGCTGTTGCTATTGGTCATTACCCTTAAAGCCCTAAAGAACATGGCATCAAGATTCATCAGGGACCAACTTACTAAACAAGATTCTGCCTGTTTGATCCAAATACTAAAAGTGGGCTTGCTGGAAGCCCTACCTCCACCTGAAGTAGGAGAGGTATGGGTTAGAAGGCAGGTATTCTCAATAAAAACTGCCATAGAAGTTTTTCAAATCTATTTAGCACCAAATCTCCTTATATTCTGGAAAGCTCTGAAAATGATTTCCATTTAATAATATTTGATTCATAGAGTAAAACTGTGACCAATCATTTGATTATGTTTTGTTCCTTATATTTCTGTATGTTTTAATAAGCTTGATCTTTTCTCCTTCTTGTAAATGCCCTAAGGCTGCTTGATTGGGGAGTTCTACAAATATTGTACATAAATCATCATCACTAAAATTCTGAATGATACTGAAGAAATAAATCTGTAATTTTCCTTTAGGTGGAAATGAAAAATTTAGCTCACATATGCCATATTATTGGTCTTTACTTACTTGAAGAAAAATATGATCCCCAAATCATGATCTTTGGCTGTCTTTTCTGTGCCAACCACCAAAACATTTGCTGCATCTAGTTTTCAAAAAATCTTATGTGAAATTATATTATAAAAAATAGAAACAATCACATTTAGCATGCACCCTATGTCATTACCCAAGACAATTTTTTATTAAGTCTCTCTCTTTCAAATCTAACTGCTCTCCTGGTTACTTCATCAATTAGTCTATGCTTCCCCTTCCCCCACAAATGGCATTCTTCCAGAATATTTTATTTTCCCATCTATTTTATGGCCCTCATATTCCCTGTGGGATCCCATCGAAATATTAAGATTGGACAATCCAGTTTGCTTTCTGAATTGAAACAATATTAATTAAAAGCTGCTAACTGGTAAGGTTCTGTGGGGTTTACAAGTTATAAATTGTGCTGTATGTCACATGTAGTACAAGCATATATCTAACAGAGCACTCAGACAATTCCAGTAGTTTCTCAGCAACAGACTATCAGAATAGAAATGAAGGCAGAGACACATTTGCAATTCCTATATTCTAAATTAAGCTACAAGTTTAACATCAGCCATGGTGGTGCAGTGGTTAGAATGCAATATTGTAGGCTATCTGCCCACAGCCAGGACTTTGATCCAGACCAGTTCAAGATTGATTCAGCCTTCCATCCTTCTGAGGTTGGCAGAATGAGGACTCAGATTGCTGGGGGCAAAATGCTGATTCTGTAAACTGCTTAGAGAGTGCTACAGAACACTATGAAGTGGTATATAAGTCTAAGTGCTATAGCATAATCATTTATAATAAAACTGAATTAATTTATATTGATCTTCCAGCATTAATAACACAAAGCTAATTAATTATTATTCAAATTATCACTTCTCACATTTTTAAAATCAACCTTTAATTTTTTCTAATGCTGGCAGAAATATTTTATCTCCAATTCTTTATATTCACCTATCAGCTCTGTTCACTTTTCCCATCTCTAAAATTTGAATGAATCAGATTTTATAGATTTGGCAACCTCAAGATTCTCTTTCGGTATTACATAGTAATACAGACTATCACCTGCAAAGGAATATTTAAGGCAATAGAGTGATTTTCTTTGCAGTAAAAATCATTAGGAATTGTCAAATTGCACAATTAAAGATTTTCATGTATTACTGATATTACTTATATGCAGTAAATTATTATTTCATTTCATTATTTCAGTGTTGCGTCGTCCTGTATTAGCTCCTTTCCTAGCTTATTTATTAACCCAAAGGTATTAATGCATGCTTGACATTTAATAGAATTACTTTACAATGTGTGACTGTCACATTATATTTTTAAAACAGTTTTCATTTAAACTCTGTGTGCTTTTTAGTTCCTTAAAGGAGCCCTGATTTGGGAAGGAAAATTGACCTGAAAGCAGACCATCCACGAACACTTATGTATATGTACTTTTACACCAATAACATATTTTTCGCACTATACGACACACTTCTCCCCCCAAAAAAGTGGGTGGAAATGTCTGTGCATCTTATAGAGCAAATATTGCGAGATGGATGTGGGGGTGGTTGGTGCAGCGGGGAGCACCGTCACCTAGAACAGCTGATCGGCAGTATTCCAGGAGGCTGATCCAATCATCAATCAGCTGCTTGGCAGCAAAGGCTCCAGTGTTCCCCAGCGGCAGCAGCAGCTCAGATCAGTTGACCAGTGGTGGGCTCAACGGAGCAGAGCCCTGATGAGCCACGTGCTGGAGCTGTGATAACATGCTTAAGCTGACCAGGCTGTTTGCTGCAAGGATGCTAGCCAGATGAATACCAGATCGATGCTGGGAGGCAGAGGCAGATTTTTTTTTCTTGTTTTCCTCTTCTAAAGCTAATGAGTCTTATGGTGCGAAAATTACGGTATTCACTTCATTTCTTTGAAGTAAATGTTAGCATTTAGGCCACATTATAGCACATACTTAAGTATCAAGCAACATTTCTATAAAGCAAGTGTTTGTACAAAACCTGTTTGATGATGTATATCTGAAAAAGCATCAGTAAACAATAAATGATCTACTTGAAATAACTGTTGAGAGCTCTACCTCTAGGTAAGGTGATTTCAACGTATCCAGATGAAACCAGGTCAAGGCATAGATTACCAAGATGATAGGCATCTGCTGTTGCAAAGGCTATACACTGCATCACATCCTATGCCAAAAAGAATAGAATTTCCTTTAGAAAACACTAAGTTGTCTCATTCACTAGAACTGCTACATTAAAGAGTGTTACACAAATTCATTGCTAGCATTTGGCCACTAGATGGGTAAATTTCTGCATAGAACCATAGTTGTTGTTTTTCAAAAGTCTTACACTTAAAAAGTTTCAAATTTGCTTCACTGATATATGGATAGACAAATATCTCTTCTGGATCTACTGAGAAACTTCAATTATGTTCTTTGGAAGATTATGATTTAGAGAAAGGTACAAGTTTATATATTTATTAGAAGTTTCACACTCAACTATCAATTCTGGCAAATATAATTTGGCTAACTGCTTTGAGTTTAGCTCCAACATCTGCTGTTGATGTTAAGGTATTTTCGTAAACTCCAATAAGATGTGATCCTGTATGGCCTCTTATTCCCTAAGCCTGGGTCCCCAACCATGGTCCGCAGCTTGGACCTGGTCTGAAACTGTTGGGAACCATGCTGTGCAAGCAATGGGTGCATGTGCAAGCAGTTTCATTTGTGCAAGTAGTAGGTGCACATGCAAAACCATCCCCCCACCCACCCACTGCTGCTGTTCCATGGAGCCGGAAAGGTTGGGGATCACTGCCCTAAAAGATAAAATGAAAGATTCATATTCGAAGAGAGGTTATTTCTTATTTCACATAATAAGACATTGAATTTTATATTCACGAAAGATTTTTAAATATCTCCCTATAGTGAGATCTTAGATTTGTATTTTATTTTCTAGAACGTACCTAAAAATTATCTCTGGCCTTTGCAAAAATAAGATTTTCCTTGGCACTCTGATTTCCAGCAGGTGGTGCTCCTCTTCAGTAAAAAGAACAAATTTATGTTTCAGATTGCAAGTGTTTAATTTAAGTCAATGTTCTTATCTGGCAAAAGACTTTTCCATGTGGCAGGTTTTACTCAAAATAACTTCATTCTTTCAACCCTGAAATCTGTATTATCATTGGGGGGGAACCCCATAACAAAATTATACCTACAAAAGCTCTTCCCCCTAAGTTTCAGTGTTCCCTAAACGCAGTGTATCTTCTTTACTAGCATCACTAGATTGTTAATCATGTAGAGTAATTTAGAAATAGTTTTCCATCTCACAATTACGAAAGCATCCCCTCAATAGTTACATTCTTAATATGAGATTGTATTATAAATATAAATAGCAGCAATCCATTGGATAGAGTGATATTAGTTATTCCAAAGTTATTGGCAAAACATACCCTATAATATACAGACTATTTAACCTTAAAGGAATAGAGAATGGAAAAGCTTTCAGTGTTAAAATCTTTTCACTTACAGTACAGAAGTCTTCAACTCTAAGCTATATAAATATAAATGGATTGTTTGTATTAGTCTAGAATTTTCTTCGAATTATTCTGGTTCAAGTATATCTAAAATATAATATTTTTACTAAAATATAATTGCCTTTTAACTCAATGACAACTTTAAAAACATTGTTCTGGGAATTATCAGTCATATTATAGTGCTTTTAGCACATTATACAGTTCAGTTACCCTTACAATAATTCTTTTAGTAGCTCAAAGCAAAACGTATTCAGTACGTTTTGCTTTTATGGATTGCTTTGTAATCCATAAAAACTTGTGGATTATAGAGTATTTCATTAGATGCATGAAATGTTGTCATCCTGAGTTCAGATTACCTTAGCTTCAGATGGTAGTGGCAGATTAATTCTTGATGGCTGCTTGGTCCTTGATGCTTTTGGTAGACGCTTAACTGGTACAATATCTTGATTTGGTTGAAGTTTGCTAGGCGACAAAATTGAATAATGTCTATTGGGTATTCCAGTAAGTATTCTTATATGTTTTAATTTCTGCTGAAAAATTGAAGCTTTAAGAGGATGAAGTTCTCTGGATGAAAGACAAGCATCCATAGTCAAGTAATTGATAATTTTTGCTGTAGCACCAATAGTAATTTGTGGACTGAACCAGTTTGAATTGTCCATGCAATTGCTAGTAAAATTAGAAGGAGTTGCCTCTGGGGTGCATAGCCTGAGATATCTATTTACTGATAGCAAGTTGCTGCTTGACGCTAAATATCCATATGTAGGGAAGTATCGGCACTGGCTTATTGTATATGAAGATCTAGCCAGGAATCCCAATAGTTTCATTGCCATCTTTTCATTGAGACCTAAATAAGAGAATACAGAAAATTACTTTTCTAAAAAGGAAAAAATATAAGTTTACAAAAGAGGTTTGCAGAGCATCTTACAAAAAATAATTATTACAGCCCACGTTGTATTTGTAATCTCAGTTTTAAAGAAACCAGCAAGAGAGAGAAACATCCACCCTTTAGGGTAAGGCAGACCTACAGATACAGAGATTCCAGGAATACTGCTTTATTATAGTAAAGTGTAACAAGAACATCTTGAAACCTCTCCAAGTTTCTCTTTGTACCTTCTTACGCTATTAGCATTCTAGGTGGGGTTTCTGAGTGTCTTTTTCATATTTGCTTCTGCTGTATGTAACTGCTTCTCTATGCCTTTTCTTAAAGCTCTTATAATATTAAGATCACTTCTAAATTCCTTTGGAATAACAATTTCTGTGTTAACCACCATAGGAATTTTAATAACCAATTAAGTATCTAATAATTCACAGACTGAATAACATCTATCAAGAGATTTATTTTCCCTAACATACTTCTTTGGAATGGCCACCAAAAGTGCTTGTGCATGCACATATACATATGGGCAAAATCTTTCAAACAACCAGGATGAGCCTACCAGATAACATGGTTGCTTTAATGCTTTAAAGAGGGGTATTTAGCTTGTTTCAATGCACTTTGTGAAACCCTCTTTCAAATGCTTCACACACCCTACTCACTCTGCTATTCTAAACAAGTTGGAATATATTCTTACATCTCAGGTTCTCAAAACAATGCGTAACATAGAAAACATGGAGGGAAGAGCCTCCAGATCTCAAAATATTTGGATATTTGCTTGGCAAAACAAAATTTAACATTGCAATTGGATCTGTCTCAAATTAACGAATAGTTTTGATTTGAAATCTGAAGAGATAAAGGGAAGATAAAATGAAATTCTAGAGACCAAAACAATGTTACAAAAAAGTCTTGCACTCCTAAGACCTGCTATAAACATTCTTTTCTACAGAGTAGTCAGTGTTCTTTAAATAAATGCACATGTGCTCATGTAAGGTGCAAATGAGTTCTCTGCTTTGTAAGCGACTGGACACATTGAACATGCCAGAATAAAGAACAACCTCAAATGGTAAGATTCTGAAAATGTGACAAAGAAATTTTGTTCCTACTTAAATTATTTCCAGTATTCTAGATACTTGCATGCAAAAATTTAGATAAAGTTTCCACTCGCACATATGTGCTAGTCGTTCCTGACTCTAGTGGACGGTGCTCATCTTCGTTTCAAAGCCAAAGAGCCAGCGCTGTCCGAAGACGTTTCCGTGGTCATGTGGCCGGCATGACTAAACATCAAAGGTACACGGAACGCTGTTACCTTCCCACCAAAGTAGTCTCTATTTTTCTACTTGCATTTTTTACATGCTTTTGAACTTCTAGGTTGGCAGAAACTGGGACAGGTAACGGGAGCTCACCCCGTTATGCGGCACTAGGGATTCGAATTGCTGAACTGTCGATTTTTCGATTAACAAGCTCAGCATCTTAGCCACTGAGCCGCCATGGCCCAACAGATAACCCTGCTCAAACTGTCTCTTTAAGTGAGCGAATGAAAAAAAAGATGACACAATCTCTACCCTGGACAAACTTGATTGATGCATATTTACTATTTCTGCACAGTGTACATAGAAGGTGCGAATATTTGGCTATTTTCAGCCAATACCGAGCCTGTGTAGCGTAGGGGGCTAATGCCTCCTACTAAAGGCAGCAATTAACACCAGCTGCCTGTAATTTCTGTGAGTTCAATCCTAGCCAGGCTCAAGGTCGACTCAGCCTTCCATCCTTTCTAAGGTAGGTAAATTGAGGACCCAGTTTGTGGGGACAATAAGTTGACTTTGTATAAATATACAAAAGTATGAAGGCTATTGCTTAACGCATTGTAAGCCGCCCTGAGTCTCCGGAGAAGGGCGGCATATAAATCAAATTAAAAAAAAAAATATTATGCAATGCTTCCTTTAACAGAAATAACAGATTCCAAGTGTTTGCCATGGCTAAGTCTTTTTATTTTTGTTTTTGAAAATTTTCTCTACTCTTAAATAACTAATCTAGCTCAGAAATATTCTCAGATCTCCTTGCATGCACTGTAAATCTTCCTTAAGATTTGCAACAATATATACAATTAAGAAATCTTCCTTAAGATTTGCAACAAAATATACAATTGCACAACTAGAAATACAAAAACTACTCCAAAATTTTTATCTTTCTTTTTTATAAGTACTTCATGGTTGATTTGGATGTTAAAATCTCTGTACCTGTTAAATTATTTTGAATCTCCTTTGGGATGGAAACCAGAGTTTAGGAACAATAACTGAAAAGCCTCTGCAGTTTCAATGAAATAGATCTCAGATGTTGGCAGAAAAGAATATAAGGCTTTTAAAAATTCATATATGCCGATAGAGAGGAATACAATCTTTCAGATAACTTGGACCAAAGTCATATCAAATTTTTAAGCAAGCTGTGAATTATCTACAAGTAGTTCCTAACTTGAACCCATAGTTTTGATCATAAGTCATACTGATTGTAAAGCAGGGTGGATAAAAATGATTTTTTTAAAAAAATTAAAAATTGATTTTTTAAAATTGAAATAACATTTTTTATTATTATCACATTTATTTTAATAAACGGCTTTTGAAGTAAAAATCTATCTAAAGATAGTTTTCTATTTAAGATACATTAATAATTTAGTTTATTCAGCATTAAATGAAGCTTAGTTATGTAGAATGAGGCTGTATATTCTGCAATACTGGGACAGTCGGTGAGTCAGAGGAAGAGGCACTGCAGGACAGAGATGACAGTTGCTCTTTAAAAATTATGATTTAAATCAGGGGTGTCAAACTCGATTTCATTGAGGGCCGCATCAGGATTATGTTTGACCTTGGAGGGTGGGGTGGGCATGGCCAGCTCAACATCACTCATGTTGGGGGTGCCTGTGATGGCCCGAGCGCTCTGCCAGTGAAAACAGGCGCCTGAGCTCCGTTTTCAGCTCTGACGGCCTCCTGCAACCCTCTGCCAACGAAAACAGAGCTCAGGAGAGACTCATGGCAGAGGGTTGCAGGAGACGGTGGTAGTCGAAAATGGAGCTCGGGAGCCTGTTTTCACTGGCAAAAGCATTGTGGGCCAGCCCTTCACTATTTCCAGGGTGGCCCCGCAGGCCAGATTTAAGCATCCCATGAGCCAGATCCGGCCTCCGGGCCTTGCGTTTGACACCCCTGATTTAAATCGAGTTGATTTAAATCAAGCCTTTTACTAGTGATTTAAAGCATTTAAATCATGATTTAAATCAACTTGATTTAAATAAAATCCACCCTGTTGTAAAGCCGACCACCATGTAACCACACCTGATTTTAGCTTTTTTGCAGTAGTCGTTAAGCAAAAGCTGTAGTCATAAAGCAAAGTTATAAAGTTTCTAGTGAAAGCAGTGTAAATCATAATCACAAGATGATGGCAAACTGCAAAAATGTTTAAAAATATCTGCTCAGAAAATGCCTGTTTCTTCCAAATGTAGATTAAATATAAGTCTATTCAAATACACACATGGCAAAGAATATAATGTATAATGTATAATATAAAGTTATTATAATATACTAAATATAAAAGCATGTATAGGAGTACTAATGATAAAATAATACAAAGTTATAATATAAAGTTATATAAAATATAAATATAAAAATTTATAGGAGTGCTAACAATATACAGAAAAGTAACATTGGAATGAATCTTTTAAATGTTAGCACCAAGGAAAGAAGTTCTGAAAATGAAACCTGACATTCTTGAGAATGTTAAAAAAAAATAGTTTTTAAAAACATAATATATATACGATTTAGCTGGCAAAATTTTTAAATATGGCCATTATGTAACTTGTTTTGGGCATAAAAGCTGTATAAAGGAATAGTAATAGCATTCTTCCAAAGGTAATAGTAGGAAGACTGGATGCAAAAACTATAGACAAAATTGTTAAGTAATGATGGAAAGTACTGTATTTTTCAGAGTACAAGACACACCGTTTTCCCCCTAAAAGAGGCTGAAAATTTGGGTGCGTCTTATACTCTGAATGTAGCTTTATCCGAAACTTTTTTTCAGCCCTAATGAGGCGCTAGCGAGTGAAGTGATCTTCCCAGCTTTGCCTACTGGGTACTATTTGCTGTGCTTTAAGGAGGCACTAGTGATCTCCATGCTTTGCTCTGACTCAGCTGTTCTTTAGAAACTAGGTGCTAGCAGAGTGAAGCGATCTCCCTGTACTTTGCCTGCTTTTCTCATTGTTGTTTCCTCTCAGCTGTGCCTTAGAAGCTGTTTTTTATCTCCAAGCAAGGGGATAAAAAACTAGCAAAATGATGTCCTGAAGCTGACCAGACTAAGGCAGATAAATACCTGGTAGGCAAATTTTATTTTCCTATTTTCCTCCCCAAAAACTAGGGTGCTTCTTATACTCCGAAAAATACAGTAATACTTGTAGAATTCCAAATGAAAGGGTACAGGAAAATGAGCAACATTTCAAGAGCAGTCTGAATATGCCAGGCATGGGGCTCCAGACCGTAATTTTGCTCCTCAGTAGGTTAATGAGAAAACAAGTTTACTATATATTTACTGTTTTAAAGACAACATAGCCAAGTGACTAATCTTGAACTGTGAAATATTTTGCACAAATGTCCCCAAATGTAAATTGCTAAATTGGGTAAGATATACAATTCATTCATTCGTAATGCCTCATCTCACCTGAATAAATCACAACAAATAAAAAACCAAGACTCAAATAAAAACTAGTTAAAAACAAATATACAAGCATATAAAGGCATTAATAATCACTTAAAAATAATCATAGTGAGTAGCAATCCAACCTTGTGTCAGCTCAACACAGGCACTGTAAAGAGTGTTTACAGGCACTGTAAACATTCCCCACCATTGCTGGAATACTAGGCAGTCAATATCTTCATGGCCTTCCTGAAGGCTGGGCCAATCTAAGTTTTGGGAGAATGCTGTTCCAAAGGACAGGTGCCACAGCAGAAATGCCTTTGGTCCTGCTCCTGCTAGATGATATTCTTTCATAGATGGGACCTATACAATGTTTCTCCTGCCAACCCTGAGTGGATGGTTTGATATAACCAGGAAGAGGCAGTCCCTCAAATGAGAAAGTAAAGAATGCATAAGAATAAATAGAATGCCTAGTAAATATTTTCTCACTGAGCAGAGTATGAGACAGAGAAATGTGTCTTTTTTGCTGTTTTTTAAAATATAAATATATACTAAAAGGAATGCTTGAAGCCAGAAGTGTGTTAATGGGGACATCTTTGAATATGCACCTTTCCACATAGAAGATGCCATGTTGTTGGCTGAAAATCTGTGTCACACAAACAGCAAAATATTATAATAGGTTTAGGTTAAAAGTTGCTGCATCTTGTTGAAGTTAAATGCCAATACTGTTATACCATCTTAATTCAAGGGGATCCATTCCCTTTAACCCATGTTCAGGACCAACATGATCCAAAATATTTTCTTGTATAAAAATTTAATCTCCTTTCCCTATAGTAATTGTCCATATATTGAGATTTGTCAAATTTATTTATCTTGTTGATCCTGAGTATGGTACAAAAAGAATTTCAAAGAAAGTTATCTTGTAAACCAAAGCTTTCAGTCTCCTATTTTGAAAATCCATTTTGCATTTTTCTTCATATCTTTAAAGCACTCCACTTCATCAGTATTTTCTTGACTTAAGATATCTGCAGTCTTCAGTTACGACAGTTAGTTCTTCATGTGGACTACATACCCAAAACAAACCTACTATCTATTTCTCTAATGAGTACTTAGAGCAAAGTAGTAATCTTTGGATTATCTGGATCTGTGGTATTCTGGATTCAGGCTGGACATAAAATGGAAACAGCACTGGTTGTACTCACAGTTAACTTTTGTAGGACGTGTAGGGAGGAGAGTGACCGTCCTTGTATTGCTGGACCTCACAGCAGCTTTCAATCCTGTTACCCATGCTTATCCTTTAGTTGTTTTCTTTCTTTCCTGAGTGGGGCCAATCAGTGGTTGTAGGGAAAGAGAGGCTGGACTCTTGGTCTCTGTTATAAAACAGTGTTTTATTCTTTATCCTATCCTGCTTAATATAGACATGAAACTTCCGAGGAAGCTAATAATTAATTTCATGGCAAGAGATAATCAAATAGGTAGATGAAGCCTGTTATGTGTCTCCACCTCCAATCCAATGGGAGATGTGCCAGGAGTTCTTATTTGATGTCTGGATGGGAAAATATGCTTAGACTCAACCCAAGGAAGATGAAGTAGCTGTTGATTCAGAAACATACTGATTGCAAGACAATACTAACCATGACCCTAAAAGAGGTTAGTACAAAGAGCATTGCTTGCAGTCTTGGGTCCTTCTGAACTTACAGCTCATGCTAAAAGAGCAGATGATCAGGAGGGCCTCAGTTGATTGCACTACAATTTCTCATGCCCTTTATTACATTTTGCATGGATTATCATAACTGACTGGAGCTGCCCTTAAAGACAGCTCAGAAACTTCACCTACTACAAAAACAGTACCTATGTGCTTATTAGACAATCTCATCACCAATGTAGCATATTACATCATTGCTCTGAAGCTACTAATTATTGGTACATTTCTGGATGTAATTCAATATGTTGATTGCTACTTTTGCAATTTCACTAATGCATTTCTGGGAAATGTCTAGGGAGATTTGAAAAAGCAACTCTGTACATTTCTGGGAGATGTTGAAGATGGTGCCCACCCCCCAAAGGATAGCTCCCAATGTCAAGGCCTTTTGGAAGTTTGTAAAAAGGTGAATTTTCTAGAGGACTTTGGAAGTGTTAATATTATTGCCTGTAATATTATGACTACTACTTGCATTTGTTTTAATTAGTACATGTGCACAGCTACAGTTGAAACCAATGCAGTAGATGAATTGCACAAATGAATAAATAAGTTAATTGAATTATTCTACATTTTATTGGATATGACGATCTACTTTAAGAATCCATCTATGGTATTGGTGGTCCAATATTAGTGTTTTAACCTAATCTGCCATGTGTTTTCCTCAAAAATAGAACTACATGAAAGTAAAGTAATAGTTTACCCGCCTGCATTCTAAAACAATTTCAAGAATTGTTAAATTCAGATCTTATGGGAGCAACATAACCTACAAAACATAATGGGTTTCACTGTATTAATATAGCTACAACTAGTATACCAAACATCTTATCTGCTCTCAGAGCTCACATATGATGGGAAGCTTGATTAAGTCCCATCCAGACCGCTGCCCAAACCATCCAACTGGGTTCTCATTTATTTCACAGGCAAAGAATTTATAATCGTAATCTGATGCTCGAAACTGTATTTGTTCACAATGCTTTGTCAACTGCAGGGAGAAAGTGAATCCTCAAAACATCAGGACACCTAACAGCTTGCCTATGACCGATCTATAAAGCTTTGTTTCGTCCATCAGTTTGTGCTGACGACATAAAATACCTCACGACTCTTGAATACCTCGCCGAAAGGTATTCAAAAGGGAGGCCCGACCCAATCCCGAAAACCCCCTTTTAGATAGATAGATAGATAGATAGATAGATAGATAGATAGATAGATAAATAGGTAGGTAGGTAGGTAGGTAGGTAAGTATTTTTATAGGAAGGAATAAACTTCGTAATGTTATTCTCTGAAATTCTGCGAGGACCCACTACCAAACAGTGCCACTGACGTGACTACATCCGAAAATCTTCTTGATTGAATAAAAATCTAAATCTCTTCCTTAATTCCGATCGTGAGGGAAAAACAGCAGGGACCGCCTAAAAAAAATAGCATACCTCCCCTCCATTTTAGTCATATTTTGATTCCAATAGAAAAACCGAAACTAAGCAGCCCATCGGAAAAGGCGTCTCTCCTTCCTCACAACCTCCGTCAGGCCCTGACCTGGAGTAGCCCACCCAGGTAGGAAACTTCCCGGCTCCTGTAGGCTGAGGTGACCGCAGCCAGGTTCAAGGGAGAAAGAGAAAGCTATATCAAACGCCCAGGTTCGAGCTCCGTTACCTGAAACCCGCTCGCGCCTCTTAAGAGCGGCAAAACGCCACACCGATTTCAGCCCCCTCCGCCACGTGATGATGGCTCCGTCCAATCATGTTCTCCGCCTCGCCTCTCTTTGGATCCAACCCTCTTCCCCCCACCCCCACCCAAGAGCGCGGAAGAAAAGCTCGCTCTTCGCAGTCAGGTGACCCCACGTGGCTTTCTGCCTGGCTTCCTCTCCCCGCCCCACCGCCCGGACTAGTCCGCAGCCTTCCCGTGCCTCTCCTTTTTGACCAATAAACGCACCAAGCCAACCGACCAATAGGAAGGAGAGTTGGCTCGGAAGTTGCGCAGCTGCACTCGGCGGGGCTGAGGTCATAATGATTAAAATGGCGACGCCGCAGTTGGTGGGGTTACCGGCTTCTCTTACGGGCCAGATCAAGGGGTGCGTTTCTTTCCCTCGCCGGCTCCTTGTAGCTTGGAAACGGGAGGAGGAAGCGGGGGGGGGGGGCAGGAATAAAGCGTCGGGATTGAGAAGGTTGAAATTGTGGAGTGTCACAACACGAGGAGTTTCTGCCCGAGTGTTTCTGGAAATCCTCTTTTCTGCTCTGCTTTGGGGCTGCTTATTTGAATTGCGAAAGCGTTCAGGATTTTGGGGGGAATTTGCAATCCCAAAGCGTTGGGAAGGCATCAGGTTGCGGAAGACTGCGCCAGTTTGCTTATTGCTATTTTCGGCTAGATTCCGGTGGCATGCCTTAATTTACCCATGCTTAATTGAACCATGGTGTGCTCAGTGTTCAATTTTTGTGAGTTTGCACGAGGCACTAAACCATAAACGAAACGCAGCAGTTTGGGCCAATGCTACAAATACTTGCAATACTTAATTTAAAAGTGGCCACCTATAAATTAATCAGCCGTGCTTATGTTCTTCATTAAATTACTGGTGTTAAAATTAAGTAAATGACACTAGTGATCTTTTGCAGAAATTATAAAAATGCCATAGCTTGGTCTGTATAATGATCCCAATTTTATATTTGTATTTATTGATGTAATAAATAAATGTGCAGGGTTAGAAACACACACTTATAGACATATCATAGGCGCAAAACCAACTGGGAGTCTATATGTATATGTATATGTATATATATATGTATGTATGTCATATATATGATCTGTTTAGACTGAACAAGATATATAGTGTATAACAAGCACATTTAAAAATAGGGTAGTTAATTTTTTATTTTGAATGTTTGGACCTTCAAAGGGCCTAAAAGTAGTGTACAATTTAAGTCTAAAGTGCATAGTATCAGCCCTCCAGCTTTATTAGGTGCCCTTATTTTTAAAGCTGGAAGGCTCTGGCACTCTTGAATAATTGGTTAGATTTAAATTTTACACTTAATTTCAAGCTTTTCACGGGCCCAAACTTTAAAAATAAAATTCACATTCTAATTCATGTTGAATATTTGGTAATATTCAAGCTATTTACAAGCCTGAAATGTTGTTTTTTTATAGATCTTTTGCATATAATACAATTAAAGACAGGCTGCCTCTTATCCTGACTCGTGTTATTGATACTTTACATCGACATAAACATGAGTTCTTTGAAGAACATGGAGAAGTAAGAAATGTGACCCTTTCTGTTTTATTCTTGTATGAATACAGCTGTTGACTTTGCTTACTGCTTTCTATAGTTCTGCATAACTTAGACATATGTTTTCCTGTTTCAAATGATAAAAGATGTATACTGGATTAGGTAAGGTTCCTCTTGCTGAGCATCATCTCATTTATGTTTCAAATCTTTTAAAGTCTTCTAAACTAATCAGCTCATAGAATCTTGTAGTAGACCATTGTGCATGAACAGGTAAAAGTGCCTTTTATGATCTATAATGGTTGCTAATTAATTTAATTAAATGAATCTGAATGCTAGTATCATTAGAAGAGGAAGATGTTTTTTGTTCAGTGAATGGTGAACAGTGCTATTATTTTAGAATAATAATTTAAAAGTAGGAAATATAAATTAAAATAAATTATCTTATTGGGTTATGCCCCATGCCAGCTTTTTCAAATTTTTTTAAAAAAAGATTCAGATGCCTCTTTTCCTAGGAAAGATGTTTAGCTCCCATGTATTTTAGTCATTCCTTCATATACAAGATTTTCAGTAGGTTACATACCATATATTCCAGAATTCTTTCTTGCTCAATGATCAGCACTTTATAAACTATTGTTGAATGAAAAGGTTGGAAGGAATATTTGAAATAATTTGGCCCAACCTATCTGGCAGTTATCCACTAATGCAGCATCTTCGAGAGGTCACCAGAGGCTGATTTTTGGTCAGTCACTCAGCTTAAAGATCTTGAAGCTTGGTGAACTTTTAGGTAGGTGTTTGTTATCCCCCAATTTTGTCATTTGCAAATGTGCTAATCCTATTTTCTGATCCCTCATCCATCCAGATCAGTTAGACAGACAGAAAGAGAGAGAGAGAGAGAGAGAGAGAGAGAGAGAGAGAGAGAGAGAGAGGCAGACATACTGCTGAACTCCGAAACTTAACATTTTAAAATTTTAAAAGAATTAAAATTTTATTTTACTAAGCTTTCGTCAGAGTATTAAACTACCATTTAATCGTCAGAGTATTAAACTACCATTAAACTCTTATATTCTGAAGTTCGCAGTATGTCTGCCTCTTTTTTTAATTAATATACTTGGAACTCATATTTTTAGAATATATATGTTGAACAGCACAAGGGCCCCCAATAGTGGCCTGCAACACCTTGCTTAATGACACCAATTACTGCTCTCCCCATTTTGGTAGTTAAGTGGAGCACAGAGTTTCTTGGGGCAGGAGGCCCTGAGAGGTCTACTGCAGGTCCATGGCCAAACTGCAGCAACTCCCCAATTCACATATGGCATGCCTCAGGCCTACCAGGAAACCCTCTCACCCAAGGCACTCTGTACTCAGCTTCCCATCCCACTGGGTCCCCTCAGACCTTGGGCGTGCTTTCCCACCTGACTGGGTCCTAAGTCTGATGTCTTCCATATTTTGTCTAGCTCTGTCATAATTTTTCTTCCAAGCAGTAAATATGTTTTTATTTCATGGCTACTATGATCTTCATGATACGGTTTTGAGTGTAGGAAGGTCAAGTCTGCTACCCATTCAATTTTTTTCTATGTCTATTTGCATTGGGTTGGCTTTCCCTGGACGTAATGTGTCCTTTCTCTTCAAAGTGGAATAGCAGGCTGGCTTTTGCACCCTTTTTTCCGCTTCAAGAAGAAATACAGTATCTTAAGTATTCAGCATTTCACTTCCTTTTATTATTTTCAATAAAACAGTGGACAGCCATTTCATCTTTTTACATTTGGAGATAGTGCTGTTTGCTTCATCTTTAATGATATTACATTAAAGATACCGTCAGGCTTTCTAATTATTAAATCCAGCACTAACACTCATTTTTGCTGATTTAATATCATCTTCAATGTTACTTTCAAAGTATATAGTTTACATTGGTGTGATTCATTCAGTGATATTGATATGTACCATCATCTTTTAGATTATTGGAAGAAGATATTTGTGATAAATACTGTATTTTCTTAAAACACATGTCGGTTTCTCCCGCTTTGTTTCATATGGTAGGACCAATTTTTCATTTAACTCCAAATAATACTGTACTTCCAATTTTAGTATTTCAGTAACCTGGTACTTCCTGTGCATTTCTGACTGGATCACTATAACAACAATTAACTTGCATTGAACTCAAGATTATTTTATCAATTTTTGGGACTGTATCTGAGTACAGTAGTCCTCAACTTACAACTGTTCATTTAGTAACCGTTCAAAGTTAAAACAGTACTGAAAAAAATGACTTATGACCATTTTTCACACTTAATGACCATTGCAGCATCCCCATGGTCACATGATCAAAATTCAGATGCTTGGCAACTGACTCACACGTAGTGTCCCAGAGTCATGTAATCATCTTTTGTAACCTGACAATCAAAAGTCAATGGGGAAACGATATTCACTTAACCATGTTACTTACTTAACAACTGCAATGATTTACATAATAACTGGAGCAAGAAAAGTCATAAAATGGGGCAAAACTCATTTAACAAATGTCTCACTTAGCAACAGAAATTTTGGGTTCAATTGGGGACATCTGCCAGTATTATGCTGACATTGCCCTGGTTGTAAATGACCATTTGGCAAAATACTAGAATGTGTTGGATGTCCTTCTTAAATGAATTGTGTTTAATCTAATCCCTTAAATATGACCTGCCTGTTGTGGATGAGCATTTTGAGTATGGATATTTTCAATACTATATCACATAGCATCATTGGGATGTTCAAACCTACCACCAGCACAAACTGAGTATTCATGAAAGATACATTTTAATTTACCATTGTTTTGTTTGCCACTGCTCTATTCTTGCATTCAGTTTATGCAAACATTATGAATAAAGAACACTCTTTTAAAATCTTATCACACTTCTATTTTCCTCTTGAGGCCATATTGATTCACTTGCTTCCATGTTCAGCATAGCACAAATATTCATTTGGTTATTAGTTTAATTCATTATGGTCACTAAAATGGTTGCCATACTGAGTTTTGGGTCTGGATATTTTTGAGTCTCAATACCAATATTTTCAATATGCTTAAAACATATTATTAAATATATTTTATTGCAGTGTAAATTTAGTAAGCATAAACACTTGAATTAGAAACATTTTCACTTTATTTTAGAAAGGCATTGAAGCAGAAAAGAAAGCTATAGGCTATCTTTCCAAGTTGCGGAATGAGTTGCAGACAGACAAGCCGCTGATTGCATTGAATGATAATCTCCCTGATACCCCTCTGTGGAACCAGTACTTAGAATATCATAAAAATGTATCAAATGAACCACCAAGCTGGTTTCAATCTCCTTGGTTGTACACAGAGTGTTACTTGTTTCGTAGAATTCATGAAGCTGTTATTCAGAGGTAAGCTTGTATGATCTTGTCTCTTTTTGTTTAAATATTTGAGGAAAAAGATACATAAAAATTACCCTCAAGTCAAGCTTGATCCATGCAATTCCGTCAGCCACATTTCAAAAAGTGCTTGCCTCCCCCCCCCCCCCCAAGGCTATCTGACTTTCCATTCCAGAGAACAGCCCTAAAATTCCAGTACTAATTGGGTTCAACTTGTTTTAGCTTTTGAGATCATTAAGGGTTCTATTAAATACAGGGGACTAATAAGTATCATTAATCTTAGTAATGGCTTGCTACAAATATTGAAGTACTCTCTCTGATTTGTACAGACTGGTAAAATTAAGCAAATTTGATGTGGTTTCACTCTTGTCTGAAATGAGCTTCCGAGTTCCATTAAATCCACATCCTATTATGGTGAGCTTGAGCATGGATTCAAATTCACCATTCATTGAAACTGAACTAGAGAAGGACTTTGTCATAAAACTAGCCTGTTCAAAACTGCAATATCATTCAGGATTGCATGTAAAGTAATTCTGTTTGGTAGTTCAAGTTAAAATAGAAGAAATAATGAATTTTCTCTCTTGCGTATTCACTCATGCAAAAATGCTGTGTAGCCCTGTTCCATGTTCTCTTCTATGTTAGAATACAATGGTTGATCAGTAGAGTAACATGAGTTTATATATGCCTTTTTGAGAAATATATCTTTTAATTAAGCATTCCTTTAATTATTTTAGCTGATGAAAACTGATAAGGAACAGCAGCAACATTAAAAAGTGGGGAGAATTAAAATTATTTTAACTTGTTTAAGTTAAAAAGATGTATGGCCATATGTATGTATTAATGAGGGGAAAACTAAGAATAAGTTAAGCCATTGGCAAACCCATTTCAATCTTATTATGATCAAATGAAAGATCTTTTGTCAAACATGGAACAAAACAATATACGCTCCCAGTATGGATTGTTATTGAAAAATAATACTAGGTATAATTGAACATGTTAATATAATCTCATGCTGTGCATTTCTAACAAGATTCATTTAGCCAAAAATAGTTAATATGATGTTCAATGTGATATACAGTCTGAAGGAAAAGAAGTTTAATATGCATATGTTTTAGATGCTAATGATATCAGAAACTAATCTAAAGAACATCTTTTGTTTAGTCCACCCATCAGCAACTTTGATGTATATAAAGAAGAAAAGAATCATGCTTTTTTTGAATCTCAGCAAGCCATGATTGTTTTAAGTTCTTGTCTCCAAGAAATGTTGAAAAATACAGACGGCTTAGATGAAAAACGTTTGAAAGAGGAATTTTGTAACCTAATTCAGGTAAAACTGATGCTTGTTTATATTTCCATATTTTGAAAACAGTAAGCAATACCATGTTTCCAGTTCCAAGAACTGCTGCAAAACTATACATACTATCAAAGATTGTTTTATCCAAAGTAACAAATATTATCCCAACTGTTCAAAATAGTGACAGAGCTAGGAATAGGTAAAACATGTCTCAGGACTAGAATGGGAATGTTTTGATTTTGTTTTGGGCAGCATTGGTTCAATTCTTTTTCAGAGGTTTGGGACGAAGCTGTACAGTATATAATTTTCCCCTTCTTTGCAAGAAATGCAGTTTGCTTTGGCAGGCTGTTGGATTAGGTTTAGTAGATAAAAGAATTGCCTATTTACCAAATATTAACAAGCAAACTTTTCTTTTTTTTAGGTTTCATTATGGGGCAATAAGTGTGATCTATCCATTTCAGCTGGGGCGGATAATTCTCAGAAGTCTGACCCATTACAATCTGTGGAAGAATTTAAAAAATTCATCTTGGTGGATCACATTGAAAAACTTTGGTCACTGCTTATAAACAAAAAGAAAAACAAAACACCAACTAGACTTGACATAGTCCTGGATAATGCTGGTTTTGAACTCATTACTGATCTTGTTTTAGCTGATTTTTTGATATCCTCAGAATTGGTTACTGAAATTAATTTCCATGGGAAAAGTATTCCGTGGTATGTGTCAGATACTACAAAACGTGACCTGGATTGGACAATTGGACAGATGAAGGCAGCTAATCATAAATGGATGGCTAGATGTGGTGTCTCCTGGGAGGGCTATCTGAAAAAAGGTGTTTGGATTTATCATGATCACATGTTCTGGACTTTACCACATGAATTTTCTAGTATGGCTCAGATTGCTCCAGATTTATACACAGAGTTACAGAAATCAAGTTTAATTATTTTCAAAGGTGATTTGAACTATAGAAAGTTAACAGGTGATCGAAAGTGGGAATTCACAGTGCCATTCCATCAAGCTTTGAACAATTTTCATCCTGCACCACTCTGTAGCTTAAGGACATTGAAATCTGATACTCAGGTTGGTTTGAAACCTGGGCAAGGTGAACAGCTCATGAATATTGATCCCGAGTGGATGATAACTGGTAAATATGGAATAATTCAGTTTGATGCTACTTCCTGATAGATTTGCAAAGTATGAAGAATGGCACCGTGCTAAAAACTGATTAATGGTCTAATTTGGAAAGCCACTGATTTTCATTGTGCACTACTATTTTCTTCCATGAGCCATGCTGTTATTTTAAAGTGGTATGCAATTGTGACCTCTTTTAAATCATCAGAAAAGATCAAATTTGTCCTCTACCGTACTTTATTTTTAACTAACATAGAACAAGAAACAACAGCCAAAGCTACTACATTAGTTGACATGTGTTTGACTCTGCTATGTTAGCATAAAACACAATGCTATTTGAGTTTAATCTTGTTCAGAAAAAAACAATGTTAAATAAAATGACTTCTCAAATGGCAAAACTAAAGACTTTGAATTAAATTATCCAAAATGAGAACTACATGCGTTGTTGTACAGTATTAAAAAGAAATGATCCAGTCGTGAGTGCTCTTGTCTCATCAGGCTTGCTCTACCAATTAACATTGCAGGCAAACTGTGATCAGAGACAGCAGATTTTAGCACGATAGACCCGTGATGACGAACTTCTGGCATGGGTGCTACAGGTGGCACGCGGAGCCATATCTGTGGGCACACGAGCGTTGCCCTAGCTCAGCTCCAGGAGCATGTGTGTGTGCCGGCCAGCTGATTTTCAGGCCTTACAGAAGTCAGAAAACAGGCTATTTCCGGCCTCCGGAGAGCCTCCAGGGGGTGTGGAAGGCTGTTTTTGCCCTCCCCAGGCTCGTAGAAAGCCTCTGGAGCCTGGGGCGGGTGAAAAAACGGGCCTTCTGGTCCCACCGGAAGTTTGGAAATGGGCCATTTCCAGCCTCTGGAGGACCTCCAGGGGGTTGAAGGCCATTTTTGCCCTCTTCAAGAAAGCCTCTGGAGCCTGGGGAGGGCAAAATATGGGCCTACCAGGCCTACCATGCCAAAAGGAGGAGCGAGTGGTATGGGGCACATTGAATTATGGGTGTGGGCACGCATGCGCATGACGCCCCCCCTACCCATTTTTGGCACATTACGGCAAAAAGGTTAGCCATCACTGCAGTAGACTATCTGTCAAGGTCATGGGACCAGTGGTGAAATGTAAAATTTGTTACTACCAGTTCTATGGGCGTGGCTTGGTGGTGGTGGGGTAATATGACGGTGGGCGTGGTCAACTTTTTAAAAAAAAAACTTTTTTAAAGCATTTTTTTACAACCTATTCGGGCAAATAGGTTGTAAAAAATGCTTTTAAAAGGTTAAAAAAGGCTCTGGCGATCACAGCTGTGGCACACAATTGTCAGAGTCTTTTTTTAACCTTTTAAAAGCAGGAAGTAACGACACCCGGGTGGGTGGGCGGAGCCTTGCACTGCCATCGCTACCGGTTCTCTGAACCACCTGCCGCAATCGCTACCGGATCGCCCTGGTCCGGACCGGAAGCATTTGTTCTGTCCCAGCTACGGACCCCAAAGAACGCAGCACACACAAACTCTATGCAAAGCTTATTTTACTCAAATAACTCAGTCTTTATCAACCAAAGGCTGTTAATAAACTGTCTTAACGGCCTACAAGAATTCTGAGATAAGGTAATCACAGTCTTACTAAAGTTGGCAGAAAGCCCAAAAGCAATTTTGCAGAGAATCCAGACGAGAAGGAGAGTGAACTAAAGTTGTTCTCTACATTTTGCTGCAAGTGGCCCTTCTCCTTAAATAGGCTAAGGGAGTGGCCAATTAGCCCCAAGCCTTACTCTCAAGGAGACCTCCTGAGGAGCCTCTCCTGTCTTTTGGCAGCTCTGTGCGCATGTGCATTGAGAAGAACAACTCCTCTTCGTCCTCTTCACTTAAAGGAGATTCTGGAGGTTCTGAAGGCCCTGGCTGAATCCCTGCCTCTGGTACCACATCTTCTCCAGCCTCCTCACTGTCCAACTCGAGCACCAGCTGCACAGGCTGCTGGTGCAGCATCACACCAGCCTCTTCGTCGGAATCAGCTACAATCTGCATAGGCCGCTGACGGGCCACAACAGCATTTCACCCTTGGGTGGGACTACATCTTCACATGTGCCTGGCTTCTCATGCTCATTTATATTATTAATGTCATGCTGAGAACGGTAAAAACTCTAGAAATGAGTATGAAGAGTCCCAGAAATGAGAGGGGAGGGAGGAAGGGGAGGGGTGGGGAGGGGAGGGAAAGGAAGGAAGGAAGGAAGGAATCTTAGTTAACAGCCATGGGGGATATCTATTTATACATTGGACT
Source organism: Masticophis lateralis (assembly GCA_030761175.1). Lineage (NCBI taxonomy): Eukaryota > Metazoa > Chordata > Lepidosauria > Squamata > Colubridae > Masticophis > Masticophis lateralis. The sequence goes on along the minus strand of JAUDYJ010000001.1, from coordinate 84,506,171 downwards.
GTTCATTCTACATATTAAGTAATTTATAGTCAATTGTTATTTCCTAAATAAATCTAAATAAATTTATCCCATGGCTATTACAATGATTCAACCTAAGTCTGGTTGGTGAGTTATAATGGGCATTATCGTTGCTATTCTGCATTAACGGCAAGTATTTTGATAAGGGTTTTTGTAAGACATAAAGTTTCTTTCAAGCAGTTATTGTCTATAGGTTTATGAGAATATTTTTATATTGCTTCTATCAATTCAGCTGATAAGGCAGATACCCTAGCAGAACTATATATTCTGTATCTCAAATCAGAAAATATTTCTGAAACATTTTATTTTACAGTGAACTTTTGATTATTTTAATGGAAGTCTTATTCTATATGCTGCACCACAGGAAATACTGGAAGGTACAGTCTGGCATACAAAACTTGGGGAGGTTATTTTGAAAATATTCTTCCTTTTGGGTCTCTGCTCTCATCACCTTTTTTGGTCCTGCTTTAAGTTACTTCTCCCTTTACTTGGAAAAGAATACTCGGTTCACAAAATGATTGTGTTATTCTTAATTGAAGAAAATGGAATTGTTTTGTTAATGTTTTATTACTTTGATCACTTGATAATAGGAGTGGACAATATTCTTTTTGTCTGTAAAGGCTCTCCTTCCCTTAGAGATAGTCTGTTAGAGATTACGATAGGCAGTGCTGAAGCAAGCAGCAGATGGAGACAGAGCCTAATGGAGGTTGCGATACTATTCTTTTTCTTAGCTCCCGCTTTCCTTCTCATCTTAAACAGCAAGAGAAAGATAAGAAACTCTTTCCAAGACTCACAAGTTGTGCTTGTTTTGTAACAACAGGTGAGAATGGAAGGCAATAACTTTCAAGTGTGCTTTATAAAGGAAGGAAGGAGAGGACTGCTGACAGAATTCAGACTCCATATGAATAGTCTACATCGGGTGAAATGTAAAATTTGTTACTACTGGTTCTGTGGGCGTGGCTTAGTGGGCGTGGTGGTAATGTGACTGGGTGGGCATGGCCAACTTTTTTTTTTTTAACTTTTCAAAGCATTTTTTCTAATGCTTTGAAAAGTCTCTGCCGATCAGGAAACTCAGCTGGGATCGTCAGAGACTTTTCAAAGCATTTTTTTTACCACCTTTGGCCAAGAGGTTGCAGAAAAAAATGCTTTGAAAAGCATCTGACTATATGATTACGCGATCATCAGAGGCTTTTTTTTTTAGTTTTAAAAGCATTTTTTCATGGGAAGAGGTTGTAGAAAAAATGCTTTGAAAAGTTAAAAAAAAAGCCTCTGATGATTGTGTGGCTCAGCTGGGCATGGGGGGGAGGGGGGCGCAGGGATTTTTGCTACCGGTTCTCCGAACCACTCGCCTTCATCGCTACTGGATCGGGCGATCCAGTCCGAACCGGAAGCATTTCACCCCTGGTCTACATCTTCCCTAAAACAAAAAATCCTGCCTGCCCTGAATCTGAATTACCCCAGGTGTAAAGAAGAATATACAGGTTAAATAATACAGGTATTTCTCAATTTAGGGCCACAATTGAGCCTTTCAGAAATTGAGAATTTCTGTTGCTAAGTGAGACATTTGTTGAGTGAGTTTTGCCCCATTTTATGACTTTTCCTGCCACAGTTGTTAAATGAATCACTGCAGTTGATAAATTAGTAACCCAGCTATTAAGTGAATCTGGCTTCCCCATTGACTTTGCTTATCAGAAAGTTGCTAAAAGAGACCACATGACCCCGGGATATAGCAACAGTCATAAATATGAACCAGTTGCCAAGCATTTGAATTTTGATCACGTGATCATGGGGGTGCTGCAAGAGTCGTAACTGTGAAAATGTCATAAGTCATATTTTTCAGTGTCATAACTTTGAATGGTCACTAAATGAAGTTGTAAGTCAAGGACTATCTGTATTACAAATTGTTTCATTTTTCTTACGTTTTTTGGCATTTATTTTAACAAGATTTAAAAAATTTAAGCAATCTTTATAAAGTGTAACAAAAATATGAGCATGAATTGCACTTAGGAATAGTTTGCCAGGGAGAATGCTTTTTGAGCCTATTGAAACTTGCCATCAATCCTGGTGCTTTGAACTCTTCCACAAAGAAATGCAATTTTAGAAAGCACTGTGACCGCTCTTAACAGAGAACATGCATAGATGTTCAAGAATTTATGTGCTTCAATTGTACCTAATTGTCCAAAGGCTCGATAGTAGAAGCAAAATTAATATTAAACACCTCGTATATTTGATATTAATTTTCATTATGATAAAAGCTATTGTATACGAGGCTTATGTGTATGCTCACTTACCTGTTTTTCAGTCACCAGAATGTCTTGTCTGTTGATTTATGCCAGTACTGTATGAGGAATTCTTATCTGAGCAAGACACTTATCAAACCTCTTAGCAGTATTTTGCCTGTATGTGGCAATTGAGTACAGAAACAAATGCTTTTTCTTTCCAGCTGTATTAGACAAAAAGCTCTAATTCATTTTTGTTATTACTGAATGCAGACAACGCATCAAATAATTTTAGTTTGATATTCCCTGTAAATGTTATCAATGCCGTATGTAATACACCTAAAACCATTTTTATTTGTAGGCTTAGTGTGCCTTATTGTAAACAGAAATATTCAGGTATACAAGTATTTAATTGCTATATATTATCTGTATATAATAGTCTTATAATATTGAAATACTGTAGTTCTTTTGCCACATGGAATCTAAGTACGTGTAAATGAGTAAAACTATTACTCTCTATACTGTTCATGCAGTAGGAATGCATATTTGTCTTTTTTTTAATCTAGAAAATTTGTAACATTATATTTGGATAGTCTAATATGGGCTTTCCACATTTTTCTTTTCAATTTTTAAAAAACTGTATAACTTCCTTTTATTCTTTGTTACATATTTTTTTGCCATTGCAAGCTTTTTTATGAAGCTTCAATATTTCAAACAGAATTTTTCCTTAAATTTAAGCACCATTGTTTCTAAATGACCTTCAGTGGTTAACATCTTTTCCGTTGCATGTAGGTGGATTTTTGATTCAGAAAAATTGAATGCTAGGTGAGTTTGATTTTATGTTGGTATTCATGTTACTGCAAAATTTAATGGAAGCAAAAGCACCAAATTAATTTCTAATGAAATTGTGATGGAGTTATTTTGCATATTTATTAGGTTACAACTTTGCAAAAGTATATACAAGCAATCTATGTCTTTTCAATTATCTGAGTATAAATTCTTTGTTTAATGGACAAAATAAATCTAACAAACACCCTTTTCTCTCTCTGCCTTTTAGACATGAGTAGAGTTAAACCTACTCCATCATTTTATTTAATGCTATGTATCAGATCCAAACTGACCCTTCTTGCCTCTAGGCAAAGCCCTGTCCAATGCCATCTAAACCAAACAATAGAAGCTCCTCATCTCAGCCCATGGGCAGCTTTACAAGGTAATTGCAACACAGAGAAATCCCAACCTTCCATCTTCTATCAGCTGATCACCTCAACATTCCATCTCCTTCATCAATGCACTTCTCCAGCTCTGTTGCCCTCCTGAAAGGCCCATTTTCCCCAGCAACAGAATGCCAAATATATTGACAAAGATCTGCCCAGAGGCTAGCAAATCAGGTCACTAGGATTTCCCTCCTTGTGGCCCTCAACATCTATAAAAATCTTCGCTTTTCCATCCTTCAGAGTCCCTCTTGTAAGGGTAGCACCCAATGATTGTTGTAACAAAACCTGGCTTTCTTTAATGTTGTGCTCCTTCAGATTGAATCCACACAATTTACTCTAGTACTTAGTAAATGCTCAAGTTCTTTCTCTTCACTAGAAAAAAGAAAAGGAATTATATATTTTCTGCAGAAAAAATGCTTTCCTTTGTCTCAACAACAACTTAATGTTTCAAAAGAACGTCTCCGCAGAGTTGCTATGGTTATGTTTTCATGGAATTGGAAGGCAGAGTTTTTGAGGAACATTATTATTTCTAGACATATGCACAAAGACCCACATTAGAACAGATTTTAATACAATAAATATGAAGAAGAGATAAATATTCACAAAGTAAATTCTTCCAGATTCTGGCTTGCCCACAAATGAACAGCATGTTAATACAGCTGTGTGCCTGAACTTCTGGTCAACAGGCGCACTTATTTTTTTTTTCCCAACCCTGTCCATGCTTTGTTTACTTTATCACCTAAATTAGAAACACTGGTGCATGCCTCCTGGAACAAGATAAGATCTGAAGATAGTGTGTGACAGGGTTATATCCATTTGTTAATGACCAGAATGCTGAAAAATTCTGTTTTACCATTCTCTGTAATTATGACATTTTGTTTTTCTTTATTTTAAATATTTCTGTAAACAGGATTTTTCCTAAGTTTTGGGAAAAAGTAATAAATTCTGGGTGCTGGAATGTTTACTAGTCATCAGAAACATTTTTAATCTGCTTGTAACATCCTCTCCAAAGTTCTGGCAATCATCATACACCAGGCAAAGTGGTCCACAAGAGGAACAAAGGCTTTGTTTCATTGTTCTGACTTTATTAATAGGATGGATAGTTCTCCTTTTGGAAAGGAAATTAGCAGACTTTAAAAAGTCAGCTGAAATATATCTAACAGGGTCATGAAAATCCCACACTCCCTCTACTAGTAAATAATTAAAAAAAATAGTCTGTAGTGGAAATTTGCCAAAGTAGAAAATTGAAACTGCTTTCTAAGTTTCCACAAAAAAGGATTAAAAGCTTATCTAAGATTTTTTTTTTTTTTTACTAAGTGCTCTGGATTTTACAAACTCTTACTGGTAGACTTTATAAGCTGAAAAATGATTTTGAAGGAAGATGACCTTCAGCAGTAATGTATTTCTTAGACTGCTTTCACATTTAACTTGTGTAATTACATTCACATTCGCTAATTTTTTATACAACTATAAGGGTCTTTTTTGGGTGAGTTTTTCACATGAGTAATCATGAAGCATATAAATAAACATTTTTTGTAACATGTTTTCTTACAAAAAACAATGCCATACTCTTAATGTCTTCTAAGTAGACAGCTATATCATAAATTCTCATTTACAATTTCATTCTTTTGAATTGTAGAAGCCAACAAAGACCAAAGAAGTGGAATATCTCAGAAACAAATAACTTGAATTAGAATAACTTTAAGAAATGTCCTTTTTTGTTCTTTGCACAAAAAGTATTGATAAAATGTAATTTAGGATTTATATTGAAGAGGGCAAAGATTAGCATCCATATTTAAGAACATAAGTAGAATCTTCTTCAAGATTCTTGATGATTTCACCACTGCTTCCATGTAATTTTATTGGCAACAATATAAAAGTTATTTTCTATTGTCTTCAGAGTTTTGCTTTGTTTTACTTCCCAGACTAACTCCAGATCTTTTATTTCCTGGTGTTCTCTCATTAAAGAAGAACCAATAGAGTTGTGCAAAAGGCAGTCTTTAGAAAGAATGAATTTTACACACAACTACTAAGTCCACTCCTAATATGCTGTCAACTAGAAGGATGTTTAAAAATACAACATGTGAAAAAAAAACTGTAGTGTAAGTTGCTTTTTTAAAAACTTGCTTTTCTATTCAGTAGGATTATGAGACAGCATATTGAATTTTGTATTAAGTGGAAAAAAAAAACAACAATTGAAAACTTACATGGTTTTATTCCAAACTATTCAATTATATCCTTAAAAGAACACTAAATAATACATATTAAAATGGGGGAGGAGACTTAACATAAAAGGAATGAGCAACACATTTCTCTACTTTTTTTTTTTACAATAAACACAAATCAAATTCTAACCAATAATTTAAACTTAAAAGTATAGAATAGTTTTGCTTGAATTTGCCTTTCCACCAATAAAGCATCAATTCACAGACTGAGAGGTGAAAGCTCACTAAACTAATATTTCAAATTGATACAAGTATTTTTTTTTCCAGGAGCTCATAATCACATTATTTTGCAACAGTCCAAAGGCAAACAGTCCAAATAGACAAATTCTAATGTTTGGGAATATAATTCAACATCATGATGTCTTTAAACCTTAAGATCCTTAAACTGACTGGTACGCCATAGTAATAATACCTAACCCAAAAAGAATTACTAATGGAAAGACTAGGACACACTAAAATAAAATTTATTACATTTCCAGCATAGGAAAGATAATAATCTTTCTTGAAAATCCATTCAGGAATTCAAAAATCTCCCAAAAGAGGAGCTACCTATTTTTCAACTGTAAAAAGCCAATATGATTAATTTCAGCAACCACATGCAAGAAAAAGGATCTCCAAAACATTCTGAATCAGCCTTGTGATTTAGCATATCACAAATAGTGAAAAATCAGTGTGAATTGAGACTGCTACTATGTTTCACACCTCAGTAATATAAAAGGCACAATTAAGCCGGGTGTAGGGAGATATATTTATACTATAAAAGCAACCCATCAGTACACTATTAGAAGCGAATGATTTAAAAAGATTATGAGGTAACACAGTGAAAATCTCCTGGGAATAGAAAAGTTCCTCAAATGAAATGCTTCTCAGGACTGATATAACAAAAGGGAATAAAGGACAGAGCAGTTACATTCTGTAGGCAAGATAGTCCAAAAACAAATTAATTCAACAAGCGTTGCCAGAGAACTCTGCATTGGTCACTATTTAGCTCCCTGCCCCACCTTCCTTTAAAGCAGGAGACTCCAAATTTGTCAACTGTAAGACTTGTGGACTTCAACTCCCATAATTCCCCAGCATGGGGGAATTCTGGGAATTGAAGTCCACAAGTCTTACAGTTGACAAGGTTGGGCACTACTGTTTTAAAGACTCTTTTTTAAAGAGTGAAAATTAGCATGCTCCAAAGTACTTTATTCGTGGCATTTTTTAATATCTACACATGGGGGAAGGCTAACCTTAACGAGGGGGGGAGGGCAAGGAACAGTTCCACCAGATTGTTTGATTTCAGACCACAAAGAAATAAATAAATATCACCCCTTTTTGATTTTTGTTAAATGATTTTATTGCCCAGGTCCAGTCAGAAAGGCTTTTTGGTAAAATCCTCTGAAAATCACAAAGCCCAGCCCAAATACAGCTAAAAAAATGTTGGACCCCATTCTGCAATATTTAAAATATTTTTTTAAAAAAAGAGTATGGGGAAGTAATGCCACCTTTGTGAAAATGTACCCTCTCTCTCTATATATATATATATGTATGTATGTATGTATGTATGTATGTATGTATGTATGTATGTATATGCATAGTAGTATGCATATGCACATGTACATGTTTATCTTTATATTTAAAAGCAGACAATACTTTTAAGGCGTTAAAATAAACACTGTCAGCAAAAAACCAAATAAATTCTTCTCTAGAATGCCTAGGATAAAAATACTATTTAAAAATGCAGCTTTGGAATAGCGAAAACTATTCCTGATCGTTTGTTTTCGGTTTCCTAAGGAAGCCTTCCCCGTCTTTAAATTTTGACAATCTCGTAATTTTGTAATGTGTTCTTAGCCGCCCCGAGTCTCATTTGCGAGACGGACGGCGCTAAGCACGACCGCTTTCCAAAGGTAAACGGAAGGGAAAGCTCTCCCCAAAACACCACACAAAACCAAACTTTAGGATCGCCGCTCTTCCGAACGCGTCTCGCGAGAATCACCGAGAGGGCGGGTTTTCTTAATCGGCAGCCCCAGCTGTGTATCCCCGGGGCGGTTGACATAGAAACCCAGGTAGCCAAGCGAGCCTGGCTCTTAGGGACGCGCCCGGCTGGCTGGGTCGTCCGAACGCCGAAGGAAAAGCAGCCCGATCTTCGCGCGCAATCGATTCGCGGGAGCATGAGAAGCGCTGGCAGTTCCCGTGCGGGCTCTGCCTGCTCCAGGCTCATCGACGTGACCAGCAACGCACCGTTGCTGCGCTCGCCCGCCAGCGTCTCAGCCTCTTCCGAAGCGGAGGTATGCTCCTTGCTCAGGCTTGCATTCCCTAGATCCACATCTGCGGCGTGTCTGGAAGTCGAATCGGGGGCAACTGGACTTCTTTTCTTGTGGGTTCGAAATAAGCAGCGAAACGTTTCGAATCCATAAAGAAAAAAAGGAGTCCACTCAACTTCCCGATGGCTCTACCTGGATGGCTGAGACTCTTCAGCAATCACCTGTTAGGTGGTTTGGCCGAATGGATATTTTTCTGATATTTATTGGGGGCGCCGAACCCCTCCACTAGTAATTCTAACTCTTCCTGTGTAGCCATTGTGTTGCATCGAGCAATTTTCCTGATTGCTTATTTGTACCCTATGACTATCATTAAGTGTTGTGCCTTAAGATTCTTTTTTTTTCCCCAAACAAAAACAACATAAAAACATCATCCTTTCAAACAATTACAGACAGCATTTCGGTCGGTTAAAATCCTTTAGTGCTCCAAAAATCTTCACCGTATCAATATATGACACATGTTCTTTTCCCCTAAAAGAAAACAAGTGTTTACACATTTTATCTTCATTTCATTTCATATATCATATTTCATCTTCATGTTTTATTGTCTTATGCCTTATGATTCTTGATGAACGTATCTTTTCTTTTATGTACACTGAGAACCTATACACCAAGACAAATCCCTTGTGTGTCCAATCACACTTGGCCAATAAAAAATTTCTATTCTATTCTATTCTATTCTATTCTATTCTATTCTATTCTATTCTATTCTATTCTATTCTATTCTATTCTATTCTATTCTATTCTATTCTATTCTATTCTATTCCATTCCATTCCATTCCATTCCATTCCATTCCATTCCATTCCATAGCACTTACGACTTATATACCGCTTCACAGTGCTTTATAGCCCTCTCTAATCGGGTTTACGAGTCAGCATATTGCCCCCAACACCACCTTGATCTCTCTCTCTCCCCTCCCCCCAGCCCCCCCAAAACCCAAAAGTTCTGAATCTTCATTTGCTACTCAGAAGCCAGAAATCCATCTGCTGTCCCTTTCCTCCTTACTCTTTTTTTTGAAATTGGATAGGGGAAAACTTGAATCTGTTTGCAAAATGTAAAGCCCATATCTTGTTGAGATACAAAGCAGCATGTGGCTTATTTCCCAGATTTTAGCGGCTAAGAAGATCTGTACAGTATAGTTTTAAAAAAAATCTTTTGATGAAAGTAACCATTACATCAAAATCTGACTAATTTTATATTTTTCCAATTAGACAATTACTTCTTCATGATAGATGTTAACTACTACAGTTACACAAGTAGCACTGATCCATCATGTCAGAATGATTGCACATGGTTACATAAACAGCCTTTTACAAAAAGCCACACTATTAAGCAGAATAGGGGATGTCTTACCTACTGAAATTCTTCAGCAGATAAAAAAGATTGACATCTAGTTAATATTAGAATTCATGCCTTAGAGGCCTCTCTGGGTTACACATATGCTTAGAAAAGAGACCTATGTTGAACATGTTGTGCTGAATTCAAGTTCCATCATCCATTATCCATGATGACTAGTGAATGATAGGAGTTGTAGTCTGGCACATTTGAAAGGTAACCATATTAAGAAGCCTGTTTTAGCCAATAAATGGATGGCAGGGGGAATATTTTCACATTTAGTGATAATTATCTAATTTGATCTATTGCTTTATGACAATAAATACTCATAGAGCTAGTTCATTGTTGCACTGGACTCAATACAGCAGCATGACATTTTTTTTTCTTTGAAGTCTATGGAAGGTGTTGCAATGCCAGGTTATATTTTACCAATTTACACATTGTAAATCATTACACATTTTCATAGGACTTTTAAGTCTTCTGTCTACATTCCTCTCTCTTGGGAAGAAACCTGCATATACTTTATGATTATTTATGCCTTGTCAAACCTATATGGTTTTTGTGTTTTTCTCAATCCCTTTCAACCTTAAGGAATAATTAGTTTTAGTTTTCTTTGACTTGTTGAACTTCTTGATCTTTTCGTAATCATCTCATGGCTCAAGAAGCTTCTCAGTATTGGCAGCTCCCAGGAGAGTAATCTTACTCAGATCTAAGAATATTTCTCTGACTTCAATCTGTAGACTCAGAATGTTTTTTTCAGAAATTCCTGGCATTATATCAAGAAATGAAAACTTTGTGCTACATGTTAATTTTAAATCTTAGTATGTACAATCATGTCTTATATGTACTGTACTTCAAATTTTAAAAAATATACTTAAAAAGTGAGGTTGCCCAGTAATAAATCAGCTTCTACATTGAAAAACTCTGAAGGGTGGGCATGAATATCAAACTTCATTTTGGTCAAAGACCAGTATATGTTATTTAAGATATTCAACAGCCAACAAATACAAAGTGAGTGGGAAGTCAATGAAAATATCAATTATATTCTAAAAGCATATAAAGCGGGATTGGACTCAATTGCTGGCAAATAGTCATGTCATATTTGAAATAATTAGTCCCATCCAAACATAGAGAGATAATAAGAAAAGCATTAGTATGTACCGGTAACTTATATATTTATTATTATTGTAAAGATTTACATACTATAGGTTTTATATTGTATCTCCAGATTGTATCAGGTGCTATGTGAGGAAATATTTTAAGGGTATTAAATTTATAAGCTGCTCAACTCCATTATATGACTCTGGGCATCATGCAGCATTGTGTACAATATTTAAAATAAAATGCTTTATTTATGTATTAGTTTATCCCACCCTTATTACTTTATAAGGGGGCAAACATACATAATATTCCTTCCTCCTATTTTCCACACAACAAGAACTCTGAGAAGTGGGTTGAGCTGAGAAAAAGTGACTGGTCCAAAGTCACCCAATCGGCTTTCATGCTTAAGATGAGACTGTAACTCAGAGTTTCCTGGTTTCTAGCATAGTGCCTTAACCCGTGAACCAACTGGCTCTTTGTTACAATTACTCTCAAATCATTTTATTGATTTATTTTTCCTTATCATATTAAAAAGATTCTCATAATCAGTTTTGGAAGTCGGTGACCTAAATCCAGGGCAATCAAAAGCCCTAGTATCTTTATTTCTAGGTTAGGACGTAGCCATTGTATTATCCATCCATAAGAAGGAATGACGAAGCTATCCCAAAGGCGCTTTTCTGAAAGGCAACTGGACTTTCTTGATTTTTTTTTCTCTTTGAAAACATTTCACTTCTCATCCAAGAAGCTTTTTTAGTTCTGAACTGAAGAAGCTTCTTGGGTGAAAAACGAAATGCTTTCAAAGAAAAAACAAAGACAGTTCAGTTGTCTTTTAGAAAAGCACCTCTGGGACAAACATGACTTGGATGATGGAGAACCTCCATAGAACGAAGAAGCTAATCAATTACTTTTTAGTACAATTCATTTCATTTAAATTTCAATAATTCCCAAATTCTGCGCTCTCCAACCACGGGACCTTTAGACATATTGATTGGGGATTTATGGGAGATGTGACTCAAAGTATTGGGCAACACAAAGTTGGGGAAAGCTGTTCTAATGAAAGTATTGGAAATAATGAAATTGCCTACATTGTTTCTTAACGTTTCATTGCATGTACATCAATACTTTTAGGTTAAACATTCACTTCATAGGACACTATTTCAACAGCTGTGATACTTTGCATAATGCCCTAACAATTATAGTTTCAATTATATTTCGGTACAGTTTTATCTTTTGGCATTCAAGGACTGAGCTGTTTCTTATTAAACATAGCAAAGGGAGTACATTTATCTAAGATTTCTGGTTTTCTGCACTTTATCTTTCCTTCACCCATGCTTTGATCTAAAGTTCAGAGAAACAGAGAAAGATTTTTGTTTAGCTTTCTCATGGGATCCTTCCAGGTCAGGGCCCTGAAATTAGGATGCTAAATGTAGGATAATGCATCAACTACTTGCAGATACAACTTCTATATAGCTCTGAAGAAAAGAGGGGTAGGGATAGTCAACATAGTTGAAAAGTTTATTCCCTTTATCTAAATATTGCATTTTCCTCTATTTTTATAGGAAAAAAATACATTGTGAATGTGTTGAATGTTGATAATAAATGTGGTAACTTCCATATTTTAAAAATAGTATTCCAGATACAGAAACATGTTTAATTCCAGCTTATGAAGGCATTAAAGAACTTCATCTGATTATACGTGACTTAGTTTATATCATGGTGCCACAGGTTCAGAATAGATACAATGCCTAATTGCTTATGTAGGAATGCTGTAGAAGACAATTAGTAATTCTGGCATTGAAAGTTGTATAATATAGCAGTTAATATGGATAATCACTCCTATGGCGATTATGGGAGCGACTCGGCGCGCCCATATAACACCCTTCCTGCGCGAGCTGCACTGGCTTCCGGTGGTCTTCTGGGTGCGATTCAAGGTGGTGGTGACCATCTTCAAAGCACTCCATGGCTTAGGATCCGGGTACTTACGAGACCGCCTTCTGCTGCCGATAGCCTCCCACTGGCCAATACGCTCCCATAGAGAGAGACTCCTTAGGGTGCCGTCAGTCAAACAGTGTTGGCTGGCGGCCCCCAGGGAGAGAGCCTTCTCTGTGGGGGCACCTGCCCTCTGGAATAAATTGCACCCGGAGATGCAGATGATCCCTGACCTACCCACCTTTCGCCGTGCCCTCAAGACGCTATTGTTCCAACAAGCTGGGCTGGCCTAAACATGATTTTTAATTGGGTTTTTTTTTAACGATTAGGGCCAAATTGTTTAATATGTTTTTAAAATTGCTTTTAAATTTTGTATTGGGTTTGTTTTATTGTTAGCTGTGCACCGCCCTGAGTCCTTCGGGAGAAGGGCAGTATAGAAATTAAATAAATAATAATAATAATATTTATGAGACTAGGTAATGCTTAGATGATGCAGTTTTTTGGGGAAAAAACCATGCATGTTTTTCATGCATCACCCCAACAATATAGTTCAGTGTTTCTCAACACTGTGTGAACTTCAACTTCCAGAATTCCCCAACCAGCTTGATGGCTAGGGGATTCTGGGTTGAAGTCCATCCAGTTCCTAAGATTGAGGTACATGGAGGTAACTTGTTTAATTACCTCAGTGCACTTTTAAGTTTTAACAGAATATTAAACAGAAACTCAACATGCATGCAACAAACTATGCCCTTTTGGGATAAGTAATATTATGCAAAAATAACAAATATTAAGCCGGAGAAATTGAAGGCATGAGGTAAGAAAATGAAATATGGTTAAATCAGATTTTTTCCTAACCACATTCATTTTATCTCTCCATAGTTTACTGTCGCTACAAACCATATACTGTTTTCAATCATTGCCTTTTGTTTAAAAAAGAAAAACTTTCAGAAAAGAGGATTTTTCCTAGGGTTAAATGTGGAAGAATCTCATTCATTGAAATAACATGTCTTATTTTTGGGGGGGGGGGATGGGGGAAAACTTTTTGTAATTGTATTATTTGCCATGATGCCTCCAGAAGCAACTAACATTACATTGTTATAAGTACTGCCATCAAAACTAAGGACTGTATGATTGCTTATTGTAAGACTCTTAAAGGCATAGGAGCCAAACCAAGAAAACATCCTGGAATCATTTCTAATCCTCAATTTACAACAGTTCTTTTCATGACTGTTCAAAGTTACAGTCTCCATGTTTCGAGTGTCCTTTTCCCCACTTGGAACTGAACTCAGAAGGACATTTCTTCTGACAAAACCATCTCCTCTCCGCCCCCCCACCCCCACCCAGTCCGCAAAGTTGGAAAGGTTGGAGAATTCTGCTTTAGAAATTTGGTTCACATAGTTTTTCATAACATATACATTAAATCTTCCCTAATACTTCTTTATCCACTGTGCTTAATGTATCCTTTTTGTACTCAGCTTTAAAACATAGTTTCCTCCCACTTCCCTTCCTAATATAGATTTGTACAATATTTTTGAGCCATGAACAACATGGTTTGAGTTCCTGATGATTTACTTTTTTTTTAAACTTGGTCCACTAGAATTTTTAAGGACCATCACACAAGCCAGAGGTTGGCAATAAAGCAGCCGAAGACAACTTGGTACATGTGTCCTTTGGAAATGGGACCCTTTTACTTTTGCTGGATACAATATTTTTTTTAAACAAATAAAAACATGATTGAATTTAATGATCCCAATCTTGCAAGATTATCAGATCAAATGGGACACTGAGATTCCCATCTGAGTCTTGTAAGACTTTGGACCAGGACTCTAAAATCCTGTGAAATGTTGGCAATCAATTGATATTCTGGCCATATAAAAATCAAAAAATCAAAAAATCTTTGAGTCCAGATTTTATTTTAATTTATATGCCCACTCATCTCAGAAAACTGGCTTTAGATACTAGAGATCATCTATGGTATTTTGACTGCAGACTACAAGTGGTCTCCGGCAGGGGTGAAATCCAGCAGGTTCTGACAGGTTCTGGAGAACTAACAGCGGAAATTTTCAGCAGTTTGAAGAATCAGCAAATACCACCTCTGGCTGGCCCCAGAGTGGGGTGGAATGGAGATTTTGCAGTATTCTTCCCCTGCCACACCCACCAAGCCACACCCACTAAGCCACACCAAGCTCACACATGGTTCACATGGTTTGAGTTCCTGAGCAGAAAAAGAGGCGAGATGCTGAGAGTTCCTGGGTTTTATGTCCTCTCTGGGCTTTGAACTTCCTGGGGCACAGGAAGAGTATCTTGATTGGTTGTCAGACTCCCAGGGGGTGGGGTCTTAGCTAGCCTTGCTGGTTGATGTAATCTTCCCAGGTGCCATGTGGGGAGTTTCTGTTGCTAGATGGGTCCTTTGTGTTGCAGATGGGATGCTGAGGCCTTAATGGCATTGACAAAGGGGATGGGGGGGGGGGAGGAATGAGTTTCTGCCTCCCTTTTAGAGGGAAATATTTTCTTTTAGTATATCCTAAAATATTTCATTTTTCTCGGAGAGAGGTGGGTTTTACCTTCCAACAGTTCTGTGTGAGTGGTGGGTGAGCACCCATGCAGACAATTCCATTTGTGCAAGCAGTGGGCACATGTGTCTGCTTCTTGCACAAATGGAGCTGCTTGCGTGTGCTCGTCTGCAGCTTCTGTGGCCAAGTTCCAAATGGGCCACGGTCCGGTGGATTGGTCCTGTTCTAAAGACTTTATGTTTCTTTAGGGGAAAAAAATGACAGAACAATAATACATAAAGCACTGATACAGACATACATTCATCAGCACATATTATAGCAGTAATAGCAGTGATTTTATTCATTAATCATAATTAAATGCATAGAGATAGAATAAAATCACAATACAAATTATACCAATAATTTAAAGGCTTCTTTTAAAAAATTAACACCTTCGGTGCTATACAAACATTAAATATTCTCAGGTATATCATTTTTTAAAGCTTTAACGTATTGTGTAATTTAAACAAAACTTGTTTAATTTTATATATATTTTAAAAATCCACATATTTAGTGATACATATTTTTTCTGTTACTTTCCTTTTTCATGCTGTTTTAAAATGATTGGGGATTTTTATTTATAGTGAAGGAATTATCAGAGATGCTGAATATTTTAAACAGCAGGTGGCACAATGGCCAACAGAAGGAGAGACCAGGGTTATGCTTCTAATGCAATCACTTCTTCTATCCTGTCTTAAAAAACATAGAACAGGACTGAAACAAAGGCAGAGTATTGAACAATTTATTAACTGTGTATTTCAAACAGTGGTTTGAAAGAATTACAAAGGGAACTGAAATTTGATTTAAGCCCCTTTGGATAATGGGTAGAAAAGTACCACAACTCTTTCAAACAAAACCACATTTCTTAGTTAGTTTACATATGAATGGGTATGATTGTTACAACAACAGTACTCTTTCCTCTTTGGCCCTCAGCAATATGACTAAAAAGATAAAGGTTCCCCTCGCAGATATGTGCTAGTTGTTCCCGACTCTAGGGGGTGGTGCTCATCTCCATTTCAAAGCTGAAGAGCCAGCACTGTCCGGAGATATCTCTGTGATCATGTGGCTGGCATGACTCAACGCCAAATACGCATGGAACGCTGTTACCTTCCCACCAAAGGTGGTCCTTATTTTTCTACTTGCATTTTTGCATGCTTCTGCCAGCAACTGCTAGGCTAGCAGAAGCTGAGACAAGTAACAGGAGCTCAGCCTGTTACGCGGCACTAGGGATTCAAACCACTGAACTGCTGACCTTTCAATTGACAAGCTCAGCATCTTAGCCACTGAGCCACTGCGTCCCTTAGCAATATGACTAGTTTCCTGTAATTAGGGAGAGGATGAGGGTAAAGTCAGGGAAATGGTAATCACAGCTTTGTGTTACCTGGAAGATTTACACACCTAAAGGTAGACTTTGGCATAAAGCAATGAAATCAAAACCAATTCTTCAATGCTCCTTCCCGAAAAGCCATTCCAAGCAAAATTCAGGCAATGTCTATTCAATAACATTTGCACAATCCAACCGTGTCAGGAAAAATTTGTACTTTGCACTTTGGCTGGCAAAAGGCTAATTGCCACGTTGAATCCTGGCTATGGAAGTGGGTGATGCTACTAACTTTCCAACTTCTACAGCTAGGATCTTTAAAAAAGATGCCTTCCCAACTCAGGAACAACAATCAAATATTATAGTGAAAAGTTAAATTCCCAGCTTTGCGCTGAAGTTTTTGTACAATTTTGAAGAGCACTTAAAAGGTGAATCCTCCCCAACCCCATCTCTCTGCATTCAGTCAGGGTTGTGCTGTTTATGCTTTCTTGTTAAGGTTAAATGTATAAATAAATCAAATTCTCCTCTGAAAACATTTTAAGCTAAATGTTAGGCAAATAGACAATGTAACAGCTGGGCAGACAACATGTTAAAAACTCATTTAGAAGACACAATGTTGATTCTTCTCACTTTTCTCTTTTCATAAATCCTTGCTTTATTTAAGGTAATTGGGCTTTCTGGGATAAGTGCTGCCAGCTGTTCTCAGAATAGAAACAATATTCAGGATTTTGACACTGAAGAGTAAAGTGGGAGAACGGTACACACATTGAAATACTAGCCAAAACCCTGATTACAATCAGCATAAAAAAGATCAGTCCGAGCACATATGTCGCGTATTTTGAAGTACAAGCTAACTTCCATATGTTCCATTGCAGTTGAAAAAATAAAGCATGTATTTCTTTTCACTTAATAACTGTTGAACAGTCATAAATAACCAAAACAACAATAATAATCTGGGTTTTATTTTTATGTTGCATTTGATTTGTGACTCACTCATAGAATCGGGGGAAGTCATTTAAGTGAGGGTGATGCAGTATTTCTGATTCAAAGAAAAGAAGATGCAACTGCTCTAATGAATTGTTGTCAGGTTCTCCATAAGCTTCTCTGTACACTCCAGAGCATCTTTTCCCCTTCAGATCTGAAGCATTGCATAGCCCTAATATAAGTCATAGTAATAAGAAATAAAGCTCAGCAGCAAGCTATACAATTCTGATTGGAACATACATTATATGTATTGCTCTAAAATAATTCTTCTAACTTTAGTGATCACCAAAACTGTGAATGTTGGCATATTCACTTCTGAAGCATATCAAACATTAAACTGCACTGCAGTCTAATCAAACTTTCCCTCTTGCAGTCAGTATTGAAAATAGTGAACAGGAATTCTGATTGATAATACTAGAAGGAAAAAACAAGTTAATAATATTTCAAGGGAATACTTTCAGATAAGGCAGATGTGTACAGACAACATTTAAGATATCAAACTTCAGTTCTTCAGAGAGTACAGCACAGCCATCTTTTGGGGGCTCCATCTGATCCCAGCTTTGAGAACTGACATCCATATCAGCAGCGTAAGAACTAATCTCCACAATCAATGGAGCCTGATTTGGGATGAAGCATAAGCAATGGTGACTTCTTCAGTTTCAGTGTTAAAAACTATGCAAAATGATAAGTGAATAAGTAACAATAGTTATAGCTAGATTATAGCTTCTTTTTATGTTTATATATATTTCTAAGATTGGATGCAGCTGTTGGTTGAATCGGAGATTGCTAGTGTTGGCCCAGAACTGATGAGATACAGGCTCAAATCTCTACTCAGCTGGGAAATTCGGTGGACAATTCATATCTCTTGGCTTACCTTATTTACAGTATCCCAGTCTTTTCTGGAGAAAGCTTCAGCTTGTTTGCCTTCAGACACCTACTCAAGTTTTCTACCATCTGTATGAAAGTATTTGAAGGAAAAAGAGGGGGGGGGAGAAGATTGTGTGCCCTAACCACAGATCATCAGCTCAAATTCCATGCGGTGTCCCAGAGGTTCATATAGATTTCAGTGCTGGGTTCCTGAAGCATCTCACATTTTATTGGCCATGAGGAAAACAGAAGTCTTCCATACAATGTGGACTCTAGTACAGATGAGAGCTATGGTCATTCCACTGTAGAACTATTGAAAAAAAAAATATTACTCAAGAACATAAAAGTTAATAAACGCCCAAGCAAATTAAATCCATTGCACTCCATTGTCTTGTGCAAGTTATCTTCCAAAGCACTTTCCATTCCCCACCCAGATTGGAATGAAGATCAAGTTTAAAGTTATCCAAATTTAAAACTAAACTGCTTTAAAACAATCCCTTTTAAAGAACCGAGCAAAGTAATAAAACAAGTAAGAAGAATTCTGATTGTTTGCCATTAACACTGTTTTTTTTTTGTAAAGCAGAGAACTCATAATTATTTGCTACTGGATGTTCCTGACACTCGAGAACAGCTAGTCCATTATCGGAATGCAGCAGAAACAGCCAGCAGTGAGCTTGCCGCACTCCTAGTGAAGTACGAATGCGCTCAAGCAGAGGTATGTTTTGAAACAAATGTTTTCCCCTGCATGAAAATAACAGTATGTTTACTGCATGGTACGGACCATTAAATGCTTAATTAAAGCTCTCTTCTTTGATACAGAGCTTATGCATTTTAGCTATTACATTCTGTCTATGTTTAGAGGTGTTATTTTTTTTTTAAACACTTCCAAATTTTCAATCAGGCATTCTAGAATCATAGATTTGGGAGGATCCAAGTGTTCAACTAATTCATTCCCCTGCTTGGTGCAGGATCTTTTAAAACATTTTTGGGCAAGTGTCTGTCCAGCCTTTCTCTATTCATCCCCCCTCTAATGAAAGAGGTTGTACCACTTCATGAGGCAACCTATTCCACAATTTCTTAGTGTCAGGAAGTTCTTAGTAACCAGCATGGATCTGCTTCCCTATAGTCTTAAACCATTGGTTATAGACCTAACCTCCACAATATTCCTCTTTTTATGTGACAACCTTTTAGATATTTGAAGACTTTCCTTCTGTCCCTTTGCCCTCTTCTGCAGGCTTAAAAAAAAGTCCAGTTCCACAGGAATGGGTTTTCAATTCCTTCGCCATCTTGGTTGTTCCCTTCTAAACCTGCTCCAATTTGTCCATGACCCTTTTAAATGCTGCAGTTCCCAAATTGGACACATTCCATGTGGAGTCTGATCAGCATAGACTAGCATAGGACAGCTACTTCTTGTTCCACTATCATAATAGTCCACTGATTTCCTCCTTCTCATAAGTGTTTGAATTTGATTTGAGTAACACTCAGAAATATCTTGCAATTTCCTGGATCTGTGAAGTTTATAATTCATTTTCCAGAGCGCTGCTACTACACTCCATAGCTGGGTTTGATCCTCTTCTCTGACAGCAACTGAGAGAACTTAAATCTATTATTCTTAGCTCTGTGCTCCTAACCACACCCCCTTTTCCCATACTTCCCCAGTCTTTCTCTCAGTTGCTGACAGACTGAGACGTATAGTTGCTGTGCTCTTGGAAAAGTTAGTGCGTGTAGGTATTTCTTTTAGTTTGATTAGTGTTTGCTTCTTTCGGTTTTGTAGTGAGTGTATTCTTAATTATTACTAGAGTGGTATTCATTTGTTTTGTTTATTATTGTGGTGTGCTTGAGTTTGCCTGTGGCTGGTTTGCCAGTTTCGGCCCTGCTGGGTCGTGCTGTGCCTCAGCGCTTTAGCGCTCCCAGCAACCGGTTTTCTGACCCCTCGGGGCAGATCCGGCTTTCGCTGCCGCTGGGGGGGGTGGACTAGCGAGCGGGCGGTTCGCCGTCCCTTCTAGCCTCCCCCTCGAATCCACGTTGTTGGGGCCTTCCCCAGACTAGCGGCGCTTCGGTCCTGCCTTGCCTTTGCCATCAGCTCAGTGCAGGCCGAAGCTTCTCAGGCATCCGGCGTCCGTCCCGCCAGGCGACTGCGGGCGGCGCCGCGTTACTCTCCAGCAGCCGACAGCGTGTTGTTGGGCGGCTGCTGGCCTTGTTCCCTGCTAAGGGGGGGTGTTGGAGGCTCATTTTAGCCTCAACCCCGTTTCGGCTTCTCGGCGGCCTCTCCTCCACGTGGCGGGCGCCATTTTGTTTTCACCTGTAGTTGCGCCCGCCATTTTGTCTTTCGCCATTTTGGTTTGCCATTTTTGTTTTTTTTCGCCGGACCGCCAGGAGTCCTTGTGGCGGCCGTTTTGTGAGCCGAGAAAGGGGGAGGTCACCTGCCCGCTTCTGGGGGGTCCCCCTTTTTAACCCTGCCTGGCATCCTATTGCCTTCTTTGCTTGTGGTTGGCAGTAAGGGTGTATAAAGTTGTTTCGACCCTACTGCCTGGAGAAGGGGGGGGGGATACCTGCCTGGCCCCAGGAGGTACTTCCTTACCCTACCTGCCTTGATTCTTGTTTCTGACTGTTGGGCTTGCATTTCCCCTTAGGGAATCTGCCATTTCTGAAGGCTTGCCTCATCGTGGGTTGGTACCTGAGCCAGCTGGCCAGGGCCTTCTGATTGCTTTACAAGTACTGTATATATATTAAAAAAAAAAAAAAAGGGGCAAAGGACGAATAAATTAGCATATTTGTATATACATTGTTCATATCAATTGCATGGGTTGCCTTCAAAAAAATTTTTGATACAAAAAAAAAAATTAATTAATTAAAAAAAAATTATTAAAATTATTAATTAAAAAAAAAAATTTAAAATTACTCAATAATTTACAAAAAAAAAAAAACAAGAAAAAGAACAGTAAAGTTCATAATAATACATTCTTACCTTGGTTCCCACTGCGTTGGGACTCTGGTGTTGTGTGGTTATGGCTGACTCCTCTTTGTCGTCTGACCTGGAGCAAGAGACCAGTCCGCCCAGGTCGGTCAGATCTCATAAGTCTAAGAGTTCTAAGAGGTCTGCCTCTGCCAGTCTCTCTTCTGTTCCGGCCAAGAGGTCCGCTGCTGCTGATAAAGATGCCTTACGGAGGCATAAGGCCTTTGAGCGACAGTACGAAATAGCCAAACGCGCTGCAAGCGCTGCATCCGGGGGCCAGGACTCGGCAACAACCCGCGCTCGTTCCCCCTCACCAGTGCCTCTGGCCTTATCTAAAGGAGTGTCACAGTCCTTACCAGACGTTTCTTCTGTTGGGACAACTTCCTCTCGTATTAGCAGTAAACAGCCACCTTCTGCGACGTTTACACCCACGGCAGCGGGCCTCCGCTCTCCAGAAGCGCCTCTGGCTGGGCCGCAGATGGACTTTCAAACCATGTTCTCTACGGCCTTGGCCTCTATCATGGCGGCAGGGGCGCAGCAAGCGGTCCAGGGTACGTTCCCCAGCACCAGTCAGGGGGCCTCTTCTACTGCGCCTGTTCGCAAGACCCGTCCTTCTCGCGTTCTGGAGTCAGAACCGTCTTCTGAATCGGACCAGGAGGAAGACTATCCCGAGGACCTCGAGTTTTCCGAGGATGAGGGACTGGCACCTGAGACTCCGGCCTTCACGGGTCTTTTTCGACCGGCCTTGTTCAAATCACTGCTGCACAAGGCTCGACAGACTACCAATCTCGGCTCGGTTGGTGCCCAGCCGGCCACGGCTCCTCCAGAGGCGGGGCCACACGATGCCTTGTTTAGACAGTCCAAACAAGAGAAGGACTTTGTTCCCTGTCCTCAACTGTTTCTCGATGTACTGCAGACTCCTTGGAACCAGCCTGGTTCGGCGACTGCGCCAACTAATTTGGACAAGAAGCTTTTCTGCTCGGCTCCGGAACTTGACGCCTTGCTGGATCTACCTGTGGTCGACGGGCCCGTAGCGAGTCTCACGTCTCACTCTGTGATCTCCTCGGACCCTTTGGACGGCTTAAAGGCGGAGGACAGACGTATGGAACAGGCCCTCCGCAAATCCCACCTGGCGGAGGCCTGGGCGATTAGGACAGCCACCGCGACTTCCTTTTTCAACCGTGCGTCACTGATATGGCTGCGACAGTTACAGGAGCGCCTACCACCTGAGGAGACCCGTCTTCATCATGACGTGAACAAGATCATAGCTGCCACTGAATATTCTGCGGATGCATCGCTGAATTCGGTGAAGTTTGTCTCCCGGGCAATGGCGTCTTCTATCGCTGCGAGGCGCCTCTTCTGGCTACGGCCCTGGAAGGCGGATATTAAGACTAAGGGGAAGTTGGCCACTGCTCCGTACAGGGCGCCCAACCTTTTTGGGGCGGCCCTGGATCCGTTACTAGTGGAGGACAAGGACAAGCGGAAGATCCTGCCGTCAGCCTTCCGCAGGCAGGAGAGGCGTTTCCACCCTTATTCCCATCGTCCTCCTTTCCGTCCGCCTTCGGGGCAGGCAGCTTTGTCGTCCTATCGTCAACCTTTCTCTGCTGCAGATCGTTTCTCCGACAGGCAGAGATTCCGGGATCGAAACAGGCAGTCTTCAGCGGCAAGACGTCCCTTTCGAGGTTCCGGGTCTAGACCTTACAGGAGAGGCAAGTGACTCGTGGCCGGCCGGTCCAGTTGGCGGTCGGCTTCAAGCTTTCCATCGCCAGTGGGCGGCCTCGACGACAGATGTGTGGGTACGTCGCACGGTGGCCGACGGTCTACAAATCGAATTCTCCAGCCACCCTCCAAGCTGCTTCATCCGTTGTCCGGTGCCCCGGTCCCCCGGGAACTGTCGACTGATGTCTGCGGAGATTTCCCACTTGCTGGACATCAAGGCGATCGAACCGGTGCCCGAAGACCAGTGGGCGTCCGGTTTTTACTCGATTCTCTTTTTGGTTCCCAAGAGTTCCGGGGGAGTCAGAGCCATCCTCAACTTGAGAGAGTTGAACCGAGCCGTGCGTTATCAACAGTTCAAAATGCACTCGCTCCGGTCGATTTTGGCCTCAGTACGAAAAGGAGATCTTATGCAGTCGGTGGACTTGCGCGAGGCTTATCTCCACGTTCCTGTTCATCCCAGTCATCGCAAGTTTCTACGCTTCGAATTTGCGGGCAGGCACTATCAATACTGTGCCATGCCGTTTGGTCTTTCATCGGCCCCCAGAACCTTTACCAAGCTGGTGGCGGCTATAGAGGCGACCCTCCGGCCGGTCCCGATCCGTCTATTATGTTATCTGGACGACATCCTGGTGCTTTCATCATCCCGGGCTCGGGCGACACAAGATATGGCCAGGGTGTTGGCAACGTTTCAGGAACACGGGTTTTCCATAAACTGGGACAAGAGTCATCTTCGACCATCCCACTCCATCCTGCACCTGGGAGCAGTGATAGACTCTCTCAAGGGACAAGTGTTCCTGTCCCCCGAAAGGAGGCGGAGTATCAGAGTCTTGCTGAATCGAGTTCTGGCCCAGAGGTCGGTTCCTGTCCTGACACTTTCTCAACTGCTCGGCAAGATGGTGTCCTGCATTCATGTCGTTCCCTGGGCACGCAGACGGTCCCGCCCGCTGCAGTGGTTCCTGCTGCCATTCCAGAGGAGAGGGGAGGCTGTCAATCAGAGGTCTGTTTTTGTTCCCCCACAGGTCCGGTTGTCCCTGCATTGGTGGAAGTCTTCAGCCCTTCGGCAGGGCTGCTTTTTCCTGGTGCACGAGAGGGTGGTGCTTACCACCGATGCGAGTCTCCACGGCTGGGGGGCTCATTTGGGCGTCCAGGTGGCTCAAGGTCAGTGGTCCAGTTCCGAGCGGCTCCTGAGCATCAACCTTCTCGAACTGCGGGCGATTCGTCTGGCCCTGCGCTGCTTCTCGGCTGTGGTGCACGGGAGTCACGTCCTGGTCCTCACGGACAACACCTCAGCGAAAGCCCATGTGAATCGGGAGGGGGGCACGAGATCACGTGCCCTGATGGTGGAGTCAGAGAGTCTGTTTCGCTGGGCGGAAAGACACCTGCTGTCTATACGAGCAGACCACATCTCCGGAGCGGCCAACGTGCAGGCGGATTGGCTCAGCCGGGAGCGGATCGACCAGACAGAGTGGCAACTTCATCCAAGACTATTTCGGGAGTTGTCACTTCGGTTCGGAGACCCGGTGATCGACCTGTTCGCCAGCCCCGCAAATGCCCAGTTGCCTCGCTTCGTCTCCAGGTACCCGTCTCCAGGAGCCGAAGATTCGGATGCCCTACGCTGCAGGTGGCCCCCGGGCCTGTTGTACGCCTTTCCTCCGGTCAAGCTGGTCTCTCGAGTGGTCCGGAAGATGGTGGAGGAACGAGCGGAGTTGCTGTTAGTGGCTCCCTATTGGCCGCGCAGACCCTGGTTCGCCGATCTGGTGGAGTTTTCGGTGGCGACACCGTGGCTGATCCCGTCGCACCGGCTGGTTCTACGTCAAGGGGCAATCGTACATCCAGAACCCCAGTGGCTGCAGTTGGCCGTTTGGCGTTTGAACGCGTCATACTGAAGAAGGGATGCCTGCCAGACGAGGTGATTGCTGTTATGCAGGCGGCTCGCAGACCTTCAACGACCAGGATTTACGAGGCGTCCTGGAAGGCTTTCTGCTTGTGGTGTGCGGACCGTCACGTGGATCCTACTTCAGCAGTAATCCAGGATGTCCTGGGGTTTTTGCAGTCGGGCCTGGCCAAAGGTCTGGCGCCTACGACGCTACGGAGACAGGTGGCAGCTCTCGCCACAGTTCTTTCGGTACCACCCTACAGATCATTGTCTCACCATCCTTGGGTCCGTGACTTCCTTCACGGGGCCTCGAATCTTCGGCCTCCTGTGGTTCATCGTTATCCGTCCTGGGACCTGTCCCTCGTGTTGCAAGCCCTCACGGAGCCGCCCTTTGAGCCGTTGGGTTCGGTTTCACTGAAGTACTTGTCCTTCAAGGTGGCCTTCCTTCTGGCCATCACTTCGGCCAGGAGGATTTCGGAGCTTGCTGCCCTGTCGGTGAGGAAGGATCTGTGCATCTTCCGGGAGAATACGGTGGTGCTTCGTCTGGATCCTGCGTTCACCCCTAAGGTGAACTCGTGGTTCCATCGGGCACAGGAAATTGTTCTGCCTGATTTTTGCCCCAATCCGAGGCATCATCGTGAGGTGGCGTGGCACACCTTAGACGTTCGCAGGGCCCTGAGGCGTTACATCCGACGGACGGCTTCGTTTCGGAGGACAGAAGCTCTGCTGGTTTCGTTCCACCCGGCATCGTTGGGGCAGAAGGTTTCGTCGACTACGGTGGGACGTTGGCTCAAGGCCTGCATCTCGTCGGCTTATGAACATCGAGCTAGGACTCCTCCTGCGCGGATTCTGCCCCATTCTACACGAAGCGCGGCCACGTCTGCGGCCTGGGCCACTCAGGCCTCGGTGTTGGACATTTGTCGGGCCGCCACGTGGTCATCGTTGTCACCCTTCGTTAGACATTACAAGATTGACGCCTATGCCTCGGCGGAGGCGTCCTTTGGGAGGAGGGTGCTGCAAAGTGTGGTTTCCAGTTCTAGTGATCGTTAGGTTCCCCCCCCCTTGAGGTTCAGCTTGGGTATGTCCCAGCTATGGAGTGTAGTAGCAGCGCTCTGGAAAATGGACGTTGTCTTACCTGAACGTCCGTTTTCTGAGCGCTGCGGATACACTCCATTCCCTCCCCTAGTTGGTTGTGTCTTGGAAATTGTGGTTGTGGTCTGTTGTTGGTTCTTAATAAAAGGTTGATGGTTTCTTGTCTCCAGCATCTTCGTTCAAGACTGGGGAAGTATGGGAAAAGGGGGTGTGGTTAGGAGCACAGAGCTAAGAATAATAGATTTAAGTTCTCTCAGTTGCTGTCAGAGAAGAGGATCAAACCCAGTTATGGAGTGTATCCGCAGCGCTCAGAAAACGGACGTTCAGGTAAGACAACGTCCATTTCCCTTCTTCGCTTCTTATATATATTTTATAAACTACTTCAGTGGTGAGATGGGCGGCATATATATTTAATAAATAAATGTCTTATTATGAGCCTCTTCCAATGGCAGATTTGCAATGGGTCTTTCTTTGTTAGATCACCAGTGCTCAAGGAAAGAAAATGACAAAGTGCTTCAGCAGGTGCCACCACCATGTTTTCCTACTAATAAAGGCATACAGCTAAACAAAGATTACATATTATGATTGTTTTATTTACATGGTTTTACTAAATAATTTCTTTTTTTAGGACACCAGGTACATTTTTTAAAACATACAGCTGTGATTGCTTGATTTAAAAAATGAATCGGATGATCCTAAAATCTTGTGGGTAGAATCAAATTAATATTTCTGTTTACATGTGTGAGTGAATATTCTACTTAGAATATTTCTGAGATTTCTGGCTGGACAAAAACATACCCCTATCTGAAAAAAATATAGGAACATTAAGCAGCAGCCATTAAAACAGTATTTTAAAGCATTCACAGAAATGAATTCCGCATTCTCAGTTATCGGCTTAAAACAAGTTTCCAGTCCTTCAAACAAAACCAGAAGCTTTACAGTATAATTGTGACATCTGAGCTGGCCCTATTTGTTCTGGTTTGGATTGTTAATACAGTTTCAGCAATGACTCTTCTTCCATTTGGTCCTTTTCTGATAGACAAGCCTTGGAATGTTCTTGTGCCACAGCCCAACTTTATGCAAGTAATGTCTTCACAACTTTTCTTGGCCTTATACCTAGATACATGGAACTGTAGCCTAACAGAGGGACACATTAATGTGTCCATCATGTTGAGGAGTGGAATCCTAGCCACCAGAAAAGTAATACTGTATAAGAAAAGAGTTCTGAAATTTCTTAAGAGACTTAGACTATTTCTGAAAAACAAGTGCTGCCAAGGGTTGGTTCATTGTCTAGGTTTTGTTGTTGTTTGCATGATTTCTGTCTGTGTGAATATATTGAACATTATACTAATTCCTAGATTTATTGCATGAGTCATTAATTGTGAATTATGCATGCAGTTGTTCTTACCAGACTCTTTAATTCATTTAATTAATGTGAGAGTGAAAACAATTTTCTTTTTTATTTCATTCTGTTAATACTCCCAAAATTTCAAAGAGAAAATACAACATTTCAACATAAGGCAAATGTTTATTATTTATTTGCAAGCTTTTCAAACTTCCACCTTTGACAATTCTGTTGATTTCTGTCAACAATATATTCATTTATTGCCCAGAATAATGTTGAATTGCTTATGTGGTAAAATACAAGGAGTTTCTTATATCTTTGTTTAAAGTTCCCCTTTTAAATCCACTTCTGAACTGGACTTTGATAATAATCATTTATATATTTAATTAATTTTAATTATACTTTCTGAAAACAATCCTTATCACTAATTCTTGGCCCTGATCCAGACAGTCCAGTAAGAGGTAATTCTCAACTTATGACCACTAGTTCAGCGACCATTTGAAGTTTCAAATGCACTGAAAAAAACAATTTACGACCAGGGTCGCAGAATCAAGGCTTTTGCAACATCCCTACAATCAAGTGATCACCTTCGCCTAGTTGGCCATCTGCATTCTGCGGCCCTTCCCACCATAGTTGACCTTTGTGGTCTACTTGCTCCCACTGCTGACCAAATATGCCCAGCCTGACCTTTCGCAAGTTGGTCAGTTGCCAATGGCATGAGGTTTTCTTCTCAAGATCGCACACTGTGGTTTCCTTGTGAGACCCAGAGAAGATTGCCTCATATGGCAGTCTTCCTGCCATATGAGGCTTGCCATTCTCCAAATAGTGCATCCTGTTCTTGTGATGCTTTGGAAGACTTCAGAAGCTTTCCAAATGTTTTCTGAAGGACCATGAGAATATGGTGTGCTTTTTGGAGGACAGCAGGTGTGATTTGGAGAATGGTGTGCTAGGCCTCAGGAAGAAGGCCTAGCATGGCCAGCACTGCATTACATAAAGCAGGCCAGGAGTGACTAGTCAGCAACAGGAGGAAGATGGCGAAGATCAGCTGGCTGTGGCAAACTCTGTGGAGTCCAGGGCAATAGGGTAGCTGGGGTCTTGTACTGTGGTGCTGGAGTGGCTGGCCATGGTGTGGTGATGCTCTTCAGCAGTGTTGCTGGCTGCACTGTGACTAAAGCAGAGGTGAAGACAATTTGAGGTGAAGTTATGATGGCTTTCTTTTTCTTCCTGATTCTTATCCATCTTAATTATTCAGTTAATTGATTTACCACCCATTTCCAAAGTTTCTAATGATTAGCAATAAAAAATAATATTAAAAGAATTACTACAAGAAAAAAACCCCTCCCCCTCCAATTATAATAAATTCTAACAACCATGAAAAAAAATGAAATCCTGTGTGCTCCAATGCATTCTGGCATTCATTATATGCATTTCTTTGGACCCAGATTTTGTGGGAGCTTTGAGAATATGAGTCCTGAAAAAGACTTTTAAGATTTGAATAGATTCACAAAGAAGACAGCTCATATAACTTACCTTTCCACTAAGGTTTCTATCAGAATCTATTTAATGTGAAGAGCAACCGTATTTTTTGGTATATATGACACACCAGACTATAAGATGCACCTACCTTTTTGGGGAAAGAAAACAAGAAAAAAAAATCTGCCTCTGCCTATAAGCAATTTGTCTTCTTGCAGCAAATAGCAAAAAAACTGTTTCAGCTTCAGCACAGCCTAGTTAATACAAGCAGTTGATTGTCAGTTGGATCGGCCTCCCAACCATCAGCTGTTTCAGGCTGCAGGGATTGCCATAGTCTATTGCCATGCACCTCATTTTCCACTGGTTCCGGGCTGCGGGGATGGGAATGGGCATAAAATGAGGTGCGCGGAGGCTGAAAATGGGGTGTATGGAGACAGCAAGAGGCAATGGCAATCTCTGCAGCCTGAAACAGCTGCAGAGATTGCAGCTGTTTGCTGCAAGGAGGCAAATTGCTGGGAGGCAGAGGCCAATGGGTGAGGGAGGGTGGGCGGCAGTAGTGTGTTTCTCCCAGTTTGGCCCGGTTCCGTCAAAGCCAGTAGCAGTGACGATATGATGTCACCGAACCAGTTCTGCCCCCCTGCCCCCCATCCCCCTGCATTATTCTTACCTTTTATTTGGCCCCACCCCCAATCTATTGCTGCCTCCTGAGTCCCAGCTGATTGGCTAGAAGGAAAAAAACTGTTTAAACTCTTGCAGCAGGGGCTTCAAAGGACTGCCCTACAGCTGATAAGTGGTAAAAGGTACTTTGGTGGTAGACCAGTCCGTCCAAAAACAAATGAGTAGACCCATTCCTGCAAAAATAAATGGGTAGACCAGTGCCTCCAAAAACAAATGAGTAGACCGGTACAGCTCTGCAAGCAGTTAAAAGCCTGGTAGACCAGTACCTCTGCTAAATTGTAAAGAATTGTCACATGGCCATCAAGCCACGCCCACAAAATAAGCCACACTCACAGAACCGGTAGTAAAAAATTTTAGAACCCATCCCTGGTGGGCGGGGCTATATTTGGTGTATAAGACACACTCAAATTTTCATCCTCTTTTGGGGGGGAAAGTGTGTCTTATACTCCAAAAAATATGGTACTTTTATAAGAAAATAGTTATTCAGATTGCTTGTTCTTCTACTATATATTATCTATTCAGCCTGATACTTGTGGTCTTTAATCACATATGAAATATTTAAAGTAAATGGAAAAATCAATTGCTTGAGTAATACACGGGACGCATGTATTGTAGTGCTATTAAATCTGTCTTTGCAAACAGGATACAATTAAGTAATATTTTTATCCCTGTTATATTTTATTACTATTTTTATTTATAGATTCTAGATCTTAAATCCAGAATAGCCTCACAGGAAGTATCCATACAAGAATTCAAAGCTGAAGTTGGGGGCTATAAGGAGAACGATGCTCGTCAGTCTTCTCTTCTTTTTTCTATGCAACACAAATTCCAAGAACTTGAGAAGGAATCAGGCACAATTGCCATTTCCAAACATCAAGCAGAGCTAAAATCACAAGCTATTCTCCAGGA
This sequence comes from Masticophis lateralis, assembly GCA_030761175.1. Lineage (NCBI taxonomy): Eukaryota > Metazoa > Chordata > Lepidosauria > Squamata > Colubridae > Masticophis > Masticophis lateralis. The sequence goes on along the minus strand of JAUDYJ010000001.1, from coordinate 84,476,054 downwards.
GAACTTGGAGCTAAAGGAGAAAATCTACGAACAAGAAGAGCAGATCAGGTAAGAACAGCAGAAAACGCTACCTTTTAATACCAAATAATTGCCATGGAGCAGAATAAAACAGTACTTGTTATGATTGTTAAGTGAGGGTGCTGGGCTGAAATAGTTGAGTTTTTTATTATAAAAAATAAGGACTAAGTTTGAATGTTTCTGCTTTAAAAAAAATAAATTGGAAATGTGTGTGTGTGTGTGTGTGTAGAGGTTGGTAGGTAGCAGTAGTGGGATTAAGTCATGAGTTCAGACTGGTTTGGGTGAATCGGTAGCTCCGACGATCAGCTGGGAGAAAACCAGTTCGTTCTGACATTCAGATGGACCCACCTACCCGCCCGCATTATTTTCCTACCTTTATCACCTTAGCTGATTTGCACAGCAGAGCTGATTGCCACGCAAATCAGCCATGTTATTCCTCCAAAGAAATTCAGAAGTGCAGATTTGTTCAAACTGCGCACGCATGCGCAGCGAAGCGCACGATCACCAAACCGGTTGTTAAGCCGGGAGTTACCCATCACTGGTACGTAGGATGCTATTTGAACTTTCTTCTGAGAAAGTATTGTGTATATTTTTTACATTCGTATTTTATATTTGTAACTCCTCAAGTCTTCAGACTCCCGCAAGAGAAATTTTAGCTAAATGAAACAAACTGAAACTTGAGTTTTAACCCAGGTCATAAAAAAAAAAACCTCCAAAAAACCACTTGGATTTTCTTTGTTTCTCTTAATGGCAGTGGGAGATATCTCCTTACCGAGGAAAGGAAGTATTTTATTGTGATATAAAAGTCTTTCTCAAGGCACCGTATGTTGTGTCATAAGCACCTGTTTAGTATTAGTTACATTTCTGATGTAAGGTACAAGATTTAGGTTTGGAGACTTTTATTTAACTTCTTTGGATCATGAATGCTCTCCTATTGTCCTGTTCCCAGAGCTTTTAAAATGGAAAATTTGGAAGTATTTACAATCATGAGAAACCTAGATGGAGGGGGAGAATAAAAAGGGATTTGGAGAGAATAGGGAACTCCCATTTCCTCATTGCTGTGTTGAGGTCAGTATGTAACTGACTCCTCCTTGCAGTGGTTCGGTCTTTTCTCACACCTCATTAATTTGTGTGCTTGAGAATCCCACAGAGGACATTTTAATTTTTTGGAATGACACCTGCCTCTGTAGCAGACAGTAGGGTCTAACTCATGCTGTCTAAGGAGTTCTTGAAGTCGAAGTCCACACCAGAGGTGGGTTTTAGCAGGTACTGATCAGTTCTGGAGAACTGGTAGTGGAAATTTTGAGTATTTCGGAGAACCGGTAGTAAAATTCTGACTGGCCCTACGCCCATCTATTCTCTGCCTCCCAAGTCCCAGCTGATCAGGATGAAATATGGATTTTGCAGTATCCTTCCTCTGGAGTGGGGTGGAAATGGAGATTTTACAGTATCCTTCCCCTGCCATGCCCACCAAGCCACAATCACCAAGCAATGCCATGCCCACCAAGCCACACCCACAGAACCTGTAGTAAATCCACCACTGGTCCACATGTTAAAGTTGCGAAGTGTTTGAGAAACACTGCTCTAGAAATGCAATCTTGCCTCTCTGAAATTATCCACATTTTTCCTGAATCTTTAGACTAGCCCAACCTATTGGGGAAAATTGTTGGCTCATGAACTTGAAAGAACTTGAAATACCCTTTGATTAATTTATTCTCTTCCTTTTTTTAAAAAACTTAGTCTCTCTCTCTCTCTCTCCCTCCCTCCATCTCTCTCCCTCCCTCCCTCCCTCCCTCTCTCTCTCTCTCTCTCTTCCGGTTAGGGGACTAAGTATCTCTCAAGGAGATGGTCTGATGAGCTATTCCTTGTCTGTCTAATTAGAGATAAGGATTTTTAATTATGATATGCAAAAAAACAATTCCAATAAAAGCAGCTGCTTTCATTCCTCAGTGAAATGGGCAGTTAATTCAGCAGTAAACCTATAGAGCACTGATGGCTAATCTTTTCCGGACCAAGTGCCCAAAGCGTACATACGCAACAGAGAGCCAAAAACCAGCTGGCTGGCGGGAGACACATGCACATGTGCAGCCGAGATAAACTGGGGCAACGGCTCACGTGCCCACAAAGAGGGCTCTGCGTGCCACCTCTGGCATTGATGCCATAAGTTCGCCATCACTGCTATAGAGGAAGTGATTTTCTCTTCCTGAACCTGGGAGAATACAAAACTACTTTTATCCTCCCCTTCCCAGTCAGGGAAGTTATTGAATATGAAATCACACCTCATTAATCCTTGTAGATTGATTGATCATGGTGAGATCAGTAAGGGCAGCACATATAACACCGCTGTTGCATGAGCTGCATTAGTTACCAGTTTGCCTCCCAGTCCAATTTAAGGTGTTGGTTATTACTTTTAAAGCCCTATATGGCATGGGTCCAGGTATCTGAGGAACCATTTCACCCCAATGGGACTAGTCCTCCCCGCACACATCATCAGAAGAGGCCAACTACAGATCCCATCTGCTAAGGAATTCTGGCAGGCAGGGTCAAGGAGAAAAGCCTTTTCTGATGTGGCCCAATGAACCCTGTGGAACACTCTACCACCAGAGCTGAGAACTGCTCCTACCTTTTGGGCCTTCCAGAAGGGTATTAACACTTGGTTTTGCCAATTAACTTTGGGCTCGGGGGGACATTTTCCACTGCATGTGGCTGATAGGGTAAGAAGACCTCATCCCTGTGCCATGTGTCTCTTACTCCTGATTTCTTTTGTATAATTTTAATTTTTTATTATAATAAATTGTTAATCTGTAAGTCATCTAGAGACATAGGGGATATGGGTGGCATAAAAATGAGATAGATAGATAGATAGATAGATAGATAGATAGATAGATAGATGATAGATAGATACGTAGATACATAGATACATAGATACATAGATACATAGATACATAGATACATAGATACATAGATACATAGATACATAGATACATAGACACATAGACACATAGACACATAGATACAAAGATACAAAGATACATAGATAGGCAGGCAGGCAGACATGGATGGATGGATGAATGGATGGACAGAAGGACGGATGGACGGACAGATATGGGTATACGTTCTTAAACATGAGAAAAGGGGTGGAAGTAATCAGTGATGAGTTCCAGGAAGAAGGTCACACCAGAAGATCTATCAAGGATATAGTTGTCCAGGAAGACTCAGAGAAGTATAAAAACTTTCTAATAAATCTCGGTGTATTTTGCCCCACCTCCTTCCCCAGAAAGTACAAAGGAAAAGAAAAGAATCCAGGCTTTTCTTCTTAATCCAAAAGAATCATGGTTCTCTTTTTCTTCTACACCTAGCAAGTCCAAAAGTCTACCTCCTAAGAAATCTAAGAATGACCAGAAAAATAGAAATCTGTGAAAAATCAGGGATCATCCTCTTCATTATTTTCATGCTCAGGAAGACTCATCAATTTTGATTTAAAATTGCATTGAAGTTTGGTGGCCATACAAGAGGAAAGAATCAATTTCTAATCAGTCTTACCTTTTCCCTGCCAATTTATTTTTAACTTTGCTGTACAGTTACAGTCCTTATGTGTGCCAAGTAAGCCTGAGTTGGGAGATAAAAAAAGATCCATATGCTTAGCCGAGAGTTAAGGAGGTTCCCTGGGGCAGTAAGATACCCCTTTTCCTGGATCATTTGAGAAAAGTCTTGAAACCTAAATGGGCAATGCTTGCTCAGAACAAATGAATATATAAACTGACTAACATGGTTTACTTCCTGTATAACAAAGTCATGGAGCTTTCAAGTTGTATGGGTAGATGTTCTGGAATTACTGTTGTGTTTCTTGCAGTCATCCCTGCAGAAAGAGGGGGAAGTCCAAAACAGTTTTATCCAGGATCTTTTAGACTTTAGGAATCTTCTGCTTTATGCAGAAAATTCAAGGCTTCAAGGAGAGCCTGTGTTGCATCAACTTCAAACTGGATTATGTATGTATGGGCAGAAAAATCGACACATCTGTAGCCTAAACCAGTATGCTCACAAATATTTCTTATGCAAAATCCCTTATGGTTGATTCTTCGAAATTATTTAATTTGGCAAAAGGGCTACTAACACTCTGACCAGAAGTTGTGTTTGGCTGAGGAACTGTGAGATAAACTCAGTGGTGGGATTCAAATAATTTAACAACCAGTTCTCTGCCCTAATGTTTTCTTCCAACAACCAGTTTGCCAAACTGCTCAGAAAGTTAACAACCGGTTCTCCTGAAGTGGCGTGAACTGGCTGAATCCCACCACTGGATAAACCCATATTTATAGACCAGATTAGCAAGTTCTTCCTTTTATGGAAACTTTTCAATGAGTTTTTGAATATAGTGCACGTTGAGACAACAGATTGTTAAGGCTGTAATCCCATCCAGAATACAGAACATAAGTCCAGATTCTTTCAATCTTTTAATTCCTTGTAGGATCAAACCTCTGGAACAAGGTGAAGTTCAAGAATTATAGTCAAAGTTTCTGCTCCTCCCCTGCTTATGTTTTGAAATGCACTAAGCTATACAACTCTATATGATGCCAAAGCAGTCCGTGGAGCAATAAGTAACTTTCTCCTAGACTTTGCACACATTTAGCTGCAAATAATTCAAAATCAGTGGGTAGAAGATACAAATTCAAAAGGAGAATCAATTCACTGGAATTTGTTCTCCAGCTCCCAGGCTTCTCCGATCAAGTTTCTGGAGTAAATCACAAATCTCTGCTACTTGATTTGGCAGATGTTTCACAAACATGGCTTATTTAGATAAGAATTATTACTGCAGACAAGAGCTGAGCCAAACAAAATACTTGATTGTCTACCGTCAGTTTGCCAGTTCCTCTTGTATCTATGAAAGTTGAAACCCTTAGTTCTCTCCCCCACCTCCCATAAATTAATGGACTCTTGGGACAGTGCTTGGTGGCTTTGAAGCTGCCAGTTGTGTTCAAAACTTATGTAAGAACTCCTGGCTCTTGGCTTGACACTCCATCATCTTGTCTTCCATTCCTTTCTTCCTGTCTCAAAACATGTCTGGAAATACTTGGTGTTTGTTTCTTCTCCAACTTCAACAAGCCAGAATGGAGTTCTTTCTCCCTCCCCATCACCATGGCCTAATTGTGAAAACCTCACACTATTGCTTTCCCTGTTTTCCTCCTCAGTTATGTAAATGTTCTCCTCTCCCTGTCACCCTTGTGCCAGAACTTCCAGTAGCTGTAAAAACATTATGGTATGGACATTCCAGTTTCTTGGATTTGTGAAAATACTTAGAATGGAACTACTAACAGATGTTAAGCCATATTGTAGCAGCACTTGTGGTGAAGGACAAGCAGGTTGATGGCTGCATGTTCCTGAATACTTCGTCCATTATGAAATGGACGAATCCACCTTACCAGAAAACTTTGTCTCCCACCCCACCCAACCTGTTTTAGCTGTGAGACTCTGGAGGCAGGAAGATAGATCCCTGGATTCACCAAGCATTTGTACTTAGTAACAAGGCTTGTATTGATGACCTTCCAAATCAACATATCCTTTTCCTTAGGAACAGGAGGGAGAATTGCAAACCATCAGCCAGCTGTACATTCTTCTTGCTTGAGGGAAAAGATACTTAATCTCTGCTACAATAGCAAGCCAGCTGGACTTTTGGCTTATTTAAACTACAGGATTTTGGGTGGTCCCTTGTCCGAGTAGATATCACATCCAGTGTGTTTTCCTAGTCACTTCTGCTGCTCTGCCAAGCATTTACCAACCAAATAAACTGGTCTGTTGCAACTCTTCTTCTCCCCTGAGGACCTTACAATACCATTTAATTTTTTCCCTAATCTTCCATCAGTCAAGATTCTAGACGGCGTCAAACTCACTTCATCACGGTGTTGTCATGTGACATATCTCGACTTCCGCCCCTTCACTAAACTAGGCATGGGCGTGGCCAGCAGGTGAGGCATCTGGCCCATGTGCCGCGAGTTTGACAGCCCTGGTCTAGACATATTGTTGCCATGCATCTCATTTTGAAAATTGATTATTTCATTCCATACTGAAACTACCTTCTAGATCAGAGAGGGCTTCCTTCTACATCAATGTTTCTCACCCTTGGTAGCTTGAAGACGGTGGACTTCAACTCCCAGAATCCCCCAGCCAGCAGCGCTGGCTGTGGGATTCTGGGAGTTGAAGTCCTCCCATCTTCAAGCTTCCAAGATTGAGAAACACTGTTCTACATCAACCATGTTTACCAGCACTGAGGGATGTCCTTCATCTTCTTCTAAATATAAATAAGCTGTACTTATTAAGGCACTGAAGAACTGCTTCAACAGGACGGTCATGAAGAGCAGGTGTTGTGACTATTTCTTCCGGATGCATTTGATCTTCTTCTTCTTTTTTTTTTTTTTGCTCTGTTGTGTTATTCTTTACTTTTAAAATGTAAGCTGCCCAGAATAGTCTGGAGTGAAGTGGCCTGAAAATGTAATAAATAAATAATTTTTAAAAATCAGGCAAAAAAGAATTCAAATATATTAGTGGCATCTAATTGGACTGGTATCCTTAGTTTCCAAAATACCTAGAACGAGGAGGTCAGGATTATTGCAGGATACACTCTGAGAGAATCGGCTGATTCATGAACCCACACATCACTTTCTGTGTAATAGACTACAGGAGGCCTCCACAACATGTGGCTGTGGGCCCACATCTCTCCCACCTCACATCCTAGTGTACCCTACTGTATCCCACGAACACTTAAAAAAAAGTCAGTAAATTTGCCACCAAATGCCATCACCACCAAGAAAAATCCACTGCTGTCCTCTTAAAAGGCATACTCTCAAGTTCCTCCAAAACCTCCAGGCAGTTCTGGAGCTCCAGCTGCTCAACTAGCTGCTGGATCATGTATTCCTTGGTGGCCAGTGATGATTTTTAGTTTATTAATGTGGCCCTTTATCTTCTAGATGAGGTACAGGCCTGGCCTAGAGGTTGAAGAGCCGTGTCAGCAGAGGTGGCCCAGCAAAGATTCTAAAAATGCTGCTTTCTTCTCAAAAAAGTTTTAATTTCTTCTAAAAGAATCCTGGCCTTTTTTGCCCCATCAAGAATAAAGGTTCACCATTATTATATAAGCTTTTTACAGACATCAACCTCCTTAGGGGAGAATGAGGTTTTGTCAAAGGTCTGAGCATCAGTAACGTAAATTGCCTGGCAGAAGCTTTGAATACAATGTTGAAGTGTGCAGGGAAAAAGATGTATTTTTATCCATATTCAAAGCATAGATTCCTTAGCTGGAACCTCAGCTGGGCTCTTTTGACACTTAGAAGAAACTTTTTAAATCTATGATTACATGATCTCATAAACTGTTAACGATTAAAGATGGCTTTACAGCTTGCTGAAATTTCTCTTAGATAAGTTGCATAGTTGGAACCGCTTTCTGTTAATTTCCACTTGTGTATTTTTCATAATGATGAAGTGGTCCTTAGGCCAATATTCTCCATTCCAGGGTTGCTGCTTAGAACTTAATACATTTCTCCACTTCAGTCTGCCTTCATCCGTCTGACCCTCAGGAGCGTGCCCAGTATAAGTGAATTTTTGATAATAGACTTTGCTCTTATTTGGACAGGACATATTCAATTGCAGAAATCTGAAGCAGCATTAATATCTTTGCTTGGTAAAGCTAGGGAATGAAATGTGGGGAGCGGGAGGGAGTATTTTTCCACGGGCAGAAAGAATGCATAGTGAAAGCATAGAGGACACGAGGGAACAATTTCTTCTCTCTTAGAGGAACAGTTACTGTATGCAGCACTTTATATTCGTTAACTCATTTTAATGACTGGTAGGCTTGATCATCAGCTTTCTTTTTGCTCTATAATATTGGTTAGTATAATTTTATTTTGGTTGCATTTGGGACAGGGGTGGGTTCGACTTACCTTTACTACCAGTTTGCAGCGGGACCACGCTTGCGTGCGTGCACGCTCTTCTACACTTTTGCAGAAGCGTTTTGGTGATGTCGGGATCGGTGGGCGGAGCCTCCAGTAGGTTTTACTACCGGTTCTATAGAACTGGTGCGAACCGGGAGCACCCCACCACTGATTTGGGAGAAGATCCTGCAGAAGTTACTAAAATAGTATTGTAGATTCTAGGCTCCCACTCAAGGTACCTTACTGTCTTTCAATCCTCTTAATTGATAATATGTATAACAATCCTGCCAGTACAATTAATTAGTTAATACTACATGAATGAAACTTATTCTGTTCAATTGTTACATATAATTTATTATATGGATGCCAGAGGTGGAATTCAGCTGGTTCGGGCCGGTTCGGGTAAACCGGTAGCGCTGAGGATCAGTTGGCCCCACCCACCTGCCCCCGCTCTATCTTGTCCTTTATTTCCTGCTTTGTAGCTCATCTCAGTCACCCAGCACAGCTGATTTCCTCCCCCCTCGCTGTTCTACTTACCGTTGCTGACTTGGAAGGTCAGCTGAGTTTCTAAATGCTCCATCTTCAGCGCTGCGCACAAGTGTGTGTGCACACACAAAACACGCGTTCACCGAACCGGTTGTTAAACTTGCAGCATTCCACCACTGGTGGATACTCATTGCATAAGATTTTATATCAACATTTTATAAAAGGATACATTTCTGTATTTGTACAGCATTTTTTGCATTCTTACTATAATTATGATTTTTCTTTAGAAAGGAAATTCGTTACTGTGCATTGGGGTTCTCTGAGTCCCATAGAAAATATTTCCTAATCTGAAAATGGTATTTTCCTGTAAACAGACAGATCCGTTTTGACTAGGATCCCTTTCAGGGAGAGGCCATTCTGATTCTCCAGACCAGAATACAGGAGCAAGATCAGCTTTGAACAACACACAACTTTTTTAGAACAGGAAAAAAAAGGAAGTACATTGTGTGTGTGTGTGTGTGTGTGTGTATGTGAATTCCATCTCTACTCCTGACAATTGCCCAAACTAATCCCTGCAGTTTTCTTGGAAATTTACAGTCTCTTTCTTGGTTTCTACTCTGATACTTAATCACTGCACCAAACTGGCTTTTTTTCTACTATTTATTCTCTTATGTATTCACATTTGAGGATATGATTAATTAAAACTGCAGCAGTATGTGGTAGATATATGCTTAGCTAAGCTAATGAAATTGTGTATTCTTGGTCTGACATAATGGTATCATGATTCAGTTAATTTAAACAATGATAACAGGTCATATTTTTCTTACCTATAAAATTATTTCTGCTTTGGTTTGAATCCTAATTAGAAAATATTTGAACAAATCTGAAGAAAGCAAAGCCTATGCATCTAAAGTCAGCAGAGAACAAAATGAATTCATTGCACAACTCTGTCATCTCCTGGAAGTGGGCATAGGAGGAAACGAAGAGTCACCAGAACACCTGCTCTCCAAGGTTTTCTTTTAAAAATTATACAATAATAAAATGTGCCTCTTCAAATTAAGCTACAGAAATAGTAGCAAAGCACCCTAAAGACATAGATTATATGAGAATTAAATATGATGTCAGAGCTTTCTTCCAAGACTTTTTATTAAATCTATTTCCACTCTGGGTTTTATTGTAGGCCCTCACGTGGGCCCTTACTATAAAAATGCTATAAATGTTGTTATAATAAAATGCAATATTAACCTGAAAACACCATGGGGCCAGCAGAAAGATAATAAAAAGCTAGGAAAGATAAAAATGAAATCTTCAGGGGCTGGTTAAAGCTGCCAGAGAGGGGATGCTATTATGGAAGAGAGTTTTACAGTCCTGGCAGTCTTAATGTGCATTCTTGCAGCCCTTAGGTGAGCAGAACAATATATCTGCATAATTCACACTCTCCTATCCTGACACCTGGGCTCTAATTTACCCTAGTAATAAAGCTTGTGAATGATCTTGTCTTTATACTTCACGAGTAGCAGTCAATAGATTCCCTTGGCTTCATGTCCCTTTCCATCCGTGATTGCTTTCCTGTAAGTGTGGTGGATGGGGTTTAGGTAAAGCAAGTACCCCTTCCAGGGTACACTGGAGATGAGACAAAGATCCTACAGAAATAATTGATGGGGCATATTTGTGCTGCAGTTAATGTAAAGTGAGGCTAAGCCCTAACAGGATCTAATTCTGGTAATGAAGAAGTCCCATCTCGGGTATAATTCAGATAGATATGGCATAATTCAACCCAAGCTTATTTTAGGCAGGGACAGCTGCCTGCCACTATCCCCAAATAATAAATGTAGAGATTGTATATTGATGTTACATTGCTTGTCTGTTTGCTGCTTTCTTGGTAAGGCAGTATCTTAGAGATCATAAAACTGTATTCAAAAATAAAAATTCATGAACAGATAGTACAGTTTAGAAATCTTTTTCTTTCAAAAGTTACACAAACCTAACACTTCCTCCATGCTTAATTGTAGACACTGTCAGAGTAGCTCTCTCCACCCCTCCCCCTCCCCTTCCTCTTCCTCCTCCCCTCCCCTCCTCCTCTTCCTCCCCTCCCCTCCCCCTCCTCTCCCCTCCCTTCTCCCCCCTCCACTCCACTCCCCTCCCCCTTCCCTGCTCTGTTCCTCTGGCCAGCTATCAATAGCCTGTTCCCTTAGCAAGCTTTCTTTTTGGAAATGATATGTTAGCCTTTATTCTGAATCCAAATACAGATAGTCCTTGACTTACAGTCATTTAGTTAGTGACTGTTCAAAATTACAACAGCACTGAAAAAAGTTACTGTATTTTCCGGCGTATAAGACGACTGGGCGTATACGACGACCCTCCTCAGAGCGATTTAAGGCTCGTCAGAGCCTTATGGACTGATCTGCCTGGTTACAGGAGAATGAGACCCGGCGTATAAGACGATCCCCGACTTTTGAGAAGATTTTTGTGTGTTAGAAAGTAGTCTTATACGCAGGAAAATACAGTACTTACGGTGGTTTTTCACAATTGCAACCGTTGCAGCAACCCCAAGGTCACATGACAAAATTTGAACTGGCATGTATTTATGACAATTGCAGGGTCATGTGATCATCTTTTGTGACCACCTGACAAGCAAAGTCAAGGACAAAGCCAGATTCACTTAACATCTGTGTCACTAACTTAAGAGCCACAGTGATTCACTTAACCAATGGGTCAAGAAAGGTCACAGAAATGGGGCAAAATTCATTTAGCAATTCTCTTGCTTAGCAACAAAACTTTTGGGATTGATTGTGGTCGTAAATCGAGGACTACCTGTAAAATACCTTTCCTGGTGGAGCTGACAGACTATTAAAGCCTTCTTACAATCTGGGCAGGTGTGTATATATCCAGGGAATAAAAACACATTCTCACCTGATTCAGGACTTTAAGTACTAGCACTTGCACTTTGAATTAGGCTTGTAAATAATGTAAAATTGGTATTATATGATCAGTCTACATAGTTCCCATATGCATTCTGACTTATGTACCAGCCTACAGTTCTAATTTGTTTTCAGCTCTTCAGAGTAAATAGTAATCCGATCTGGCTGTAACCAATTTATGTTAACTGCAGCCAGATTTTTTTTCTTTAAATAATGCACAAATTCACAAATTCAAGCAAGCAAGTAAAAGGCACTTGGGAGCTCAAATTTTCAATATGAGCAGAAGTATCATCAGATTTGTGCCAGATCTTGGTTGCAGAATGCCAAATAACTATGTGATGGCAGCAGAAAAATATGAAGCACTGAGCTGTTTGTTCCTATTTATGTTGTGATTTGGAGTTTTGCAGCCAAGATCTGATAGCTCTGCTCTACTTCATATTTGGGGGCAATCTCTTTTGAAATGCCTTCCAAATCAGAATTTTTGTTGACCCACACAACTTTTTCTTAACTACTTAACTATTTGTACTTTTTGGGGAAATTGTTTGGAGTCTGCTAAACACTTTTTTACTTTTAACCGGATCTTGACAATACATCAGAGAGAGGGATTATTAAATCACAGAGAGCTATTGTTTTATTGTTACTTGACATCCAAAATTAGTATCTTCAGGACTAGGGACAGACTAGGGACAGCAGGGGGCAGTCTAAAAACAAACTGCCTAGAGTTGCCCCAAACAGTGAGATGGACAGTATAGTATACATTTAACAATAATAAAACAAAACAAACAAATAAAAAGGCAACCTTTCACCACTATTGCACACATTCTCCTTAACATACCCTGTTTTCCCCAAAATAAGACATCCCCTGATAATAAGCCCAATTGGGCTTTTGAGTGCATGGCAATAAGGTTAAGTGCTTTTTCAGGGTTCAAAAAAATATAAGACAGGGTCTTATTTTCGGGGGAACATGGTATTTAATAATAGTTACTCAGTAAAGTTTTTAACACACCAGTAAGTTTTTATAGTTTTTGAACAAATATAAAACAACCGGGGGGTGGGGGGGGGAACCACACACAGCTCATACATTGTAATCATAAGAAATATTAAGTGGGCAGAAGACATCAGTTAAGGCTCTCATTTTCAATGGATTACATTCAGTATAACATCTGTAAGAAAATCAATAAAAGCAACACCAGATAAAGCACAAATTAAAATATTATAATATTAGCCAGGAATATTATAATATTAGCCAGGAATAGCATTATTCTTATAATTATCATAAATAACCATTAGAAGTAGTGAGTCTGGGGAAAAAAAATCCTAGCTAGCAGGCAGCTTTGGTTTCAAAGATGTACTAAAGAAAAGAAGGGTGTAATTATGGCAATAAGACAAGAAATGAAGACAATAACTGGGCCCATGCAAAATGCCGTAAAATCATAATGTGGTTTTGTGGCTTCCATGCTGTAAAAACCAGCCATTGTGGTTTGTAAATCAGAGTTTGTAGTTTAACACAATGGGTGACCCTAGAAAATTGTGGTTGATGCAACAGATCAATATTTTGTGAGCCCTGCCTCAACCTCCTGAGGTATCCCACGGCATGTTCAGTGTAGCTTAATGCCTACTTTTGATCTAGACTGCAAGAAACGACAAAACGAAAGATTCAGACACTAGTTTTACTACTCTACAAGACAAAATCTAGACTACCTTTTGAGTCTGAGCTATAATTATGCAATTGTCTAGCCTAAAATGTATCTTAATGGATACTTTTTATTCTACTCTTGAATCTACTCTCAAGAGGCTACTTAAAAAACTGTCTTCTTAGTATGAGGAGGAAGAAATGGAGTTTTGCTTCCTCTTGCATGTCCCAAAGGTGCTTTTTCAGGAAGCAACTGGACATTCTTGTTTTTTTCTTTTGAAGACATTTTGCTTCACATCCGAGAAGCTTCTTCAGCTCTGACTGGATGGTGGGGAATGGAAGGATTTATATTCCTTGCAGACAGCTGGACAATTGCATCCTTTAGAGAGTTGTTGAGGCACTTCTTGCATGAAGACCACTTGATTCCTGTGGTCTTCGCATAAGAGGGATGAAACTTGTTGCTCTCACTTGCTGGTACACACTTCTCAGACACCAGTTGCCAGAAGCATTGTCGTTTAGCAGTGGGTGCAAGCTATTGGTTTCTAATCTCTGATTTGTTATTTTAAACAATTTTCTTCAAGTTTTAATTACAAGCAGTAGAACATTCTAACCAGATCTGCATTAGAACCACTTTGGTATCTCAGGCATTGTAATTTTTCCCCCAGAAGCAATTTCTTTCCTTTGGTAGGAACTTATTAATGAATGGACTGCAGTATCTGTTGCATTATCAGGCAATCAAATGGTATATGCTACGGTGTAAGGCTGTAACAGTAGAACTAAGGTTCCCAAGTGGTTTATTCCTTGTGTTCTTAGGGTGCACACAAAGTATTGTCTTCTCATCTTGCTTTGCTTTACTTTATTATGGATCTGGTAATTATACGAGCAGCTGTTCAAGGAATATAGGCTTTTCACAATAAAGATTGAGGGTTAGTCACAGCTGTGCACTTGCATCCATATGCACTGACAATTAGCCTGTGGTGGAGGGAGATCTGTGATTTCCTGCTTGTAGATCTTACTTCCCCCTCTGGAAGCCAGAGAAGAATGTTTCTTATCATTAAAACCAGTCCCATTGTTGAGAGTGATATCATACCTATAATGTAAGTTGCACAATTGGAACATGGAAAATGAAAAAATGTAAAAATTGTTATAAAAACAGTCTGGATGAAATGGAATATTGGAGGAGAAATAATATCGGGGGTTGGAGACTGGATAATGGTGGTGTAAAAATGAACTAAATCTATAATAGCAGCATAAACGCTAGTGCAAATGATTCCCCAGTTCCTAATAGCAAGCGAAGAATCTATTTTATAAACTAATAGGAATTCTCCTGCATCTCCATATGAGGAAGTCCAGATTAAATTCTACTGCCAAGGTTAAATATGGTCACAGAAGACAGTGCAGGCACTAAAATGCTCCATTTCAGATCCCCCTTTTAATGGACAACTGTAATATGACAAAGCAAAACAACTTAAATATTGATTTAGTGACATTGAAAACAGCAACAATTAAATTACCCGTTAGAACACCATATCTCACTTTGATGCTTCCAGATCCGTGGAATGCGTAAAGAAAATGACACGCTAAAAGAACAAATAGATACCTTCAGAGAGACCATAACAATTCATGAGATGGAACTGAAAGCCAACAGAGAAACCATCATGAGGCTCGTGTCAGAAGTGAACAAGGAGCAAAAAAAAGCCGCAGCTTGCTCTCAAGACATAGAAAAGCTAAGTGATGTATGTTTCTTAGTGCATGTTTATGACCTTAGAGCTTTCTTTATATATGAGGTATTTCTTGATTGTTTGTGCATTCAGTCTGCAAAATGTTTTATGAGGCCTTGCCTAGTTAGGAGGACTAGAGCTTTGGGATCAAAACTATCTCCCCCCCCCCCATTTTTGTAAGTATTGAAATGTACAGAAACGTCTTATTCAAATTGGGATTACAGCATTGGTGATGTGGACTAACTTTAACTCCATTTTTTTTTCTTTGCGTTATCTGCCAGATGGCTGCTTTTCAGTATTGGGGGACAATTACCTGTAGACAATTTTTAAGCCAAAGTTAGACAAATTGGTGCCCTCTTGACGTTTTATATTTTAGCTGCCCTCCAATCCAACCAGTGTGTTCGGTGACAAGGGATTGAGGAGCTGAAGTCTAAACTAACTGGGCATCTAAATTGGCACTCACACAAAAAGTTTTCCCTAAATTTTCTGAAATGTTTATCCTATGCTGTCAACTCATTCTGCGGTTGAATTTGTAAAATTACAAATCCAAACTATTCAGTAAAAAGCAATGGAAGTTGGAGGCAACTTTTACATCAAAGGTAATATAAATAAAAAAATCACATATAGTAGATTCATTCATAAGTATGATATTCATATGCTGAAGATGCATCTTCATAATAAAATCTCCATCTCATGGTTGGCCTTCTGCTGAAGAAGGTTGCAGTTAGACTAAGACTGTTTTAGTATTAATTAATAATTTCCATCTTGTGCCAGCAGAACATATGGCAACCTGACATATAGGTCCCATGGAGGAGTCTTTAGAGGATGGCAATTTGGTGTACTCCAGGTAGCTAACTGCATGGTTTGCTCCTCCTATCGAACCACTGCCATATTATAATGTGTATAGGCAGCAATACCAGCCAGCCCCATTACCAGGCATTGTAAATGTAGGCTGTGAAGGCAACATTCAAGGATGGGAGGAAAATACTACAGACATGAGGAAAGTAAGATTATAATAATAATAAAAAATAAGAACAGCCCAGCTGAATTTGGTCAAAGTTCATCATAATCCAATATTTTGCTTCTTGCAATGTCCAACTCCAGGGTACTCATAAGCATAACATGGAGATGTATCTCTTTCCTACTGTTATTCTCCTGTTGACCTCCAGCCCATAAGTAACCCTGAGTCTTCAAAGGTTAATAACCCTTGATAGCAGTGGTGGTATTCAGTCGATTCAGGTGAACCAGTAGCGGTGGCTGTGGGAGTCTCCGCCCACCTGTCCGGATGTCATCATGTCCCGTTTTTTATGCTCTGCGCATGTGCAGAGGGTCCTATGCATGTGTGGAGGTGGCGCGCATGAGCGAAGCAAACCGGTAGCGAAGCAAAGTGAATGCCACTCCTGCTTGATAGGCTTATCCTCCATGTATTTAGAGCCACCCAAATTTAATAGTTAAAGGGACATCACTTCCATTCCACAATTTGTGTGCCTTCTCAACCAAAGGATTGTTAATGAAACCCCCATTCAATTCAAACCTTTATTGTCAATGCACATGTGTACAATGAGATTGGCTGAGCCTCCCTGAGTGCACCCCCCCAACACAATACATCTCAATAACTCACTGTGAAAGAAAGAATATCCCTAACCCAGTAATTCATACTAACAAACACATACTCCTCTATACGTATATGTGCATAACATTACATTATAATATATTGCACCAATATGAGCATGTTGCACATTGCGCCAGCCCTGCAAACTTGATACTTTTATCTTTGGTCAAGACAGCTTCTGCAGGAGCTGAACATTCCACAAATTTAGCTTCTGCCAAAGCCTTAAAATCTCATCTGAACTCACTGGAATACAGAAACCTGTCAAGTATTGGAAATCAATCTGAAAGATCACCTTTCCTTTTTGGGGAGACAATTATAAATGATCATTTATGAAATCCTCTTCCTGATAGTGGGATTTGGAATGATACTGTTGTATAGATAGAGCAGAGGTGGAACGGGCTTTAATTTTGCTTTTCAGCACAAGTTCTGAAAAGTGATCAGGATAGTTGATATCCCTGTTTACAGGAACTGTCGAGCACTTAAGAATTCTTTTGAAGTGAGGGAGGTGGCCTTTTGGACTATAGGTTTTGTACATATACTCTGTCTGACAAGTGTGTCTGGGCGCCAGATGGATAAAACCACAATGGAAAATACGGCAATGACTTTACTACAAATGTGAACATTTGTGTTTTATTTTGTTTTTGCCATTAACCTTTTATGAGGCATTGGAAACTTAAACAGATGTTAATATGCAATGTTTTGAACATTTGAGTTTCTCCTTGCACAACTGTCATTTGCTTGTTGATGAACTGTACTTTCTGTTTTCTTATAAGGTAAAATATATATGTTTATGTGGATAGAAATGATATGACTTGGTAAACTGTGTTAAATTAATCGGGCTGGGGTGATAACAGCCTGTTCTGTTGCTTTAGGGAGTATTTATTTCCAGTGTTAACTATGAATATACAGCTATGATTTGTTATATTGATTTTACATTTGTTGGGGTTTGATTTTTTTGGTTATTATTGATATATACCACCCAGATGCATAAATTAAGAATTGGGAATTCTTATACATTATATAAACAGATAAACAGTATTTTATTATGTTTGAAAATTCAGACAGGTGTCACAGCTACATCTTGCAACAACAAAGCTAGCCTATGATAGAAGGCTATCCTTTTCAAGCAAGTAACACACTTTATACATAATTAACATTGTACAAGTAATAGCTCTCATAGCTGGAAGAATTCTGTCCATATCTGAACATTATTAAAGATGTTCGAAAACATCTTGAATAAGACACACAAGATTGCAAGTAGTATTTCTATTGGCTTTTTATCCATTTTAGCATCCAAGTCAGAAAAAAAACTATTCACGAAGTGATTTGCAAAGTAGCACAATGTGTGTTCCAATAGTTCTACAAACAGTTCAGTAAAAAAGATATAACAGCCCTCAGATCTATGGGCCAAGCGACTCAACTTTTTAAAAATAAAGGTGCTAAGGATTTCTTCATCTTCAAAATGGATAGAATTGGAATTAGAATTCTTATATTATTTTAGTGCTTTAGAACACTTAATCAAGACTTTCCATTCTTAATCAAGTCTTCTGTTTAACTCCCCTGTTGGTCTGATGCATTAGCTTTGCTGCTTTTTTTTTTCCTTGCAAAGTTTTAAAGTGTTTGAAAAAACATTTATCCATGCAATAAACATAAAACTCCTTCGGCTTCATATGGTATTTGTTTCAATCTTCCTATCATGTTGGTCCTTAATTAATTTCCCCTTTGTAAGCTCTTCAAATTACAATGCCAAGAACTAGGTTATAATGCTCTATCAAAGAAGTAAACCAGCGTATTCTGGAATGCTTAGTTCACTGTTGTTAAATACATGCTGGCTGTTTGTAATCATTCTGTTTTTCTTAAGTATTTCAAATAAAAAAAAAACCATGCCAACCAGCTCCCTTGGTGCATTTTAATTCTAAAGAAAATTATTTTTCAGATGATCAGTTTCTTTAACATATACATTCAATCTAGAAACTTCCCCACCCGTCTGTATGTATCCCACAAACAAAATATTGTGAGAAGAGCCTAGTTTAGTTTAGTTGCTTCTATTTTGCCCATTTATTTGGAGCAAGACACTTTTTGTGCTTATCTACCATACTGCTTTTATGAAATATGTTGTTTCTAAAATAAAAGCAGCATAACTACATTCAGAAATATCATGTTCTTCCTAACTTTCTCATATAATTTCTTGCCAGTTCAAATGTCTATTTAGCTCATTTGTGAGGTTTCTTTCATTTTTATTTTATTTTAATTAAAGTAATGTTACATTTTGGCAACTATGCATGGACTGGTAACCCTATTTCTAGATCTGCAGAAATATCCAGGTTCGTGGAGATACAGAGTAAAAGAGCATGCAGAAGGAACTTCTGGAAATCTGGATAAGAATGTACGAGTTTAACGTTGCATGGATTTATTCAGAAACCACCACCCCTTCCATAAAGTCTTCAATAAAGGAAGGAGAATAGTCCCTGTGTGTGGGAATAGGAGTTAAGAAGTTGTATTTGGCCTCAAGTTTTAATTCATGCAACTATGGGAATTCGATGTGAATTTGGGCTAGTAATTCCTTTTCTGCCCTCCTGAAGAAGAAGGAGTAGCAGAATCTTGGGACAGAGTTAAAAGAGGGAGCAGCTTAGAATCTCTATGTGGCCATAAGTGAATTAAGTTCACCTCCACCCTTGAATTCCATTGACTCTTACCCAGAGGTGGGTTGCCGTCGGTTCAGACCAGTTCATTCATATCAGTAGTTCCAACCGCCGGCTGGGCCCACCCACCTGCCCCGGTGCTATCCCGTCCTATATATCTCACTCTCTGGCTCACTCACCCTGCCCACACAGCCCAGCTGATTTCCGAGCCTTGCGTACTCTACTCATTGTGGCTGCTGGAAAATGTTTTCTGGAAGCCGCGCTCATGAAATCGGCATGTGTTTGAAGCTGTGTGTAAGTGTGAAAGGCGGGCGCGAAGCGCACCCACATTTTTGGTTCTGCACTAGGCGAACCAGTTGTTAAATTATGCAAAGCCCACCTCTGCCCTTACCTAACTCCAAACAAGTGCTAACCATTAGTTGAAAAGATTCCTGTGCATAAGTAGCAATAAGTCAGTTTAATTGGACTTTTACATGTAGACCTGGACTTTTGGGGTGTCAGCCCACCTCATACAGCATTGCCGTTGTGGGAATAAAATGAGTGGCTTTCCCATGGAAGTTGCCTTAAGCACTAAGAAGAAATACGGAATGTAGATTTAACAAATACCTGCATATAGGGGAAATGTCCTCCATTCAGACAAGAGTGAGTTAGAAAATGGTAGGGAATAATGGATAAGGGTGAATTCTGCCACCTTATCATACTGTTATCATAATACAGGTAGTCCTCGACTTACAACAGTTCATTTAGTGACCGTTCAAAGTTACAATGGAAGTGAAAAAAGTGACATGACTATTTTTCACACTTATGACCATTGCAACATCCCCATGATCACCTGATCGAAATTTGGGCACTTGGCAACTGACTCATATTTATGACAATTGCAGTGTCCCAGGGTGGCAGGATCCCCTTTTGCAATCTTCTACCAAGCAAAGTCAATCTATCTCTTTATTGTTCTTTTCTGTCTCTTGAGGTAAGCAACGTGCTTATAATACTCTCATCCCTTCCTCAAAAGCCACTTTGAGATCCAGTCAATTGCTTGAAGGGCCTTCAAATGTTGTAATAATTCAATTTTTAATTAATGTAAATTGATAGGTACTTTGGTTCTTATTAATGGCATATCTTCTCCTTCTTGGATCCTATCACATTGGGTGTGGTATCAATATAGAACATTCCCCCCCCCCCCCCCAAAATAAGATAGTTGCTGTGGTTTATGGAGTGGGGAAGCAATGTTGCACTGCGCCTGTGACAAAGAGGGGGAAAGATTTATTGAAATAATATTGCAATCTGAAAAGGTTTCCTTAATTTCCCCAGAAATTGCAATTTAATTCTTGTCGCTAGAGTAATTTTCCCCTTCCTACTAAATCCTTTCAAGAAAAGTAGCAGGGAAATTAAATTAAATGAAATGGAAGCATGCCAAGAGGCAGAAAAGCAGATAATATTGGCTGTGTTGGCTCCAACTAGAATAGGTTTGAATGGTGACAACGATGTATTTAACAGGGTTTTTTTAAAAATTGCATTTAACATGGGCATAATTACATAAATTCTGATCTTTCATAGCTCATGTGTCATTTTGGCTTTTAAAATAGTCTAACACACACATACACACACACACACACTGGCAGAGACAAAATCAAAATCTCGAGTTTCTGTTCCACAACAATTGTTCCCAATGCTTTCTTTTCAACAAGCCATAATCCAATATATATTTTATAAAATTTAATCCATAGTGTTTGTGGACTACCAGGTAAACAAATCATTTTAAAAACTTCACGTATAATGTTTATATTCAGTGTTACATATGAAGAACCAATAAAGGTGCAAGAGTACTTCGGTCCAATTGTTTCTACCCATACCATTAAATCTGGCAGAAGAGGCATATCATGAGCCTCCTCATTTAAGGAATGTCATCTGGAGGGACCCAAGAAGAGACCCATGTTTGTCTTTGTGCTTGCGCTATGGAACATCTTCCCCTCCCCCCAGATCAGATTGGCCCCCATCTTGGCTGTATCTGTCAATGAGAGCCTGTGAAATGGTTATGTTACTTATAGTTTGATATTTTTACTTTGCTGCCAGTTATTTATTATTTATTTATTTATTTATTTGTCAAGCATGTATAAGATAACAGATATAAGTATAAACATGATTATGAATGCAGGAAATGGATATGAATAAATGGGGGACAGTAGGACAGGGATGGTAGGCACGTTGGTATGCTTATGCACACCCCTTATAGACGTCTTAGAAATGGGATGAGGTCAACAGTAGACAGTCCAAGGTTAAAGTTATGGAGGTTTGGGGATGAAACCACAGAGTCAGGTAGTGCGTTCCAGGCATTGACCGTTCTGTTGCTGAAGTTGTATTTTATGCTATTGAGTTTTGAGTGGTTTACCTTAAGTTTGTATCTATTGTGTGCTCGTATATTATTGCGGTTGAAGCTGAAGTAATCATTGACAGGTAGGACATTGTATCAGATAATTTTGTGTACTATGCTTAGATCAGACCGAAGGCGACGTAATTCTAAATTGTCTAAACCCAAAATTTCAAGCCCGGTGGCATAAGATATTCTGTTGTGAGCAGAGGAGTGGAGAACTCTTCTCATGAAATATCTCTGGACTCACTTAATTGTATTAATGTCTGATATGCAGTGTGGGTTCCAGACAGATGAGCTGTATTCGAGAATTGGTCTAGCAAAGGTTTTATATGCCCTTGTTTGCCATACAATATTACCGGAGAAGAAGCTTCACAAGATTAGATTAACAACTTTTATTGCTTTTTTGGCAATGCGGTTAAGTGACACTTAGATCATTAGAGATGAGTACTCCTAGGTCCTTGACAGAGTGAGGGTCATCTACGAGGTTGTATCCGCCCAGCTTGTATTTTTGTTGTCAGTTACGTTTTTAACTGTTGTTAACAATCCAGAATAACTATGGATAGATGGACAGCCATCTAAGTGAATTAAATTCGCCACAGTAAAACTCCTATTCATTTACCAATGCTGAATCATTCATGGGTTGGATCCATGCTGGCCTTCCATAAATAAAAGGTCTTTTATACTTATCAAATTATTTGGGTCCAGCTCAGTGGTGAAATCCAGTTTTTTTTTTTACTACTGGTTCTGTGGGCATGGCTTGGTGGGGGTGGCAGGGGAAGGATACTGCAAAATCTCCATTCCCACCCCACTCCAGGGGAAGGATACTGCAAAATGCCCATTCTCTCCCTACTCCTGGGGGAAGGATATTGCAAAATCTCCATTCCACCTCACTCTGGGGCCAGCCAGAGGTGGCATTTGCCAGTTCTCCAAACTGCTCAAAATTTCCACTACTGGTTCTCCAGGAAACCCTACACCACTTCAGACAAGTGGTTATCCAACATCTTCTTAAAAACTTCCAGTGTTGGAGCATTCACAACTTCTGGAGGCAAGTTGTTCCACTGATTAATTGTTCTAACTGTCAGGAAATTTCTCCTTAGTTCTAAGTTGCTTCTCTCCTTGATTAGTTTCCACCCATTACTTCTTGTCCTGCCCTCAGGTGCTTTGGAGAATAGCTTGACTCCCTCTTCTTTGTGGCAACCTCTGTGAGATTGGAACACTGCTATCATGTCACCCCAGTCCTTCTTTTCATTAAATTAGACATACCCAGTTCTTGTAACCATTCTTCATATGTTTTAGCCTCCAGTCCCCTAATGTTGCTCTTCTTTGCATTCTTTCTAGAGTCTCAACATCTTTTTTACATTGTGGCGACCTAAACTGGATGCAGTATTCCAAGTGAAATTTGTGAAATAACTGTTGTTTTCCTCTTTTCTCTGAGGTGTAAATATTGGTATTGTTTTTATTTTAGGACCTAAGCAACATTGCAGGAGCTAAGCAGAATCTTGAGGAGGAGATCAGAAGCCTCCAAGACAGATTGGCAGCCAGCCAGCGGGCTTGGGAAGAATTGGGCCAACTAAAGATCCATTGCAATGAAAAAGAAATGGAACTGAGAACTAATCTAGAGCAAGCCAGAGAAGAAAAAAAGCTGCACAATGAATTCAAAGATCAAATAGTGGCTTTACTGGGGAGTAACCCCATTGTGGTGACTCCATCCAAGGAAGACATTGTGGAAAAAATCCGAGAGTTGTGCCACAGAGAGGAGAACAAAAAAAGAGTATGTTAAAACTTGTCTTATTTTTCTTCAGCGTGCTTAATTTATTCCTGAGTATAAATTTTATTTTAGTTCACTTCAGAAAATTTTTAAAAATTAATTCATGAATTGACAGGATTTCTAATTGTAAATGGATGAACTTTGATACAATTGTTCTGAACTGATAAGACACACTGTTGTTTTATTTTGATGTAATAGTTTATAGAGCAGTTGCTCGGTATCTAATGATTGTAGGAAAAAAATCACAAAAAAAGCAGAGCCATTAAAGAAAACCACATCGTTAAATTGCAATCTATTAAAAGGAGTACATGGTGACATTTATTTATTTATTTATTTTACATTATATCGAGTTAAATCTACTTACCTTCCCGACCGGTTTGGAAGTGCATGTGCTGCGCATGCATGCATGCACATCGTGTGCACACCTTGGACCCTCTGTGCATGCGCAAACCCTTTTGTGCATGCGCAGAGGTAAAAAACAGGTTACTTCCTGGTTAAAACCAGGAAGTAATGATGACCGGGCAGATGAGTGGAGCCTCGTGCCACCATCGCTTCTACGAACCCCGTCCACTATCGCTACCAGTTCGGCCGAACCAATCCGAACCGGGAGCATTTCACCCCTGCATTATATTCTGCCCACTTTGAACCAATTCTAAGCAGAATAAAATCTAAGAAAGTAAAATGGGGTGGGGGGATCCCTAGACCCATACCTATAATCCTACACTTAAAATAATTACAGAAAAAGGGCAATGAAAAGGTGATCATATGTTGTGTATGATATATTCTTCAGTCCCGGTTAGTAATTTAACTGTCATGGCTATAGGCTCTTTATATCACAATAAACTATATTGTGGTTTCTAACTTAACGTTTTTCCCCCCTGGTTTAACATGACGTTGCCACCTCCATCCCCTATCTTAGTTGATGATGCTTAGTTTCGGCCTCTCACTGTTCTTGACTTGGAATATACTGTATTTACATGAAAGAAAGAAGGTCCTGAATTTAAGACAATCTCCCTCTCCAAATAATCTTCTAGATTAATCGTCATTTCTTTACATTTACATTTCTTTCATGTAAATACAGTATATTCCAAGACAAGAACAGGTCATGTTGAAAAGTGAGAGGCCCAAACTAAGCATCATCAACTAAGATAGGGGGTGGAGGTGGCAACATCACCTTAAACCAGGGGGGAAAAAAGTTACAACCCGTTGCGTATAAATGTAAAATGTATGCAAGGAGAGGAGAATGTATATATACACACACACACACATTCTCCATACTAACCAAATCATACCAACGCTCAGAAGTGTGCAAATACAAACGTGTGCAACCTTTTCTTTCCTCCTTCCCTTTCAACAAAAAGAATAAAAATAAAATATGATCGATAAAAATAATGAGGTGAAGAAGGAAGGAAAAAGGGTTAAGGAGAATAAAACACAGCTCTTTGGTGTATAATAAACAGCTGTAATGTAGCACAGTCACATGTCCTGGGGCTACAACTCAAAAGATTTCCAACCACTATGGTCAGATCATTCTGCTTGAACATTAATGTCTTGTGAGTAATTAGCAATTGCAAACAACAGGCCTGATTTAAATATCTCTTGCAGGTATTATTAATCAACTGTTAGGTTACCTCCGGGATAATAAATCCAACTCCACATTTGTTGACACAGTCTTTTTATTAATGTCCATTTGCTTGGATTATGTTTCTTTGCAGGTCAAATTAGTACAGGTAATCCTCAATTTACAACACTTCATTTAATGATTATTTGAAGTTACAACAGCTCCTGAAAAAAGTGATTTATGACCATTGCAGCATCCTCATGGACACATGGTCAAAATTCAGGCGCCTGACAACTGACTCTTATTTATGATGGTTGCTGTTTCCTTCGGGGTCATGTGATCACCTTTTGCGACCTCCTGAAAAGCAAAGTCAATGGGAAATCCAGACTCACATAACAACTGTGTTACTAACTTAACAACTGCAGTGATTCACTTAACAACAACGTAACAGTTGTTACAAGAATGGTTGTAAAATAGGGGCAAGATTCACTTAACAAATGTCTCACTTAGAGACAATCTGAAATTTTGGACTCAATTATGGTCATAAATCGAGGAGTATTACAAGATGCTTCAAATGCCTCTGTATACAGTGTAGTGTCTTCTGCATTGAGTATTCACTACATCACAGATCCAGTAGAGGATGCTCATGGACACTTTTTAAATTTCTTGGTTTTCTGTGTGATGACTTAATTGTAATTTAAGTAACTTTGGATAATCCAAATGTGCTATAAAATGCTTTTTAAAAAATAATTCATTAACAAGCAAATTTCCAATTGACTAATCCAAGTTTGCGGTCAGGAAACTTACTGTAGCTATTAGTGCTGTAAAAAGGCCCACTAAACTTTCAGGATATAAAGTTGAGTGCTTGATGTTTAGTAAACAGTTGCCTCTGTGATTTATTGCAATGAGCTGGCTCAATCGTCTATGCTGCAATACCACAGCTATTTCCTGTAGAGCCCTGATAATATACAATTGCAGAGAAATACATATGTATGGTTGGGAGAGAGAGGCAGAAATACTTTACACCAACCTGTTTCTGGCTGCCTGTCTTGGGACTCTTAACTCTCACAGTCCCCAACCAGAATCCTGGAAGTTACAGTCCAAGCATATATGGACAGGATCAGGGGAAAAGGGAAAATGTTGTAAAAGCTTTCAGCATTCCCTGTTCATTTCTTGACTCCTCTCCAAATGGCTTTAAGCAGCCTGCAGCAGAAAGATGAAAAATAACCATACCAAATATCCTAGTTATGCTGCAGCTCGTCACAAAGTGTTCTATTAGAAATGCAAAGGATGATAAAACTTATGGATCCTTGCCAATTTAGCAAGTTGCTTATGCAGTCCCTCTGATAACATCACACTTCACATGTTATAGCAGGGGTCCTCAAACTATGACCCGTGGGCAAGATATGGCCCACCAAAGCTATTAATCCGGCCACACAGGACCACGAGGCTGCCCTGCCCACATCACCCCATCTACCTGCTGGCCCCCACCTGCCTTCTGGAGGCCACGGAGGCCAAAAACGGGACATGCGGAGGCCCTGGGGCTCTCTCCAGCCTCCAGAGAGAGGGAGGGAGGGAGATACACACACACACAAACAGAAGTCTCTCACCACCCCCACCCCCCCCAAGCCAGCTACATCCCTTCACTAACCTGCTTTCAACCCCCAGGAGCATAACAAATTGAAGTTTAATTTGTGTGTATTGTTTAATGGACTGCTAAACTGGCTATGCCCACCCAGTCACATCCACCTAGTCACATGACCACCTAGCCACACCCACCCAGCAGGTCCGGCCCCCCCAACCATCTGAGGGACTGTGAATTGGCCCCTGTTTAAAAAGCTTTAGGACCCCTGTGTTATAGAAACAGCAGAACATACTGAGGTGACCTCCCCATGGGAAGAAGAATGGATGCCTTGGTTACAACAGAAAGAGGATTTGGGGCTTCATTAGTGAAAGTAGAGCACGCCGCTAGGATTGACCACGGGGTTATTTTTCTGGGTCTACAAGGGGATACTGGAGCAAAGTGCTTCACCTGAACCTGAATACATTTGGCAGAAATGTTTAAGAGTATTATAACAGGCAAAAGGAAGTTGCAGTTTTTCACAAAAATCAAGGGTGGGGGGGAAAAGTCAAATGCATTTGCTGAAAATCTCTGATACATTGCTAGCATAGAATAGATTTGAAAAGACGGATGCCCTATTTACATTGCTCCGGAATGATGTCTACCAGTACAGAAGTATTCATTTCAGTCTTTGGAGAGCTTGAATTTGAAGCTCAGAAACTCGGACTGCTATACAACAGCAGAAGGGGCTTAAGCATGTTCTACTATTATTCCTAGGGAGGAAAGAACATTGTGTTCTACAGGGTTAGTATGAATGTGTTCACGAATTTAGTAAGCTCTGGCTAGAACTGGTTTACTGAGTCTAGAAAAGCACGCAGTAAAACCTTGTATGGAATTTTTAACATACAAAAATATCATCCATATGATGTCTGCGTAGACACCCCCCTCCCATATACATGCCTATGTATATCATTGTGTATAAAAAGTTATTGTTATTAAATTATTTCAATCTATCTGGCTATCCTTCAGCATCTTGCAGGACTTATTTTTGTTGGTTGTTTGCAAAAGGAGAGTACAATCTGATGTTTGTGCTAGAGCTAATCATTTCTGTCCCTGGGGCAATGTCTTAAATTATTTGTTCTTCACTTTGAACTTACAATGAGCCACCTGTTTCCAGTTCCTTTCAATCTTATTACTGAAGAAACGTTATAGTGCACACGGTGTACTCACAGAGTTAAAATGAAAACTTGCATGGATTGTTCCTTTGCTTGGACTATTATCCTTGCTGAACATCCAGGAAATGAGTATCTTTGTTGAAAACAAGTTCTCTTCTCTCAAGCTAAAGAATCATTGCAGTTTTAATAGCTACAGTATAAGCATATTGCAGGGCATCTGAAGTCCTTTTGGTATGCTTTCAGCTGTGTTGAGAGCATGTGCATCTTGGTAGAGAATTGGCAGGGTTTTCTCTTCTCTCTCCCTTGCCCATTTTTTTTTTTTTTACTGAGAACAAATGGCCTCGTTCATCTCTTGGGTCTGGGATTCCACAGATGGCTTCTGCTGTGTTGGCAGGGAAGAATGAGAGCTCTCACCTAATGCATCTGGAGAAACCAGGGTTTAGCAGCTGGTTAATGTTGTGCCTAAAGTTTGGCTGGTGTTCTTAGCTGCCGTTACAGATAAATAGAGAGATATATATACTGATTAACAGAGTTGGAAGGGGCCAGGTAGGTCATCTAGTCCAACCCCCTGCCCAAGGAGACCCTACGCCATTTCTGACAGATGGCAGTCCATTCTCTTCTTGAAAGCTTCCAGTGATGAAGCTCTCACAACTTCTGAAGTTCCATTGGTTGATTGCTCTCACTGTCTGAAAATTTCTCCTTATTTCCAGGTCGAATCTCTCCTTGTTCAGTTTTCATCCAGTTCTTTTATTTGCTTGTTTGACTTGCTGTTCATACATTTGATAACATCTCCATACAGACTTTTTCTTGGGGATCTCATCTTGGGTAATATGATCTATCTGTATTTGAGATATTGTAATTTTAAATGCTGAAGCTTTTAGGGGGAAAAGGAACACCGCATGCATAAATGCTGGCAAAATTGAGGTCAGCCTGCAGGCACCAGGATTGCGTTTGCTAGCCAGGGTAACTCTTTAACAGGTTTCAAGGGAGTGGCGGACTGAATATGAACAAAAAAATAAGCTATAAAGTTCCTCAGAAAAATACAATTAATTTTGAACAATGTTATGAATAGAATCCAATAATCTTCATTTTATCCATTTGGAGATTTATGGAAGGTTCATACAAGTAATAAAGCATATTTAAGACAGATGTTATTGTTTCTATGGTTTTGTGTAATGGGATTTATTTTGTTTTTGGCTATAACTACACTAGATTAGGTTTTATTTATTACCATCTGTTGGCTTAAAATCTATGGCATCACAAGCATGTCAACCTTAATTTTAAAATGTTTTACTACATTTCAACTGATTCAGCCCTACCTAACTACAGAAAGTACAGTATATGTTTGCCAATATATCTTAGTAGGTATCCAGCCAATGTATTTCATAGACCATATCTTTGATTGTGTGGGTGATTTGATTTGATTTGATGAGTTTGGTTTGAGTGTGGATATGGATCAGAATATGGTCTTACTGACTTACAATAACTTTAAAGGAAAAGCCTAGGACTGTGATGCCAAACCTATGGCATTGCGTGTCAAAGGTGGCACACAGCGCCCTTTCTGGTTTCCAGTGGGCAGACCAGTTGTTCTTCGTGTGCCCTGGAGCACCAGAAGCCCAAAGACCAGCACGCAGGCCACATGGTCTTCGGGTTTCCGGCACTCCAGCGCGCGTAAAGACCAGGTGCCTAGTGCGTGCATGCACACCGGCCAGCTGGTCTTAGGGTCTCTGGTACTCCGGCACTCTGGTGCGTGCCTGCGCATGCGTGCGCTCCAGTTTGGGCACTTGGTGCTGAAAAGGTTCGCCATCACTGCCCTAGGAGACCTATAATGTGTATGTCTTTATTCCAGGTTCCTACAGATGGTAGAGCTTGGGATAATCTCTCACCTTTACTTCTGTCCTATTTTCCTGCCCATCATCTTATCATTCATTCATCCATTTAGGAAACCTCTATACTTTTATATGCAGTGTCTTTTGAAATAATTTAAAAAAAAAAGATTTTTCATGCTCATATATAGAAAGAGATGGTATTTATCCAACTTGGCCAATGAAAAAAGAGAATTTCCCAATCTTTATTCCTCCTGCAGGCTGCATCTGCCATTTGGAGAAAATAGTTCCTAATATATGCTGTGTGGACAGATGTGGTACCAGCAAGGGTTTTATGTAAATTTTATAGAATTTTCAAGAATTAAATGAAAGCAAGGGAAGCACTGTACACCAAAAAGATTGCATTAGTTTCTCACTTTTCCATAACTGGAAGTTTAATAATAGAATACATAATGCTTTGAGAGCCAGTTTGGTGTAGTGGTTAGGGCATCAGGCTTGAAAACAGAAGGTTGTGAATTTTAGTCCTTCTTTAGGCACAAAGCCAGCTGGGTGACCTTGGACCAGTCACTTTCTCTCAGCCCTAGGAAAGAAGCAATGGAAAACTTTTTCCCAAATCTTGCCAAGAAAAGTGTGGGGACTTGTGCAGGCATTCTCCAAGAATCAGACATGATTGAACAGAAATTAAAACAATGTTGTTCAATGTTTAAATTAATATCAGATTCCGGTATACCTGTAAATATCCTTGCGTTAGTGTAACAGTGGTAATCTGGCAGGTTTATAGCATTATTTATCAATAAACTTTAAGTGAGTATGTATTGACCCATTTTCATTAGCAAAATATTTGTTCAAATTTACAAGATGGATATTAATATAATGTCTGCTTCACAAGTTGCTCTAATTTTGGTTTGTTTGCAATTGGCTTAGTATATTGTGTGAATCTAGTTTTTGCAATGTATAGCTTTGTGTGATATATGAATTCAACCAAAGGAGAAAGTTTTTTTTCAACTGACAGGGTAAGAAATAGTAGCTTAGTGAGTTTTGCAACTTCAGCCACAGTCCATATATGCTACACTACTGTATGGTAACTAGATCAAGTCCTTCTGATTAAGTGTTCATGTTTTTCCTGTTTGTTGAGTAGAAAGTGATTGTTTTATTGCCCTTCTATAATTGGTGATTTTCTCATACCACAGATTAGTGTCCTACTCAGTTTCTGATTTGAGTTTACTTTTGTTTCCCAGATGGTATCCCAGCTTGAAGCCCAAATCAGCAAACTTACCGAGACTCTGGAAACTCAGACAATGTTGCATCAGGAGGCCTTGCAAAGAGCCAAAAAATCAGAAAACAAATCAGAAATGCTTCATGATCAGTTGATGCGCCTAGAAGGAGAGCTGGTGTCTGGAGATGTGATGCGAGATGCTTGGAAACTTGAGAAACAACAAGTAATATCTTATGTTTATAGAAAGGGTATAAGGCAAGGTAGAGAAAGCTTAATTTAATGATGTGGTCCTAATTTTATCGAAAGTAAATGTATGCTCTGATTGGCACAGTCATGTTCACATCGGTAAAATTTGTTGGGGAAATCATTTTTCAGTATGATCAGAGTGGTGATTTGAACATAAAACATATACGTAAGTGTTCAGGGACTGTATTAAAAAGTACTACAAGTCTGAGCACTTAGGGAGTGTTGTAAACAACAAGCCATGAAAATATCTAAGGAAATGTGTTGGTGTTTTGGATCTTGTAGAGGTAAGCTACTAAAAGATTTCTGGCTGCCAGTTCTACACCCCAAGAGACAATCTGTTTTGGGATTAGCATTCCAAGTAAATTTTTCTGGAAGTTGCTAGTACTATAGAGAACATAGTAGGGGAACTTAATATATTTTAAATGAAAATAAAACGTTACTGAGAAACCAGCTCTTTACCAGATACAGAATAGAATCAAAACTAGGTCTTATTTAGCTAATTATATTATTAAAGCGTACAGAAATTCCATGGGTTTCAGGAGTTGCAAAAGATAAAATGTTTGTTCTGTTAAGGGTTTTTTTGTTTTGTTTTGTTTTTACTTTTAGTTACTTTTTTACTTTAGTTACTTATCAATATGGATTTCTTTCACTAACTTCAGCATATAAACCATGGTCCCAAATTTGAGTACGTCAACATTTCCTTGATTCTGTTTTCTGACATTTTCTTCTTTAGGTTTACAATGATCACATAATGAACACATAATGATCACAGTGACACAGCTTATGGCCCGTTTGGATGTGCTAAATCATTGGAGGCAAATAAACCTCCAATAAAAGGGAAGCGATGGTTTCATTGCTCATTCGGTTGAATGATCCTTATTGGGTTGATAAAATGTATGGATAAAAGAGTTTTACCCTGGCAAAAAAAAAAGCTTGGCATAGTTTGCCTCTTTTGTCTCAAACCCTATTATTTATGTATTTGAATGCCTTCTTAATGGAGCATGGCAAAGGCAGATTTTTCTGTCCTTCTGTCCTCACAGAAGAGCACTGTGGTAGATTAGATAGAAATGTCCCTGTTCTGAATGTACTGCCCAAGCTTGTCTGTAATGAAGTTTCATGATGTAGCTTTTGATACAGCTGGCAAGAACCATTACTCTCCAGAGGTGGTATTCAACCAGTTCAGACTGGTTCAGGCAGAGGTGAAATCTACTTACCTTCCTTACCGGTTTCGGAAGAACACACACACATGTCACGTGTATGCGCAGACTTTCTGCACATGTGCAGAAGGTAAAAAACACCTGGGCAGGTGGGTAGAGCTTTCGCTCTGCCATAGCTACTGGATCGCTAAATCACTGCCAAGATCACTACCGGACCGGGCGATCCAGTCTGATCCGGGAGCATTTCACCCCTGGGTTCAGGTGCCCTGGCTCTATGCTGTCCTATTTAGGCACATTTTTGAGGCCAGGCGCATGCGTGAAAGGTAGGTGCATGCATGAACCGGTAGTAACAAAATGTGAAACCCATCACTGTTACTCTTGCCCATCAGGGAAAGTCTTAGAAACATTCATCTGTCCAGTAGGCACTGACTCAATGAAAAAATCTCTATGGGAAGCTCAGTGTCTTATCCCCTTCCCTACCTCCAGCTACTGTTCCTCTAGTTACTACTCCTTATAGTAATATTCCAGTCCCAGCTGCCTCCCTGCTCAACTTTTATAGCCAACAGTTGCTATTCTGGCTAGGGAGAAGCCTTAAATGGACAGGGCAACAGCAACATAGGTGCTGGCCAGTTTTTAGGCAAAATGTCCTCTCATACTCCCTAGACAGTATGGAGGCTACATGTCTAAATATATTAGGATAAAGAATAAATTATTAAAAAGTAAAAAAGAATAAATATGAGTAAAAATAGAGAAATTAGAATTTGAAGGCAAATGAAGAAGTTGTTCATATAAATAAACATATAAATATTAAGATATGATTAAAAATATGGAGAAAGATGATTTTGGCAGAAATTATAACTAAGTAAAATGTATTTGGATATGATAAGTTTATAAAATATGATATGGCTAATACTCTGTTCATAAAAATGTGGGTGAATTGGGGGGGAGGAAAAAAATCAATGAAACTTGATTAGAAAAACAAAACAAAAAAACATGTGGGTGAATTGGGGGGGAGGAAAAAAAATCAATAAAACTTGATTAAAAAAAACAAAACAAAAAAAAGGATATCACAGTGCCAGCAACAGATAAGGTAGCTGTAAAAATTGCCTCTAGCCATTTTCTTCCATATGAATATACTGTAGATGTAATGGATCAGAGGAACCTTAAAGATTAGAACATGCACACACTTTGCAAACTGTATGCCATCCTGTGCATGCATAACTCCAGGGAGGGTTATTTTTTCATGTCCTTTAGAAAACATTAGCACCTTTACTGTTTTCCATTTGTTTGCTAAGTGAGAATGTTAGAACTCCAGAGATACAACCATTGTACCATTTAGAATACAAGAATTTTGTGGTATCTTAATTTTTTTAAAAAATGTACTTCTTTCATCAAGTTTAGTTCCTGCTGACTTCCTGGAGAGGTCCATTCAGTTTTCTTGATAGAGTCAAGAAGTGATTGTCCTCACTCAACAATGAGTCATTTTACAAGCATTCAAAGTTACAACCACCATGGAACGGGTGCCTTAACAGCCCATAAATCCCTAGCCAACATAAATAGTTGGGCTGCCACCCCATGGCTGCATGTAGTGCAGATCAGCTTTATGACAGGTCATGGCATTGAACAGTCACATGACCATAAGTCATAATAAGGTTTTGCTGGTTTCCAGTATTGTTTGCCAGTTTCCAACAAAAATGCTCAAATGAAGATCATATTCAGGAAAGAGAGACGGCCTCTCTGCCTCTCAACCTCCCTGTTATGGGTTCTTTTATGTAGACCCAAGTCAGTGGCTCCAAAATACCAGAGAGCCAACCCAACAACACAGGTGCTACACAACACCCACACAAGCACTTGCAGGCTGTCATAGACTGATACTAACTGCTTTCTGATTTACTCTTCCCCACTGCTTCTACAACTCCAGCTACTGTTCCTCTAGCTACTATTCCTTATAGTAAGGAATAGTAATTCTCCAGTCCCAGCTGCCTCCCTGCTCAGCTTTTATAGCCAACAGATGCTATTCTGGCTAGGGAGAAGCCTTAAATGGACAGGGCAACAGTAGCACAGGTGCTGGCTATTTTTTAGGCAAAATGTCCTCTCATACTCCCTATACAGTATGACGGCTACATGGTGCTGTCCTGGAAGTGGCATTGTGGTCACTCATTGTTTTCATTGTGGCCACTCCCAAAATGGTGCCCACTTCCAAGATAACACTATGGGGCTTCCACAGTGTTGGGATACTGTGCAACAAAATGGCTGCTTTGCAAAAGAGATCTATGGAAAACTTAAGTGACCGAGCTATGATGAGAATGGGGATGTGTGGTAGGACCCAGTGGCGTGAGAAGCAGGCATAAGTCCTGTGGGGATCCAGAGGGTAGGATGAGGGAAAGATAGGCCACATTATTGCAATTGGGCATAAGGGAAGGTGGATTGCCAAGCAACCAAATTTTGTTTGTGTGACCTTGGGGGCACTGCAGCGGCTATAACTGAGCAGGAGTTGTAAGTCCATTCATTCTCTGCCCTTTAATTTCAAATGGTCTCTCAATATATAATAATAAGTCAAGGACTATCTGTATACTGCCATAATCCTTAAAGATTCCAAGCTGTTGACAGCATAAAAATGTAAACAATACAACAGTATATAAAAACAATATCATTTGAGTAGACAATGCCAAATGTTCTTCAGAAAAGCGCTGTTCTGACCAGTTTCTGGAAAGCTCAAAGAGGGAAGCTATTCCACAGAATAAGGTCCATCCCTGAGGAAGACAATTTCTTGGTCTCAGCCCTCCTGTCCCTACTTCAGTAAACTGAAACATCACTAGCAGATTCTCTTGAAATACATGTTCTGGATGATGAGTTCTGATGGGAAAAATTTGTTTGAAGATACTGAGAGCTTAACAAGAAAGGATTTTATGTGCTACTTTGAGCACTTTGAGTTGTACCCAGAAATCTACCGGAAGCCAAAGAAGGCCTGCTGTGACTTTTAGGAAGTCATGGTGACACAAATTTGGAAAACTTGTGATATCTGTATTCAGAACTTTAGGGGGAAAATTTTGCAATATGGCATGGCTTGCATGCTGTACTTAATGCAGATTAAATATTGGCATTCTCTGATGGGCTGCCTGCCCCAGTTTTATTAGGTGTTGTTCTCTTTTAAGATCTGAAGACGTGGACAATCATGAGACAGAATGAGCATGGAAAGGAAAGAGAATCCTTTTGGGTCCAGCCTATTGTACTTAGAAAGAATCAAAAAGTCTTACATGTGTTGGTTTAGTCTTGGCCATAAAAGCCTTCTAGAAAGCATGAATTAATTAAAATATTTTTCACATGTTAGATTAAATGCAACCCCTTTGAGCCATATTAGATTATTTGCAAATGTCTGAAAATATATGCCTTTTAACAGTAAAAGGCAGCATGGCAAGAAAACATGAAGCAATAAAAATGTAACATTTTTATTGCATTAATAAATCTTTATTTCTGTTAAAGCAATTGTAAGAGGCTAAGAATGCAAGCTTTGTTCTGAGCAAACTGGATGCCTTTCTGCTCATATTTTCTTTCCAAAGTATCTTAAGTTTCTGGATCAGCTCTCTGAAAAGATGAACCTGGACAAAATAGCAGTGGAGGTTGGATTTGACATGAGGTTGGATGCAGTGCTGGCTCGTGCAGAGCAGTTGATCAAGTTGGAACAAGACACATTGACTGACAATAAGATCATCATCCGAAACCTGCAGAGAAAGGTAGGAAATATATCTAAACAGCAGTGATATTAATGCTTGGTTCATTTTTTTATAGTATCATAATATCAAACTAGGGCCGGGATAATACTCATTTAAGTCTCACTTGAATCCCATCACAGTGGAGTGGGGAAGAAGTAGGCTCCACTTTTCCCTGGAGGAAGAATGGAGCATATGAATAAATGAATATTTACTATCACAGGTGACATGTTTTTTTTTTAAAAATTGAAATGTAGGTAAAAGCTCAGAAAGAGCAACTTGAAAACAAAGAACTGCATGTGAAGCTTTTGCGTCAGAAGATCGTCCAGCTGGATGAAGAGAAGCAAGTGCGCACAGCCCTGGCAGTAGAAAGGGATGAGGCCAACCTCACACTCAGAAAGTTACAAAAAAAAATAGACAGATTGCAAAATGAACTTTCTTTGGCAAGAGAAACACACACAGATCTGAAAGTTAAACTTGCTGACACGAACGAACTGAAGGTGGGTAATAAAGCTAATAGTGTGATTCAAACCATATTTAGAGGGGTATGAATAAAAGTGAATGGATTTGCCCTTAACTTCATAATAACAATGCCTAACCTGTCCATCCCAATTGCTCCACCGTAGAAAGCAATTTTGAAATGATTAGCAACGTCCCTTCTTCAAGAATCTGAAATTTAGGAGAGATAGAGTAGCTCATATTTGACACAACTTCAAATTGTGTAGCACTCCTCCTGCAAGTGAGCCTTATTTGGGTAGATGAGGCTCAGGGAAAAGCGAAATGCTTCTTGACATCTTATGTGATATTTTCCTTAGACCACTTCCATGTCTTCTTTTTTGGAATTTGTGTTCAGATTAAAGCACTGGAGCAAGATAAAACCATAGAAGAACTAAGCAAATCTCAAGAGAAACTGGAAAAGATGAAGACTAAAGCTGAGAAGCAATTAACCTCTGTCCAGTCTGAGCTACATGTTAGAGAACGTGAAGCAAAGAAAGATAAAGAAAAGGCTAAACATTTGTTGGAGTCTGTGACTACAGAAGCAACAGCACTTAAATCAACTCTTGAAGAAGTCATGAAAAGAGAGAAACAGGTATGTGCCAAGATCACCAATAAGGGGTATGTGTTATTTGTCACCTTTATCCAGTAGTGAGATTCAGCCAGTTCACACCCCTTTGGGAGAACTGGTTGTTAACTTTCTGAGCAGTTTGGTGAACTGGTTGTTGGAAGAAATCATTAGGGCAGAGAACCGGTTGTTAAATTACTTGAATCCCACCACTGCCTTTATCCATTTATCAATCTAAATATTTGCCCTCTCACAGAGCAGGTAACAGTTTATTAAAAGGAACCATAAATAACCTAGAGTAATCAAAACAACACCTTGCATTCAGGATGAGTCATATATCACACAATCATATCCCTGAAGATAAGCTCACCAATTATCTTGAGCCAATACTTGAGGGAAGAACCGGCTCTTCAATGCCCTACAAAAGACTGACAGGGTTGGGAGCCACCTGAATCTCAGTGGGTTAACTGTTCCATAGGGCAGGACCTGTTTGATAGAAAGGATTCAGAGCATGCTTACCCTGTCAGGGATAGGCAGAAATAATTGGAGACAGATAATCCTTGCAAATAACATGGCTCTATGCCATGAAGGGCTCTAGGGTTAATAGCTAACATCTTGAATTGGACCCAAAAATCAGCTGGGGCTAATGCAGCTCAAAAATACACCATAGTAGTTGGTGTTACTGTGCCATGTACGTTCATAACCATTCATGACACTGCATTCTGCACCACCTGTAAGAAATGGTCTTTAAGGGCAGCTCCACGTAGAGCATATTGTAATAATTCCAATAGAAAGTGTGCCAGTTTGGGTTTTGAAGCAATTTTATAATTTTATAATTTCAGTTGAAAAGAGCAAGGAAGAGGATGTAGGCAGTAAGGAGTAAGACCCTCATCTAATCTCATCTACATGTATGTTAGTGTGTAGCACCAGTTACCTGGGGAACAAGTAAGGTTGTATGCACAGTTGCTTTGAAAAGAATATGAATAATTCCATTACCAAAAGCATTAGTGCAACCCATAGGATTTATTGGCATGCCAGAAGCATAAAGGAATTTGCAATGAAATCATTATGGTCTCTATAAAGTTTTGGGAGCTTCATGAGACTTTTCTTAAGGTGGGACTCTCCCATTACAAAGGCACAATAGATGTGAATGGAATATCACCTACAGGTTTTTGAGCGTATTTCAAGAAGTTTAATTAAGATAAAGCAATAAAAAGTTGCAGTCCAGTCGCCTTTTCCGCTACTGATTATTGACCAAGTCACAGCTTCAATTATTCTGGGTCAGCTTTGTGCTATGGGGTCAGATGTGTTTTATTGTTGGGAAACTTGTGCAAGTATGAATTATTGAGAAGTTCTTTGGCAAAGAGTCACTGCTGCATATCTCTCTGCACCTCTGTTATATGGTCTCAAGACTATATTGGAAAAGACTTTATTTTAAGGAAAAAAAAGGCATGGAGAGGGTTTTTCTTTTAAATCCTTTACTTTACTTTGCCATTATTATATTTTTGCACAATCTAATTTAGGCCCAATATGTTTTTGAAATTTCATCCTAAAGGGGAGGACCAGGGATGAAATGCTACTGGTTTGCACCAGTTCGGGCGAACCAGTAGTAATAAAAGCTACTGGTTCGGGCGAAAGGGTAGTAAAAAAAAATGCTACTGCTTTGTCCCAATGGGTATTTCCGATGATCAGCTGTGTTGCACGATTTATATTTGCTAGAAAGCAGGAAATCCTGCTTTCTAGCGAATCTAAATTGCTTGGCACAGCTGTTTCCCCCCCTCGCTGTTCTACTTACCTTCTTTAAGCCTCCTTTTTCCATGCTGCGGGGTAGTGCCTGTGGTGTGCACCGCGTATGAATGCACAGCGAACCAGTGGAAAACTGGGGAGGACCCAGAGATCCAAGATAGGTGTCTTCATTACACTTTTCCAAGAGAAATGGTTTCTGGGCACAATGCAGAATGATCAAATGAGACCTTTGAGCCACAAATGCCTACTTATGGAACAGACGCACCTGATGATCTGTGGGAATGTAACTCTAATGTTTATAGCTAGAGTTTTACTTCATGATACCGCATGAACTTAGTTTTCAAAACTTGCCTTTCTTTCAAAAACAAAAATATTGCAATCTGTTACATCAAATGTCATCTATTTTAATAGCACAAGACGAAAGAACAAACAATAATTGTAAGCATTTGGCATGCGACCTTTCAAACACACTGAACCACAAACAAAGGTCTGAACGTATTTTAAGATGAATTCAGATCATGCAGTGAGGTGTGTAATATTAAATATGTGACTGCCATACAAATTACACAGAACTTTAAATTTTCCCCTTTATTTTGATTTGTTTTTTTTAAAAAAATCACAATATGCTCCAATGTTTGGCACAAAACAATTTACTTTCAGCTTTCTTCCTGTATTAATTCCTGAATTAATAAGTAGATTAAATTGAACATTTATCCATTTATCTACCTGACATCTCTCTGACTTTAATGAAGATGTTAAATCTAAGCCCAGGCACCACCACTTCAGACAGGAGAAGAAGAATATGCTTCCCTTGGGGGATATTCTTCCACAGGTTTTTTTTTTTTTACAAAATATTTTGAAGAAGGATTCCAACCCATTTACTGATTGATGTGTTGAGTTTATGTTGTCTGCTTTTTAGCATATAAAATTGAAAATCAACATTGAAGTACAGAATATAATAATATAAAGATTTCAGCAATGTTAACACTTAGGGTTTTTAAAAAATTTTTATTCTCTTGGGCAGCTAATTTTGAGACAATGATTTGCAGATGAGTAAATATATATGTGAGCCAGTTTGATGTAGTGGTTAAAGTACCAGGCTAGAAACGTGGAAGCTATGAGTTCTACTTCCAGCTTAGGCACAAAGCCAACTGAGTGACCTTGGGCCAATCATTCTCTTTCAGCCCTAAGAAGGAAGCAAGGGCAAAATCTTGCCAAGAAAATTGCTAGGACTAATTCAGGCAATTGTCAGGAGTCAACAGTGACTGGAAGGTCTAGAAATAAGCAAACAGCAACCACAGTTAGTCCTCGATTTACGACCACAATTGAGCCCGGAATTTCTGTTGCTAAGAGATAGTTGTCAAGTGACTTTTTTACCCATTTTATGACTTTTCTTGCCACAGTTGTTAAGTGAAGTACCACAATTGTTAGCAAGATGGTTGTTAAATGAATCTGGCCTTCCCGATTCACGATGCTGATCAAAAGGTTGCAAACGGTGATCACATGACCCAGGGACACTACAACCATCATAAATATGGCTCAGTTGCCAAGCATCTCAATTTCGATCACAAGATCATGGACTTGCTGCAATGGTTGTAACTGTGAAAAATGGTCATAACTTTTTTCAGTGCCATTTTAACTTCGAACTAAATGAACTGTTGTAGGTTGAGAACTGCCTGTATATTGCTGTAAAACTCAGAGGCTATGAAGCACATCATCTTCAGAGGTCCTTAGGTTTGGTAAAAATAAGCTACTGAATCAATGGTGGGTTGCTACCGGTTTGCCCCAGATCAGGTGAACCAGTAGCAGCAGTGGGAGGCTCCGCCCACCCGCCCGGATGTCTCTGCGCATCAGTGGTGGGTTCTAAATTTTTTTACTACCGGTTCTGTGAGTGTGGCTAGGTGTGGGGGGATCATGACTGAGTGGGCATGGCCAACTTGACATCACTCATGCACTCAATCACATGACCCCCCCAAGTCATATCCACCAAAATGGTGGCAAACATTTTTGGGACTTTTTGAGACTTTTTTTGACACTACAGTCCCATATCCAGGTCAGGACATGGTGGGGTGGCGGTGGTCATCCCAGCTTTCCCTCCATTGCCTTTCCTGGCCGGAAACCACCCCTTTTCACCTCTGATGGGTCTTCCCTGTGGTTGCAGCCAGAGCACCCCACTCCTGGTGGCAGGATCCTGTCCGCGAGATGAGCATGCAGAAGAAAGGCTTCCCTCTGGACCTCAGGGGCATGTTCACTGAGGACGCACCCAGGCCCCCAGTCAAGAGGGTGACCCTGTTCCCGCGACCCACTAGCCATCGCTTTTCGGCCGGGAAGGAAAATGGAGGGAAAGCATAAAGCAGCTTCCTTCTCGCTGGCCAACCAGAGAACTTTTTGGCATTGTTGTTGCCAAGCTAGCCCGCATGAGTGTGGAGCCAGCCAGGGACGAGCTAGGCAGGCCAGGGGTGATGGCAATGGTAGAATCGGGCACTCGGGGAGGGCAAGGTTAGCATGCTCCCAGCCACGCTTTGTGCAGCCTCCGCCAGCTCAGGGCAGACGCCTCAGCTGCAGCCCAGATGAACCGAGGAACTGCGGGGAGCCTCCCACATGTTGCACCCCCCTCCCATCCTTCGTCCGCACCTCTGTGCCGTTTTCGGGCACTCAGCTTACTGGGCTGCCCCCATCCTGTTACTGCTCCAATGGCAGCAGCTTCGGGAGATGCTGGAGGCACAGAGGCATGGGCAAAGGCTGGGAATGGGATGCAAACATGGGAGGATCACCACAATTCCTCGGCTTGTCTGGACTGCAGATGAGTCCACTGCCCTGAGCTGGCACCCTTCCCCAGCCAGATCTTTCTGGATTTGACTTGGAGGAAAACGCAGCTCATGGCTGCTTCATTTCTCTGTGCTGCACTAGCGAAGGGGAAGAAACAGCCAGTGGAGAGCACACAGAGCTGCTCCAGTCCATGGGTTCTCCAGGTCAGTGGCTGTTTCTCTCCTTCATTGCTCTTTATGGGAAAGCGTTTGGTGAAGCACAGCAAAATTTAGCAGCCATGAGCCGTGCTTTTCTCTAAGCACTGTGGGCAGCAGAGGGAAACAGGTGCTTCTCTCTGCACAGAGCTTTTCGGATGAGACTTGGAGAAAAGCGCAGCTCATGGCTGCCACATTTTGCTCCAACAATGAGTTTGGTGGGGATCTAAGGAAACATCTTCCAACTCTTCATGATGAAAAGAATCGGCAGTGGAGGCGATGGGAATGTGTGTGTGTATCCCTCTGCAAGGACTTGGGGGCAGACACTGCCCCTCTGAGATAAAGAGGTAACAAAGCCCTGGCTGTCACCCAGGAAAGGACTGCAGAGAGAGGGACACACATGCCCTTGTCACCTTCCTGCTGCTTCTTTTGCTGTCGGCTTCTCGCCACTCTTAAAAGTCGATCGTGAAAAGCTGGAAGACGTTAGATCGCTGACACTCCAACAATGAGTTTGGTGGAGATCTAAGAAAATGTCTTCCAGTTCTTCCTGATTGACTTGAAGATTGACTCACTTCGCTCACATGCGCGCCAAACTTGCGCTCCACACAAGCGCGTTAGGAATCTGCCCAGCTGAGGTGCGGCAATCCACTCTGCTGCGCCTATCAGGTGGGCTAAAAAAGAAGAAATAAAAGGTAGCAACAACGCGGGGGCAGGTCTCCGGACAAAGAGAACTAGTTCGGTGACATCATATCATCACCGCTACTGGCTCGGCTGAACCACGCCGAACCGGGAGGAACCCACCACTCCTGCGCATGTGACGGGATTTGAAACCCACTACTGCACTGAATTACAAAACATACTGGGCTTTTTAGACTAGGTTTCACTAGTTGTTCTTCAGTTCCTGTAACTTAGAGAATTCTCGAGAAACAAACAAAATAATTATTTTTGCTCCATAGTCATTTGCTCCTCTTTTAAGTCTTAGGGGAGGGGCCAATCATCTCCAAGCCCTACTCCTGAGTCATCCCTTTTGTTTTAACTACTCTTGCCTTCTGGCAGCTCTGCGCATGTGTGCACTGGGAACAGGCTCCCCCATGTTCCTCTGCCTCGCTGAGGTCCGACTCTGGAGGCTCTGGAGGCAGCACGTAGATGGCCCTTTCTCTGCCTCCGACGCAGAGCCCTTGTCCGAGCCTTCCCCAGACTCCAGGATTGGCCCATGTTTCTCCTCAACTTCCTCACTGTCCAACTCTGCTGCCAGCTCCACAAGACACCGACGGACCACAACACATATAATTTACCATATTTGTTTTCCTTTGCTCTTGCAGTTGGCAGATTTCCGAAGAGTCATCTCTCTCATGCTGGGTCTCAATATCACCACTGCGGCTCTTCCTGACTATGAAATAGTAACTCGTCTCGAGGGGTTGATCCATTCTCATCAGCATCATTGCTCTCCTTGTGCCTGCTTCAAGTGTCAATGAAAGAAGATGGACTTTCATAGCTTCTCCACTGAGTGCCTCCTTTCTTGCTACTAATAATAGTTATAACAGCGGAAGTCCGGTTGGATGTTTTGAAAGTTAACATTTCGTTGGAGTTAAACTAATGCCTACTCCGAGAAAAAAGAACATTAAGAAGTGCCAATGAAGTATATTAATAAATAATATATGTATAATTGGGTGAACAGCTTATGGCTTCAGCATCAAAAATGAAACAAAATTCTTATAATCATCAAACAGTGGAATCTCACAGAGGCCTGATATTGAGCAGCGTCTCTCTCTCTCTGTGTCCATAAACTATCCTGAGAGTGGAAGGACAGAAGGAGGAAAATCTCCTGTGAACAGAACTTTCCAGATGCAACAGATCCTCTTAGGATACAAGCTTACAGCATGTGTCAATGCACTTGCTTTGTAAAACAGGAGATAAGATTATTTCACAAGTAATTGAGAGGTTACAAAACAGATGTTCCCATGTCTGAAATTTTTTCATATATATAATATGCCTGTTTTGAGTCTGTGACATGTATAGGAAGTTCCCACGAATATCAGTCCATTTTTTTATATGTTTACAAAAGTGGTTTAAATATTACAAGAGTTCTTTAAAATTGCATCCAATTTTAACACATCAAAGAATTACTAAAATCTGAAGAAGAATATTAGGCTGGAACATTCCATATGGAAATTATACTACTTGGAAGAAATATCACATTGGCACAAATTAAGTAGATAAAATTAGCACTTGGAGAGCTAAAATTTAAATAATAACTGATTTAAAATTTAAAACATCCATTATGGCTTCAGTCCAATGATCCATGAAATACTTTCCCTGGGGTCCTCAGATTTCTTGAATCTTAGCTTCTAAAAGCAG
Source organism: Masticophis lateralis (assembly GCA_030761175.1). Lineage (NCBI taxonomy): Eukaryota > Metazoa > Chordata > Lepidosauria > Squamata > Colubridae > Masticophis > Masticophis lateralis. The sequence goes on along the minus strand of JAUDYJ010000001.1, from coordinate 84,432,384 downwards.
AGAAATGTTCATTTTAAAGGAGAAACTTCATTCTTCATTATTTCATATATGAGATAATAGCAATATCCATATTCAGTATTTCTCCAGTGTTAGGATTTGCCAAGACTGACTATGAATAAGTAGTATTCCTAGCCATTCCATGCTCTACCATGACCCAGAATTGGGGAGAATTATGTTAGTCCTTAAGTTAACATTGTCTATTTGTCTTTGTGGCAACAAGTTAAGACAAAGAAAAACCAACACAGGAAGGGAAATGGTGGCATCTCTTCCTTGTTGAAGCTTAAATACAGATATTTTGAATTTCTAGTAATCTATCAAATTAGCAAAAACTTAGTAATATTACAAGATCAGAGATTTAGAAGTGACCATCTGTTCATCACAGGACAGTTCCCATAACTCAGTCTCAGGCAGAGATTTAGAAGATTAAAGGTTCAATACTTTGCTAATTTAAGAAATCTAGAGTCTACTATTCTGAACTAAATCCCCTTTAGTAATTTAAATAAATGCTTTAAAAAGGTCTATCTAGATCAAGTCTCTGCTCCTATTTTCTTTGGTAGAAAAGCTGAAGCAATAACATTTGGAAAACAGCTGTCATTTATTGAGTGCATTTTTAAAAATAAACCTATAGATTTTAATGAGAATAAAACATTGCTGGATAGAATTTTTTGGGTCATTTTGCAAAATTTCTTTCATTTTCTTTGGACTTCTGCTCTTCTGTAAAGAGTGATTGAGTCATACAGTATATCTCCATTTTCTAAAAGAATATCTAAATATATGTTTAAAGTTTCACATATCTGTCATACTGAAAAGGTATGTCAGATCAATAGAAAACACAGTCTGCAATCAAACGAGCTCTCAATTTCCTGTGAAATATGTGGCTGGCTTATAAAATTTCTTTCAATTGCAGGGAAGAGTGTCTTGTCACTGATAATGGCATGAACCTGCCAGATCCCTGTAGCAAATCCACCTTCCCATCCCTTCTACCAGATTTTTTGTTTATGAGTTTGACTATTTCCCCAGGTCAAAGCATTCTGTACTGGCTTGTTAATACCTGTTCTTTGCCCCTTCATCTGTAATCTCAAGGGGACAGAATGAAAGACCCATTTCCCCCCATGTTTAAGTTTTTAAATAAATGACACTTGTTTGCTCACGTAACCAGCAGTATCAAACAAGGTGGTTATGGAATAGGTATAATAATACAAATGAATGGAATACTTTTTTTTTTAAAAAAATGAGGGCATCCTTGAGAAGATAGACTAGTTATAACGTATTAGGTAAATCAAAGATCTGCTTGTTAAAGCTAGTCATTTGTAAATAGACTGAGCAAGTGAGATAGGGAGGCAAAGAATGGTACATATACTGAGCAAGCTGAATGGAAAATGAGAGATTAATAACATATCTCCCCAATTCTTTCCTGCCAAGTTTGTGTCATTGGTTCCAGTTTTTCCAGAGGTTTGGGGGCATTGGGTCTGACATCCACACCTAATCTGGAAACAGATTGCAGTTCATCCCACCAGATCTCCTGAGGAAAAAGAATTTCTAATATATTCACTTCCTGATTCCCATCTCCTTCTCTTGTTGAGAGTGTGACTTTAATTATAGAATACGTAAAAGATGCCAGTCAACAAGCCATAACTTAAAAGTAATCAATTATTTTACAAGTCTGCAGATCTATGCAGCATTTTACACATTTTTCTACAAAACAGAAAGCCTTTTTTTAAATGTGTTTGAAACTTGACAGATCTAATATCTTAAAAGAGTAACAGTACGTCAGTATAAACTTTAAAAAGTGATATGCTGGTGGGTGAATCTCCCACGAAAATCAATTATAGTAAAACAAATGGGGATTAAAAAAATAAAAAAGAATGAATTTGGGTTCTTAGAAATAAAGTGTTCTTGGTACTGTACTTAAGACATTGCTTAGCTGGGAGAAAAAAAGAGAAGAATTATTTGGGAAACATGGGAGATTTCCAGATGGAAAACAAATATTACATTGAATGAAAATTGAAATGTAATGTCACAAACAAATTGAGTAATTAAAGATTCTGGCAACTTTTTGTAGGTATTAAAGGACTACCAGAATCAAAACCAAGCATACGTGGTAATATGCATTATGGTTTTACTGCTGTATGTCTCTATGTGTATCTCTAAGCAAGTGAAAATAAGAGGTGTTGGACTTCTTGTATTTTCTGGTAGTGTGGGATGTGGCTCATAGCAGCATGTCCCAAACTGACTCCTTCCAGATTTTTTTCAACTGCAGTTCTTGAAATTGGTAATGGAGCCAAAAATCAGGGAATATGAGACAAATAACTTATAACTTCTGGAAAAGTCATTTAGGTTCTAATGGGAAGTCCTCAAAAGAAGGTAAAAGCATTCTGATAAGCATAGAGGGTTTTGTAGAAGTAATAGTAAACAAACAATATGCGGATGGATTATGCAAAATAACCTTTGCTTTTTGCAAAAGGATATAGTGGTATCAGGAAGAAAAAGTACAGGTAAATGTGCAATCCTAAGCATACTTCCAAAGGACCTTATCTGTCATAAATCTACTTCTATCAGGAAGTAAGGATATCAGTTTCTCTACTACTACCTAGAGGATGCTCAGAATGTGAGGAATACTGCTCATAATTATCAAATGGCATGTAGACATTTTCACCCATTAGCTACTGATAGCCCTCTAAAGAACAATCTCTAAAATATTTTGGTTATGCTGCAGGTAATTAATTATAGGGTGCTGTCAACATGAACAATGTTTAACAAAAAAGGCTTTGAATTGTAGAAAACAGTGAAATAGCAAAGAGACACTAAACAAAATCTACTGGAAAAAATGTTTGGCAGCATTAAAGGTTAGAAACTGATTTGTAGAACACATGAAGACCACATATACTTTCAGTTTTTAAGAAATGTTGGATGTAAGTTCTATTAACAATATTTTATTTAAGAGAGAAAAAGAATCGCAGCAAACCATCATAATGGCTCTATATATTTCCGTATTTATGATCAACCTCACTGGAGATTCTGGGAATTGTTCAACACAGTAGGAAGGATTAATTTTTATTGTTTGCTGTCATAATTAAGATGTTTATAACTTTCCATATTTTGTAAGATCTCAAAGCATGTTATAGTACCATGATGGGATGCCCCGCCTCCCGTTGGCCAGCTGGTCTTCAGATCTCTGCTGCACATGTGTGCATGTCCGTGCATACATGTGCATATATCCACACATCATGCATATATTGGTGCATGTATGTGCACATACCTTTCAATTTGGACATGTGCATGCACAGTTTGGGCACTGGGTATCTAAAAGGTTCGCCATCACTGTTGTAATCAATAAAACCAGTAAAACCATAGAAAGTGGTTAAAGAAAGCTGACCACTGAATTTTTATTTCATCCCATATGAGTAAAAAAATATATAAAGAATGTATAACAGATGCACCCTTTTCTAGACTGGGAGATCCTTCCGTCATTCATGCTGTAATAATCTCAAGGCTCAACTATTGCAACATGCTGTACATGGAGCTGCCCTTGAAGACTACTTGCAAACCTCAGCTGGTCCACAATGAATTGGTGTAGGTAGTCAAGAGCATGCATTGGTATGCTGATGTCACACCTCTGGTCCACATGCTACATTGTTTACCACTTCTGGATATGATTCAAGGTGCTACTCATGACCTACAAAGCCCTCATGGCATAGGGCCTGATTATTTGAGAGACCACCTATCTCTCATACGTATGCCTGCCTTACTCAGGCTCACAGGTTTGGCACACCAGACTTTATTTCAATGTCTTTTGAATAAACCATGCCATTTATCACTATACCAGGAAGCAGGTTGACATAATGCCTGCCTTCTGGAATGAACATTGGTGGAGCCTTGGTAGAGCAGCGGACTAAAGCGCTGTTAAATAGCACTTAGCTGCCAGCTGCCTGCAATTACTGTGAGTTCAAATCTCACCAGGCTCAAGGTTGACTCAGCCTTCCATCCTTCTGAGGTAGGTAAAATGAGGACCTGGATTGTGGGGGCAATAAGCTGACTGTATAAAAAAGAACACTGCTGGGGGGGGGGGGGGCAAAAGCCCTACTAAGCAGGTATATACAAAAGTATGAACGCTATTGCTTAATGCATTGTAAACCGCCCTGAGTCTCTGGAGAAGGGCGGCATATAAACCGAACCAATAAATAAATAAATAATAAATAAATAAATGAGATTCCTCTTTATATCAAAATGGCTCCCATCCTGCTGGTGTTTTAGAGAGTCACCAAGAACTGGTTGTTCTTTTAAGTCTGGACCTCCTCTACTGGATGTTAGATGGTGGGGTGTCTGCATAAGTGGAATTTCCAGGAGCGGGGAAAACTGCAGATGCTGGACTACCTCAATTGGATGGACTTGAAAGTCAACTTTTTGCACGTCAACTGGATGGACTTGAAAGTCAACTTTTTGCACCTCTGTTTTCCCATCCTTCCATTAAGCTTTTAAACTAATTTTGCTGTGTATATTTCATTTCTCCACCTCTTATTGCTTCCAGTATTCCATATCTTCAATGGAAGCTATAAAACTGCAGATTTCCACATCTTGCTATGGCGATAACTCTATAGCCAATTAGGTCACCTGACTTTTTCAAGTACTCTGTATTTGTTGAATTTGGTTCTGAACTAAATTCATAAAGTGTATATGTGTGAATGTATGTACGTAAGCACTGTCCATACAATGCATATAGACTTACATGCATACATATGCATTGCAGTAACTAAGACTACCTTTACCATATTGTTGTCTTTTCACAGATGACAAGTGCAACAGAACATATGGTAAAATTATACACGGATCAGTGCACTTCCACACAGCTAATTTAGCATGAAACAGATTGTTTGTGATTGCAGCAGTCTACAATGTATGCTTCACTGGAAATAAGTGACTATTAGCATATTGAACAATACATCTATCTTATTCCTGTATTTTTTAGTAAGAGCTACTGTGCCAAACCTTGTCTCAAGTATTGAGGAAAGCTGGGAGTTGGTGAGAAGAAGGTTCATGGGAGCAAATTTGGAAATATTTAATGGAGAGAGGATATGCTCATGAACCGTTATATTTTCAAATAGCTTGTTGTGCCATCATACAGGGGATGAAGTGTTATCACCAACAGTTTGTATCGGTATCTCATAAATAGCAAGCCAATATAATGAATGGTAATACAAAGAGAGTCTTGGAGCCACCCTCCAAGACCGAGTGGCTGTGGCTGCCGGCGTCCCGATATAGCCAGCTGACACCATCGCTGGTTATTGGGGGTGAATCTTTGGCCCCCACGGAAAGGGTTCGCAACTTGGGCGTCCTCCTGGATCCACGGCTGTCCTTAGAGGATCACACGACAGCTGTGGCCAGGGGGGCTTTTTATCAGGTTCGCTTGATACGCCAGTTGCGGCCCTTTCTAGATCGGGACTCCCTACGCACAGTCACTCAGGCGCTCGTCACTTCTCGCCTGGATTACTGTAATGCTCTCTACATGGGGCTCCCCTTGGGGTGCACCCGGAGGCTCCAACTGGTGCAGAATGCGGCCGCGTGGGGGATTATGGGAGCGACGGGGCGCTCCCATATGACTCCTCTCCTGCGCGAGCTGCATTGGTTGCCGGTGGACTTCCGGGTGCGTTTCAAGGTGTTGGTGATCACCTTTAAAGCGCTCCATGGCTTAGGACCAGGGTACTTACGGGACCGCCTTCTGCCGCCAATTGCCTCCCACCGGCCGGTTCGCTCCCACAGAGAGGGCCTTCTCAGGGTGCCATCAGCCAGACAATGCCGGCTGGCGACCCCCAGGGGGAGAGCCTTCTCTGTGGCGGCCCCGACCCTCTGGAATGATCTTCCTCCAGAACTGAGAACGATCCCCGACCTCCGGACGTTTCGTCGGGCCCTGAAAACGTATCTTTTCCAGCTTGCTGGTCTAGCCTGATCCCCGTTGAATTTTAATATTTTTAGTGTTTTAGGGTTGTTGTATTTTAATATTTAAACTGTTTTTAATTGTCAGCCAAAGTTTATATGGGTTTTAAGATTTTTAACTTTTGTATACTGTATTTTTATCTGGCTGTTCACCGCCCTGAGTCCGCAAGGAGAAGGACGGTATATAAATCCAATAAATAATATAATAATAATAATAATAATAATAATAATAATAATGATAATGATAAAATAAAGAAAATCTAGACTATTATGAACAGCAGCCCTCTGGATATGAATCAAAAGATGAAATGAGATCATGGACAACCCAGCCATTAGGCTTCTGCCATAATCCAAAGGAGGCAGGACCAGGCATAAATCTTTATATACGGCTTGACAAAATTTTATTAGTTTATTAAAGTATAGAATACAAAGAAAAATAATGGAAAAGTAGGTGAGGAAAAGAGAAAGAGGAAAAAGTGTAGGGGAATGGAAAAAACTCTAATGCATTTTAGCGCAGTAGAATAAGGTAGTAACACACAGCCTCAATGTTTTACTTTTGCGTAATAATATATACTAGCCATTTCTAGACAATATATCATGGATTAGGACCAGGGGTGAAATCCAACAGGTTCTGACAGGTTCTGGAGAACCAGTAGCGGAAATTTTGGGTAGTTCAGAGAACCAGCAAATACCACCTCTGGCTGGCCCCAGAGTGGGGTGGGAATGGAGATTTTTCAATATCCTTCCACCAGGAATGGGGAGGGAATGGGGATTTTGCAGTATCCTTCGCCTGGAATGGGGTGGGAGTAGAGATTTTGCAGTATCATTCCTCTGCCATGCCCATCAAGCCACACCCATCAAGCCATGGCCACAGAACTGGTAGTAAAAAAATTTGGATTTCACCAATGATTAGGACTCCCAATTTCTTTGCAAACCAAAAGATCTGCTATTGGCAACTTTGAAAACCAGAAGAACTCCAAAACCAAGCAAAGAGAGGGATGAGTTGATGTGGCTGGAATTGGATAATCATTGTTTTATGTATGTTCAATTTAAGTCAGAAACACCAAGACCATCCAGTGAGAAATCCTGGCTAGACAGCCGGAAAGAGATTTTCACACTTGCATTATCCAAAGAAGGCTCACAGATGAACAAACTTTCAACTCATCAGTGTTACATTTGATAACTGAACTGAGGAATAGGAGGAATGATTCAATAAGCACATGTAAAAAACAGCAACTGATAAGGTATCCAATATTGGGCCCTAAAGAACTTTTATTTCATAAACTTGAGAATGCCCGTAAGGGAGAGAAAACTGAAAACATGGAAATTTATACCAGCAATGCCAAGGGATGTTAGTTATGTTAATACTGTTTGAAAGTTCAAGGTATTAAATGAGGCATATGGATTTAGAAGCCCCAGTATTGAGAGGGCAGGGATCACCTTGGCCGCCAACAAATCATTAATGACATGACCCAGTGAAGAACAGGACTTATATGTGGCTGAAACATCATTAAAAGAAAAGTGAGAAGAAAACTGAAAGAGAAATATTAATGTTAGCTACAGTAAAAAGACACAAAGAGATACAGAGATGAAATTAGAGCAATAGAAGGATCAAATAAACTTTTAAAAAAAAACACCACAAAGGGTCTAAATCTAAAAACCTAGCACAGGAACTAATGAGAAGAGAGCAGTTTTATAAGTTTTAAAAGAAAAAGTAAGAAAAGGGGAAGAAGAGATGAACACAGAGAGAAAGGAAAAGAAATCAGAAGGATTGATAACAGTGGTGGGTTGCTACCAGTTCGCCTCGGTTCAGGCATACCGGTAGTGGCGGCAGCAGGAGGCTCCACCTACCCGCTTGGACGTCATCAAATACGATCTGCGCATGCGCGCGCACAAACAAACCAGCAGCAAAGATAAGTGAAACTCACCCTTGGATAATATAAGGAACTTCCATTATTATTTTCACTACCCACTCCCCAAGAAAAAGGGAGAGAAGGAAATACCCTACTACAGCCAGATAATAAAACTGCGTGCTAGATTTTGAGACTGTGAGGTTGAATTGAATAGCATGAGGAATGGAAGAGAAGCGAGAGAAGACGACAAAAAGAAGAAACAACTGTTTAACCCACAAGATTGTATTTAATTAAACTCTAGTAGAATATGGGAGCTATGTAAGAGATACGCAAATTGGCAAGCACTTCAGTGGTTCTAAATTCTGTCAATAGGTTGAAAAGAAAAAGACTGAGAAATTGGTTTTTACTTTTGACAGGCATCCAGGTCTGATCCACAAGGTGACAGCAAAGAGTCATTCTGCACCATCATCTCAGACAGGTCTGGTTTTTTTGCCACCAACATATGATAGGCTTAATTTTTCAGTGTGTAAAAAAATCAGCTGTTGCCTTGATGTCGTTTCTTTTATTAAATAAACAGACTCCTTGGTGGTGGAAATTTAAAGCGCAAACACCCAGGAAGTTTTGAACACTGTTTCGGAAGAGATTGTTCCCAATTTAAATGATATGTTTGTATTTTAATGCTTCTGCCTTAACTGGAAGTTGAGAGAATACACATAATGGTGATGAAATTGACTTCATTTGTGAGCTAGAATTATGCTGTTGTAGTTGCCCCAAGCTTTTTATACTTTATGTGTTTGAAAGTAAAAAAATAAGGACATTTGAATTATGGAGACCACTCCTCTTAGAGAAAACTGTAGGTAATCCTCAACTACAACCATTCATTTAGCGACCGTTTGAAGTTACAATGGCACTGAAAAAAGTGAGTTACAAACAATCCTCACACTTATGGCCATAGCAGCACCCTATGGTCATGTGGTTAAAATTCTGGTAGTTGGCAACTGGCATGTACTTATGGTTGTAATGGTCTGAGGCCCACTGATTGCTATTTGCAACATTCCCACCTGGCTTCTGACAAGCAAAGTCGATGAGGGAAGCCAGATTTGTTTAGCAACCACATCATCCATTTAACAACAGCAGTGATTCACTTAACAATCATGACAAAAAGATCATAATATTGGGTGTGGCACATTTAACTGAGTTAAATGTAAATTTTAACTCAGTTAAATGTGCCACACCCAATATTTAAGAATTCTCTTAGAATCACTTTAATTGATTAGCAACAGAAAGTCTGGTTCCAATTGTGGTTGTAAGTGGAGAATCACCTGTAACACAGGCAGGTTTTCTCCTCAGCCCCTAGGACAGCAGATGGCAAGTATTTATCTTTTAACAGAATGATCAACCAAGGCTTTGCCAATCTGATAAAGGTCAGCTCTTGAACACCCAAATAGGGTCAGAACATGAAGTGATTTGGACATGCTGTTGACTTTGGAAAAGAAAAGAACCCTGATATGTAATTAAATGTAATGGAAAATGGATTAAAAATGATATAGAGAAACAATACAGTACTTAAGTAAAGATTTAATAATTTTTATTAGCCATGAGAATTGTGTTCCTTGGAATAAAATTCCTCTGCTTAAATAGGATACAAATGCTGAATCCCAGTGGTGTGTATGTGTGTGTATGTGTGTGTATTATGAATGTAGGTATGCAAATGCACTTCTAACCAAACTTCCACTTTTGGAATGAAGGCTAGTTCCAAAATGGAGAATCCACTTTGAGAGAGTTTCGTTGCTAATGCTCCAAAGCTTTCCTTCCAGTTTGTCAAGGAAAAGGATGTGGACTTTCAGGCACAGTATATTAAAATAAAACCTTAATGATGTCTGCCTGCTTCATTTTAAACTAGCTTTGTGGAAATCAAGGGCCGTTAAAGGAGCCGTTTTCTGGGAATAGCAAATATTTAACCAAAGACATTAAATAGCTGCAGTGTGGCTGGCAAAAAGCACCTGGACATTAATATCTCTCTAAAGAAGCAGTAAAATATTTCTGAATAGCAGTCTGTCTGTTTCACAATTATTTATACATACAGACTGTGAGTATCTTTCCCAATTATTTGATTATTGCAGACGGGTTTAAAAGGGCATTTCAACTAGACTATGGCTTTTCTTGTTTAGCTGTGCATAGCGGCCCAATTAATTGCCAGATTATTATTATTTTTTTAAAAAAATTGGTTCCTTTAAGATAGCTTCCCACAGAACAACCAAATATGCTATTTCACATGCCTACAGACTTTCATAAGAATGTAGAGCAATTCACTGGTTTTATATATGTACTTCAACCTTTGAAGCAAGTTGCTTCTAAAGAGTTGGCCTATCAAATACAGAATTGTCAACTTTGACTGACTTCAGCTCCAGCTGAACATCTTTCATTTCACTTGAAATGAATATATGAATATACAATGCTTGAAACAGATATATGTACGTACATTTATTTATATATTCATACACATAAGCACACATATGCAATGCAAACACTCCTATGGTTCCTTCCTCTAGTTTACATGATGGTTGCCTTTATATATGTTGTACTCATTTACAATAAATGGGGGAATAATAGTCAAAGGAAATATGCTACTTCATTCTCCCTGATTTTTGGTCCACTTATATCTTTCTCCGAGTTCCTCCAAACCTCCTCCTTTTAAACTGGCAAATGAAATGACATGAATGGCAGTGTGATTCTTCTCTGTTCCTTGACAAGTACTTTTCAAAGAGAGACTAAAAGCGATCTCATCATAAAGCGCTTGCTGACTTTAAGTATGACTTGTCATTTTGAAGGCAGTGACTCACTGTTTTTTTTCTCCCTCTTGGCAGAAATCAGGGAGGAAGAGGGAGGACTCTTCATCATGCTGCGGTCCTCCTCTTTTGCCAGAAAAATGAATAGAGTGGCCATACCTTTCTTTTAGCAAGTATTTTGTCATTGTTCAACTGAAACATTATTCCCCAGCTCCATTAGCATCATGTCAAGAATAAATGATCCTCTTATGACTTTCCCCTCTTAGCAAAGAAGAAAGTTGTCAGCAAGGAAGTGAGGAATTTTGTGGAAGGGTTTCTGTTTAAGAGCTGGGGTGGCAATGGTCCCAGACTGAGAGTTGAAAGATCTGAGTTCCAGTCCTTCCTTAGGCATGGAAACTAGTTGGGTGTCTTTTGACCAGTCACATCCTATCAGCCCTTCAAGGTGAATCAGACTAGAAAAACAATGCTTTGTAGGTGAATTTTAATTGTAGAACTATAGTAACATTGTTATGTCCTTATAAGGACATCCGCCTGGGATTGGCTGAAGATCCTTTCGGCGGGAGTTTTGAATCCCTGTCAGTGGGCGGTGCGTCTGCCGGAGTGTATATAAGGAGAGCTCCGGCAGCGCACAAGCCGTTCAGTTCTTGTTATTAAAACTTGTTACTTGAACCCTGCTGGTCACTTCTTCTTTCCTGCGCCGATCTAACACTGGCGACGAAGGTCTAGAGAAGAACCTCCGCGTGGCACGATCGCCATAACGAGCTGAAGTCACTCGACGCGGTCTGAGAAATGGCAACGCCGCAAGCGCCGTTCGCCTCACTGGCTCCCTTCAACCCCAGCCGGGAGAAGTGGAGTTCGTATATGATACGTTTCCGCCAATTCCTCCGGGGAAACGGCTACAACAACCTAGACGACGAGAGGAAGAGGGCTCTCTTCCTCGCTCACTGCGGCTCCGACGTTCTGGAACTCGCCGTCAACCTCGTCGCACCCAGGGACATTGAAGTTATGTCCTGGGTGGATCTGCAGACTGCCCTGCAAGACCACTATGCACCAACGGGCACCCCCATATCGAACCGCTTTACCTTCCGCCAACGTAATCAGAAGGAAGGCGAATCACTTAAAGACTTTGTGGCGGCATTGCGTCAAATCGCTGCGAACTGCGAATTTGAGAACGTTGACAATGCCTTACGCGACGGGATCGTCTTCGGGATGAGAGATGCCAACCTCCAAAAGAAGTTCCTGAGCAGAAAAAGACTGTCCCTGAAGGACGTTCTTGAGGAGGCTACGGCTGCTGAAACATCCGAGACCGCCGCTGCTGCCATGCTCCAGTCCCGAGGGATCCATAAGATCCGCAAACCGGCATCTGAATCGTCCGAGGACTCTGCCACACCAACCGATTCAGAGGGAGAGTCGACCGTTTTGAAAGTTTCCCGCCCACCTAGGCGGGAAATTCAAAAAGATGGCCGCCGCGCCGCTCAGTGCGGCAGTTGCATGGGACACCATCCCCGCCAATCCTGTCGCTGGCGGGATGCCACCTGCAGACGCTGCCTTAAGAGGGGGCACATCGCGGAGGCATGCAGAGCCTCTGATCCGGTTCCTGAATCGATCAAGCCCCAGAATCCAGAAAGTCGTCGCGACTCCCAGAGGTCATCCAAACGGTCCTCCATCCAGCAAAATCGCGACGACCGCAACAGTTATCATGGCGGCGCTGTGAACCAGACAATGATCGCCCTCACCAGCACCAACAGTGCCACAAAATTCCACGTGACACTGTTGGCAGAAGGCTTGCCGTGCACGATGGAAGTCGACTCAGGCTCCGTCTATTCGATCATCGACTGGCACCAGGTCAAGAAACTGAAACCGAATCTCTCCAAGCGCCAACTTGAACCTCTACACTCCAAGCTGGTGGATTTCGGCGGCAACCCCATCGGCGTCATCGGGAGAACCAACCTCCGGATCGCCTTCAAGCAGTTCCAGGGCCAGCTTCCCATAACCGTCGTGGAGCATAGCCGCCCGACCCTGCTGGGCGTGGAGTGGTTCCAGCCGCTGGGGCTTTCTATTGGAGGCATCCACCAGATTAGCTCAGGCGAACTCGACTCACTCATCGGAGAGTTCCAAGAAGTCTTCGATGGTAAGTTAGGGACCTTTTCAGGGAAACCCATCTCCTTTAATCTGGACAAGGGGGTAACCCCAATTCGGCTCAAGCCCCGCCGGGTTCCATTTGCCTTGCGGGCTAAAGTAGACGCTCAGCTAGATAAGCTGATTGCCCAAGGTATCCTGGAACCCATCGATCATGCTTCATGGGAAACTCCCATTGTGACTCCCATGAAGCAGGATGGATCTGTGCGCATCTGCGCCGACTACAAAGTGACCATCAATAAGGCGTTGCCGCAGAGCGCATACCCCGTGCCAGTAGTGCAACATTTGCTGCACTCACTCGGCAAGGGCAAAATTTTTGCAAAACTGGACCTGGCCCAGGCTTACCAGCAACTGCCAGTAGATCAGGAAACGGCGGAGGCACAGACTATTGTCACCCATAGAGGCGCGTTTAAGTGCAACCGTCTCCAGTTTGGAGTCAGTGCAGCCCCAGGCATTTTCCAATCCATGATGGAACGCCTTCTCCAAGGCGTTCCAGGGGTGGTGCCTTATTTCGATGATGTACTGATCTCTGGGGACTCAAAGGCTCAACTCCTGGACCGGCTGAGGCTAGTTCTCCAGCGTTTCAGGGAGAAGGGCTTGAGAGTCCGGAGGGACAAGTGCATCATTGGGGTACAGGAAGTCGAGTTCCTGGGCTATCTGATAGATAGTTCTGGCATCCACCCCACCAAATCAAAAGTTAAAGCTATCCATGAAGCTCCCAGCCCCAAAAACAAAGCGGAGCTTCAGGCTTTCCTTGGATTGCTTAACTTCTACGCTATTTTCCTCCAGCAGAAAGCCACTGTTGCTGAGCCGCTCCATCGCTTGCTGGCGAAGGCGGTTTCCTGGAGGTGGGGACGTGAGGAAGAGTCTGCATTCAGAGCCGTTAAGCAACTTCTGACCTCTGACAGTGTGCTCATTCAATACAATGAGACACTGCCCCTCAGACTGACCTGTGATGCTTCCCCGTACGGAGTTGGCGCTGTGCTCAGCCACGAACTGCCTACCGGTCGTGAAGCCCCCATCGCATTTTTCTCAAAGACTATGTCTAGTGCTGAGCGCAACTACAGCCAACTGGACAAAGAGGCGTTGGCTATTGTTGCAGGGGTGAAGCGCTTCCACGAATACCTGTATGGACGGCAATTCACCATTGTCACCGATCACAAGCCTCTCCTCGGCCTACTAGCAGGGGACAAGCAGACCCCAGCATTCATGTCCCCCCGGATGACGCGCTGGTCCATATTCCTCGCCGGCTACTCCTACAGCCTCGTCCACCAGCCTGGTAAAGCCATCGCAAACGCCGACGCGTTGAGCAGGTGCCCATCCGCCGAATCCGTGGAAGACCCGGCCCCCACGCTCGAGCTGCTGCATATTGACAACGACAGCAACTGTCCCGTGACATCTGCCGACGTAGCGACGCACACGCGAGCTGACCCCATCCTCCGGCAAGTCCACTCCTGGGTCCTGAGAGGCTGGCCGACTCGAGTTGACAGCGACGACTTCAGCCCGTTCAGCCGCAAGCAAGGGGAGCTGTCCACCATGCGCGGCTGTTTACTATGGGGAGATAGGGTGCTGATTCCCAGCACTCTTCAACGAAGGACTCTTACTGCGCTGCACAAAGGACACCCGGGCATTGTCCGGATGAAAGCCCTGGCACGGAGCTACGTCTGGTGGCCGACACTGGACAAAGACATTGAACATTGGGTCGCCAGGTGTAGCCCGTGCCAAGAAGTCAGAGCCGCCCCGCCTCAATCTGACCCGATGCCCTGGGAGACTCCGAGCTCCCCCTGGTCGCGCATTCACATAGACTTTGCTGGCCCCATTCATGGGCACCACCTCCTCATCGTGGTTGATGCCTACTCCAAGTGGTTGGAAGTCGTCCCCATGGCATCCACCACAACGGAAGCCACCATCCGTGCCCTCCGGCGCCTTTTCGCGACCCATGGACTCCCTGACGTTTTGGTCTCAGACAACGGGCCCCAACTTACGTCCGTGCCCATGGAAGCTTTCCTGGCTGGCTTGGGCATTCGCCATGCCCTCTCTGCCCCTTATAGACCGGCCGGAAATGGGCAGGCTGAACGGATGGTGCGGCTCACGAAGGAGTCGCTCGCCAAAATGGGCCCGGGTGACTGGCAGGAGCGCATTGACACTTTTTTGCTTACCCAGCATATCACGCCTCACTCTGCCACCCGAAAATGCCCCGCCGAACTTTTAATGGGCAGGAGACTCCGGTCACCCCTGGACAGACTGCACCCGCAATACTCCTCTGAGGTGCCCGCATCCGCCAGTCGCCAACTTCGCCAGTTTTCCGTCGGTGATGCCGTTTTCGCTCTGAATTTCCACGGCTCGCCGAAATGGCTTAAAGCTACAGTACACAGCACAACCGGTCCCAAATCCTACCGCGTTGAGCTGGACGATGGACAGATCGTGAGACGTCATCTCGACCAGCTCCGCAAAAGGTGGAGGGAAGTGAGCGAAAACCACCCCGACGAGGTAGGCCTAAACCACCCCGGCGCAGTAGGCCTAAACCACCCCGACGAGGTAGGCCTAAACCACCCCGGCGCAGTAGGCCTAAACCACCCCGGCGCAGTAGGCCTAAACCACCCCGACGAGGTAGGCCTAAACCACCCCGGTACAGTAGGCCTAAACCACCCCGACGAGGTAGGCCTAAACCACCCCGCCGAAGTAAGCCTAAACCACCCAGACGAGGGAGACCGGCGACCCGAGGGACGAACAAACACCCCGGCACCTAGCCTAATACCAGATCCGGCAAGGCAAGTAGACCGGGGACAACCCAGCAGGGGAAGCCAATGTCAACCCTGCGAAGTGGGCAACCGGCAGCCCAGAGTTGGGGACCTCCAGCCAACATTCCAGGAGACCCTACAACAACCCGCCAACCGCGCAGAAAACCAACCCTGCAAGGAAGGCCTCCACCACCCCGGCAGGGTAGGCCAGCACCAACCCGACCAGGTCGAGCAGCCCAGCGGCCAGAGGGAACATTCGACACCACCGCCAGACCAACCGCGCAGAGAGGGCCTACACCACCCCTGCAAGGTAGGCCTACGCCACCCCGACAGAGCCGACCAGTCACCATTTCCGTCCGCCTGCCGCCCCGGGAGTAAGCCGGACTCGTCCAGAGACCCCGGGGGCTTAACCCAACCACCACCGCCGGACTCGCACCCTGACCCAGACCGGCGCGACCCCAGCCCAGAGGGGACCCGAGGGAGACCCAGGGACCTACCGTGGCTCAGGAGTTCCGGACCGGCCAAGAGCAGGGATCCACACCGGCGGCTCCACGATCCGTGCAGGAACGAGGCAGACCAGCATCGCCCGCAGGCGGAGGCCCGTGACCCGGCCGGAGGTTCGGACACAGTGCCCGCGTCCTCGACGGCCAGATCCAGCCCGGCACCGGGGAAGAAGCCCCGAGCAGAGCAGACACCCTCCGTCCGGGAGAGTGTTCATCTTGACTCTGAACTGCGCAGGTCTACGCGGGCACGTAGACGTCCTGTTTATCTTAGTGACTATTTCCCTGATCGACTGACTAAGAACTAGGGGGGAGGAGTGTTATGTCCTTATAAGGACATCCGCCTGGGATTGGCTGAAGATCCTTTCGGCGGGAGTTTTGAATCCCTGTCAGTGGGCGGTGCGTCTGCCGGAGTGTATATAAGGAGAGCTCCGGCAGCGCACAAGCCGTTCAGTTCTTGTTATTAAAACTTGTTACTTGAACCCTGCTGGTCACTTCTTCTTTCCTGCGCCGATCTAACAAACATAATCTTGCAAGACCTTTTATCATTGTTTGAACTGGGAGGAGCTTGTCTGAGACTTTGCACACGTTACATTCTTGCCCTGGACTCAGGCCCTTTTATCTGACCATTGCCTTGGTAGCAACTCTTCCTCCTGTCCCTAAAGGCCATGCACTCTTCTCTCTGCACTCTCTCCTCCAAATCAGTATCAGCTCCTATGAGAAGATGCTACCTGTTGCCTTTGTGCAAATTCTGCAAATTGCTTTTGAAAAAATATTCATTTTCCTTGGTTGAGTGCCTGAGAGTAAATATTGGCAATGATAGTGGTTTTAATCATTCCTGAATTTATCTTAACCCCTGTACCAGTAGTGGGTTTCAAATCCTGGCGCTACTGGTTTGCTATTGGTAACACGTGGCACTTCTGCACATGCTCAGCAGCTTCTGCGCATGCGCAGAGCATTTTTGATGACATCTGGGAGGGTGGGCGGAGCCTCCTGCTGCCGCTGCTACTGGTTCTCCCGAGACCAGGGCGAACCGGGAGCAACCCATCACTGCCCTATACTCATTACAGTATGTTGGCTGGAGAATCCTGGGAGTTGAAGTCTATATATCTTAAAGGTGCTGGGGCCGAGAAACATTGCCCTAAGCCAAATCTCTTATTGAAATTACTGAACTTACTGAAGCAAGTTATTCTTCTTTCCACTAAGCCCTTTTCCATGAATTAGAAAGCCAAGTGAAAAATCATTCGAGTTTCTAAATTTTTGACTATTTTTCTTAGTTCTTCATGGCAATGGGATTATAGCTGCTTTTGACAGTATGAATTCCTATATGAAGGAAAAGTAGAAAATACACTAAGCTGCAAGGTTGAAAGAATTCCCTTGTAACTTCTTTTCTGAGTTTGGGTTTGGCTATTGAGGTACACTAAGCAGATACACAATGGAGAAGCATCAGATAACAATTAGAAGCTGTGAGTGATAAAAGAAGATAAGAGAGTCTTTCTTGTTGTGAGAGATTAAAACTATATTTTAAAATGCAAATTAACTGCATGGCATATGCTTAGTCAATACCCCTGTGGTGGCTCTTCAAAGCTTGCACAGCAGCAAGAAAGTTTCAAGATATGAGGGTATGAGGGTATGAGGTTGCGAAAAGAAAACATTTCTGAGTTGATAATAGGTCTTTACCACCATCAAGATATTGTTTTCTCCCATTCTGTAAATTGCTTTCACGACATTGTAGATACATTCAGTTCATTGTTTGGTTCCACTGATGTAACATCAACATTCTGGATGCTGCTTCTACTGAACTTGAATTTCTCACCCCTTTTGCTGAATCCTGTACAATTTCACAAACGATAGGTATAAAGCAGTTGGTTGAAGGCTCTAGAACTACATTCAGACACCCTTTTGCAATGCTATTGTATTCCTTTCCTCCTACTTTACAATTTTTTGGAAATGATATTATGTACTATCAAGTTAGGGTCACCTCTTAATGATCGCATAGTTACAGGGGTGGGCTGCCGGGGGTTTTGGGAGAACATCTAGCTAAGATTCTGTGCAGTTTGGAGAACCCCAAATCCCACTCCTGGCTGACACTGCCCACCCAGCTCAACCCGCCCCTCCCAGGAGTACCCACATGGCCTGTTTTGGATGCAGGTAAGTTCAGGGCATGCATGGAGGCTCAGGGAGGGTGAAAAATGGGCCCACCGGAGGTTCGGGGCCTGTTTCTGGCCTCCAGAGGGCCTCTGGAGCCTGAGAAGGCCATTTTTGCTCTCCCGGAGGCTCAAGGAAAGCCTCTGGAGCACAGGGAGGGCAAAAATACTCCCCCTCCACCATGGTGCAGGAGGCTGATTAGGCCAGGCCCACCATGGCCAGGCCCACTCAGCAACCGGGCAGAGAACCCCTTGCT
Organism: Masticophis lateralis; assembly: GCA_030761175.1. Taxonomy (NCBI): domain Eukaryota; kingdom Metazoa; phylum Chordata; class Lepidosauria; order Squamata; family Colubridae; genus Masticophis; species Masticophis lateralis. The sequence continues at coordinate 84,414,027 of JAUDYJ010000001.1, read as the reverse complement.
AAAATATTTGAAGCCCACCTCTGCATAGTTAGACTTTGTTCAAGTGAGTCTATCCCCAACCTGGTCCTAAATCTTTCAATAGTGCATCCATTGCCATGATAAATCAAGTCCATTTATTTTGCTGCTGGTAATCGTCTTCTTTTTCATCCACCTTTTCCAGCATTATAGACTTCTCAAGGCAAGAAATTAAATAAAGCTTTCTTTTTACATACACATCGAGAATTTCCAAACTCTTAGAGAAAACAGTGTTCCAGCCTATAATAAATGTACCTGGACATCATTTGTATTTGCTTTGGCATTTGACATCTCATAATGGTGCACTCCTATCACCCAGAGCTAGCAGGTTGTGTGTATGGTATACTTTGCACCTTTATCTAAAACTAATATTTTATTCTGTTTTATATTATATTATATTATATTATATTATATTATATTATATTATATTATATTATATTATATTATATTATATTATATTATTGTATTATTTATTTAAAAATATTTCACAAGTTGTGGATAATAGATTGTGGGGTTGGGACATCTAACACACTAGATGTAATATTAATGAAATGTTTACTATTTACAGGAACGAATAGTGTTCTTTCGAAATTAACTGTACACAGGCTCCATCCTGCTACATTGCCTTATCACTGTGTCATCTTGATTTAATTATCATCCCTTCAAAAGGGATGACCACAGTAAATAATATTTTGACAAGTTTTATTTTTTGTTTCTCCAATCAACTTGTTTTCCCCAAATATTTCCAGTTAATTTTGTAATTCGTTTCATGTTTATAAAATGATAATCTGATGGGATTTAGATCAGGCACAAAACTTCGAAGCAGAGATATTTTTAAAAAGCATTGCTGATTGAATTCAGACACCATAATTTCACTTGTTAACATCTCAAACTAAATATGCATCAAGCACATCAATTCTGTAGTTAGGAAACCAGTAAGTTGCAAAAAAATTTGATGTATAAACCTTCAAGTTTTGTCTAAGCAATTTGTACTGGGATTGGTTTCCTTGGCTTGCATATTGGATGGTATCCAATATGTAAGATATCCTGTTTATTTTCCTACTCATAGGAATGAGTAGGAATCTATAGTGGTCAGACTATAGTGGAGCACAGGTCTGCAACCTTAAATACTCAAAGAGCCATTTGGATCTATTTCTCACAGAAAAGAAAACGCCGGGAGCCACAAAACCAGTGGTGGGCTACCCCCGGTTCGGACCGGTTTACAAGAACTGGTAGTAAAACTGGTGGGAGGCTCTGCTCACTGATCCGGACATAATTATAGGTGATCTATGCATGCACAGGAGAGCGTGTGCGTGCAGGCACGATGCGAACTGTTAGTAAAGGTAAGTAGAACCCACCCCTGCACAAAACCCTTCCTGTGCCTGATTATTTCTTGAGTGGCCACAAAACTAGAATATGTAGTTGAATTAAACATTCTGTTTTCTTATGAAATTTTTCTTTTCCTGGATTTATCCATGGTTGGCCTACTGGGGGTTGAAAAGCTCAATAAATCGCTTGCTGGCAGATGTCACACATTGGTGGTTGTGATGCATATTTTGAGTGAAATGGAGACACAGCAGAGGGGTGAAAGAGCCACATGTGGCTCCAGAGCCACAGGTTGCTGACCCTTGGTGTGGAGAAATGCTCAAGATGTAAAAGGGTGCCGAGTCTCCTGTAATCTCTTTGTGTCCTCCTTTTACTCCTTTACCTACCTGCAGAGTGAAATAAATAAGATCACTGAGATGTTGTGATTAGTATAGTACCATTTTCTAGCCGCATCAAAGGTCAGAAAAATCAAATTATGTTTTTTTTCCATAACCAGATTTTATATCAGACCAGAGAAGGCATTTCAAAGTTGTAGCTTGGATGTGTGTTTGTGTGCAGGGAGTACCATCACTGAAAATACTAGGTAACCAGTTGCTTCATGTTATGGTATGTGGGAAAGACCTTGGGAGACAGGACAAGGAAGATGTTGCCTAGGGAATGGTCAGACAAGAGTCAGCATTGCCTACAGCTGGATAGTGAGTGGGGCAAGATACTCAGAAGGGATCCTCCTTAGTTTCTCAGCTGTAAAGAAGATGTAAACAACTTTCAGACTGAATTTTTCTGTAACTGATAGTCTGGGTCCAGTGATTCCAATTTATGACCATCCCAGCCAATTTCTGACAAAAACAGTCAACTGAGGGAGGGACTGGATTTGGTTAATGATCACTGATTCACATGATTTGTTTAATGACCATGGTAAAAATAGTTGTAAAATTGAATCTGGTCACATGATGACTTGCTTTATGACAACAAGATCTATGAGGCAATACTTTCTGTTTGGTCCACCTGGTAAGGCTGATGCTCTATCTTTGTATGGGAAAACACCCAGGCAGGACTTCTGCAGATAATCTAAGGATATGGGTAGAAACTTCTGGAAAGAGTATTTTTAGATCTGTGGCTGTGAACCTTGGTAGACTTTAGTAGTTTAACATCAATCCCTTCATTCAAAATTAAAAATAACCCGAGAGCCAGTTAACATTGTGCAAATTGGAATATTATTTCATATTAATACATAAAGAAATAAAATTAATTAAAAATAGAGTATTCACAATGTGCAATCCCAATCACAACTGCCATATTTCCCCCCACTATTATGAAGTTATCAAGAGCAGATGAACGTATAATGCATTACAGTAGCACAAAGGAGAATTTAATGGACCAAGGATAACATAGATTAATTTCCACATCCAGGTTTGAATAACATGCTAGAATGTAGCCCAAATGAATGTACCAAGTGCAAATCATAATTTCAAATGTTGGAGGTTAGAGTTCAGATATATTATTCCTAAACAGTATGGAACTTCAGAAATATGAGTTAGCATGTATAAAGGATAAATTTTGGGCCGGTTGCTCCATGCATTTATTCATCTATCAACTCATTTGGATCAAAATAAAGGCTCAAGGTTCATTATGAGCAGTGGTTGCTCAGTCATTTATGTGAATCAAACAGTCACCTCTGACACTAAACTGAGTGCCAAATCTTGAATAAAAAATATAAAAAAGAAAGTCTGTCTGTCTTTCTGTCTGTCTGTTGAATGTAGGTGCTAATTGTGTGTATGATCTATAGTGGCAATTATTAGTATCTGGTTTAGGATTGCCCATGATTCTCAGCGAGACAAATTTCAGAAATACCCATGGCAATCAAATCCCTTTGTAATAACTTGTTAAAATTTTGTCTCTCTTCACCCACAGAAGCCTCGTATCATATAATATATATGGCCCCCAAATGCTCAGTTAACTTGATTGCTAGAACTTAAAGAAGAGGTGGAAATATAATCAGGGAACAAAACGCACGCTTTGATTGCAAGCTGATCATCCAGTTTAATAGTACCTTTATTTGTGTCTGTTTTGACTACAACCAGAAATCGTTACCTTGAATTTTAGACAGAGAAAAATGATGGAGAGATACTCTGAAAGGGAGAAATGTTCAGGACTGAAAGAAATAATTTATAGGTAGCATAGGCTGGTGTAAAAATAAAATCAGGTTTTCTACTGAGCAATTGATTCAATATTGGGAACTGAGAACAATATATTTCTATACAAAAACAGTATTTTTGTGATAATAAAATGGTGTGGTGGACTATATATCAGCCTTAAAAAATAGAAAAACTGAAATAAACATAAGAAATGTCAGGGACAGGACACAGCTAAGCTAGCGATAATCTGGTGTCAGATTTCAGCCAGTGGCTTGGATAGAGATTTAAAAGCTTCCCCTTCACATATAGCTTCTGTTAGACATTGAAGATATCGTTATAAGATAAAGATGGATTTGCGAGCAAAATTTTATGCACTGGTAATCATAATTTGATGTCAAAAAGGCAGAACTTTGTGTGCTGAATATATATTATTTTTAATTTTGACTGTTTCACCTGGATCCAGGAAGAGGAGAACGTTCTCATTGGTGTTAATTATGTTTCTGGCTTTTGAAATTTTCACGGGCATGATTTCCAATCTGATACTTGCCTTACATCTTTTTAAGAATGAAATTTGCCTTCATTTAAAAAAAAAGCTGAGACTTTCTCAGGCCACTTGAATCTGTAACCAATGTAGCTTTTTTAGTCTGTAAGTAGTAAACAGAATTTAAGCATCCCATCCTCAGTGAAGCCATTTAGTGGATTTAATTCAGGGTTTGCAACAGACCTCAAACTCCACAATTGGTAAGGGAGCAATATTTTCCTGGTAAAAAAACCCAAATGTCATTTATAAATGTTATATATAGTTAGATAACTATAATGATAGTTATTCCATAGCAAAGTTTCCCAACCCCAGCCACTTTAAAATGTGTGAACTTCAACTCCCAGCATTCCTGTGCTAGCTGGAGAATGCTGGGAGTTCAGGTCCACACATCTTAAGATTGCTGAAGATGAGAAACAGTGTTCTATGGAATACATTGTCGAACGTCTTTAAAAAGTAAGTATGTGTTGCCAATTTCTGCAATAATATCAGGCCTGAAACAATAAACTAGGTGACTTTATTGTTTTCAGCTCAGAGATATCTGATCCAAAATTCTGGGGTATTTTATACAGTCACAGTTGCTGATATATTTGTTTGTTTGATCAAAGCAGACCAAAGCAAAATTTATGGAAGTGGTTAAGATTTATTTTTTAAAAATACTTTTTAATTGACATAAAAACAGATGGGAATAAAAAAAAATAGATGGCAGAGCAATGTATTCTCACTAAGCAAACAACTGCTGCTTAATGTTTAAGTTGGCTTGACTGGAAACAGAATTAAAAATTACAAATAAATTCTAAAAAGTGTAATAATGGAGAGGCAAAATGGCATTCAGATTGAGATCCAGGAATACGATGAATATTTCTCAATGCCAGGCTTTGATAGAAATTCATTTATTTAACCTGATTTCATAGCAGTCTTATTCACTGCTTCCAATTCTCTATTAACTTCATGGTTCACAAGATGAAATCGATCTGGTTTAATCATGAATCAGTTAAGGTATTGTGTTTTTAACCTAGCCTAAAGCCTAAAATGTTAATATTATTATTGTTTAGATTTAAATTGTAATGACTATAATTTATTAATTTTTAGGTTTAACAATAATATCTCCTTTTAAGATAGGTATGAAATGTTGTTACCTACAGTGTATTTACAAAACTTTGAAGACTTAGTCATAAAATCTTTACTACTTAGTCAATTAATTGAACAAGTCAACCAAGTGATCAATCAAAAGTCAACACTTTGAAATCGTGAGATACTGCAGCTCTTGTTCATTGAATGCAATATCTGTTAAAGTTCATTAATATATTTCTTATTATGAACTGGAATCAGCTATTCTATCAGATAGAAAGCTTTAGGGGTTTTTTAAAGGATACTAATAAATAATTAAGTATGTTCTGTTTTTGTTTCTAAAATACTTAAGCTTATGTCAATATTTCCTCTGCACACCTTGTTCAAAGCTTTGGAATGGACATGCATTAAGTAGAATGAATTATAAACCATTCATTTATTTATTTACAACATTTCTTTTCATTCAGAAGTATTTAAAAATGGTTTCCAATGGATATAATGAATATAATTAAAACATGGTAAAATGATAAAAACCATCTGTTTATTTTTTTTTTAAAAGCAATAATTTAGGAAGCTGATCAAAGCAAGGAAAGTGCTCAATAGGGATAGAATATAGAGAAGGTACCAAAATCTTTGGATTAGCAATAGAAGTGATCTACAAAATCTAAGGAATCTTTATGAGCCCAGGAGACATGATTATGACATTTATGATATTTGTGCATGAAAACATGTAGGGGAGATAATATATGTGGATTAACAAAGGAAACATTAAGTGAACAAATATGTTGAGATCTTCAGTTTTGTTTGCAGCTGAGCAAAAGTGCAGATTGTGAGATATTGCTTTGAATATGAATGAGAAGAAATTCTCTCTCCCTCTTTCTCATCTATCTATATTTAAGTCAAGTTTCAAAGAAATGCATGAGTCAAATAAAAGAGTGTTAGAGGTATTGAAAACAGAAAGGAGAAAAGAATTCTAATAAGCCTCTAGTTGCCATCAACTCTGAATATCCACATGGGAGAAATTTCTTATTCCCAGTTCTGTGTGATTTTATTACTTCTTTCCATTACTTGTGTAGCACACATAACTAAAATAGAAATTTTAGAATGTTGTTGTTATTTTGCTTTTGAGAAATTTGGAGATAAAAGTGAATCACTTTGTTATTTGTAACTGCATCTAAGTAGTAAGCAATTCTCCAACAGGGGCAAACCTTAAGCTTTTTGAGTCCTGTTACTTTGAATAATTGTAAACTGAAAATTGTCTGTGGATTTTTTTTTATTGACAAGCTAAATCACTTATAATTTATCCACATCAGAACTATGCTCCCTCAAAATATTGCATCTATGTGCTGTGTAATAAATCATAGGGTTTTGGAAGACAGTTTTCTTAAAAGCCACCGAAGTGATGCACAACGAATCTCAAAATAATAAAAGGTTAGTGGGAAAAGCACAAAAGCAGGAGAACACCAAGAGCAATTTAAAAAGACATGCTAAAAAAATCTTTCAAAGATAGAAGCCAGACTTTTCAGTTTAAAACCAGGTTGTAGTCATCCCTTTCTTCCTTGTTTAAGTTGAAAATATAACTTGTGATCTTACTTTCTGCTCCACAGTCTCTGTTTATATTCAAGGTAAACTGGATAAAAATTGGTTAGAAATGGGCCCTTCATGTGACAGATGGAAAGGGCTTATAAATAAGTAGGAAGTCCCAAAAGTCCAATCCTTCAACTCTGATTGAAGCTTCTTGGATGAGAAGCAAAACATCTTTAAAAAAAACAAGAAAGTCCAATTGCCTCTTGAAAGAACACCTTTGAGACAACCATGACCTAGATGACTGATAATCTCCATAGACAAATAAGTAGGAAGTTAATCCTTTCAGAACAACTTTGGACAAAGCTGTATTCCTTGGCTAGCAAAGAGGAGAGGATGAAGCAATAAAATGGCTATAAAATCACCTTTCCGCCAAAGGAGACATAGCATTGGCATATTGAGTCATAGGAAGCTTTATTAATATCTGCGCATTTGTCTAAAATTCACATTTTTCAGCATGTACTTCCCTCCTGTTCCCCGTTTAATGGATTTTTAAGTGTCCTGGATTATACCTTGGGAAGGGAAATTCAGACGGACCAGTTTAGGATTTTCCTGGCAAATTAGTAATCCTGTCAACATTGCTTTATATTGCCTTTACCTGCAGTTGCAAATTAACACACACACACACACACACACGTTTCAAAGAAAAGAGAAACAGTGAAAATTGGATGAGCAGGGTATTTTTTTTATTTTTTTTGCAGGGTTGTGATCAATTTTCCAGCCTCTAGCATATGGTGGTGCTAGTACTTTATTTTTCAGCCATGACATGTCTTCATTTTCCTGTTGTATCAGCCTCCTGGTAGCTGCCAGCAAGCAGATCTCATCAGAGCTGAAAATACAAGCACACATGTGGCAGGAATCACTCAATGGGAGAGACATTTTAATATCTCATGCTTCTGCTTTTCTTTCAACATGAGAAGACTGGTTGCAATTCAGACGATCCTGTCAAAGTAGGTAACTCTTTTCTTTCCCGATAGGATGTTTGCTGTATTTGTACATTTTCTGAAAAACAACTGGCTGTAACTTAAGTTCACCCCAGGAATTGTCTGCCTAATGTTCAGTTATCCCTTTTCCGTAAGGGCTGCAGGCAGGTTCCGCCCTTCTGTCAGTGGTGGTGTTGATTTTGGGAAGGTTTTTCTTCTGCTATGGAAAACAGACTTCTGGAATAGTACTCACTGGAAATATGGGAAGGGGGGGGATACTTCCTTTTCCACGGGAGGGAATAACAGTTTGGTGTTAGAACTCCACTAACATGCTCTCTTATGAAATTCACCTCAGGGAAATGATACATTGAACCTCATCTTTCTTTTCAGTTATTTATGAATGAACACAGAACTAAGTCCACTGCTTTGGTGTTTAAGTATTATGCAACTTTGAAACCATGTGCACATGTAAAGCTGCCTTTAAACAGAAAAGACCATTAAGTTACTCTTCACTTTAGTGAATAAAGCAGGCGTCTGGAAAGAAAATGTAGCAAATTAGCAAACCAATAGGATCCAACTTGAGACAACTTTTTTTTCTTTTTTAAAATAATCTTATTGAGAAACAACTCTGACATCGGCTGACACGGCATTGCAAAAAAAATTTTTCATCTGCCAGCTCCCAAATTGACTTGAACCTTGAGTTTGAAGTTGTTTGATGGAGGCAGTCATATATGGCATTAATTTATTATTTGTTTTAAGCATATTTTCTTGAATGAGCTCAGTGACCCAGTTCATATATCAGAGGAAAACATAAAAACTTCAGTTTACTAGCCATAATGGCTGGGTCCACACAACCCCGCTAAGCCAAAATCAAACTCATCACATAATGCCACAATAGAAAGGTTCATTGTTGTCTTAATTGCTTGACAACCTAGTATCAAATGGTTCCCTGGAATAAGTATTCAGACTAAATAATTAGTTGGAAATGGGTTTACTGACATAATATCACATCGTAAAACACCTTTTAAGTTGTATGCAGAACATTTAAATGTTGGAATGGATGTCTTCTAAGAATTTGAGGAGGAAGCAGATTATATTTCTTTGTGGTAAACCCAAGGAATTTAGTGGAACCATCTCCTGATTAGACAATACATTGTAAATCATTAAGGCAAAAAGAAATTGCCAAGGGAATAACGATAAAATCTCTTAAAACTTCAGGGAAAACATGGAATAAAATAGAATCTTTGTTAATTTAGTTTCTTTAAAACTGACCTTATTTCTATAAGGTTGAAATATGGTACAGACTCAGTTATATTTGTAAAGATTATCAAGTATCTGTCTATCATTTCCCTAGGCAGTACTTAATTAAATGGGTCCAGAGTCAGTTTTTATCACATGTTGGTTTAGCTTGGCAATCTTTGAAGTGTTCAGAAAATTCTGCCGCAATGGTTGGTCAAACTTACAGTTTTATCTATCTCTCATTTTGCATGGCCTAGAGTTAACATTTTATTTATTTATATTTATTTATTAATTTCTTTAATGCCTCCCATTTTCTTATAAGGTGACTCTGGGCGGCTTAATAGAAATTCTGTGAAAATATACTCACCTCCTAGGTATCCTAGCATAATTAGGCTCATTTATTTATTTACTAAATTTATATATTAGTTCATTTGCAGGGATTTTAAGCAGCATACAGTAGGAGAGCAATGGGAAGGCCATTTTTCTGGATAACATAGCAATGTTTGTTATTCAAATTGAATATATTTTTCCTTTCTGGTAAATAGTACTATACTTAGTTGGACTATGCATACACTAAGCTAGTTTGTTTTAACCATTGTGCATTGAAAAAAAAATTAATTGGTGGGTTTAAATATTACCTAAAACTATATAAACCCAAGTTTCCAAGCCACTATGTTGGGTATTGCACAACAAGCTAAGCCATAACTAAACACATCACATTATATTTGGCATTATATATGGCTACTCATTTTCTCCTACAGTTGACAATAGTTTTCTAGTGTCTTCCCCATCATCAACTGAATATCAGTTCTAATTACATGTAGTACAATCCTTGACTGACAATCAATTGCTTTAGCAAGCATTCAAAGTTAACAGCAGCACTGAAAAAAGTCATGACTGATCTTCCTACTTATGACTGTTCCAGCATTCATTGTATACTATATCTATCTATCTATCTATCTATCTATCTATCTATCTATCTATCTATCTATCTATCTATCTATCTATCTATCTATCTCAGGGGTGGGTTCTAAATTTTTTTACTACCGGTTCTGTGGGTATGGCTTATTTTGTGGGTGTGGCTTGATGGTCATGTGACAATTCTTTAGGATTTAGCAGAGGTACTGGTCTACCAGGCTTTTAACTGCTTGCAGATCTGTACTGGTCTACCCATTTATTTTTGCAGGCACCGGTCTACTCATGTATTTTTGCAGGCACTGGTCTACCCATTTATTTTTGCAGGCACTGGTCTACTCATTCGTTTTTGGAGGCACTGGTCTACCATCAAACTGCCTTTTACCACTGATTACCTGTAGGGTGGCCCTTAGAAGCCCTGCGGCAAGAGTTTAAACAGTTTTTTTCCTTATAGCCCATCAGCTGGGACTCAGAAGGCAGCAATAGATTAGGGGTGGGGACAAATAAAAGGTAAGAATAATGTGGGGGAGGGCGGGGGGAAGAACCGGTTTGGTGATGTCATATCGTCACCGCTACCGGCTCAGGGGAACTGGGCCAAACCGGGAGGAACCCACCACTGATATATATAGTATACAATGATTGCAGTGTCCCAGAGTCATTTGTTACCTCACCATCACCATTTTTTAGCAAAGGAAATTCTGATCCCAGTCGTAGTCATAAGTTGAAGACTACCTATAATACATTTTTGAGAGCCAGTTTAGTGGAGTGCAGAGATTCGCAAACATTTTGGTCTCAGAAACCCTTGACATTCCTATGATTAGATGTTAATGCCTTTATTTTACTGCAACAGAGAGAGTCGGAAGTCAATGTTTCTTTTTCTGTTTTTCCTTATCCTTCCTCACTTCTCTTCCTCCTTTTCCTCCCCACTGCTTTTCTATTTACTTTTGTATTTTACAATATTTTATAACTCAATAAAACATTAAACTAAAAAAAAAGAAGAAAAAGAACCTCTTTACATTCCTAAAAATGACTAAGGACCCTAAGCGCTTTGGTTTATGTGGATTATGTCTATCAATATGTATTATATTAAGAATTAATTATTAAGAAAAACGTTAAAATATGTATTGGCTTCTAGGCCCCACTTTGATAACCACTTGGATAAAAGCACCAGACTATAAATTGAGAAACTGAGAGTTTTATTCCTGCCATGAGCATGAAGCCATTAGGTGACTTACTCTCTCAGTCCTAGAAAGAAGGTAATGGACAGGCATTTCTGAAAATGTTGCCAAGAAAACTCCAGGGATTCTCCAGGCAGTCAAAAGATTGACCCAAGAACACTTTTTAAATATATATATATATATATATATATATATATATATATATATATATATATATATCTTTATATGCATTTTAGTTGTCTTTAGTTATCAGTGCTTCAGTGCCTAAAATGCAGAAATGATTTAAGATGCAAGTTACACACTCAGCACAAATGTACAAAGAGGTTCCTCTGAGATTGTAGCTCTGGTAGATTGCACGCTTTCTGCTTCTACTGGCATAAAGAAAATAAAAGATCAGATATGCTTTAGCATGTCTTTTCCCCCTGATTCGTTAGCTGTCTCTATGCAGGACTTTTTTATGTATAAAACATTTATGTGAATTGCTACTAACAATGTGTAATAATCGTCTATAGTCAGTCGCAATACAACCTTTTACTGCAGGTTCCTCTTTTTCGGGAAGTGTAGATTGCTTAAGGATCTAGAAATGGGAAAACAGCCATTTGTCTGTTTTAAAACCATTGTAATGAACTTGATTGTCCACCAGACCCATGATGTTAGGTATTCAGATAGTACTTAAAGCTTCTGAAATATCTGTAGGATTCTGTACCTTCACCTTCAGAGACCATTATGAAGATTATGGAATGAAATGGATTCTGCCCATCATTATTCTTACTTCAGATTAGTGATGGACAATCTTGCCAATTTTTATTTTTGGAAACCAAAGATGGGTTCATCTTTGAAGTCTTATAATATTTTAATAATATGCATTTCATACCCATCTTTTCCTATTATGCTTTTTGTTTGCTTAAGGAACTGCGGTGTAATGCTCTGATAGACAAAATATATTGATAAGTTTCCATCAAAATATGAATCAACCAGAGTTTTCCTCTAGCTCTCATTTATTTTATCAAATGTATACATGTTGTAATCTAGCTGATTCTCTGAATTAATTAAGAGCAACCATAAAAAAAGGAAAGCAGCTGGTATTAAAACATCTATCGTAGGATTAAATAGTATATCAGATTATGAAACCATGGACATAAAATAGTATCTAACAATCCTGGATAGTAATACCTGCCATAGACCCTCTGCAATAATTCAGATTTCAAAAGTTTCCAAAAGGCAGAAACTACAGGGATCAACCTGATTTCTAAGGTGAGACCTTTCCATAGTGAAGAAATTGATGGATCATTGAACAACTCAATCCCCAGTTCTTTCTTGAGACACAGATTACCAGGAGAAGGTTCTGCAATGTGCCCTATTTAGGCACATTGCAGAAAGATCCAGTTCTCTGTTGAAGGCTTTAATGTGGTTGCTAGGAGTTGAAAATGACTTAATAACCAATTAATTAAATAATCAAAATACTTAACAGTCAACACTAAAAATGATTAAACTTCTCATAAGTTTTTCTTTTTCCCCCAAGGCCTAAATCTGAGAACTATCACCTTCTAGTAATGATTAAAATACTGTTGCAGGCTTTACCTCAGTGTTTGTGTTTTGTTTGTATATTCTGCATGTGGTAGGATGTAGTACCACAGGTTCTGCAGGTTTCATACAGGAATAAAGCAGTTTCCCCAGGCAGAAAGCAAAGTGGTAAACTATGACGCTCATGATTTATTTCTTTGTGTTACCATGCTGATATATAGAAGGACACAACTGAAATGTATGCATATAGTGTATGAGGTTGTGCCTTCCCAAAAAGCCTATTGAAAAAAAGCTGTGGTTGTTGGAAATTGTAATGGTATATAGAAAGCCACTTTGGTGTAGTGGTTACAATGTCCTAGAAACCAGGAGACCGTGAGTTCTAGACCTACATTAGGCATGAAAGTTGGCTGGGTGATCATGGGCCAGTCATCTTCTCTCTCAGCCCAATTTACCTCATAGGGTTGTTGTTGTGGGGAAAATAGGAGAAGGAAGAAATATTGGTATGCTTGCCTCCTTGAGTTGTACATGAAAAAAGGCATCATTTTTTAAAAATGACCTTGGGGGACAGGAGAAAAGCTGTAGCCTAGACCAGAGGTCTTAGCAGCTTTAAGACTTGTGGACTTCAACTCCCAGAATTCTCCACCCAGCTATGCTATGCTGGCTAGAGAATTTTGGGAGTTGAAATCCACAAGTCTTAAAGCTGCCAAGTTTGAAGACCTCTGGCCTAGAATAATGCTCTGACAAACAAAATTTGAGTTAGAAGGAGTAGGGGGTAGAAATGTATCAGAAGGGTTTGGGGGAAAGTAAAAGCAAGGGAAGGAAGATGTACTTTCATACATGCAAGGTTCTGTTACTGTCGTCTTAAATGAAGTGTTATATTCATCATTAGTTCTGTTTGTCGAGACTACCACAATGGGCTGGCAGAAATGTGAACTGAGCATATCTTTGAGAACATTTTATGTGAACAAATCTTACCTTTCTTCTGTTCACGCTTTTTCAGAAATACATTTCAGGATATCAGAGATGTTATCTCAGGATAGATAATTGCTAGTATTAAAAGTGCAACAACAAGTGCCCAGTACAGAGGCTCAGGCTCAAGTTGTATTATTAGTTATATTTTGAGCAAAGTCACTATTTTTTTAGGGGAACAGATGTCCCAAGTTCAGCTTAGGAACTTGAACTGATCTCAGAAGAAACGAAGCGGAGTTGGATCTGCTTCGTACATGGATAGCAGACCATTGGGGCAAATAAGTTGGAAGGTGTAAAAGAATTCTTTATTGGCCAAGTGTGATTGGACACACAAGGAATTTGTCTTGGTGCATACGCTTTCAGTGTACATAAAAGAAAAAATATATTCGTCAAGAATCATAAGGTACAACACTTAATGATAGTCATAGGGAACAAATAAGTAATCAAATCATATTAGGAAACAGTCAATATAAATCGTAAGGATACCAGCAACAAGGTTACAGTCATACAGTCATAAGTGGGAGGAGATGGGTGATAGGAACGATGAGAAGGTTAATAGTAATGCAGACTTAATAACTAGTTGGACAGTGTTGAGGGAATTATTTGTTTAGCAGAGTGATGGCGTTTAGGAAAAAACTGTTCTTGTGTCTAGTTGTTCTGATATGCAGTGCTCTATAGGGTCATTTTGAGCGTAGGAGTTCAAGCAATTTATGTCCAGGATGCGAGGGGTCTGTAAATATTTTCACAGCCCTCTTTTTGACTCGTGCAGTATACAGGTCCTCAATGGAAGGCAGGTTGGTAGTAAAATAAAATAAAATAAAATCAAAAAAAGGCAAAGCAAGCCCCTTCCTATTATTGCCAAATATTATTACATGACCATGTGAATGAAGTCTCTAGGAGTCAAGTCACATGAGAACATAATTGGGTTTTTTTGAGGGAGGAGTAAGAGACAATAAATAAGCTCCTTCAGGGTTTAACAAAGCTTCCATACAGGGAAGCTTTCTGCAATGTAAGGCATTCTCCTCTGGAGATTGGCTATGCGATTCCAAAGCTTGGGAAGGCCAGAGCTTCAATTTGCTCAGAGGGCCTCTGTGAATAGAAGAGATCCTCTATAGCAAACTGGTGTTTCCTGCATGGAAAATGAATCTGAAAGGCAGTATTGCCTCCATTTTCCTTGATTTTCCTTCAAATTACACATGGATTTATTGAAATGCTTCCAGTAGATGCACGTTATTATTAGCCTTGGAAATTGACACCTAGTTAATAGGCAAGAAATCAGAGACTACATAATGAGTGAACTTACGGAGCCTTAGAAACCACACGTAAACATTAATTTTAACTTGTTCTTACTCAGCTGAGAAAAACAATCAATAAGGAGAACATTTGTAGCTCAGGGTTGAAATGAGAGATCCTTGGTGCTCTCTGAACTTCATTGTTTTCTTGGAGACATTTCATTGCCCGAACTAGGTAACCTCATCATGTTATTACCTAGTTTGGGTAAATGAAATGTCTCCAAGCAAAAACAATGAGCTCAGGGAGCACCAAGGACTGACTGCTCATGAGAAAAAGAATCCTTTTGCAGGTTGGATGTAATTATTTGTACATCTATAGAGGAAGCAATCTTTGCCAAATCTATCGTCTTCCATACCTAATCTGACAGGTATTTTTTAAACCACTCATTCTAAGCAAATAAATACACCCAATGTTTATATATAAAGTCAGTACCACTCAATAGGACAATTAGGATTATGGGAATTATAATCCAAATGCATCTGGAGGGAACCAGACTTGGAAAGGCCTCACGAGAAACTCTAACAGAGAAGTAATAAATATGGACTGTCTGCTGGCACACATCATGTATGACTAATGCTATATTGACACAATCAGTGTACATGCCCTCTTTGCACATTGACCTGTTTCAGCTTTTTGAAAATGTAATTCTGAAGATTCTGGAATCTGAGCCAAATCTCCTCGTGGCTCTATAGAGCTAATCCTGAATGTGGAAAAGAAAACTTTAGTATGCAAGAACTTTGATATCAAGAATCTTTTTCTCAGATACTTTAGACTGTTGGAATATGTGGCCTGATTAAACAATTGTTACTCTGAGTTTTATGATAAATGCATTACCACCATCATCTTATATGTTTCAGGAATGTTCAGAATATAATCCTTCAGTTTTCTAAAGGCAATAGAATAGCTATGCATAGCTGAATAGATATACCATGACCATTGTGTTGCTATTCCAGATCAGTCAATTGTAGAATCTTGTCAATAGATGCAAGGAGAGCAGTGATTAAAATTTTAGAACTGGAACTGGGGAAAGTTCAAGTTCAGTTGTTCACTTTACCACGGAGCTGATTGATTTTGAGTCAATTTTTATATTTCAGCACAACTCGCTTCACAAGACTGTTGTAAAGAAGAAATTTAGAGAAGACTTTCATGTATGTCACCTTAAGCCCCCAAAGGAATAGGAATAGTCAGATAAAAGATAGGTAAGTAAATGAGTTTTGTATTTGTCTTCCAACATCTGCTGTTGTTTAAATGTAAGGGAAAACCAAACTGGCAGGCTCAGAACAGACAACGAGTACACTGGATTCATTGAAGAAAATGACCAGCATATTTGTTGAAACAATTGTGACCAGGTTATCCTCATCTATCTATTCTCCATGAACGTTTTAAGGTAATTAGTGACAGATTTTTGATGTTGGTCTACCAGTTCATCTTCCTGGGAGTTCTGTCTGGCTTATATTCCCATTGATCATCATTCTTAATGCAAGAATGCAAGAGGATGGCTTGGAGACAAAGAATACTATGTAGTCAAACTATTACTTCTATAATGACCTGTCAGGCCTGAAGTGCCACAATATTCTATCTCTTTCTGTTGGTGTTCTTCCTTTCACTTCTCCCAATGGGAGGCAAATTATTTCCCCTTATAGATCAGTCTAAGATAATGTAATAAATCAGGAAAATGTGATGAGTTTGGATCCAAAAGATCCCCTGTTAGATTCCCAAGAAAGGAGCTTCTTGACCGGGTCCTTTTTGCTGCTTTTTGGATGATGCCATCAAGGTCAGACTTCTCAGTCTACAGACTTCCCTAGACATCACCAGAATATATTCTTGATTGTTTGGTAGGTTGGTTGATTTGTAAGCAAAGCAGTCCTAACTCTGAGGTAGAAACAATGGTGGGTTTCTTCCAGTTCGCCCCAGTTCAGGCAAACTGGTAGTGGCGGTGGTGGGAGGCTCCGCCCACCCACCCGGACGTCATCATGGATGCTCTGCGCATGCACAGAAGCGCCACGTACATGCGTGTGCTCACAGTTCTGAACTGGTAGAGAAGTAAAGTGGAATCCACTACTGTGTAGAAGATATACTTCATCACCCGCTGATTTTCTGGTTTCCATCTGCCAGGATGGAAACGGGGATGGAGAAATGGTTGTAGTAGCTTTCTTTAGAGTTAATTTTGAAAACAACAACAACACAGCACACAATCTCCCCCCCCCCCCTTTATAAACAACAGGAGGGAAAATTGCCAGACTTTGCTGATCTAAATCATGAAATCTGGGAGTTGACTTATGATTCATCAATCTTTTCAAAAACATTTTTTTTTAAATTTATTTTTAAACATAAAACAGCATCTTTTTAGAGCAAGGGTTTGATTCGGTATAAAATAAGTATAAATTCCAAATTTCATCAGTTAACATCTTAAAGAAAAAAAAAGAAAAAGAAAAAAAAGAACAAATCTAAACCCAATTTTTATCATTCAATCTAACATCTTATTCTAACATTTAATATTTTGGCTAGTTCACAGCTTAATTAGCTGTCTTCCAGGGATGCTTTCCTCCACTCCTTACCCTATATTTGACTGGTTCGCAGTTTGACTCTCACTGCTCTCCAGCATTGCCTCCTCCGCTCCTCCTAGGTTTATTTTTGGCTAGTTCACAGCCTAATCAGCTGTTCTCCAGAAACTCTTTCCTCCGCTTCTAACCTTTTGACTAATTCACAATTTAGCTTTAGTCATCTGATCCCCAAAATCATACTTCTTTGCCAATTTAAACTAATAATGCACTTTAGTATATATCTTCTCTCCTACTCTCTCCTGAACTATTAATTTTCTTTAAATTTCTCCCATTTCTTATTTGTTTCTTGTTTTTCTATGTAAAACAACATTTTAAACCATTTAAAAAATCCATTTACCATAGTTATAAAATCTATAAGCGAGTCTTACTAATATTCAAAAATTCATTCCCATTCTCTTATTTACTATAGAAAAACAACATTTTAAACCACTTTCAAGTCCATTTTCTGTAACCATTGGAACGCTTATTAATATTTTTTAAAGAAGTTCTTTCAAAATATCTACATTTTTTGTAGTTTTTCTATAATGACATTTCTCACTTTAAAATAGTCATAAAATCTATAAATAATTCTTGGTAATATTCAAAGCTTCATTCACGTTTTCTTATTTTCTATAAAGAACAATATTTTAAACCATTTTAAGGAAACAATTTTCTGTAGTCGTTAGATCTATCAACAATTCTTGTTAATAATCAAAAATTCATTCATAATCTTCATATTTCTTGTAGTTTTTCTATAATCACATTTTCCCCACCTTGAAAATCACTTCTCTTAATAATAGTAATGAAAGGTAAAAATAGGAAAGAGAAAGGGAGAAGAAAAAAGGTATAAAAGTATAGCAGAAAAAATCAAAAAGAAAGATTCAAAAAGAGAAAGGGAAAAAAAAGAAATCAAAAAGAGATGAATATAATAAGAGGATATTAAAAGAAAGAGCCTCAGATAGCTCGACGGGCTAGATAGTCTGTTATTAACACCTAGCTGTCTGCAATTATGCGAGTTCGAGGTTCAAGGTTGACTCAGCCTTCCATCCTTTCTAAGGTAGGTAAATTGAGGACCCAGTTTGTGGGGGCAATAAGCTAACTTTGTATAAATATACAAAAGTATGAAGGCTATTGCTTAACGTAATGTAGCCACCCTGAGTCTCCGGAGAAGGGCGGCATATAAATCTAATTTAAAAAAAAAGGAAAGAAAAAGTAGAAAAGAGAGAGAAAGAAGCAGAAGGAACGCTCCTCCTTACATTATTTAGACATCAATTAGATAGAAAGTATTTACATCCTTTTTAATTAAACTGTGGTACTTTTCTCATCTTGCTACCCAGTATATTCCGGTTTTCTTTCTCTAATCTGTCCAAACTTTCTTTCTTTTTTCCCTTTTCAGTTCCAATATCAATAAAGTCATAAAGACTAAAGGATTTAGTTCTTTTGTATTCCATATATGGTATCATCATGTCTTCTTGTGGGGCTCCGCCCTTCCCTTATGTTAGAACACCATTAATCAGCAATTTTAATAGTTCCAATTAATTTCTTCTTTCCAACTGTCCATAAGTAGTCCAAAGACAGTTTAAGTGCATCTAAAATCAAGCCTCCTTAATTTTTTCTCAAAATAATCCAGTTCTGTAAGCAAGAGACAAAGTTTCTTCTTTAAACAGCAAACTTTCCACAGTTGCAATTTGCACTTTCACTCTCAGCCATTTTAATTTCCTCCGTTTGTTATTCTCATAGCTTTAAAAAAACATTCTGCTTATTTCCTCTTCTCCTTCTTCCCCTTCCAAGCTAATCTATTCTCATTAAAGACCAAGAAAGTATCAAAATTTAAATCCATCCAAAGGGATGTTAAATTCCAAAAGCAGTCAATTGGTGCTATTGTCCTTTAATGGGTCTTCTCCTTGTTAATTGTTTAAATTCTTTGTCCAAATAGTTCTTAGCCAATGTTGGAGCCAGGGCATTATTAGTATTTAAATGTTTGAAGACTGTTCTCGCCTGGACTAATCCTACTCACCCAGCATTCAAACATCTTGCTCCTGTGTCTCCTCCTGTACTTTGCTTGTCCCGGCTACCCACCACTGCTGGCACAGAGGGTAATCCTCTGGCCCCAAGAAACCTGCCCATTTCTCTTGGCCATTCAAGGGGTCCCTCTCTAATCCCCTGTCCCTCCAGGACAGGATAGGTCTGCAGACCTGCCTGCGGTGGCTTAAAAGACGGGGTTTTTTAACCCCGTCCAAAGAGCCCCACTATTTTCCCATCCGCTCTCTGCGGCGCCAACCGGAAGTCTCCACTTATGATTCATCAATCCTTGAGCTCCATTTATTCACATATGCTAGTCCTAAGTATACTCCTTTCTGAGATCAAGATTTCAAATACGCAGAAAGAACTTGTCTCCCAATGGGGATTTGACATTATTTCTCTGCTTCGACTTTGAGACTGTATAGCTTCTACAACTGAAATCACTAGCCTAGTACTTAAGATGCTGGCATGTCTGCAGTAATTTATCTTGATGCTCATCAGGCAAATCCTGTAATTTTGTTAGAAATAAATATGATGCTCAGATCCTGCTTAATGCTGTTTAAAGATATGCCTACCTGTGCAGAAAATGGACAAAAATGGGTTAATAAGGAGTATCTGAGAACTTAGAAATATCAACAGGTACAGTAGCATTCTTTTAATCAGAGCTTTTTAACTAGCTATACTCTTCAAGGTAGCCTTTTTTGTCAAGCTTCCCATAAGTTATTTTATGTGAGTATGGAGAATAGGTTTGTAAGATTTCAAATCTGCCCATCAGTCCTAAAAGAATGAGACAATTGCTATAGGACGTTGTTTCTGCAGTCAAATTACACCCTTAGCTATTTTCCTTCAAAATATTTCATGAGATGTGGATAATTTGGGATTATAATTTTTTTTTAACCTGGCTGTACATGTTAAGTGTAATGCATTGTATTTCAGCAAGGCAAGAAACATATAACTGAGAATATCTTGATACAACTCAAAACCAAATGAAGTTTCCATAGCAGGTCATTTGCATTAATTTTTTAGTTATTAGTATTTAGTGAAGAAATATTTGCAACAAAATAATGAAAATATTGAAAAAGAATAAGCGTTTCTTATAAGCTTTGTTATAAACTACAGATATAAACCTATCGCTGGGCAAATAATTTTTTTTAATGTATGGATCTCTGTGCTTCCCTATGTACAGAATCCTGTGGAAGAAAAATTAATCTATTTTTTTTATATAAGGGTAAATCTTAATGCTTTTCAAGCCAACTATGAGGCTTTTTTTTTTTTAAGTTGGTGTATTCAATCCAAATACCCAGGAGAGTAAGATTGTGTGTCTCCAAAATGAAACATCTGTGATTTAAGCTTGGAAAATTGAAAATCGAAATAGCTATGTTCTTTAGCTGAATCAAACCAGAGGTAAGAAGGGATTCAAGAGATTCTTGAAATGCAATTACTAAGTTCAAAAATACTGATTTCAGCTGGACTCATGTAATGAAAATCTGCTCTCATGGATGACTTGCTCATAAAAGATTCTAACTAAGTATCCCTGAGAGAGAATTTTAGACCACATTTAATGGCACAGCATTAGGGAGATTTAAAAAAAAAAACTCCAAATAGAATGTATAGTCCATTGCAATATACTACAGGTAGCCCTCAATTTATAACCTTTCATTTAATGAAGTTACAACAATACTGAAAAAATGGACTTATGACCAGTTTTCACATTTATGACCATTTCAGTCACATGATCAAACTTTGGGTGCTTGGCAACTGGCATGTATTTAAGATATTTGCAGCATTCCCGGTCCTGGGATTATAATTTGCCAACCTTGTAATTTGTAATTTTCAAACCTTCTTAGGGAACCTCTGACAAGCAAAGTCAATGGGGGGAGCCAGATTTGCTTTTAATGACTGCATGATTCCCTTAAGTGATTCTCTTAACCCTGGCAAAAATGGTCATAAAATGGAGCACAACTCATTTAACAACTGTCTTGCTTAGCAACATAAATTTTGGGCTCAATCAAGGACTACTGATTTGTTTCATGAAGTCATCTGGAGTTTTAGAAGAATTCTTTTCCAACGGTTGCCCACAAATTATAAAAAACTATACAGCTACATAGAACACTTAATCTGATAGTAACGTAATATCTTTCTCTCCTTTCATCTCATAAATTCAAACATATTCCATTTTCTTGGAAGAAGTGCAGGTTATGAATGGTGATGCATGGATCTCATGGAAAACAACTAACTTGGGACCAGTTAATTTATTTTGGGGAGTTAAAAGAGCCTGTCACATTTAGATTACACTGTTCAGATTTGATAATTCATCAATTGAGTAATGTTTAATATACCTTCCTACCTTGCCAGATGAATACACAATGCAGCTTTTCACCACAGTCAGTCTCAGATTGCATTATACAATTCTGCAAAAGAAAGCAAAAATCTCTTTAATAATATACAGTATATCCGGGATAGATCTGATCTTTTACGGTATGATCTATAACCCTGTAAGCTTAATTGTTTGTATTCAAACAGAATGGATTTCTTTTTACTTCAATTGGTTTTCATCTGATTTGCTCAGTTGAACTGATCCAGGATGATATCCAACTCAGTTTTAGTTGGTAGCATAAAATGAAGCCTGAGGGCTGAAGAGTTCAGCCTTCAAAGAGAAAAATCAATGCCACATAAGAGAAAGTATCAAATGGTTATGAAGTTATGCAGTTCATTTCAAGGTAACTAGAGAATTGCTTTCTCAGGATCAAGTTCTGCCTATTGCTTTTTAAAAGTCATGCAAACTGAAAGCTCTTGTTTGTATATTATTAATCCAGCTATAGATAATGATATTTGTTTCAGTGTGAACTTAGATTGCAGACAGGAGGCAAAGGATGACAAATATATTCCTGATCACCCTTACAAGATACAGATCTGGATCAAATCTCCCATGCTGGCAATACATTCAAAAGCAGAACAACGTAGGAATAAAAGAGAACTGTCTTGCCTTGTATAATTTTGTGGATTCCCTGTTGGCTGTTAATCATCTAATTAAACAAAATATGTACAGCTTCTTTAGTCTTATCCCATAACACCTACTACTTTAATATTTATCATCCTTGAACTTCTTCATTTGTCAATATTTTTTTGGGGTATGTACTGTTTCTATGCAGAGGCAAATGCAAGTGTCAACTCACAAAACATCCCTGGCCTGCTTTTGAGTTGCCATAGACAGGGGGGGCGGGGGGTGGGAAAAGAAACTTTGCAGCCGCAGGGAGGCAGCACGTCAGTCAAAATAAAAGCGCATTCTAGCCATATCTCTGCCAAGGCTATCTCTGCAGTTACCCACAATGGCCGGAGGGGAGTGATCTCTACAACCCGGGAAATTGCTTCGTTGGAGAATGTGACTGATGATCTACCTTGGGAGAAGGGAAGAAACAGGGTCAGAGCCGGAACGTAAATTAAATAGGGTCAGAGCAGTGGTGAAGGTTTTATTTCTTTTAAATGCCTCTGAGGATCCAAGCTGAGTTGCCTGATCTGGCAGAGGCTTTTTAAAAAACTCAGCTTGGATCCTCAGAGGCATTTAAAAGAAAAAAAGGTTTTTTTTTCTTTTAAAAGCCTTTGATGATCCCAGCTGAGCCGTGCGATCATCAGAGGCTTTTTAAAAATTACTTTTAAAAGCATTTTTTCTGCCGAAGAGATTGTAGAAAAAATGCTTTTAAAAGTAAAAAAAAAAAGCCTCTGTTGACTGTGCAGCTCATCTGGGCATGGGGGGGGGGGGTTGGGGCAGGGATTTTTGCTACCGGTTCTCCGAACCACCCGCCTCCATCACTACCGGATTGGACAATCCGGTCCAAACTGGGAGCATTTCACCCCTGGGTCAGAGTTGGCTTCACTTGGAATGTGCAGACATGAAGCTCCTAATCAATAACTGGATTTCTTTTGAAGCTTGGCTTGAGGTTCATGATTTAATTAGGGCATTGGTTGGAACCCTGACAGCAAGTTCCCTTGTTATAGTCCCTGCTTCTTTCTTTTTGTCAATCTTGTTTCACTAGCTGCACAAAGTCTAAGTTAATATACCTATGCACATCCAGTTGGAAAGCAAACAAAGAAATAACCATGAAACATAAAATTTTATTTCCCAGTACCTTATTATTTTTCATGTTTTCTTATTATTTGAATTTCGAAATAATGCTAAAAAATGATTTAAAATAGATTTTAATCTAGATAATTTTATATTTTAATAAAACATAATTCATGAAGGAGACTTTTACAGCTGATATCAGATTATAGGAAGGAAGGAAAGGAAGGAAGGAAGGAAGGAAGGAAGGAAGGAAGGAAGGAAGGAAGGAAGGAAGGAAGGAAGGAAGTTGTTATGAATGAACTTGATCTTGGTGTAATGAAGTACTGTGAACATTCTCAGGGTTTGATTAAATTCCTTAACTGATTAGGAAAGTGTTATAGATATATGAAGGATGAATGAAAAATAACATTTCCTCTTTGATATCTTTATTTTAAAAAGCAATATTTTAATAAATGAAACAGGAAAATAATTCTTGAAATGAGCCCTATGTACTTCCCCTTGTAATTACCACAATTTGCCACACACTTTTGCAATGATGGGCAATTTTCTTTTTTTTTCTTTTTTTTTTATTGAAAAAGTTTTACAATACAAGAATTTTTTCCATTTTCACCCCCCCTCCCCTATCCCCCCTCCCCAACCCCTCCCATCCTCCCTCAACTCCAACCCTTTCCCTCCCCACCCCCCCTGACTTCCGCTACAAGTTTTTAAAAAAAAAACCAGGTTTAGAACAAGGGAAAAAGAAAAGGATTATTAAATATTCAAATTCTAAATTAAACAAATTTCGAAAGAGGAAGAGAAAGAGAAGGAAGGAAAGGAAGAAAAAGAAAGGTAAAAGAAAACAGACATTAATATATTTCTAAAATAAACAATATTGTAGTAAATAAAAAAAACCCCTTAATAACCATTATAATTCTATCCTAACTACACCCCTTAACTAAAGAAAAGCCCCCAAAAACATAAAACATAAGAAATATATATGCATATATGATTATAATCATACAATTATATCATTAAGAAAATTATCTTTTGTTTAATTCATTTCTCAGTCTCTATAATCCAATTTTCAATCTTCTCTTCAACTTGATTGGAGTCAAACATATTTCCTCAGATAAATCCTGCATCAATAATCTTCATCTTGCCGCTGCCCCCATCAGCAAAGTAAAACATTTCTCCACACAACCCCCCGAGTGACTTTGTATAAATAATATCCAACCACGAAGGTATTCACACCTCTAGGAAGATCCACTCAAACTAACTTGTGCTAAACCTAAAAATAGGCTTTCGCAGCCTTAACCAAACCTTGAAGAAAAAAAAGAAAAGAAAAAACCAACTAGAAGCTGCATTCCCAGATGTTCCTTTAAAATTCTTTCAAATCCTGCCCCTTTGCAATTCAGTCCTTCGGGTTATAAAGTATTTTCAATTACATAGTCTTCTCCTAGATGAGTTCCATAAAGAATATATAATTGGGTAACCAGTGATCGCTGCTAATTTTGCAGCAATCTATCAACACTCAGGATATCATGTCCAATCCAGGATAAACTACATAGTAAAATTTTTGTAATCCATTTTAATATATAAGTTTAATGTTAATCCAACTCAAAGTAAACTGATAACAAATTGTTATACGTCTTAAAAGATTTTTTATAATCCATTTTATCCAAATCTTTCAGTGCTTTCTAATTCAGTATCAAATGATTCAAGATGCTCCTTAAATTTATCATCTGTGGTTTCCAGTCGGATTTCCTCATTAACTTCTTCCTGTCGATTAGCATCACCCCCCATTTCTTGAAAAGTACTGGACCTCTGCTGCTGGTCATTTCGAAGTAAAACTTTATTTTTTGAATCTTCCTCCAGCAGTTCAAGGTCCTGTGATCCCCCTCCAAGATCATTGAGGTGTTCAATTTTCTCATCAGAAAAATCCATAGTAGAATCCTCTGGACAACCACCAAATTCTCCTTTTACTTTTAACACACTTTGATTTTGTTCTTTCTGTTCACATTTTGTAGACTCTGTTTTAGATATTTTATTCTTGAGATATTCCGGTGCTCCCTTAAAAATATTTTGGTAAAAATATTCTGCTTTCTCTATAGTATTCAGACAATGTCTCACACCATGATATCTAAAAATTATACCAACTGGAAAATCCCATCTGAATGGGATATTACTTCTCTTCAGTTCCTTGACCAAGAAATCAAAATCTTTCCTGTCCTTTAAGACCTTCGATGGTAGCTCTTTAAAAATCCTGATTTGTGTACCTGCTACGTGCACTCTCTCAGAATAAGACTTTTGTAAAATATCATCTCTCAGTCTTTTATCAGTGAAATAAACAACGACACCTCTAGGCAAATTCCTTTGTTTAGCCAAACGCGAATTAACTCTGTAAACTTTCTCTATAGAACCCGAAATTAGTCCATCTTGTATCTTTAATAATTCTGCAAAGGCCTTTGCACAGGTTATTCTTAAATTTTCTCTGTTGTCTTCTTTTATACCTCTTAGCCGAATTGCAGGTTCCATAGCCTTAATTTGAAGCATGATAACATCATTCTGAATGTTGTGGTTTTTGGCCTCTGCTTCCAGAAGTTTCTTTTGTAATTCTTGTATCTGAGCTTCAAATTTACTACTAATCTCAGTCACTTTCTTCCCCATTGCAGCCACCGCAGTTGAAAGATCTGAAGCTATTTGAGCAACAATTTGACTTAGTTGGTCATATTTTCCAGAAACCAATTCCTCAAGATCCTTCTGTGATCCTTTTATCTTATCTACCACACTCTCTAGGGACCTTGTAATTAACTCTTTTAATTCCAGTTCTGTAAGTCTCTGCAAATGAGTCATTTCAACTTTATTCATCTGACTCAAGGGGGAGCCCCCCCTTCCTTTAAGTTTAGGCATCTTTACTTTTAAAAAAGAACCAAAGAAATTCCTTCTTACTTCAATAGAGAGAAAAAAAGGAAAAAAAAAACAGAAAAAATCTATTTAACTCAGCTTTGTTCCTTTAAATTCTTTTTCTGTAACAGATTATTTCTTTCAAAGTCTTTCAGGACTGGACTCCGCTTCCCTTTCCGCTCTCACTTTGCTTCAGACAAAGCCAGTCGCCATCTTAAAAGACTTTCACTTCTCTTCCTCTCCTTCCCCCCTCCCCTCCTTCCTCCTCCGAAAAATCAGTAGGAAAAAACCCATACTTGCTTTAACTTATCTTCTTTCTTTTCCAACTTGCTCCAATTATCACATCAATTGTGGTGTTGCTCCCAGCATCTGGCTCCGCTAATTAGCGGAGGACTCTCTCGGCGCGGAGCATACCCCGGGGGTATGGAGGGAGCCATCCCTCTGAGCCTTCCCCAGGACAAAGGAAAAATTCCTGGGGCGACTTAGGGGGGCCCAGCCTCACCCCCAGCAGCTCTCCCTGCTCCTCCGTTAAGGAGCAGGTCTTTCGAGCTGCCTGCCTGTTGCACGGCGGCTCTTACACGCCGAGAAGCCGGCAGGCATAAAAAGCCTGCCTCCAATGAGGAAGGCGCCACCGGAAGTCTGATGGGCAATTTTCTTGAAGCTTTTATGAAAGAATTTCACATTTTGTCTGTTTAGCCAGGTCCAGACAATCATTTTCAGCTCTTTATTTGAGTGATGTGGACGCTATGAAGATATTCCTTAAAATGTATTTATTTATTTAAGTTTACTGATTGCCCTAACTGTAGTGGAAAAACAATGGAAGATATGTGGTGCCAAGTATGGATTGTATAATGGAGGTTGTAAGATGATGAAATCCAACTTCACAGTAGTCTCTGTCTTGTGATTCTGTTTGTTTCAGTGTTTTGGGTATTGAAATGTAGTACAATGAGTACCTATTGCTTGCTTGCTTGCTTGCTTGATTGTATGGCATATCATACACGGACTAGCATTTCATCTAGATCAATAAAACACAATAAAATGTAAATGTTAAAAAGTTCTATGTTCAAATACCAATGTCTATTGAAGTATAGCATCGTTTATATTTTAAAAAATCAGATACTGGACCGGTAGATACCCTCAGCTTACAGCTGATCATGATGTGATCTACAGTTTGATGTGGTGTCCTACAGTCATACCGAGGGAGGATAGTATGCCCCATTCATCCCAGCAGATGCCATGTGGGGTGTGAATCCTATTCAGGATTGTCCGTTGCTGACATTGCTGCCCAAAGCCTGGCATCATTTTTTGTGGGGTCATTTATATGTTTTCCTGTGTCTGGGCGTTCAACTACCAGAGTAGAAAGTGGAATGAGGTTTAAGGGAATCCATATGAACAAAGACTACAGCTTTCCTGCCAGAGTCCAAGTTTTGGCTTCTTTTTCCTGCAGGACAACCTTCAGGATGATATAACACAAACTTACTTTTCATTTCTGGTTCAAAATAATGAACCTGTTTTGCTGTTTTGTTTCACAATGCTGTGAAAAATTTCTCACCATCATGCTTGGGGTGTGATAATTGTTGGTAAATTTCATCTCTAGAAATTTTCATTTTTGCCATCAGTATATGAAAAACTCATCTTAGACAAACCTTCTGGTACTGAAGAACATAATACGACCCACATATTATGTGAATATGTGAAATGTCAAGTCTGACAGTACTTTCCCTTTGGGTGATCCACCAATTGTCTTTAATAAGTTCATTAACCTTTCTCAAGTGAAACTTGTTAGTTACTATCAAAGGTCAGTCACCCTTTCTGTTCTTGATAAGACAAATCAGCTCATTCTGGTTCACAGGGGGAGGGGGTATTGGCCCAGAGATTTTTAGTATTTAGATCAATATAGTTGTTATGATAAAAAAATCTGCATTTGATAGCAAATTTCAATTGGAGGGCAGTCAAAAATTGAATTACATCACATTGTTTAAAGCACACAGATGAATATCTACTGCAGGTTTAGCTTAGTATAGCTTTTCTCATTATTAATAGATACTAAAGAACATGTCAGAACTTTTAAGAGCATCATTATTACACCAAAGGCATGTTGGAAGAAATGTCCATCTAGGTTTAGTTCCAAGTGGGGAAAAAGACACTGGAAACATGGAAACTCCTTGGAAAGATGGTTTAATGGTGAACAGGAGCACATGGCTTGAGTTCCTGAGCAGAATCACATGGCTTGAGTTCCTGAGTAGAAAAAAGAAGCCCGAGATGCTGGGAGTGCCTTGGTTTTATGCCCTCTGTTGTGCACCACCTCAGAGTTTCTTGTTCCTGTATAAGAAATGTATCCTGATTGGTTGTGAGACTTCCAGGGCACAAGGATCTTAGCTAGCCTTGCTGGCTGATGTAATCTTCCCAGGTGTCATGTGGGGAGTTTCTGTTGCTGGATGGGTCCTTTGTGTTGCAGATGATGGTCCATTGACAAAGGTGGGGGGAATGAGTTTCTGCCTCTGGCCCATTGACAAAGATGGGGGGAGGCAGGAAGCTGCTTTGTCTTTAAAACATGTTTCTCCATTTCTCATCCGGGGAAATATAATATTCTGCCTTTTTTAATATTTCCTAAAATATTTTATTCTTCTAGGAGAGGGGTGAGTGCTAACTTCCTACAGGCATTAATCACCCCTCATAATATATTTAATTACAGTAGCCCATGGTATTTTGATTGATAAGTTAGTTAAGCATAGGCTAGATGGCATGATAAGTGGATCTACAACTGGTTCAAAAATCATATTCATGATGTTATCATCTGTTGCTCATCAAACTGGAGTATGGGGACAATGGGTCACCACAAAGTTTTTCCAAATTCCTGTACTCTTCAATGTGTTTATTAATTACTTGAATGAAAAGGGAAGTGAAGGATTAACAAATTAGCAGATGACACAAAATTGGGTGGGCCAGATAATGTGCTAGAAAACTGAAATATAATTAATAAATTTTGTCATAAAATAGAATGAAAATATCAGAATGAACTCTAAAAAAGGGAATGTAAAATGTTTTGCTTAGGTAATAGAAGTCAGGTGTAGAATAGGCAATAGAGTTTATAAAGAAAATTAATTTATTTCATTATTGTACCTCCATTTGTATGGCTGTATCAGAATTATTCAAAGTTTTCAGCCTTTATGATGGCCCTTTCCTTCCCTTCCCTCATATGTGGAGTGTTGTTTGCTTTAACAACATTTTTTTCCAACTCATTTCTACAAATCATAGTGCACAAAAAGCTGTTTTTTGCACCTGTAATAGAAAGTCCCTTTATCTTCCTTCTCTACCTAGCTAGCTAGCTGTCTCCAGCTTTATGTTGAATAGGAGAGATACATGCTCCATCACATTTAATTTGGTCCTATGAGTCTGCTAATTTTACACAGTGCATTCAAGAATAATAACAATTGCTCCTTCTATCAGGAGAGAGGTATTGGCTAAAGAAAGCTTTAAGGCTTGCAAACACAGATATTACTCCAGATTCTTATAAATTGGCCTGTTTCTGCCTGCTACTTCTAAAGACTTATGGATATCATTTGCAATATTTCCCTCATATATTTTATTGGTGAGGAATTCATAAGTTTGTCTATGACTAGTCTGAGCTTAGAACAAAGTGCATGACAATTTCAAAGGTTAAACAATAAAACGAAACAAAATACTGTTGGCTCGGAGCACAGGAAATCTTCTGGCTGAAGACGAGAGCTTTATAGTTAGCAGTATAGCTTGAAAGCAATACGATACTTAATTAGAAAGTGTGTTTTGCATAAATGTTTCTGGTATTATGTGGAAGAGCATTTTACAGCAGTTTTTCTTTTGTTTACTATGAGTAAGCACTTGTGTATTTTTTTTTAAATGACATGGTTAGCATACATCACAGGCTATTGGATATTGCTGAAAATGTACAAAAATTACAAAAAATGTACAAAAAAGAGGAAAACAAGAAAAAAAATAGTTTTTGGCTTCCATGCTTCTGGTTTTTGCCCTCCCCAGCCCCCAGGAGCACTCTGCAGGCCTACCAAACTCTCTGAGTGTTCCGTTTTCACAAAAAACAGGCCCATTTTTGGCCTCCCAAACCCCTCATATGTCCCGTTTTTGCCCTCCCTGGCTTCCAGGAGCATTCTGAAGGCCTCCCAAATTGTCTGCGTGTCCCGTTTTTGTGCAAAAACAGGATGTGCGTGGCGGGGTTTCAGGAAGCCAAAAATGGCTGTATTCAATGTATAAGATGCACCAATATTTCCACTCTCTTTTAGGGGAGAAAAAAAGTGTGTCTTTTACTCTGAAAAGTATGGTAGAGAGAAACATTTCATTCCCTCAAATCTGGGGGCGGGGGGACCTTGACAGTCGAACAAGTACCTATTTTCTGCTTTGCTGAGTCCAACCACTTGGTGGATTCTTGGTTTCATTTCTTATAATCCTTGATTTTGAAAATTGAACTCAGAATGGCCAGTTCATCCAAGAGAGCGAGAGAGAGAGCTTTCAAACAACGCTCTGTGTTCTGTGGGTTTTCTTATTTTAACTTGTCTTGAGGCTTTCTCTAAAAATGCTGTTCAGAGAAAACAGCACTTTGAAAGTACATTCTGAAATCATAGAACAGAAGCAGGCAAAGGATTTTGGTCTGGGCAGGGTCTGCTTTCTATTATTACTTTCTGGCCCGTGGGGGCAGTAGAAAGGGCACTTCAGAATGTTCACATCATTTCGGACAGTGTTTGGGGAAATTTTTTGAAACTCAGAATAGATGTGGTGAGCTTAGTAGAAGCTTATTTTAGCTTTTACTTGTTTTGGAACTGAAAACTCTTGAATTGAATTGACTCCTGGTAAATTCCTGGGCATTTTGGCAATAGTTCTAAAGTAGTTGTTCTTGCTTTGTCCCAAGATGCTTTTTTTAAAAAAAAATTACCAGTCTAGTTTCAGTCAGCTTGATAGTTTACCATCTAAGCATTTAAGTAAGTTGTTTTGCCAAGTGTCAGGGCACCTATTAGATGCCCAGGCAATTTATTCTTTGGGATCCAGACATAATAAGCACAGCAGCTAATATAGAGATTTCAAGCTTTATTATTAACTCAAGCAAACATAATATAATAAGCATACTTACTAAGAAGATGATACCCAAATCTCTTATACGTTGTCAGGAGCTCCTTAATAATGGCAGCAGAGATATCCCAAGGGTGGCCAATTTCCATAGTATGTAATGCTAGGTTCTGTGCAAAAGCTTCCAAATGACAGCTTAAGGTTGTTGTTGTTGTTGTTTTATCAAAACCTGGCACCGTGACTTATGGCCCTGCTTCCATAGTCATGAGATTGCAAGACGTGACTTTGACTGGGCATCACATGGCTCTGGGATGGGAACCAAAAATCTGGGATTGTCCCAGATGTGCAGCTATGTGAAGATTCCATCCTGCCTTTTCCTTTATTTTGCCAGCAAGAGTGAAAAAAACAATCAGGTTGCCTTTCGAATAAGTTCCAAACCATTAGACTTTTTCTTTTTAATATGAAGGAGAAATTGAAATATGTCATTGAACTCTTCAAAATAAAATGGTCTTTCACATTACCACCACAAAAACCCAGTTGTGTTTAGCTTCTAAGTCCAAAGTTAAATATCCACTGCCATCTGCAATATGGCAGTTTAAATTAAATACTGTGTTGCAGGAAAGCAATCATTGGGGGATTTCAAACCTGGAAGCTTTGGTAGCTACAAAATACAGGACCTTCCTTCCCCTATAATGGTCTTACCTCCTAGTTTTGCAGTTTCCTTTTTAAGTTCTACATAGACCAGCAGTTAAGAGTAAATTCTAGTGAGATGATTCAGCACATTTGCAGAGCGAAATTTTCCTATGCAACAGAGATAAATTGTGGCTAGAGAGCGAGATGTTCTTTAATCCACCCCCAAACTAACCTATTGCTGCTGTTCGTATTGCTTCCTGCCCTAATTAAGCTTGGGTTTTAAAAAAAACCTCATATCTTTCTGCAGTCTATTCCAATGCTCCTCCAAAAAGGTGACATTTTCTTTAGTGGCTGAAAGGGGCAAGCAAGCAGCTGGAACAGGTGAGCAGCGAGCAGATGGACAGGTGGGCGTGGGCGTGGCCAACTAGGAGTGATTTTTACTGGTTCGGCAAGCCGATTCAAATCGTCTATACTGGATTGCCCGATCCGGTCTGATCCAGTCAAATTGTATGAGAATAGATCCTTTTAGCTGCTTAAGTTAAATGGAATAAAGAGTAAACGAGTTAGGTGGGATAAAATAAAATATCCATTATAATCACAGCATTAGACAATAACTTCCAATATGGTTCACACATGGAAGTGACTTAGAAAAAAGTTTCAAGCATATGTACATATATTTTAATAGATGTAGGTTCTTGTTTCAGCAGAACAGATGGGAGTAAAAAATATGTATGAATTTATTCCCAGCAGCATATTTAAATCAGTAGCTGAATGCTAACACTGAGAATGGAGAAGTAATAATTTTTCAGGTGTTTGGTTTTATTAGGTTATGTTTAACTAACACATAAATGGAGTCTCTGCAAATCAAATGGCAGGAGAATCATAGCAGTGTACAGATGTTGCACAGCTTCCTGCCCTATTATAACTCACTGAGTTGTTGTAATGAAATGCCTTATTAGCCTTGAATAAAGAGAAGGAGAGATGCTGCCTAGGAAACAATTAGACAAGAGTGGCAGGATTCAGACAGCAGGCACCTGCCACATAGCACCCTGGACTTAACAGTTATCAATAAGACAGACAAAAAAGTCTGGATGGTGGATGTAGCAGTGCCTGGAGATAGCAGAATAGAAGAGAAAGAACTGGAGAAGATAACGAAGTACAAAGACCTACAAATAGAAATACAATGACTATGGCAAAGGCAAGCAAGGGTAGTACCCAGTGGTGGGTTTCAAATTTTTTTACTACCAGTTCTGTGGGTGTGGCTTGGTGGGAGTGGCATGAGTTGGTAGGCGTGGCTTGGTGGGCGTGGCAGGGGAATGATACTGTAAAATCTCCATTCCCACCCCACTCCAGGGGAAGATTACTGCAAAATCCCCATTTCCTCCCCATCAGCTGGGGCTTGGGAGTCAGAAATTTTACTATCGGTTCTCCGAACTACTCAAAATTTCCGGTACCAGTTCTCCAGAACTGGTCAGAACCTGCTGAAACGCCCTTCTGGTAGTACCAATAATAATACAGTAGGTGCCTTGGGAGCAATTCCAAAACATCTGGAGCATCATTTGAACATCATTGGCATTGACAAATTCACCATCAGTCAATTGCAGAAGGCAGCTTTACTTGGAGCAGCTTCCATTCTGCTCCAGATTTGCCTATCCCAGGTCCTTGGTAAGGACTCGATAGAGGAAAATGCCAAACCCAGTCTGAACATCTCGCTGACTGTGCAATGATCAATAAAATATTACTAACTGATTATCTACAACATCATGATTAAGTTGCCAAAATCATACATTGGAAGCTTTGCCAGAAGTTTGGTTTCGAATACAGCAAAAAGTACTGGGAGCACCAAATTGACAAAGTTCTTGAAAATGGAAAGGTCATGATTTTTTTGAATCTAAATAGAGAAACACACCTGACATCACTATTGTGGAAAAGAAAAAAATCTGATTCATTGATATTGCAATACTAGGTGAAGCACAAATTGAAGAGAAACAACTAGAAAAAATAACAAAATACCGTGATCTGCTAATTGAAATTGAGCTATTGTGGAGGAAGAAATTCATGGTTGTACAATAGTAATAGGAGTCCTCAGAGCAATATCCAAAGGGTTGCCTAGATACATGGAAATTGTGAATTTATCAGACCTGAATAGTCTGACTTTGCAAAAAGTCACCTTACTCGGAACTGCCTATATACTCAGATGTTACCTTAGTAGCATTTAGATTCTTGGTTAGGACTTGAACTGTTATGTTTTTACCAGTCCCAGACTGTGAATCAAATTGAAGATTAAATCAATAATAATAATAATAATAATAATAATAATAATAGTAATAATAATAATAATAATAATAATAGCAACAACAACAGCAGCAGCAGCAGCAATAATAATACATGTTTAATGAATAAAAGAGATAATACTTGGTCGATACCTAGGATGCTGGAAGCAACCCGTATCAACCATCAGTGCCAGTCAATAATATTTGTGATACATTTTTAAATGTTCAGTTGACTGAGTTTCATGTTTAATGAATAAAAGTATAACAACAATAAAGATAGTAACAATAGTAATATAGCAATATTCAATAGCAATTCCCAAAAAAACTGGAGTACCACTTGAACACCATCAGCATTGACAAAATCACCATCAGTCAATTGCAAAAGGCACTTTTACTTGGAACAGCTTATATCCTGCAATGATACTTTTAATACCATCGTATAACATTTTCTATGCCAGGTCCTTGGGAAGGACTTGATAGGTGGCTAAAAATGTCAAATCTGGTCCAAACATTTGGTTGACTGTGCAACCAATCATAATCATAATAACAATGCTACAGCCTTGCTCGATGGGGGGGGGGGGGCTTGTGAGATTTTGATGAGATTGAGAGCTATACTGGTTGTAGTATATTCTACCAGAAAGATCGCTACATTAGACAGGTCTTAGTAAATGAGTCAGACTATGTATCCATCAACTCATTTAATATGGTTGATGGAAAACAGAAAAAGAATCTTATACCAGATCAGTCGCATTAAATGTTAGAGTTTCTGGACGTCTGTCAGCAAGTGGGCAACAGGACTCAAGAGGTATGGCTGGGCAATCAGGGCTTAGATCTGTAAGATGGTTAGAACAACAACCATAGACAACACAAAAGTATACTGTGTTCGAAAATTGTAACATTACAGCCGCTTACTATAAATCACAACATATAAAGTGGGCGTTCTTAAATGTTTGAACTGTGGAAAAGACTTTATTGGGACATTATCACTGAACAACATTTAGCAGATCAAAGGAGATTCATTACCAAAAATAAATTATTCAGGATGCAGAACTGGAAGAGATTAAAAAAAAAATTATGAAAATGGAAGGCCCCAAAACAATAGTAGAACAGTAGAAGAAACTTGACAAACACTAAGAATTTTTAGTACAGATATAGCAGTGGAATTTGGCCTAGAGAAATGTGCTGCAATAGCAATAAACCAGGGTAAAAGCATAAACAGCAATGAAATTGAAATCCAAATGGCTAAACTGTCAGGAGTAAGCCTACAAGTATCAGGAAACTCACAGTTGGATAACATCAAGCGTGGACAAGTTAAATATTAAATGCAAGCAGTAGTTTCCTGCTATTTGTACATTCAAACATTGCTAGCGATTTTGATTCATATTTAATGCCTTCACAAATATTTCAAGCTTAGATATTTGAAATTATATCCATCATTTCTGGAACTTTTCCAGTGGCACTTTTGGAAGAAAACAATTAGCAAAACCAGAGCACCTGAACATAGGGACACTGCAATAGTTGTAAGGACAAGGACTATAAGGATTGTTACTTTTACAATTTTCAGAGTCGCTGACACTGAGATTAGCAACCTATTAAATAAATCAATAAACAAGACCTTTTAAGACCTTTTTAACTTCAAACCATTCTTTCTGAATACCTTTCTTTTCCTCAGCAATACCTGCAACCTGGAGTTACAAATCAGGCAGGTTGCCAGAGAACATTGAGGATTTAAAATAGTTAAAATACGAGGATAACTATCACCAGCCAAGTTACTCTTGCTCATAAAGTGAAACCCTTTAGCAGAGAGGTCATTTAAGCTCTCCAGAAAATGGGTGGGCATATTTGGGCTACAAAATGCCAAGCTAAAGAGACAAATTAACATCTTGAGTACTGCAGGGAATTTTTGCCTATGAATATAGCTATCTATCTCTTTAACTCTTAAATGCTGAAATCTTCTGTGGGCTATTAAGGAAGGTGGGGGCTGCTTTCTCCCTTTAAGAAAACATGTTTTTCAATTTCTCATTCAGGGAAATATATTTTTCATTTTTAATATTTCTCAAAATATTTCATTCTTCTTGGAGAGGGGTAGGTGTTAACTTTCTACAATTGGTGCCATGTTACTATGCCATATTATGATGAGAGAAAACTAAAACAAATTGTAAGGCGGATCCATTTATTATTGGTGCTTGCCTGGTCTGAAGCAATGCAAGAGACTCCTGTCCCAAAGGTGCTTTTTCAAGAGGCAACTGGACTTTCTGGAAACCAAGGAAGTCCAGTTACCTCTTGAAAAAAGCACCTTTGGGACAACCATGACTTGGATGACTGAAGAATCCCCATAGACAAGAGACTCTTGTGTTCAGTGAATTAACAAAGCACAGTTTCCGACGCAGGAGAAGCAATCATTAGATTCATTTGCACCACTTAAAGATACCAGCTGGTCTCACTCATCACACAAGACATCCTTAGGTAATCATCCAGATTTAAGGAAATGTCACATGCCTCCAGAAAGACAGTAAAAAAATCAGACAGAATGCCAAGCTTGCATCCTGCCTCTCAGTCACTTCTTCTATGGCTGTACCAACCCTTCTGTAAATAGCTGTTTCAGTCATGTTGGAAGTATACTCCAAAAAGCTTAAAACAACCCTTTAACAATCTTTAAAAAAGTCAAGCTCCAGGAATAAAAGTATCACAAAAAACTCCAGGGGAGGGGGGGAACGACTCCAGTCTACAGACAGAAAGTTTGGACGTAAGGTTTACAATGTAACAAGCTTAACCCAGAAGCAGTTTCTGAAAACACTTAAAGCAGCAGTGCAGTTAAGATAAGGATTAGGCTAGAAATACAGGCATACCAGAATGTTTCCTTCCTACCTCCCTTGCAGGATTAGCCCTGTAAAGTGGGAAAAGATTTCTTTCAACGACCGGTTCTCCGAACTGCTCAGAAAATGAACATCCAGTTCGGGAGAACCGGTGCGAACTGGTAGCAGTCCAGATCTGCCTCTAGAACTGTGATGGCTAACCTTTTCCGGACTGAGTGCCCAAAGTGCGTGTGCCCGAACCCCCAAAATGCAAGGTGTGCATGGCCCCGGTGCATGTGCCCCACCACCTGCGCTTGCATATGCACCACCCCATGCATGTGTGTATGCCCCCTCATGCACCCCCCCCGCATGCCCCCCTGCACGTGCCCCATCCCCATACGTGCGTGGCAGAGACCCAAAGACCAGTTGGCCAGCAGAGCTGAACTGGGGTGACAGTGAGGGTGCTGCGTGCCACCTCTGGCACACATGCCATAGGTTCGCCATCACAGCTCTAGAACAATGTTTCTAAACCGTGGCAATTTCAAGTTGTGTGGACTCAAATTCCCAGAATTTCCAAGCCAGCATGCTTTATAAACTTTTGGAATCCTAGCTAGTCTCAGAAATCTGTGGATGAAGTCAGAGAAAGAATTAATTTTGGGATAAACAACCATAGAGAGAGACAAATGACAGCATGCAATGGGCCAAGGACAGAGGTGACACATTCAAAATAAGATCTGATAGCAATCTCAAAAGCCATGGATAGGGGATCAGAGTTCTCTATTGTAACTGCCTACTGTAACTGCTCAGTTATCTATAATATAAAATTACTTGTAGGTATAATTCATCCTAAAAGAACAACAGAATGAGTTCAATTTATTTCGGTGACAACATTTTAAATTCTAAGTTTAATTCCTTCACTGAATTCAGTGAAACTTCAAGGGAAAGCTTAATTTTCAAATAAGGAGCAAACATTTTTTTAAGTGGGTGAAGAGATATCTTTCAAGTGTGGGGTTTTAAATTTGGGAAAGCCAAAATTTGATTTAATTATGTTTTAAATTATTTTAACTTTTATATTGCTTGTATTTTAATGTTTGGCTGTTCACCGCCCTGAGTCCGTCAGGAGAAGGGCAGTATACAAATTTAATAAACTAAACTAAACTAAACTAAGTCCACTTTCTACCATAGAAGCTGGTGAATTTGGGGTAGCACTATTAACACATCACTGCTTTGATTCCTGTATAAAAGGTCATAAGCCCATGAAGTTAATACCCCAAAACTTAACCCGTGAACATTTTAGCTTGCATTTGGCTAGACGGTGCTTGCTTGGGATATTTATATAGTAGATAAATATTTAGCTAGCTACTAAAGAAATTGAATCTAGATAAATGTCTAGTGGATGCTGTACTTTGGATTATAGGTCTGTTTACATCTGTACCCACACAGAATTGGTTTGATAGATACTAATCTGAAGCTACTGTTCTTTACAGGACGCAGTGGCTCAGTGGCTAAGTCGATCGGAAGATCGGCAATTCAGCGGTTTGAATCCCTAATGCTGCGTAATGGGATGCGTTCCTGTTACTTGTCCCAGCTTCTGCCAACCTAGCAGTTTGAAAGCAGGTTAAAAAATGCATTTTGGTGGGAAGGTAACTGAGTTCCATGTGCCTTTGGCATTTAATCATGCTGGCCACATAACCACAGAGACATCTTCAGACAGAGCTGCTCTTCAGCTTTTGGAATGAAGATGAGTACCGCCCCCTAGAGTTGGGAACAACTAACACATATGTGTGAGGGGAACCTTTACCTTCTTTGCTTTTTCCTTTCTTGGGAAAAATGTTAAATGATCAGTAGGAATATTATATTTTCATGGGACTTTACTGAAATGTAGAAAAAAAATTAGAAAATAAAAATTTTATCTCTTTTCTAGCAAGGGTGCAATAGTTGCATACTGTATTTAAAATAAGGGGAGCTAAGCATCTTGAGAGAAGCAAAAAAGCAGACGTATAAGAAATAGAGAGTTGTTTGTTCTAAGATCTAAGGTAAGTTTTAGCATTTTCATAACGGTTAATAGTTTCCTAAATGAAACTATCTGCTTTTTTCAGAAGTAGGAGACAGCATTCTATTAACTTCAGCTGAGAAATTGGTAAATTTGATTTCGGTTTTTATCAATCCTTTTGAATAACAAGCTTGAATGATAAATCAATGGAAGGTTGCATTAAACAATATGAAATCCATTTTGTATTTTCTTAAATTGAGGTTAATATGCAAAAAAAAAAAAAAAAAGAGTTTGTATATAATTTAGATTACATTTAATGTTGGTTGGTTGTAATCAAACTTCTGTTGAAGATCAATATGCTTTAGTCTTGTTCTGTTATGGTTGTGTTTTAGGCCGGTATCAGCAGGGTTATTAATATTGTTCAAGTTAACTGGTACTTTATGAAGCACTATGGATTATTTAGTATAGGGATTGGCTAAAAAAGTATTATATTACCCTGGAAAGCTACACAGATAGAACTCGACTTACAACCAGAATGGAATCCAATCATTATGATTGTAAGTTGTGAGGATCATAAAGCCACATGACCTACCTGCTTTTTGATCTTTTTTGTGGTGATCTTTTGCAGTTGTTAAGTGAACCAATAGTTCACAAGGGATCAGTTTTGCCAAAAACTGGAAATAAATGCCATATTTAGATAAAAATGATATAAAACACAGTCATGTGACTGTGGACCATTGCATTGCCAAGTGCCCAACATGACTTCAGGAGGGAGGCATCAGAACTTCAGAACTGGATCATAAGTACACCCAGTCTGTTGTAACATTAAATGATTGCTAAGATACCAGTCATAAGTCAAGGACTACCTATACCTGATCTGCAGTAGTGGGTTCCATTTACCTTTGCTACCGGTTCGGAACTGGGAATGCTTGCATGTGCTTTGCTTGTACGCAGCGCTTCTGCTCATGTGCAGAACCTTCTGCGCATGCACAAAGTGTCCATGATGATGTCCGGGTGCGAGGGCAGAGCCTCCGCCACTGCCACTACCAGTTTGCCCGAACCTGGACGAACTGGTAGAAACCCACCATTGCTGATCTGCTGAGAGTTTGCTAATACAATTAATCAGAATAGACCTGGAAAGGACCTTGGAGGTTTTCTAGTCCAGCCCCCTGCTCAAGCAGGAGATCCTATACCATTTCAGTCAAGTGACTGTCCAGTCTCTTCTTAAAAACCTCCAGTGATGAAGCAGCCACATCTTCTGAAGGCAAACTGTTCCACTGGTTAATTTTCCTCCCTGTTAGGAAGTTTCTCCTCAATTCCAGGTTGCTTCTCTCCTTGATTAGCTTCCATTGTTTCTTGTCCTGCCATCTGGTGCTTTGGAAAATAAATTGACCCCCTTCTCTTTGGGGCAGTCTCTCAAATACTGGAATATTGCTATCATGTTCCCCCTAGTCTTTCTTTTCTCTAGACTAGAGAAAAGAAGAACTGCATTCTTCATATGCAGTGGTGGGTTTCAACCGGTGTTACAACTGGTTTGCTTCGCGCCTTGCACAGGCGCCTTGCATTTCCGAACAGCGGAGGTGCGGCAATCCACTCTGCAGCGCCTATCAGCTGGGCTAAAAATGATCAAATATAGGTAGGAATAGCGCAGGGGTGGGCGGGAGGGCTCAGCTGACAGTCAGAGTGAACCAGTTCTCTCTTAGCTCACCATCGCTGCTACCGGCTCTCCCGAACCGGGGAGAACCGATAGAAACCCACCACTGTTCATATGTTTTAGTCTGCAGGCCTTTAATCATCTTAGTTGCTCTTCTTTGCACTTTTTCCAAAGTCTCTACAGTTTGTCACATTGAAATTAAGTGGCTTTGTTTGGCCATTTTAGAATGCACAAAAAAAAAAAAAGCCTTTTGAAAAATCAGTCAGTGTTTTTGGAATTCCATTTATAATTCCTAAATCATCTTTTTGTTATGCTTTCTGTTGGTGTGTGTCAGTGTTGAATTTCAGCCGGTTCTATCCGGATCGTGCAATCCGGTAGTGCCGGCTGCGGGACGTTCTGCACATGCATGGAGGAGGTACGCGTGCTCACATTTGCGAATCAGTAGCAAAGGTAAATGAATAATACCCCTTGTGTGTGTATGTGTGTTGTGATTACCAAATAGTTAACCTTCTCAAAAATCCTTAGTCTGGAAGAAAATATGCAAAACAACAGCGAGAATAATCATCTAGCAATTAACAAATATTAGAAAAGGTAACTAATTAAAATAGGAAGTAAAACTTAATTATCACAGACTTCTTAATAACTTTTTGCAAAGAAGTTAAAGAGTGATGGGGCATCTCTTGGAAGGAGGTTTCAGAATTTAACCACATCCTTCCATGGTTGCAACCAATGTATCTCAAAATTGCTTGGAACATTCAGAGGAGCCTCCCAAAGATTACCTCAACAAACGGGCAGTTTTACCAAAGAGAATATTTAATTAAATATGAAGTTTTTGTCATTTGCTCATTCTCACAAGCAGAAAAGGAGGCCAAATAAACGTGAGTTTGTGCAATCATTGCAATAGTCTGAGTGATTGTAATTTGAGTAGCTTCTCCTGGAGTGTAATTAAGCTGTAACAATAGCAATAAACATTGGAGAGACAATAAAGAGGTAGCGCTTCCAAAATGTCTTTTGCAACAACAATACAAAATTCAGATTGGGGAAATATAAGTCTGGAAGTTGAGCTCCAACAGGAATTTTAGAAAGATATTGCTGAGGGAGTGTATTGGAATGTGACAGGGAGTCTTTTGGAAACTCTTCATGTTCAGGTTCATCTGGTTTGTGGGTCATACAGATTTTTGAAGCTGTCCCACATTTTCACTCCTCGGCGTTCTGCTGCTTCAGTCTCCCTCTTGTGAAGCTTTTCTATTTTAGTTGTCAAGGTCATGTGACCTGGTCAGCCAATTGCAACACAGCAGGAGGAATGGAAACTTCTTTCTGAGATGAAAGTAAGTCAGAATAGTTCAGCCCTTTTCACGTTCTGCTGTTCGGGTTCACGGCTCCTCAGATTTACATTTTTATGACTTGCCTGGCTTTTATTAGGCTAAACACAACTCGTGCTGCTCAGAGGAAGAATTACCCGGTTTCTTTTAAACAGTTTTATTGTAATGTCACTTTTGCTTATGGTGTTCGTCATGTATTTACAATGTGGCTGATTGGTGGGTTCTTTATTTTTTTTTAAAGGAATGAGATTCAGAAGCTGTGATTTACAGAGAAATGCCAGTTTTAGCAATCTTCCTCCAATTATCTGGTCTAAGAGCTTGACAAATGTCACTTGCCAAGCATTGTGTGACAGGCACTCCCACCTCTTCTCTACCTTAAGAGCAAGAGAGGAAATGGTTACCATAAACATCCCATGATCCAGTCTTAGCCAATTACACATAAAGTTGGAATCAGGATTGTTTGCTAAAGTTGACAACGTGTTATTCCTTGGTGGCTTCAAAATTCTGCCCTTAAATTATTAGCACATTAATTGAAGAGAAACGTAAAAAAATATCAGATCTGAAAATGATGCAGTTTTTGTGTTTATATAATACTTGTTATATCAGGAATAAAAAAATTGCCTAAAGCAAACAATGAACTCAGACAACAATATCTTACTCTGGGGTGTGTGTGTGTCTGTCTGTCTCTCTCTCTGTGTGTGTGTGTGTGTGTTGTGTGGGAGTTCTTCCCTAATTGCTCTGATATATTCTCAAATTCATTTGATTATCTTCTACTGTTCATTTGTTTTTTTGTATGAAAAGCAATCACATCTCCTTTTGATAAGCGCCGGTCTTTTGAAATGATGTATCAGTCCAAATAGATTTCATTGCATTTTTTCCTTCAGTAAGTCATATTGATGCGATTAGCTTTCAAGTGCAACTCAGTATTTCTGAATCGCAAATTTGAAACAGATAATGTGATTTATTTTACTGGACTGTTGCATCTCTGCAAAGCCATAAAAAAAGTTTATAAACTTATAGAGATACTGCCTTTGCCAAAAAAAAAATACAAAGGGGCTAAGTCTATAAAAACAGAAATTGATTGAAACATTCCAATATTTTAATTGTTCCGGGTAGAGGATACCATTTGCTCCATATGCTCTGTAATGTTAGGCATGGATTGAATTACTAGATTAAGATAATACTATCTGAATATTTGAGGCTTCTATAGCTGTGTCTACAGCAAATGTTTGTATTTTCTATCGTTCAGCAAATAGTGGGAAAGACCCAGCAGTCACTAGGCCATGCATACCAGTAAAAATGGCTTTTCTGGAATTGCCACATGCAGTTCAAGGAAAGGTAACCCTTCTTTTAAGGAGTGGAGGTGGGGGGTGGCTGCCCTAAATAGAAGGTTTGGGGCAGGGGTGAAATCTAGCAGGTTTTAACAGATTCTGGAGAACCGGTAGTGGAAATTTTGAGCAGTTCAGAGAACCGGTAGAGGAAATTTTGAGCAGTTCAGAGAACCGGTAGAGGAAATTTTGAGCAGTTCAGAGAACCGGTAGCAGAAATTTTGAGCAGTTCGGAGAACCGGCAAATAGTACCTCTGGCTGGCCTCAGAGTGGAATGGGAATGGAGATTTTGCAATATCCTTCCCCTGGAGTGGGGTGAAAATGGAAATTTTGCAATATCTTTCCCCTGCCATGCCTACCAAGCCACATCCACCAAGCCACATCATGCTACCAAGCCATGCCCACAGAACCGGTAGTAAAAAAATTTGGTTTTCACCACTGGTTTGGGGCAACATAAAAAAGGCAGCAAAGTTTTCTTGGTGGAAGTATCTCTAAAACTTGGGTGGGATAGCTTGTTTTGGGATTCTCTGTTACTTTCATTAATGACATAGATATTATACCTTAATGTTGATCACAGGAAGAACTAGGAGCTTTTAAAAGACCGTTTCTAGTTTTAATGTTCCCAAGTATATGCAAAACCCAGTAATATTGTCAAAGCCAAACAGTAATTTCATAGTAGTCGGAATCTTTGGTATCCCGTGTAATTACTTATTTTGCTTTGTAACTGATGGGCAAAATTATTATGCCACCATGTATGTAAAATGATTTGCCTAACACCATAAAAATGATTTTTTTCCCCCTTTTCCCCCCTTGATGCAAAGGACGAGTTTACTTTGAGTCAGACTTCGTTGTGGTACGGAGTCAACATAGAATTCTGTTGTAGCAAATGCAATTGTAAAATGGGTTAAACTTTGATTTGAATCTTTTTTGTTAATCCATGGTGCAGTTGC
The DNA here is from genome assembly GCA_030761175.1 of Masticophis lateralis. Classification (NCBI taxonomy): domain Eukaryota; kingdom Metazoa; phylum Chordata; class Lepidosauria; order Squamata; family Colubridae; genus Masticophis; species Masticophis lateralis. Next base: position 84,369,803 of record JAUDYJ010000001.1, on the reverse strand, counting down.
CAAAACAGCCATGTGTTGGTGTAACCAAGCAATGCATTTTAGATACCCATCCTACTTTACAGGATTGTAAGGGTAATGTTTAAATGCATGGCAACAATGATCTCCCATAGGAAACTGGAAGACAAATAAATAATAAATTACTTTTTCTTTTTCTCCAAAATATTTCTAACTTGCTTTTCTTTCTCTTGATGATGGTAGTATAAAATATCATGTTAAAAACTCTTTGTGACAACTTTGAGTTTTCACCAGGACTATCTGTCCCCAATCAGTTTCTTCAGGTCTTCCCTTGGCTCACCAACACTGGGTAATGGAATCTATCCATTTTGTTGCTGGTCATTCTCTTTTTCTCCTTCTATTTCTTCCAGTATTATGCAACCAAATAATAGGATCATTTGAGCTTGATCATTTATACTGGAGTGAGAACTTTATATTGATTTGTTTGATGAGCCATCTGTTCGTTTTCTTGGCTCTCTATGGTATTGTCAAGAGTCTTTTCTGACACCTACATTCAAAAGCATCAATAGACTTTTTATCCTGCTTTTTCTAAATCCACTTTTACTTTCAAAGAATGTCACAGCAAAAGCTATAGCCTGCACCATCCTGAATGTTTTAAGCATAGGCATCTGACTATCTTTTTCATGGCTTTCTCTACCAAGTATAACTTATTTCTTGAGGGTTGGTTCCTTTCTTATTTAAAGAATTTTTTTATTTTCAAAAAACAAAACAAAACAAAACAAAACAGAATATAAAAACCATTATCATTCCATACAGTCAAAGACAGTGTAACAGTTGGTGATATTTTTTGTGCTCCTCCTTTCTTCAATTTATCACTAAACATTTTAACTTATTTTCAAAAAGTTTCAACATCATTTATATCATAATTATTTCTAATTCTTATTCTCTATCCATTGATAAAATAAATCCCATATCAAATAATATTGTCCATCTTCCTGTTCTCTTATTTCAAATGTCAATTTGCTCATTTCAGCACAATCCATCATTTTCTTAACAATTTCCTCATCGTTAGGTAACTTTTCTCCTTTCCAATTTTTAGCAAATACAATTCTGGCTGCTGTCAAGAGATTTACGATTAAATATTGCACTTCTTTATTATATATCTCCGGTGTGATCCCTAATAAGAATATCTCTGGTTTAAAATCAATATGTCTCTTTATCATTTTTTCCAACCATGTGTGTATCTTAGTCCAATATCTCTTTGCTTCTACGCATGTCCCCCATATGTGGTAGTAAGATCCTGGGGTCTGATGACATTTCCAACATTTCTCTGATTTATTCTGGAACATTCTGGCTATCTTCGACAGGGGTAGATGCCACCTGTAAAACATCTTATACAAATTCTCCTTATATGCTGTAGACATTGTCATTTTATAATTATGTGACCACAATTTTTGCCATTTCTCTAAATCAATACCATAACCAAAATTCTTCCCCCATGCTATCATTGATTCTTTAACTTGTTCTTCCTCCAATTTAACTTCTAGCAAATAACCATATAGCTTTTTAATTACATGATCATCAGAACCCATCGTTCCTTTCTTGTGATAATTGATCCGAAAAGGCAGAAGCTGTCCACAGCTTCATTATCTTCATTGTCAATATTTTTTTAAATAACATTTTTATTAAAAGTTTTAGTCATAATAATAAATGATAATGCAAAATAAAGAAAAAAGAAAAAGAGAAACAAATTAAAAGATGTAAGAAAGAAAAAATAGAAAAAAAAACCCCTAGGAAAGTGATTTTCAATTTTCCTCACGACAAGTATAAACAGTTTCACTATCTCTTTACCTCTTCTTTATCAACACATATAAAATTCTTCATCCCATAACTCAAATCTTAACTATACTGGTAGTCCTCCATTTATGACCATTTACGTAATGAAGTTATGACAGACCTCCCTAGGGATACTTACGACTTGGGTTTGAAGTTCCATGACTGCACTTCGGGTGCTTGGCAACTGGTCAGCATTTATGGCTGTTTGCATCCTCTTGTGGTCACATGACTATATTTTATGATGCTTTTGCCCAAACCTGGCATTTATTTATTTATTTGGTTTGCTTAATGAGTGCAGAATTTAATTAATGATCATAGTGGTTACTTAATGACCACTGCAAAAAAAGTTGTAAAATCAGATCGGTCACATGGGTGACCCAATTAACAACTGTCACGATTTATAAATGCAATGGGAAGTCTCCATTATGGTTGTAACTCAAGAACTACCTGTTGACAAGTCCAATAAGTAATCCAGATGTCAGCAAAAAGTCCAAACTTAGTCCTAAAAATATAACATTAGTTAGTAAATATAAATCTCATCCTCCCATATCTCAACTCTTAATGGTAAGCAAATCCAACGTACAACGCTATTGTAAATTCTAAGGCTGATTGCTATATCTGTTGTCATTAGTTTGATCCCTATAACTAAACTTAGCCCCATTCTGTTCCTGATGTTTTATTCTTGAAATTGGTAGGTATATATGATCATGGTAACTGATCATAGTATCATGGAAACTGATTGGCTTTCTTTCACTTTAGTCTAATTTGCACGTTCCACATGAATATTTGATCTTTTCTGTAATCAGCCCCTGGCCAATTGTCTGTATATATAATTGATAAATTGTCTGCAAATCTAACTGATACTATTCAATCATTGATGGCATTGTAGCCAATGCGATTCTTGATATATTTTTCCGGATGATGAAACCAACACTCTTCCTTCCTTGTTTTTCTCTCTGGAGTAGTAAAGAATGTGATCTTCTGACTGAACTCCAGTCCATTTCAATTTGCCCCATACTGTCAATTATTTTATCTTGTTCATCTGTGTGGTTTTCTTGGTAAAATACAGGAATGATTTACCACTGCCATCCTCTACGCAGTTTGAAAGGATGCCTTTGCCCTTGTCAATAAAGCAATCATTTGCCTCCAGCATCTTCCTATATCAGCTGCACAATACAGGTGTTTGCTTCCTTTAGTGGAACAACAAGGATAACCTTCATACCTTAAGTGACCCTGCTGTATATACTTTTGATGCATTCTTCAGTTGTTCTTCATTAATGCCTCCCAGTGACATCTTCCTACTCATAAGGCAGTAAAGGAGGACATGATGGTGGTGGAGAAAGCCACACTGCAAGTGTTTGTAAAAAGTAAAAACGTATTTCTAAATGTCAGAGATATCCAACAGCAGAGACAGGCCATCCAAAGAGATTCCATATAGCCAATGCTTTTTGGAAATCGAAGCACTCTTATCTAAATAGTAAAGCTCAGGAAAAAAAGAGGAAGGAGCAGTTGTTCTGGAACAAGTGTGTTATGGCTTGCTCTGTTTTCATGTTCCAAATGGAAGGACCTTTCAAAAGAACCATTGTGGATGTGCATTATGATAGTAAATCTTTGATGTTATAAAAATAACAATTCTGAGTCCTAATTTAATAAAAGGAGACAGAGATGTAAACACAGCTGTACAGAGATGTTCAGTTCCGATAGCATGATATCTGCACCTGATCATAGCATGGGTTTCAGACTCTGGTCATGAAAGTTCCACATCTGTATAGCATCTGACCATTAAATGAGCATTGCTTTCATCCAGTCTGGATTCTGTAGCAACATCTTAACCCTTGTCTAGTTTAACAGGCTTCAGAAGAAGACATCATTTAAATAATGAAAAGTTGAGTGGCAACAATGGATTTGTGAAGACACTCTCATGCTTGAGTACAACAGTGAGGGAAACCAAGGATCTTCTTTAATAACATTAAATATTAAGTAAGTGAATAATCAGAAGGATTGTCACGTGATGCTGCATTGACACATTGAGAAAAAAACAACAACTCGCCAGACAATAAAAGTGAGAAAGACCTGTGGGAAGTGGGAGGAAGAGAACAGTCAGAAAGTCTAACTGAGGATGAAGACAACGGGAAGTTATACGGGATGAGATGAAAGGAGCAGCAAAATCACATGAAGGCATAAGTGCAAGAATGCACATGTGCACTGGCACACACACTGCCCTCCCCTGCCCCCAACAGTTCACTATCCCTCAGCACATCCTCAAAATTCCAAAAGTGCTTACAGTCCCAAACATCATGATACAAGATGTTCAGGTCCTCAGCAGATATTTCATGAAATTAAATTAAGGTAGAAACCTGGAGTGAAGAATGTATCTGGGTCTGCACTGTTAGTTTTATATCCTGCCTTGAGATGTTGTAAATGAATGTGTGCTATGCATTTTTAATTTTTTTTGCTAATTTTGGTCTAGTAGATTGATTCTCTGGTTTGTAGAAAAAGATAAATATATATGAACACTTTCTTTACACAATTGCTGCTCTCCTCTTCCTGGAGTATGAAAAAACAAATCCCACAAGTTGTTTCAGACATCATCCTATAGTAATCTTGGTATTGCTAGGGGCCGTCTTCTACTTCCCTGCCAGGATATTTTTCTTTCCCAGAGTTTCACTTGGTTTGGGAATAAGAAAAATCTGTATTTATTTATACTGGACAATAAATTGTAGGTAAAATATTCAGAATACATTTGCTTAAGCATTTCTCATCTTCAGAAATTAATAATCACTCCTCTAAATTAGAAAGATAAAAATGGTCAGAGGAAATAAATGGAAATAAATACAATACCCCTGGCAATCTTAGTTTTAGTACTCAGTAGGAAAACCAAGCTTTGTTTGGTTTCAGTGTTTTTTTTTTTAAATGGACAATGCTGCAGGGAAGCAGATCATTTTCTTCTAGCTTGATAAGTGCTTTATTTACTCATTTATGTACATATGTGACCATCCTTTGCCTTATAGTAAAAAAAGAAAATCTTTAAAAAGTTCGAAAACAAACAAGGATTTGCTTGGCACAAGTGATTAATGGACACAAATCAACAGCTGCCCACATAGTCATGAATTCATTTGTGGAATCAATCTTTACATCTCAATATAGCCTAGATCAGGGATGTCACACTCAATTTCATTGAGGGTCGCATCAGGGTTGTGTTTGACCTTGGGGGGCTGGGGTGGGCATGGCCAGCTCAACGTCACTTATATGTGGGGCGCCTATAGTGGCCTGAGCGCTCTGCCAGCGAAAATGGGCTCCCAAGCTCCATTTTCGGCTGTGACAGTTTCCTGCAACCTTCCGCTAGTTAAAACCAAGCTCGGCAGGGTTGCCCAAGCTCCATTTTTGCTGGCAGAGGTATCGTGGGCTGTGTCTGGCCCATGGGCCTTGAGTTTGACACCCCTGGCCTAGATGAAGTATACATGTTATGTTGTAAGAACTCTAGCCACTTGGAGTTGCCTGAACTGCGTGACGGATGGCAAATAAATTTGATAAACAAACAACCAAATAAAATAAAAATAGCTCTGAAATGATGGATTTATATGACATGGTGTAGATTTTAAATGGAGTCCTAAGGGTGGGAGGTGCTCAACAATAGAATAGTCAGCCTTGGGATTTAGTAAACTCTCCTTTATTGGAGAGGCTTGTTAAAAGAGAGGCTGAATACTGTAGTAGTGGATTTCTGCAAATGAAAATAATCTTAAATTAGATGATCACTCTTGCAAGTCTTATATGTATGGTTTTCTGTTATCCTGGTAAGATAGCATCTCCATCTAGCCCTATTCTACAGTTTCAGTTTAAACTGTAGCTGAATTGCAACTTATGGTCTTCTAAATGTAGCTATATTGAGATATGGTTCTGCAAAATTAATCCTTGCACCAAGAGTAATTCAACTGTTATGTTGTTGCTCTCTCAAAAACACTGTACAATATGATAGTTCCTTTATCTAGTGTTATACAATACCACCAAATTCCAAAAGCTATTTGCAAGGAATTGGCTTAGGCTATTAAGAAGAGTGACTCATAAAAGAGAAAATATAAAGGTAAAGCTGTTCCTGTGGATTTTCCTCCACTAGTCATGGTGGTGGGTGCTCATCTCCATTTCTTTAAGCCATTGAGCCAGCACCGTTGAAAGATGATTTTGTGGTCATGTGACCAGCATGACATCATGCCATAGCACAGAATTTACAGTTATACATGGAATGCTGAAGCTTTCCTACCAAAATGTGGTACCTATTTATTTACTTGCAATTTTACATGCTTTCAAACTGCTAGACTGGCAGGAGTTGAGGCAAGTGACAGAAGTTCATTCTGTCACATAATGATAGGACTCAAACCATCAGACAGTAGATCTTCTCCGGCAAGTCCTGATAATATTTGATTCTTTTAAGAATGTAAATCTATTATTTGTTTATTTATTTATTTATTTATTTATTTATTTATTTATTTATTAGTTCGATTTATTTGCCACCCTACTCCTGAGACTCAGGGCGGCTTACAATACATAAAGCAATAGCCTTTATACTTTTGTATATACCTGCTTAGTAGGGCTTTCGCCCCCCCCCCCCCCAAGCAGTGTTCTTTTTTATACAAAGTCAGTTTATTGCCCCCACAATCCGGGTCCTCATTTTACCTACTTCGAAAGGATGGAAGGCTGAGTCAACCTTGAGCCTGGTGAGATTTGAACTTGCAGTAATTGCAGGCAGCTGGCAGCTAAGTGCTATTTAACAGCGCTTTAGTCTGCTGCGCCACCAGGCTCTTAATTAATAATACAAATATAATACAAAAATAACAATAATAATATATAGGCAAAAGTAAGTAATATGTATGAACTTTTTAAAAAAAGAAACTACTTGTACTGTGAATATGCACCTAATTTAGTATTATTAACCTATTGCTAAATCTAAGAACTGCAGCAATATGTTCCATTTTTCATTTCTACACTGTGAAATATTTTTTAAATTAACAATCTACTTTTTTTGACACCTTCAGCCTTGTTTTCTTTCTGCCTTCATAGTATGATTCTCTTATCTGATTTCCAGATTTGATAGAACATGAAATTCAATCAATAGTTCAACATCACATTTATACCTTCAGCAATAGTGTTTTCTTCCAACATTGTATTAAGATACATCATAAATTGAGACCGAAAGGGAGCCAAAAAAGAATAGGATTGTGTTAAAAAGCCCTCAAAGTTCCAGCAATGTCAGTGCAGGAATTCAGCTAATCCTTTTTAAAGTATTCAGTAAACATGAAACAAAAATTAATTTCACCCCTAAGTGACAAAAAGTTCATTTGACACTTAGCGCTTGAATCGCTGATTTTCCAAGATTGAATATTCTTATTACATGTTCCAGGGGGTCACATATACTATTATCAATGTTAATTTTCATTATATTCCTTAATTTTATATAAAATGGAATTATTGATTTTACTTCAAATGCAGCATCTATTAAACATCCAAGTCTCTGGATTCCTCTGAAACATTTGAATCATATTGTTGTATCAATAATTGATTTATGTTACCAAATAGATGATGAGATAAGTATGGAATAATACCTTTAAAAATTCTTAAAATACTCATTGCTAATCAACTGATTCAATCCTTTGTTTGGCCAAAAACCTTTAATAAATCATCCCTCTTCCCATATCTAAATTAAGGTTACTTCCTAACATCGGTCTTTTATGTGGATTCCAATCAAAATTCAACCAATTCCCTATTAATGTCCAACTATATCTAGCAATTTTTAAAGCTGGAGAAGTTAGCTGCTGCTTACCACAGTTTGATTCAAGAAATTGCCAGGATTTTAAAAGAGACACATACTGGATCAGGAGATGATCCTTGAGGGAATAATAATAAAAATGTTTTTATTCCATACAAATAGAGATAAGATATTTTTATTCCATGCAAACAGAGGTATTAAAATAAAAAGTCCCTTAATAACATTGAAAATCTGGTAGATTATAACTGCTGTTTTCATAAGGCAATTTTGGTTTATCCAAAACGAAAAATAATTATTTCTGACATTTGGTTTTTGCTTCATCTATCACTGTCATTGATCCAGGACCAACGTGCACTTTTGCACAGGAAGGCCTTTGCACAGATACACCATGTGTGTCAGTTATGCCCCTTCCTTCACATAATAATTCATGCTCTAATCATAGACTTGGATTGGACTAGTGAAATGTGCTTTACTATGCTAACCATGAAATCCATGTGGAATTTACACAGCTGGTTTAAAATGCAGCAGTATTGGTGTTTTTCATTATGCCCATATGTCATTGTTGCTTTTCAAGATACATTTATTACCTCTTGGTTTTTGGATGCAATACAAGGTTTGGTTTATCACTTATAAAGTCCTTCATGGCACAGGGCCTGATTATTTGTGGGAAGGCCCTGTCTGATGCAAAAAAAAAAAAAAAAAAGTTTTTGCCTGCCCAGTACAATCAGGCAGAATAGGTATGTTTTGGGTCCCTTCAATTAAATGTTGTCATCTTATGGGACTGAAGAAGTGTTCCTTCTTTGTTGCGATCCTTTCCCTTTAGAATAGCATTGCACCTCATATATGTATGTTTGTGTGTGTACACACACACACACACATACACACACACACACACACAGAGTCATATATATACCACATTTCCTAAAAATAAGAATGGGTCTTATATTAATTTTTGCTCCAAAAGACCCATTAAGGCCTATTTTCTGGTTAGGTCTTATTTTCAGGGAAATATGGTACTAAATGCATCTGTCTGGCTGACAATCTTAACTGGGGCTTATTTTTCAAGTAGGGCTTATATTACGAGCATCCTGAAAAAGTTAGGTCTAGCCAACTGGCAGAGCTGGATCTTTAGGCTCTTGGTGAAGGTCAGGAAGGTTGGAGCGGACCTCACTTCAGGGGGTATGATATTCTAAATGGCAGGCGCAATGGCATAGAAGGCCCTTTTCTTGGGCCTTCTCCTGGGCTTTCTCCTGGATCCACCAACTGGAATACCCTGGCCAATCCCACTGCTGTCACGGGTGGAGCGGGCCAATCCCAATGGGATGAGCTATTGCCCTTCAAGTTTTTTGGAAGTCTCTTAAGATCCTTTGTTGTTTTTCTGGATGTTATCTTCTGGGCATTAAGCCTTCTATCCTTTCCCCTGATTTAGTCTTTGACGTAAACATTTATTATGTACAGTGAGTGATTATCTTTGATCCAGTAGTCCAGTAGTCAGAGAGATGGATTTTGTATCTACATATAGAACCTCAGGGCAGTTGGGAATAATATGGACCCTGAGTTTGTGAAATAAAGCTGTTATGGTGGGCTGTAAATTCAATCCCAGAAGTTTAGTTAATAACTTGGCATTTCCACAGAGTTAGACTGACTCCAATAATAATGAGTACATAATAGGAATCAGTTGCTGGACGTAAGAATTAGAATACCAAATTCTGAATTAATTCCAAGAACTCAGCAAAGAGGTTCATAATATTAACCATGTCTGAGACACTGAGCTACTAATTGATTATAAATGTATATACCCTTGCTTGTCTGTTTTGAAACTAGACTATGACTGCCCTCATCATCTGAGTGTTGTAGAATAATGATTTTGTACCCAAAGAGCAGAGGAGGTCAAGAAAAGTTTATCCAGCAATTATTATGAATCTACACTGCAGGAGCTAATACCAGCTCTAGAATTGTTACAGCACTTATACAGGTAGCAACTGCCTTGTTGGATGACTGCTTGCAGTTATGATGATAATGAACAAGTAATTTTATGATCAATCCTTGCATTTGCGACCTATGAGGTCTATAAATCAATGGAAAGCTGAAGTAATGTCATAAACACAATTGCAGTTTCATTTAGTGACTGCTTAATGACTGAGTTGATGCAATTACAGTTGCTAAACCATGACTACAGGTAAAAATGCATAGCAAAATGTATCCATTTTGTATTGCTTTAACTTATTTTTTTTGCTTACGTGCTCAGACTTTACATTTTTTTGTGCTTAATGACTCACTTTGTCTTCTGTATGTCTTTTAGAATGCTGACTGATCACTTTCCCATCCCAGAATATTCTAATTTATCTACTAATTTATTATCTTGGTTTTTTACACATGACCTGTGTGAAGATCTCATTAACTTATTGTTAGTCAAATCCCATCTGGCTGTATAACATGGGTGACTTTAACTTGGTTCATTATTTTGAATGGTACATGTATATTTTGTTACCCATTAAATTGGACATTTACTGAGGCTGGCCCTGCATAATCAATTAATTTGATTTCTATAGCTAGTTACTTTTTATTTAAAATCTGATTTTCTGTGACTAAGAGGATGTGAAAAAAATCCGGAAAGGAGATGGCTAAATAAATAAGCATTTACACATATTTTATTTGATTTATCTTCCAGTGTTAGGCAGGTTCACCTGAAAAAGAATATTTTGAAAGCTCACCCCTCCCCATGTGCAATTTTTGTTCTTTTAACAAAGTCCTAAAAAGATGGTGAAAACAATTCATGTAGTTTCTAACAATTGTCTGAATACTCACCCCAATAGTGGGTTGCCCCCAGTTCGCACTCGTTCTATAGAACTGGTAGTAAAACTGGCAGGAGGCCCACTGACCTTGATGTCATGAAAATGCTTCTGCGTATTCTGTGGTCCCGTTACGAACTGGTAGTAAAGGTAAGTAGAACCCACCCCTGACTCACCCCGTTCCTTATCAACTCTTGTAAATTGCCAGAGAGCCCCTCCTTTTTCAGTTCTGTGAGTTGTGGGGTGAAAATTGAACTCAGAAGGGTTCCTGAGAAGAAAAATGGAATGCTTCTCATTTTGTCCTGTTTCATTTAGAGACAAGCAAAACCAGGACTTAATGCAAAGTAGACCATTTGGATTTTACTTTTTGCAAAGTTCAGAGGGTTGGATGCAATTCTTTATTTAATGAGAAAAATTGTGGTGGGAGTGGTTGAAACAAATAGCTTTGGCTCATTTGGAGGCTTAGTGCATGTTTCTCAAGCAAGTATTTATTACATTAATTTGGCTGTTCTGGAAACACCATAAATCTCAGGAAGTTCTCTACAGTATGTTTGTCTTTGGGGTATGCCAAGCCATGATCTTATCCTCCCAAGTAACCATTCTGCTGGAATTAGCTACTTCTGAGTTGGATGCAAAATTACCTTTCTTAAATGGAAAAGGAGGCAGGCAGGCATTTTGTATTTCAGTCTTTATGGTCCTCATGACAATGATAACTTCTTTATGGAGTCTCATCTATACAGAAGGCTAAGTGCAATATTCTGACTTCTCATATTGGGGTTGTTATTTGTTGGAATTCATTTCCTCTTTTTGGTTGGCAATGCATGAAACCATTTTTGTACTAGCAATATAAGCAAGCAGTTTTTAAAAAGAAACCTGTACATTATCCTTATTTTTTTCACTACTGTTGTCAAAAATACACAACACTTGTCATATAATTCTTTTTGGAGTTTATAAAGGCTAGTGGTGGAATTCAAAAATGTTTAGTACTGGTTTGGTGAGCGCATGCTTTGGGCTGAAAATAGAGCATTTAGAAGGTCAGCTGCTTACCTTCCATATCAGCAACAGTAAGTAGAACAGCGAGGGGGGGGGGAGGGAAATCAGCTGTGCTGCACAATTGAGATGAGCTAGAAAGCAGGAAATAAAGAACGTGGGGCCAGCTGATCATCAGAGCTACCGGTTTACCCAAACTGATTAGAACCGACTGAATACCACCTCTGCTATGCTTATGTATGCCTTTAAAAAGAAATGTTTTTATTGCTTATTAAATAACTGAATGCTCAAGAATTCCTATCAAAATAATAGAATAGTGAACGTTTGTCCTATCCCAAGGGTATGGAAGCAGGAAGTACTAAAATAAGGTTCTAACAGTGAGTCTGAAACTACTAATTCCATAGAACCACAGCCAAATAGGACATATCCGGCTGGAGATGCTCTTCTCCATAATGTGGGAAACATGAATATTAGCACAGAAACTCTGGAGAGCCAAAACCAAAATGAATTGTGGCAGGAGGTTCATACACTCCCGGACTGAAGTGTCCAAAAACTAGACAAAACAAATGGACAAGTCAGTGCTTTCAATCTCCAAATACAAACTATAGCATTATAATTACTTCGGCCATTGACCCCCAGTTATTTTGCTAAGTAATCAGAGTTTGAAGATAAAACATAAATTCTAGGCTTTTAAATTAAAAATCTTGGACATGATATATAAGATGTTGACTGCTCAAGGACTGCAGGACAAGGAACCTTGAATAACCCCTGCAAAATGTGTTGGTTGTATCCAGTTGAAGAAATTTTAAGATTCAGTTTTTAACAAGCATTATTCATTGTATGAGGCCATTACTTCCCAAGGCATAGAATTACTTCTCTGCTACAGTTCTGCTACAAAGACATATATCTTTATGTTTGTATGGGTTTATTTATGAGCCTCTCTGTCTCTCTCTAAGCACAGCAGTGGAAAATCTTGCTTTAATTTGAATTCAGCTAGAAAATAATAAAAGACACAACAGTTTCCATAATTGTTAAAGAATCGTAAACCTTATTTGTACCAAGCTGGAGAAATCAACCATCGTCTCACCCAAAATGAACAACCTAAGGATGTAATCCAATAAAAAAAGTCAAATGTGCAAACGCAGACTACTATTTATAGTTGAAGTTATACCTAATGTTTCCTTTCTTAATCCTCCCCTTTCTCCTTCCTTCCTTCCTTCCTTCCTTCCTCCCTCCCTCCCTCCCTCCCTCCCTCCCTCCCTCCCTCCCTCCCTCCTTTTGGCATCAATGTATTTCTGGGGTTTCAACTACCTTATCAAGCTATTTGGAAAATTCCTCAAACTGAAAGAAGTTCTTTAAGATTGCTTAACATAAAAGGAATGTGAGTAGCACAAAATTGCAACAACTGAGCTACTTCCCATTTAGAAACAATTCACCACCAAGTATGTTAGGGCAAATAACTTTTTAGTTACTTTCTAGTACTTTTAGTTACTTCTTTGTGATCCCTTGGAAAGATAGATCTTTGCACTGAAAACCAATTCTTGCTGACGGCTGTTTGCATGTGTTTCCTGAAGTCTGACTAGTGCAGGAGGCAATTCACTTTACAGATTGATGGATATCATTATATGATCTGGTTTCAGAAACAAGTCAATTTTATCTCCCCTCCCAATCAACGCATTTAAGTTCTAATAAAAAGTCTAGTGTGGCAAAACATCAAAGCATCTGCCTCTTCCAGATGAAAGCCATGGAACCCTTAAAGTGGAAACCAGTTTTTGGACAATGTTAAAATGGTCAGAAGAATTTTGCAACATTTTGTATGGTTAATCTTATTTACATATTTATTAACAATAGCAAGCAGCCATACAATATATTGCTTCATAGTGCTGTACAGCACTTTTTAAGCAGTTTACAGAGTCAGGATATTGCCCCAACAAACTGGGTCCTCATTTTACTAACCTCGGAAGGATGGAAGGATGAGTCAATCTTCAGCCAGCCAGAATCGAACTCCTGGAAGTGGGCAGAGTCAGCCTGCAATACTGCATTCTAACCACTGTGCCATTATAGACTTTTATTAGGGCTGTCAAACTCACAGCCCATGGACTGGATGCGTCATGCACTGGCCCTGCCCATGCCCAGTGTAGTGAAGGGGGGGGGAAGTCACGATATGTCACGTGACAACGCCGTGACAACACAAGTTTGACATCCCTGGCTTATATACAAAAAATTTTAGCAAGGGGTTCTCTGTCTAGTTGCTGGGTGGGCATGGCTATGGTGGATGTGGCCTAGTTAGCCCCCTGCACTACAGTGGGGGGAGGCATTTTTGCCCTCCCCGGGGTCCAGAGGCTTTCCTCAAGCCTCTGGGAGGGTGAAAATGGCCTCCCCAGGCTCCAGAGGCCCCCGGGAGGCCAGAAATGGGCCCATTTTCTGAACTTCTGTTTGGCCTGTGTTTTGCCATCCCTGAACCTCTCCACATGCCCTGTACTTACCTGCATCCAAAATGGGCCATGTGTCGACTCCTGGGAGGGGCGGGGCAGGGTGGGCGGTCCAGTCAGGAGTGGGATTTGGAGGTTCTCCAAACTGCACAGAATCTTAGCTAGCAGTTCTCCCAAACCCCTGGGAACCCCCAGCAGCCCACCCCTGTTAATATAGTGTCTTTCAAGTACTTAAGGCAGGATGCATAACACATTCTTCTCTCACTTTTCTCTACAACAATCATGTTTTGGGGGAAAGGTTTAAATGTTGAAAGTCTGGATAATTGTCCAAAAATTACCAATACATTTCTGTGACTAAGGGTGGACTGGAAACTGAGTCCCCCCCAGGACCAATCCAGCCCTCTAACCATGCCATACTGGTTCTTTCAAGATTTCAGCTAAGTATGTTACATCAAATATTAATTAATTAAGCTGGTTCTTTAGAATTTGTTTAAAATGAGAGAAATCTGGCTGCAGCTTTGTCACCCTAATGATTGCAGGGGTGAAAATGCATTTCTGCAGCATTTAGCATTATGATCCATCCGTCACTTCTGCTGGATTTCTATTCTTGTTTCACCTCATAACATATTTAGGAATTAAAAACATCAGTATATGAATACATACATGCATATATACATACATACATACAGTACATACATACATACATACCCAATACGCTGTTCCTATTTGGAACAAGGTACATGAGTAAGAGCCTGGAAAAGGATTAAGAAATAGTAAGCCATTAAAATGAAATGCCTGAGATAAGAAAAAGATATGGAAGGACAAACAAAACTAGCTTACACTAAATTCATTTATTATACCTCACCATACCTTCCCCTTCTTGCCAACCGTCTTGCTTCTACTACTCCATGCCTTGTATCTTATTCTTTAAACTACTCACTCTCTCTTTCGGAGAGGGATGGTTATTTAAGGTTTTCTTGTGGCTTGTTTGTTTTGCAGTGAGATGATTCAGAAAAGAAACAGATTTCCTTACCAGCAAAAAAGACCATGTATCTTAGACAGTGGATCAGCAACTTGACTTTAAAGATAATTAGGATTGACTGGAGCTGTAGCTCAGATTCAGAAGCACAGGAGAAAAGATATTAATTAGCATGCGACTACTAGTTGAACATAATTATTTTGCATTAGCATTTCCCAACATAATGGCATGAGGGCCAAAAGTACAAAAATACAGTATCGGAGTGATATAGATTAGAATAGAGAATACTCTTAATAGCTTGAATGTTTTGCAGGCCAATCCTGCCCCAGGCAAAGAAAAGATTATCTTGAAAGTCAAGATGTTCCCTAACCTAGTGTCTTTCAAATATGCCAAGGTTATCCAGAGAGCATGGCTGTCGGAGGGCACCAACCTGGGGATGGCTAATCTAAGCATTTAAATATCTGTAATATAGGCAAAGTGAAATACAATGAATAAATGAATAAAGAAATACAATGAATAAAGTCTATGGAGATTTTCAGTCATCCAGCTCATGGTTCTTCCAAAGGTGCTTTTTTCAAGAGCTGAAGAAGCTTCTTGGATGAGAAGTAAAACGTCTTCAAAGAAAAACCAGAAACTCCAGCTGCCTTTTGAAAAAGCACCTCTGGGACAATGAATAAACTTTTTAAGAAATTCTATTTGGTAACCAGAACTATTCTAAGCATTTTGGAAGTGGCCTTTATTAGCTCTGCTTTCAGTTTTTATTTAAGGTGCTTTAGCATCTGAGCAGAATTGAGTGTCTCAGCCATCATTTTTGTAAAAATTCTGTGCAATATGTGTGAGTTTCCAAGTTGGATGGATGAACAAGGTTTCAAGCAGGGTAGTGAGCCTGGGTGTGGAATGTAGACTTTTGTAGCCATTTTACCATCAAGCAAAGAAAAAATGATTACTTCAGGCAGGAAATATTGAGTGTCTTGCACATCTATTCATTTGTTTATTGCTATTATTTTGGTTGGTCTTGTTATTGTCTTTCTCACATAGATGGGGACAGCATTTCAAAAACTGACAAATATTGAAAAGCTAGCCAGTGTTAGTCCTGGGAGGATTTTGATGGAAAGCCACCAGAATCATTTGAGATCCAGGCAGCAAACTATCAACAACAGCAACAATAACAACAACTTCCTTGCAGTTTCAGTATCCCTTTAAAAAAAAAAAACTTCACTGACTGCATGTCATGGATGGAAGGAAGCAAACTGGTAAAGTCTGTTCATAAAATGGTTTCAGAAAAATGATGAATAACAAACCTCGTGCTATAACAGAATTTTCTTTGGGCAACTGATAATTTTTTTAAAAAAATAGCGAAAAGCTATTCTGCCTTGACAAGATGTTCATTGCTATTTGCTCAGCCACTATTTCAGGTACTTGAAGCAAAGAACATTCCCCTTTTTTCTGAACAACAAATTATTGCTGCTCACTCTTCTACTTTGTGAGAGTGGCAAAAACCCTATGACTGCTCCTTTTTATTTTCTTAAGAAGAAATTCTGTGCAGAAATTCAGTTAGCGCTAACAACGTGCAATTCAAAGCTTTATTGTAAAGGACTAAAAAGAAATAATTTTCCTGCCATCTGAGAAATTGGCTACATTTCATTTCCAAAACAAAGCAAAAAAATCCCACCACCTCTATCAATTGTCCCCTGATGTCAAGGGAAGTTAGTTTTGGGAAGAAGTATCTACAAAATAAAGCAATGGTATAATTGCAGGAAGTGTCTGGATTGAATAGCTGAGAAAAGTGGAGAAGCCTTGATTTTTTTTAAAAAAAAATGTTTCAATTGAACTTTCAGCGAGGATCAGATATGATTAAATTCTTTTATCTCTCGTCTATTACTTAGTGTACATAATGCAACATGAGGTGTCTACTTCATGGTATGAACTGAACATACAGGCTATAGAAATATTTCATGTTGCAAAATGCACTTTGCTGAATAGTAAGCTAAACATTGTGGTTGCTGTGAGGATCCCCAGGGGTGTGTATGCAAGATGTCAAAACAGTCAAGGTGGAGTCTGTAATGATCATAACGCCACCATCCATGGCATCTGTGGCTATGGTGGTGCAGTGGTTAGAATGCAGTACTGCAGGCTACTTCTGCTGACTGCTACTTTGGCTTCTAGCACTTCGGCTGTTGGAATCTCACCAGGCTCAAGGCTGATTCAGCCTTCCATCTTTCTGAGGTGGGTAAAATGAGGATCTAGATTGTTGGGGGCAATATGCCGACTGTGTAAAACCACTTACATGCTCCCATATAACACCTCTCCTGCGTGAGCTGCACTGGCTCCCGGTGATCTTCCGGGTGCGCTTCAAGGTGTTGGTTCTCACCTTTAAAGCGCTCCATGGCTTAGGCCCAGGGTATTTACAAGACTGCCTTCTATCGCCTGCTACCGATAACCTCCCACCGGCCAATACGCTCTCACAGAGAGGGCCTCCTCAGAGTGCCGTCGGTCAAGCAATGTCAGCTGGCGGCCCCCAGGAGGAGAGCCTTCTCTGTGGGAGCACCCGCCCTCTGGAATGAGCTACCTCCTGGGATACGATTAATCCCGGATCTCCGCACTTTCCATAAGGCCCTAAAGATGTTTTTATTTCAACAAGCCGGCCTGGCCTGAATAGGTTTTACGGGTTAGTTTTTAATTTGTATAGCTTGGGGTTTTAAATTGGGAGGCCGATTAATTTAATTTATTTTTAGGTATCTTAACTTTTTTATTGTATGTTGTTTTAATTTTCGGCTGTTCACTGCCCTGAGTCCCTTCGGGGAGAAGGGCGGTATATAAATTCAATAAAACTAAACTAAACTAAACTAAACTAAACTTAGAGAGGACTGTAAAGCACTGTGAAGTGGTATATAAGTCTAAGTGCTATTGCTACCTTGACTGTTTTTGATCCACACTGCAGATGTCCATAATAGTAATGACTGTGGAGATATTTATTTATTTATTTATTTATTTATTTATTTATTTATTTATTTATTTATTTCGCACGCATATGCACATCCACCACTTTATTATGGTCACAAACCATAATTACATGCAAGTAAAAACAAATGTAGCATCAAATGTAGCAGCTAATAACTAATAAAATATCAGCATGCAATACCCTCTGTCCAGCAGTGGGATTCACTTACCTTCCCTATCGGTTCGTAAACATTACATATTTTTGCCATCCCAAACTCCAATTATGTATCTCTAGTTAAAATTAACTAGAGTTTGTTTCATATACAATAACCAGTTCCTTTCAATACAATTCTCTTATTTTATGCTGGAAGAAGATCAAAGAGGAAGTTTAGGATTTGACCAAACCTGGGCTAAGCTAATATTATAGGTTTAAAATAAATATCTGGGCAATTTTCCTATTTTTGCTGTACTTATTTGTGCCTATTTTTCAAAACTAATTCTTGTATTTATAAACTATAAACTAAGGAGATTGGCATGGTAACTTTCAGACAAGTCCTATCTCATTAATTTGATGCAAGAACATTCCTTTGTAAGGTCAGAGTGGAGGAAAGCAAGATTTCTAATTAATCACTAATAGATGAGTCTTTCCCAATTTATAAATAGGTAATGGTGATGGCACTCTGAAGTCTTTGAATCTTAAATTGGAATACATTACATTACATGCCCTCAGTGCTATTTTTTTTAATAAGACAAGATATCTTTATGTTTCAGTTACAATTTTGCTCTATTGCTGTTTACTGCTTTTAGTTTATGAGGCAACAGACAGAAATTATATTGTGCTGCCAGCAATTTTTGTTGTGGGTCTCTGTGGTTGTCTGAGGCAAACTGCTGGTTTTTTTTTTCAGCCATAATCTTTGCACATAGTTGGTTGTATTGGAGCTACAAATATCAACAATTGCAACTTTTCCTTAGTGGAATATTCCTTTTTGAAGATAAGAATAAGGAATATTCATTGTAGAAAAGAAAAACAACTCATGAATGTCCCAATAGATGAATGTAGATTCGCTGCTGAGTTTTGCACTCCATATATTTTTAGCTATAAAATTGTAATTTAGAGCAATGTAAAAAAGATCTTTTAATGTTCATTTCTAAAAATAATGTATGTTTAACAGAACTCACAGAATTAATTTATATTTCTACTGAGCATATTTGTTGTAGTACAATAATGCAGAAAAAAACCCAGGTCTTAACATTAGTAGACTTCTGGAATACAGTGTTATTCATTTCTATAGCATGCTGGTTTTTGGGAAGGGAATTGTGCAGTCCATCTGCTGAATTTTAATTGTACCCGTTCTCTTTCTTAAATTATGTAGCACTGTTTTATTTCATGACAGTTTTCCTCAGTAGTGGGTTTCAAATCCTGGCGCTACTGGTAAGCTATCAGTAGTGCGCGTGCGTGCGTGTTTGCTTTGTGAGCGCACGGAGCTTCTGCACATGCGCAGAGTATTTTTGATGATGTCTGGGTGGGTGGGTGGGTGGAGCTTTACCTGAACCGGGGTGAACCGGGAACAACCCACCACTGGTTTTCCTCCTTGGTAAGCCTGTACCGGTAAGATAAAAGTAGTTCCTTTATTTTATTCTATTTTTTTTTAATTCACATGTAGAGGCCACCCAATAATTGATAATTCTGGGCAGCTTACAAATAAAATAAGAAATGGAGCATATAGAGAGATAAGTAAAAAAGAACCATGGGAAACAGCACGTAAAGCCATTCACCAGATGTGATAAAAAGTGGGATCCCTTAATATCCTAAGTCCTGAGAGTACAAGCAAAGTTGTAACAGTTTCTTAAAGATCACAAAATGGGAGTGGCATGAATCTCTGGGGAAATTGTTGCAAAGGGCAGGTGTAAGGTACTTCTTGGGGACCACAAGGTGACTCTGATCAATTGATAGGTTGCAGAGTGCACCTACCTTGATTCGTCATATTGGATGGGCAGAAAAAAATAGTGACGGGCAAGTGCCTCAAATAGCCAGGGTTTATGCCATAGTGTGGTGTGAATCAGAGGAGGTATTCAACAGGTTCTGACCAGTTCTGGAGAACCGGTAGAGGAAATTTTGAGTAGTTCAGAGGACCAGTAAATACCACCTCTGACTGGCCTCACCCCCATCTATTCTCTGCCTCCCGAGTCCCAGCTGATCGGGAGGAAATGGGGATTTTGCAGTAACCTTCCCCTGCCATGCCCACCAAGCCATGCCCACAGAACTGGTAGTAAATTTTTTTGAATCCCACTACTGGTGTGAATGTGCTAACCAGCATCTTGAATTGTATCCAGGAGCAGCTGGCTACCTGTGTAGCTTGCAATGTGGTGAGTCACATAAGTATCATATGATGATCCCAACACTTCCCATATTGCCATAGTTTGGAACAACTGTAGCTTCCAGTTGGTTTCAATTGATCTTCTAAGTAGCCCTACATCTGAACTTTGCAAAAATGAATCAATGCATTTTATTAAAAGGTCATTCATAGTCCTGTAACATTGTGAAATCAACATTCACGATGAAGAAGACACTTTTAATGTTCTAGAAGCACAGAATTCATTTCAGAAAATAATTAGACCGTCTACAGTGTGTGGTGTAATCGTATTATTTCCTTACCAATTTAATTGTGTGTAGAAATAAGTTTCTTTGAGCCCAATGGTTTGGAAATAGTTTTCAGGAACATATTTGAAGATTATTCATGTAATGAATCATTATAAGTTCATTAGCAGTTCTGTCTACTAGTAACAATAAAAATCATATAATGAATGGTTTTTTAAAAAAAAGTTACAATTGCTGTGAAAAGGAACTGCCAGGGGATTGTTTAATCAGATATTATACTAAATGGTAAAACTAGATATTTCTAATAAGAGCTGTAATAAAGTGGAAATTATCTTTTATTTTTAAAAAACTGCCTATGTGACACTTTACTTGAACAATATAATAGAAAATTTTATTGTCTATTGTTTCAATGAAGTAATCTTTGTTATGCTCGTCAAATGCGTGATTTTTTTAGACTCATTTCAAATGTTATAAAATAAAGTATGGGAAATCTTGTAGATTTGCCATAAATAAGGATGAATTTCTGACTCTTAATTGTCTAAAAAATAGCAAGAACAAACTTTATTTTCTATATAATAAACTTCAACTGAGGAAAAGTTGGGGATAACTAGAAACCAGATTGTGAAGTCTACACTATGTCTTATTTGTAATTTTTTTGACAAAGAAAATTTCACGTTTCAGCTGTTCCAAATTTTCCCAATTGGGAATTGGGCAGTTCGGAAGGTTGTGAGTTCTGGAAATGAAATCTTAACACCTCTGGAATAGGTCAAATTTAGAACAGCTGGACTAAGATCGAACAGACTGCATTGTCAATTAGTTTATTATATTTGGAAAAACATTAAAAAACTCCGTGTGGAAGATTTTAGCAGCCTGAACATAGAAGCAAGTATATTTATATTAGAGAAATCCAGAAAGATATGGAAGTGTAGCCAAGGATGCACACTACAGCTTTCAGTTTCATTCATTTCATTCCATTCATTCAGTTGTGACAATTTGTTTTGCTGTTGTCACTGTGAAATGTTTAGCACTTTAGAATAAAAAAAGAGGAAATCTCTGTTGTGATTTCTCTGCTATCCAGATATGAAATGTTAGGAGATTCATTTCTGATATTTGTTTTGCTGACCGTACTGTATAGGATTAGTCAGATGCAAATAATAAAGGCATGTATAGAATTTCAGCGAACAATCTTCTTTGAATACATTTAATCCATATAATATTGAAGGAATATATCTTTAGTCTCAGTATTCTTAGCAAGGAAGGAATATATGAAGTACTCATTAAAATAATGCATTGACGATGTATCTGTGGATGTGTAAATATAGATAACCATGGCAAGATGAATACACAAACTTTATGTTGCAAACCCTGCAAAAAATATTTTAAAAACTTGAGAATGTATGTATTGAATCAATATTTTAAAACCTGTTTGTTATAGTTCAATTATAGTTCAGAAACCTATATTACAATCTCTCTTAATATGTGATATTAAGATAGAGCATTGTCTAGGCCAGGGGTGCCTAGACCCCTGTGATAGAGCATTGTCTAGGCCAGGGGTGTCAATCTCACGGTGGCATAATGTGATGTATCACGACTTTTTCCCCCTTTGCTAAACCGGGCGTGGGCGTGGCCAACATGTGACGCATCCAGCCTGCAGGCCGCAGGTTTGACACCCCTGGTCTGGGCAATTAAATTCTATGCATAAAGAAAATTCTAATTTACCAACTTAGTTATTTCGCATATGAATATACACTTGTATTAGGGGAAAGCATCTTCTTGTTTTCAAAACGCTTTTAAAAATAGTTTCCCCCATTATTGGGTTCACAAGGTTGCATTTTTTAAAACTCCCAACCAACATTGCTCATTAGGTTAGTTGGGAATTTGGGAGTTGTGATTACAGTATTATTAATTAAGGCAGGTACTGGGACTGAGAAGGCAGACTTTTTGGTTCCAAATAGATGGCATAGATGGCATAGATAAACCATAGATGGTTTAATTGGAGAAACCTGGAGTATACTAACCTTGTTAGAACAAAATAGTTGGGTAGATACAGTGGGAGAGAGGTGTTCATGTAAGTACTCAGGTCCTGAGTCTTATAGGGTTTATAGGTAATGATCAGCAACTTGAATTGCACCTGGAAGCAAACTGGCCACCAGTGCAGCTCATGAAGCAGAGATATTACATAAGCAGATCAAGCCTCATGTAGAAAGCATTACAGTAGTCAAGCTGTGAGGTGAGCAGAATATGAATGACTGTTTGTGCTCGCTTTGGCAGCACATATACTAAAATTGGAAAGAATATGAATGACTATTTGAGGAAGTTTCCTCATCTAGATTAGCGGATCAGATTCAGCTATACAAACCTTCTCATTGAGCAGGAGCTTTGAGTCTAGGAAGATCACTAGATTGCACACCATGTGATTGAATGAATCTATAAGGTGTCAGATTGTATAAAACTATACAATCTCTATAGTCAGTAAAAATATAATGAAAAAGCTAATCGAAGTCCTAAAACAGCTATAATTTAGAAAATTTACTAGGTTACAGGGGTGTTTTCTAGATTTACTCATTTGTCTGTCTTATCTATCTGCCTGTTTATCTTATTAGTGACCTGAAAGCAAAAAAGAAATAAAGGAATGCTTTTTACTTGTCTTGTCCTGTCTCGTCTCGTTTCGTCTCGTCTCGTCTCGTCTCCTCCCCTCCCCTCCCCTCCCCACCCCTCCTCTCTTCTCTTAATTTCCATTACTTCAGTTACCTGGAGATAATTATTTCTTGTTTAAAAGTACTCATTGACATTCCAAAAAATTTAAAATAAGACTCTGTGAAAATAACACAGCATGATAAAAAAAAAAAGGCAAAAGTCTTTTCCTGTACTTTAGTTGGATTGGAAAAGAAGCCAATGGCATCTTTAACAATTTCTCAACCAACTTGATTTATATAAGAACATAAAAATAAAGGTCTTTAAGGCATATGGATGGGTCTTTGGGCATGACATTTCCAATTAGCCTCCACCAGTGGTGGGTTCCTCCGGTTCGGCCGAGCTGGTTGTGGTGACAATATGATGTCACCAAACCGGTTCTCTTTGTTTGGGATCTGGGCCCCTCCACCCCCCCGTGTTATTCTTATTTTTTATTTGGCCCCACCCCCAATCTATTGCTGCTTCCCAAGTCCCAGCTGATTGGCTAGAAGGAAAAAAACTGTTTAAACTCTTACCGCGGGGCTTCAAAGGGCTGCCCTACAGCTGATCAGTGTTAAAAGGCAGTGTGGTGGTAGACCGGTGCCTCCAAAAACAAATGAGTAGACCGGTGCCTCCAAAAACAAATGAGTGGACCAGTGCTTCCAAAAAGAAATGAGTAGATAGGTATAGCTCTGCAAACAGTTAAAAGCCTGGTAGACCAGTACCTCTGCTAAATCCTAAAGAATTGTCACGTGACCATCAAGCCATGCCCACAAAATAAGCCAGGCCCACAGAAACGGTAGTAAAAATTTTTAGAACCCACCCCTGGCCTCCACCATTAAAATTTGTCCCCTTTCTCCCAGATATTCCTACCATTGTCAAATCTGAACTCAGTTTTAGTACCACATTTCCTGGATTTTGTTTTTGCTCCCCTCATGTATTACATTTTCTTTCTTTTTTTTTGAAAAAAGTTTTTTTCATTTTTTAAAACACAAACATAAAACACATCTTTTCCAAAATGAAGCATTGATCCGGTCACAAATTAGTACAAATCACTAACAATTCTTAACTTCCAATTAACACAACTTAATATTTTACACAGTTATTTCTCTAAATTCTATCAATTATGCCATTATCCCAAAAACCCATTACTTAAATCTTAGATCCTAACCAAATATCATTCCATTTTTCTCTTCCTTTTTGCTTAGATGGATATATTTTAACAATATAAATCATTACAATTTTTGTAAACATTTAAAAAATATTTTAACTATTACTCCCATTTTAATCATCTTCATTACTTTACAACATAATCATTTTATGTTATTTTATGTTAAACTCATCATAATTGTCTTTATTTCTGTTGTTAAACCCAATTTATACATTTCATTTTTACTGTTATTCTCAACATATTCCTCCCTATTTTTGCTGTCCTACCCAACATAATAATTTTTATTTTTGGCTGTTAATTCCAGCATAGTCATTTTATTTTTACTATTAAACCTAACATCTTTATCTTTGTTGTTAAACCCAACATAATCATTCCATTTTTGCTGTTACTCCCAGCAAACTCCTCTTTGTTTTGTTGTCCTACCCAACTTAATCATTTTTGGTTTTTTTGGCTGTTAAACGCAGCATAGCTTTTTTATTTTTATTTTTTGGCTGTTAGACACAGCATATTCTTTTTTGTTTTTTGGCTGTTAATCACAGCATATTCATAGTTAGCTTTACTATTAATCCCAGCATCCTTTGTTGTTTCCATCCATCTATACATTGCTTATTTCAGTTAATCATATTTATCATTATTCTTTTTTATGACCATTTAACATTGAGACATGGTTCTTGCTTAAAACATAATTTTGCATATATTTAAAAATCTCTTTTAACATGGTTAATTTCTCTTATATTCTAATTTCCATCAATATTTCAATTTTATATATCTATATCATATTCTTCTCATATTCTTATACATCCATAATTACCTTATAAGAACCTCCTTTTTATTATTACCACCACCTTTACATTTTTCATTTTTAATCACATTGTTTTAATTCTTCTCTTTTCTTTTTCCAGCCGTGTCTACCTCATTTCTTCACTATTTTGCCTGCTAGTATATATTTCCTTCCATTTTCAAAGTCTTCAAATTTTGTCGTCCATATGTCATATTAAGTCTTTTTCTTATTTTTAATCCGCATAAAATGCATCAAGTTCCCTTCTCTTGAGCCTGCGCTAAATCCTTTTGTTTCTGCGCCAATTTTTTAAATTGCTTTTATTCCAATTATAGGAGTTCCATTGTAGTTTCCTTTTCTTTTCATCAAAGTCAAGCTGCCTGCAGACGAGAGAAAAAAAACCTCCTACACAAAATCCCACGACTGTTATCTGTAAAGTTCAAAATTTTCCATGACAGAAATGAGTTACATTGTTCCCTTTTAGACCAGAAGGTGTCCCTCTACAATCCACATTTTCCATTAGTCATGCAAGTATCCATTTTGTTACAATTATATAACAGTCCAGTTGGATACTTTTCCTCCGTTGATTTTAAAAGTATCATATCTTATTCTTTTTTTAAAAAATCCAATTCCAGTTTTAAAATATCCAGTCTTTTCACCATGTGTCGATATTTAATTCTATTAATTCTGTTCTAGAGTTAGTTGTTTGTCAGGTCTTTGTCTCTTTAAAATTACATTTTAAACTTTGCATAGCCCCTTTGTTGTTCATCCGCTGTTTTAAGGCTAGAGGTCTTATAGTTAATAATATTGCTCTAAGTGTTGTTACAAGCCTGGGTTGGTTATCACTCACCCGGCTTCAAAATGCTCCATTTCAATCCACTCTCCTCCTGCACATCTCTTAGCCAAGTTGTCCCAGCTTTGTGGCAGCCACCATGGCTGCCGCTCCCTGCCGCCAACTCACAGAGGATTCCCTCTGACCTCCGAGGAACTTGCCTGTTCCTCTTGGTCCTCCGAGGTACCCTTCCTCTTCCCTCGTCCCTGCAGGACGGTTCTGGTCCGAAGACACATCAGTGGCGGTTCAGCAGCTGGGGTTTTCGCAGCACTCATCAGATCCCGCTATTTCCCCGACTGTCTCGCTGCGACACCAAACCAGAAGTTCTCACATATTACATTTTCTAAATAAGAAATAGGGCTTCATAGTAAGATTGAAGGTTAGTAATTATGCAATGGTTTGATGTGCTATTTGCAGGGACTTTTGTGTGCAATCCACAAAAAAGGAGGTGAGCCTTTGGTTACACAGTCATGGCTATCATCGTTGCTTTTTTTAAAAACACCCCTCTCCCCACACCACGGATGGCCTGTAGGGCAAGTTGCTGGGGCAAAATTATTGTGGTGAGCAGTAACATTGATTGGGATGAGTCAAACTGGCTCATTTGCTTATTACCCAAAACACAACATGTGACCTGAAATATTTTACTATGCTTGAACGAGGTCATTTACTTACTGAAAAAATCTTCCATGGGGCTTTTCCCTCCATGGGGAAGGAAAAGATGGAGCCCGAAGTAATAATTTTAGAAGTAAATTTAACAATTGGATTCTGAAGATGATAAAACTTGAAGGACTTTCAGAAGTAGAGGCATACCTTGTTTTATTGGAGCTTTGCTTTATTGCACTTTTTTTTTTACAAGACCCTCCACCAGCAAAAAGATTACAACTTGCTGAAGGTTCAGATGATGTTTTAACATTTTTAGCAATAAAGTATTTTTTAATTAAGGTGTGTACATTGTTCTTTTTTATATATAATGCAATATTGCATGTTTAGTAGACCATAATATAAAGTAAACATAACTTTTATATGCACTGGGAAACCAAAACATTTGTGTGTCTTGCTTTATTACAATATTTGCTTTATTGTGATGGTCTGGAACTGAACCCACAGTATCTTCTGAAGCATGCCTGTATAGTCTTCAAAATGACTTGGTGGCTTTTTGATCCTAATGTAGCGATGCAATTAATTTATTTACTTCATCCACATTGCTTAAAGGAATGTTATGCCCTTCTAGCAGAAGCTTGCTATTATTCTTTGAACTGAACACAATCAGAATTTTTTTCCAAATAGAGTTTGAAGAAGACAGAATATTCCAAATAAGGTTGTAGGCTGATAATAATGTATTAAAGAATACGCTCTTCTTCCACTCCAGAAAAGGAAAGAAAGGTATAAGAAGAAGCAAGCAGTGAGTGAAAGAGAAATTTTGAAAATTTTATTTCAGGCAGAAATTGTATTTCTTTTTCCTTGTTCCATTGGTTCGTACAATGATTTATGATTGTAAAAAAAAAATAATCTCAGGTTGATTTATTTTGTCTGCCTTTATTGGCAAGATTACCAGTGTACAGGTTTGGCCTGTGAAGGGGAAAAACTATAATTTTAATTCTCATTAATGTTTTCTTCACATACAAATTTGAAAAAAGACTAATGCTACTTTATATACCATAAAGTAGGACATAAACCTTCATATTTATTTAAAATACTTTAAACTTAAGTATTTCCAAAATACATTAGATCTATTTTATCTTCTGGTTATGGGAAATGGATTTTATGTGATATATTTCAGGTGAGAAACATACTTTTTAAGCTATATAGAACAGTATCTGTGACTATCCTATTCTCCTAATTACAAATACATCTTTTTCTGTTAAACTCAATGGCATTATTATTATTATTATTATTATTATTATTATTATTATTATTATTATTTATTAATCATATTTTATGCCGCCCACTCTCCGAGGACTCTGGGCAGCTTACAACAATCAACAGTATACTAAATAGCATATTGCCCCCAACAGTCTTGATCCTCATTTTACCCACCTCGGAAGGATGAGTCAGCCTTGAGCTGGTGAGATTTGATCCACTGACCTGCTGAACTAGCAGTCAGCTGAAGTAGCTGCAGTACAGCACTCTAACCACTGCGCCACCTCGGCTCTAAGCCTTAAATACTTTTATTTTCATTGTCCTCTAGAAGAGGATTGATTTCTATACGGAATAATCCCGCTTTTTTCCTATATTATTTTTCTTATTTCAATTATGTTCATAAATTCTTCTTGTTTTGATATCATGTTATTTTTGCTCTCTTCTTCCACTCTGTCTCAAAAATCAAAAATGGCTGAACTTGACATTTCTTGGAGCATTATATGTAACTATAAGGAGATAAGCATAAGTCATCAAGTGGTAAAGGCAGTTACTGTAAAGCATGACTGTGTGGTCTTGCTTATTTTTTTTAGTGTATAGTAAATCGATTGCTGATATAGCACGCACACTTTCCATAATAGCACACACTTTCCATAATTGTTGGTATGTGACATAGGACAAAGTATGTTTTCTTGGTCAGCCCACCTATGTAAGGGCCAGGTATTGGGCATGATAAACGCAGTTACACTTGAAGCACCGAATAGGAAGAGCTGGTAGGAAAAACTAATTAATATAATTAACTGGTTATATTGAGTACATTTTCTTTCTAGAGTGGACATGAAATGGTGACTTCTTAGACCTGATCTTCTTGCTAAATATTTGAAATAGGGAGTCAGTAAGTTTTGTCACGGAAGTCACTGCAATTCTATTTGGGTAAAGTTACAAGTATGCTCATCCTTCTTTGTTGCAACTAGTACTAGGATGTGAGGTTTGGATTATACATAATGGCTAAATAATTAACTAGCATTATAGGCCTGACTTGACAAATCCTTCTTTCTCAGCATTGCAGATCTCTGAAAGAGATACGGGATGCTTTCTATTGTTGTCTGTAACCCTGTTTTATAGACAGCATTACAAGGGTTGGGCATTGACCTGCAGTGTATATATAATAAACAATGAAAGACCTGTACAGCCTGATGGTGAAGAAGCTGCATGCAAGTGAACAAATATGTAGAGAAATCCGCTGAACAGGAATTTTTATCTGGAATCCTTAAGAAGCCATTTTTTTCCCCATCAGATTGACAGTATCCATACCATGCCCATACTGCCTGCATTGAATAGAGCAGTCTTTCTAAAATTGGGGTAAGCACCTACATGCCCACTAGGCCAGTGATGGCTAACCTTTTGGCCGTCGCGTGTCAAAAGCAGGGGGGGTGCAGAGGGGCATGTGTGCTTGTGCCCACACTCATAATTCAAGTGCTCCACCCCCCCGCGCATGCACACACGACCCTCCACGCTCCTCCCGCTTTTGGCATGCGATGGCACAGTAGGCCCGTTTTTTTGCCCTCCCCAGGCTCCAGAGGCTTTTTTGGAGCATGGGGATAGTGAAAACTGCATTTCCCATCCCCCGGAGGCCTCCGGAGACTGGAAACAGCCTGTTTCCCAACTTCCGGTGGGCCCAGAAAATCAGCTGGCTGGTTCGCATATGAACACCAGAGCTGGGCTAGGGCAATGGTCGCATGCCCACCAATATGGCTCCGTGTGCCACATGTGGCACCCGTGCCATAGGTTCGCCATCTGTTCTGTCCCCGCCTCACACACGCACCCCCACAGATGGCCAAGAGTTAATAAGCCAACACACGAAAGATTCTTTGATGATAAAGTTGGCAGCAACCCAGTGGCTGGCTGCCAATAATCATCACAAGGAAGGAGTTTCCCCTTCATTCGGAACACCAAAACAAAATCACAATAACAAAGAGATTAGTCCGAATTCAGTCCGATAAGTCAGGCAAAGTTCCAGCAACGCAGAGAGGATGAGTTATTTCCAGTTTTTGCTCGTCACAGAGCTTGAATGGCCACCACACCCCCTTTTATACCCTGTGGGGTGTGGTCCAGTGACTCAGCCTAATCCCTGGCATGCCTCTTCCTCTGCTGCGTGCGCTTATCTCTGCGACGCTGTCGAGGGTCTAGCCAAGACTCATCTTCCTCATTACTGTCCATCTGTGGTTGCGTGGATGGGCTTGGCCCTGGGCCTATCTCTTGGCCTTCAGTGTCCTCCGAAGACATTGCCAGAGAGGAGAGTCCTGGAGAGGAAGGCCTTGCCAACTCCTCTCCTTTACTCTCGGAGTCTTCTCCTGCTGATAATCCAGGCTCAGGGAATGGAGCCACAACACTATCATGGCACTAGGCTATTCTTAAGCAACTCATCAAGCCTTTGATGAAATCTTTTAGGGATACAGGGATCAGAGGTCTTTAAATCAGGTATCCTTGTATCTGGGATTCTTTTAAGGAATTCCAACAGGTGCCATGTGCATGCCCATGAACATTCTGAATCACACTGTCAGATTCCTGCATGGCTCTTAAAGTGATAGCTCTTAATTTGCTCCTGGAGAAAATCAGCCCTGGAGAGCAACATCACTTTCCTCTTCCATAAAATACTTGTGGTAGAAAACTCTTGATTTTTTGGGTCAGAGATTGATTTTTCCACCAATTAGGTAACAGTAACATTCTTTATGGAATTGGCTGCAATTTTTAAATGGTCAATAAATGGTTATTTGTGAATACAGTTTCTGTGCTAGCAGTCTCACAATTCTGGGTAGTGAGAAACATATATTGGAAATAGGCTGATGTTGGGTGGAAGAGCATGAATCACCAAGAGTCTCTGTTACTCTTGGAGTTTATGGCACTCCATAGTTCCGATTCACCCCAGCAATATACTACAGTTGTGTATATGTTTTCCTTTCAATCATTTTTTCATTTGACCTTCCATCTTTCCTTTGGATATATGATCATCTGTTTCTATACCGCTGACCCTACTTTCTCTTTTTTGTTTCAATCCTGTCAATTGCTTTGTCTCTGCCGGTTTCTTACTGTATCCCACATTCCATAGGCATCTGTTCCAAATTCATGATGATGCTAAAGTGGGGGAAACCTACCTTGTGATGTCACACTGCAAGTTTTGCTGTTTCATACTTGCATTGTGATTCACATGTGGGCATAGGGTTTGCATCTTTGTTTATTTGTAAGAGATCAGAAATACAAGCAAATCTTATACAATAGCTGTGACAGCTTTGAAAAATGCTAAGTATCTATACAAAGATCCTAAGAAGTTGGGAATCCTTTAGTAGGGATTTAGGAAAAGTTCTTTTGAGTTTGAGAACTCAATAATGGGATAATAATAATAATTATGGGAAGTGCACGTACCATTTAAGAGAAATATAGTATATCTGTTTATTATACTTCTTGCAAAAGAAGGCAAAATGAGGAGGACGAGGGGGAGGAGAGATTCACAGATGTCACTGTTGTCAAAAACTTATTATCTTTTAAAATCTTACAAATTTATTATTATTTATTATTTATTAGTTTGATTTATATGCCTCCCTTCTCCGGAGACTCAGGGCGGCTTACAATGCTTTTAAGCAATAGCCTTCATACTTTTGTATATACCTGCTTAGTAGGGCTTTTTGGGGCCCCCTTTTCTATTTTATACAAAGTCAGCTTATTGCCCCCACAAACCGGGTCCTCATTTTACCTACCTTGGAAGGATGGAAGGCTGAGTCAGCCTTGAGCCTGGTGAGAATTGAACTTGCAGTAATTGCAGGCAGCTGGCAGCTAAATACTACTTTAGCAGTAGTTTAGTCTACTGCGCCACCAGGCTCTTGAACAGCTAACAGTCTGTACTGCAGATGCATGCCTCTCAGATTGTCTGGTGTTTTTTTTTTCTTGAGAGACATGCATTTTTCTCAGAATAGTATTCAATTTTCTGTTGAATGACCTTTTGGGAATGGAACATATATGTTATTAAGGGAAGAACATTGAACATTCTGATGGCTTTTAAAATGATTACTCCACAAATGATTGTGCCACAGACTCCCAATTATTATCCTTGGTAATGGTACTACCTTTCTATTGATTTTGTGACTCTGCAAGCTCAGGAAAAGCCTTGACAGACAATTGTGCAAAGCTATTGTCAGCAAGCAAGTAACAAGACACTTGACAATTAATTGATTTTAACTCATTGTTCTACAGACAAAATAGGACTTCATTCCTATCATCCCCCTCCCCAATATGTTCTCTGGGAATCTTATCCCTTCTCTGACAGAGGAAAAAAGTAACTTCACTCAAAAGGGATTTAGCATCCCATTCCTCATCCCTTACTCAAAGACTCCTAATGGGATTTGTGGATTTGGCTCAGAGCTTGAAAACACGATCCCTGGAAGTGCCATGGATTCTTAAAACTTACTGTACTGTATTCTAGTAACTTACTTAATGCTTTTTCTCTTTCCACTGATGCTTGGCTCAGTTTACCTGGCTATTGTTAAGAATCCTGCTCCATTTTTTCCCATGCTGCAGGCTTTCCTTTCTTCAATAACTCCTTTCTGTCCTTTTCATGACTCACTGGCCATTAACACAGTTAGGCCAAACCAAATATAGCTCACCAGATTCATCATAAATCTTCTTCATGTAGGTACACTTCACACGTATCGTAATGGATAAGTGAAATGTTGTCAGACTAGTTTAGACGAGTTGGAAAATTGCTTCGTGGAAAAAAGCTGCTATTATGTAAACTGTTATTATGTCTTATTAGATGAAAGATGGTGGAAATGTTCTGTAGCTTGAGGGAGAGCACGTGGGGTTCTAAGTGAGTGTAATAATTATATGAAATGTGTGGAATCTATGGCTAGAGAGATCATTCAATTAACAGCTTTCTAAAAGGTTAAGTGTACAGAAAGCATTCGAGCTACCCTTGAATGCTCCAGTGCTGGATGTTCAGCTGATGCCTTTATCCCTATTCAGATGGTGTTTTTGGGGGACAACACTAGCACAGTTAACGGGCTAACTACCATATAAGTAACTAAGCTATAAAACTTAGCTCTTGCTTTCATTTAGCAATTTCTTTTTTAGGTGTTATGCTATTCCCTACATAGATATTCGTACCTAACCACAATGAAGCCAAAATGGTGAAGTTGCTTTACCCTTTTGTATCTGAAAACATCTGAAAAATCACAAAATGGAACACAACCCCTCAACAAGAGGTTGAGTTTGCATTTCAACCAGTGTTTTGTCACTTGTTCCCTTTGTCAGCCACAATTCCTACTGACTTCATAGAACAGGGGTGTCAAACTCGCGTTGTAATGGTGTTGTCATGTGATGTATTTCAACTCCCCCCCCTTTGCTAAACTGGGCATGGGTGTGGCCAGTGCCCGCGGGCCATGAGTTTGATATCCCTGTCATAGAAGGTGTAGACTATTGTATTTATTCTCAGAAACCATAACATTATAAGAAGCTCCATTGAGAAGCAGACAAAGAATTTAATCAGTAAATCAATATGCATAGGTTTATGGTACTTGTTGAAACAACAATTAACATAGCTGAAATTTCATTGACAAATAGAAGCCTTTGTGCAAATATTCTGAAATGTTGCTGAATTAAGTGAATAGTATCTTTGTAGGCAAGGGTATTCTATATGAAGATGCTTCCCTCTTGTTAATATTATAATTTGCATGTTATGTGTTTATTAAAATACTTATTGAATTAGGAGGAGGAAAATGTTTGATAAAGAACTTGTATGTGAAGTCAAACAACTTGCTTCTTGAATGAAAAAATAATACAAGGCTTTCATTTGAGGAAAAACTTAGTGAAATTAAAATGTTTTTAAACACCTTACAAAAACCCCAACTTCAAAGTTTTGTGATAATAGCTCATTATTCTTGTTGGTACCATCTATGGTACCATCTATGTGGTTTCTAGAATACTCTCCCAAATGCAATTGCTTTGTAGCAGCAATATTGGAACAAATCCCAACCATTCTTTTCCATGCTAGCCTTGCCAAGAAGGAAGGATGCTTTACGAGATTCCAAGAACTGGATGACTCCTAGGATTTTACTTTTATTTTCTCAGAATTCTGAACCGGAGCAATATCCCCTTGTCAGAAAGTAATTATCAAATACTAACAGTTAAGCTGATTTAAAAATAGAGGGTGTCATTGACAAGAAGGCTCTGCTGATCTGGGCCCAGATCCACCCATGCATTAGAAAAAAAGCAACCTCGACTTATGCGTCAGAATGGTCACACAATTGGCAACTCCAAATCTCAAGTAACAAATGCTCTGTCCTACACATTGGCAACAAAAATCAGAACACCAATTGCAAGCTGGGTGGATACGACCTTGTTGACAAACTAACGAAAGAAAAGAAAAGAAAAGAAAGAGAGAAAGAAAAAAAGAAAAGAAAAAAAAGAAAAAAAAAGAAAAGAAAAGAAAAGAAATAATTCAAACCTAAGGCAAAACCTTTGGTGATGCTTTACTTAGGAGAAATCTAAGCTAGAACCTTGGCATTTAAAAACACCTTTTTTGTAAGATGATTTGCATTGTAATTAAAAACCAGATATTGCACTTCAGTGGGTTAAAATAAAATACTGCTTTACAGGCAGAATGTATTCATACAGAAGCCAGTAGGGCTGTATGAAGTGATTATGACCAGTAGGCAGACAGGCAGATACTTGTAAGGCATTTAGGATTACTACCTGAAAATCTAATCAATTGGTAAGAATGGGCATTTCATGAAAAGGAGATTCTTACTATCAGAAGTCCTTTTTGTTTTAACATGACATTTGTCATATAAGTTCCAGTGCAGTTTATTGGAGTTTATATACAGTAAAATAAAGTGTCTACTAACAAACATAGATACAAAGGAATTTTTTTCTTGGAGCCTTCTTGATGTCCACTGGGTGTCATGCTGGCTGGGGAATTCTGGGAGTTGAAGTCCGCACTACTTAAAAGTGTCAAGATTGAGAATCACTATTGTAGGCAATTGCTAAATGGCAGAAAAGATGCAGAAAAAATGAACTCTGCTGTCATTTAGTGTTTGTATGGATTCTTGCAGATTTATTGTAGCTTCATCCATTCTCATCTCTTGGAAAAGGAAACTGGCATTTAAGGATGGGGAAAGGGGTAGGAATTTTTTTTTTAAAAATTACAAAGCAAAAAGATTATAAAATTTTTGTAAAAACAACATTTACCTTCCTGTGAACTATTTCAGGAAAAGGCAAGCCAATTCTAAGGCAGTATTTTCCAAAAGAATCCACAATATGCAGTCAAAATTCCAACTGTAGACATAGACAAAAAATATTGTTTCCTGATGAAAGAGGAGGAAGCAAAAAGTGAGACTTTTTTCTGTACAAATATTGCTTGCTGAATCTCTTTCCTTTCCTCAAAATCCATGCTATTACACTAGCATTCCAGAATACAACATGTGATAATTTTCTTATAACAAATGGCCATCCACATCCAGATATATCCAGGATGATGTTCCCACTATTTTGAAAGTGAATAGTGAAAACAAAGATAGAGATGAATGATAGAAGACCCCCCAAAACCCCTCATAACAGTGCATTGTATTATTTTGAAATATTGGAGTTACGTTTTAAAATCTTTTAGCTAAAGAAGTGCAAAGAGATAAAAATTTAACTCTTATGCATAGGGATGCTACAATTGGGTGAAAAGGACAATTCCTGCTATCTCAAATACAACTCCGTCCCACTAAATTCCATTTAAAAGGGGGAAACGACTTAGGTCAGGCCGGCTTGATGGAATAAGTGAGTCTTGAGCACTCGACGGAAGGTGCGCAGGTCCGGGATCCTCCATATCTCCGGGGGGAGCTTGTTCCAGATGGTAGGTGCTCCCACAGAGAAGGCTCTCTCCCTGGGGGCCGCCAGCTGACATTGTTTGGCCAACGGCACCCTGAGGAGCCTCTCTCTATGGGAGCGTACTAGCCAGTAGGAGGCTATTGATGGTAGTAGGCAGTCCTGTAAATAACCAGGTCCTAAGCCATGGAGCGCTTTAAAGGTGATAACCAAAACCTTGAAGCGCACTCGGAAGACCACCGGGAGCCAGTGCAGCTTGCGCAGGAGAGGTGTTACATGGGAACGCCATGTCACCCCCATAACCACCCGCACGGCCGCACTCTGCGCCAGTTGGAGCCTCCGAGTGCTCCTCAAGGGGAGCCCCATGTAGAGAGCATTACAATAATCCAGACGGTAGGTGACGAGGGTGTGAGTGACTATGTGTAAAGAGTCCCGATCTAGAAAGGGACGCAACTGGCGAATCAGGCGAACCTGATGAAAAATCCTCCTGGTCACGGCCGTCAGATGTTCATCTAAAGGCAGCCGTGAATCCAGGAGGACGCCCAAGTTGCGAGCCCTTTCCGTGGGAGCCAATAACTCACCCCCAATAGTCAGCGATGGCACCAGCTGACTATATCAGGACATCAGAAACCACAGCCACTTGGTCTTGGATGAGTTGAGCCTGAGCCTGTTCCTCCCCATCCAGATCCGTACGGCCTCCAGGCACCAGGACATCACTTCAAGGGCATTGTTGGGGTGGTCTGGGGTGGAGATGTACAGCTGGGTGTCATCAGCGTACTGGTGGTACTCCACCCCAAAACCACGGATGATCTCGCCTAGCAGCTTTACATAAATGTTGAACAGAAGGGGTGAGAGGACTGATCCTTGTGGCACCCCACATATAAGGGGCCTCGGGGTCGACCTCTGCCCCCCTGTCAACAAAGGCTGCAACCGGTCGGAGAGAAAGGAGGAGAACCACCGTAATACAGTGCCTCCCACCCCCAGCTCTACCAACCGGTGCAGCATGATACCATGGTCGATGGTATCAAAAGCCACTGAGAGATCTAACAAGACCAGGACAGAGGAGCACCCCCTGTCCCGAGCCCTCCGGAGATCATCAACCAATGCGACCAATGCCATTTCCATGCTGTACCCAGGCCTGAAGCCCAACTGGAACGGATCTAGATAAGTCATTTCCTCCAGGTATTGGGGGAGCTGTTGTGTGACCACACTCTCAACAACCTTCGCAACAAAGTGAAGGTTGGAGACTGGACGATAATTAGCCAATACTGCCGGGTCCAGGGAAGGCTTCTTGAGGAGAGGTCTCACCACCGCCTCTTTCAAGGCGGCGGGAAAGACACCCTCACCCAATGAAGCATTTATAATCCCCTGGAGCCAGCCTCGCGTCACTTCCTGGGAAGCCAGCACTAACCAGGAGGGGCACGGGTCCAACAAACATGTGGTCGCGTTCAGTCTACCCAGAGTCCTGTCCATGTCCTCAAGTCACAGGATCAAACTCAACCCAGATAACATTCTCAGGACCTGCCTCCGTCATCCCCGCTGGAACTACCCAGTCGGAATCCAGATCTTCCCGAATCTGAGTGATTTTGTCATACAGATACTGAACAAAATCCTCGGCTCTTCCCTCCAAGGGGTCCTCCCGTGCTTCCTGGTAGAGCAGGGAGTGGGTCACCCTAAACAGGGCGGCCGGCTGGTTATCTGATGACGCAATAAGAGCAGCAAAATGAGCACATTTTGCTGCTTTTATTGCCACTAGGTAATCCTTAATATGAGATCTTACCAGTGTCCGGTCAGATTCAGCACGACTGGCCCTCCAACTACTCTCTAGGCATCTTTTCCGGCGCTTCATCTCCCTGAGCTCCTCGGTGAACCAAGGAGCCAGGTGAGATCGGCGCCGGGTCAGAGGCCGCAAAGGCACGACTCGATCCAGAGCTCCAGCGGCCACCCTATCCCAGGCGGCCACTAGGTCTCCAGTCGAGGCATGAGCCAGAACCTCAGGGATTGGTCCAAGCTCCATCTGGAACCTGTTGGGTTCCATCAGGCACCTGAGGCGGTACCATCTTAACGGTTCCACCTCCTTGCGGTGGGGTACAGCGGTTCAAAGGTCAAGGCGAAGGAGAGAGTGATCCGACCATGACAAGGGTTTGGTGACTATATCCCCTATCTCAAGATCACTCAGCCACTGTCCAGAGATGAAAACCAGGTCCAGCGTGTTTCCCCCTGCGTAATTTATAATTTTGCTATAAATTATTATAAAAAATTATGCATATTTAAACATCAATTAGAAGTATTTTAAAAGAATTCTTCTATTTTTATTACAATTTAAGAATGCAGATAATTATTATTTGAGTTACATAAGTAACCAAATTCACTCAACATTGCTCTGAATATTTTATTGTTGTGCTTCTATGGTTCAGATGGTCAGCTGCCAATCAGAGAAACTCAACATTACCAGGGAGGAGGAAAGCATTGTGCTAGTATCAACATACATGGACAAAGAAAGTTTTATTTTTCCCCTATTGTGCAGGCCATAGAAACTATTTGTCTGGTGCAGTGAAATCCAAATTTTTTTATTACCGGTTCTGTGGGCGTGGCTTGGTGGGCATGGTGTGGCTTGGTGGGCGTGGCAGGAGAAGGATACTGCAAAATTCTCATTCTCTCCCCACTCCTGGGGGAAGGATATTGCAAAAGTTCCATTCCCACCTCACTCTGGGGCCAGCCAGAGATGGTATTTCCCGATTCTCCGAACTACTCAAAATATCCATTACCGGTTCTCCAGAACCTGTCAGAACCTGCTGGATTGCACTCCTGGTCTGGTGTGTTCATAAGGAAACATACAGAGACCCAACTGATACTCTAGAAGTCAGGAGTGAGAAGGGTTGGACCTGAACCCTTCAGTCTTCACTCATGTCCACTGCAAGATAGTTGAAGAAGGTCAAGGTTTCCATCAGATATGTGTTGTGCTTCCCATATCAGTCCCTCTTAGAACTTGTGTTTGGTGTACTCCTCTGTATAATTCACTTTCAGGCAACTTGTTGGTCAGCATTTGACTCTTCAGATCAAAAGTTTGGGTAAGCAAGAATCTGGAATAGAAATTGTAAGAGACGAAGACAAAAGAAGGCACCTGCCCAACTTGGCACTTTTCTTTTGTCTTTCTCTTGGTGATGACAAGAAAGCACATAATGAGTCTGGGCTGAGCCAGATTAAATAAGGATCACATCATACTGACCAGGACAGATGAATTGCCTTCAGCAAAAAGAGGATCTGCAGCCATAACTCCTGTGATCTAAAGTATGTTGTCAAGTATCGTAGCTGCCCACTCTCCTCCACCACAGTTCAAGCTATGGGGACAGTGGTTATAAAGAAAAGGCATTTGATTTGAAAAGTGTATTTAGCCATTTAAGTTCTGTATATTTTATATGTGTATACGGAAGAGGCAGAACCTTGGCTTTGCTATATATGACGAAAGCAAGGATTGACAACTGTTATTTTTGAAGAAATCCCCTTCAGCAGAAATAGAAAAAGGTACATATAGACCTAAATAAATTAGAACTCTAGAAATAGTCCTTGCTTAATGACTAGTCACATAGCAACCATTTAAAGTTATGATGGACTCTCCCCAAAGGTACTTACCACCCTCATTCTGGAATTGTGATGGTGGCATACCTCATGGGTACATGACTGCATTTTCAGATGCTTAGCAACCAGCTCATTTTTATGATTGGTTGGAGCATTCTGCAGTCCTGTAACCGTGATTTATGTTTTTTGCCAGTTTCCAGCCTTTTGTTCCCATTTCTGGACTGCAAAACAAGCTTGTAAAATCAAATTGGTCACGTTGGTACCTTGGCTTACAACTGTCATGATTTAGAATGGAAATTCCAGGGTCACTATGGTTGTAAATCAAAGACCATTTCCACTGGATGGAAGGCATTACGAGATAGTGGAAGAAGTAGTGGAGAGGGCTGCAGAGAAACTGCAGTGTTCATCTTCTCTTCTTTCTACCCAGGGAAGCATTCTATTTGGCATTCCGGTCAGACATTTCAGATCCAAAGGTCTCTGTGTGTAGACCTACACACACACACATACACACACAGACATATACACACAAACATACATACATACATACAAACGTACATACATACATACCAGTGGTGTGTTGCTCCTGGTTCGATCCAGTTCTTGTGGACCTGTAGTAATGGTGACGGGAGGCTCCGCCCACCCCCCCATGCTCCTGTTGCGAACCGGTAGTAATGGTAAGTGGAACCCACCCCTGATACATGCATATATATATATGTGTGTGTGTGTGTGTGTGTGTGTGTGTGTAGGTCTTTGGTTATTCGGGTTTTCTCCCACATAAAATTGGAAGTGTCTTGGCGACGTTTCGATGAAGTCTCATTCGTCATATTCAGGCTGGTGTTCTCGGCCCCACCATATACATCGGACAAATCAACAGAAGAATAAGTGCATGCATTGAAGAACACAAAAATTCAGTCAAAAAAAAGGAACCAACTTCTTCCCTGGTCCAACACTTTAAAGCCACAGGACATGAAATTGATTTTAAAAAGACCAGAACTATCGCCAAAACTGAATACTAACAACAGAATAATCAGAGAAGCCATTGAGATAGAAGAACGCCCACACAGCATGAACAAACGAGATGATACCTCCCGCTTACCAGCCATTTGGAAACCCGCCCTTATTGACAAACGAGTCCCTAACACGATGAATGACACCAGACCCACACTCACAAGAGCCACACAGGATGTCACCACCACACATCCACGCAGAAAGCAGACTCAAACCCACACTGATAATGAGGCATGACCAAGGACCAGAAGCCAGACTGCAGCTGCATCATTAGCCACTTTAAACCCTTCCAATCCATACATGAAGCAGACTGACACCCACCATGAAAAGCTCTCACGGCCACAAACACGAAGCCAAACAACAACAACGCAGCTCGCCAGCTCAAATCCCCCTGCAACTCAGACTAAGCCGAGTATAACCAACCCCCACCCAAACAGAACACACCCCCAGCCAATCAGAGCACAACCAACCCCCCATCCAATCAGAGCACAGCCAAGCCCCTAACCAATCAGAACACACCTCCACCCAATCAGAACACAGACAAGCTCTCACCCAATCAGCTCACACCCCCAGTAGCAGTTAAAAGGGAGAGACAGCTGCGATCTCACATTGCTCCTGGAAGCATGAAGCCGAGAACACCAGCCTGAAGATGACAAATGAGACTTCATCAAAACGTTGCCAAGATACTTCCAATTTTACACGGGAGAAGACCTGAATAACCAAAGACCTACATACAAACACCCGCGAAAACCTCAGAAAACAAATATATATATATATATATAATATATAATATATAATTGCTAATCTCAGATCCAAAGGGGTGTGTGCATGTGTGTGTGTGTGTGTGTGTGAACCTCAGATTGATTACTCCAGGGAGTAATTTTAGCCATGGTTGCTGGAGGGATTAAAGGGTTTAAGCCCATTTATTTTATTGTTGTTAGATTTACAATAATGTCTTAATCTGTAACAGAAACTTAGTTTACCGTCTCTAGAAATAATACAGTGCCTTTTTAAAGTACTCATTAATTTTCAAGCTTTAAGTGTCCATTTATCAAGCCCAATCACATAGTTTCGTAGCGAAGCATGGGTATCCAGCTACTACTATCTATCTATCTATCTATCTATCTATCTATCTATCTATCTATCTATCTATCTATCTATCTATCTATCTATCTATCATCTATCTCCTAATCTAGAGATTTAACAAATGATTGGATTTGGCTTCAGAGAACAACTGTTCTATTTAGTAAAATGCTGCTTTTTAATAAGCAGCACATCGCCAAGGTTGTTGTTGTTGTTGTTATTGTTGTTGTTATTATTATTATTATTATTATTATTATTATTATTATTATTATGTATAGTCCATTATAAAGTATTATAGTAACAAGGCATGAATCTAAACCATTTACATATCCACATCTATGTATATATTCCATATTTTATGTATACATACATGTATATATACCTTAGATTTGTACTGAAAAAATATGCAACACCTGGTTAAATAAAAGCCACAAGAATATATGTAACCTAACCCACAGACCCTCACTCTAAAGCTTTTGCTTTAAAGTTCCATTACACAGGTGCACACAGATTGCAAAAGCTTGTAATACTTGCCAGGGACCTCCAGAGGAAGGTTTACATATCACATGTGGTAGCAGAATCAACCAGCTGTAGTGTGTAGGAAGAAAAACACCACAGAAATTCAATCTGCTACTTCCTCTTAAGGCACAAGAATGATGGGTACTACCGCAAAAGCCCAGGAAGTCAAAAATTACAATGATCCAGCAAATCAGTAATCTTAAGAGGCAAACATTAGTTACCTACTAATTTTATCCCCACTCAATTAGTCTCACAAGTCATTGTTTTGTTGGCTGTCAACCGTATGATCAGTCCCAGGTGCAGCTATTTTGGAACGATGTTTTATTTCGTAGTATTGATACTGGAAGGAAGGCTGTAATTGTTCCTTTTTTCATATCAGACCCATACTTGAAGCCAGT
This sequence comes from Masticophis lateralis, assembly GCA_030761175.1. Lineage (NCBI taxonomy): Eukaryota > Metazoa > Chordata > Lepidosauria > Squamata > Colubridae > Masticophis > Masticophis lateralis. The sequence goes on along the minus strand of JAUDYJ010000001.1, from coordinate 84,327,758 downwards.
TACATCAGTTTGGCATATGGGACAGAAAATTATGTACAGATAGTCCTCAAGTTATAACCACAGTTGAGCTCAAAATTTATGTTGCTAATTTTATGACTTTTCTTGCCACAGTTGTTAAGTTAGTAACATGGTTGTTAAATGAATTTGGATTCCCCATTGACTTTGCTTGTCATAAGGTCTCAAAATCTGATCACATGACTCCAGGACACTGCAAGCGTCATGAATATAAACCACTTGCCAAGCATTTGAATTTTGATCATGTGACCATGGAGATACTGCAACGGTCATAAGTGTGAAAAGCCACCAAGTCATAAGTCACTTTTTTTCAGTGCTGTTGTAACTTTGAACAAAAACGAACTTTGTAAGTTGAGGACTACCTGTAAGCACCTCTTCCATTTCCCGAGTCTTAAAATAATTACATAATTTGCTACCTTTTTGTGGGGTCCAAAATTGGGAACAACCTCATTCTGTCTACTGATGGAATTAACCTCGTTCTGAAATAAACCCTGATGAAGCCAAACCATTTTACATCTGAGGACCAGGCAAGTATAGGCCTGCAGTGTTAAGTCTTTCAACTGTGCTAAACCACTTGAAATTCTTTTACTACCAAATTGGAACATACTACTCTAACTTCATCTTGCCACATTGAAGAGAAGCCCAACCAACTGAAGATTTTGTCATATCCACCTACTGTAAATCATTCCAATTGTTTCTCAGGATAACCATTTATCATTCAAGACCAAGCATCTGTAATGCAAGCGGAATGGATGGTTGCCAGAAACAAAGTGCTTTTATTGTTCTTGACTAGAGGATTTCCACACAGCTCTTACTCATGGAACTGGATATGTTCCGTGAGTATTGTTTGACATATTGTAAAGAAACAGCCAAAGATATATGGCCGTCTATTTTCCTTGTTCTCCTGTTACGTGATGTGTAACATTATTAAATTATTATTAAAGATACTCTCTTTCATGAGACACACATTTCTGGATATAAGCTATCCAACAGCAGTCCGTTGGTATTTCTTACATATGTGTTTAGAAATAAAAATTTGATGCTTTTGTTTTGTAACACAGTTTGTTCATCAATGCTTCCTCACTGGTCCATATAATTGACATTATAATGAAACTCTAATATCTCTAATTGGTTGAAGCTCTGTTGATGTGTTAGAGGCCTGCCTTTCAGTCTGGTGGAAGAAGATAATAGTCTCCAGGCTAAGGAACACATTTTGCCCACCCTTTTCTATGCTTAGAGATGAGACATCTTTTCCATCAGATTTTTAAGGGTGAGATTATTTTTCTACTTTAACTAGCTTCAGATGGTCCAATATGCAACAGCAAAGGCAGCAATGGACTTGACTCCAGATGTCAGTGTAACACCTCTGCTTTGTGAGTTGCACTGGTTGCCAGTGTGCTTCCAGGTGCGGTTGAAGGTACTGATTGTTATTTGTAAAGATCTACATGGCTTAGGGGCCTGATTCCTTGAGGGACTGTCAGGGTAACTTGATCCTGCAGGGTTGGCGTGTTCCTTTGATAAAACAATGTCATCTCTCCAGATCGCAGAAGGGCACATTTTCTGTAACAGCTCCTATCTTCTGGAATGAGTTTCAGACTTTGAGATCTGAATGTCCCCAATTCTGTTTTTGTTTAAAAGAGCTAGGAAGGTCTGGCTATTCACTCTGGCCTTCGGTGAGGGAGAGCGAGAAGCCTCACTTCATCATGCTTGCTATCTTATTTTTCTTTACTTTTTATGTTTTATTGTAATTTCTTTAATTGTTGTGAGGGTTGGGTAGCATATAGGTTTATTATTAATTTATGTTTTTAACATCTTTGCATTTTTCCCCTTGTAGTTTGTTAGCTACCACGAATGTTCACTAAAGTAGAAAAGCATATGTGTAGAAATAAATCAAATAAGGCAATAAAACCATAGCAATATATAATACTATTATACTATTATATAAATACTATTATACTATTATATAAAGATATGCTGCTCTTCCAATGCCAATATTCCCTTCCAATTACCCAATGCATTTGACTACATTTAAGATTAATTCATTTTAAATGTTTGGGAAAACATAGCCAAAAACCTATGTACATGTACAAACTAACAACAACAACAATATATATAATTAAAATTATAAACAGATAAAGATCAAAGATAATATAATCTTCCTTTTACTTTGCTGTAGGAGAAAATAATTTCCCACAGAGGAACTAATTGGTAAAATTCCAGCAGAGAGAATGCCTTCTTGGCCTCTCAATATGGAGACTTCCAGACTCCATCCAATATGCTACTGGAAAAGCTCTTTCTGTAGTTTCAAACAGGTCTGTTACACAGGTAGAGCCTATGGAAGGATCTTTCCAGTAATTTGTAGGAAATGACTAACTAGTCTGATATGAGAGGGAGTAATCCATGATGAGTCTTGGATTAAAACTCTTCAGAACTTTAAAATCTTCGTTTCTCATATGCCCGGAAACAAATGGCTATCCAGAGTAATCCTTGCAGGACTGATATCATATAAGTACAACTTGCAGCCATCAGATTCTTGCAGATGTAAAGCATTCCTGGGAGCGTCTGTTCCCAAACTCTTGTCCAATTAGCTAACCTCACATCTTCACAAGGGATGAAGAGAAATACCATCCTATTTAAATATATTTTAATTATCAAACTGATTATGGGTCAGTCTGATTAATTCCTCTTCATGGTGTTTCAAGTGGCCAGGAACATTGCTGAGAGTCTAGATGAAAACCAACCAGAAAAATTATTATAAATAAATTAGTGGCCTATCCAACTCTAATTTTGTTCATGTGAAAATCACCAGGAAACTGAGATTATTGAATATTCACCAGCACCATCCTAGACAATTAAGGGGACTCGGGAGAAAATATAAGCAGTTGCCAAACTTTAGTTTTTTTCAGTTCTGGAAGATTTGTCTCAGGATAAAGAACTTTGATATCCTCGTATATTGTTGTTTTAATGATTTCTTATGCACTTAAATAGACAGCTATTTTCTGTGACTGAGTAATGAAAGAGCTGAACCACTTGTTTATCACACCATTAAAAAAACATAAAGTGCTGCTGTCCTAAACTATATTCTGTTCAAGTTTTATTGGAATGAAGAGACACGTATAAATATTGTAAAGAATGGGCTTTATACAATAGTAATTATTTATAACTGGATGTGTGCAATGTCACTGTCTATTCTCACTTCCAACTGCTTTGATGTATTACAACATTTCTGCTTCCAGCTGAACTTGTAGCACATTTATAAGAACGGCTGTGCAATGCTATGTATTTTATTCCCAAAAAAATGCTTCAGAGTGAATGAGTCCAAATCATTTACAAGTTTGACTTCTTAATGTAACTGCATCTTTCTTCAGGATCCTTTGGGAAAAGATGTACCAGTAGCTGCTTAAGAAATTTCAGCCTCATGGCATATTTGGGGCCCCGCAAACTCCTGAAGACCTTTTCAAAACTGAAAAGAAAGCAATGTGTAGTCTTATTCCTAAAGCATATTGTGCAATATCTACCATGTTTTCCTGAAAATAAGACCCTGTCTTATATATTTTTTAACCCTGAAATAAGCACTTGGCCTTATTTTTGGGGAGGTCTTATTATTTTGGGGTATGTGGAACAAGATGGGGGTCCTCTTGCTGTCTTACCTGATTTCCAGCTCTGTGTTTAAATATTTTCGGGGAGAGCTTATTTTTTGGGGGGGGGGGGAGGCTTAGTTTAGCACATGCGGTCAAAAGCCCGATTGGGCTTATTATCAGGAGATGTCTTATTTTCGGGGAAACAGGGTAAGTAAAGTTGTGGAATATTGTGTCTTTGAGCAAACTAATATACTGTGAATCATTACATTTGATGGTAAGAGGGGAAATTATGGTTAGTTAAGTCTTTAAAGCGTTTATTTAATTATGTATTTGTTTGTTCAATCGTCCATTGATTCACAAACTCATTCATTCATGCACTTTCTATAGCAACCCATTTCAGCCAAATGACTCTGGCTATCTTATAATTCTTAAAACAATAAAAATAAATAAAACAAAATAAAACAATCCAGAAAAGAAATACTTATAGCAGCCAAGATAGTTAACAGTAAAGACAAGAAACAGAGCCCTTAGAATGACAGGCTTAGGTACACAGTTAAATTTTAAAAGTCTTTTTAAAGGCCAACTGGGTTGGGACCATTCTAATTTCTGAGGGAAGAATATTCCACTAAGCAGGGCCCTCAGTAGAGAAAGCCTATTTTCTAGTTCTCACTAGTCAACACTTTTTGTCTGACTGGATCTATACCATCCAAACTGCTGAATCAAATTGGATAGGTAGAAACTCTTACATTGATATCGCGTCAGAAATTGCCTGACAGAAATTAATCACATTTCATTATGATTTATTAGTCACTAAAAAAAGGTGCCACATTCAGCATAAGAAAGAGTTTTCTCCCAAAGACTTGTGGACATGCAGGTTCTCCAGTTAGATGCTCTTCAACTGTGGTGGCCTTTAACTTTCATAATTCCTAGTGACTAGGAGATTCCTAGTGAATCACCGTGACTGCCAGAATTGCAAGAACTGAAGTCCAGCACAGCTAGAGATACCAGGTTGTGAAAAAGCAAAAATTGTTTATTTTACTCTAAGGACTTTGAGGCAGAAGGTAGCATAGCTTCTGTTGACTTGACAGCCATATTGGAGGTTTGTGGAGATTCCCAGTCATCCGGGTCCTGGTTGTCCCAAAGGTGGTTTTTCAAGAGGCAACTGAACTTTCTGGGTTTTCTTTGAAGACATTTCACTTCTCATCCAAGCGAAATTTCTTCAAAGAAAAACCAGTTCAGTTGCCTGTTAAAAAGTACCTTTGGGACAGCCATACTGGAGCTTTGCCTAGCATTTGAGGCATGCCCTCTAAAATGCATGCAAACAGAATCTAAAGTAGCTGGGGCCACATTTTATATTTCTAATTTATTGGGATTTGGAAAGGGGTTAATTATTATTGGATTTTTTAATGTTTCTGTTTTTTGCTCTTATTTTATAAAATAAAGGATTAGTGCAATAACATTAAAAAACAAAGTAGCTTTTTTCTTTGTCAACAGAGGGCGTTTTGAGAGAGAGAGAGAAGTCTTTTAGACAATTTATTAAAAAAACAAAACAAAAAAAACTAGAGCAGGGGTCTTCAAACTTGACAGCTTTAAGACTTATGGACTTCAACTCCCCCAGTCATTGTTAGCTCAGGAATTCTGGGAGTTGAAGTCCACAAGTCTTAAAGCTGTCAAGTTTGAAGACCCTTGACCTAGAGGGTGTGTGACCTTGAAGATCTGTGATGAAGAAGAAAGCTGCATTTCTATCCTTTGGGGTCAGATAGAAAGAGCTACAGAAATTTGAGAAGTTAATGACAAGTTGGGAGAGGCAATGTGGGTTGTTTGCAGGAAATAAGGTGAGAAGTAGTAAGAGGGCAAAACAGATTGGAAGAAAAGACAGGGGGAAAAAACCACAGGAAATGCAGAGAAGGGAAGTTCATAGTGAGGACATAAGGATCAGGTAGACAGGGTGATGGAGGCCAAAAGGAAAAAAAGAAAAGAAAAATGGTTATGTAGAATTAGTAATTAGGAAATTATGGCAGGAAGTGGCACTTTAGATACTTTAAAGCAGTGCGTGACTGTGTGTGGGCTAGAAGGAAAAGCAGGGAGATGTTGAGGGCAAGGGAACTCTGCACTTTTTGCTGTCCTATCAGAAAAGCTAAATCAAACCTGGAGCGATACCATCTTTTATGGGTCAAAAACAATGCAAACCAAAAAAAAAAAAAAAAAGAGAAACAAACAACAATCCTGAAGTAATAAGTAACCCTGATGTTCTCTCCTTTGGCACTGCACTCTGCTCTTTGATCTTTTCTGATCTGTGAATTGAGATTTCTGCCAAAAAAGAAAAGAAATGGTTACTGAAACACTGAGGTCCTATTTGTTCCACTTGAGAGATGAAAATACATTATTGTGTTTACACAACACATTAAAAAGCTAAATAGCTAGTAGCAAGGTTCATTTTTACTAGCTCCTTTGTCGGTGCAAAAATGGGATAGCCTTTTTGGTTATGTTTTGCTTTTTTCCCCAATTTGATTGGAGTACTTACTGTTTGGCAAATATTGATTCCATATTTCAGTCATATGTGATGTTTAGTAGCGGAATGGTATACAAGGAGTAGCTTGTTATTTGATGTAATAAATCCTTAGCGGTGTTGAAACTCGGTTGAATAGTTACGTATTAATAGAACTTTGCAGAAGCAGAAAAGGCAACAGAAGGCAAACATTTGTTCCAATGTGAGCTGAGGAAAGTATTCTCCAAAATGGAGACAGTTAACAGTATCAAGTGAACCTTTTCTTCCTCCCTAAGTTATCATTCTTTCTCTTTACCCCTCCTCCCAGAGTCAAACTCTGCTCTGAACTTGCGCTGAGGGACTCAAGCAGATTTGAACAAGTGGGTTGAGGGGGAAAAAAAGGATTTCCCAATCTGTAAGAGCAAATCCATTCACTTTTGCTTAGAAGATCAACTTTAAACAAAGATTTCAGCATTTAGATGCAGGAAGATCTGAATGAAACAAGAATGGTAGTAATAGTCTGGGAAAGCTTTTCAGGAAAGAATAACCATACAGTACTATTAAATAGAAGGAAAATTTGATGCTTACTCTGGGAGGTGATATTGTTGATTTCGTACTACCTGCAAATCTGATTGCTTTCAGTTGCTAGAAACAAAGAGCTTTTACACACATCTCTGCATCAGTGGTGGGTTTCAAAATATTTTACTACCTGTTCTGTGGGTGTGGCTTGGTGGGTGTGGCTTGGTGGGCGTGTCAGGGGAAGGCTACTGCAAAAACTCCATTCCCTGCCCAATTCAGGGGAAGGTTGTTGCAAAATCCCCATTTCCTCCCAATCAGCTGTTACTTGGGAGGCAGAGAATAGTTGGGAGCGGGACCAGTCAGAATTTTTATTACTGGTTCTCCGAACTACTCAAAATTTCTGCTACCAGTTCTCCAGAACTGGTCAGAACCTGCTGAAACCCACCTCTGCTCTGCATCATAAGGAAAGCCTTTGTGAGCACAATCATCAAACTCTCACGACACTGGAAATGCTGATTTCTTATCTAAGCCCTCCTTCCCAGCTTGGTTTCATAGCAGAGAGGATTGTAGATTATAATCAGCCATGAGATGTTGAATTCCAGATCAGATTTAAGGCATATTTAGAAAGGCTACCAATGGATTGGTCAGCTCTGTAGTAGCTTTGAACAATTAAGCCCTGGTGGCATAGTGGTTAGATTGCAGTATTGCAGCCTAACTCTGCCCACAGCCTGAGGTTCTATCCTAGGCTTAAGGTTGATTTAACCTTCCATCCTTCCGAGGTCAGTAAAACGAGGACCCAGATTGTTTGGGGCAATAGCAGATTTGGTAATCCGCTCAAAGCGGGCTGTAAAGCACTGTGAAGCAGTATATAAGTTTATGTACTATTGCTAGTGCTATTATTATTTTGATCATTTGTTATTAAAATCTTTATTAACTTGTATCATTATGCCTGTATCAAAATGCTGTAAAACACTATGGAGCACTATATACCTCTAAATGCTATTGCTATTGCTATTAAGCAAGATAGGGAAACCTATCTTCTTCCTGATCTTCCCAGTATCACATACCATTAACTACGCTGGCTGAAGTTACTGTCACTTCTAATTCAGCAAAATACAGGTAGTCCTCAACTTACAATAGTTTGTTTAGTTACAACAGCACTGAAAAATGTCACTTTTTCATAGTTACGACCTTTGCAGCATTCCCATGATCATGTGATCAAAATTCAGATGCTTGGCAACTGGTTCATATTTATGACCTTTGCTGGGACCCCAAGTCACATGACCCCCTTTTGCGACCTTTTGACAAGCAAAGTCAATGAGGAAGCCCGGTTCACTTAGCAGCCAGGTTACTAACTTATCAACTGTGGTGATTCACTTACCAACTGTGGCAAGAAAAAGGGGGCAAAATGCACCAAACAAATGTCTCACTTAACAACAGAAATTCTGGGCTCAATTGTGGTCGTACGTCAAGGACTACCCATATTTATCCAATTGGAATGTTCTCAAGTTTGGTTTAAAGTTCAAAAAAAATCAGTTCAACAATCAGAGTTCATAAGAGATTAAGTGACATCAGTGATACACTGAAAGTAAATCAATTCTCAGGTCTCCATCTGAGGCAACTTGAAAAATGTTTTTACATATCCTAACAAGCAGATATTACAAGAAGATGTAATATGGTACCAACCAGTGGTGGGTTCCTCCCAGTTTGGCCCGGTTCCGCTGAGCTGGTAGTGGTGACGATATGAAGTCACCAAACCGGTTCTGCGCCCCCCCAGCTCGTCCCCGTGTTATTCTTACCTTTTATTTGGCCCCACCCCCAGTCTATTGCTGCCTCCTGAGTCCCAGCTGATGGGCTATAAGGACATCTGCCATTGTAGTAGTAGACCAGTGCCTGCAAAAATACATGAGTAGATCAGTACCTGCAAAAATAAATGGGTAGACCAGTGCCTGCAAAAATAAATGGGTAGACCAGTGCCTGCAAAAATACATGAGTAGACCAGTGCCTGCAAAAATAAATGGGTAGACCGGTACAGCTCTGCAAGCAGTTAAAAGCCTGGTAAACCAGTACCTCTGCTAAATCCTAAAGAATTGTCACATGACCATCAAGCCACGCCCACAAAATAAGCCGCGCCCACAGAACCGGTAGTAAAAAATTTTAGAACCCACCCCTGGTACCAACTTGTGAGTAGGAGTGTATTCTGATGTTTCTCTTTCCCCTAGGGCCAATTACTGTCAGTGTTGCTGGGACGGAGTGGTCTAGCCCTAGAGTCCAATTCGGCTTTTCCTGCTTTTTAAAAAACAACTATAGGGGATTGCTGGGGGAGGAAATCCATCAGCACTGAATGCAATATCATCAGTATGCTGATGTATTTATTTATTTTCTATAGCCACCTATTTCAACCAAGTGACTGGCAGCAAGCAATTCTAAAACATTTAAACGTATTAAAAACAGTACAAAATAAGTACATACAGAAGCCAAGAAAATTATCATAATAATTATTAACTGCGGGTAGTCCTCGAGTTACAACCACAACTGAGCTCAATATTTATGTTGCTAAGAGATTTAAGTGAGTTTGCCCCATTCTACGACTTTTCTTGCCACTTTTGTTAAGTGAACCATTACATTTGTTAAGGTAATAACCTGGTTGTTAAGTGAATCTGGATTCCCTTTTGACTTTGCTTGCTTGTCAGAAGGTCGCAAAAGCTGATCGCCTGACACCAGGACACTGCAACCCTCATAAATATGAACAAATAATTCTATAATTATCTATTGACTATTAGAATGGAGGAGGAGCAAATAAAAGAAACCATGATAGCATGGGCTAAAAACTTTGGGTATTCTATAGAATTGGACAAATGGTAAAAGTTGTGAGATAGAAACTGTAAATTGACAATGTCCACTGCATAAAAAGAAAACCAATGCAAAATACAAAAGGGACGCTGTGGCTCAGTGGCTAAGACGCTGAGCTTGTCGATCAAAAGGTCGGCAGTTCAGCGGTTCGAATCCCTAGTGCCACGTAATGAGGTGAGCTCCCATTACTTGTCCCAGCTTCTGCCAACCTAACAGTTCGAAAGCACTTTAAAAAATGCAAGTAGAAAAAGAGGGACCACCTTTGATGGGAATATAACAGCATTCTGTGCACCTTTGGCGTTTAGTCATGCTGGCCACATGACCACGGAGACGTCTTCGGACAGCGCTGGCTCTTTGGCTTTGAAACGGAGATGAGCACCGCCCCCTAGAGTCAGGAATGACTAGCACATATATGTGAGGGGAACCTTTACCTTTACCTATACAAAATGTTTTATAGATGGCACTTCCCTCCAGCAAGATTAGCTAGAATGTTTAAGAATAAGTGTGCTAAGTGTTGCAAGTGCAACCAAACCCTGGGCTTGTGCTACCACATGTGGTGGACATGCCCGAAAGCAAAAAAATATTGGACTAAAATACATACCTGGATAGAAAAAATGATAAAGGAACATATAGACTTAAAACCGGAAATATTCCTGTTGGGCACTATACCCAAATGAAAAATACAGTAAAAAGAATGTATATTTAATAGTATATGTGTTAACAGTGACTAGAATTGTGTTTGCACAACATAGGAAGGGCGAGGAGATCCCTACAGAAGAAAAGATAATAACAAAAATCTTAGAATGTGCAGAAATGAATAAACTAACACTTGAAATTAAAGAAAAGGAAGACACTGAATATTTTGACATATGTGATCTGTTCTATCGATGGTTAAATAAGAGAAACAGAAAGTAGAACTTCTAAAATTACAAGAGAAAGATTAATTTCACTATTAGGGTTCATTATTGTAACTTATTAATTTTGATTCTTATTAATAATTGATATGCATTAATATGATGAGGGGAAAACACTGTCATTACTAGAGATGATTATTATTATTACTATGATGAGTATTACTCAAAAGAATTGTAACCAGACAACACACTGTTTATATGGATATTGAATATGTTGCTCTTTCTATTTATATTAAAAAAAATATGATCAAGTTGCCAAGCATCTGAATTTTCATCATTTTCATAGGGATGCTGCAATGGTCGTAAGTGTGAAAAATGAGCATAAATCACTTTTTTCAGAGCTGGTGTAACTTGAGGACTACCTATCAAGACAAGAAGCGGGGCCCTTAACACATTTGGTTATACATTTATGCCCCTGGCCAATCAAGTGAGCCTGGCAAAGTATTGTCTCAAAGAGTAAATTCATCATATGGAATTGGGGGTATGCTCACAAAGCTGAAATATACAATGGACATCTGCCATTGTAGTTTCATTAAAGTATCCAAAATCAAGCACATAGCAAGACCCGTGTTTGGAAAAGGTAGATAATGTTACTTCCACCTGGGATCGGGGGGGAAAAAAACAAAAAACTAAAACTAAAGTTAGCTAGTCAAACAGATCGTGTCTGTGATGCTCATGTACTGATGTGCCATATTACGAGTTGCAGTAACAATGACTACATTCTTGGAAGAGAGGGAACCTTCTGCTTTTGAAGATATAAAATCTTGTGTTAGTGATGCTGGCCTTTTGTACCTTTTGAAGTAGTTGGTAAGCTTCATGTTAGTAATCTACAATAATCTTGAATCCCTGGAAAGAATTACTCCATATTGCAGCTGTGTGTGTGTGTGTGTGTGTGTGTGTGTGTGTGAGAGAGAGAGAGAGAGAGAGAGAAGAATAACGGTTTGTCCAATAATAGCTAAATGAATTCATGCCTGATTTATATTTTCAAAATGTTTATAAGCTGATTTTCAAGTCCAAGCCTTCACAACACATCACAGAAAGGAATTTATTAGGCTCACCAGGAAAATATACTATTATTATGAGAAAGCTGTTGGGAAGTCACATAAGCCTCACTGTATATCTGCATCTGTTTTTTATTTAATAATAATAATAATAATAATAATAATAATAATAATAATAATAATAATAAAAAAGAGAATGGCTGAAGTAGATCAGGGCCACACAGGATGTGTAAGGAGAGATTTAATTATTCCTTCTCTATCTATGAACCTTCTAAATTTAGTGCCTCCCATCTGGCACTTAGAGATTTACTAGTACTTCCTCGTGTATATGTTTATATGTAAATTTCAGGGGACTTACATACGGGGAGGAAAATATTACATGCCACAATCCCCATTTGGTTTAGACTGCAAAAGTCAGTTTTGCATTTACAAATCCTGAAACAGATAGACTAGGCCCGTGATGGCGAACCTATGGCACATGTGCCGGGAGTGGCACACAGAGCCATCTCTCCGGGCATGCCAGCCGTCACCTGTTCCTCTTCTGGATTCCAGCACTGGCTAGCTGGTCTTCGCACATGCAGGAGTGCTAGAAACCAGATGACCAGGGGACTGGTGCGCATGTGCACGCTGGAAACTGGAAGCTCAGCTCCATGCCGGGGAACTGCTGTTTTGGAATCTGGCACTCCCACATGTGCACTCCGGAGAGCTGCTTTAAAACCTGGCTCTGTCCCCGGACTGAGTTAGAAGGGGTAGCAGACCCTGGCGGCTGGGGGGTGGGTTGGTCCTTTAACTGACTGTTGATTTTCTCTAGACTGTGCTTTGATGATCTATTTTCTGCTTATATTGTGTTTTATTTTACTTTGTAAGCTGCCAGGTGTTGTAGCAAATTGGGCATTTTATCAATCTCAAATCTCATAAATCTTGTAAATGCCATAAATAACTAAATGTTTGCATTCCTAAACACCTTAAAGCCTAGTGTGTGGGTGGGTGTGTATTATTTATTTATTTATTTAGCGTATGGCTGGTCACACACAGTATTAAAACACTTCATTTTTACAGGTTAAAAACAATTAAAACCATAAAAAAAGCAGTAAGAAAACCTAGAAGGAAAACAGAAATAACATTTCAGAAGGTGCAGAGGAAATCCCTAGAATCTCCTGGATACCTTCTACTAGAGCATTCCCTCACTATATGCTGTCGAGAGCCCCCGCAATCACATTGTGCTGAAGGTATCTTTCCTCATTTATACAAGGAATCAGCACACACCCTATGAGTTGTTCTAATTCTGTTATATGTCACCCATATGTGTCGGGGTAGGTTAAATCCTGGAGGTATACTATTAGGATTGATATGATATGTGTGTATTGAATTATTATAATTATTTGCAGATTCTGTATTTACAAACCTGCCTACTTGCTAAAATGCATTTGTAACCCAAAAATTAACACTTGCAGCACTCCTGTGGACATTTGTGGAAATACGCTGAAAAAAAATTGACTTCCCTTGATGTTCGCATTTCCAACTGAGGTTGAACAAGATGATACCCTGCCTTTTTGTTACAGTTCTCATATAGTAAAAAATGAACTGTATTTCCCTTGGGATCAATGGTTCAGTATCCACAACTTTATAAAACAGAAAGTCCTATAAAGAGGACATCTTAAAGAGCATTCTCTATAATGAGAATCAACTGTATTTAATAGACTGTGAAGCATTGTATGGCCCGACTACATACTAAGTAGAGCCTGACCTTTTGACCCTGAGCCCATGGAGCCATTAGTACTTCTAAGAAAAGGCAGTCTTAATGAGAAGACAAACCAGATGTAATTCAGTTGGAAAGAAAGTTCAGTTACTTGATGTTGCCACCAAAAGACTTCTCATACTCATCAGGATATATATATGGATCTTCTGAAAGCCAGTAGGGAGCAGTGATTAAGGAGCTTAAGGGGGAAGACCCAGGTTCTAGCTGTCTTTTAGGCCCAGAAGCCAGCTTGGTGACCCTGTCTGAAGCAGATCAGGGTCACACAGGATGTGTAAGGGGATATTTAATTATTCCCTTTCTAGTTATGAACCTTCCAAATGTTAATGTCTCCCATCATTTGCACTAGTGCCAGCCAGTCATTCCCTTTAAGTCTTAAGTATTGCCAGGCTCTGTGACAGCTGGCTGAGAAACAAAACCCTTTGCCACAACATGCATTGATTGCTTCACTGTGTGAACGGCAGAGGGCACAGTGCAAAACAAGAGGACACTGCTATCAAGTGGAGCAAATGCTAGAAAACAACACACACTCATAATGAGTTTTCTATACTTTGTAGTTCGAGTATGAGTGAAAAAGGAAAATTCAACTGTTAGTACCTTCAGCAAACCACTGCTGTTGGTCTCAGTTTTGCTCCCTGCCTCTTAGCTTAAGGTTTTTTTTTTTTTTTGCTTTATATTGTCTCATTCATACTGAATTCATTCATAATGATGTTGTATATTACTGTTCTTCTAAAGACAGCATCTGCAAGATGGAATTCAGACAGAGTCTGGGACTAATCAAATTTTATAGCTAACTACAATGATAGAGTTTTGTTGCATACTTCAAGCTGCTTATTTGTGGTTTCCCTTCCAATGATGAATGGGACTAGAGACAAACTGCCTGGCGCAGTTTGATAACTCATATGGCTAGCAAGCTAGAGGGTCTCTCTATCTGTATGTGTCTCTGAATGAGTGACAGTTTTCTACTGAAAAATTATGAGAGTTCATCTTGCAACTCCATATGATATTTTAGTGGATGAGTGTAGAAATAACTTGACTACAGTACATATTCTAATACTGCAAGCATTAGCCTCTTTCATAGCATGGTAGTCAAGAACTGAAGCCTAACTCCCTATAGATATCCACAAGCAGGATAGAATAGGAGGCAAGCGAGAAAATTTATTGTGTGGTTGCAATGCAAACTCAACTCCTCACTTATTTGTAGGCAACATCGCAACACAAGTATGAAAGGGCAGAGCTTGCACCATCATGTTACAAAACACATTTCATCATCTTGGCATTGCTCTGTTAGAGACAGACATGTGTGTGAGTCTTTGTCATTTTACTGAAAGAGAAGCAATTTTGATTCCATTTTCCTTTGATGGAAATGAAACGAAATGAAAAGGCCTATTCCTTTCACTGGAGAGTTATAATCCTACATCTTTCTAGTCTTTCAAAAAAAATTATTAGATATTTAGATATTAATGGTGCATGACAAACATGGCAATCTTTACTTAATTATTGGAATCAATGTATTCTTGTTTAAAAGGGAACAAAAATCAATAGCATGATTCAGTGTAAAACATCCTCTATTCATATCAAAATGTAAAATTTCAAGCTTTTTGCTCTGGAGAATACTTAAACATGTTTTCTTTCCAGCATAAATGTAAGTTAAAATGAGAACAGTTCCCTTCCTCTTCCTTCTTTTTTCCCAGCTGGAAGATATAATGTATAATAAAGGTACATGCAGTTATTTTCACATTTACTAAGTTCATATCCCAACCTGACCTAGAACATTATAGTATATAATAAACACATACATGAAAGAGTAGAATCTCAATAATTTGTTTTTCAGGGCCAATCAAAATGCTGGGAATAGGCTCTGCTTCATTCTCATTCTATATATTTATGTATTTATTATTTATTTATTGGTTTGATTTATATGCCGCCCTTCTCTGGAGACTCAGGGTGGCTTACAATGCATTAAGCAAAAGCCTTCATACTTTTGTATATACTTGCTTAGTAGGGCTTTCGGCCTCCCCAAGCGGTGTTCTTTTTTATACAAAGTCAGCTTATTGCCCCCACAATCCGGGTCTTCATTTTCCCTACCTCGGAAGGATGGAAGGCTGAGTTAACCTTGAGCCTGGTGAGATTTGAACTCGCAGTAATTGCAGGCAGCTGGCAGCTAAGTGCTAATTAACAGCACTTTAGTCCACTGCTCCACCAAGGCTCTATATTAATATTTGCTTAGCAACACCCTTGTGATTCCCTGCTCCCAAAGAGTTTAAAGCAAATTCTTTTAAAACATCTGTAGCCTTGTCCTAAAATAGTTCTCTCACCTCTGAAATTATAAAGTTTATCTAAGTAATTGCACCAGTTGTTTTCAGGTTTGTTAAGGTGAAAAAATCATTTATGCTATTTAGTGTGCAGTTCTTTGTTGATTTTTTGAAAAATGCTACATTACGTGAGAGAGATAATGAGAAAGTGCACAGAAAGGTCTATGACTGGGTACGTTACTTAACAGTGTTGCTTTCTTGTAAAAGCAATTTGTGACATGTAAAAAAACCTACAGATTGACTATTGCCTTTTCCATGCACCTGATTAAGTGGACTATGATGACAATTTGTGCAATTGTCTTATGAGTCTTTAGGGTTTCACAAGACTCCTCATTTGGTAGAAAGAAGACTATCATAATTATCCTCTAGTAATGATAACTCATTCTTTAGCTGTCTAATTTAAAGAGTGATGAACTTCAAATTCTAAAGCTAAAATAAGTTAATTTCTTTAAATTGTGAACATTTTCCTTAAACATATAGGAGACATGTCTTCATTTGAACTTTGTTCTAAAAGACTTTCTAGGGATTTTTTGCAGTCTAGATCTGAAGTCCTAGTTTGGTTGAGCACATCAACAGAAAAAAAAAGGAACTAGAAGAATTGATCCAATGCTGCTTCCAGTCAGTCTCACCATCCTAGGTCATCATCATTCAGAAATACCTGTTTCCTTTCACCTATTGTTTCCAGGATATCTATAACAACACATCTGCTCCTGAAGACCCACGCTGCTGGACTGATTCCTAAACCTCCATTTTTCATGTGGGTAATCTTTTGAAAAACACCACTTGAGGACTGAATACTCTTACAGTCACAACCACCATGGAAATCTAAGCAATGTAATCAAATCCATCTCCTGAGGTTCATAAAACATAACCACATTACTCAAGAGAATGCTTTTGGAAAGAACATATTTTTAACAAGGAAGGATATGCTTGAAAAGACTTGTAGAGAAGTACAAGTTGCTCAGTAAACCTTTTTGGCAGCCATCCTGCCTCAACCAGGTTATTTTTCTCAGGTGTCCCACTACTTCATATTTTATATCTCAAATGCTATTAATAAATACACCATTGGTAGCAAAGGAATAAGTGGATACAGAAACTTTATTTGGCTCCGTATATTATTGCATGTATCAAGAGGGGTATATATTTAGACAGTTTTGATCTTCTGTCATAAATCATTTGTTTTTCTGCTTTGTCTCAAGAAGTGTAGCTACTTATACTTGAACAGAACTCATTAGCCATTTGTTTTACTTTAAATACCTGGTGGATTATTATCCCCCCATTATGTATATATTTATTCAGCAGTTTGCTCTTGATGAGTTTTTGCATTGCTTTGTAGTCAATAAGCATAAATATCTACTTATAAAAGCTTGTTGGTGGTGTATGTCTGAATGAATACATGGACAGATCTAAAAATTATGGCCATATTTAAATCCATTTGGTTTTAAAAATACTTGTGGGTATTGGGTGGCGTTAACTTTTGAAACAAATGACTTGGCTCCAATCATACAAATGATTTTGCAAAAACCTTAGCAGCCTTTGAGCAAATGACAGATGTCAAGCCTTACCATTTCTGTGAGGAAAGAATATACCACCAAAAGGAAGATGATCCTGCATTTCAAAATGACTCTCCCTCAAAGGATGACAGTGGAAAAAAATGAATGCAAACCCACTCAAATATCCTATAAGCTACATGTCGTCGTCACTTAGCTGTAGAACTAGACATATGACAAGTCCTCAAAGTTGTGGACATCAGTATCCCCATGGTCATGTGATCGTGATTTGGGTGCTGGGCAACTAGTGTGCATTTATGACATTTGCAGCATCCTGCATTCATATGATTTTCATCTGAGACTTTTACAGATGGATTCCAAGAAGCAAAGTCAATGGGGAAGACAGCAGGAGGTTGCCAGTGACATGACCTTGCACCAGAGATGAGTTTCAGCAGGTTCTGACCAGTTCTGGAGAATCTGTAGCGGAAATTTTGAGTAGTTCGGAGAACTGGTAAATACCACCTCTGACTGGCCACGCCCCGATCTATTCTTTCCCTCCTGAGTCCCAGCTGATGGGGAGGAAATGGGGATTTTGCAGTATCCTTTCCCTGAAGTGGGGTGGGAATGGAGATTTTACAATATCCTTCCCCTGGACTGGGGTAGGAATGGAGATTTTACAGTATCCTTCCTTTACCATGTCCACCAAGCCACGCCCACCAAGCAAGAACTGGTAGTAAAAAATTTTTAAACCCACCACTGCCTTGCACTTAATGACTGTAGCTGATTTGCTTCAAGGCCACAGCTGGAATTGTCATCAGAAGTTGATGTGGTCACATGACATCGGTTTTGATGACCATGTCGCATAGCAAAAGAGTTTTTAGTCCCTATTGCTGTCAGTAAATGAGGACTTCCTCTACCCTGTTCCCTTAACTTTTCAGGTCAGTTAACAACTCCCACCACAATCAATCCAGGTCATACCCAAAACAAAAGTGCGTATATGACAATTTGCATTTTTACAAATATGAACACTCAAATAATCTGCTGAGCTCTGGTGGCTCAGCAAACTAAAAGCATTGTAATTAAACACCAGCTGTCTGCAATTACTGTGTTCGAATCTCGCCAGGTTCAAGGTTGACTCAGCCTTCCATCCTTTCTAAGGTAGGTAAATTGAGGACCCAGTTTGTGGGGGCAATAAGCTGACTTTGTATAATATACAAAAGTATGAAGGCTATTGCTTAACACATTGTAAGCCTCCCTGAATCTCCGGAGAAGGGCGGCATATAAATCAAATTTTTTTAAAAAATGCTCAAAACTCAAAAAAAGGCAGGAGCCCCCAAAACAATTACAATGCATATTAACTGAAATAATAGCAACTGATTAAAACCAACTGGCAATGAAACAAGGTTCCTTATGTGCCTGTCTGCACAAACCATTGTTTCACATACTAGCTACTATTCTGTCACTCATTTACTTACTTACACACAGGAGATTGTAAACTCAATCGCCTTCTGTCAGCCATTCTGACAAGATTCCTTCTGTCGTAATTCCTATGGAGTTCTGAAGCGCTCAGTCCCACATAATTAAGTTTCTGATTTTTGGATCTCTTTGAAAAGAGTATTAACCCTTTTCTGGTTTTTTTCCCTTCTCCTCTGTATACAGGTTGTCCTCGATTTATGGCCACAATTGAGCCCAAAATTTCAGTTGCTAAGGCAAGACAGTTGTTTAGTGAGTTTTGCCTCGTTTTATGGCCTTTCTTGCTACAGTTGTTCAATGAAACATTATAGTTACATTAAGTTAGTAACATGGTTGTTAAGTGAATCTGGCTTGCCCAATGATTTTGCTCATCTTTGCTCATCTGACTCAGAAGGTCACAAAAAATGATCACATGACCCCAGGACACTGCAACCATCATAAATACATACTAGTTGCCAAGTATCTGAATTATGATCATTTGTCCATGGCAATGCCGAAATGGTCATAAGTGTGAAAAACAATTGTAAGTCAGTTTTTTTCAGTGCAGTTACCATTTCAGTGATTTCAAACAGTCACTAAACGAATGGTTATAAGTTGAGGACTACCTGTATAATGATTGAGGACTGCAATACCCAGTCTTCCCATCCATGGAAACGCCAGTGATTAAGGTTCTGAGTTTACTTGAGTCCTGGACAACCATATGGCCAGAGAAGGCTTTTATTCTCTCCACAAGGGAGATACATAGCTTCACGAGCAAGAAGGTAGACCTAAAGACATTGGGGGTGCCCTCTTGAAGCAAAGGCACTGGTTTCTTCTCTGTTTCTCTTTCCTTTCTTCCATCGGCTTGTCCTTCCATTTCCTACCTTGCTCCCTTGCTTTCAGTAGTGTCTTCCATTTTCCCTGTGCTCTCAATGAATGTATTTCAGCCTATGTGCATTTCAACTATGCTGCACAGGACGACAATTTCAGCAAAATTGGCATAGTTGTTACGTTGTTATGTTAGGGATGGTACATGATTAGATGCTAGTCATGGAGCTTGAGTTTCCCACTCTTTCACAGCTGCAACTATTTTATAATTGCTTTCCAGTCATCTGGACCTCCTATTCCATGGACACCTTAATGCCCCCTGTTTGCTCTTGACTTCAAAGCGAGTCTTTTTTCTTGTACCATGATAAAACTGCATTAAAAAAAAAAACACCCATTCATCATACAGGTCTTTTTAAATCGTTAAGAGATTATGTAATTGCATTTGTGGTAATCTGTAACCTGTTTTCTGCTACAGGATTGATTCCAGCTTCAAAATAATTGCCAGCTGAAACATCTGTTTGTTTAACTAGTCTTCTGTAGGAGAGTATAACACTGCTACATTACATGATTGGCTGAACAAATAAACTTTCTGCATGCATTAGCTAGCCTTTAACTTAGAGCTTTTATGTAGCAATGCTATTCCGTTTCAAATTTCAGAAGATGCGTGAGCAGAGAGTTTCATTGCTGTCTCATGAAAACTGTCAATACATGAATACAGACCAACACATTGATCGGTTCACTTGTTCTCAGAAGCATGCTTGTACTGTATTCAGATTGGTAGAATTTCTCTAGGATCTGCCTCTCTATTGTCAGGTATGTGACTCTTTCTTTCTTTCTTTCTTTCTTTCTTTCTTTCTTTCTTTCTTTCTTTCTTTCTTTCTTTCTTTCTTTCTTTCTTTCTTTCTTTCTTTTTCAAAATTTAAACTAGATGAGACCAGTAGAAACTACACAAATAGATCAAGACTTCAGATTTTTAGAATAATACTTGAAATAATTTTCAGTCATGATAATTAGAAATGTTTTAGCAGTTGTATGAAAAATTATAGTTATGACCAATGCCATGTTGGGATTGCTTTGCTGTATTTCGAGAAAATCTAGGACTTCATTGGATATTGTTAACCTGTGTCCTGCAGAATTGTCAAATATGTGTTGCATACTTAACAGAGACATTTTTGTCATGATTCATAACATTGTGATTATGAGTTCAGAACTGATTATCACTTCAGTCCTGTGCATGTATAATATATGTCTAACTAAGCAAGAGATCTTAGAGTATATAATAAAAAAATCTTCTTTGAAATAACCTAATCTGATTGATTCAAATTGGCTAACTAAAATTTGAACATTTTAGTATTAGGGAAAAAGTAAATTGTATCAGCTGTAATATTACTATAGACATTTATGCATGATGTAGAAGTACATATCCATTGGCAAAAATAGGCTGGACAAATAAATTATTTTATAGAGTTAAGTGTATGGTATAGTAAAATAAATATTCTAATTCGCTTTTAATTACTTTTTATTTGAGTGTGCCAAAATCTATTTATGTTGATATTTCCAAAATGATATTTTTTAATCTCCAAACTAAATATGTAATGGGAAACTCAAAAACTCCAAATGAGTAATTTTTTTTGCTGAATTTGTCTTCTTCTTATAACTAATGTGCAATTATGTGACCGGTGCATATTTAGTTTTCATTTCGATATATTTTGCTTCATTTTAAATTCACTTCAAAGACTTATGCTGATAATAAGTATGAGACAACAGCAAGTTTAACTTATCTTTCTTTTTTCCTTTTCTTTCTTTTTTTCTTTTTTTAAAAAAGCTACTGGGCTGTAACTAAATAACAGAAATCAGGATAAACATACAGCAAGCAAGTATGTTTGTGTGCCTTTTCTCCTACATAGATATAGTCCACCCTTTCATTTCTGTTTGCTGGAATTTGATGGTTTGTGGCTGGCTGCACCCAGGAGCAAGTGCAGTCACACAAACTCATTTTGCCATACTGTATCTCTGTTACACTGTAGTCCTACTCAGGGTCATTGCACTGTACACATTACATATTTCTAGCAAACATGAAGATGAACAAAACAAGGAGTGTAGATAAGCGGAGATAAATTGGAGCCAGTTTATTACTAAATACAGTGTAAAATGGACAGAGCTTTGAATCGGCACTGCTCTAGACTTTTCTCCTGTGCCTTTTTGACTGCTGGGACCACATATAGTGAGAAATTAAATGATTAGAATAGTGGAACAATTATTTGGTAGAGATCCAGAAGCAATTGTGTTTGGAGTGATGTTTAAACCAATGTCAGGAAAGGCAAATACCTGGCTCAATGCCAGCACCTTTGTAAAGCATATTAGCTCAGATGAAAAGTTAGACTCCGAGGAAGAAAGAGAGAGCCAAAGAGCTCCCGGTGCTTACACTCACCTTGCTTGTGTCTTCTTCTGGGCTGGGATTAGCTGGATACAAGCATGGTTGCATAACGTGGCTGAGGAGCACACTTTTGCCAAATGTTTCCATTCGATTTCTGCTCCCTTTCCAGGTGGACAGCCGGCTGCTGATTCCTCTTCAAGCAAGGAACCTAGATAATGCGACGTGTTCACTGCCACTGACAATGACCATGACCCTTCACACAAAAAGCTCCGGTGTTGCCTTATTGCACCAAATACAAGGCAATGAATTAGAGCCTCTCAGCAGACCGCAGTTGAAGATTCCTCTGGAACGACCGATTAGCGAAATGTATGTGGACAGCAGCAAGACTGGGGGGTTTAATTACTCAGACAGTGCTGCCTACGATTTTTCCACTGCCGCTCCAGTGTACAGTTCAACCAGCCTCAGTTATGCCCCTACGAGTGAATCGTTTGGCACCAGCAGCCTGGGAGGATTTCATTCCCTGAACAATGTTCCCCCAAGCCCTGTTGTCTTTTTACAGTCGGCTCCACAACTTTCGCCTTTTATTCATCACCACAGCCAACAGGTACCTTATTACCTTGAGAACGAAGCAACCAGTTTCGCCATGAGGGAAGCTGCCCCAACAGCGTTCTACAGGTAAATCCTGTAATTAATTTCTTTCTTTCTTTCTTTCTTTCTTTCTTTCTTTCTTTCTTTCTTTCTTTCTTTCTTTCTTTCTTTCTTTCTTTCTTTTCAAAAAAATACAGTATATAAAAAGTTATGGCAAGGAAGGGGGAAATTCAACGTTAGAATGGGTATGCCTTCAGGATGGTTGAGTCACTGCTGAATAATTAGACATTGTGTTAGCGTCTTGAAAATTAAAAATCTCTGTTATGACTATTAAGCAACTATTGTTGCTGTGTATGCTAGAAATGAAGTGCTTATGAAACACAAATCAGATTTCCAACAGAAAATCTGCAGCCTGGGGAAAAACCAGAACAGAAGCCCCAATACTGAGTTACAAAAACAATAAACTGAAGCAAAACAAAAACTCCCAAAGTGGAGATGCCGGGAAATTAAAATGAACGATGCAAACTTCAGGTTTTGGCTCCTCTCAGTCCAGGCTGTTCCTGCTCTGAATTTATGTAGCTGAATTTGCACTCTATTGTCAGAAATATTTTGTTCCTTGTCTGCCTTTATGTTGCACTGATTGACTTTTATATAAAACGTTCAGGATACCTGATGATTCACCTTCACAAACAGACGCAACTGACATGATGAGAGCATAAAACGGCCTTTGGAAAGTATATTTAAGGCTTTGGAATGGAAGGCTCTTTCTTTTTGCACACAGAGAGAAAGTCCGTGATTTAAAACAGTGTTTTCCAAATGTATTTTCTCTACAACTCCTCGTATTCTCATCGAAGAGTTAAGACCTAATTTTAAACAGTCACACACACACTTTTAGGAAAACAAGGGGGAGTACCAGATCACTATTCTAGTAGGCCTGCAGCTGTAAAGAGGCTCTTGAGGTCTTTGAAGTAGGTGGCTGCTGCAGTGGTGTCAAGATAATAAAAACAAAACATAGCAGGCATGGTTTCATTCTGTCAGGTTTATAATTAGCTAACGCAGAATTAAAATGAAAAAAAATACAGACGTATGCACTATGCATAATGGATTTAGGATCAAGCTACCTATCATGCTAGATTTGCAGTGCGCAGTTGCTCTTTTACTTTCTAATTATTCAAAAGCAAGTTTGTATGATTCCTAATCTGGGTCAAGACTTCCACATGTAGGGTAGAGATTTTAAGTTCATCGCGTAGTTATTTGTCTTCCTAGTTACTATCCATTAAAAAAGAAGAAGCAAAGAGAGCCTCCGTTGGTTCTTGAATGAGAATTTGAACAAAAGACAGCGGGACAAATGTGTGTGTGCATGCATACCTACACACACCCGCACACAGAATAGGCAGCAGAACTTAACATAAATGCATAAAAATATGTCTGTGTTACTGAAAAGCATATCCCAATTGGATCTGTTCTCCATTTGTTATTTTGTTTAATGTTCTGCAATAAAATATGGGTTTAATTTACATAGGTGGAAGTGAACCTGTGTTAAATGTCAACTGTTCGGTTATTCTGCTTTTCACTTTCCATTCCTAGACATTTTAGAAAATCTGTGATTGCTGCTTCACAAACCATAATTGGTATGTGATTGATTTTGTGCCCTATTTATACCGCAGAATATTTTTTAAAAAATCCTTGAACTCTGGGTTAAATACTGCCCTCGCTGATTTTAAACATTTAGCTAATATTAAAAATTATACTTTCTAGATATTGGTCAGAAATGAAACCAAACAGCTGAAATGACAGTTACTGAAAAAGAAAGGGAATAGAAACTGTGAAATCTTTGGTGTTCTCTGAGCTTGGCTGTTTTCTTGAAGACAAAAAGAAGTCAGTAACAGATCCAACAGATGCACTCATTTTGTAGGCATAACAAGAAAAACTTACTTTAACTACCAGATGAAAGACTGAAATCAGGAAGAGAGGACCTGAAAGTGTTTCTCACCTGAATGGAAAATTTGCCAAATGTAGTGAAACCACACGTGGCTTTTGAGGAATGGCCATATCTTGATCTCTCTGTTGGTGACTGTGTAGAGTGGGAAAAAAGCACTCCTTGTTCTCTCTCGGCATTGGTCTTCTTGGCAGCCCTAAAAAAAGCAGCACTTGATTAATACTGCATTTGAGGAATGCCCAATGCCTGTCATTCCATTAGCCCAAATCTTCAAAAGTGGGGATTTTGCTGAGAAACTTCGTTTAAAGCTAGTAGCAGGAGGTGATGGGTGTTTCCCCAGACAGGTAGCATACAGAATGGCTCCCTATCATTGACTGCTTTGGGCAGTTTAAAGGAACTCAAAGACAAGGCTAAGACTAGATACTTCTTTGTTTGAGCCTAAGGATACCATTCTCCTTCCATGTATAGGAGGCAGTATATTTATAGCAGATGTTAAGGACAATAACCTGAATTGCTGGCTGCTTCTCTTCATTGAAGGAGAAAACTGTATAGGCCATTTTAAGGACTTTGACCGCCAACATATTGACATGGGCATATATCTTTGTTTTCAACAAGCCAGGGAATTTAGGACGAAAACCTACCTCTGATGTTACCCAGATGTTTGCTATTCTAATTTTGCCCAAACAACTACTTGGACCCGAGGATCTGAATTCTTTTTTACTGGGAAAGGGAAGAGAAAATACTTGATATTCTAGGATGTGATCTTATCATTTGTAGTGGGACATAATATTTCCTTGCGGTGTAATTTTCTAATTCAGGAAATGGGAATATTTTAACAAATACGAGGTTATAAGTGAATTTCAAAAAGTCTTAGCTTTCTCTTTAGATTTGCTTAAGGAGCAATAGGGAGAGTGGCGTGTTTTGTTGCTATGACATTCTTCAGGTCCAAAAGATTTTGCAATCTTGTATCTGTTCATTTTTTAATTAAATATTCTTGGTAAATTTAAAGACTTTGATATTAAGTTAAATTACTGATCTGATTTGTTAATCTAGATGTTTTTAATAGCTATGCAGTGCTTGTAGCACCTGTGTCTTGAATTGGCCAGTGATATTATTTTAATAATTACGCAGTGCAATTCTGCACAGGTTTATTTAGAAATAATCCCAAATGGCCATCAGATTCATTCCCCAAAAGAGTGAGGACATGACTACTAGTTTATCTATCTGTCTCTTATATATTTGGTGCTGGTTTTTTAAAAGCTAAATTTTCATTAGTTCAGTCTTGATAAAGTGTTATTTCTTATATTTGTGGTCAGGAAATTTCTTTTGTGTATTTTCCTTCTATGATGGCTTCCTTTTTTGCAGATTCCTTTCATTTTATTTTAATTTTGGTAATGGTAATATAATGGTAAAATAACACATCCTGGAAATGATTCATTCAGAAATAAGTTTCCCTGAAATGTATTGATTACAGCCTTGCCAAAATGATTGTATATTCACAATCTTCCTTGAATTATAGGGCTAGAAATGAATTATTTCCAGGTTCAGAGATTGTGCTTTGCCTATGAATTTTAGTCTAATGCAAATTAAATAGTATATTAGATATTACGACTAGTTACTACAGATACTTTTTACTGGGAGTCTCTTATGAAGATGCTTCTATAAAAGGTTATAGTTGTAGACTATGTTTTTTTTTAAATATCACATCTGCCTGAAATATGTACACTGGTAACATTGATAAACTACTATTTCTACTGACACTTTTTTATTTTACTAGTCTGCTATGAATTCACATTTTCCAGGATGCAGAGATCATAAAGATAGTAGAGGAATGCTGTTTTTAAACTTCATTACCTTCGTTCCTTCATTTTCGCCGCACATAGCTCTATGGAATTAGCTCATTGTGGCAGCCAATGAAGACTGTTCTGTCTTCTACAAGGTTTTTCTTTTCTTGGCTGCAAAATGGGGAAAAAAATATGATATGTATCCAGCTGTTTTCACTTGTTGCAGATAATGATTGGGTTCACTTTCTAATCTAGTTCAAATCTCCCCACTCACCTTTCCATTAGCTTTGATGATATTAGAAAATACTGCTGGCTGTTTTAATAAAGCTTGAGTGTTGATTTCCACCTTTGGATGTTTCATAAGTAAAACACAGGAGATGGAAACAGATGTGCTAGAATCCTCAACTCACAATTGCTTTTCGGTAACTTTCCACTGACCACCTAGTTGTTGGATCAGAAGCAGAGGTGGGCTTCAGCAGGTTCTGACCAGTTCTGGAGAACCGGTAGTGGAAATTTTGAGTAGTTCGGAGAACCAGTAGTAAAAATTCTGACTGGCCCCGCCCCCATCTATTCTCTGCCTCCCAAGTCCCAGCTGATCGGGAGGAAATGGGGATATTGCAGTAACCTTCTCTTGGATTGGGGAGGGAATGGAGATTTTACAGTATCCTTCCCCTGCCACGCCCACCAAGCCACACCCACAGAACCGGTAGTAAAAAAATTTGAAACCCACCACTGATCTGAAGATACATGCAGTTCAATGGCCTCTTAGTTGAGAGGAAGCTTTGCAATGTCTCATTGTCCAGGTTATCAGACTAGTCATGGGCATATAATCGAGCAGGATTTATTGGTAGAAATCTAAGTGATTTGCAGTAGAACAGCAAATGCCTCCCAATTGTTAAAAAAACAATCAGGGTTAAATTATCTAAATCTAAATTAGACAGCCAATCCCTAATCCAGTGTTTTTCAACCTTGACAACTCTAAGATGTGTGGACTTCAACTCCCAGAATTCCCCAGCCAGACATCCTGTTCCTAACCCAACCAGTTCCTAAGGTTGAGAAATATTGCCCTAGTCTGTGGGGCCATGAAGATCTTATTTGAAAATGTACTGCATGGAACATGGAATCCAACAGGATTGTTCTCCTGGAATCACCATGTTACATCTGCTTCCACTGCTTGTTTTTAGAGTTTTGTCCTCCCATGTACTAATCTGTTGATCAGCTGTATTATTCCTACTCATATTTTGGCCTGGTGATTTATCTCTAGGTGGTTTCTCAATTCTTTGCATCTGCCCCTTTATTGTTCTTTCATTGCCCTTTCAAGTTGGGAATATTCACCAAGGTGAAGATGAACTAGAAAAATCTTTATTTGGTCTCGTTGAATAGCTGCTTTTTTGTGGAATTCTTTCTAGAGACATAACTAAGATAGGAGGTGTAGTTGGCTATATCATTAGCAGCTGTGTGGCTTCAGCCACTATGGCTGTTGGAGTTAAAACTTAACTTTTGTGCTATTTGTTAAGCTTCCTGTAAGAAATTGGAATACCTTCTGCTCTCGAATGTATGGATGAAAATACAGTCCAAAGAAGTATTTGTGCCTTAAACAGCAACATTTATTATAAAGAGTTATGGTAGCACAGTACCATAGTACCACAGTATTGCAGGCTAGCTCTGTCCACAGCTAGGAATTCAATCCTGACCAGCTGAAGATTGACTCAGCCTTCCATCCTTCTGAGATCAGTAAAATGAGGACCCAGATTGTTGGGGGCAATATGCTGATTTGGTAAGCCACATAGAGAGGGGTATAAAGCCCTATGAAGCAGTATATGAGTCTAAGTATTATTGCTAGGGCTATTACTATTTTGTCTATTCGTTATTAAAATCCTTATTAGCTTGTAACATTGTGCCTACCATTGTTTGTATCCTTCTATCAGATCAGAAAGTCTTTATATCCTATCCCATTGTTGGGTCAGTAGACTGTCCACAGCTTTCCTAAATACCTTCCATATGTCTTGGGTTCTCAGTCATAATAAGAGGCACCCTAGTTTAATCAAATAATTAGCTATAAAAATAACATTGGAATTAATAATGTTAGTAATGTCGGGGTGAGGATGGCAAGAGAAAAACGATTTGCATGAATAATTTGGCCATCAGAGAATTGGTGAGTGCATTTGTATTCTATCTAATGGGGCTCTAATTAATGGGATTAAATTTAGTGCATGTTCATTATATTACATTATCATTTGTGAAAACAGTGCAAGAATCTGCTGTATTTAAAAGATATGATCACTTTTGTTTATTTAGAAATATTGTCTTCTGCAACATTTAATGCAATTTGAAATGGCCAAATACCTATTTTTAAAACTTATTACTGGAAATAACTGAAACAGAATGAAGCATTTTTAAATCCAGTGTTTTACTTACATTTGTCCCACTGATAAGACTAAAAAGAGTTTGGGAGTTTGGGCTAATTTCCACCCATTAGTATTTGTTGAAATGTCAATGCAGGTGCCTTTGTGAGAAAATTTGGCTTACCAATATGCTACACAACATTGATAATTAATATTTAATAGTGTGCCCATAAGCAAAATGAATATTACTGTAGTTGACCTGTTCCCAGTTCCACCACTTGGACCTTGAAACAGCATTGCTCAGCCAAGATTTCAAACACACAATTTTGTTTGCAGAATCGCTACAGTTTAGATTGCACAATTTGTGGAGCATCAAATAACTTGTCAAAATGTAAAAGGCACACATTTTATTTTTACTTTCTTCTCTGAACAGCATAGAACCTTCCCCCCCTTCCTCCTCTTCTTTTTTTCTCTTTCTTCCCTTTAACTCTCTTATGCCCAAATTCACAGTTTTTGCAGTAGGGTAATATATGAATAATCTTATATGCATAGATGGTACTCTAAGCATAGATATACCAATTATCATAGCTCAGTAGAAGTATTCTTCTCCATTTTTCCCATGCATCTGTTTCCAGAGAGGTATCATAATTAACTATTAGCAGAAATTAGAAGTCTGTATATATTTCTTATATTGACAAACTGTTCATTTGTTCTGGATATTAAGAATTCAAATATTAAGGATTTATCCCATTGAAATGAAGAGCTTCCCCCAACATAGAAATAAATAGATTTAACTTCCAAGGTAGCTATGTAATGAAAATGGTGATAAAATCTTTTGAAGTATAGAGGAATGTATATGAAAAATGGTTATAGAAGTAATGATATGAAAACAATGTAATTTCTACCCGTGTTTTCCCGAAAATAAGACCCTGTATATATATTTTTTTGAACCCTGAAATAAACGCTTGGCCTTATTGCTATGCTATCCCTTATCAGAGGATGTCTTATTTTGGGGGAAACAGCGTAAACTTTTCCCCTTTTCTTCAATCAGAATGCCCTACATGTCTTAAAATTCTATAAAACAATGTATTAACTAGAAATATATATACCGTATTTTCCGGCGTATAAGACGACTGGGCGTATAAGACGACCCTCCTCAGAGCCATTTAAGGCTCGTCAGAGCCTTATGGGCTGGTCTGCCTGGTTACAGGAGAATGAGACCCGGCGTATAAGATGACCCCCGACTTTTGAGAAGATTTCTGTGTGTTAGAAAGTAGTCTTATAAGCAGGAAAATACAGTATTTAAAAAATTGAAATGGAGTAAGAAATCATTCCATGAAAGTTTTCAAAACAGCATTAATTAGGACCCTGGTGTGTGTATATTGCATGCACATACAGAGCAAATATTTTTAATGCTTAAATTTGAGTAATGGTTTTTTTTTAAAAATTTCCTTTAGAGAAGGTGTTCCATTGAGGTGATGTTAAAAAAGAGTGCTTTCCCCAATAACTACCTCTAATAGTCCCATCCTACTTTGTGATTAAATGACATATTTGGGCCATCATATTTATTAGTTGTGGAATACACTCAACTCGGAAATCTCTAGGAATAAATTATTTTAACTCAGCCCCAGTTCTCATAAAAGAGCAGAAGAATTATGTTGTGAAGAAAAAAGTTCAAGCATCACACTCCTGCTTCCTAAAAAAAAGTAATACTGAAAAATTCTACCTTGAGATAATTGTTAAGTATCAAATCCAGCCTGGTTCATACCTCACCTGCTAAGCAAATTATTGCATGATTAGTTCAGGGAGGTCCAGATATTAAATAGTAACTGTAAAGAGCTGTGTTTCAAAAGTTGCACTAAAAGAAATCTAGAATTTTGGCATCTTCTCCATGTCAACTAGAAGAAGGGACTTTGCAAAGAATTCAGAAATAAAATTGTCAGAAGGAAATTTCTTTTTTAACTAGTAGTAGCATAAAATATTACATGGAAAAAATCTTTTGATGCGGGGAAGTCGAAACAAAGTACTATAATCCACATTTGTTTTTTTTTTAGAAATGACTTTAAGTTTCCAGCTATCTCTTGTGCATCTGGATGACAGATGGTATAAAAAGATATAAAAAGCCACATGATTGGAATTAGAAGTATTTTCCGTTGCAGTGTTGGCAATTATACATCGCACAGAACTAAACACGAGAATGGTGGTTATGAAATAAATCTGACTTAACAGCTTCATTCAAAGCAAGTCATATTTCTTGCCAGGCAACATAATTTTGAGGGATGAAAAACTATGGCATTAAAACATATTTCTGCTCTTGAGTTTGTTTGTTTTTTAAGCAAATGGCATATGGATGGAAGGAACACCTTGTGGTATACTTTCTATACTTTGTAGTTTGACTAAAAAAATGCTTTATGTGTGATAATGTGTTGATTATCTTATGATCCACCCACCCACTAATTTCCCATTCTGGTGTTTCATGGAAAAGAGGGCAAGGCTTAGATCCCATGATTATAGTCAGGATCTTGACTTTTATTAAACACACAGACACACTCACTCACACATGCACATACATACACATACCATCATGGACACCCCCAGACTTATTTTTTTTTTCCTAACTGCAAATGACTCTGAGGACATTGCTAGATCCTAATGTAGGATTGTACCTCTTATGCCAGTTTCCCACATTTGATGAGGTGCTGCATATTATACTCGACTCTCATTTAAATGATACTAAAGACTTATCTGTTTTGGAGATAAGCCCAGGTTACTCTCCCTTCCCCCGGTTCAAAAAAGATTGCAAAAATCTCCAGGCATCATTTCCTAATCATTCTGAAATGCTGAAAATGTTGAAACATTTATTGCCATCTTTAAGCCCATGTTACTTATGAATATTTATTTTGTTGAATTTGATGTTATCAAATGCATATGTTATCCTTTATATCATGTTGAGACTAGATGTCATAACTATATAGAAGAAGATTACGTTTGACTACTGAGCCTAACTATACTGTTGAAAGGGAACACCTTGAAAAAAACATTGCGACACTATATATATATATATAATTTGATTTATATGCCGCCCTTCTCCGGAGACTCAGGGTGGCTTACAGTGCGTTAAGCAATAGCCTTCATACTTTTGTATATATATACAAAGTCAGCTTATTGGCCCCACAAACTGGGTCCTCAATTTACCTACCTTAGAAAGGATGGAAGGCTGAGTCTACCTTGAGCCTGGGGAGATTCAAACTTACAGTAATTGCAGACAGCTGGTGTTAATCACAATGCTTTTAGTCTTTTAGTCTGCTGAGCTATCCAGGCTCCTGGATATTTGATGCAGTTAGAAAGAAAACTACTGTACCTTGTTAGCCTTCCCTTTTCCATGTACTTTAATGTATCAGGAATGTTCTTTCTCTTTGGTTTTGACATATTGATTGTGTATGGAATATGGCTGGTTGGGTATTGCTTGATATCTTTCATAATAAACTATAATATGGAGGTCATAATATGGACCAATATTGTACAGCAGTAAGGACTGATATCACATCTGCAAAATATTTCAAAGATTGCTTACTGTTCATGACAAAATCTTTAGTAAAACAAGTCCCTTGATCCATGCAGGAAATATAGCTTGCTTATTCTAAAGTCTGGAATTAAACAGGTAATTGAAAAACATTTGAATTGTTCTGAATTCAACTATTTGCTATCATGGTCAGGGGCAGAGGTGGGTTTCAACAGGTTCTGACCTGTTCTGGAGAACCGCTAGCGGAAATTTTGAGTAGTTCGGAGAACTGGTAAATACCACCTCTGACTGGCTCTGCCCCCATGTATTCTCTGCCTCCTGAGTCCCAGCTGATTGGGAGGAAATGGGGATTTTGCAGTAAACTTTTTCTGGATTGGGGAGGGAATGGAGATTTTACAGCATCCTTCCCCTGCCACGTCCACCAAGCCATGTGATGCCCATCAAGCCACACCCACAGAACCGGTAGTAAAAATTTTTGAAATCCATCACTGGTCAGGGGGGACATGATAGCAGTGTTCCAATATTTAAGGGGCTGTCTCAGAGAGGAGGGGGACGTATTTTTCAAAGCACCTGAAGACAAAACAAGAAACAATGGATGAAAAGTGATCAAGGATCCTAAGCAAGACTCCATTCCTGCAAGGTGGTTTGATCATGGATATGACTTTGGTGTTATGGAACCTTGTTCTGGTCTACATCACATTTTTATGTAGGCATTTGGCAAATGTACAGTAAGAAAAAGGTATAGTACATTGCAGTCCAAAAATCATAGTGCACACTCATGCAGCAAAGGTGGAAAGAATCATGACTAGTCATTGAAGGAGTCAAAGGAATTAAAAAAAGCAATAACAATAGCACTTAGACTTGTATACTGCTTGATAGTGCTTTAGAACTGTTTATAATGTCAGCATTTTGCTCCCAACAATCTGGGTCCTCATTTTACCAACCTTGGAAGGATGGAAGGCTGAGTCAACCTTTTAGCCCATCAAGATCGAACTCGTGGCTGTGAACAAAGTTTAATCACTGTGCCACTAGGGCTCAATCAGCTACTCATTTATATTATAAATAATGTAGAGAAAATTCTGAAAAGTTTTGTGTTCAAGAAATCCTTTTCCCCCTATGACAAAATTGACTCCCAATGTCAACATGAATTTGTATGTCTACATATTGCTTTGATTTTAATAAAGGCAAAAATCGAATACTGATGGATTATAGAAAACAATGAAATGGCAAACCTGAAAATGAGGGATTGGTACTAATACAGGTAGTATTCAATTTACAACAGTTCATTTAGTGACCATTTGAAGTTAAATGGCACTGAAAAAAATGACT
Organism: Masticophis lateralis; assembly: GCA_030761175.1. Classification (NCBI taxonomy): domain Eukaryota; kingdom Metazoa; phylum Chordata; class Lepidosauria; order Squamata; family Colubridae; genus Masticophis; species Masticophis lateralis. The sequence continues at coordinate 84,294,661 of JAUDYJ010000001.1, read as the reverse complement.
AATCACCATTTTCCACACTTATAACCATTGCATTATCCCCATAGTCACTTAATCAAAATTCAGATGCTTGGATGCTTGGCAACCGACTCATATTTATGACGATTGCAGTGTACCAGGGTCATGTGTTCACCTTTTGTGACCTTCTGACAAGCAAAGTCAATGGGGAAGCCAGATTCACTTAACAACCATGTTACTAACTTAAGAACTACAGAGATTCACTTAACAACTGTAGCAAGAAAGGTCGTAAACTGGGACAAAATTCACTTAACAAATGTCTCACTTAGTAACAGAAATGTTGGGCTCAATTGTGGTTGTAAATCGAGGATTACCTGTAATCATTTTTATTACACATACTGAATGTCTACCAAATTGTTGTCCTTTTTAATGTAGGTAATGAGGAAATCAATAGACTTAATTAGACATTCACTTACCCAGAGTTCTCCATTACATCTCATATACAATATATGTTGTCGATCTGTTCTTATCTTCTTTTATTGCCTAGAGTTATAATAGGCCATGCCATATACCCATCCATTCATCTATTTCAATATACCTCAATATAAAGACGTCAGAACAGTATCCTTGCTTTTGGAATTTGGAATTAACTATCCCATGAGAAACTTCAATTGCCTGAAAGAGATATTACTTCTCTTCATCTTTAAGAGGGCATTACCAGTTATCAGCAATATTTGGTAAAGACTGTGGGGATCCCATTGGATTTTTTTCTCTCTCTAGAATTTAGATTAATAAATTCTCCAATTTGATATCTAGTCAAGGGTCCTTCTAGATTTTGAATTGATGGAACTGTAGTTCAATGGATATCGAGAAAATTAGGTTAGGAAAAGTTCTTTTCCCTGGCTGGGCAATAGCTTGCCTGTTTGCTTTAGATGCAGATACATTTGCTTGCTTCTATTAGTTCACTTTATATGATCAGATGTTTCATAATGTCCATAAATTTAACATTTACCAGCAGCATTTATTTCGTATTGAAGAAAACATTCATTTTTCTGATTCAGCAGGAAGTACGAACGGGAAACTATTTGAGTGGGGAAACTCAAGAGAACATTTTTAAATTAAATATGGACAAAAGTTGGTTTTCATTAAAATTGACCTAGATACTGAATGTCCTATCAAATCATACAGTACTTTGAAATAATGTGATTAAAGATAATTAAATTAATGATTAAAGGGTAATTAAGCTAATTAAGTGGATTACGCTACAGACATTATCCATGTTAAAAAGGTTTTTATGAAACAGCAAAAAGAAAAAGGAGATCTCACTATAGCCCCAAAACATTCAGAGTTCAGAAACATGGATTTTTTTACAAAAACGCTGGACCTTGTTTTTTTAAAGAAATTAAATATGAGAATTAATCATGCTTGTTTAAATACTTCTGTGTATTGTGACCTTAATCCAGAGGTGTCAAACTCAAGGCCTGCGGGACAGATCTGACCCATGGGGTGCTTAAATCTGGCCCGAAGGTTGGCCTGGAAATATCAAATGACCAGCCCGCAGTGCCTCTGGTGGCTAAAATGGGCTGCTTGTGGCTCCCCTGTGCCTCGTTTTCACCCTCCATGGCCTCCTGCAGCCCACTGCTGGCTAAAAACTGGCCTGAAAATGGCCAGCAGAGGGCTGCAGGAGGCCATGGAGCGTGAAAATGAGGTGCACATGGACCTCCACGAGAAGAATTACAATGCTGATCTGGCCCTCTAAGAAATCCAGTTGGAGACCCCTGCCTTAATCCATGATGCAGCCATGAAAAACAAATAGTTTAAAATTTGAAAACATCTGTAGAGCAAGAATATCTTTATGCTGAAGTCAAAGGGAAAACATACTCCAAGTTGTATCATATTGATTGGATCGAGGGTTGTTAAGTGTTTGTAAAATACCTATATACACATATGAACTGTTTCTGTCTTCTTGATTGCTACTAATGTGCAATTAACATAAGACATCTCTACAAGCACCGTTTGCACTGCTTCAGTATCCATCTCTATTCAGCAGCTGACCTGACTTATTCTGACTCAGTTTCCAGCAAAACTGCAGAAGTTCTTATTGTTTCATTGGTGGATTGTAGTTGGTGGAACCCATTCTGCCTCCTGACACCTTTTTCTTCCCCAGACATATGAAGCTGCTGTAAATGATTTCTTGAGCAGAGAACACCTTGTCAGAGTTGCAGGCTTCCATCCTTCCAAATGCTCAGGGTTTTTTTTGCAAAGCACCAAATGCCAACCACAGCATGAAGTGGAAGATACAATGATTGGATGCCATTTTTATACCTTCTTCTTGGCCAGCTAATTGGGTGATGATATTGCCTCTTGTGCTGCTACCAGAATTTTTTGATTGGTGACAGAGAACACAACCATTGGCCTGCTTGCAAAAGCTTTTGAGGTTTGGAAAGTGAAAATAACCATGGAATAGAAGGGACTTTGAAAAACGATGATTACAGAGGAGAATAATGATCAAAGGCCATATGTTTATTATTTTATTGGTTTATACAGGCCTCAATGAATTTTCATTCATCATTCCTGACCATTAAAATCATATTCAGCTGTGTGTAAAATTGCTTGTATGAGTGGTTTGTCACACAATGCAAGAGAAAAACACTCCTCTAAGATTGCTATAATGTGATTTTATGATAATGTAAGAAAGGTCAGAAACATGCTGTTCTGAGTTTGCAGCTTCTGGATTATACCATTTTATGACAAGAGAACATATATCACCTGAAAACATATTGTAAGAATCAGGCTAGGGAAAAAAATCATTGACTAAAAATTTTTGGGAGCGAGGCAGAATCTTCAAAATAAATAAGTACCGTATTTTTCGCACTATAAAATGCACTTTCCCCCACCCCCCAAAAAAAGTGGATGGAAATGTCTGTGGGTCTTATAGAGCGAATGTTGCTGAAGCCCATCCCCCACCTTTTGGCCATTTTTGGCCTTTGTGTGCTTGTTTTCGGCCTCTGTGCACCCTGTTTTTGGCCTCCGTGTGCCCCGTTTTTGGTGTCCGCATGCCCCGTTTTCAGCCTCTGTGCGTCCCATTTTTGGCTTGTTCCAGGCAGTGAGGATCACTGCCACCACAGCCTATTGCTGCTGATTGCTGTCATTTGCTGCCAGCACTAGGCAGCGCCGCCGATCGGGGGTGGGGGCGATAGGTGGCTGCGATCAACAGTGATAGGCAGTGGTAGTGGTGATGGGTGGTGGTGATCCGCAGTGATTGGTGGCAGAGGTGGCGGCAATCCCCGCTGCCTGGAACAGGACCCAAAACGGGATGCACAAAGGCCAAAAACGGGATTGGTGGAGGCCGAAAATGGGCCACACGGAGGCTGAAAACAGGATGTGTGGAGGTGGCAATAGGTGGTGATGGCAATGGGTGGCAGCAATCCCTGTAGCCTAGAGCAGCTGATTGGCGGTATTCTGGGAGGCTGATCCAACCACCAATCAGCTGCTCATACTAAATTAGGCTAACATGCTGAAGCTGACCAGACTGTTTGCGGTTTACTGCAAGGACACTAGCCAGATGATTACCAATGGATGCTGGGAGGCAGAGGCAGAGGCAGAGGCAGATTTCTTTTTCTTGTCTTCCTCCCCAAAAGCTAGGTGCGTCTTATGGTCCGGAGCATCTTATAGTGTAAAAAATACGGTAAATAAATGCTGCTAATATATATTTGTAGATTCCAGCAGCATTGGGCTCGGAGATTTTCCAGATATTTCTGGAAAAACATAATAGTGTTCAGGAATCATTCTTGAATGTTTTGGTTTTTTTCTACAGAATAGGAAAGCTATCCCTAAGACATAGGAAACTCTGTTTCTCTTGGAATTAAGTGCTAGTATATTCAGTAATGCCATGTAACACCTAGATAAGGGATTTTATGCAGTATAAAATCTTACATGATCTGCAGCTTTGAGATAGGATTATCTTCATCCAACCATCTACTATTTTCTTTTGATTTACTTAAAGTCTGAATGTTATGAGCAAGTTGAAGAGCCTTGATTAGAAAACTAATTTTGGTGAGGGGCTCAGAAACTCTAGAGAAATTGGTTCAAAAGCCTGTCCCTTTTATGTTTGCTTTTAAGAAACATAAATCTTCTGTTGGAAGTTTTCTGTCTAAAATAATGAAACATAAAAAAGAAGACCAAGAAAGAGAGCAAAGACGAGTGCAACTGCTTGATAAATATATCTGATTTGGATATCATAGAAAAATCTTGATTTGTATCTTGCACATTTTGGTTTGGCTGGTTTCTCCATCTTAAGATGCTGGTGATCTTTAAAATGTAAGGGTTTTTTTCTGAACTGGTTTTAGATCATTCAAAACCCCCTATTCCTTACTAAAGTTAAATTTGGGAAGAAATTTCTATTCTGTCAGGAAAAGAGATGAAGTAGGAAATAATTATTTAATATTTACCTATTAAACAAATTTATGTAGCCACCCAACTCACACATAGGTGACTCTGAGTGACTTAACAGGATTTAGAAAATCAACCATATAATAGTTTATTATATGGTTTGATTTTTGGCTGTTTAAATTATAATAGTTATAAAATAGTTATAAAAAAAGCCCCCCCCCACTCCCGACAACAACAACACGATCAAATCAGACACTTAATTGGCTCTGGCTCCATTTGTGGTCCCCAGGCCTACTGACAAATCTACATTTTTAAAGGACCTTTTGGCAGAGAAACAGGGTGGGGAACAATAACATGCCCTGCATTCCCATCCTGATGAGTCAATAGGTGCAATAGGGGAGAGGCGGTCCTTCAAATAGCCTGGCTCAAGTCATATAGGATTTTAAAGGTGGCAATCAGCACCTTGAATTCTTGAAATGAAGGGGGGGTTTTTTTGTCCTCAAGTACAGATATCTCCATAGGCGTCTTTATGTAAGATAGCAACAGATTCTATGAAAGCAGTTTCTGATATTTAATTTTTTTTGGCTAGTTTTATCCTAGTGTGAAGCCGTCATCTTAAAAGCAGCTAGATGTGGCTATTTTAATTCACTACAGTGAAGGCTGCCTTCATACCCCTGAACATTCTGAAGAACATTTTCAATGTTAAATCTGAAGCAGTGCTCAGCCCTGCTTTTTACTGATAAGCAATCATGCATCCCTGAGAAATGTTGAGTAATATGAATGGTTAAACAAACAAACATTAATATTGAGTGTGTCTGGAATGAAAACCAAAATCTCTTGTTCCATTTATGCCTAGTTTCCTATGGTATAATTTTAGCTGGGCTGTTTCTCATACCCAACTGAGCTTTATTCTGATGCAATTGAGCCAGGAGCAATAAAGAAATAAGGGAGGTTTTACTCTTTGTTAATACTGTTTTTAAAATTGTTTTTACATGTTGTTAGCTGCCCAGAATTACATTTGCAAGATGGCAGCCATATTAATAAATAAAATAAATTCCCTTAGGAAAAGATACTTTAGCCTGGGATTATTTTATGTTTAATTCATTTGTTTGTTTGATACCTTCTTATGTTTAGTGAATATGACTTTCTTCTTCTTCTTCTTGGAATTTTATAATTACACTTAGCACATCTTTCCTAATGCCTGCATTGCCAGGTTGTCTATTATTTTTTCATAATAGAGGCGACCTGCATTTCCTTATGGCTATTCCAATTGGCATGGATGTTTTGTTTTTGAATGTCAACCCTACACTGTAGACTAGACTAAGAAACCAATGCCATATAGGTCAGCTATAGAAACAAAATGTTGTGAGTCTAAATGTGTTTTCTCCCTTGCTCCCTTTATCTCCATGTGAACTCAGGAGAGGTTTATCTGAGATGTTTCTTCAAGTTACTTTCTTGGCCTGGGCTCAGGGTCTTTTTATCTGACCACAGCTCTTCCTCCTGTCTTTCAAGACCATTCCTTGTGTCCTCTAAATTGAGGTTCCTCACGATCCAGTTTTCTTGGATTTTTTTTTTGCCAAGATTTTAGGAATGCTCAAAGGACATACTTGTTTTATTTCAATGTCAATAATTCAGTGTCGAGGTTTTCAATCCCTAGTTTGTAGCTAGGAGAAATGTATAAAATACCCCAGCAGGTTCCTGGTTACAGAATCTGTTTCATGACTGACCTCAACAATATATTTGTCAACTGATCCATTCTCTCACCGAATGGCAATATTGGTAGCCCAAGCCCCATTATGCAAATTCAGATTATGATCTGATGTTAAAAAATAGTAATAAAACCGTAAAATTTTTGTGAGGGCTTATGGAATGCCAACATCTTGTGAGATTTCTATATTTATGAGAATTTTGCTAATCTCATATGATATCTCAGAAAGCTGGAATGATTTTGCAATCTTGTGTGACTATTTCAGTTGGTTGCTAGAAGAGTGCCTCTTGGGATACAGGACATTTCCTGAAGCTTACAGGACCTTGTTGCCAACCTTGGATGCAATACATCCACCAAACTCAAAAAATGACAATACAAAAATTATATTGGTGTCAAATATGCAATACAGGGCTGTTACCCAGGATACAGAATAATGGTATAATCTCCTGTATCCTCTGAACATATAGCATGGAGTTATATAATGTTATTTTGACAGACAGCAAAATGAAGGTATGTATTGGGACATCAGTTCAAATTGTGCTGGTGCAAATAAAGTAGGGCAGTAATATATCAATGGTACAGGAAATACTTCACTTCACTTTTTTCCCCCTGCTTCTGAGAGCCAGGAGGACTTTGTCCAACATTTCTGTGGAATTCAAATAACCACAGAAACTTTTTAGCAACTGTTTTATTTTCAGAGCTAAACCAGACGTGACATAAAACTGTATATCTCCTTTCCCCAGTAGATTCCCTCCCCGCCCAAAATGAAAAGCAACCATGAAATTTTCAGATGAGAACAGAAAAGCAGCTGGAATGAAGCTGATTAATTTCTCTCCTCATTCTTCATTCAAATTCTCCACTTCTAAACTTCAGTCCCACCCATTAAACAAGATCGTTTTCCAAATTTCTGTCAATATTGTTTATCTGCACTACCTACTTTTAAAAATTTCATTCTACGATTGCTCTTAATGTGTGTTAATAAATTCACACCAGGCAGATCCTTGTTGGATCTAAAAGTAAATATCAGCTGCTTTGGTGAGACTTTTGTTCTTTTCCTGTGTTTATAGTTAGTCAATTAGAAGGAATACCACTTGATAAAAGGCATCCACAAAAGAGATCTAAAACAAGATGTGAGCCAGTTGGGCCCACAATACTCAGCAAGTATTGTGGGCCCAACTGGCAAAGGAAAGCTGAAAACCATATTGGTTGGAAACATGCAGAAGAGGCCTTCATCCTGCAGTGGATAGATAATGGCAAAAATGATGATGAATGATGATAGTCAGTTGTGTGCCCTCCATCAGCTGTGCTTATACTTTCATAAATTGCAGAAACAATGTGACCACCAAACCATCTTGTCCAATTATATGGATTCAAAGAAAAAAAGTAGTATGACTTATGAAGTAACTTCACAAAATTGGTGAATGTCCTCATTGCACCTTTGCTAGAAAGTAGAATGTCTATCTAAGATATGGAAATGCATTTTAAACATCGTATATTTTGATACTTCAGTCTGAAATACGACAAGATTAAGGTCATGCTTAGACTCTTCCACATCAGTTCAGGTTAAAATGCAAATAGCTCTGGTTTTAGTCATAATAGAGATTAAATAGGCAGGATTTAGAATAATAGCATAAGTTCATTTTATTTTTTAAACCACACTAGCCATATTAGGGACAGTTATTAACAAACATGTAGAATTACTTACAATGTATTTTAATTTTCTAAGATATTTCTAGCTACTTTGACTGGGTCTTCCTCCTGTATGTCATTCAGTCTGCCTACCCCTTCCATTTTTTTCCCCCAAATATTCCAAAAGATGAAAACTTAATATCTTTGCCTGCGGGAAGGTATTCTCCTCTTTACAAATGTTTATATATTCCTGTCAACTTTGCAGCTTATCATGTAGAAACCCTACCCTCTGCTCTCTCGCCCCCCTCCCCCGTGGCTCCATTCTGTCAGCAATTGACACTTGAATTCAATATTACACAAAATGATGTTAATTTTCTTTCTTCTTGTCCAAATGCAGTTTTCAGGAAGGAAGGTCTTTAGTAGTGAAAAAATGTTAGGCAAGATTTCAAAAGACCTTGCATATATAATGGATATAGGTCTGTAATGGTATAAATCTATAAATTTGGAATCTTTATAGTAAACATTTGTTTACAGAACTCATAGTAATAGCAATGGCACTTAGACTTATATACCACTTCACAGTGCTTTACAGCCTCTCTAAGTTGTTTACAGAGTCAGCATATTGCCCCCAACAATCTGGGTCCTCATTTTACTGACCTCAGAAGTGGGTAATCAGCATAAATTGCTACATATATATATTTACACACACACACACACACACACACACAACTTCTATAAGACATGGCCATGAATGAATAAAGCAATGGTATGATGGTGCTGTAAAAGATCAGAAATTCTCTGATGAATATATGCATCTAATTTTCAGAAAGAGATAAAGAATGGATGGCTATCTTCTACCTCAGCAAATCAATTTAGAAATGGTACATCATTTTCAACCTCCCCTCCTTAATCAATTGTTTTTAAAAATAAATATGAAATATATTTTCAGCAAAACAGAGTTAACTAGAATAGCTGGAAAACAACAGTTGATTTCAGAAGGGACCAAAATATCTATTATATGCAGATAATAATGGTAGCTTTATTATATTACAATAAGAAAAAAAATATCTAAAAGGTTTATCTGGGATCAGACTAGTAATAAGTAAATCCTTAAGGGAGGGGTGGAAGGAAGCACTAAAGAAACTGTTTCCCGCTGTTTTTGGAGGGGCAGGAAGCACCTTCTTTATTTAAAAAACAAACACTAAACTAAAGCTTGGAAAGCAGTGCTAATAATTAAAAGAAAGTATGAAAGCTAAAAGCTTTCTTCTCATTTCAAAAGGAATGTAGGGAGTGTATTACCTATCAGTAGATGTGTACTGTAATACATGGAAGCAAGTTGCAAAAAAAAATGGACCCTTTGATCTTCCGAATACTTGGCTTTGAAACTTTTCCTCTTGTTTAAGAGATTTTGGAAATGTTTTTTTTTAAAAAATACAACCTGTAAATAGTAGCAGACATGGAATTGTTTTTTGGTATATGATCTGATACCAGAGCAATCTGTCATAAATACTGAAATGTGCTATGTGCTCAACATGGTCCAAGAGAAAGATTCAGAAACCAATCTAAGGGCTGGATTGCAAATTCTGATTTTTTAAAAATTATTATTATTATTATTATTTTGTATTTTAGCAGTCTTCTGGGTTCTATCTCTGTGTTTGGAACAATTACAAAATTAACAGTTATTCATGTTTATTTAGTCATTCCTCTCTATCTATTACAGATAAATGTAAACATTTGCAACCTGGAATAAAGAATTCGGTTTGCCTTAGTTGCATCCAGATTTCATTTTAAGCTAACTATGAAAATGGAGTTCCAACCAAGTCCTATGGATAGAACTTTTCATGTTCATCTCTGCCACATGTTTGTACTATGTAACATGCTTTAAAACATTAGGTTACTTTTAAAGGATACTTTTACTGATCAAAACCATATAAGACTAGTACAGATAGTTCTCGACTTACGACCATAGTTGAGCCCCAGTTTTTTGTTTCTAAGTGAGACATTTGTTAAGTGAATTTTGCCCCATTTTAAAACCTACCTTGTCACAGTTGTTAAGTGAATCACTGCAGTTGTTAAATTAGTGACCCAGTTGTTAAGCGAATCTGGCTTCCTATTGGCTTTGTTTGCTAGAAGATTACAAAAGGAGATCACATGTACTCAGGATACTGCAGCTGTCATAAATATGAATCAATTCCCAAGCATCTGAATTTTGATTATGTGACCATGGGGACGATGCTCATAAATCTGAATGTTGTTTGCAGGACTGTGGAGATGCTGCAATGGTCATAAGTGTGAAAAATGATCATATATTTTTTTCAATGCCGTTGAACACTCGCTAAATGAATTTTTGTAAATCAAGGGCTACCTGTATAAAAAAGGAATGACAGATGTACTGAGACATTAGCAAGATTTGGATAACTGTTAATTGCATTTTACTGGAAGCATTCACAAAATGCCATCTTTTATTTTAGTTTTAGTTCTGTGCACACTTAATTCTGGAGATGTTCCACTGTATTCAGTGGAGCTTCCTCCTAAATAGGTACAGTAGGAGTGAATTCTTCTGGTCATATCGATGGGTACTATGAGAAGATAAGTTTTGGCTCCAAGATGCTTATAGTTCAGTTCAATGTCTTACATAGGAATAGAGCAGAGGAAATGTGGAAAATAAACTTATTTACTTAGTTATTTTTTCATTATCACAATGAATCATTTAAGCTCTTGAAATGTTCAGTTTTCCAGATACAGTATATAAAATGGATCTTTCAGGACAATACTGGTATTGCAAAAGCATTTATTCTACCTCTTAAAGCCCCCTCCCCTTGATATGGTGAAGCAGTGCTTTAGATCAGGGGTCTCTAGACTTGGCATTTGGCAACTTTAAGACTTGGGGACTTGAACTCCCAGAATTCCTCAGCTGGCTGGCAGGCTAAGGAATTCTGGGAGTTCAAGTCCACAAGTCTTAAAGTTGTCAGGTGTGGAGACCCCTGCTTCAGATGTTGGATTAGGACTGGCGAGTCCCAGGTTCAAGTCCACCCTTAGCCACAAGAGTTCATGGGATGACTTTGGGACTGTCATTCTCCCTCTTAGTCAGCCCACCTCACAGAGATAGGGTTATTCTGGAGATAAAATGACAGACCATGTAATCTGTCTTGAGTCCTTGAGAAGAGATGTAATATAAACCTAACAACTAATAAATAAATAAATAAATATCACCACCCTATTTTTTTTTGCTGATATCTTTGATACGAGATCTCTGGTTCTCTTTACCATATTAACAATTTAAAGAGTATGTCCTCATTCTTGGTATATATTATATATAGTATATATTATATATAATATGGGATTCCCAAGTACCTATAATTTTTATGAAATATAGAATTCTACAAATATAAAAGATTATTTAAAATGATTTACCAAATTATAATAACTGTAGAATTGTTATAATAATGATAATGTTGTAAAATGGAATTTTTAATAGGTTGAATTCATCCCTTCCCCACCATCTTATTTTTTAAAACTCAGTTGTAATATCATACCATATTATTTTATGCAACTTATTTGTTAGTTACCATTTTTTTGCTTTTATCTTCTTTCCTGTTTTTCTCCCTACACTTACATTACTCTTCATAAATATGTCTTTTTGCCATATGAAACGTTTGTTAATATTCAATTTATCTATTGGCCTTTTTGGATTGACAGAGAATCCACATTCGATAATGCATTTTTAATTTGTTTTGGATGACAGACCAATCCCACAGTCAATGATTAATTCAAGTTTATAAATGCACTCTCTCTGGCCCTGGCTCTTCATGTAAGGTTTCAGTGATTAGTGAACCTCAGTATAGTTTGAAAAACATTGTGCAAGTTTTGGTATTTTGTAAAGGGCAGAGGTAAGCTTCTTTTGTAAGTCAAGGGTCAGTAGTTTTATGACCCTTTTCCTTGTCAAGGATCCATTTTCCTTATAAAATCTAGTCTAGATAGATCTCTTTAGGCTACAATCTGCTTGGTTTGAGATTAAAACTTTTGAATATAGTAAGTCTTCCGTTTACATAAACACATATAGATCGAACAGCTTTATATACTAAAGAATACCAATTTTATTTTGTGTTAGGAAAAATGAATATTATCTCATATTTAATTAGTTGTATATCATTTCTATACATCATGTACGTCATTATCTAATATTTAATTGGTTGCACATCATTATGTTAAAAACCTAACATTAAATTACCGCAGTCAAAATAGTTTCTTGCAAAGTAAAATGTCATTAAAAGGGGGAAGCGTTTGCAATTCACATATCACTTACCTAGGAAAACCTGGGTAGATCTCTTATACACACTGTAGGAGGCATTTAGATATATCATGGGACAAGTAAGGACCAAACAAGAGTCTGAAAATTGCACCACAAAAAAAACAAACGCATTCTCTGATCATCTTAATGGTCACTCGAAACCATATACCCAGAGGTGATCTGCCAAATAACCTCAGTGTAAGGTTTTACACTGGTAAGGTGAGGTAAGGTAAACCGTTTACACTGTAAGGCAGAAAGTTCCAAGAGCAAAAACTTGAACCTGGCTAGCCAACCAGTGGGTTATTTCATTACTGGTGTACTGTGTGTATAACCAAGAGCCCAATGTCTCCAATTGGCAGCTGTATTCTGGACCATACTCAAAAAGGAGCCTAATATAAATCACATTTACAGTAAAGCAAAAATGAGATATCCGATACAGGTAGGGTGGACTTCAGCAGTTGGTAATAGTTTCTAATAACATTATGAATCTAGGAGGTTTCCTAAAAAGCCTACTTGTACTTTCTGAGGAAGTAGAAGCTCAAATTGGCAAGAACAGGCTGAGAACAACCCTTGGGAAAGTCCACACTTTGCCATGTGTCCACATTCAGGAAATTTCCACTGACAATTTCTTCTTTGCCAGGGTTCCACTTCAACTTGATAATGTTCTGCTAGCATGTGAGTGTAAATCCTGAATCAAACATAAAGAGAGATAAAGGCAATTTGTACTTTCCTTTGGCCTCTCCTGCTTGAGCAGGGGGCTGGACTAGAAGACCCCCAAGGTCCCTTCCAGCTTCTATTCTATTCTATTCTATTCTATTCTATTCTATTCTATTCTATTCTATTCTATTCTATTCTATTCTATTCTATTCTACCCTACCCTACCCTACCCTACCCTACCCTACCCTACCCTACCCTACCCTACCCTACACTATTATTGCCAAAGCTAAATTTCTACCACCTCTTAACTGAGTAGAGGAAGTCACAAGAGATTAGCCTACTCAGTGTTGCCCTCAATGTCACAAAATACCAGTAATTTTCAGGCTGGGCATAGCATTATTTTAAAGGAGAGGATGTTGCATGGGTACAATCATTTAATGCATTTCCTTGCTGTCTTAATCATCTCCATCTGATTTACTGGCATTTGAAAAACATTTTTCCAGTACCAAATCATTGGTTAAGGAATAATATAAACAAGAAAGGTAAACTTCCATTGACTGGAAAAGAGCTAGCATTTAAACCCTAGAACAGATATGCAGTATATAAAGGTTTTATTTCTGTAAAGTTCCTTGGTCTACCAAACTGACTTTGGTGAAGAAAGAAAAAAATAAAGATGATTAAACTGGTCATGGCATGTATGTGAGCTCCTGCTGGAAGTATGTTCCTGAGTATAGGGTTGAGTGTCTGGGAGCTGAGATTTATTGACATGCCTGGCATGGTTTGACAGACGGAGTCAGGAAGGCTAAAGCTCTGAATGAGATGTGGTTGGTAAGGAATGCAAATATAATAAGAAGGGCAGTAAAGTCAAGGAGACTGTTGATCTGCTGTTTAAGAAATATGGAGAAGTAATGATAGGCAATAGAAAAGAGGTGGAATAACTTATTTGTATCCATCAGCTATCAAAACATGATTTCCAACATGACAGAAGAAAGGAGAAGTATACATTTCAGAATTGAAAAAGGTATAGTGACACTGGCCTTTTTGTTTCTTTAAATAAATATCAGTTTTCAGGACCAAACTGCATCCTACTGTATTGAAACTCTCAGAACCATTTATAATAATCTTTGAAGGCTCCTGGTACTTCAAAGGGGGAAGAAGCAGCACTCAGGAAATTTAGAACTAAATAAAACATTTAGTTTATCATCCATACCATCCAGGACAAGATAATTGAACAGTTTTCTACAGACATATTTGCAAGCATTTTTAATGCTCACAGTACTATTACTATCCAGAGCCAATATAAGAGAATAATTTTAACTTAGGGTCGGAATGAGGGGTCCTTGGTGCTCTCTATCTTGGTTGTTTTCTTACAGACATTTTATTACCCAAACTAGGTAATATCATCAGTGCATTAGTTGTTACCTAATTTAGGTAGTAACATGTCTGCCGAAAAACAGCCAAACTCAGAGAGCATCAAAGACCCCTCTTACCAAGAGCAAGTATGGCTTCTCAAAAGCATGTTGTATCAACTTTATCTTACCATTTATTATGAGAGAAGGGAGGGGTGAGAGGGAAAGATATTGAGATTAGTTTGGTATACCAAGGAAATGCTGTGGATAAAATGTATCTTGATTTCAGTAAAGTATATTTGACAAGACTTCTCATGATATCCTTGTGGCAAAATGATAAATGGATCTAGCAGGCAATGTAGTTTAGTGGATTTGCCACTAGTTGAATAACCATGTTTACTGATATTCACATATGATTTTGTATCGACGTGAACAACAATACCAATTTCTCAAATCTTTATCCTCAGTCTTGGGCTGCTCAATATGTTTGTAAATCCTTTCCAAGAGATGGAAAGGATACTTACAGAACTGATCTACTCATGTATTTTTGCAGGCACTGGTCTACTCATTTGTTTTCTTTTAACACTGATCAGCTGTACGGTCCTTTGAAGCCCTGCGGCAAGCATGTAAACAGTTTTTTTCCCCCATCAGCTGGGACTCAGGAGGCAGCAATAGATTGGGGGTGGGGCCAAATAAAAGGTAAGAATAACGCAGGGGGTGGGGGATGTGGGGTGCGGTGGTGCAGGGGGGGCAGAACCAGTTTGGTGATGTCATATCATTACCGCTACCAGCTCAGAAGAACCAGGCCGAACTGGGAGGAACCCACCACTGGTCTGCATCCCACGGATGAGATTTCACTTTTTTCCATGGCCCGCTTGCTGGCATTCTGTGGACCGATGCCAGTCCATGGACCAGGGGTTGGGAACTCCTGCTTTAAAGCAATGGTTCTTAACTGGGTTCTGCTATAGTTTTAAGGGGCCATGGTAGGTTTCTTAGGGGGTTGCTTAAAAGTAAATGCTAGGTTAATTTTCCCTAATTCTCACAAATACTTTGTCTTTATATGAAATAGCTGACATTAATAAACAGTGCAGATAAAGTACCTTTTTCCAGTTAACAGCAACTATGAGAGGGAGGTCATATGAGGTGGTAAATGTGGCCCAGAAGGGGCCATGAGCAAAATTGAGAACCCCTATTTTAGAGGACAAAAATCATGATTCAAAATTACCTCAGCTAGCTTGATCATAGGGCCAAATCCAACAGGGTGATCTTCAGCAAAGTCAGTAGTAAGATCCAGTACTGAGTAGGAAAAATTAAATGCCTAGATATATGATGGGGAAAACAGTCTTGTCAAAGGTACATGTTATTTATTTATTTATTTATTTATTAAATTTCTATACCGCCCTTCTCCTTCCGGACTCAGGGCGGTGAACAGCCAATTTAAAGCCAATGCAATACAATAAGTTAAAACATACTAAAATCAATATAAATTTAGGCTGAAAATACAAACCGAATAAAAACTCTAAAACTCTAAAAATTTAAAATAATTTAAAATATTTAAAAATAGGAGGGATCAGGCAAGTCCGGCAAGTTGGAAGAGATGAGTCTTCAAAGCCCGACGAAAGGTCTGGAGGTCCACGATAGTTCTCAGATCTGGAGGGAGATCGTTCCAGAGGGTGGGGGCTACCACAGAGAATGCTCTCCCCCTGGGAGTCGCCAGCCGGCACTGTCTGGCTGACGGCACCCTGAGGAGGCCCTCTCTGTGGGAGCGAACCGGCTGGTGGGAGGCAATAGGTGGCAGAAGGCGGTCCCATAAGTACCCTGGTCCTAAGCCATGGAGCGCTTTAAAGGTGATTACCAACACCTTGAAACGCACCCGGAAATCAACCGGCAACCAATGCAGCTCACGCAGGAGAGGTGTCACATGGGAGCGCCCTGTCGCTCCCATAATCCCCCGTGCGGCTGCATTCTGTACCAGCTGAAGCCTCCGGATGCATCCCAAGGGGAGCCCCATGTAGAGAGCATTACAGTAGTCCAAGCGAGACGTGACGAGCGCCTGAGTGACTGTGCGTAGGGAGTCCCGATCTAGAAAGGGCCGCAACTGGCGTATCAGGTGGACCTGATAAAAAGCTCCCCTGGCCACAGCTGTCGTATGCTCCTCTAAAGACAGCCGTGGATCCAGGAGGACGCCCAAGTTGCGCACCCTTTCCGTGGGGGCCAATGATTCGCCCCCAATAACCAACGATGGAGTCAGTTGGCTATATCGGGACGCCGGCAGCCACAGCCACTCAGTCTTGGAGGGGTTGAGTCGAAGCCTGTTTCTCCCCATCCAGACCTGCACAGCTTCAAGGCACTGGGACATCACTTCCACGGCATCGTTGGGGTGGTCTGGGGTGGAAATGTACAGCTGAGTGTCATCAGCGTACTGATGGAATTCCACCCCAAAATCACGGATGATCTCACCCAGCGGCTTTATATAAATGTTGAACAGAAGGGGCGAGAGGACCGACCCTTGTGGCACCCCACAAGGGTCGGTCCCCCATGTTAGAAGGATTAATGGTGTTTAGTGAAGTACTAAGTGGACATGAGCAAGGAGTGACATTAAAGCTGTTAAAAAGGCCAATTCAAACTTCATTAATACAAATATCATACAGTAATCTCATACAGTTAATTTGACTAGATCGCATTTGGAGAATTACTGTCTGATTCTGGAGACTAATCTTCAAGAGGCGTATGGAGAAGTTTGGGTTTAGGGGAGAAATACCAGAATGAAACAGAACTGGAAATGAAGTTTACTAAGAAATGGAGCCTGAGTGGCGTAGGAGGCTAATGCCTCCTACTAAGGCAGCATTTAACATCCAGCTGCCTGCAATTACTGCGAGTTCAACTCTCACCAGGCCCAAGGTCGACTCAGCCTTCCATCCTTTCTGAGGTGGGTAAATTGAGGACCCAGTTTGTGGGGGCAATAAGCTGACTTTGTATAAAATATACAAAAGTATGAAGGCTATTGCTTAATGCATTGTAAACACCCTGAGTCTCCGGAGAAGGGCGGCATATAAATCAAATTTAAAAAAAAAAGAAATGGTTAAAGTTGCTCAGTGTATTTATTTATCTGGCGAATGGGAAGACCAAGTAAAGTATGCTACTAATATCTAAAAGCTTGCTATGTGGAAAACACGCAAACTTGCTTTGTGTTAGGAGAATGAACAGGTTGAAATTAAAAGATAATTCATGCTGAATATTAGGGGGCATTTTCACTTGTGAAAAGATGTAAAGAATGAGTCTTTCTTGTGGAAGAGCATCTCCCCATCAGAGACTCATAAGGCCCCAACCCTTTAGCCTTTTATAAAGGCATCCCAGGTATTTGGGTGTGGGGTAGATGAACTTTAAGTGGAGGTCAACTACCGTATTTTTTGGACTATAAGACACACCGGTGTATAAGATGCATCAAGATTTTGAAGAGGTAATCAAGAAAAAAAAGTTTTTTCCTTCCCTTGTGCATGCCGTTTTTGCAAAAAAGGGCCTGTTTTTCAGAAATATGTGGGCATTTTTCACAAAAATGGGGGTGCTTTTGCCCTCCCCAGCCCCCAGGAGCACTCAGCAGGCCTCCCAAAGCCTCTGTGTGCTCTGTTTTTGCAAAAAATGGGCCCATTTTTCACAAAAAAGGGACCCGCGGGGTGGGGCTTCAGAAGGTCAAAAGTGGCTGTATTTGGTGTATAAGATGCACCAACATTTCCACCCTCTTTTAGGGGGGAAAAATATGTCTTATACTCCGAAAAGTATGGTATTTATCTCTGAGTGCCAGGGGATATGATTGGTGGGTTTGTATGCTTAAATCTTATAAGACACCCATGGCTTACATAGTTGACATGGGTGGTTTTATAAATCATATAAATAAATGAGGAAGTACAGTAAGTGATGGCTTCTCTCTCACTGGAGATTTTCAAAAGAGGTCTGAATGGAGAACTATTGGCAGAGGATTCCTAAACTAAGCTAAATGTGAATGTGAGACTCAATGACTATAACTATGAGTGATTACAGCTGGGGTAGGCGAAGCGATGAATCCTAACACCAGTATGCAGTGTCTGCACTTGCATCAGCCATCATGAGGTAAATACAAAACTGCAAATATACAAGTAATGCACATATCATTATTCTGACATTGTGGCTTGTTCTACCTGTCCAAAAGATTCCCTTCAAGCCCAACATACTATGATTCTATAATGTTTCAAGGCTTTCTCTCTGTCAGTTACCCTGAAACTTAATGGGATACTGCTGGCAACCGAGAGATAATTTTTACCCCTGTTTTAAGGTAATAGAGCTTATTATGGTAACAGGCACTTGTTACTCACCACCCTCCTCCCCATAGTCTCCAACTATTTCCATTTTTAAGATTAAATAACCTAAATACATTCTCAAAAAATGCTCGCTTTTCTGTTTATATAGGGTCTCATGTACCTTGTGTTATGTATTGTATAAAGTTGTCAGTTGAAGTTCTCAGTCTGGTCCTCTATTGGAGCAGGAAAATACTCTTTCCTGATTTGTTGTGGGCTGATCAGCTTCCCTATAAAAGGAGCTGTGTCAGCCAGGGAGCAACAGTTGCCTCACAGGCAGTATTGAATAAAGAGCTGTTAGAAATCACTTTGGCTTCACCTCCATTCTTCACCCAGAACATAACACCTTGACTGCTGTGTAATGCTTCATGTAGTAACTATAGCTACTTGTCAACAAAGTTTGTTAGGCCAGTAAACTCTTCAGGTGATAGAGTAGTGAAGTTCCAATGGAAAGGGTTTACTGAATGCAACTGAACCGCCGCTCCAAATTGTGTTTAGGGTTGGTGTTCTTATTCATGCATAGATCTCCTTGGCATTTATTTGCACAAATTTAGTCTAGACAGAATATTTGGTTTTATTCCTTGGCAGTGGAATGAAAAACATGGAGAGTTCCTAAAATAAAGTATCTGCCTAAGACTAGTGGTTAACTTGATTTTACCAAAATTATCAGTTGTCACTCCCGTGTTTGATAGGTAGAGTACATTTTATAACTAGTTTTTGTCTTGAAATGAGAAGAAATAATGCCTCCAGTGGAAAATAGCTCTGTTAATGTTTAAATAATGTTTAAATCAAGCAAACCAAGAACAAATTACATGCATTTTTCATGGTCTAAACCAGCTATTGAATTATATTCAGGTTATTGTTTATTGCTAATAAAATTGTTTAGAGTTCTCTTGGTAATTATTAAAACAAATGATGGCCATATTTTTTGTAACTAAAAGCTGAAGATATCCAAACAATGTAGGGCAGTGGTTCTCAACCTTTTCTTCACCTCCCTTAAATACCTTTTGGACCTCTCTTAAGTACCCTTTGTGGTCATGGATCGTGGCACAGACCAGTTAATCCAATGGTGGGTTTCAATTTTTTTTACTACTGGTTCTGTGGGCATGGCCTATTTGGTGGGCATGGTTTGGCAGTCATGTGACTGGGTGGGTGTGACTCGGTGGTCACGTGACTGGGTGGGTGTGGCTAGGTGGTCATGATCCTAGTTCCTCCTATTTATTTATTTATTCATTTATTTATTGGTGCAATTTATATGCCGCCCTTCTCCAGAGACTCAGGGCGGCTTACAATGCGTTAAGCAATGGCCTTCATATTTTTGTATATACCTGCTTATAGGGGGCTTTCGGCCCTCCCAAGCAGTGTTCTTTTTTATACAAAGTCAGTTTATTGACCCCACAATCCAGGTCCTCATTTTACCTACCTCGAAAGGGTGGAAGGCTGAGTCAATCTTGAGCCTGGTGAGATTTGAACTTGCAATAATTGCAGGCAGCTGGTGCTACTTAACAGCACTTTAGTCTGCTGCGCTACCAAGGCCCTATGTGGATTCCCCCATCTGGACCTTTTGCAATCCTTCTAAGGGTCAAAGGAAACCAGATTCCATACAGCTCTGAACCCTTAAGGCAAAGCAAATACAAGTGGTCCTTGCTTAATGGCCGGCTGCTTAGCAAGTGTTCTAATTTACGGCTGACCTCCCCAGAACTATTTCACCTGTTTTTGGAGTTTTGACAGCCATGCACACACACACACACTTATGACCAGATACAATATCCCATAAAGTCATGTGACTGAGGTTTTCTATGTTTTTTGCCAGTTTCCAACAATTCCTTCTGGTTTCCAGTTAAAAATGCCCATTGGGGAAAATGGATTTGTTTAACAACCACAGTGTTCACTTAATGACCACAAGGTTCATTTAACAATCATGGTGTTTGCCTAACCCAGGAGTCTGCAACCTTAAACACTCAGAGCCATTTTTCTATTTTCTTTTAAACAGGTATATCTCTCTCTGTCTCTCTCTTTTCTCCCTCTCCCTCTCATCTGTCTTTCTCCCTCTCTCTCTCATCTTTCTCCCTCTCTCTCTCTTATCTCCTCTCTCTTTTTCTCATTTCTCTCTCCTCTCTTTCTCTTTCTTACTCCCTCTCTCTCTTTCTCATCTCATCTCCTCTCTCTCCTCTCTTTTTCTTTCATTTCTTTCATCTCTTTCTTTCCCTGAAAAGGCTTCTTTGCCAGCTGCTTTTTCCACAGGCCCCTGAAAAGTACCAGCGGAAAAAGCTGCTGCCATCGTCGCCATGTTCTTTGCCCACGTGCATCCCATTGGACTTGCAAGGCAATGGGATGTGCGTGCGCGAAGAACATGGCAGCGCTAAACATGGTGGCCGGGGCGAGCGAGCGGCAACCAGGGGATCGATTTGGGGGTGTGGCCAGCTGACCATTGCTACTGGTTTGGTGACCTTAGCCAAATTTCCACCAATGGTTCATGCGAACTGGTGCGAACCGGTAGCAACCCACCGCTGACTTAACCTAAGATTTAAATCATAACATTTCTTCAAGCCTTTGCGGATCCTCTGTGATGACATTTCCCCCACCAGTGGTCCTTGTACCACAGGTTGAGAACCACTGATGTGAGGCATTATGTAATAGAGATTTTGTCAGAGTATGAATATTCATGGACTGAAATAGATCAGGCAATGGGGACTGAATGAGGACATGGTAACAAGGTCAGCCAGTGAATAGGCATAGTAACAGGCTCAGCCAATGAAGGCTGTTTAGAAACAGAAACTTAAGCTAGAAGTCTGGGCGTGGCTTAGGCAACCGAGTCTGTGCAGAAGCTTAACTGCCCTGTATAGAGGAGGCTCTCTTTGTAATAAGCTCTGTGCTCAGCTCTGAAATGAAACAAGCCTGGACTTGTCTGCTCTGCTGAAATGAAACTAACTGTTCTCTCCTGCCTTGTGTTTTGCTTGTAACTGCTACATAGGAAGAATCTGCTATTGGTATTGTAAATTTACTTCATGTATGATTATGTATATAAAGAAGTTAATGAATCCTGCTGCATCAGTTTGCCTGTGTGTGCTTTATGGATTTGTTTTTCCAACAAGCTCTGACAGATTTGCATAGAGACTAGTGGTTTTTTATAATGATGTTCATATATGTGTTGGTGCTCATATGACATTATAAAGCATTATCTGGATATACCAGATTTGAAGATATAATACACTGAACAAGAAATTATTTCTCTGTTACTATAGCTTTAGCTATCAATCTATTTGAGGAAGCTGAATTGGTGCCCAAAGCGAAATCCCTCTGAAACTTCTCTTTCTGAATATATTTTCTTGATGACCACATCAATTTTTGTTTTCATGTCTGGGATTTTAAAGTTTAAATTGTACTTTATAACTATTGGTCTGCTACTCTCTTGCTAATAAGGAAGAAGGAATTTTAAAAGAATAAAGAAGGAAAATCCAGGATGGAAGATATTGGGGGTGGGTGGGATGGAGTTAATAAGTAAATGTAGACAAAATCAAAGCTTTTTGTCTCAATGTCTGAAAATTGCATTTCCTGGCAATTTCAATCTTCCAAAGCCTCTAGACTAGTTCTTACTGAATTTAATCTTTTCTTAGCAAGACATAATAGAAGATTTCAAGGAATAACTGAGTCAGAGATTCTCTGAACAACCAACAGATTATGTGGCAGTATGCAATCAATTTTCTCTGTATAGTTGGTCCTGCTGTTTGGATATCAGTATAAATATTCCCATTCCATTAAAGAGTGGACGATACTTGCCATTTTATAAATGAAATTTTAGTTCCAATCTTGTTTGGTAATAGACTATTCATGTAAGCCTAAGTAAGCATTACCAAAAAAACCCCATTTGTTACTTCCTTATTTTCCACTGTCCTTGGGTTGAATTTTAAACTGTAGGCTGATTAGGGCAAGAACACATGCTTAGTAAATTTCCAAGCACATTGGAAACAGTATATAAATAATAATAACAGATTATTCTTAAAACATATCATTTCATTTTTGGGGAAGTTAATTTTTTTGAGAAACTTTATTTTTGAAATATACATTCTTATGAGGAGTGGGAGGCGGTGGCTCAGTGGCTAAGACACTGAGCTTGTCGATCAAAAGGTTGGCAGTTCAGCGGTTTGAATCCCTAGTGCTGCATAATGGGGTGAGCTCCCGTTACTTGTCCCAGCTTTTGCCAACCTAGCAGTTTGAAAGCACGTAAAAAAATGCAAGTAGAAAAATAGGGTCCACCTTTGGTGGGAAGCTAACAGCGTTCTGTGCGTCTTTGGCGTTTATGCCAGCTACATAACCACAGAGACATCTTCAGACAGCGCTGGTTCTTTGGCTTTGAAACAGAGATAAGCACCACCCCCTAGAGTCAGGAACGGCTAGCACATATGTGCAAGGGGAACTTTTACCTTTACCTTATGAGGAAGAGGAAGAAGGAGAAGAAGATACCCACACAAATGAGGAGAAGTCCGTGATTCTCTGTTTAAGAGTATCAAGTATGGGGAGCACTTTTCCATAACTCCATCTATGGTGATTTTATCCCTCTTGCCCCAGAGGAATCATAGACAACCTGGCTGCTTGTTTTTTTACTAGAACTATTTCTTGGTTACTCACCAACCCAAGTTGGTAGGTAAATGACAACAAGCTGCTATCATCTTCCTGCTCACTTGCTTTCCTTCCTCTGGGAAGGAATGCTCACTGCTCCTAGATACCACATCTAAACTCACTGGGGAATGGAGTCAGGACTTGCCTGTGCCCACTCGGTCTCAATGCTGGATAAGAAGGAAGAATTGCTTGTTAACAAGGATAGAGACCTCTAATAATATACAGGAATCACTAAATAAATGACAGGTATATGATGGAGGTTAATCCGCCCCTTGCATAGGAACACTTGCAATGGTCCCTTAAAACTGTTTAATTGCATGCCACCAACATATATTTGAAGTCTGAAACAATACCATTCACAGAAAAAATTATAATGTGATCAATTCTACAGACTGTAGTTATTTTCTTGCTATCTTTAAATCAGCTAGTTTCAAAATCAACTTTGGGACATAATCAGGGGTGAAATTCAGCCAGTTCTTTTCAAACTCGGGCGAACTAGTAACAGCGGATGTGCGAGGCTCCACCCACCTGTGCAGATGTCATGATGTCGCTTTTTGAGACGATTTTCAGCCTCTGCGCATGCACAGAAGGCTTTGCCCATGGTTGGATGATGGCATGTGTGTGCGGTGCGGGCACATTTGTGAACTGGTAGGGAAAGTAAGTGAATTTCACCCCTGGACATAATATATGGTGAATGCATACTCTTCAGGTGAGTCTTTCTATTCACTTGGTATCAGAGGGCTGTGCATCTTAGAACATATCCAGCTGTGGATTTCAAGAGAAACTCTTGACAAACCATCTGTCCACAATCTTTTGTTTCCCATTTCTACTGGACTGCTATGCAGGGCAACATTATTTCTTATGGAAGGACAATACATTTTCTAATCCATGAAGGATGAAAATGCTATTCAGAGAAATTATCCAAAAGGCTTAGGGCACTCGACTGAACAATTTTATAGCTCACTTTTATGCTCCATATCCTCCTGGGTTGTCATTCAGTCTCCTGAGTGTGATCCTGAGTAATTTTTCAGGGAAAGGTTCAGGCATCCAACCTATGTGGTCTAGCGTTTACCCAAAGTAGCAATAACTTTTTCTCCTGCTTTTGAAAAAAAACCCCCATAATTTCCCAGAATTTTGAGAGTTTTCTCCTCCTCCCCCCAAATATATTTGCTAATCAGGAAGAAATCTTCAATCTGCAATACTCAGAATGTGTCTGATCAAATTATAGATGTATTTTATGAAAGGATTTCCTCCTCACACGCATGACACAATTTAGTTTTAATAGAGTGATTTGAAATTTAAGAAAATGAAGGTTTCTTTTGGAAACTATAATTTTTGTGACTCCCTGATTAGTTTCTTTCAACAGGATTGGTCCCTGTTGAACAAGATGTTTCTTCTCTCACAAGCTGTAACAATGAGCCCTATTAAATCATCAAAATCTTTCCAGATTTTATAGAACAGCACTTGACAGTATGAAATGAATGATTACAATATAATTCTAAGAAATGTCATTGTGTCATAAGGTTGCAGTCTACCAGAAGTAATATCATGTTACTCTGCAAATTATAATGAGAATTAAATGGAAGCTTAACTCTTGCTAATTAACCCATGTCCTTATCTT
The DNA here is from genome assembly GCA_030761175.1 of Masticophis lateralis. Lineage (NCBI taxonomy): Eukaryota > Metazoa > Chordata > Lepidosauria > Squamata > Colubridae > Masticophis > Masticophis lateralis. Next base: position 84,270,108 of record JAUDYJ010000001.1, on the reverse strand, counting down.
ATAATTATGTTAGCTTTCAATGGGTTAATATATTTGGGTTGACTGATTTGAGATGAAATTTGAAGCCAATTCAAATCATATATGGGAGAAAAGATATTAATTCCTTACTAACAAGACTTTCAAAGATACTTACTCCAAAATACAGGTATCAGTCACAAACTCAAAAAGATTTTAAACGTAATATATATTTTATTATTAAAAACCATTCATGCCTTGAATAATTATCTATTCATGAAAGAAGAGATAATATTTTGAGCAACGACAATCGGTATTATTCTTACATTGTAAAACAGAGTAAATCTCTTTGTGAACCACAAGTGTTTTCACTGTTCTTTACAGTAAAATACTAAAGCAGTGATTAAATAAAGGAGAATATTTGTAGTTCAGGGTTGAAATGAGGGATCCTTGGTGCTCTCAGAGCTTGGTTGTTTTCTTGCAGATGTTTCATTACCCAAACTCGGTAACATCATCAGTGAACATCTGTAAGAAAACAACCAAGCTCAGAGAGCACCAAGGGCAGTGATTAAAACAAGGCACAGGATCATTGAACTCCTTTCACATGCTGACTTGATTCCTTTCTGTTTTCATGTACCCCTGTTTTATGCTTGAATTGCTCTTGGGTTACTCTTCTAATTTCTTAGCTGAAGAGGTGCATCATAGCATAAACAGGAGCATTCGGGACCTTTTGAGCTTTTTGTACAGCCTTTCTTCCAAATGTTTCATGATTTTTGTTTTTTTTTGTCTTTCATCTTTCTTCTTCTCAAGTTTTTTTTTTAATTTGTACTAGGGAAAGCCCACTTTAAGCACTATATAACCAGTCATCAAAGGAATATGAGTATCAGAAAAGTGGGAAACTTTCCAGGAACATTGGAAGATAGAAATGTGAAGATAACTAGGCATGTAAGGCTAATATTTCTTCAGAAGAGTTGAGAGTAGGAGTTAACAGGGAAACGTCTGGGTATTTTGGCTGAGAACAAGCTGTCTCCATACACTTCAGTTATTCATGCGCTGCTATTTTTTCCCAAGTATGAGAGAAAGAAGTACATTTGCCTTCACAGAAGAAAGCTGAACAAAAACAACAAAAAGTTAAATTTTGAAGTCATTTGGAACAATCTTGTAGTTATTTTCATGCCATGGTTTTATTAGAATAATGTATGTTTGTTATTATAAATGTTTGTTATTGTATATACTCGTGATGGCGAACCTATGGCACGGGTGCCACAGGTGGCACACAGAGCCATATTGGTGGGCACGCGAGTGTTGCCGTAGCTCAGCTCCAACGTGCATGTGCGCACCAGCCAACTGATTTTCAGGCCTTCCGGTCCCACTGAAAGTCGGCAAACTGGCTGTTTCCAACCTCTGGAAGGCCTCCGGGGGAGATGGGGAAGGCTGTTTTTGCCCTCTCCAGGCTCCTAGAAAGCCTGTGGAGCCTGGGGAGGGGGCAAAACGGGCCTACTGGGCCCACCGTGCCATCATGTGCCAAAAGCAGGGGGAAGTGGGGGGGTCACATGCGCATGTGTGGGAGGGCGGGGTGCATTGAATTATGGATGTGGGCACCCGCACCCGTGACCCCCCAATGCTCCCCCCACTTTTGGCACACGACGGCAAAAAGGTTAGCCAATCAGGTGTATACCAATCAATTGTTCAACATGTGCTGTCTTTCTGATTTATGAAGTTGCAGGGTTTAAAAGGACCTGAGACAGATCTACTGCTTAGATCTCAGCTGTATGTTAGGCTCCTCCATTAATTGGTAGTGTTAAGACATCATTTGATAAAATAGTGCCAATAGTCAGAAAAACTACTGTTGTCAAGGGTAATATTGCCATGTTGCAATACCTCCTTCAAAGACAATCATTTCATGAAGGTCCATCTCTTGGGGATGCTGTAATATTTGGCTATTGTAGTGGTCAAGGAGGTGGACTAGATCCTTTCTTAGGTTCCTTTCCCTTATGTTATATGGTTCCATATAATGCCATTATATCTCCAACCTCCTTTTTTGTGTGAAAAGATGTGCAGTGTGCTTATGTCAGTCTCATGTTCTTACAGTAAGTTGACACAAAGGGACAAAAAGGGAGGGCAGTTTGTACCTTTTACACCATACATTTGAGTTCTCTGAGTAGAAATTCAGCTATAAACATGTTTCTCCAAAATTATTTCAATAAAACTTGTGTCCAGTAATGTGTGGAATTATGTACTTAATTTCTTTAACAATTCATCTCTCTTTAAATTAGTTGGGATTACTAAATTCCTTTTTATTCTAATGGAAATGACTAACATTTCTCATTTTGGCCAAGCTGAGTCATTAGATATCCAAGGATGATATATAACCATAAGAAATTAGCACATTACTTTCATATTTCAGCCATGAGTAAAAGATGGTAGGAATGAAGGAGAAAGTTTTTAGTACAAAGTATCTATCAGCTATTTTAAAAATATTAATTTTTAATATTTAATATTTTTAATATTTAACATTGGTGTGTCTTCCCTGCAAATTGAGCATTTGAGGTCATGAAATGTTTGATCAAGAAATGGAAACTTTTATTGGAATCCTATGCAAAGTCAAATAGTAGACTAGGCAGATTTTACGGAATCTAAGAGAGTTATTCTTATTCAGGTAGTCCTCAACGTCTGACCACAATTAAGATCGGAACTTCAGTCATAAAGCAATGCAATTGTTAAGTGAGTCATCATGTAACCATGAATGGTTTTATGACCATTTTTGCCATGATTGATAAGCAACTCACCTGGGCATTAAATGAATTGATTTCCCACAACAATTTTGTTTGTGGCAATCACATTTCCCTGGAATGCAGCAACCACCATAAATGCATGCTGGCTGCAAGCATCCAAACCATGATCAGTTTGGACACAGTGACAGTTATATGGTCTGGAAAGACTGACCATAAGTCACTTTTTTCAGCACCATCGTAACATAGAAGAGTTGCTAAATGAATGGTCATAAGTCTAGAACTCCTTTGGATGGTATAGCCAACACCCTCCTCTTGTCATGGCACCTAAAGCTTAATCATGATGGTGTCATCTAAATGTATTGATTTTGGCCAGAACATTAAAGAAATGACTTCCTATGCTTCTTGCTTAGTCATTCGGGAAATGGGACTCTCTTCAAGCTATTGGTTATATTAGTCAGTGTGAAAAAGCTGGAGGAGTACATAGCCAAATGCACCATTAGGAAGTAAGAGTAATGGCGATGATAAAAGTGCAAATTATTGCTTTTTATGGATGAAGGGGGAAATGGTTCCAATAATCTTGTCTGCATTATGTTCTTGGTACATAGTTCCTTTCAGATGTAAATAAATTGAGGTGAACTCAGTTTCTGGGGACACCCTAATGTTTGTGGTTGGCATCAATTCACTCCTCCCAGATTTGACAGTTCCTTGTAATGAATGATCATACTTCATTAGCTTGGTGAATTCTTACTCCCAATCACAATGAAACTTTCATGTGTTGACTTGTAGTGCCAACCGGTTCACCAATGTTGGGATCTTGGTGTTTGCTGAGTTTAGTTTTCTTCTTACAAACATTTCATTACCAAAGTAAGTTACTAAGATCCCAGTATTTTCACCCTGAGCTATTCTTCATTGTTGAACTCACTATTGTTCATTTTGCAGGCCTGGCTCGGAGACCAGACGTCACAATGGCAGAGAGCGAATGACTAGCACCAATGAAAGGGGAAACCTGTCTATGGAGTCTACCAAGGAGACCCGCTATTGTGCTGTTTGCAATGATTATGCCTCTGGCTACCATTATGGGGTTTGGTCCTGCGAGGGCTGCAAAGCCTTTTTTAAAAGGAGCATTCAAGGTAATATAACATCAACACACCTGGCATGAAACTATCTTGCTCAATGCCCATTCTAACCAAGTAATGAGAGTGTTGTTTATTACTGAATAGATTGAAACTGTGGATTGGTATATGTGTTCTGACCAAGGCTTCCTGAGACAGTAACAATCACATGCTTAGTCCCTTAGTCCATGCTTAGTCTCTTTATTTCAACGGCTGTGAATTATGTTCATTCACAGCCTGTAATGAGTCCCAAGCAGTGTGTGAATAGTCCAACAGAAGTCTGCCTCAGTCTTTCGGGATAAGGCTGATAAGCACCCACCTTTATCTCCTTGAAATGCTGCCAAAGACCTAATTGCTAATTAGCTTTGCAAGCCAAACAGAGCACAAAGTCAAAACCGAATTTCAGAGTTTAAACCGACCAGAATGAACAAAGTTGCTTCCTGCAAAGGCTCATGTCCCCTTGCTCCACCTTTATTTTTTATGGGAGGGGCCAATCATCTCCAAGCCTTACTCCCAAGTCACTCTTTTTGTCTTAATTGTTCTTGCCTTCTGGCAGCTCTGCACATGCGCACACTGGGAACAGGCTCCCCCTGTTCCTCTGCCTCGCTAATGTCAGACTCTGGAGGCTCCAGAGTCAGCACATAACTCCCAGATGGCCCTGGTCCCATCTCTGCCTCTGACGCAGAGCCCTTGTCCGAGCCTTCCCCAGACTCCAGGACTGGTCCATGTTCCTCCCCAACCTCCTCACTATCTAACTCTGCTGCCAGCACTGCAGGCCACTGGCGGATCACAACAATATGGCTCATAAAATTAAACTTTTAGAATAAAGGAATAAACAAAATAAATAGAAAATACCATATTAAAAATGCATATTTAGTCCCTGTTTAACATATACAGTGTGAATAGATTGAAGTGTGTCAGTAGTGGATTGCAAAAGCCATCGCTACCAGTTCGCATGCACAGAAGCATCTGGTGTGGGTGGGCGGACCTTCCCGCCATTGCCGCTACAAGTTCGCCAATCCAAGTTGAACTGGTAGCAACCCACCACTGAAGTGTGTAAGCATGAGTTGGAAATTTTAAAAAAAGACTACTCTGGACTATTATCTGTATTGAAGTATTTTGTAAATAACACATCTAATCCCAAATACCCATTTTGCTCGTTTCTTCAATACTTGCCTGCCCTATCTTTGTGTAATGCTACTAGTTTAATTCATATAACAATAGTAGATAAAATAAATACAGGACTCTTTAAAGAAGCTTTCCACGAGATGATTGTCAATGTACGTATGGTATAGGTTCTCCTGCTTGAGCAAGTGGTTGCACTAGAAGACCTCCAAGGTCCCTTCCAGCTCTATGCTGATTGATTGAATCCCCTAAAATGTGAGACACTAACAAATCCCAACTCCAACTCAAAACTGGGAAAGGCTTTCAAGAAATCTCCAAACTAGCAATAGTACTTAGACTTATATACTGCTTCATGGTGCTATTACAGCCCTCTCTAAGTAGTTGATAGAGTCAGCATATTGCCCCCAACAATTTGGGCCCTCATTTTACCCACCTTGGAAGGATGAAAGGCTGAATCAACCTTATTTGAACTGCCGAGCTGCAGCTAGCAGTCAGCTGAAGTAGCCTGCAGTGCTGCACTCTAACCTCTGTTTGCTGAAATGAGGCGACTGCTTATGAATTGACCCAAGTGACCTAGTTGATTGAAAAATTCTTAGTTCTAATGGTTCAGAGGCAGATGTTTAAAAGTACTAGATTCTTATGCTGAAATACATGTAGTCCTCAACTTGCAACAGTTCATTTAGTGACCAAAGTTACAACGGCACTGGAAAAAGTGACTTATGACAGTTTTGAGAAGCACAATATATGTGGTACCTTGCTCAATAGTAGTAACTGTGAGAAGGATGTTGGAGTCCTAGGGGACAATCACTTACTGTAAATATGAGCCAGCAGTGTGCAGCAGCTGCCAAAAAAGCCAACACAGTTCTAGGCTGCATAAACAGAGGGATAGAATCAAGATCACGTAAAATGTTAATACCACTTTATAATGCCTTGGTAAGGTGACAGTTGGAATACTGCATCCAATTTTTGTCGCCACGATTTTAAAAAGATGTTGAGACTCTAGAAAATGCAGAGAAGAGCAACAAAGATGATTAAGAGACTCGAGGAACTAGAACTAGATATGGAACTAGATGGAACTAGATATATCTAGCCTTATGAAAAGAAAGACCGGGGTGACATGATAGCAGTGTACTGATATCTCGGGGTTTCCACAAAGAAGAGGGAATCAAACTATTCTCCAAAGCATCTGAGGGTAGAACAAGAAGCAATGGGTGGAAACTAATCAAGGAGAGAAGCAACTAACAATTAATCAGTGGAACAACTTGCCTCCAGTAGTTGTAAATGCTCCAACACTGGAAGTTTTTAAGAAGATATTAGATTACCATTTGTCTGAAGTGGTGTAGGGTTTTCTGCCTAAGCAGGGGTTGGATTAAGGTTCCTTCCAACTCTGTTATTCTATTCTATTCTATTCTATTCTATTCTATTCTATTCTATTCTATTCTATTCTATTCTATTCTATTCTATTCTATTCTATTCTATTCTATTCTATTCATTAAGCCTCTAAGATGGCTTCAGCTAGACTCACTTCAGGGTTGACACTTATGACCATTGTAGCATCCTCATGATCACATGATCCAAAGTCAGACACTTGGAAATTGTCTCCTTTTTATGAGTGTCTGGGGTCATGTGATCACCTTTTGCAACCTTCTGACAAGGGAAGTCAATGCGGAATCCAGATTCACTTAACAACCATGATGTTAAGTAACATTAACAACTGCAATGATTCTTAACAACTATGGCATGAAAGGTCATAAAGTGGGGCAAAAATCACTTAACTCTCTCGATTAGCAACCAAAATGTTGAGCTCTGTTGTGTTGGTAAGTCAAGGACTACAGTATATGTATTACCAGCTTGATGATGGGTTGCCATTTATTCCCTCTTTCTTGGCCTTCTCTAAACATCCTGGGCAGACTTTCAGTATGAATGGAACCTGAAAGCTTTAAAGTCTTTAAGGCAGAAACAAAGAAGCTATATCAGAGGTGGGTTTCATCAGGTTCTGACCAGTTCTGGAGAACCAGTAGCAGAAATTTTGAGTAGTTCAGATAACCGGTAAATACCACCTCTGACTGGCCCCGCCCCCATCTATTCTCTGCCTCCCAAGTCCCAGCTGATTGGGAGGAAATGGGGATTTTGCAGTATCCTTCCCCTGGAGTGGGGTGGGAATGGAGATTTTACAGCATCCTTCCCCTGCCATGCCCACCAAGCCACGCCCACCAAGCCATGCCATGCCCACCAAGCCACACCCACAGAACCAGTAGTAACAAATTTCAAAACCCACCACTGACATATATGGAAGAAAAAGTAAATACATGAAAGAATAAAAACATGCATTTCTCTTCCTCTTGGCTCTTCTTACTAGCCCAACTGTCGTTTCTTGATTTGGGGATGAAATTTTTGCCAAACCACACTCAGTCCTGCCTTTTTGTGATTAATTACTTTAGGTTCCTACTTAACGTTCCATTGCTCAATACTCAGTCCTTTTGCCTTTCTCAGGAGAAATTTCCTGCAGTTGAATCTATTACTGTCCACTGTCTTCTTAAAATGATGCTTCTCATGTAGTAAACTGTAATCTGGTTACTGACATATTCTTTTTTTAAAAAAAGTACATCCGTTATGCTGTAGTCTCCCGTCCGTCCATCCCCCGCCACAATAATTTCACTCCTGCTTTAAGATTTGCTGTTTCATCCAAAAGTTTTTCTCAATTGCCACTAAGGGGTGCCATGTGTATTCTTAATACAGTTTCATGTCAGTACATGTTGCTCTTTATTGATTTTCTGTATCAACATGTAGAGAGTGATCTCGAGATAGGAGAATGTGTGACAAGTGAAAATTGCAATCCTGTTTATGTGCGACATTTATTTTATACATATTTACCCCTTCCCTCACAAATGTTGAGGTTCCTGGACTAATAGAGTAGTTGTGAATTCAATGGACCCTGCAATATCTTATCCTACCTCAGCAATAAACTCAGCAATAATGGTCAAGTTCATAGGGTTGAGAAGCACATGTTAAAAAACTGGAACATGAGAAAAATAAAAACGTTAAAAGGATTGTGCATATTCTGAAAATGATTTAGAAGGAAAGTTTTGGCGCTCACATGAGTACAGCACTTTTCTGCCACTCGTTAAAGTACTGATGTCTTTTTTCAGGCATCCGCATGAGCTGAGCTGTTTGCATTACAGCACAACAATGTTGTAATGAATCCAACTTTTAAAACAGCAGCATCTTTTTTTGCAGATTCTTCTACAAGCCTGACAAAAGTTAGGTGTGCTTTAATACAGAGCAGAGGGATTGTGACATGAAAAAAGGAGCAGTCCTTCTAAATGGTTTTTAAATGTACATCTATTACATTCCTTAATAGAAACAGAAAGTATGTGAACTTTAATTAGCTAGAATGTGTATCTCCACTTCTTCCATATAATAAATGAGTAACAATGAATAGTCTTCTTAATATTTTGAATACAGCAGAGAAGCACCATTTCATGAGAACTAATTGTCACCCCATACACAAATTTAGTTTAAAGAAAGTTTTTAGCAATTGAAAAGGGAGCAGATTATTCTATTACCTCAACCTCACAGAAGTATGCTCCATGGTTTCAAATTTTCAATTCTACCCTCATGGAAGAAATTTTTTGATATTATATTCAATCATATTCTCTTTCTGAAAGAGATGGCTGCCATTATTCAGCTCCTGAAGTACTTGAAAATTTTTAGTTTTTTGAGGTACTTCCAATAGATGGATCTTCATAGTTTTTCCCTATTTTTTTACAACTTGTGAAATCAATCAAGGCAATACTATTATAACTTTCACAAGACATGGATATTCAAAACTTAAAAGTTACTTAACAAGAGTACCTTCAAAGCTGTCTAATTTATTTTGGAATGTTTCTGCTCTTTCTGAAGAGATGGTTATGAAGCTGAAGACATGAAGTCATCCACAACAATTTTTGGATGAGATTCTTACTGTATTATTGCCTTCTTTCATCACAGAAGAAATGGTGTGGAGAAGGAATCTATGTAGTCTTTCATATCTAGTTTTTCGGTCTGTTTTCTTTTATTACTTCTGCCTTTCTGGCTTGAGAAAGTCATTACGGACGGAAAGATGAAATAACTGCCCGATGTACTTTGGTGTTCTATCTCATACTCCCCCAGTCTTTATGTAAAATGTCTCAAGTTCTCATGGAGACAATATTCTGGCAATTTTTTATCCAACTTCAGAACTCAGCATGTGAGATGTCTTTTTGTGGCTGAAGAATTGATGTACATGAATTAATATCCAGTACTCACTGGAGAAGAGCCTAATGCTGGGAAAGATTGAGGGCCAAAGAAGAAAGGGACGACAGAGAATGAGGTGGCTGGATGGAGTCCCTAAAGCAGTCCCTAGATGTGAATTTAAATGGACTCCAGAGCAGGCCTGAAATGTAAAATTTGTTACTACCAGTTCTGTGAGCATGGCTTGGTGGTGGTGGGGTAATGTTATTGGGTGGGCGTGGCCAACTTTTTTTGTAACTTTTCAAAGCATTTTTTCTAATGCTTTGAAAAGCCTCTGCCAATCAGGCAACTCAGCTGGGATTGTCAGAGACTTCAAAGCATTTTTAAAACCACCTCTTAGGCCAAGAGGTTGCAGAAAAAAATTCTTTGAAAAGCCTCTGACGATCCCAGCTGAGCCACGTGATTATCAGAGGCTTCTTTTTTTTACTTTTAAAAGCATTTTTCGTTGTAAGAGGTTGTAGGAAAAAATGCTTTTAAAAGTAAAAAAAATCTGCAATGGCCATTGACAATTAACATTTGACCCCACATAGCTGGCATGTTACATTCTTGTTACAAACCAAGAAGTGTAATTTTTTTTTGTCTAGGCAGTGATTAGCATTGTTTCTTTGGATATTTCAACTATATACTGCATGGCTTCCTTAAGATGAAAACTCCTTTTTATGGTGCACACAGGTGGGACAAGAACATAGTTGGAAGGGAATCCCAAACCCTTTCTTCTGCTAGGTAGAGCTGCTAACCTTGAATATCTAGCCACAAAATAGGTAAGGCAAGTCTGGAGATGTAAAATGTTTGCCTTCAACTTGTATCCTCCCTCTTTTTCAAAGTTCTTAGTACCAGCTATCCTTTATATTCAGTGGCCTTCTTTCCATAATGTACTTAACTGGGAGGGTTACCAAAAAGGAGATGTCAATTCATTCTGTCAATTTAACCTCAAATAGATTCTGTCATGCACAAAGATCACTCCATTGGACATGTTGTAGCAATATGTAAATCTAGTCAATTAACTTATTTTGATTATCTAGTCCTCCAAGAAAAAGCATGGAGAGAAAGAGCAGTGATAAAAGCAAACCTTTCCATTATACAACTTACTGCCAAAGCCTGGAGGGAGAGATGATCGATTCCAAATGTCACGAGACCGCATCCGCTAAGTCATGCTACTGTATCTTGCCTTGTCAATGGAGAAGGAGCCAATAACAACCTGAAGTCTTGCCAGTGTTAGTTTATTTTTAGCTTGCATATGTGAATGTTCTGAATTTTGTAATGCTTGTGGACACAGATGTATCTTGTAGAAACTTCCAATCCGTATTCTGAAGTGGTTTCCACAAGTAAGATAGAATTGATTGGTTGGTGGGCCTGGTCCCAGTATCTTTGGATTCAATGCAGAGAGGTTAATCTTGCCATTGAAGGATAACCTCAGTTCTGAAACCACTGGGGTTACCAATAGGCTCCTCAGTCCAATTCAGAAAGATGCAAAAAAATTTTTTTAAATTAGATTTATATGCCGCCCTTCTCCGGAGACTCAGGGTGGCTTACAATGAGTTAAGCAATAGCCTTCATACTTTTGTATATTTTATATACAAAATAAAATGTACAAAAATTATTGCCCCCACAAACTGGATCCTCAATTTACCTACCTTAGAAAGGATGGAAGGCTGAGTCAACCTTGAGCCTCAAACTTGCAATAATTGCAGACAGCTGAATGTTAATAATAGGCCATTTAGTCTGTTGAGCTATCCAGGCTCCTGGATAGCTCAATTAAACCAAAGGGCTAGAAATAAACAATGAAGTGTCACAAATGTATACTGCTCTCACTGGAATAGTTAGATATGCACTTATCCATGCTTCAGATTATCAGGAGGCAAGAATAGAAAACAATGTCTGCCATTGCGGCATAAATCAGAAAATCAGATAGTTGCCAGTTCAATGGGAACTTTAAGCAAGCCACTTTTCTCTCATCTTCACCTCCTCAAATGTCCTATTATGGATATAATATTTAGAGTTCTGATTTATGGCATAGTTGTTAAGATTACAGTCACTGGTTAATGTATTTGAAGTATTCTGAATATGCCTTGGTGGTATGTGAGTGCAAACTATTATTACAAGTAATAATAGTCATTCATGTTAAGTTTCCACTTAATGCATATATAGGTAACCTTAAAATAGATACCATCAAGTGCAGATCTGAATAGACAATATGCACTAATCTTTTAAATGAGGAGACCCCTCTAGGTGTCCTATTATAGCACATAAAATCAGGTGATAGCTTATGTAAAGCCAGACATTGACAATCTGAGCAGTTCTTTCGTGAATAGTGTTTGCCATCAAGTACATTTTGAGGAAATGTAGAGATAAAGCGTCTATCAAGCTGAACTTCTGGCGATGTCATGAACTTAGTTTTCTTGTTTCCCACTGCCTTCATTTGTTTTTTAGCTTCCCAATCTAGTATTTCCTAATGATCTCCCATGCAAGTACCAAATGGTCCAGTTCTGCTTAATTTCTAAGATCAGGCAAAGTTGGCTAGCTACTGCCACCCATCTGGGCTCTAGAGTTCTATAGAAATGCTCTACACCGTAGCTTAAAATCTAGGGGGAGAAACCATAATTTCATGCTCTTTTAAAGGCCAACAGTATGGACATTGTTTCCTGGGTCCTGCTAGATGAAATTGCTCACTTGACAGGATCAGAAATAAGCCACATCTGCCAGATCTTACAGTGGGTGCTGAATAGAGGTGGGTTTCAGCAGGTTCTGACCAGTTCTGGAGAACCGGTAGCGGAAATTTTGAGTAGTTCAGAGAACCGGTAGTAAAAATTCTGACTGGCCTCGCCCCCATCTATTCTCTGCCTCCCAAGCCCCAGTTGATCAGGAGGAAATGGGGATTTTGCAGTAAGCTTCCCCTGGAGTGGGGAGGGAATTGAGATTTTAAAGTATCCTTCTCCTGCCACCCTCACCATTCCACGCCCAGCAAACCATTCCATGCCCACCACAGAACCGGTAGTAAAAAAATTTGAAGTCCATCACTGGTGCTGAACCTATGGGAGACAGCCCTTAATTAACTAGGCTTTTGTAAGCTTTAAAGGTGACAGCCAGCACTTGGAATTGTATTTGGAAGCAAACAGGTAATAAGTGCAGTATTTGGGGCCCTAGTAGTCTATGAACATTTTGTGACCCACCTACCACCACCCATGCCACTGTAATCTGTAGCAGCTGTAGTTTCTAATTGGTTTTCAAGGCAGTTCCAACTACAGTGCATTGCAAAAGTCTATTTGTGATATGACCAAGGGACAAGTGACAGTAAGAAGGAACTCCCAATTCAAGAGAGGATGCAGCTGAGATATGAACCTGTGAAAAGGCTCTGTTGGTCACAGTTGCCTCCTGTTCTTCAAACAGGAGCTGCAAATCCAAGAGGACCCCGGATTGTGCACTAGACCTATACAAACCTGCTCAGGGCTAAAGATAAAAGGTCCGTAGCACCAGGTAGCTCAATCACTCACATGGACTTAGTCTTGCTAGGGCTGAGTTGAAGTTGTTACTCCCATCCAAACTCTTATAGTCTCCAGATCCTGAACATGATTTCAACAGCATCTGTTGGTCAGCTCAGGGATGAGATTTATACTTGAGTATCATGTGATGATATCTGAAATTGAACTGATAGATGACCTGGCCCAGTGACCTCATGTAGATGTTAAGTAGAAAGGGGTAGAGCATCAACTGAAGCATCCTAGATTGTGCTTGATAATTCTCTCCTATAAACACCAAGTGGAGCAGCCATGGAGAAAGTTGTTGGCTGAATGCAATTCTCACCCCAACTAGGACATAGAAACTTGGAAAAATGATGGAAAAAAAGAAGTGGTCCTTTGAGGATTTTTTTGTTTTTTGTTTTTTTTTCTTTTTAATGTATGTATTTATTGTTTTTTTAATTATTTTTATTTTATTTTTTAATTTTTTGTTGGATGATGAGCATTATTGTTTATTGAGTTGTGCAAATGTTATGGACATCTTAGGTATGAAAAGAGGGTTTCTTTCTGCTGTGAAAAAGATCGTTAAATTTTATAAAATCTTTTCCAAATTGAGTTATTTTCGGCTTGGATAACACAACAGTCCAGTAAGAATACTAAACACTAGAAAACTATTTTTAAAAAACAGTAGTAGCAATGATCCACACGAGGGGAAAATATCTTCTTCTTTTTTGCCAATTGTGTGCTTTCATCATTTTCTTTTTTTTTTTAAGAAAAGTAAACAAAACTTGGTGTGAAGATGCAGGCTGAGTAAATTCCTTGCTTTGCAGAAACAGGACTGGAATACGAATGGTGGCACTGCTTAGAGATGAGGTTGGCATTTGCATTCAAGTGCAGTGAAATGAGAATTACATTACTTGTCTGTACTGCAATTCACTTCATTAGATGCTAGTAATAATAATAAAAATTGTTAATCAAGAAAGTCCTTCTCAGCACCATTATTGTAAGTCAATAGATTTTAAATTACTTGATAACTCATATGGCATTTTTAATATACAAGCTTTGTGAACTAGTATTTTGTCTTTTCTTACAATTTTCAGTTAAGGAATGAAAGGAATAAAAACAGAAAGACTGTCTCTTGATCACTCTTATCCTCGAATCGATAAAAATGAAGCGTTTTTTTAGCCATTTTCCTTTTATTTATCTATTTAAAATATATTTAGAGCCACCAATCTTAAACCAAACTCTGGGTGGCTTACAACCAAGAATAAACATACAAACAGGTAATCTTTACTTAATGACTCTAATGTTGAATGGCAACTCTGCCACTAACCAAAGCAGTTGCTAAGCAGGAAATCACATGACCTCGACTGTATTTTTCCAGCTGTAAAGCGACAAGACTCTTCAGTTTCGTCCTTTGCTTTTGTTTTCTTCTATTTACTCCTTCTTTCCCTTTGGAATAATTAAGTGTCTACTTACTGTGTTTTCCCCTTGAACACATTGAAAACAGCTTGGGAGCTGCAGGTGGCCTCTGCAAACGTTTCTTCTCCAATCTCTCTGCTTTGGGGGGAGGTGGCAAGCAATTTCTGTAGGCAATTTCTCCTTTCCCTGATCCTCCCCCCATCCCTTTCATAGAATGGAAAGCTTGGAGAGGAATTTGAAGGGAGCAAGCTGTTTGCTCTTCTACACATCAAAAGCATGGCAAAATTTATTAGGACATTCATGATTGGGCTATGAACAGGAATAAAAAAAGTTATATTTTCTCTTATTCCAAAGAGCAATGGAATATAGACTATATAGCTTTGTTTCCTATGAACATAGCTGGGAAATATATGAAGTGTGATTCTATGATTTGTTGCCAAATTACTCACAACATCAGTCCCACAAGCTTCTTCTGTATATCTGAATGATTTCTTATGATTTAGTTGGAATTTTCTAGGATTCATTTCTGCATGGATTCCAACTTGATTTTGTAGGAGCTGCAGGTTTGTTTAGGAGCTGTGATCCTTTGAGAAGAGTACCAGATGTGCTTTGTAAAACTCTGTATAACCATGATGTCTAGTATTTGTCTGAATTTCAATTTAGTAACTATTCAATAAATTTAGCCTATAACTTATTATATCTAAACGAGCCAAACATGTGTAAATGCTTTTTGTGATGTAAGTTACTCACATTCCTGTTAGGGAATCGGTAACTATAAGGTTTAGTTGCACCTTCAAAAAGAATAGTATTTATTGTTAATTTCACAAAATATTAGTTGAATGGGTGACATTGAAAGCTATCCTAGAGAAGAGCATCAGTGAGAAAAAGAGTGGAAATGAGTCAAATGAAGTAAAATTTTATTTGGTTTGCATTTTCTTGCTGGAACAGTGATGAATAGAGTTTTATAATAATGTCAGGAAAGGAAACAATCCTTCAAATATGTGTAGGGCTTAGTCTAGGCTGCATTTGTTCTCTGTCATATACCTAGCTCAACTTTCCCCCCTTAATTGTAGTGATTCCTGAAAGTCAAAAATACCTGCATGTTTAACTATTTTCTTGCATGAACACCTTTCTGTGTTGTGTTGATGCATGAAAACCTAGTAGCATCTCTGTTCCCAAGGCCAGTCTGCATAATTTGAGTTTCTATTGATTATTGCCCCACAAAGTTAACTAGACACATCATTCCACTTGTTATTCCTTCCTGCTCTTTTCATCTCATAGTATTTTTAGAAAAGCCGTTTGTTTTCAGCTGCTGTTTCCATGAAGCAGCCAGAAAGCAAAATCACTTAGGCTTATTGCATGGTTAAATCTCCTTTGCATAAAAATTACTTAGGGAAAAAGGAACAATCACAAACAGTACTTAAACCATTGCTGTAGTTTATAACTACCACTTATGTTGGAGCATGACTAGCTGGTCTATGATCTAGACAGATTTTCTCTTCTTTAAGTCAGAGCTTCCTGGAAGAAATAAAACTACATTTGTGGCTGGCGTCATAGTTGAAGTTTTGCCCAGAAAATGAAGAATATTCTCAACACATACTGATTATTCATTTTATGAAAGCAAAAAGCTTTCTATTTTGTAAATGTGACATAACAACATGTATTTTTTTAAAAAATGATTGTTTTATATTCCAAATGAATCATAGATCAAAACAGTTGGCTGAAAAAGAAGCACAGAGTGTTCATGATTTCCTGCCATTTTGTCATTAGATTTCAAAGGTTTCTCATGTATTCCCCCTCCCCCCTTTTTTTTCTTTTTCTTTTTCTTTTGAGGCAATAGTAGATTGTTATTCAGAGGTTCCAGTTCAGGGGCAGGGACCCAGGTCCTGTGCTGATAGAATGACAGGAATCCAATACTCTGAAGTATTGGGAAAAGAAGGTCCCGTATCATCCTGCAAACACAGATGTCACAGCTAAGAAGATGCAACATCTGTTTCCATCCCACGTCTGTTTTTGTACATTATTCGTAAGCCCAGGCATTCTATTGTTAATCAAAAAAATCCCACTTAGTTGTATGTGACAGTCACACATGTTCTACAAGGGTATTGTACAAGCAACCTTGGATTGAGGCGAAGTTAAAAGCAACACGTACAGGAAATAGAAGGTAGATGTAATTATCAAACAGTGAGCTCAGTATTTAGAAAAGAAGGTAGATTGGTAGCAGAAAACTTGAAAAGGACAAATACTGTGCCTTCAAAAAGAGAAAAAGAGGACATGAGTAACTATTGTCAGCAAAACTCTGGATCAGATTATTAAACAGTTCATAAGCATTTAGATTAGAAAGAATGCCTTGCTTATCAGGAGTGAACAGCAGTTATAAAAAATGAGTCATATCAAAATTAACCCTTTTTTGGTAGAAAAACCAGTTTAGTTGACCATAGAAGAGTAGTGGATATGGAGTTCAGAAATGCATCTAAAATTCTGAAATCCTACTAGAACAAAATGTGGGCTAAATTATGCTAATGTTAGATGGATAGAGATCTGCAGGATCCACTCTGAGTTGGTCACCAGTACCAGAGGCTATACTTCCAAGCTTTTAGTCATCCTCAGGGAACTCCTCCTCCAGACTGAAAGAGATAGAGATCTGGTTCAAACAGTGTATTTAACAAGTATATATAA
Source organism: Masticophis lateralis (assembly GCA_030761175.1). Lineage (NCBI taxonomy): Eukaryota > Metazoa > Chordata > Lepidosauria > Squamata > Colubridae > Masticophis > Masticophis lateralis. Next base: position 84,253,353 of record JAUDYJ010000001.1, on the reverse strand, counting down.
ATAATGGCCATGTCAAATGGCAAACTGCAGGGCTTGTACTATACCATATACATTCTCTTGTAAATGACTTAAATAAGAGGTTCAAAATATAATTATCAAATCTTCAGAAAATACACAGTTACAGAGGTAGTTAACAATTTTGGATAGCTTCTAGATGCAAAAGGATCTTGACAATTGCAAATTACTGTCTAATGTTCTTTGGATAGGAAAAATCAAAGATATGAGACAGCCTATGTGTGTATACTCATGATGGGCAGCAGAACATGCAAATAGGATCTGGGGGTCTTGGTGGATCACAAATAAGACATAAACCAACAATAGGGTATCCATAACTTCTCCCTTTTCCTTTCCCAACTCAAATGGAGTCCTTAAATGAAGATGAAGAAAAGTCATTTTCCTTTCTATTTTCTGATGGACAGACCAAATCTAAAATGTCACATCCAGTTCAGGGCCTGGATAGTAGGAAAGACATTGCAAAGCTCAAGTGTATCCAGAGGAAAACAACCAACATGATAAGAGTTCAGGAAGCAAATACTTATGGGAATTGTTGGAAGTGTTGACTATGTTTATGGAGAATAGAAGTCTATAAGGAGACAAGAGAAATATCTTCAAGTATCTGAGGAGATGTTATGTAGAAGATACAGTAGACTTGCTCAGTGTTGATTCAGAAGACAAGAGACAATATATTTTCACTACAAAGAAACAGCTTTCAACCAAACAATGGGAAGAATTTCTTAATGGTACAAGTTGTTCAACAATGGAACAGATTGCTTTAGGAAGTAATTTACTCTTATGAGTTTTGGTTTGTTAAATTTGTGTTCTATCAAATGACTGAATGAGGTCCAATTCTATTCTTAAAACTGAGTATTTCTGTATTTGGATCTAATGGCAATTAAATTGGTTTCCAGACAGGGTCCAAACTGTGCAGACAATTCAACCAGTTACATTACCATATTGTTTCTTTACATGTTTGAAGAATGCTTAGGTCCTACTGGAATGAGAGTTGAGCCAAAACTGATCAGAATATATCTTTTTGATAATATTTCTTGGACTTATTCTTATTCCCCCAGTTAACAGAAATTTCTACAGAACTTTCTACCTTGTATTTTGGATGGTGGCTGGCGTATTTCCCTTACAATGCTTAGAATAATAGATCATTCTGAAAAATTCAGTGAAGTGGCCCATCCTACAATTTTTTTGTCCACAAATAGACCAAAGAATATTTATATAAGTCATTAACAACTGAGTCACTAAAACCTATATAACTGTATTGATTTCAAGAGATCCAAGAATGATTTTTGATCTTTCATTTGCAAGAAATAAGTCATGTATAAAAGTCTCCTTTGTAGAGAAATAAACAGCGTATTTGAACTATTAATGTTGCAATGTATGAATTTTGCTAAAGATCTTGTACTGTCTATAAAAAAAGCCCACTTAACATAGCTACTTGAAAAGAAAGATTTTGTGGTCAGTAATTCTATCAGTGTTTAAAAACAAAACAGGCCAGATCCAGATGAAATAACTATTTGCTTTGCCAAAATTTCTGTAGAGCCAAAATCTGCTGCTGTTGACTTTTCTAAACAATCCTTTACATACATCTTAATAATATTATTAGCTTCATTTTTTAAATGTTTTCTTATAGCTATATTCCTAGCCACATTCTTATTTTCATTTCAGAAATTACCCATAGCGACTTTTAATTGATGCTTGGTGTAATAATATCGCAGCTTCATAAAATAAATTGTTTATAATCCACATGTAATCAACATCTCACATGAATATAGTTAGCAAAAATTATTGCTTATTTATGTAATCATATGAGATACCCTCTCATTAAAGGCTATCATTAAAACAATCCCTTTCACTTCAATAAATTAAAGTTTTCTGTTAAATAAATAACAAATAAAAGTACCCCCACATTTGAGGTTCTAAGAATTTTTAATTAACAAGTATTTTCCTGTTTGACAACAGCTTATATTTAATTTACAATAACAGATTTATAAACTGATTTATTTTACTTCTATATATTTAATGTAAATTTAATGTTTCTGAAGCTTAGTCTGAGAGGCACATATATAAAAAAATAGTTCATGTAGTATTACACTCTTTCACTTTTCACCTTTCTCTTGAATGATCTTCCCCATGCCAGCAGCTTTACAATTAAGCTTTGATTAACATAAAATAATAAACAGACAGTGCTATGATTGAGTAAACACCAATGTTTGTAATTAATACAAGAGATAATTTTTAAATGGCCTTTAAAAATTTGAACAAGAAAGAAAGGGGAAGGAGAACCAACCAAATGACGCTGTTAAATGAACCCCAGGGCATGTTTGAAACTGGTTTCATGTCCCCAAATCTGCAGAAATATTTGCCCACTGCTTGCTGCTGTTGCCAACCTTACAATGTTCGGTTCTCCTAGGAACAACAAGCTGACAATGATAGAGAGCGAAACTGGTATCTCTAGCCAACCCCATTCTCCTGTCTCTTGTCAGTGTTATTGCCACAGGTTTGCAGTTCAACAGCTGTGATGAAATGATGCTGAGGTGCCATGGAAACATGACTTCGGCAAGAAGGGCAGGAGAAATGAGGAGATTTTGTTTTAGCTCAGCCCTCCTTCTTGATCTGCTTATATCCCAGCACAGTCATGATAGAACTAGAACCCACAGAAATATCCATACCCATGGGGAGTTTGGAGTATGGAGAACCGTGAAGGAGCAGGAAGATCTTAATTCACAGTTCACAAGGTGAAAGAAAACCTTATAATTCCCCAAAAGAAACCTGGACTTGCCTTACTTGGAAGGAGAGGAAACTCAATTGTGCTAGCTTGTTGAGGTAGAACAGGACCAAGTGCTGACATCAATGTGGCTTCAGGAATTTGTGTGTGTGTGGTGAAACGGGGTCCCAAATTTGAGAAATGTTGCAAGTCCAACTACTTGGACAACCCAACAGCCATGATTGGGGTTTTCCTCTCCCTCAGGTTGTCAGGCTTTTCCTGGTACTCAGGAGGAGAACAGAGTACTCAGATGAGCTCTCAAAGCTCTTAGGACAGTGGTGGTAGTGGTGAGGCATTGGATAGCTCTAGGATTTTCTTCACAGTCTCCCAGCTCTCCTTTTTCAACATTGGGCAAGTTGAAAAAGGAATTAAACATCCTCATCCAAATGTACTCAAAATAGAAATCAACAGACCAACATTTAATATGCAATCTGTATAAAAAAAAACTTGTGGTTGGAAATAAAATGTATTTAAAGTAAAGAATGAAAAGCCTCTATTTAGTTCATATAATGTTTCATGCAAAGTTTAATATATCACTTCTTTGATCTCTTCAATGTCTGCTACATACATAATTTGAAACACTGCAATATTTTGCTGAGAGTCATTATATAAATGGGATACAAAACATTAGGCCAATAAATATAAATAGGACTTAATGGAAGATATTTCAAAAGGCAATTATAGTGGGCAACTGGAATTCATCAAGAGGCTTGATTGTGTTTCTTAGAGCTTTGTCATGATTGTGTGTGGTCCTGGTTCACTTAAGTGTAAATATCTTTCCATTTGGAGATATTTTGTATTAATAAGTCCTTAATTCACTAGCCAGAAAAGTGTTCTGTTCAGTTTTTATTGTTTGTTTGTTTATTCTTCTCTTTAATGCTCACCTTATTAAATACCGTGTATCTTTGGGCTGACTTTGCCTATGAATGCACTAATAGAGTGAAAAAAAATGCATTTCTTTTGCTAAGCAGACATTTCTCTATAGATGCTGTATCCCATCTCCCGAGTTGTAAGGAATATCAAGAAAAGTATTAAGGTGTATATAAATATACACACAGTTGGGAGGGGCTGAATTAGATTCTTCCCGTGCCACTTTCCCAGCCAAAAAAAAAAGATTCTTAAATTTCTCTGAAGCAACACTGTACATTTGTATGTCAGGTTTGGAATACGGAATTTACATAATAGCAGTTGTGTCATTTTGTTATTCACTGCTGCAGCTAAATTCTATAGGTCTTTAGAACAGAACTCAGACACGGAGATTTAGTGGCATTGCTATCTAATATTACTGCCCCTTCATGGTACCAAACATCTGTTCCAGTGGTAGGTTCCTCCCAGTTCCGCCGAGCCGGTAGCGGTGATGATATGACATCACCAAACTGGTTCTGCCCCCCACCTTTGTCCCCCGCCCCCCACCCACTCCCTGCATTATTCTTACCTTTTATTTGGCCCCACCCCCAACCTATTGCTGCCTCCTGAGTCCCAGCTGATCGGCTAGAGGGAAAAAAACTGTTTAAACTCTTGCTCCGGGGCTTCAAAGGGCCGCGCTACAGCTGATCAGTGGTAAAAGAAAACAAAGGAGTAGACTGATGCCTGCAAAAATAAATGGGTAGACCAGTGCCTGCAAAAATACATGAGTAGTTCGGTACAGCTCTGCAAGCAGTTAAAAGCCTGGTAGACCAATACCTCTGCTAAATCCTAAAGAATTGTCAGATGACCATCAAGCCACACCCACAAAATCAGCCATGCCCATAGAACCGGTAGTAAAAAATTTAGAACCCACCCCTGATCTGTTCAATTTTTCTAAGAAAAATTCCCAGTCTTGGGGGAAAATCTACAATATAACAGTTCTCAAAAGCAGGGGAGAATGGGGGATGTTTTTAGTTCCAGGACCATATATGAGATCAAGATTCATAGTACTGAAGAAAGGTTAGTTAGTTTGGAATCTGAAATAAAATGCATTAAGTGGAGTAGCCACTCCACTTTCTTTAATGGTTCACTCTCCTTGGTGTACTGTAGTAATTATATATTGGAATAGGACTGGGCAGAACCATCCTCAGCCATGGAAATTCAGTAGATCATTGTGCGTCAGAGCTATTGTCATCAGTCTAAGCTATTTTTCAGGGTGGTCATTATGGCAAAGATCGGACATTGCAGTACTGATTACACAGATTTCAGTTGCTAGAGGAAAGGCAGAATATTAGTGAATATTCAGATGAAGATAAGATTGAGATTAAAACAAATGCATGCACACCAGTGGTGGGTTGCTCTTGGTTCTGTCTGGTTCTTTAGAATTGGTAATAAAAGCAGTGGGAGGCTCCGCCCACCCGTTCTGACATCATAATTGACGATCTGTGCATGTGCAGAAGCACACGTGCATGAGCAAAGCAAGCACATACATGCGCTCCCGTTGTGAAGACACAAGACATAAGATCGTTGTTGATTATGATAATGATGAAAAGGAGGTGGTGGATGAGGAGGAGAAGGAAGAGACTGAATCATTACACTCCAGGATAAAGTCCTCTTCATTTGAAGACTATGGATTATAATATACCATGCTCAGTCTTAGGTTTAGAAAAGTGACCATCCCAAATTCCTGTGTCAAAGGATAGACCAGAACCTGTGTCTCCCCATTATTTAGCACTTTATTAACCGCACCACACTAGTTTTCATTCTATAGCTTTATCTGGGATAAATGTTGTACATACTACTCTCTCTGCCCCCTTACTGAATTACAGTACAATTGTAATTGTTCTCATAAGTTTAACCACCTGAATCACCTTGACTCCAGTTTTGTGGCACTGGTATTGTTTCCTTAATGATAAAATAATTATATTGTTTCTAGTTTGTACACATTCAGAATGTATCAGCTACATGGAAGGTGCAGGTTATTATCTAATTTAGGATAATGTAAATTATATATTGGTTCTAAGATACCCATAAGTACTGACGTCTATTCTTTTTAAATTATACATTTCTTTGACGATGCCAATTTGAATGTTTATTTGATATGCATAAAATTGCTTCACTTAAAAGGTTAAAGTGAATTTTAGTTAAATCGGTTATAAACAATCAGAAGCTATGCAAATTGTAATTACAGTAGTAGAAGCTGTACAAATTATTATGGCACAATGTAAGAAAACAGTGAGGGGGGAACAGCTTGATAAAAGGAATTCAACTAAAAGTATCAATTTGAAGGCAGAATGAGGGAAATCAACATGCTTTATTAATTCATTTCTTCGGAATAGGAAGTTTTATGTTTATTATTTGTCTCAATTTTTGCTTTGTTTAACCTTTAGTTCGGTTAAGCAAAATAACAATTTTGCTAATGCTTAGATTGATTCTTATTGTTCATTACTTCACTAATTGGTCCTGTTTGTGCAAAAAGGAAACAAATACTTTTCTTTGATAAGATAAAGTTTGCCTCAACAAACAACTGTTGGTTGTTACTAAAGCAATTCTATGATACAATTCTTCCCTTTCAAATAATGTATTTCTAATAAATGTAATTGGTGTATCTAAGATTACATCAGTACATCAGTATGTGAAAAAGAAATGCATGTGTACTACTGTCGCTTATCATCCTTGTCTGACATCTTAAAAGAAAGATAACATGAATAAAGTTGAATTAATAAGAAGCTTACATGTTGAACAATCAATGTGTAAGCTTCCTATTCCTGCTGAAAAATGATTTTGCTGAATAAAAGGAATCTGATCAACATGTGCTTATAGCAGCAAGAGACAGTAGTGAGAATAACGTGTCCAAAGATCTGGGATAGTTTCAGTGTAGACAGTTTGTGTGAATACATCCCACTCTTGCAAACTACTACCATTTGGGTTTTAGCTATTCTACCTGCTTCTTCTACCACTAGTAACTGTAATTGTACAAGAAAAAAGAGTGCCACAGAGTCTGAAGAAGAAAAAGAAAGCTCAGCTAAAATGGTAGTTCCAATTCAATGCCAGCTGAAATGCCACTTTTCATCATGCTAATTTTGTTTTCAGATACCCAGTATCTGAACCCAGATACCCAGTTGGTGTAATGGTTAAGGCACAGGCTAGAAACCAGGAAACTGTAGAGTTCTAGTCCTATCTTAGGCACAAAGGCAACTGGGTGACCTTGGAGCAGTCACTCTCAGTCCAAGAAAAGAGGTTGTGGCAAACCATTTCTGAAAGAACTCCAATGAGTACAGTAGTCCAGGCAGTTGCCAAGAGTTAAAAACTGACTTGAAGGCACAATAAATCTTTTTTTTTTAAATTTTCTCAATCTGCGATTGAAGTAAATGGCCTCTGTGACAACTACTATCATGTTCCCCCCAAAATAAGATCCTGTCTTATTTTTTTTTGAACCCTAAAATAAGCACTTGGCCTTATTTTCAGGGAGGCCTTATTATTTTGGGGCGCGTAGAGCAAGCTAGGGCTCCTCTTGCCATCTGATTTCCAGCTCTGCATTTAAATATTTTTTGGGAGGGCTTATTTTTTGGGGGAGGCTTATTTTAGCGCATGCACTCAAAAGCCTGATTGGGCTTATTATTAGGGGATGTCTTATTTTGGGGGAAACAGGATACAGAACTGTAATGTATGAATAACTTAAATAAACATAGAATATTTTTCGTGTCATTTATACCAGAAAAAACCTCACTCCTGTTTTATTGGCTAATGAAAGCTTAATCTGCAAACAGTAAATTCCTTCAAATTTATTTTGTACCGTTTGAGAAGCTTTTACAGGCAGTCATATTATTGTGACAGTTTTTGCCACTATACAAAATTCATTTCAAAAATTGAGATATCAATGGTGGTTTGCAGCACATAAGAAAAGCAATCCACATGTCTGCTTAATTATGTAACTTATTATTCAGCCATATGTGTTTTTAAAAATGTGGATTATCTCAAGGGTGATCGTACGAAAAATGAAAATGAGTGATTAATTATGTTTTCTTATGCCAAAACGCCAGCTGTTAGTTTGATCATATGCCACATACTAAAAGCAATTGTGATCTATCAGATGGGAAGAGTGAGACAAGATATCACAACTGTGAGCCAGAAATCCAGAGATTGAAATCTCCAATGGCCAGCAACATTTTGTGGGCTAAGGAAAAAGATATATATCACTGTCATCTGGAAAAGAAATGTTGCCTTTTTATTAACTGTCTGAAATGGGGAAAAAAAAGATAGATGCTATAAAAATCTTAATGGATACAAATCAATAACTTATTTTATAAAAATAGTGAACTCGGTGTTGATATGGCGACAGTGGTAATAGAGGCATGGTGAAGAATTCCAGATGGATTTTTTTTTCCAAATGGCAAACAGACAACAAGATGGTGAATAATAATCAATATTAATTTTTTTAAAAAACCTCACACATTTGGGAACATCTACTGTAGGGGACATTTTACTGAAAGTAGGTGCACATTTTTGTACCAGTTCAAAAACAGCTCTAGACTTCTTGACAGCACAATGGTAATGTTCATCATATTAGACATTCACAGTAAAACTTTGGGTTTTCTTCTGCAACATGTGAAATGCTGGGCTTATGGATAGTCTGGTTTCTGAATCGATAGGAACTCTTCTTTAATACTGTGCTCCCATGAGTCCTTGGAGAGTATGGTGGTGTAAAAATATAGCAGCAATAAATAAATACATAAACTCTTGCCTTGCCCTGCCTCCAGAACTTTCTCTTCCACTGTCTCAACTTTAAAAATGCGTCTTTTCAAGGTGTCAAACCAGTAGCCTGCATTTTGCAGTTTGTTTTTCTCCTCTACGATATAGCTGGAGGAAACAGGTAGAATTCTTATTGATTTCATATTCTCTTGCTTAGCCCGGGCAAGTGTGCACCTTCACAGAAATACAAGTTTCTGCAAGCAGTTTGGGGGGAAAATGCAGCTGCAATAAGCAAATATTATTAAAAACATGTTGGGAAATACCAACAAAGCTATCCTTTTATTTGCAAAGCCCCCTATTGCTTTTAAATAAGAAAAAAAATGAAAGAATGACAGCTGTGTGGGGATAGGTCTTAAATTTAATTTATAAATAGCCAGATAATTGGATGGATGCAATACGTACTTAAAAAATGGATGGGGAAACACTAATAATTTATTTGCTTTTTAAAATATGTAGAAAGGATTAGGACATTTTTATTACTTTTAGAGCTGAGGGGACAACACATTGATTAAATAACGTTGCTCTGCATTCTTTTATGGTCCCATGGGGAAACTGGAAGGATTGTTGCTTGGCTGATGGTGTTCATTGCCTCTGCCCAGGTTTTTTAGGTCAGCAGGACTGAAAAAGATTGCAGATCTCTTTTGTGCTGTTTTGGAAGAGTTGTGTAGTGAAATTGATGGCAGTCTATAGGAGTAATTGTTTTTTTAATAGTAAATTTCCTATCAGGAGAAGATTGACCATATCGTAATAGGAAGAATTTACAGTGGTCCATATTTATATCAAGGAGACTTTGTTCTCCTTGCATAAAAAAACTTTTCTTGTAGATTTGCATATTGATTAAGGTGGGCTTCTGCATTTTATCCCTGATATGATTCTATTGAAATGTTCAATCATGCTTAATTATCAAGGCATTAGATTCATAAGCTACATTTCCCTCAGCGGCTCTTGAGGGCATAAGTAGGTCTTCCTTCACTGATTTTGGATTGAAGAATGCAGTGAAATGTCAAGACATTGGCTCTATTGTTTCTGATGAAATAGCAGATTTAAGTCATAAATATGCCTATTCTGCATTCATTTGATAATTAGGAATTACAATCTGGTGCCAAATTTTGGAAAGGCTCAGAGAGGTACATCCGGTAATTAATGAGAGGCAACTATTGGGTAAAAAAAAACTTTCCATCAATTTGATATGAAAATTTATTGACAATCACTGGTATGATATCTCTATGTTACTTCTGGTGGAAAACACAATACCTATGAAAAAGGTCTGGAATATAATTTTTGGTTTTGAAATTTTATTGGTGATTTCCTATGGTTTATGATTTATAAGAGAATATCACCAACCATTGTGTGCAGTGATTTTTTAAAAAATGATTATGTATTAGTACTCTTTTCTAAGGATTTTTCACTGTGGGCAGGGCCATCCAAGAGCCATCCTGTTATGGCTTTATGTTTAAAGCTGCACTCCCTTTTTTACATAAATGTGAGTAAAACTTCAGTTTTATGGTTTCAACCATCATATTGATTTTTTAACCCATACACTTTTCCAGAAGTGCCTCTGAAAGTGGGAAATATACTTTGCTGTATATGACCAACTATAGGTCAAAATCAAGAATGAAATATTAAGAAAATGTTAATTTCTGAGATTTTGTTGCTCCTTTATAAATGTTATCAATGAATGTTTCTTTTTCACGCATAGTAGGGATTGGCACAAGTTAACACATTTATGTGGAGCTTTCTATAAGTTCCATAGGTGGCTTTCAGCAGGTTCTGACCAGTTCTGGAGAACCAGTAGTGGAAATTTTGAGTAGTTTGGAGAGCCGGTGAATAACATCTCTGACTGGCCCCGCCTACATCTATTCTCTGCCTCCTGAGTCCCAGCTGATCAGGAGGAAATGGGGATTTTGCAGTATCCTTCGTCTGGAGTGGGGTGGGAATGAAGATTTTACAGTATCCTTCCCCTGCCACCCCCACCAAGCCACGCCCACTAAGCCATGCTATGCCCACCAAGCCATGCCCACAGAACCGGTAATAAAAATTTTTGAATCCCACCCCTGGAAAGTTCACATTGTTCAGTACAACTCAGCAGATGTTCCTGGTATAATCTGATAGCTGTATTTTTTAATTTCCGTTTCTTAATACATAAGAAAAACTTCAGTGCTTGATCTAATGAGACTCAGGCTCTGTCAAGTTCCAGCCATCTTTAACAGCTCAGCTGAGTTAAAAAAAATAACTGCTACAAATAGTACATTTTGTGATGCACTTTAATCTATGTAGCCAGTTGAAGAAGGTATTATGACTAGAATTGGTTTGTTGTTTTTTATTTGAATCAAATCTGTCCTATTACAAAATGTTCAGGTGAATGCTAGTACATATTTTGTGGGGGTCACCATTTATTGTCACAAGAATTGCAGTAAGGATAAGTGGACCTGAATAAACTATGGTCTTATAATCAGAAAAAATAAATCTAACATTGTTAGGCTCTTCCAAAGGGTAACAAATGTGGTAACCATTTATAACACTGAAAAACAAGCTACTGCAATCATACTTATACCAGTGGTGTGTTGTCCCCGGTTTGGACCAGTTTGCAAGAACTGGGAGTAAAACTGGTGGGAGGCCCTGCCCATCACCCCGGATGTCATCATCGGCGATCTGTGCATGCACAGAAGCGATCCCGTTGCAAACCGGTAGTAAAGGTAAATAGAACTCACCCCTGACTTATACCAGTTTACATTGTAGGTATTTAAAAATTGCACATTCAAGGTTTATTCAGTACTGAATCAACACATTACAAACTTAGTAGTGAATTTCAGGGGAAACTATTCAGCAAACTCTAAACCAGAAGGTGCTGTAGATGCATTCAAGAATGATAGTTTCCACCCCCCCCCCCTTACTTATTTTATAGGTCATAATGACTACATGTGCCCTGCTACCAACCAGTGTACCATTGACAAGAACAGAAGGAAAAGCTGCCAGGCTTGTAGGCTCCGAAAATGCTACGAAGTTGGGATGATGAAAGGTGGTATGTATTGCGTTATTAGTCTTAATCTGTATTACAAATATTTTTCATCCCCTGTAATCCCATATGTGGCTACCTTTTCAGTAATTAATCACATTGTGCCTTGTAATATTTACCTTCAGGTAAATTGGAATACGGTTATAGTTCAATTAATGCTTATCTTCAATGCATAGTCCTATTTTTGAAGTTTTTACGTAATCTCACTTTTAAAGGAAGGAAAGAAAATTCCATACAGGAAGTCCTCAATTTGTGATCAAAATTGAACCCAAAATTTATGTTGTTAAGTGAGAAATTTGTTAAGTGAGTTTTGCTCCATTTTATGACCTTTCTTGCCACATTTGTTAAGTGAATCACTGCAATTGTGGATAAGTCAAGAATTTTAGATGCCAAAATACTTCCTCCCAAATGGAGTTTAACATACAGGTAATCCTCGATTTACAACAGTTCATTTAGTGACCGTTTGAAGTTAGAATGGCACTGTAAAAAAGTGACTTATGATCGTTTTTCACACTTATTTAATTTTATATATTTTTTATTGTAATTTTTCCTTTCCCAAAACTCTCATACATAATCAAACAGACATATGAACTGTTAATCCAACGTCTAAAAAACCAGACATATGAACTGTTAATCCAACGTCTATAAAAATTCACACTTATGACCATTGCAGCATCCCCATAGTCAAATAATCAAAATTCAGATCCTAGGCAACTGTCTCATATTTATGATGATTGCAGTGACCCAGGGTCATGTGATGCCCTTTTGTGACCTTCTGTCAAGCAAAGTCAACATAGAAGCCAGATTCACTTAACAACCATGGTACTAACTTCACAACTGCATTGATTCATTTAACAACTATGACAAGAAATTATAAATTGGAGTAAACCTCACTTAGCAAATGTCTTGCTTAGCAACAGAAAATTTGGGCTCCATTGGGATTGTAAATTGAGGACTGCCAATATCTGTGAGCATATATGATAATGCATTTAAAAAGTACCAATATATCTTCATGTACAAGCCCATATGCAAATAAGCTCACCCTTGAATTTTTACACAAACTACTATGAAAAATACATGCTGCCTTATCTGTGGGTGGTATATTTTTAATGATATTTTTGTTAAAATTTGAGGTTCGGGTTATCCATAGATGGGCTTCAACATGAGTATATATCAGTGATGGCAAACCTTTTTGGCTTTGCCAAAAGGAACCTGGGGGGGATCCTCTTTGCAGAGACAGTGGTGACTCCTCCTCCTCCCTCTGCCAGCCTCCCCATAAATCTCGGAATTTGCCTTACTGGAGGCGGGAGAAAAAGTGCTGGTTGGGGAGACTTTTCGCAGAAGCAACGGCGGCTCCTTCTCCTCCCTCTGCCAGCCTCACCATAAATCTCGAGGTTTGCGTTATGGGGGGAGAAAGGTCCTGCGGGGGAAATGTCCATGGTGCCAGTGACTGCAGCCGCACTCTGGAGAAACCCTGTTGGAGCCGGTCAGGCAATTTGCAGCATGGTCTGCGCTGGTATGGCGCAGGGCTTGCCTACATAACTTTGCTGGCAAAGAGGCAGCAACAGAAGGCCATTTGTGCCAACGAAGAGGCAGTTGCACCAGCAAACATATGTGGGCAAGCCCCTCACCCCAGCTCCGTGGGTCTGCAGAGCTGAACATCTGGCATCCTGCTTCTCTTGCGCTGGCCACCACCTTGCACATGGCTGATCGGCACTCCAACGGGGCTTTTCCAGAGCGTGGCTGCAGTCATTGGCACGACAGACGTCCCTCCACCAGGATCTTTCTCCCCCCCTCCATAAGGCAAACCCTGAGATTTACAGCAAGGCTGGTAGGGGGAGGAGGAGGAAGAGCTGTGTCTGCAAAGAGAATTTGCCCCCAACCAGGACGTTTCTCCCCCCCAAAGGCAAACCCTGAGATTTACAGTGAAGCTGGCAGGGGGAGGAGGAGCCGCCGCTACCTCTGCAAAGAGCATTCCCCTCTTTCTCCTCGCCCCCCAATAAGGCAAACGTCGAGCAGGGAAAGCAGCGCAGGCAAAGAGGCAGCACTGGTTTGCTGGCACAAACGGCCTCCAATGTGGATCCCAGGAAGCAGCTGTCAGTGGCATGGCCGGTGTGCATACGTGCTAAGAGAAGCTGCCCAGTGGACATGCATATGCTGGGAAATAAACTTCTGGTTTCTGGTGCACACATGCACATCAGCCACCTAGCCTTCTTGTTACTGGCGAGCATGCGTGTGGGATGATCAGCTGGCCAGGTGATCTGATTTCTGGCACAACCGCACGTGTGAAGTCCTGCTGATCGTCGCACACGCATGCACACCAGTAACCAGAAGACTAGCTGGCCGGTGCGCATGCTTGCACCAGAAATCCGGAAGAAGAATGGGCACCAATGTGCATGCCAGGCAACATGGCTCCACATGCCAGCTGTGGCACGCATGCCATAGGTTCGCCATCACGGGTATATATGGTAAAGCTTCCCTCCTTTCTACCCCTCAAAATCAATTCTGGATCTGACTTAATTTATGTTAGGATTTCTGCTATTCTGTAACACCTAGATACACATTGTGAATGGGGCTGATGATTGTCATCTTCTTTTAAATGGACAAATGCTTTTGATTAAATGCTTTTTCAATAAATGCTGTTGAAATGAATATGACTTAAGACTAATTCACAGTCCTCTTAGGTTTTGATGATGAAATGTTGTACCCATGGTAAGTAGTGATTTCCCTTAACTGGAAGTACAATTTCTGTAATGGAAAAATAAACATGACTGATTATTACATAGATTTAAAATGGCTATTATTAACCCATAGGTTGGTGTTTACAAATAATCATTTAACTGGTGCTTCTTATAAACTTTGGTTAGAAAGAGCAAACATTCCTTAGATCTCATTATCTTCTCTAGTACATTTCCCAGTATTCGTTTTAAAGGCTATGTGGCATGTCAGCCTATGAGAGAACTAAATTCATAATTTATTTTCATTTTGAAGATCATAATCTTAATCTTAACCAAACACAACTAAATTTAAACATTGTTACTAAAAGCAGTCTTTTAGAAAGTGGTTTGTTTATTAGTTAATTAATTACATATTTTTTTTAAAAAAATACTATTAGTCCATACTGAAGAAGCTTGCAGATTAATTATTTTAGAGAAACATCGAGATTCACATTTAACTCAGTGAAATTGTTTTAAATTAAAACCATTAGCTATTAATTCACAATGTCTTTAAAGATGGACATTTATTCCCTGTGGAAAACAGTTCTTCAAAAGTTTATATCTATCCTTTCCCCGTTTTCTGTCATTATGGTGAGATTGAATGACAAATAAAACAAGGGAAACAGATGTTTTATTTTTTTCCCCCAGAAACACAGATGCATTTATTTTAATGCATCATCTGAACTGATTCCAAGAATTCTAATTTGCCATTCAATTATTATATGCTTCAGTATGACAGGATACTTAAAAAAGTAACCGGGGAAAGTGCAGACAACCATTTGTATTGCTCTGAATTGACTCTCTGTAATATCTGCAAAATAAACCTGTTCAAATGCAAACTGGTACATGTGAAGGGCATCATTACACTGATCAGTATTTGTGTATTTGCAGAACCAATTAGTTGAAACATCAGTGTCAAAATAAATTTTCCTTCAAAGGACTGTTCATTCTCTGCATACGCAGTGTGCTTGTTATTTAAATGTTCGTCACAGTGAAAAATCTATGATTATGTCAGCTCTTCACTTTTCTATGGTTGTAAAGGTAAATGCAGAAATAGTTTTGCAGGAGCTGTTTACTTTAAATAGGCTACTGGCTGATCAAGCACATTTGCATTTTTTGCTTCTGTGTTTATAAACTTGCTTGTCTCACTTTTCTTGGACCAAGGCCCCTGTTAGTATAATTTGGCTAGGAGATTAAGTGTGAATAGGAAGGTAAAGTCTAAGTAGAGATCTTTGCCTCTCTTAAATAAAGGCCAAATGTAAAATTGAAACAGATATCTCTGAAGGTATCAGTCTCTTCTGAAGCAAAGGGAATCTTCTCTCAAGCAGAGAAAATGTTGTCTTTCTTTGGACCCATGTAAGAAGGCTTCCTGGCTACATACATGCCGTGGCTACATGCATGCCCTGGGTTTCAACACTCTCTTCAGATAAGAGATGTCAGAGGATAAAAATATGGAATTTGAGATTCCTGTCTTGATCAAAGGTTCAGAGCTATATAGGATCCAGACTCTGCATCATCGCATGGCTCTGCATCTTAAATTTCTTATCTTGATCTCTAAGATCCATCACTTCCAAGTGAAGGAACAGAGGAGATGAATGGCAGAGAAATCACAGATTGCAGGGTTGTGCTTGGCGGTTTGGAAGTCAGAATTGTGGTGAGCGCCAATGGGTCTGAAGAAAACTACTAACGGGAACTTCATTCATTCTAAGTATTTGTATACCACTGCCTTTAGAAAACTTCAGGACAGGTTTGTAATAACTTCCAAATAGTTCAAACAGAAAGTAAAACAGTTGATTAGAGGATGTTGTGTACAATGTTCAGAATAAAATAAGCAAAATATACAATAAAACAATAATAAAAGAAAAAAGCAGTAAAAACAAAAACAAAACCCACAGCATTACCAAATCATTAAAAAGTCGGGGGAGGAATAAACATATTTTTACTTGGCACAAAAGAGAATCAAGATAGTCCCAAGTGTACTTTAATTGAGATGGCTTTCCAAAGCCTATCCCTGACAAGGTAGCTACCAAGAAGGTAGTAAATAGCTACCTTCTTGGTAGCTATTTGCTGCACTTTAGCTTGTGAGGGTACCCAGTGTAGGCCCTCTGGAGAGGTTTGCTGTGAACAGGTGGGAGCATACAGGAAGAGACATTCCTTCAGCTCTTTTACTTATTGTATCCCTTGTCTGGACCAGGTCATACTTATACCCTGATATTTTTTAGAAATAGAACTGCTTTTCTTGATTTCTAACCAAAGACTGGCTTTGGAATAAGTATTTATTGAGCGATTTACAATTTTTTTCATCTTGGTGAGGACAAAGTTTGGCCACTCTTCACATACATGGTCTAGCAAACTTCTCCCACAGATGTTGAATAAAGGGGGCACAAAATGGCAACTTGATCATCTTTTGAGATCATGATAAAACATTGTGTTCCTAGGTTTTGTTCTGAACCCAAGGCATTGTTCTGTCCTTGGAGCAAATCATTTGTTTTAAAAGTTCTGGATGTTTATAAGGAGCCACAGAGATGACCTTGGAGAAACTATTCAAGATAGTCAAAAACATGCATCATGCCTAGGAAATAGAAAAGGCATTAAGAAGAGACTCATAATGATTCCTTCTTGACTCCCTGGGTTATAACAGGGAGGGAAGACCCAAAAATGCTTTTTCGGAAGACAACTGGACTCCTTTTTCTTTGTTTCTTTCTTCTTTTTCTTTGAAGAAGTTTTGCTTCTCATCCATGAGAAGTGAAACATCTTCAAAAAAGAAGAAGAAGAAGAAGAAGAAGAAGAAGAAGAAGAAGAAGTCCAGAAAATCCAATTGCCTCCTGAAAAAGCACCTTTGGGATAACGTGACCTGGATGACTAAGAATCTCCATAGAGAGATTGAAGAGGAAGAGGGAAGAGTTTCCGGAGCCTATGTCAATACAGTGTATTTCTAGCCTTCCTATGGACCTGGTTTCCTGATCTGGTCTACCTCAAAAAACTAATTCTGTTCCAAGTGCTGTGACTGGCTACTCCCCTCTCCAAAAAACAATATCTAAGAATAGCCAACAGGAACCAGTTTCCTTCCTACAAATATTGGCTGTGACTGAATGAAATGATCAGGGAATGGGGAACAAGAGGAAAATAATTAAGCACAGGCAGGTGCCATTGCTGTTATGACTTTTTCTTCAGTATGCTAATGATTAGCAAATGCACTATCTTTGGGTTTGGTTACTATTTTCTTTTTATAATTCCTTATTCTATTTTTTTGTATTATTGGAGCCGAATGACACAGAACCTGCAGGATAAATAAATAAATGCCCAGAGATGGAAGTTGTAGTTCTTCGATCCCAACTATTGATCTGTCTGGGCCAGACAGGGTATTGTGTTTGCATTCAGAGTTTGCCCTGGGTGGCTAATCCAAACCATTAGCATTGCTGAAGATCACCCAGTTCCCTGCCTCCCCAGTAAATAGCTGTAATGCCCTTTAGTTTTATTTTAAATCTTTGCAAAATGGAATTTAGAGTTCATGGGTTATTGTGCATGTGGTGTGCAGTGTTCTGACCTGAACAGAAATCTTCCAGAGGAGAATCAGGCAGTTGCAAAGAATATGGTTGTTTGCAGTATGTGTATTACATAAATGTTGTTAACATCATTATCCTTTTCAGATTTCAAGTTGTAAATGAAATGATTATAATATTACTGTAGTTGGTTTGTTGAGCTTTAGTGTATAATAAGTGGGCAACCAGCATACAACATCTTGTTGATGTTGTATTTCCAAAGTAGAGTTTATTCTGTTCGTTTATTGAGCTGACAAATGATAAAATATCTAAACTGTTGCTATTATTAGTACAATGTTAATGTTTTTTGTGGAAGAACTCTTTTGCCCAGGGGTGAAATGTTCCCGGTTTGGACTGGATCGCCCGATCTGGTAGCGATGGCGGTGGGTGGTTTGGAGAACCGGTAGCAAAAATCCCCCCCCCCATGCCCAGCTGAGCCACATGATCATCAGAGGCTTTTTTTTTACTTTTCAAAGCATTTTTTCTACAACCTCTTCTGACGAAAAAAATGCCTTGAAAGTAAAAAAAAAAAAAAAGCCTCTTGATGATCGCGGCTCAGCTAGGATCCTCAGAGGCTTTTCAAAGCATTTTCTTCTGCAACCTCTTGGCCGAAGAGGTGGTAAAAAAAATGCTTTGAAAAGTCTGTGACCATCCCAGCTGAGTTGCCTGATCGGCAGAGGCTTTTCAAAGCATTAGAAAAAATGCTTTGAAAAGTTAAAAAAAAAAAGTTGGCCATGCCCACCCAGTCACATTACCCCTCCCTGAGGCAACGCCCACAGAACCGGTAGTAACACATTTTACATTTCACCCCTGCTTTTGCCTAACCCTAACCTTCTATGCTGGGGTTGACAGGTTGGGTGGCAAAGGAACGGTCAGCAGGGAGTACAGGTCCACTTCTTTTGTAGCTGTGAAGTAAACATAAATAAGCAAAGAGGTTTGTCTGAGTTCCTGGTGTTTCCAGAAGCTAGAACATTTGAAAACTCCCTGCTTTTGCTCTATATGGACCACAGAACTCAGTGAATACCAAATTTTGTCCCAACAAAAATACTCCAAATGAAAAATTCCAATAAAATATTTTGAATGGGCTTGTTTTGTCTATGTGCAAAACAAAATATATTTTCCATGTAGTACCCACACTTATTTTTCATATTGGTGTGTACAAAAATAAGTCATCCACTTATTGCTGGAGGAATTCATCATCAACAATCTCTACATAAGGGACAGGCAATGAAAGCAAATTTTGCCACGGGCAGCAGTAATTATGCCCGTGGCAGAATTAGCAGTAATTCTAATCACAGCCTTTCTTGTGGTTGTTTTGGATAGGATTTGGATATTAATCTCTGCAGGCAACTACGCAACTATCTTTTTTCAATTTTCTCAGAAAATCTTCTGAGCACTGCTGCAGAACATTGAAGGGAAGTGTGAAATGCCAGTCTCCTGGCAATTTCCACACTGTTTGGCAAGTAGGTACAATAACAGATGCTCGCTTGTATTGGGTTACAAGAAAAATGCTATTGCAAGTAAATAACAGCTGATTGTAAATATGCCTGAATTTGCATGTTAATGCTTCCTATGATAGATGCATGTCATAATATTAAACAATTAGAATTGTTTTTAAATTATTCTGTGGAATGGCCTGAATTCTTGTGGCCTGCTGGTATTAGACTGTATGTAGTATCCCTCTTCATTTTGAATGCAACTGTGATTTAACATTTATCTTAACATTTTCATGCCAATATAGTTCTCTGTCAACTCAAGTTGTTGCAAATCCTTGATTAGGAAATCCAGCCAAGGACTCTAAAGATCATTCCATTCTAATATCATCTGCAATTCTTATTTGGTGTTGCAGGCATGTGTTATGGAGCACACAGCATGTGAAAAAGCAGTGGGAATGACTTTCGACTTCCTACTGGCTTCCCCTTTAATTTTGCTTCTGGGAATCTGGCAGGAAACACTGGAAATAGTGATCATGTGATCTCAGCTCACTGTGACATTGTAATTGTGGTCCAAGTACTGAATGCCTGGATTTCAATCACATGACACAGGGATTGTGCAATGCCTGGAATTCTGAGGGTTGGTTGTAAGTCTTCCTTGTTTAGTGTCTTTGGAACTTTGAACAGCTGCTGAACACAAGGAGGCATAATCCAATGACTATCTGTAGCAGTGGTGGGTTTTAACTGGTGTACCAACCGATTCACTTTGCACATGCCAGTGAAAGTGAATCGGTTATCTTTACTACTGATTCGCAATAGGAGCGCGTACACACACTCGCTTTGCTCATGTGTGCATGTGCAGTTCATCAATTATGACATCCAAGTGGGTGGGCGAAGCCTCCCAACTCTTTTACTATTGGTTCTTTAGAACCGGACAGAACCAGGAGCAACCCACACGCTTTCTACTGGGGCAAACTGGTAGAAACCCACCACTGATCTGTATCCAAGTAGACATTTGTGGAAGACAGTGAATTAAGATTGTTGACTCTATGTAACAAATTTATATAGAGACACGTGAAGTAGGACCACAGTAGACCAATCATATTTTCATATATAGATAATAAAAGAAAAAAATCTTAATTTAGATAACATGATTCAAGAGCAGGCAACTTATTTAAAGTGCAAAGTAAATGGAAGAAATCAGAGAGCATAAATAACCTTAGAAGCATTGAGTTAAAAAAAGAAAATACTATTCACAATATACTATCTATATAAAGTTTTCTTCAATAACGAAAGTTGTTTTTATATTTTATAAAATAGAAATAAATAGATGCTGCATTGAGTGATATTTAAGTAGAACAATAGGAATAGTAGCTTGAGGAAATACTTTTCTGAAAAAAACAAAAAACAAATCTACAATGTTTCATAAAGAGCTTACTGTCTAGAGCACAAATACACTCAGAGCAGAAAACAGCAAAATTTGGATCAATACAAAAGCAGCTAGATGGAAAATCTCCTGGGATGCTTGAAAATAGGGAAAGTGATTTGTAAACTTTAATATGTTGTCTAAAATATTGACAGGTGATGCTAGTTGTAGATCTAATTAATAGTTAACTGTTTTTTAAAAATTAGATTTGCATTTGATAATAGGTTCTTTTTCAGACATACGTTGTCTCATTTATATGGTATATACTGATGTAACAAAGGAAAACATTTGCTTATTTTGATCCTTAGTATTTTATGTTCTGAAAGATTCCCACACCTAAATTTGTCCATTTTCAACTCAGACAAGTGTCTGCAAAGCTAAACTGTAATTACTCATTTACCATACTTTATGAATAATCTGCAGTTTGAAGTTGCTGCCTTTTGCAATTTGTACACACATGGTGAAGTCAACTTTTGACTCTTATAAGAAGTATATTGTAGGTGTCATCTTAACACCTATACATCTTTAACACATCTTTCAAATATTTTGCTTGCTCTTCAGAGGTAGTTGTAAACAAATATTGCATGGATCAGCCTAGGGCCATGATGGCTATGGCATGCATGCCACAGGTGGCACGCGGAGCCATATCTGTGGGCATGTGAGCGTTGTCCTATCCCAGTCCAGCACATATGTGTACGCCGGACAGCTAATTTTCAGGCCTTCCGGGCCCACCAGAAGTCAGGAAATGGGCAATTTCTGGCCTCTGGTGGGCCTCTGGGGGAGTGGGGAAGGCTGTTTTCACCCTCCCCGGGCTCCAAGAAAGCCTCTGGAGCCTGGACAGAGCGAAAAATGGGCCTTCCGGTCCCACCGTGCAATCGCGCGCCAAAAGCGGGGAGTGTGGGATGGTTATGCACACATGCGTGGGG
The DNA here is from genome assembly GCA_030761175.1 of Masticophis lateralis. Taxonomy (NCBI): domain Eukaryota; kingdom Metazoa; phylum Chordata; class Lepidosauria; order Squamata; family Colubridae; genus Masticophis; species Masticophis lateralis. The sequence goes on along the minus strand of JAUDYJ010000001.1, from coordinate 84,231,859 downwards.
GGAGGGGTGTATTGAATTATGGATGTGGGCCTGTGTGGTCCCCCCACTTTTGGCACACAGTGGCAAAAAGGTTAGCCATTCCTGGTCTAGGGGATTATCACAATGTATATAACTTAAAGAGTTAGAAATACATAGTTTTATCTAGTCTGATGTACAGTTGGGGAATTTCCTAATTATTTTCTTAAGGGATTGGTCTTTTCTGTTTGGAGGAAGCAGGGAAATTAATGTTCAGTGTATTATACTATACCAATTCTCTGTGTGCTTGTACAAGGATCTGGAGATAGTTGGAAATATTTGGCTGATTAGTGATAGTAGTAGAACAATGGGAATAGGAAATCTGGAGGAAGTACTATTTATATTTAAATCCGCTTTTATAACGTTTTCCAGTTCTGTACCAAGAATGTGAAAACAGACATATTGCAAACATTAGGTCCAACAATTATACTGATTAGTTCCAACAATTAGGTGCAACAATTATATTGATTTACCTAGAAGTAGCAAAAATTAAATAAAGAAAGTCAACAGTTTTGCATAGTGTTTCTTTTAGAGTAGCAGAATTAGAGTAAAAATGTGGTAATTACAACTTTAAAAATAAAATTGAAAGCTTCCTTCCTTTCTTCTTTCCTTCCCCTTTAAAATAATGAAGTTTGAAAGCTTTCAAAAAAGAATGGACTAGAAGTGACTCATTCAGATGCTAGCATAGTAGTTGCCCCTTGAAGCTTTGGGAATCTGTTCTTGTCAGCTGCTGAGATTCTATCTCTTTTTATTATTATATCAGGAATCATGTCAAAATTTGATGAGCTGAAAAAAATAGGAACATTTTTTTGCTTTTTTTTTTGTCCTTCAAGAGAAAAAGCATTCATACTCCCTTTTCAGTACCAGAGAATTAATAATGCTCTCTCCTTGTTTCCTATCCTTCTATGGGATAAATGGAGAACAAGTTAGAAATAAAATCATATAAATCTCTTATGAGCAAGTGATGCATATACAAATTTCTATAAGTAAGTACATTTCCACTGCTGATGTAAATGGAATACATAAATTATGCCCACAATTACAACATTAAAGAGCTGTCAGGGGAAATTTCTACCAAATTTATAAGTATATGCAACTTTATATATATATATATATATATAACAAACAACAACAAACAAAACATAAAAAAAATTCATCATTCTATACAATCCCAGGCAGTATATTGATTGGTGACATTCTTTTGTGCTCCTCCCCTCTTATAATTATCACTAGGCATCCCAACTTTTTATTTGTTTTCTAGAGTGAAAAACAGAGAGTGATATGTGTTTCCTTGGCAATAGTCATTGGCAATGTTCAAGTCTGTCAAGATCTTTCTGTATCTTAAGCCTATTTTCTGGAATGTTGGCTATTCCTGCTAGCTTGCTCTCATCTGCAAATTTGATGAGTTCCCCATCTAACCCCTCGTCCAAATCATTGATGAATATGTTGAAGACTACTGGGCCTAAAACAGAGCCCTGGGGTGCCCCACTGCATACATGAATGAATGAATGAATGAATGAATGATCCATTGATCAAAATAACATGACAATTCCCAACGCCCCTAGTTTTTTAGAATTTCTTCTTAATAGCAGATCACAACACATAGCCAACCTGGGTTGGCATCAGAAATCTAAGCAGGACCAGGATCTACTGGTGGATCACCTTTGCTGATAGACTTATATTAACGGGGGAATAAATTCCATTTATTTATTCCCAAATACCTAAGAAAGAAATTCCAGAGCTGGGAAGTAAACAACTTCCCACAGAATGCAATTGCAGTCTATTTCTGTATCATTGCTGAAGAAAACTACATGGACCCATCCAGTCGTGAAATCCAAATTTTTTTTACTACCGGTTCTGTGGATGTGGCTTGGTGGGTGTGACAGGGGAAGGATACTGCAAAATCCCCATTTCCTCCCCATTCCTGGGAGAAGGATATTGCAAAATCTCCATTCCCACCCCACTCTGGGGCCAGCCAGAGGTGCTATTTGCTGATTTTCCAAACTGCTCAAAATTTCCACTACCGATTCTCCAGAACCTGTCGGAACCTGCTAAATTTCACCCTGGACCCATCTATATAATCACTAGGAATCAAGCTCAATTGAAGACAGTCTTTATCTTCATATTTGAATAAAACAGAAAAGTGGGAGAGTTTCATCCTTGCTCATTTCCTTCTTGTCATACAGCTTCTTAACCCAGCATCCATATTTTCTAGGTTATTTCTAGAAAAGCCAAAACTGTTCTTATAAGTGCTATTTTCCCCCAAGATGAATCTGTCACAATATTTTTTAATCTTCTGATCAAAATAATCACAAAACTCTGTGTTCCACCTTACCTTCAATTTCTCACAAGTTTAAAAACTTATCTTCAGCCTCACGGTTCACCAGATGAAAAATAATACTGGTATAAACATTCTGATCGGTCTTCTGTTCTATATGTGCTGATATTCAGAACTTTATATCTTTCATGATTCAACCAGATGATGTGCATACAGTTTAGAATTGCTTTCTCTAACTTAAGTAAATATAAGCTTTTCTACTTGTGACTGTCACAATTGAATCATTGTTGATCTTGGGGATATGTTTTCTTGCAAATATATTTTCTAAAAGTTTCACAAAGTTTCATGCACATTCGTTAACATGGAGAAAACAATTTCTTTCTGAAACTTCTAAAGAATGCCAAAGCTTGGAAGCTAAACAATATCAAGCTTGAATAAAACTTTGATGCCTGATCCCCAGGAATCATAAAACAAGCTTTGTTAGTTTGAGCATTTAAGAACAAAATCAGGACAAAATTTTCACTTGTGAGAAAGTTTTCAGATAATAATGTAATCTTTTCTTTCAGAGTCTGGGTCTGCCATGTTCTTTCCATTTAGGAATTAGGCCTAAAGGTTATTCTCCAATTCCTAATTATTCCTTGTCAGATGTATGCTTTGCTTGTTTGAGAGAAGACTTACTTCAAAACCAAATTTTATAAAATTGAAAATAATCAGAAAGTATATTAGGCTTTTATGATGGTAGTGAATGCCTACTCAAAATGGCTTGAGGTGATATTCATGACATCAACCACCTCGGACGCCATGATCAAGACCTTTAAAAGGCTGCTTGCGATCCACAAACTGCCAGACGTCCTCATTTCGGATAACGGGCCACAGCTCACATCAAGTCAGTTCGAGCTGTTCCTGGTGGGTCATAGCATTCGTCATGCCCTGATTGCACCATTCCATCCTGCTAGCAACGGCCAGGCTGAAGAGATGGTCCGATCAGCAAAGAAAGCACTGGCAAGGATGGGCCCAGGGGATTGACAAATAAGGATAGTGGAGTACCTCCTGGTCCAACAGATAACCAGGCTAAAACCTTCAATTAGCAGTTACTTCCAATGCATAACAGTATATTTGAATATTGATTCCTAGCTGTCTATGACTGGTTTAATGTTCTGTACAGAAGAATATGACTTGATCAGATATTCCAGAAATTGTTTGTAAATTTAGGATAGACTCTATGTTTGGAGGAGTTGAACAAATAAATAACTGGTATGAAATAATTTATTTCAGAACTCGCCCAAGGCATTTTATTCCTGCAATGTATTAGGCTCCTCATAGTGCTTTACAATGTTGCAATTAATGTTGTGTCACAATTCTTCTATAAAATGCTTTTTGCTCAAATATAGGCTAGTACCCTATATTTTATTTCTGCATGCTGTTTGTTGCATTCTATAATCAAGATACTGATAATTTTGTAAGATTTGATGCTATGAGTGGACTGTTGTTAACTGCAGGGTGTCTCATTTCTGATGATGGCTTAAACAAACATTGCATAATTTCCAGATTTATGTTTCAATACTGCCACATTAGAGAAGTCAGTGGATAATATATATTATTTGTATTTATATCTTCTTCCAGGAATTCGAAAAGATCGCAGAGGTGGCCGAATACTGAAGCACAAACGTCAAAGAGAAGAACATGATAGCCGAAACATAGGCACAGTAGCAGAGGCAAGGAGCCCAAATCTTTGGCCAAGTCCACTAATGATCAAATATAGTAAAAAAACCAGTCCAGCTCTCTCCCTCTCTGCAGATCAGATGGTTTCTGCTTTGCTAGAGGCAGAACCTCCTATTGTCTATTCAGAATATGACCCTAACAGACCCTTCAACGAAGCTTCAATGATGACGTTGTTGACCAACCTTGCTGATCGAGAACTGGTTCATATGATCAACTGGGCCAAAAGAGTTCCAGGTAAGAATACTAGCAAAAGATATTTAAACAACTATTCATATTGTTACACATTTCAAAACATGCTACCACAAATAGACACATGTTTACTATATTGTTTTATATTATGTATCATTTCCATCATGATGTAAATTGCATAAATCATTAAGATGAAATTATTTCTAATTTAACTCCCACATCAAAATTCTTTTGGATGCAATTGATTTGTCCATAATTTCAAGGGTATATCCTTGAATTTTTTTCTATTGCAACCAAAGATTGGTAAATGTGGGACTAGGTTTTACTATGTTCTTTCTGCCTTCCCCCTCAAGATGGTATATAGCAGCATAAGATGTTTGTTTCACATCTTTGCATCAACAATAGTAATTAAAATGGGTTATGGTCTGTAAAGCAGAATCCATATTGCAAATCACATGGTAAAGATAGGTATAATTGTTGTACAATAATAATTAGAAAACTAAGGGACTGCTGCCCTCAACAGGCCTCAAGTGTACTTGGTAAGGTGATATAGGAAGATTGTAGTTTCAGTTGTTTTTGCGTAATACTGCTTTCAGCCATTAGCTATGGCCTATCTCACTTTACCATACATATGGACTTCACTGTATATTTGGCATAGTTTCTTTGTTTTGAACCTGCTTTATTTCCTGGCATGTCTATAAACTCCCAATAGATCCAGCCAAAACCAATGAAATTCTTGGAAAATCCTCCCACAAGTCTTTGAACTTAAAGCTTCAAAAATTAAAACAAGCCCTTTGAAGTTAGCCCAGTAACTAAATGGCAGCAATTAAAACTGCTAAAAGATCTATTGGAAGCAGAGAGAAGTTGGGCAGCCAAATTTTAACGTAACTATACACTGTAGACTGTATTGTGATGAATTGTGTCTCTGAAGGAGGAGGTGGCATGATGGACTACCAAGAAGTGGCACTTTCCCAGGAAGGAAGGAGCATATTTCAAGGAGGGGGATGAGACAAGAGACAACACAGCCCAGAGCTGGATTAAAATCTGAGGAAAAGATTTAGCATAGCCATTTCCCAGAATTTCTCAGGGTACATCTGTTGGGTTAGGGTAGGTTAGGTTAGGTTAGTACGGGACGGGACGGGACGGGACGGAACGGAACAGAACAGAATACTTTATTGGCCAAGTGTGATTGGACACACAAGGAATTTGTCTTTGGTGCATATGTTCTCAGTGTATATAAAAGAAAAAAAATTCATCAAGAATCATAAGATACAACACTTAGTGATAGTCATAGGTTACTAAATAAGCAATCAAATCATACTAGGAAACAAAACAATATAAATCATAGAGATACAAGCACCAAGGTTATAGTCATAAGTGGGAGGAGATAGGTAATAGGAAGGATGAGAAGAATAATAGTAATACAGTCTTAGTAAATAATTTGACAGTGTTCTGGGAATTAGTTGTTTAGCAGAGTGATGACATTAGAGAAAAAACTGTCCTTGTGTCTATAGGGTGAGAGCAAATAAAGAACTAAAATTTTGGCTGGATTGTTCTATGTTGTTCTTAAATTGGGCCTGACAAGATAGGTCAGGGAAGAATGCATGGCAAAAGTCTAATTTTGCTGCATATCCTAGGGACCGTTTTTAGGATTGTTGCTATCTTTCCTCGCTTTCAGCAATGTCAAATCCCTTTTCTTACCACCCAGAAGCAGGGTTTTGTTTTTTTTTAAAGTCATTTTATGCAGATTATTCCTGTTATTTTTTCTCTTGTTCCAAATGCTGCTCACTGCTATTATCTGGTTCTTCTTATTTTGGGATAGTGGACTGTAACCTAAGAGCTGACTACTTTGACTTATTTATATGTCATTGCAGATAATAGCATCACAACTAAATTATGTATTAAGAAAGCAGCACTGGCCTAAATTGTCTCTTGCAAGTTTATATAGGGTCATATTTAATGGTTTCCTTTCAGTTAGAAAAGGTTCTTGGTTCAACTGAGGTTTCCATGAGTAGCAAGTGGGAAATGAATTTGTGTAGCAATCTATTGAGCTCAGAGGTAAGCAAACTGACTTTGTTACATAATTTGGACTATGGTTCCCACCAGCTCTGGCCAGTTAGCTGTTTAGAAACATATGTAGCAACACAGGAGGTAGCACAAGGATTATGGGAGAAAGAAAGATCCATTCAGTTCTGAAACTTTCTCTATGAGAAGGCAACATACATAGATTCACTTCCTATAGTTTCTCTTTCTGAATCCAATATAAGCTATAATGCGTAAGCCAAATTTCTTGCTGAAGCATACAGAGAACACTATTGTCCTCTTCTTTGGGAGACAATAATGTTCAGTTGTAGCTCAGGGTACTAACAAGTAGCTACTGAAGTTGAAAAAAAGGATTCTGTTTGTGAGAAGGGGTTTGTTATTATTAATCATAAGCAAAATGTTTGGCATTGGTCTTAAAAAGCTTGGGTAATTATTGACTTGCACTATAGTAGTTCTGTAGTTTAATGACCTTAAAACATTACATTGGGCATGTAGGCTTTGAAGTTTCAAGATTATTCACAGGATTGTAGTTATTTTTTGTGGTTTTCTGAAGCGAAAAGATAAATACCTGGCTTTTTTTTAAAAAAAAGCTGCTAAAGCTGCTGGTTTTCTAAAGACATTGTTTCTTTTTAAATTTGTCTTAGTTAACCATCAGTTTTATTAAATTAAGAACACTATGATGAACCAATAATAGATGTATTTTTATCTGACAACAATGATACTGATTTAAAAATTGCATAATTGAAAATTACCTCTTGGATTTAATATTAATAATAACAATAATTTAGTAACTATATATGCCATCCAACACCCAGAGACTCTGGGCTATACTAACCAGTTTTATCTTTCTGCATTTAAAAATGCCCTAAATATTTGTTCTCAGGGATCTGTAGTAGATACTATGATATTACCATGAATTTGGTTATTTGAATATTAGTGAGAGTTACTTCTTCTTTGGATGCATTTATAACAAATTTTAAAAATTATCCAGTTGCAATTCCTAAAATTCAGTGCTAGAATGTGATTATGAGAATCATTTTTTAAAAAATAATTCATACAATATTTAGATTAGAATCAATGTACTTCTTAATCAATGTACTTCTTAATTAGTACCAGAGATATGTCTTGCCATAATTCAATTATACTGGCAGGAAAAGATCTAAAGCAACACATATATTTTTGCCTTGGATGCTGGATGGAATTCAGCTTGGATACTAACCATTGCTGTGAATGTTGTGAACTTTTAGGATTGAACAGGCAAGACACAGCACACAAGAAACTTCTTATGAACCAGGTCAATTTGTTCTCTGTTTGTAGTACAAAATATTAGTTTTGTATCAATATTTCATGTGTACAAAATATTAGTTTCTCTGATTGATGATTTTTCTTTTTAGTAAATTAACTAGACAAGGATTATACAACCAGAACTTCAGCTCCCCCTGCTTTGTGACCTAATTGCATTGTCCATGCAATTTTCTGTTCCAAGATAAGCGCCCTGCCTAATCAAATTGCTTCTGCTAATGTGACAGCATTCTATCCTAAAAGTATATAGCTATAATTAAATTTCCCAAAGAGTGAGTCAAAGTTTTCAGGTAAAGCTTAGCTGGCAACCTCTCATGGACAGCCTAACCTATATCTTCTTTTCATATCTCCAGAGCCTCTTCTGCCTCTGAATCTCAGTACCAGGAGATAGATCCCACACCATGTAGTTATCCTCCTGGCATAATGTATGCAGACTCCACTTTGGAAATTCTTAAATCAGCCTTAAACCTCCATCTGTTCAGGAACCCACTATCACTTAATCTTGGTTTGGTAGCCATTTCTCTTCTAGTTCTGCTTCAAGTCTATTCCTGCTCTCTCCTTCTGCCAAGAGACCTGGGGTGAAATTCAGCAGGTTCTGGAGAACTGGTAGCAGAAATTTTGAGTAGTTCGGAGAACCTGCAAATACCACCTTTGGCTGGCCCCAGGAATGGGGAGAGAATGGTATTTTGCAGTATCCTTCCCCTGGAGTGGGTGGGAATGGAGATTTTGCAGTATCTTTCCCCTGCCATGCCCACCAAGCCACAGTGGGTAGTAAAAACTGGTAGTAAAAAAAATTTTGAATTCCACCACTGAGAGACTCTGAGAGGGAAAAACCTGAGGCGTTTTTTTCTCAGTTCTTCCGAAGTGTTAGGTTATCACAGAAGTGGAGTTTATATAAAAGCCAGTTTTATGTAATAGTTAAAGCCAGACAATTGACTTTTAGTCTCACCTTAAGCACAAAACCAGCAGGGTGACTTTGGGCTAATCATTCTCTCTCAGCTCTAGGAAAAACACAATGGAAGAACACAATGGAAGAACACAATACTCCCAAAATCTTACCCAAAAAAGAGCAGGGATTTGTCCAGGCAGTTGTTAGGAGCCAATAATGATTTGAAGGTATGTGCACGTGTGTGTGTGTGTGTGTGTGTGTGTGTGTGTGTGTGTGTGTGTGTGTGAGAGAGAGAGAGAGAGAGAGAGAGAGAGAGAGAGAGAGTCATGTGACAGGATGGTAGACAGCATTTTCTTCTTCCTTTCTGTCACAGTGAGATTTCCCAGGTTTTTAAATGACTACTAACCTATCTGTCCAACCCCTATGTAACACAAGCTATTTCTCCCACAAGTAGATCTTTGGTGATATATTTGTACATATGTACATATGCACACTGTTTGACGTGAATCTGGCAATTTAGAAATATTCCCAATATTTGAGGAGAACAACTGGTCTTTGAACTTTAGCTCTGCTTAGCTCTGCTAAAACAAAACAACCCCAAGAATAAAAATGTATGTTTTTTTTTCTATACCATACCAAGAAGATGGTGATAGTTCTGGACCGTCTATTTAGTGTAACTAATTCATCTCTTAATTGGTTGGGTGGAAATTCTCTCTGACATTTTGCATCTCTTCACCAATTGCCCCCTTATGTCCTCAAGCAGCTGTGTTTACAGTTAGATAATGGCAATGGAATGGTTTACAGCAGATTTGACCCTAAAGTTCCTAAAGGATGTTAAAGGAAATTAAAAAAAAGAAGTGTGCATGGTTTGAAAATATTTTTAATTGCTATGATCCTTGTGCATTGCAGTGCACATCTGTGCTATTTCTAGAAAAGTGTGAGTTTTTTCAGCCTTCCACATAACAGCTTTAAGAGTCTCATTAATATTAATGAATTGATTTGTTAAATCAGACACACCTTTATTCTACAAGCCTGAAAGGAAGTTGGAGTGCTTTAATGAGTAGCAGTGAAGTGCTATGGGCCAAATTACTTCTGATTTTTTTTTTAAGAGTGCACAACTCTAATAAAGAAGACTGAGTACAACTATAGCTCAAAGCTCTAATTTCAGTCTGGGTGATGTATTGATTGCCTTTCAGGCTGGAGGATACCAGAACCTGTAACTCCCTAATTAATTCAAGATCTTTAAAGAGGTTAATACAGAATGGAGATAGAAAGAAGTCTCTTTCACCAACTGTTGGTGGATGGTCAAGGGTCAAGGATGACAAAATGATGAACATGGCATCACTATGGTGCAATGATGTTCAACTCCTTTTGTTCCTGTGTTCTTGCATGCATGAATAAAAAGGACAGAGTCTCTATCATAAAGGTGTGATGCTGCTTTTGTCATTTTCATGAAAAACTCTAATCCTGTAGCTGCTTCTTTTTGCTAAGAGGATTTTATTCTCATTTAGTAGGAAATAAAGTAATGTAATGAACTTGCTTCTTTTCACTATAAGTATATCCTTTATTTATTTATTTTTCTATATTTCTTTTCTTTCTGCTTTTCTCCATGGTTTTTCTTTCTCTCTGCAGCCAAGGTTTCCTTATCTCTTGCTTTCCCTCACTGCTCTGAAATGAATGTATTAGCACACGTAACTCAGTAGTATAGACTGTTTCAGTAAAGTAATCATTTCCAAAGCATTTCTAATTAAGACTGTGCCAAAAGTGCTGCATTTCTTTCAATAACTGTTATTTAATTTGATAGAAAATTCATTAATTCTGCCTTTTTTTAAAAAAAAAGAAGAAAAAATTTACTGATTCCCTTGGGTAGGATATAGAATTCTTGGGTAGGATATAGAATTATTAGAAGCTGACAAATTTGTGTTATTTGAGTGCCATCAAGCCATATTTGATTCCTAGTGACCACCTAGATAGGTCTTCTCCACTCATCACCACTGTGAATTTGTTCTTCTCCAACATCAAAGTTCAAAGGTGTCAATACTGTTCCTATCCTGGTTCTTTAAAGTCCAACTTCCACTTCCATAGTGTGTCACAGAGAATACCATGCTTGTATGGTTCAGATCTTTGTAGATATAAATCATGGCATTTGAATATCTTTTCCAAGATCTTCATGACTACTTTTTGGGGTACTAAAATGCAATGTATTTCTTGATTGCTTGCTTCTTTACTGTTGATGGTTCATCCTAAAAAGGTAGTACCATATTTCTTTTTCCAGTTTTAAAACCATACTTATTTTCTTCCAATTCAGTTTTCTCTAATACATATTCCACATATAGGTTGAATAAATAAGTGGAGAATATTAAGCCATGTCACATTCCTTTACCATCTGGAGTCATTCTGTTTCATCAAATTCTGTCCAGACTGTGACTTCCTTACCTGTACATAACTTTCTCATGAGGACAATGAGATATTCTAAAATTTCCATTTTTCTGAACACTTTCAACAGAATCAGAGGCTTTTATATAGCAAATGAAGCAAATGTTGACTTCTTTTTGGTATTCTTTGGCTTTCTCAATTATCCATTTTGCATTAGCTCCTTTCCTAAAACTAGCCTAAACATCTGGGATCTCTTTTTCCATGTAAGGCTCCAATCTGCATTGGATGATCCTAAGCATTATTTTGCTAGCATGTGGAATTAAGCATATTGTACAACTGTTTGCACACTCTCTTCAGCTTCCTTTTTTGGTATTGGATTGCAGATCTTCTAATCAGTTGGCCATTGTAGCCTTCAGATTTGCTGGCATAGCTTGGTTATAAACTTGACTGATACTTCTTCTGTTGCTTGCAGTGGGTATTCCATCAGTTCCTATAGTCTTCCAACTTGATAATGATGATAGTGCTGTTCTAACTTCATCTTCCAATACTGAAGACTCTTAAAAGTAAAGAATAATTTGTTGGATATCTTGGGCATTGACATCTCTACTGTATAGTATTTGAGCATATTCTTTCCACCTTCTCTTAATTTCCTTTCAATGTCCATTGGCATCCTTTAGTATACCAATTAGAGATTGGAACAACCTTCTGAGTTCAGAGATTTTTTCAAAGATTTTGCTTGTTTTTAAATGTCTGTTTCCATCTTTGGTATCTTTACAGGTATTGTGATATGCTGTCTTGTCTCTTTTGACAGCTCTCTGAAACTCTTTTGTTAAGTTCCTTTCTGATATTTTTGTCTTTCTTGGCTTTGATTCTCTTCTTTCCTTGGTTTGTTCTGACATCCAGTTTACTTTCTTTTCTTTTTAAAATTTTTGACAGTCTCTTTTCATATCCATCCTTAATGACTTGTTTAAGTTCATTCCATAATTCCTCAATGAAGTTAAGGACTTCAAAGCAATTCCTTGCAAATGTTATTCAAGATCATATTGTGAAAATTGATTGGCTTTCTTCTTTTTAGCTTCACTTGCAATCCACACATGAGAAGTTCATGACCACAGAGAGCATTTGGCCATGTCTTTGATGCTATAATTGATATCCTCCACCTCTTTTTAGCAGTAATGGAATCAATTTTATTTCTATATACTTCACCTGATGATCTCCATGTACTCAGGAATCACTTTACTTGTTTGAAGACAGGGTTAGCTATGAATCATTGGAGTGGCAGAGATTGATAAATTGGCCTCTTGCTTCATTTCAGTTTTTTAAGTCTTACAATCCAGCTACATTTTCCTGTTTCCTGTTTCTAACTTTGGTATTCCAGTCTCCAATCAGAAGCAGCACATGTTCTGTAGATTTCAAATTGAACTTGGTCCTAGAGGAGCATCCTTTTCATCCTTTGCTTCAGTGGTTGGAGTATAAACTTGAATAATCATTATATAAAAGGATTGTCCATAAAGTCTACTAGATATTATTTGTCATTGAATGCATGTAGTCAAGTAATAGTCTTGCTATACTCTTCTTAAGTATAAAACTATTTCTTCTTTGTTTTTTATGTCTTGAATAATAAATCATGTGATGTTCTTACTAAAGATGTCCCATCCCATCCCATCTCAATTTGCTGATGCCAAAGAAGTCGATTCATAGTCATTTCATTTTATTTTCCACTGTTAAGCCTTTGTCTGTTCATGCGTCTTATGTTCTATGCTCCTAACTGTAATTGTATCTTAATTTGAATAATCCTAATCCAGTTGTTGAATGTAGACTTTGTTATTGACTTTCAAACCCAGCTACTATTAACTTTATAGTCTGTTATGCAGATTATTACAGTTTAAAGTCTGTTGCTGAGCACTGATAAACTTTTAAAAAGCTGAATTATGTTTGGCTCCCGAGATCAGAGTGGTAGGATTTGCAGTTGTTCAAAGTGTGTGAGGAAGGGAGGGGGGAGAGGTGAGCCAGAAAAAAGTGCTCTTGGGAGCAAAGTCCATTTATAATGAATTGTAAGTGAAAGCCAAATTGCTGACGGTTTTTACAAGATCATAGTGAAAGGAACATTTAGGCACAGTCAGAGCCTAGGCAGCTGAGAAATGTTTACATTTGCAGAAATACAGAAAATTTATTTCTGGCTGAAATAAAGGATGAAAATGCAAGCAATGTCATTGTCAATGTCTTCCAGTGGCATTGTGAAAAATGAATTAACAATTTGCTGCTGAAAAGTAAATTTTATAAATTGCTTTGCAAACTCGGCAAACATATTTGGTTTAGTTCTTCCATTGTCTAGAATATGGGTGGGAAACTTCGCTTGACTGAGAACTCCATTTTCATGGAAATCATCTGTGAAGGATTTGACTACATACCAACATTGGGCAGGACTGAAACAAGTGGCAGGAAGAACCAGAGCCATTAAGGATGGGAGAGCCCATTTTTTCCTATTTCTGAGATCCTTTTTAACAGCTTGTTTTCCGTTGTCTCAGGACATCAGACTCTGTAGACCACCCAGATCACTCCACAGATTGGAGTTAATTTTTCTTTTGATGTAATTTTGTAATTAGGGTAATGCTCCATATCTCTAATCTACACTTAGGAATGTAAATCTCTCCTCTCCTCTCCTCTCCTCTCCTCTCCTCTCCTCTCCTCTCCTCTCAATGCACAGAGTTCCAGGCTAGACAAAATGCAGTAAAACCTAAATTTAATAGACTGTTATGGGGACAGAGAGTGTCTGTTACATTTGAATATGTATTATTTGTGTCAATTTACATCATTTGTGTAATTACCTAATTGACATAAATAGTGCCAATTTCATTTAATCTTGATTTAACAGATATCAGTCCATCAAATGAGGGTGAAGTCCAGGTGAAAAATGTCTCTGAGCTATCTAGAATCCATTAAACTGACGTCTGTTAAATTAAGGTTTAATGTACTTTGTCACATGAAATTTGTCTGTCAGCAACTGAGGGAATAGCAATCAATTTGCATAATTTTCAAAGGGACTAGCAGTTTTATGTACAGCCAGGCTATCAGTGGCTGCTAAAATACTGTTGGCTGTTTACTCCCTCTTCACTAGCGACTACAGCTTTATATAGCAATAGCACTTAGACTTACAGTATATACCCCTTCACAGTGCTTTACAGCCCTCTCTAAGCTGTTTTCAGAGTCAACATATTGCCCCCAACAATCTGGGTCTTCATTTTACTGATCTCAGAAGGATGGAAGGCTGACTCAATCTTGAGCCAGTCAGGATTGAAGGAATCAAACTCCTGGAAATGTGAGCTGATTGTTAGAAAGCTTCAGTGCAAAGGGTTTATTTTGATACAGTCAAATCATGTGAGTGTCCCAAATACATCCTGTTGGCCTCCGTGAGATCCTGTATAACAGATTAAATGGGACTAATTAATCCTGAGTGGAATTTGCTCTTGGAATAGAGTTTTGAAACTCCATACTGCTTCCTTCTGGGTTATATTTCAGAGATGCTTATGAGTTTTCCTTAGTAATAACCTGAAGATCTATTGTTCTCATGAGTCTTCTCTAGTTTATTTTCTTCCATTGCCAGAACATTCTTTTCTTTGCTCATTATTTCTTTGCATGACAGAGCATGACCATATTTCTAACTGCTATGCTAGAAAAAATATTCTAGCGTGGTAATGCAAATTTGGCCCCTGTAGGTAGGCAGCAATTGATTTAAAAGCTAACGTCATAACTTTTTTGTAATATAGTTAGTTCTGGATTTGATTTAAGTATGCATGTTTAAAAAAAATACACACCCTGTATAAAATTGCCCCAGCTACGGACCCCAAAGAATGCAGCACACACAAAGTCCGTGCAAACCTTAATTTACTAATTAAAGACTACTAATGAACTTTCTTAGTAGTTGTTTGAACACAAGTACAATAAATCAATCTTTTCTGAACAAGGGCTGTTAATTTAACTTCATTAGCAGTCAACAAGAATTCAAAGAATAATAACTCAGTTCTGAGGCACAGTATTTCAAATAACCATAATCTTACTGTGGTTGGCAGAATGCCCAGAAGCAATTTGAAGGAAAACTGATAAGAGGGAAACAAGAGGCAAATCAAACATTTTCTGTAATCAAGATGTGAAGGAATATGAACAAAGTTGTTTCCTGCAAATCGCATCAGTTGTCGTCCTTCCTTAAATAGGCTAGGGGAGTGCCCAATTAGCCCCAAGCCTTACTCTTGAGGAGACCTCCTCCTGAGGAGCCACTCCTGCCTTTTCGCAGCTCTGTGTGCTCGTGCATCGAGAAAAGGTTCCTCTTCTTCTTCCTCTTCGTTTATGGGAGCTTCTGGAGGTTCTGAAGGCCCTGGCTGAATCCCTGCCATTGGCACCACATCTTCTCCAACCTCCTCATTGTCCGACCCGAATGCCAACTGCACAGGCTGCTGGCGCAGCACCACACCAGCCTCCTCGCTGTTGGAATCAGCTACTAACTGCACAGGCCACTGACGGGCCACAACAGAACATCTCCATACATTAATGTTTGTATGCTCCTGTAGAACGATCTTCTATCTCCATCTTATTTAGCTGTTACATTATCTAAAATGAAGGCCATTCTTCACATCATTATTTTTTATCCAGTGACCAGTCGTACTCAGTAACAGAACAGTCTATCACATTGTTTCTCAGAAATCATCCTTATGCCCCCACATTCAAGCAATAGATTAAGCCACTTGTTTGTTTTTCTGTTTTCTAGGTTTGGCCGTGAATGAACCTAAAAATATCATGTTGTTTTTCAGAGTTGTTTTTAGTTAAAATCTGTACTTCTACATGAAGCTGATCCCTAAGTGAATGAAAGCCTATCACAGAAATGAGGAGAGAAACAGATTTATTCCCCCAGTTTCTCTCTGAAATCTTTCAAGCTTGATTCTTTCAAAAGATCCAATGCTTAGAATAATAGAGACCTGATAACATATTCATGTGGGATTAAATTTACATATTTTTATTTGTTTTTAAATTATGCTACGTGTAGAGTCTTCTGATTTGAATCCAAATCAGAGGATGAATTCATACTTGTTTCCTTACAGATTTCCAATGAAATAAGTCTCAAGAGGAAACTGCACGAACGAAACAGAGCAGTTTTTAGTCTGACAGCCCCTCTACTACCTAGAAATTATTTATTTATTATTAAATTTTATTATTATTAAATTTTTATGCTGCCCATATCACTGAGCTGACTCTAGGTGGTTACAGTCATACAATTAAACTATAATACAAAACATTAAAACAATAAATAAAAATCATACTTGCACTTAAAATTCAATTAACCAAGATGGAGAGGAAGGGAGCAAAGTACGGATGGGGAGGAGGTGGGGTCTGTCTAACCCATTAACCATCTCCAAGTTGCCACACCTCCACTGGGGCTTTTACTCCTCAAAACTTCTGTATTATTGGCAGTACCAAGAAGAAAAAGACTCCTAAGGGACTTCACCGATTTCAAATTGGAAGATTATTTTTGTATCTCCTAATTTCCAAATACTGAAAGAGCATAAAGAGAACAAAGTTGTAGAACCACTTGAATGATTGTCTTGACTTGATTGTCACAAGTCATGCTGTCATATTTGGGAAATAGAATATTACCATCATCCTGGGGCCATTTGCTAGATCATGTACTCAGAAGGAATTTGCTAAGGCAGGGGTCCCCAAAATAAGATAAACATCTAAATAAATGAATGATGACGATGCTGGTAATAATTTTTGGAGTTGGGCAATAGTTTAGAGTCAAAGGCTTCGTTAGTTGAAGCATACATGACAGAGGAGACGGGAGCTACTGCATCCTTAAACCAACTAAATTTCTGTGGACCCCAAGCTACTTTTTTGCCTTCAGATTTGAAACCCTGCGCAGCTGTATAAATTGTGAAGAATTACTGATTCATTAAATCAGGATTATATCCTTTGCCCAAAGTTTCTTGAAAAAGTTGGACATCTGAAATTCAACAATTACATTGAACGTTACATGTGGCTAAGAAACAACTCAAAGACATTGTAGAAGAGCAATGTTAAGACTTTCTGATTTTTTTTGTTACTGTCAATCTCGTACAAGAAATTCAAGTTTGTAATAACCAAATGATTTTTAGGAATTGCTGCTTATTATCTGGTTCTGATTCTTCAAGAAGGAAATAAAGTACAAATTAGATACCCTCAATTCAACTTCAAGAGTTAATAATAATATAATCTTAACACAAATCATCCATTTGTGAAATTCCCATAGAGGATTAGAAGCATTTTGTTCCTTCATTTGCATTTGTTAAATTCCTAAATATTACTTTGCTTTTTCCTTTCTATAATTTTTGAGCCTGAAAGCTGAGGAAAACAGATCTATGTAGTTTTTTGTATCTTCTCTTGTACAAAATAGATTATTTGTGTTAAAATATATTTTTTAAAAGAATAAGTTGAGATTTCCCCCCATAAATATTTGAGTGGTCCAGTCCACTGAAATTATGTGTTCTGTACAGATAAAAATAAGTTAATTAATAATGTAGGAATTATAGAAGTACAGCTAGCTACATCTGTGTTTACATCTATAAACCCACAAACTGATAGGTTTCTTTAAAATATGTAAGATATATGGTTTACTTTTTTTGCTTTATTAATAATGCCAACAGATTAATAATGGTACCATTGCACCAATTAAAATACAAATGGCAAATGTATATTTAATTATTACAAATACAATGAATATTATCTGAATTTTAAAACAACAGTGTAAATTCAATATATGATAAAAAAAACCTTAAAAAATTAGAGAAGAGAGAAAGAAGCCTGAAAGCTTGTATCATATACGAAACAACTCAACAAAATTTGACCAGCTTTCTCAAAATTATAGTTTCTTGCTTTTCCAGCAGAAAAGAATCAGTTCAAATGTTGATGAATATTACATGTCAACCATCTGCTGTTGCAAATCAGTTGTAGATGTATCTTCTCAGTATCCTGTCTACCTGCCAGACATCCTGATATATTCCAAACAATTAGGATATACATAAGTATAATTAATAATTCTAGGAACTTCCAATAAAAGTATGACAATAGCAGCATAATGCTCCAGTTCATGTAGTATATGTCCAACAATAAGACAATAATAGACAATTTTCATGCAATCATTGTTGCATTTTAACAAAAAGGAAGGCTAATTAGAGTTTTAAAATTGCCTGCCCCTGGTTTGCAAAAAATCAACACTCCAGCTCATTGTTTCCTTTGACTGCTTATAAACACAAGACTTTAAAATCTCATTTAATTCTTTTAAGAATGTCCACAAGTATAGAGCTAGCTGTGGCATAGACCCCAAAAAGGCCAAATGTTGAATCAGGCAGGAATCTGTGCTACATCAGATTCTGTTGTTCATTCTTCATGTTTTAAAAACTGTTTCAATAGGCACCTAATTTACTAGAGGCTTTTCTGCTCAAAGGATTTATTAGCTATTCTGAAACGAGGGTTAAGTTTAACTTGTAAGGAGATATCAGAGTGCTGCAGATGCCTCTGCCAAAGACTAATTCTAGTTTTCAATGACTTAAACAAATAACCAGGCCATGAACTCTGAAGATATCATTCGTTTCTTTGCTACAGCACAGTATGTTCAGTTTTCTAAATGAAGCTCTGCTGCATTCAAGTATATGATAGACCTGCATTTTTTTAAAACTGAAGGATCACATTTCTGTATCTATGCCACTGATCACTGATTCTTACAGAAATGCATTAATTACTTAAAAAAAAATCTACTAAAATGTTATTTTCATTTTCCTAATATTTATTTTTGAAATGAATGCTTCTTGCTGAAATTAGGAACTAAAATTTCAATTTCCCAAGATAGTAACACTTTATTTTATTTTATTTACATGCAGTATAGTTTAAAAGTCAAGAATGAGGAGATTTCTCAGATACTTTCTAGAACAGGGCTGTCAAACTCCCGGCCCATGGGCCAGATGTGTCATACACTAGCCAGGCCCATGCCTGGTTTAGTGATGGGGGGAAAAGTCCTGTATGTCAGGTGCCACCACCGTGATGATGTGAGTTTGATACCCCTGTTCTAGAATGAAAATATATGTGCAATCCATTACTACATGCTGATTTTTTTCTCCTTAAGAAAGCTAATGTGAACAGAACCCTCAAGTGTTTCTCACTATGAATTCTGTGATAAAATTCTGCTATATATCTAGCTGCTTCCCTTCCAGTTGTTGTAGCACTTCTAAGATTTTCATTCGTCCCATTATAGCTGCAACTACAACTCTTTCAATTCCCCCACTGGTCATGACTGCTGAAAAAGCAGCAGCTGTCTACCAAGGATGTGCTTACTTTCTGGGGACATTACTTGCCAGGTCACAACACTGTCCTTCAATATTGTGTAGCATTTCATCAAGTCAGTCTGTGTCATAATGCCATATTCTTTGGTGCATTTGGTTTACTACTTCATCTGTTTTATGTGATTTGTTTTAGGCTTTTCCTTCTGTATCATTTCCTGGAATGTCAGTGTGACAATCGCCCAACTTAGTGAAAGGGACATTCCAGGAATTATGGGTGATGGAAAAGCTTCTTTGTGGAAGAGTTTGCTATTGCTGGAGTAATCAAGTTGGTTTCGGAAGTTAAGTTCCTCGCAGAGAGAGAATCACAGTTTTTTAAAAAAATATATGATTTTTTTAAAAAAAACTTTATGTCTACAAGATAAATGTGATCTAACACATATAATAAAGGCAACACAGTTTTTCAGCCTTGGAAGAAACTTACAGTGAGTTTAGGTAATGCTACAGAAATCTTTGTTAGTACCCTGCACGTGTGATTTAAAAATCTTAGTGAGGCCGACACGTTTTTTTTCATAGTTTATGGAAAGATAGGAAGGAGAACCTTTTGCTGCCCCTGCTGTGTATTTGCAATGAAACTGAGGGAAATAAAACCTGCAAGTTAGCTCTTTATTTTAAAATAGGGTAATGTGGAATGATTGAAACAAGTATTACACAGTATGTGCTGTTGAAAAGAAATTGCTTGAAAGTAGTGAAACTGGTCAGTCAAGTTTAATTTGGCTACTTCTCAACCTGTGAAAAGAGATCTCTCCACACCTTAAGGAATGTGCTAACTGAATCTGTGTTAAGATCAAAGCAAGGTGTTCTGATGAGGAGTTACCTGAATGAGAGGTGTCCCATCAACCGAAGAGAGGTGGCTACTATCTTGGCTTACCACTGAACAGTCATCGTTAAGGAGGCCAGGAAAGATGGAGAAAATCTTTGTGGAAATGTTTTCCCTAAAACCTTCTAAAAGTCCAAGTCCTTCAAGAAGTCAGATGGGGGAAAACTTTTATTTCTGCAATAAAAATGTGTGCTGAATTATTTTCATTCAGGTTGATGGAAAATAAATAGTATGTAGGGAATTATGTAAAAGAAATTTCTATGCTATTCTTATGCTTGAAAGACAGATAGGTGTAATGTAGTGTAGTGTAGTGTAGTGTAGTGTAGTGTAATGTAGAGCAGAGTACAGTGGAGTGGAGTGGAGTGGAGTGGAGTGGAGTGGAGTGGAGTCGAATGGAATAGAATGGAATGGAATAGAATAGAATAGAATAGAATAGAATAGAATAGAATAGAATAGAATAGAATAGAATAGAATAGAATAGAATAGAATAGAATAGAATAGAATAGAATAGAATAGAATCTTAAGCAACTTGTAACATATCTTGGAAAGGAGGTGATGAGGTCCAAAAACCAACCAACCCCCAAACACTCTTTTTGAGGTAAAGAAAACTTTTGGATGCAACTTTTGAATGTGTGTCACATATTATACTTTGCCTGTATTTATGGGTAAATAAACCTTACAGCCCAGGAACATACATCAGTCTCCAGTGACTTTTTTCTACGGAAGCTGAAACCTGACCCAGGTGCTGGCATCCTCCTCCACGAGGTCTGACCCATCAAAGTGGGATTAATGTATATCCCAATAACCACTGTATTCCTCTATGTTGATCTGTATATAGGACTTGAAACTTCTGCTATAAAATTTATTACAAATGTACTGATTCTTAATAGGACATGGGGATATTAAATAAATGCATTTTTTTTGCTGTGGGTCCAGTTTGAAATTTCAAAATAGTATCCCCCAGACACTAATCTGTTTATTATAAAGTTCCCATGAAGCCCTTAGTAGCAGTTGCTGTCTGCCAGAAAGAGAAGTTCAGTAGCTGTTGTCTTTTATGGCTGGTACAGAGAGTGATAAAATAATGGTAATAAGATGAAGGATTTTATTCAAATATTGTTTCATTACCAACTACAAAAATAAACACAGTGTCTTGTCTGAAACATTTATCTGGCAGGGAAGTGTAAGCAACCTTGCCTTTTACTAATCATACTGCTTAATGAGGTGATTAAAATTTGGTCTTCTTGAAAGATTTGGTCTTCTTGAAAGAAACAGCACTTGAGCATGTTTGTAGGCAAATGGAAGGCCAAGGAAGGTAGCAGTGGAGAAGCTGACGGAGCCCACGATTCCATCTCATTAACCAAGGAATCTGGAAATAATGCTAGGATTTGAATGGAGATGCTTAGGCATACTGTTCTGGGATCAAAATACAAAACTGTGAAACTCTTATCCTACAAAGCACTTACAAAGCATGGAAGTACCATGTTTCCCCGAAAATAAGACCATGTCTTATATTTTTTGAACCCTGAAATAAGCGCTTAGCCTTATTTTCGGGGAGGTCTTATTATTTTGTGGCGCGTGGAGCAAGATGGGGCTCCTGTTGCCGTCTTACCTGATTTCCAGCTCTGTGTTTAAATATTTTCAGGAAGGGCTTATTTTCGGGGGAGGCTTATTTTAGTGTATGCACTCAAAAGCCTGGTTGGGCTTATTATCAGGGGATGCCTTATTTTTGAGGAAACAGGGATATGTGAAGGCTACTAGTGTAGACTGCTCCCCAAATATTGAATTAATTCATACTGGATAGGAACTTTTCAGAAATGCCCAACTTAGAAGATAATGAAATGGATAATGATGTGGAATTTCCATTTGCATGGACATTTATGTAAACCGGAGATTGGAACTATGGTCTACATGAGTTTGAAAGTGAGCTTTTGTTCCATTTTCCATTTTAAGACTTTTCTTGCCAAAGTTGTTAAGTGAATTTCGGCAGTTGTTAAATTAAGAACATGGTTGTTCAGTGAATCTGTTGATTTTGCTTGTTAGATGGTCGCAAAAGGAGATCACATGACCACGAGACACCCAACCATCATAAATATGAACCAGTTGCCAAGCATCTGAATTTTGATCACATGATCATGGGGATGCCGCAAAGGTCTTAACTGTGAAAAATGATCATAAGTCACTTTTTTCAGTGCCATTGTAACTTTGAACGGTCACTAAATGAACTGTTGTAAATCAAGGACTACCTGTATAAGGTATTATCATATATTATTACAATTTAAAAGAGGGAACTATCTAGTCGGTAACTGGGAGACCATGATTTAAAATTTTAAGCCTTTGGCTTGATCCAGCACAACTCTTTTTACATTGATCTTGCATTTCTATCAGGTTGCATACCTGGGCTGAAAGAATAGACGCAACGACAGATGGCAATAAAAAAAAAATCCAGAGAAATATATTTTTTATCTTACCATCCAGTAATAATAGTTCAGATTTTTGAAGTCGAAATCAGGTAACATTACTTTCACAGTTCAATAAGTTCTAGAGATAGAAATAAATTATGCAAATAGCTGTGTGTGAAATTGTGAAGAAAAGGTTAAACTGGTTGCACCCCTGTGGTAGGATCTAAGTCAAAGGAAAGAATATGTCGGTCACATTCTCAACCTATATTATGTAAGTAACATGGCTTGGATTTTGCTCTTTCAGATCTGGTTGACAATGCCAGATTTATTTTGCCAATAAAATAAAAGGGGAAGTCACTTTGAACAAACATAAAAGAAAGCTCTCTTGCTATAGTTCATAATAGATATATATTTGTGGGTTTTTTGTTTTTTCATGCCTTCAAGCTATTCTTGACTCCTGGCAACCGCCTGTACAAGTTTTTGCAATTTTCTTGGCAAGCTGTTTGGAAATGGCTTGACATTAACTTCTTCCTAGGTTTGAGACAGAGTGACTGGTTCGTGGTTACACCACTGGCTTCATGTCTAAGGCAGACCGGAACTCATAGTTTCCCGGTTTTTAGCCTGGTACTACCAAATTCTCTCTCATACATATGTATTAACATAAATGGTTGTAATTAAGGAAATTTTTTTCTGCTATGACAATATTGTCTGGCTTTTGTCTGTCTATCTATCATCTTTCAAAAGGAACAGTTGTTATTACAAAAACTAAAACTAAAGAATGTTGTACAACTATAACAGTTACTGAAAACAAGTATACATTGGCTTAAATTTGGCTTATGTCTCTGTAAATGCTTCTGCTGCCTTTCTTCCTTTATATTTAAGTACCCTGATGAAATGAGCAATCATTTAATTATATTATTTGATTATATAAAGAAGCTCTTTCCCTCTCTATCTCTCTGAACACTGTACAGATTGATTATTGTAAATTTCCGCTGAAGTCATAATTTTGACCAGTTTAGATAAAATACTTGTCATGGCCTTTAAAATAGAGGACTTAATACAAAGTTGACAATTTTTATGGCCATCAGTATAATGACAATTGTAAATACTATCTCCATTTTCCTTTAAAAGGTTTTCTTCTGACTTTTATATAGGATAGTCCATAATAGCAAATGTAAAATGATCTTTTAAAATAATTAACACCAGATGTAGTATCTTGGACCATGACCCTAATGCAAGCTACGAACTAATTAGGCTTAAAGGATTTCATTCTACATGCACAGATTTGTTTTGTGATGAAAAAGAAAAGGGCCCAAAACAAACTCCCTGCCATTTTTTTTTAAGGATATCATTTTTTGTCTTAATGTTAAAAAATGGTGATGAGTTCTGGAGCTAGCAATTTGCAGCAGACTATTTTTCCTGCAACACTCACAGATGACACTTTTACACACACATGTACCAATACTTTAAAAAGAAAACTATTTATGTCCAAAATAAAGTCATTGTGCTTTACATCTACCAGAACTCAGACATTCTGGATGATCGCTAGATGGCACTTAGAAGACAGAGTTTTCTGTAGCTCTTTGCTGCCGTCTAAATAATCACCAGGAGTTTTGTAGCTAAAATAGGGTATCTCTAATTTTAGTAGAAATCATCTTCCACAATTTTCCACAAATAGGACTTTTTAGCACATAAAACAGTCAACGCCTTATTGGAACATGGATGTACAAGAGAAAGAAAGATGTATCCAGAATACTAAAAAAAGTTGGGAAAGAGAATTAATCCCAGAATATGGCACATTTATAACTCAGACAAATATATGAATAACTAAATCAAACTTATTAAAAAATCCATGTGCTTCATTTTAGCTCTTTCACGATGCACTAGCTCTCTTTCTCCAATTCCTTTTCCAATTCCTTTGGACCTGATTTTTATTTATTTACATACATGTACACACATATACACATACCACAACTCATTTCACTGATATAGCAAGTCTGGGTGGCTTACAATATAATAAAAATAAAATAAAGGTATAAAACAGCAGCTCTGAGGAAACGTCAGAGAAATCTTTTTGAAGAAAGGAAGACAAGTAAAAAAATGCACTTTTGAAAAGAGGGAAAAGAGCAGCGAGAGAACACTTGCTGAGGAGTAAGATTATTTCAAATATTTTTCTAAAATCTGAGGAAATCTAACACAACATTTAAATTGAGAAATCTGAACGAGGCAAGATGGCTTCAGAGGTTTCCTTCAGGTAGAGTGAAAAAAGCCAATAGTGTCCATGGCACTATTGAAGGACTGCTTATTTATTTTTTATTTGGGTAATTTGTGTGATGCACATAAAAAAACAGAAGGAACTTTGACTGTATGGTGTTCCTGCCATCTTGCCATATTTCACCCATATTTTTTGATTAAATGCAATTTCTTTTTTCCCTATTTGGATTCCTATTTGAGGCTTAAACTAAATAATTAGGAAGATGCCATGCAACCCATAGTAATGTTTGTTTTTCTTCTGTGCTACAAAAGACAACTCATAAATTTTGATCTCCCCCTCCCGTTTCTATTAAGAAAAAATTAAATATGGCGATGAAAAGCTTTGCATTTGCTGATAGCATCAAGCTATATCTCTCATTTTTTTCTGCTTGTGCTACTCAGAAAACAATATACACACAGTACAACTGTCAACAATATTTTTATCTCTTAAACAACCTACAGCTGGTTTAGGCTTAGGCCATGCAAAACTAAAATGATGTTATTCAGAAGAGGAAAGATTTAGCCAAAAAAATCTTTCTGTGTCTTGTACATACAGACAGAGCTTTGTTCGTCATTTCTGGAAAAGTGATTTCCACAGCCAAAACAACCAACTGAGGGTCTCAACTTTTGGCAGTGGGAAAGGATACATAAGATTCAACAATTGAAGCATTGTTTGGACATTTGAATGTCCTCTTATGAATTATCATAATTTTTTTTTCTCTTGTGGCCAAAGATAGTTGCATGGGCAAATCAACAATGCAAATAACTCTACGTGCATTAACTGAAAGCTAAATCTTATAGAGAATATAGTCACTGAATGAAGTCTGCAAGAGGGTACCTGCCCTTTGATGGATGATGCAGCCTTTTCTGTACATTTGGTGGAATTACCTGAGAAAATTCTGTACTGCTGAGAATACACATTTGGGAAAAGGCAGCAGTTATACAATGTGGTGTTTTCTCCTGCAGAGTTGTGTTCTTGGTGGTCTGGAACACAGATTGGAAAGGTAGCCCATCCAAAAGTTTGTATTTGAGTTTAAAATGAAAGAAGTACTGTTGTACAGTAAGTGGATGACTGGAATGGGTTGTTGTTGCCAAAGTATCAGCTACTGATGCAACTCTGCTTGCATACCATAAATAGATGGAATAGTCATGGTCCTTGTGACAGGAATGATGTGGTGATTTCTCAGAACCTATATTCAATTTAAGGAATTCTGTCCTCCTTCTCTCCTTCTGTTCTCCACCTGTCCTTATGAAACTATGAGGAATACACTGAAATACACTGAATAATACAAATGAATTCCGATACAGATTCACAGACACACTATTGATCAATCTGATTTCTGAACAGCACAATTTTCTTTTCCCTTTGAAATTAGAAATATCTTTTGCAATGATTTCAAAATTTGAGCTACTGCATTTAGAACAGGAGAAGACGCTGATAGTCCATTTATTTTAATTTTTGCTAGTTTATCCTGACATTTGACTTTGCAATTTAGATCATTTCAAAATAGCTTTTTAATTTTACTTAATCTAGTCGAGTGTACTGGTGGGAAACAAAATGTACCTAATTCCTAGTGATAAGAAACATGTTACTTTATGGTGAAAGGCAGATTTCTTCAATCTGATGCTTTCCAGATATGTTGGTCTTCAATCTATTTTGAGTATGCTGGCTGGGAAGAGGGTTGAAGTTGAATGGATCTGGGTGAGCATCAGGGGTGAAATCCAGCAGGTTCTGACAGGTTGTGAAGAACTGGTAGCGGAAATTTTGAGTAGTTCGGAGAACCAGCATATACCACTTCTGGCTGGTCCCAGAGTGAGATAGGAATGGGGATTTTGCAATATCCTTTGCAATACCCTTCCCCTGCCACGCCCACCAAGCCACGCCTACAGAACTGGTTGATTCCATGCTTCCAAATTTCCCCAGCAGCTCCAAGCTCTTGAAGCCAAAGTAGCACCACATCATTCCCTTTGCAACCTGATACTGGTTCCAAATCCTGCTGTCAACTTTCGGTGACTGTCACTCAAAGAAAGTGTTAGTGATGAAAGAAGTTTTTGGGTTAGAGAGAAAAGCTACTTTTGCAAATAATTATACTTTCTTTATGATGCAATGTTATGTAACAATGTCCTTGAGAGACAAGTAGAAGAAATGCTGCCTAGGAAATAGATGACAGAATAGGGAGTCTTAGGGACTTAACAGTCAGAGGAAGAAACTTAGAGATCATTTTACAGATATGTTTGTTTGTTTATTTATTAAATTTATTCACTGTTCATTGTTGTACAACTCTGGTCAGCCTTACAGTCTAATTCAGGGATGTCAAACTTGATTTCATTGAGGGCCACATCAGGGTTGTGTTTGACTTCAGAGGGTGTGGGGGGGCGTGGCCATGGTGGGCGTGGCCAGCTTGACGTCACTTGTGTTGGGGGTGCCTGTGGTGGCCCAAGGGCTCTGCCAGCGAAAACAGATTCCTGATCTCTGTTTTCAGTGGGACTGCCTCCTGCAACCCTCTGCCAGGTAAAACGGATCTCAGAAGGGCTGCGCGCAGCCCTTGCGAGCTCCATTTTCAGGTGTGATGACCCTCTGCCAGCAAAAATGGAACTTGGGAGAGCTGCATGTGGCCCTCCCATGCTCCATTTTACCTGGCAGAGGCACCATAGGCAGGTCTTTCACTGTTTCCAGGGCAGCCCTGCAGGCCAGATCTAAGCACCCCCACAGGCTGGATCCGTCTCACGGGCCTTGAGTTTGACACCGGAGGTTTGTACCTACAGATTTGTAGGATTCTGTTAATGTAGCCTTACAATAAAGTAAAATCAATAAAATACTCATCTAATCATCTAATCCTGGTTTCCAGGAGGGCTGACAATACAGGTAGTTTTCGATTTACAACGGTGCGCTCAGTGGCCGTTCAAAGTTACAATGACACTGAAGACAGTGGCTTATGTCCCATCCCCATGATCACGTAATCAAAATTCGGACACTTGGCAATTGACTCCTGTTTATGATGGTTGCAGTGTCCCAGAGTCACGTCATTACCTTTTGCGAACTTTTGACTAGTAAAACCGATGGGAAGCCAGGTTTACTCAACAACTGTGTCGCTAACTTAACAACTGCAGTGCTTGACTTAAGAACTGTGGCAAGAAAGGTCTTAAAATGTGACTTAAGAAATGTCTCGCTTAGTAACATAAATTGTGGTCATAAATCGAGGATTACCTGTAATGGCGTTTTATATTGCCTCACTTATCTGTACCCAAGGAGGAAGGGAAACCTTTCTTTGGGAAAAGCAATAGCAAATTATTAAAAAAACACCTTTCTTATACATAGGAGAGTCCCACAACTTAGAAAAGGTATTATTTGCTCTAACATTTGAGAGATTAAAAGCACAGATTCATATTTATGCCTCATTTGCAGGTCAGTAGTCAAACCGGAAAAGTCATCTCACGTGTACTGTTAATTCATTCCCCCCACTTTGACAGTTTTTCATAAGATCCTGGTTTCGCTAATGGGCCTAGGGAACCCAGAGTGGGATAGTTTGCTTGATTAACTGTTGTTGCCAGGGCAATGAGGATAATTACTTTTTATTGTTTTATAGTAGGTTTTTATGTTTGTAAGCTGCCTGGATTCACTGAAATGAGTTGGGTAACCATATACAATTTCTTAAACAAATAAACATTACCTTCATTTCTTTCCCTTTCCTTTTCTTTTTGCTTTAATTAAAATCTCTTTATAACAACTTCATGTGTATTGATTATACATAATGATTTCCCATATAAATCTAACCTTTTCCAAACTGTTTTTTCTTTTTCATTGCAACCTTTCTAATGTTTTTGTTTTTAAACATGGCTATTTCTCTTTTATTCTACTTTTCTTTAACCAAATAGTATATAAATTATGACCATTTATACCTTGTAGATTATAAAAGAGATACATAGAACATGTACATATCTCTGCCTTTTTAAGATAGAGCACAATAATCATCTATACCACACAGAAATATATGGGATTGTTTTCAAATATTGTTCATGTAGGATAATTAAACCTACAAATCTTTTTAAATATCTTTCACGAATGCTACTAATTTGATAATTGATATTCAATTTTATACTACTGAATACATTCATTATTTTACAAAACCACTGCACAATGATTTCACTGATGCTAATCTGAATTCAAAATTCAGTGAATACATGCTATTTGTTTTATTACATCTCATTGATTGAAAGGTTTGTTTTTGAATAATTGCTGTACAATATGTGAGGATTCATTTAATCTCTGTATGGAATTTCAGTAATGTTTCTGAAACTCATACAGTTCATCTGCTATTTTCAGAAACTGAGCATTTCTTTAAATGGTATTTGTGTATTATTTATAGCTCTTTCTTGGTCATTCTCCCCCTCCCTACCATTCATAAGACCTTTGATCATGTATACTTAGCTTATTACTTTATTTACAACCACTCTGAAAATCTACTCTGTGTGGTTTTCTGCTATCCCACCACTCAATGGATCATCTATTATTATTGGGTTGAGATATAGTGAGATCTTTCATTTTGTTTTGGAGGAAGCTGAATGGAGTTTTGTTCATTTATGATTTAAACTGGCTTAGATCAGCACTGGCTGATATCTTTTGAAAGCTAAGGATGCCCGAATAGATGTGCAAAAATATAGCCATACCAGGTGCTAGGAGTATTGGAATAAAGCCTCAAATTCAGTTCATTGTGAGTACATTGTAATTTCATTTAAATATGTTTCAAAAGATTGAAATATGAACAGGCATGTCTGATGCCTCAAAAATATTTTAACTGGTAACTTCTTTTTATCATTAACTGGTAATCGGTAGGTTTTTGAATAATTAGTCTCCTTAAATGGCTGTTATTTCTCATATTGTCAATAATGTTATTGACAATAACATTGTCAATACTAGATTGATATACTAGAAATTGATATACTAGATTGATTGATATACTAGATTGATATACTAGAAAACAGTATTTCAAAGAACAGGAAGAAGAAAAAGGAATACCTGTATTTTAATCTACATATACCAGAATGGACAGATTAGTTGAAACAGTATTTCATCAGTTTAAGCTCCAATAGAAGAAGGAACAGTTCCTATCCTCAAAGCAGAATGCTTTGTTTCCAGCTCCAGGAAGAAGACATATAGTTCTCAGATCTAATCAGAGCATCCTGTTCCTAGTTCTAAGCAATCAATTGTAGAATGTAGAGTTTTAGCAATCAATAGCGCAACTAACTGCTCTAAGCAATCAATTACAGGTGTCCTATTAAACTTCTAATTAGCATAATGTTCAAGTCTAAACTACAGCAGAAATCTATAACAGACTTAGATATAGGAGATACTGTTGATTTGGCTACATTCTGGCTTACCCTTTTCTTTTTATCATCAAATAATGTAAGGATGGGCTATTTAGTGTCTCACATTAGATAGATTATTTTTCTTTTTGCGCAAACTTGTTTGTTCAGTTCTTGCATAGGTAGTCCTTGTTTAGTGATCACAATCGGGACCAGCAATTTTGTCATTAAGCCAAGTGGTCACTGGGTGAAACTGTGACTGTGCTTATGATCTTACTTCAGCTTTCTTTTGTTTTAAAGACCTGTGAAGGTCGTAAAAATGTTTCATCTGAGTCCTAACTGCAAATTAAACTTATTAAACAAGGCAGTTGCTAAACAAGGACTATATGTACAACAGTTCTACCTTCGTGGAGAATTAGCTTTTGTGGGGAAATATAGCAGTGCTCAAAATAATCCAATTTCTGCTCAGGACATAGAATACATATATCTGTATTCTAATATTCCACACTGTTTTGATTATTTTTAATTCAAGCACTTGTGGATAGGATCTACCATGAATGTGAGATATATCCTTAATTAGACTAGAATAGAATAACAGGATTGGAAGGGACCTTGGAGGTCTTCTAGTCCAACCCCCTGCTTAGGCAAGAAGCCATAGACCACTTCACTTGTGGTAAATCCAATACTTGGAGACCATTCAGTTCTTGTGGACATGGAGGGGTGCCACTCATGGAAAACAAAATATTCCATATGGATAAAATGTTGGCTGACTGAGGCCAAAACAATTGAGAATTTAATGAAGCAGAGAATAAATCTGAAAAAAAAGTGTCTTAAAAAATAGAAGGGTAAAGACAGATATAGATGTATCATTTTTAGATTTATGTTAAGCAGCTAATTTTATGCTGCATTCATAAATCTGAGATTTTGCAGCAGGAAAATCAAAAGATGTTAAGCAATGGGGAAATATGTCCATCATATAATCTCTAAGTTTCCTCTTTAAGAATATGAACAGGACATAGTAACTATTTTGTTAAAGAGACTACTATCTTAGTACTAATAAAACAATCTTAAAATGGACTAACCCCAAAATCAAAAATAACAAGATTTATTTATATATAATTTTAAATTTAATGTGTGTGTGTGTGTGTTTGTGTGTATATAAACACAATTCATATCTTCTCCTGTTTTGAACTCCAGAATGTATTCTGTTGAACCTCAAGAAGCTAACCAGAAAAGTTGATCTTTCAGCATTCTCTGTACTTCTAGACCAACACTGGCGTTTTCTTCATAACAGTAATGGGAAGTAAACAGAGAGATTTTTTTAAAATCATATTTTTCCTAGCTCAGAAATAAGTTCTGATTGTCTAATTATAAGTCATAAATTTATAAAGCCTATAGTATACATAAATGTGTGCACATGCATACAAACATAATTCCACACAGGACACTTGGGTGTTTGCATATAATACATGCTTGATTCCAAATACATGGTTTAAGACATTAGAATGGTAAGTCATTGTAAAACATAATAGTTTTGAAATGTAGAAGTACTATTATTCCACTACACATTTCATTTAGGATTCCATTATAAAAACGGGAACTTGCCTTCTAATGTTTACATCATAACCATGGAAGCGTGCAGAGAAGAGCAACAAAGATGATAAAGGGTCTGCAGGTGAAATCGTATGATGAATGGTTGAGAGAGCTAAGTATGTTTAGCCTGTCAACGAGAAAGATTAAGGAAAACATGATAACTGTCTTCCAGTACTTGAAGGGCTATCACAGAGAAGAAGGGATCGACTTATTCTCCAAAGCACAAGAGGGCAGGACAAATAGTAATGGATGGAAGTTTGTTAAAGAGAAATCCAACCTAGAAGTAAGGAGACATTTTCTGACTATGAAAACAATTAATCAGTGGAATAGCTTGCCTGTTGTGGATTCTTCATCACTGGAGGTTTTCAAAAAGAGATGGACAATCATTTGACCGGTATGGTATAAGTTCTCCTGCCTTGAATAGGGGGTTGGACTGAAAGCTCTCCGAGGTCCTTTCCAACTCTATGATTCTATGATAACATCAGTAGTGGTTCCATTTACCTTCACTACCAGTTCAGAACTGCACATGAGCAGAGCATCCATGATGACATCCGTGCGGGTGAGCGGAGCCTCCCACTGCCACCAGTACTGCCACTACTGGTTTGCCCGAACTGGGGTGAACCAGTAGAAACCCATCACTGGATAACATGTATGATTTGTTTCTCTATTTTTTTAAAGTACAAAAAAGCAACAACTTATCAAATTATCAGTCTTGTCTTCATATATATTTACCAATTATTTGCACCCCCCCCCCCCGATCCAATTCACTACGTCAAAGTGATTTTCATTTTGATCCATGAACCTTCTGCAATCAAATGAGTCAATCAAAGCTTTGCAGTTTGGCACAGACCTCATAATTCTCATAAATTGTTCTCTTTACTGAAAAATCCTGCCTTTCCATTTTCTTTTAGGCTTTGTGGACTTAACACTCCATGATCAAGTTCATCTACTAGAATGTGCCTGGTTAGAGATATTGATGATTGGCCTAGTGTGGAGATCTGTGGAGCACCCAGGAAAACTGCTGTTTGCCCCCAACTTATTGTTGGACAGGTTGGTCTGCAATTTGGTAATATTATTGGTGTTGTTGTAAATGCCATTCTATGCAATATAATTGCAACCATTTTAACCTTCTATCCATTTTGCTACTGGTGAGATCATATAGCCAAAAGGAAAGAAGGGTTACTATAATAAAAACACCTGCTAAGATATTTATGCTTTTGTTTTGTGGCTGGATTTTTAGATTCACTTTTTTATAAACTGATACTTCCTTATTTTATGCATCACCTAGTATATTCCATATAGGATAATTGTATAATGGGTCTAGTTTTATTTTGAGTCTATGCATTGTATCTTTATTTTTATGTAGTGTCTTTCTGAGGAAGCTATAAACTGCCCATAGCATGTTGGAAAGGAAGCCATAATATTTAAATAATTAGTTTGCCTATGTATTCTCATAGCTTTGACTTGTGATTATTTTGATTATTTGTGCCAGCAAAGGCAATTGTCAACTATACTGTGACTGGTTTTGTATGTTTCCCCCTCTTTATCATGTGACTTTTGAAAAACCTTTGACCTACCACTGGATAACATGTATGGTTTGTTTTTCTACTTTTTAAAAGCATTTATAATGTTTTACAATGGTCATTGGTCATAATAAAATTGAAATTTCAAGTTTCATTGCAGTAGTGGTCTTAAACTCAGTGTACCTAGGCATATGAAAATAGGAAAGTGGGAAACAGACCAAAACAACTTTGATGTTGGGTCTGTTGAACTGTTGGAATACTTAATGCTGATGGTGGGGGAGGGGGAGGGTGGGAGAGAAATTAGCCAATCCTCTGTCTCAACCACTCTCAGCATTTCAGTGGTTAAGTCTTTCAAGACAGTTTACAACCAATATTAAAAGATACAAATTTTGAGTTTATATGGTATATAAAGCAATTTGATAGCTAAGGAATTCAATATGATCATAAAACATAATACTAATAAACATCTTGTCATTCAAAACTATAAAAATTCCAATTAAAATAATCAAGAAAATGTGGTTCCCAAGTCTTAAAGACTAATATTGTTTAAAATGTTATTTACAAGAAGACTCCACTGCAGAGATCAAAAGCGGCTAAGAAGAAGGTTCAAACCCCAGAGAAAATTTCTTCTTGGTATGAGGTATATGATTCTGGGCAAAGATAGGATTTTTGACTTGGAAGTGCAGCAACAATACATTACTTGTTACATATTTTAAAGCCATTTCTCTGCCTTTCCAGCGCTCAAAAGCTTACAAGCAAGGAAAAAAAGTCTCCCATGTTTTTTCTCTTTTGACAATACCCTTTTTTCCATTACTCCAAATGATCTAAATTATGAGTCGGGAGCCATTATTCTATCCTGTGGACTTTTTTTTAAAGTTCCAATTCAGAAATTATTATAAAAATTACCACCTAATAGTCTTAATTTTCTCCATCCAGCATATTATGTAAAAACATAACATGATGGATTTATGTAAAAATATAAATGGTTTTATGTGGATGTCTAAAAGGAAAGTGTGAAAGGCCATCCATCTGTCTGTCAGCTGCCTTGTTATGAAAATAGGAGATTTGTTCTTGAACTTCACTTGGCAATATTTGACATGTTGAAAACACCACCTGCTCTATCTCAGCAGGCGTGGTGAAAAGAATTCTCCACCTAAAAACAATCATTTCCAAGGATTTATGTTAGAAAAGTCACAGCCTAAACTGTTTATTGCTCTGAGATTTGTTTCTTCTGTGAGACCTACTGAGCCTTTATTTCATGTATGCATGTATTTATAAAATTTACACACCGCCCATTGTACCTCAAAGTAACTCTTTTGAATGTGCTTCCCTCTATCCCTGCCTTTATCTTTAAGAAAACTAGGAACAATCATGTCAGAGACGTTTTCTCAAATTACATCTTTGCTTTGGTCTCAAATTTCTTTTATCTGATCATTATCTTGATTGTAACTCTTCCTTCTGTACCTAAAGGTGATTTCTTCTGCTCATTACAGCTACCATGATGTATGTAGGTAAGGGGCCACTTCCCATGAAGGGCAAGACAACAACCATATTGTGTGGATTCAAAGGAATGTAATTTTGGGTGAAAGAGCTTCTACAATCAGTTCTTCCTCAGAATTACCCCTTGATAAGATAGTCATTCACATGACACCCCAGGAATACTCAAGTGTCTTTGATGACTACTATGAAATATTATCTGATAACGTCAAATGTAGGCTGTGGATTGTGAGAACTTATGCCATAATAAATTTGTCTAGTCTGTAACCAGGATTGGCACTATAGATTTAATTTTAATGGAACCTAAGTTTGTGGGGAACAGAATGAATAGAAATAATTTTTCATCTGGAATATCTAGGTCAATGTCTGAAGCAGATTTCTGGAGCAGCAAATCTAATTGAAATCAGTGCAACTTTTGTGCAAATAGAGTTATGATTGCATTGTTACTTAGCCAACAATAGTTCATCCTTCTGCTTTTGGATCACTACCTGATAATTAGACTGAAATATATTCCTGAAATAATATTGTCTACTAGTGAAATAGTAATTATATGAAAGACAGTAAGGCAGAAGAGAGAACCGAAATATTTAGTTTTTCAGGAAAAATTAAACCTTGCCTAACTTTCCATTGAGACTTTTTCCCCTGTGTGTATTGGCACCGAATACAAGGTATATATATTTAAATGAAGACTAGGTTCATATTTAGACTGCAGTTCTTAAAGACACTAAACAAGAAGTAAGCAATATTGATTACAGGGATGCTTATTTTTGAGTAAACATGATATTATGGTCAAAATTATATTCTATTGGCTGTTTAACATGAAGAAAAATATTGATTTTAAAAAACCCAAGGCTATTAATTTTCCATTTGCCAAAACTCTGACCAGTGATACCAATTCTTGAGGAATCAATATATAAGAAGTCCACTTCCTACCTTGACTATGTTCCAAGTTGCTATTTCAGATTTTGAGGCATTTTTTTTCAGGACTATTTATAAAACATCACTCAGTAAAAGCAAAATAGAGTGATATTGATGAGAACAACATGAGAAACACTTGCCAAAAGGCAGTATTTTTTAATGTTGTAGATATGTTGTGATGGACCACCCATTCCTTGACATCAAATGCCACATGTCTGTCTCATTTCTAAAGGAAATATTTTTGTCAGCAATAACCAGGCTTAGCCTCTAAAGATGGAATAGCAATTTACCGTCTCTATGGAAAGAAAAACTGGACTGTTTTGACTAATGCCTCAATTCTACAGTTTTCTTAAATTCTCAGATAAAATAAATTATCGATTCAACCTGCCACTTCTTTCTCAGCAATGTTTGTTTTCTTTCATGCTTTAGTATAGTTGAACCTATTCCCTACCTTGGATGATATCCTTAATTTGTGCCAAAAGTTGCTATATATTTAACTGAAAACTTGCTACCCTGATTTACAACAGGGAGATTGCAGTGATTAATCCCATTAACATATATTATCCTTTCCCACCCTGGTGCCTTCTGGATGTCTGGGGATTAGAATTCCCTAGAATTCCCAGCCAGTCAGAATATTGGCCAGGATGGTTGGGAAACTTGGAAACTAATCTCAGCACATCTGGAATGTACCAGCTAGCATGTCTGTTCAAGATTACTCCAAGAAAATATTTACAGCAACACCATGTTAAGGCATGAACAAAACTGAAGGCTCCATAATGCTGTGCTGTTCATTAGTAATATTCTCCTACCTACCGTTTCCCATCTAATCAGGTGCATTGATTTGTTTCTGTGTAAATGATCCTGCAATCATAACAAAACACTACAGTGCTATGTAATCCTTATCCTACACACTTTTATTGAGACTCATTGAGTTGGATTTGATCTTAGAAGTCAATTAGTCCCACTTCCTGGTCATTGCAAGATCCACCACAGAGCATTTCTGATAGATGGTCATCCAGCTTCTGTTTGAAATCCCCCAGGGAAGGAGAGTTTAACACCTCAAGTGGGAGTCCGGTCTGCCAGGTGACAACTCATACAATCTGGATGTCTCTCCCCCCCACCCCCATATTGGACCTGAACCAACTTTGTTGTAGTTTAAGCCACTGTATCTAGGGCAGGGCTCTCCAACCTTAGCAACTTTAAGTCTGGCGGACTTCAACTCCCAGAATTCCCCAGCCAGATGGGAGTCCTGATTTAGCACAAAAGAGAAGTTCCCTCTTCTATGTGACAACCCCTTCAACTGCTCCATCAGTTAGCTCTTCTGTCAGTTAAACATATATTGTATTAAAAAAAAACTTTTTACCATTCCTGATA
Source organism: Masticophis lateralis (assembly GCA_030761175.1). Taxonomy (NCBI): domain Eukaryota; kingdom Metazoa; phylum Chordata; class Lepidosauria; order Squamata; family Colubridae; genus Masticophis; species Masticophis lateralis. The sequence continues at coordinate 84,195,004 of JAUDYJ010000001.1, read as the reverse complement.
GGGCTAGATAACAAGGCCTTTATTATATTCATAGCCCTCCTCTGAATTGGATGCAGCAAGTGGGATCTGTCTAGGAAAGAGTAGGGTGGAACAATTCCTTCCTTAAGGCCCCGATTCTGTGCTCTTGGTAATGTTATTCAAAATAGCATTGGTCTTTTTAGCAGTTGCATCATACTGCTGGCTCATATTGAACTTGCTAACCAAAACACCCAGATCACTTTCACATGCACTATTTGCAAAGCCTGTTTGCCCCCCTCCCAAACCTATACTTAGGGTTTTAGTTTTTCATATCTAGAAGGCAGAATTTTATAGGTATATTTTTAAATGCCAGTGATTGAGCCAGTCTAGATGCTTTTGAATCTTCTTTTTTCTTCTTCTAAGGTATTAGCCGCTTCTCCCAGCTGGGTATCATCTGCAAACCTGATAAGAGTCCCAGGAATTCTCTTACCTAGACCGTTGATAACATATTCATCTCTATTATTTTTGAGCTTTCTAACTTTGTAAGATGTCTGACTGACTCTAACTCATGTCTTTCTAACATAATGCCAAATTATGGCATTAAGGTTTCCCTTGCACATATGTGCTAGTTGTTCCCAACTCTAGGGGGCAGTGCTCATCTCCGTTTCAAAGCCAAAGAGCCAGTGCTCTTCCAAAGACGTCTCCGTGGTCATGTGGCCAGCATGACTAAATGCCAAAGGCACACAGAACGCTGTTACCTTCCCACCAAAGGTGGTCCCTATTTTTCTATTTGCAATTTTTTACGTGCTTTCAAACTGCTAGGTTGGCAGAAGCTGGGTCAAGTAACGGGAGTTTTCCCCGTTACGCGGCACTAGAGATTTGAAGCACTGAAGACAAACTGTCTGTCAACAAGCTCAGCGATTTAACCACTGAGCCACCGCATCCCATCTATGGCATTATTGTATGCCAATCAACTGTTGATTACAATGACTAATCACTATACCGTACTTATTTTTCTCCCTAAAGCATTTAGATTTTTATAAAGACTGATTCATTTTTAAATCTATATATATTCAAAAAAGCTAATTTCACATAGTCAAATCAAAAGAATTAGGACTTTCTAGAGAAGAATGGAAGGAGAATGCATCTGTAGCTTCCAACAATTCCATTGGATTTAGGCAAAAGCCTAGAGAATTAGAAAGCTAGAGAAATGATTTTATCATTGCTCTGTTACTATATTTATCTACCCAGCCATGGGTAGTGGGATTAGAGGCTTGGATAAATTGATCTACTATTTACGTAGTATTTTAGGACACCAAATACAATACAGCTTGTATTATTTCACATCAGTTTTCTTGGTGCTGTAAATCTACCCCTTTATGCCGTCTGTATAGAAAGAGACTAATTATATCCACCTATGCATTACATACATACCACAGTCCTATAAGTGAATCACTTATAGGACTGCATGCAACTTCAGGATGCATTTGTATCCTTCTTCCATTCTAAAACCATGCTACTGAAGTTTGTTGATAAGATGGTCGCTTTGAGAGGTGCATATTCAGCCTGTTCTGAGGAGGTTTGGATGCTTTAAAGTGGGAATGGGAGATGTTTGCCTTCCAGAGGCCTCCTGCTTTAAAATTTCACCCTTGCCCTTAATTCCAACTCTAAAATACCTCCAGAATCCTAAAACCGTATACCTAATTTAATTTCTTAGTGTAAAGAAGAGAATGAAGGTGCTCTCCCATTTACCAACAGCTTATTAGGAAAATGAAAACAGCGTGGGAAGAGAGATTTTATTTGAACCATTTAATTTGGGATGAGCTATCCATATGAACTGCCAAAGAAATAAAACTAGATTGTACCAATTCTTGTGGCAAGAAAACAACTGCCATCATTGTAGATCACTTTCTACAAAATCTCATGCTTCCTCTCCTTGTTCAGTCTTTGAGTTAATATTTGCTATCCCAATAGTGGCAGGAACGTGGAAATTGCTCCTGTCACTATTGAATTTGGAACTTGGAATTGCACTTGCTAAAACCCTTTTTGCAGAAAGAGGTCTACTGTTTTTTCTCCAGCTTTTTTTTATTGCTTTTGAAAGCAATTAGCATTGCTTAAACATCTTTATTTAAATTGCATTTGCCACTCTCATAGCACAAGTTTTGAGACAATGCAAATAGCCCCAAAAGGAGAAACACATTATCATGATGGGTGGGCAGCATCGCACTGAACCTAATTCCAAGTAGCTTCCACATAGGCCAAAAAGCTACATGCTTGTCCACAGTATATTTGAAAGCCCAGTGAAGTCAATCTTTTCTTTTGCAGAATTTGAAATCTTGAATTTGCTGGTAGACTGGCTTCCCAGTTTTTTTTTTTTTAATTAGATTTATATGCCGCCCTTCTCCGGAGACTCAGGGCGGCTTACAAGGCATTAAGCAATAGCCTTCATACTTTTGTATAGTTTTTATACAAAGTCAGCTTATTGACCCCAAAAACTGGGTCCTCAATTTACCTACCTTAGAAAGGATGGAAGGCTGAGTCAACCTTGAGCCTCGAACTGGTGTAATTGCAGACAGCCGGATGTTAATAACAGGCTATTCAGCCGGTTGAGCTATTGAGTTGGTGAGAGGTCTTGCTACTTAGCTCCTGAAAACGAAGGCATCAATTCCTCTCTTCATTTTGGGACCAGAGTCACAAGGGAAACCCCCACCCCCACCCATAACAGTAACCCTCCTTTTGCAACTGGCTGATCCCCTTCTGAAAAGTAGAGGAAATCGAATGAATTATTGTCAGTTTCACACATGAAATTGATACACCTAGGCTTGCCTGCATTTAGGAAGACTTGCAAGAATCTGAAAGCAGTGAAATCCACCAATCCTAAATTAACCCAATCTCCAATCCTAACAGCAACAAACAGCTAAGAGTAGCAGTATAATAAAAATCATCTTGTTGCAAAATTGCTGACGTGCATCTTTTTAACCAGACCTTCAGGGGATAGGCAAGGCAAAGCACTGATTAAATGCTTGCAGGGTCCCCACCCCACCCCACATTCTCCTGTCAACCAATTGAAGGAATTACGATGTTCTTTGTTCTCAAGCACCCAAGTTGGCAAAAGTGAATCTATTCAGGGAACAGACTCACACTGCTTTTGAGAGACCAGGGAGTGAAAAACCCTAACCCGATTCCCTGGTTACTGGATGACACAGACACAGCACAATCTCTGTCCTTTGGATCATATTTTGCAGAATTTCTTTACCATTTACCAGAAAAAGGCCTAGTTGGAAGACTCAATAGAAACGTTGCCACTCCCTGAAGCAGCAGAAACACCTTCCAAAGGGATTGATTTACTTTAAGGATTGTTTTCAGTCTTTTAAAAATGTACTTTTTTCAGGAACATTAAGATATTGGCTGACTACTTGCTTGAATATTTCCTCAGAAGTCTAAGCAGCAGTCGTAAATAATTGCTGTTAATCATTCCCTTTTTTTGGAAAGAAACTATTTGTAAAACTTCTCTAACCACACACTTAAAATATGTCCATTTACTTTTGTGTAAGAAAATACATTCAGTCACTTGGATGAAATGTCTGTCTCTGACTGTATGATGTGATTTACCATCACACATCAGGCATTGTGTTGAGACATCACCAAACAGGCCTCCTTAGAAATTTTTGAAAGAGGAAAGCTAAGTAATATAGGACATGTGGCTGAAAATCTTTCTGAGCAATCTTCTATCTGTAGCAATCTATAAAAACATTTTTTTTTAAAAAAATGCATTTTTGAGAATTAAAAATCATGAGACTTTATCACAGCTACATAGTCAGGATTAATGTTGAAAGCCTTTGCAATGACTGTAAATTTCCAGCCTTGTCTTGTAGACAGGATAGTTGGAGGAAAAAGTATCTGATATTTTCTACAGCAGTGAGCTATTTATGTTTAGAATAGAAAGAGTAGGTAGTAAGTCAAATATTGAATTGGTATTATTTGTATAGATGTTATTCAGTGTTTGGAATTTTGAAATGAAAATGGAATTTTCTCAAATACATGTATTTGGATTACAGTATTGGAATCAAGGGAATTTTAAAATGGATGGGTTCAGTAGCAGGTTCCACTTACTTTTGCTACCGGTTTGGAACTGTGAGTGCTCGCGCGCGATACTTCTGCGCATGCGTAGAACCTTCTGTGCATGCACAGAGCATCCGTGATGACATCCGGGCAGGTGGGCGGAGCCTCCCACCGCCACCACTACCAGTTCACTCGAACTGGGACGAACCAGTAAAAACCCACCACTGGTTAAATTTATGAATTGCTTGCTTGTATACACCATTCCATTGTTTTCTTTAATCTAGGATTTACCTTACCCAACATCTGTATCCAAATTCAAATATTAGCATGGGAATAGTTATGAATGAAAGGGGGGGCTGGCTGAGGAATTCTGGGAGTCCACAAGTCTTAAAGTTGTCAAGTTTGGAAACTTCCGCCTTGGACAAATGTCCACATGACCTTTTCAGCTCTCTTCATTGAACACTCATGCATACATATAGCACTTAGATTCTTATTTGTTCTTGCAGGAATCAAGGAAAGTGCGTTGAAGGCATGGTAGAAATATTTGACATGCTGCTGGCCACTTCTTCTCGCTTTCGAATGATGAATGTCCAGGGGGAAGAATTTGTATGCCTTAAATCTATCATCCTACTCAATTCTGGTAAGTAAGACATGTATCTTTAAAGTTACAATTTAGCCTAATGAATGACTTATTCCAGGAGAAGGATAGAAGAATGTAATTATTTTTTTCTTGGATATGTCAGTGGCTTTAGATATCGCCAACCATTGTATCCTTCCTAGCATTATTAGGTGGCACCATATTATAGGGCATTCTTATTTGGAAGATTGATTCCAGAAGATGGTTCTGTGAAGGTCCTTTGATCCCTGGCATTCTGCTGTGGACCTGTCAAGTTTCTGTTCTATTTCTCTGTCTTTTTATCATTGATATGATATATAGGTAGTCCTCAACTTACAACTGAGCACAAAATTTCTGTTGCTAAGTGAAATAGTTATTAATTTTGTCCCATTTTACGACCTTTCTTGCCACAGTTCTTAAGTGAATCACTGTAGTTGTTAAATTAGTAACAAGGCTGTTAGATTAATCTGGCTTCCCCATTGACTTTGTTTGTCAGAAGGTCACAAAACCTTCTGGGACCCTGGGACACTGCAACCGTCATAAATATGAGCCAGTTGCCAAACATCCAACTTTTGATCATGTGACTGCTGCAATGGTCATAAGTGTTCAAAATGGTCATTAGTCACTTTTTTCACTGCTGTTGTAACTTCAAACAGTCACATGAATGGACAAGAATGGTCGTAAGTCAAGGACTACCTTATATGTCTGAGCAGATCATCTGAGGTGTGAAAGAGAGCAAAGGAATTTCTAAGCTGTTGGCCTTATTTGTGGCTTGCTTTTGACATAGTAGCATGGACAGTGGCTACTGTAGTTCAGATATTCAAGAATGGAAAGTTTTGTATTCTCTCCTCTTCCTCACTGCCACCCATGCTCCATGAAAAACACTCTATGTACATGTACAACAACCCATTTGGGCTGTTCTGAACAAAATAGGAAATCCCATAGAGACAACTGCAGGAAGAAAAGATTTTTCTTCGGTGTAGTTCTTTGAATGTTGTTAGTACAGTGACTTGTCTTTGGTGCATTCTTGGGGCGGCATGGTGGCTAGCAGTTAAGATTGTGGACTTGTCAGCTAGAAAGCTGGGAGCCCAGGTTCAAGACCCGAGCACCACGCAACAGGGTGAACTCCTATATCAGCCCCAGCTCCTGCCAACCTAGCAGTTCGAAAGCATGCAAATGTGAATAGATAAATAGGTACCACTTTGCTGTTATAGAAGATAACAGCATTCTATGATGTCATGCTGGCCACAAGATTGCAGTAGTATCTTCAGACAACGCTGGCTCAATAGTCTTGAAATGGAAATGAGCACCATCCCCTATAGTCGGCAATGATTAGCAAAAATCCACAGGGACTCCCATAGTGCATTTTTACCTCCAAGTCCATCTTATTAGGATAGTAACTGGCCCTTATTGTTTACAACTAACGCTTTGATGTTAGGTGCTTACGGGATATCATGTTATTCATTTTTTTAGTGTCATTTTATTCTCATTTGCCTACTCTCTGTGGATTGAAGCAGCTGTAGTCAAAGCAACCAACAACACAAATTATTGTGGCATCAGCATTCTGAACAGATTAAAGCGCTTCTGTTTTCACAGAAAGCAAAACAAAAGAAAGCCACCATTAATATAATACAAAATAGGATAGCAATGCTAATGTTAAATAAGAACAAGATACAGCACTGAGAAGCATACTTTATTTTAGAAACTGCTTGAAGAGGAAGATTTGTTAGAAGGCAAGACAACATTCACAGCAGTTATTGTGATTAAGAAAATCAAGAGCAAGAGGCAGAAAATGAACTTTGAACGGCTATCTCTGACTAAGGCAATCAAAAGCAACATAGTACCACTGCAGTTAAATTACCTTAGAGCCAGGCTGCATATCATATTAATGTAAACTCATAAAGAAAAAGCAGGATTAAATCCAACATACAATTATCATGTATAATGCATAATATATTTACTTTCTCCTGAGGAACAATCCCAAAGTGAACACACATTATTTCCAATTAAAATTTAATTACAGTTAAAAGCAATTTACAATTTTTAAAAATACAGTATAACCTGCTAATATAGTTTAGTTAGAATTATAACTTGCTGTATCTTAAATGTCCATAACGCAATCCCCCACAGTCCCAAGTGAAAAAAACTCTACAGATCTATACAGTGGTGAAATCCTCATGGGTTGCCACCGGTTTGCTGCCCGTGCATACGTGCTGAACGCCAAATGCACATTGCACACACACATATCCAGAGTGTATGCCAAATGCACGCTGTGCATGTGTGCATGTGCAGTGCGTACCAAATGCACACTGCATGAGCACACATGCGCAGTGCACACCAAATGTGCACCATTTGAAAGTAAGTAGAACAGTGAGGGGGCAACAGCTGTGCCGCGTAATTTAGATTTGCTAGAAAGCAGGAAACTGTGTTTTCTAGCGAATCTAAATAGCACAGCACAGCTGATTGTCGGAAATATCGATTGGGACAAACCGGTAGCTTTTTTTTACTACCAGTCTGCCCGAACCGGTAGCTTTTATTAGTACTGGTTCGCCCGAACCGGAGCAAACCGATAGCATTTTACCCCTGGATCTATACAATTAATGTCTTTTGAAGGTCAATACAATTCACCACCTATGTATTTTGACGGGTGAAATTCACTTCGCTACCAGTTCGCAAATGTGCTTCCTCCATGCATGTGCACAGTCTGGGCGGGTGGGTGGAGCCTCCCGCTGCTGGCACTACCGGTTTGCCTGAGCCGGTTAGAACCGGCTGAATTTCACCACTGATTTTGACTTGCCCAGTCCTGTCCAACTAATTGGGGGAAGAGAGATGGAAGAGATCTGGCAAACATGGCAAACATGGGGTACAAGTTAAAATGGGTTAAATGTGGTGGATCCCAAACTGAATATGGCAGGTATTTACACACATCCTTTGCAATTCAAGACACCACAAGTGGAATTTCTCCAGGTATTAAGACAAAAGCTTGCTTCTTGATATAAGGGCATAATCAAAATGTCATTTCAGTAACAAACATGATGTTGATTACTATGCATAAATACTGCCCATTTAATTACATAGAGTTATCTTTTTCATAAAAATAAAATGTCATATTTATTAAATGTATTTGCTGCCCAATTCATTTTAAAGCAATTCTGCAACATAACATTGGACTCTTCTGAGTCCAATGTCTTATAATTATAATAATAATAATAACTTTATTGTCATTGTATATGTATACACAGTATACCCATACAACGAAATTCACTTAACACCCAAAGACCAGGTCCAACACATATAACAATCCCCAAACACCCCCACCCACCCACCACAAATTCCCCACCCCAAACCACCCAAACATCCACATAACAAACCAAATAATGCTGTCCAACAGCTCTCTGATGATGGTCCTTTAGTTCATTGTTGAGTGCAATTATAGCTCTGGGATAAAAACTATTCAGAAAATGTGTGGTCTGAGTTTTAATTAATTATAGCCATAAGCAAGAGTCTCAGTCCAAAATAAATACTTTGATTTTATTGAGAAGCTTTGTATTGTATTTTGCACTAGATTTAGATCTCCAGTAGGATGTTCTTTGCCCTTGATTATCATGTGTCCACATAAGTAACTTTCTTTAGAATGGAGCTTTTGAAACCAGGAAATAAGGTCAGAAAATTAAACCAAAGACCCAAGTTTATATATATTTCAAATTGTTTGCTTTAAAGAAATAAAAAAAAGATAATGCAAATACTCAGCACTTAGTCTGATGGCACTAAGAACTTGGCTTCTAGTCTGCTCCCTGCTATATTGTGAAAGAGATGGACTGACTTTTATAGGAATTTTCTGGAGTTAATGTGTTTCAGCTTGTAGTCCAAGCACCCAGCTGCAAATCTGAGTTATACAGCCAGATTACTGATGATCTGATAAAGGGGCATGTAGCCTGTGACAATATGACTTTCTTATTGTGAGAGTGATCAATGTTTATGTTAGGTTCTCTCTTTTCTTTCTGTTCCTCCCCCCACCCCCTCTTTTTGGTCTGAATAAAAGGCTTGTTGTTTCAAAAACGACCATCTCTGAGAGAATGCTTTGTTACCATAATGGCCATCATGATGCAGAAACTTATGATTAACTTAATCTTGATTTATTCACTTTGTTGAGCCATAGGCTGATGATTTGTGATTCAATATGTCAAACTGACATACCAGTAAGTCAACATAAGGATGTTATTTCCTATGGAGCTCGTCAAAGTCATATGGCAAGATTGTGCCATCTTTCAACTGTAAGCCTCCCAGAGTCATTTACTGAGATGGGCTGCTATAGAAATCAAGCAAACAAATAAATACATTTTACCACAAAATGTTTTGATCAGTGCTAAACTTCTAGGCTTGCTAATAGTCATGCAGTTATTTTCTTCTGTTGTATATGTATATGTCAGGATCAGAACCTCAATTCAAATTATATTATTTTTGTATAATATTTGTGTTAAATCACTTTTTCAAGTTTGTTGTGTTTTTGTTACGTACGGAGCACCCATTTGCATGCCTGCAGCTGATTGGCTAATCTAGCAGCGGGAAAAATAAACTGCTGTCAGTGGCTGGCAAGGCTGCTGGAAATAAAGTGCTGAATGGATTACGGCGTCCCGCCTCTTCTATTTGCACCCTCTATCTAACAGTTTTGTTTTCATTTATTTAGCTCACTAAGAGTTTGAGAAAATTTTCTCTAACCTGGTGCCCTCCAGATACATTTGGATTCAGACTTCCAGAACTCCAGAAACTGTTGTCCCATCTCATCTGGCAGGCACCAGGTTGAGGAAGGTTGCCTTGAACATTTGTTAATTTCTTTCTATTGAGAAGGATGACTCATTGACTTTTTTGGGGCCTTACTCTCAGATACATGTATACAAAATTAAGCTTCTGACTATAGAACCTTCCTCGTCCAACCTCCTGAAGGTGAGCACAGTGTGCTGGTCAGCTATGCTAATATGTATTCGATGTTTTTAAAAAAAAACAAAAAACTTTCTAACAGATAAATTGCACTCCAGTAATAATCAGCTTACCTGGCCACACATTTTTTTCCCCGACTGCCAACTATATGTTTTAGCCATAGAACAGCATTTAAAGTTGCTAATTGACAGGACAGCCCATTGGGACCCCATCAAAAAGCTTATTGTACTTCTCCCAAGATTCTAATATGTGGATAGTAAGAAAGACTGCCACATTTGTAGCTAAAGCCATTCAATTAAGAGTTATCTATCTAGATCAGATTGTGATCAGTCTTACCTGATTATTTAAATGAATATTTTTATATCACCATATTGTTTTTATCATTCCTTAGATTAATCAATAAATCTGCTATAATATACTGATAATGCTAGGCATCCCCTCCTCTCCTCTCCTCTCCTCTCCTCTCCTCTCCTCTCCTCCCACAGGGATCTACACATTTCTTTCTAGCACCTTGAAATCCCTGGAGGAAAAAGAGCATATCCATCGTGTTCTGGATAAGATTACTGACACTTTGATGCATTTAATGGCCAAATCCGGTCTTTCCCAACAGCAGCAACATAGGCGCTTGGCTCAGCTCCTCCTCATCCTTTCCCACATCAGGCACATGAGGTGAGTGGATGCCCAGCAGGTTTTAGCACATGGCTGCTTGGTGCTGTCTTCTGTGTAAAAGAGACCCCTTCCTGAAATATGCTATCATGGTTAAACTTAAGGGAATGATAAGAGTCATGAGAAAATTGACAGTACAAGGTAAACTTTGCCAATGTTTAAAATCCCTTGAGAGCCGCTAGAATGCTGGAAATCATTTAAAATTTAGCGTTCATTTGTGCTGCAAATGGCAAAGGGGTGTGTGTTAGATGATGTTCTCAAGATTTATTTGGGCTTAACCTCAGTTACTTTGGATAATGCAATGGTAAATGTGCTAGTTTTATTATGACAGCCAAATTTACTTCATGTTACACTTCTGCCATTGCATTCTTTTGTTTATTGTATGTTTTCAATTTATTCATTCATTTTGGCTCCATCCATTATACAGGGCCCAAATATTTTCAAATGCACTGTAAAGGCCAAATGGGATAAGAAAATTCTGTGTTTGTTTTAAAAAGTGCTTTAGTACCATTGTTCCTAAAATGGGGTATTAATCTGAGGTTTGCGGATGACTCTTTTGGCCTGATGTCTTCTCTCTGGAGTACTATCTCCCTCCATTGAAATTTGTTCAGTTCCCTCCCCAATGAATTCCAGAAGTCTTTGAATTCCTGTTATTCTCCCAAGTTTTGGGTAGGGTGTGTGTTGAGCCTCTGTTAGGTGTTTTATTTTGAATTTTTTCCCCTAGATGTGCATGATTCTTTCTTTCTTTAAACTGTAAACCACTCAGAATAATCTGGAATTGGGTGGACCCTAAATTTAATTAATTAAATGAATAAATTATCCATAGTCATCTTGCTGCTTTTCCAGTATAATCCACAATCTACATTTTACTGCCCCACTTAGACAGGCTAGTCATCAATATATTTGAATATGTTTTGCATCATTCAAAACAAATCCCCAAACAAGAGTAGAGTCAAACTTAGAATCTCTTGGGATAATGGTATTTAATTTTATTTTTAAATATCTCTAGCAATAAAGGGATGGAGCACCTCTATAACATGAAGTGCAAGAATGTGGTCCCACTTTACGATTTATTGCTGGAAATGCTGGATGCTCACCGTCTACATGCTCCTGCAGCTAGGAACACGCCCCACAATGAAGAAGAGATTTCAAACCAACTGGCCATGGCTCCTGCTTCAATGCATTCCTTACCTCCTTGCTATGTGAACAAACAGGAAGATGAACCTGTGCCAGAAGCAGTCTGAATTTAGATTACCAACAGCCTACAGGATTCTGAGCATCCCATCAAAAAACGCCGGGCTTAGATGAACTGGTACCATATCTAAGCACTCCAATACTCAACGATCACCAGTGATTCCCAAAACAATGATGGTCAACTTCATTAATGGCAGAACATTCATAATTTTGGACATAATATGTGGTTTTATATATAAAAAAGTGTGTTTGTGTTAGTAAAACACAAGCCTGAGGATTCCTGTACTCTGTTTGCTGGTATCATATAGAGAAATTGGATGATCTTTAATTTTTAAATCAATTGGGCAAAAATCCCAGCTGAGTTGAGTAGATGATGTTTACATGTAACGTTTATTGTCTGTTTGGTGGATACAAGAAAAGTATACCACCCAGAGACAGTATACAAAGCAATGGTGGTTAAGGGCTAAGATTCGGTTAGACTCCCATTTTTAAAAAAATAAGAGAAAAGAGAAGGGAAAATATGAATTTAAGATTTCCTTGTTGGGATTCATTCCTTTCAGTGACACATATACAATATTCAAATAGATTATTATCTCAAACTTTGTAGGAAGGTCGAGTTTATTTCAGCAAGAAAAGCCCCTCAGTTAACTTGTTAAGATAACTATGAGATGCTAAATTCTTGGAGTATCCCCAAGGGGGATGGCTCAGCCCTACAGTTTACCATAGCAAACATAGTAAAGATAAGCAGGTGGACTGAAAATTCATATCATCATTTTAAAAAACTGGCATAATTCAATTCATTGGCATACTAAATTCACAATGAGGGTCCAAACGTAACAGATGTCTCCCCATATCCATCTGAGGATGAATTTCTGTGCTGACCATTACAAAAACTAATAGACCATAGCCCAATTAAAATATGAAATTGTATCAATTAATTGTGAATCGCCTAGGGACCTCTGGCTGAAAATATAATTGAATAGTTTATACATAGTACACCATCTACTTCATACTTTAACTGACAGGTCACATAAGAACTGTGAAAACCCAACTGATCATGTGAAAAATTATGTCCATGCTGCCAACTGCCAGGAACGGAATGGTCTGCCCACTCTACTCACTCGCTTTCCACAGGAGGTAACTTTGTGGGAGAGCTGCACCTGCACATATCTAGGTGGTATCTGAAAATAACTTTCAGAAAATTCCAAGTCTATTCAATCCAATCAGCGCTCCGTAGTAGGAAAGTCATCTGTCTCCTTGAGCAAGGTCCTGGGTTTGCATGTGATGCTCCCCAATATCAGCCAAAGCAACGGAGTCCCAAAGGTGCTTTTTCCAGAGGCAACTGACTTTCCGGGTTTTTCTTTGAAGACGTTTTGCTTCTCCTTCCATTCCCTGCCATCCAGACAAGAGCTGAAGAAGCTTCTTGGATGAGAAGCGAAATGTCTTCAAAGAAAAACCAGAAAGTCCAGTTGCGTCTTGAAAAAAAGCACCTTTGGGACAACCGTGATCTGGATGACTGAGAATCTCTGTACACAAAACAACAGAGCTTTATGTTGCATCACAACTGGTGGTGAGAGGACAACGAAGAAAGGACAAGAAAGTTTTGCACTGCAGCTGAGATCACATCCTATCCTTTGGGTCCTGCACATATTGATCCCTTCCAAAGCGAAGCGCACACATCCAGGGCAGGGCAGGGCAGGTCAAAATCTACAAATGAGCGACAGCAACCACTTTTGTTAAAATGTATTCCCTTCCCAAATACAGTATATGCCTAAATGTTGTGGATCTCCTCTTGTTTTTAATAGTGCTCTTGCCAACACGTCTAGCCTGAGCTTCGTTGCTAATGGACTTGCTTTTTATTAATAGCATAAAGTACCTATTTTCAAAACATAAAAAGAACAAAAATCAGTGGTCCTGCTTTGACATTTGATATGAAGTGCCTTGCCAAAAATGGGTACAGTTGTACCCTTTGAAATAAGACAAAATGCCCACACTGTATATATGCTGTATATACAATATATTACATTGTTCATATTATATTATATTGTAATATATTGCATGATATATTAACAACAAAAAGAGTTCTTGTAGGGCCATAATCAAAGAATGCAAATTTTACCGTAGTCATTTATACCCAGCTGTTTACTGCAAATCTAGATATTTTTAACTGGGAGTTTAGCCCCACAGAAGCAGTTGGACATACTTCTGAATAGACAAGCATAGGATCAGGCTACAGTAATATAATTCAGTATTTCTATTTTTATAAGGGAAAACACGTTTGTTATTTTTCTACTGGTTCTTTAAGAGTAGAAAGCTTTCTCTCCCCCCCCGCCCCCCAATTCACTTTTGCTGGATTGGAAATTCCATCTAAGACCTAAAAAGAATGCTTGGAAGCTTTCCTCCCCATCCGAGTGAATGGTGAACATTTCAAGTACAGGACCTCAATAGGTCCTTTGTATGTCAATTGGGTAGACTTCTGAGTAGAGATACGTAACTGTAACTCAGTTTCTGTCTATCGTCATACAGTGCAAAAGATTAAAATTGGTCTCAGTCTATTTAAGTAATGTACACTTCATCCATTTTTCTAACAAAAACTGTGATTTTGCCTTGACAAATTAACAGGCAAAAGGGATGCAAATGAGGAAGCTGGAAATGGCAAGGGATGGGACTAGGCCCTTAGCACAGGAAGGTGAGATGTGTTTAGTTTTAATGCCAGCATACCTGGGACAGGTCCGGCTTGGGAATTGAAATCACTTTTTGTTAAATGTGTGAAACTTAAGAAAAATATCTAGTTGTCATTATTGTTAGTTTGCTGGAAGCATTGTATTATCCTTATTGCTATTGTTTGTTGAAAGCACCTTACTGAATGCAGTGTGTGTGTTTCTGTGCATTTAATACACACGTGCAAAGCTCACCTATCAGACAACTGAATGTAGCTCTTCTGTATAACCAGACGACAGGTTAAAATGCAACAAAACCACAGGGGGAAAAAACCCTTTTCAGTTATCTTCTCTCATATGCAATCAGGTGTGCCTAAGGCTTAGCGATTGTTAAAAATCATTACTGGATATCAATCAAATGTTATATTCCTGAGAGACAAGACACTCTTCAATTGGTCTAGGACAGTGATGGCTAACCTTTTCGGCATCACCTGTCAAAAGCAATGGGGAGTGGGGGAGGGGGGAAGTGTATGTACCCACACCCATAATTCAGTGCGCCCTGCCCCCCCATGCATGCACATGCGACCTCCCTATGCGACCCCGCTTTTGGCAGGTGATGGCATGGTGGGCCCAGTAGACCCATTTTTTGCCCTCCCCAGGCTCCAGAGGCTTACTAGGAGGCTGGGGAGGGCGAAAACAGCCTTCCCCACTCCCCCGGAGGCCCTCTGGAGGCCAGAAACGGCCTGTTTCCTGACTTCCAGTGGGCCCGAAAGGCCCAAAAGTCAGCTGGTCAGTGCACGCATGCGGGCTGATCTAGGGCAATGCTCGCGTGCCCACAGATATAGCTCTATGTGACACCTGTGGCATGCGTGCCAAAGGTTTGCCATCATGGGTCTAGAAGTAAACACACAAAAAAACTTTGTCCTTCAACAAAGGACTTTCACGGAAGCTAATTCTGCTTTTTGTTCACATCCAAAGGACATTACCTCAAATGGGTTCCTAATAGTAGGCAAATATGAGTTTGTAACCTACCTTGCTGGCTGGGGAATTCTGAGAATTGAAGTCCACAAGTCTTAAAGTTGCCGAAGTTGGACACCTCTGATTTAGAGGCTCAAAGAAGAAAAGAGGGAGCTGTAAATTTTTATTCGGGCTTTTATAAGGGCGATTTTTCTGTGTGCAAAACCTTTCTTTAAATTTGAGTGCCATTGTGGATTCTAGCTCAGGCTGATTTCCTGCCAACCATCTCCACTGCCTCCAGCTCTCCTCTTTTGAGGCAGTACAGGATGTACTTAGCCCCTCTGGTCAAGTTCCCATTACTCACAACCCAATCTATAAAAAGATTGATCACTTATTCTTGGGTGAAGAGATTTAGTTGTTATGAATTATGCCCTTCAGTGAAATGGCAACAGCCATTCTGCTTTTTCAGCCTCATATAAATCTGTAATTCTGGAGACTATTGAGAATTCTTCACCACGAAGGAATCTCAGTGAGAGGCAAATAGGGAGAGAACACAACCTTAAAAAGCAAATATTGTTGGCTTTTTGAGTATCTACAAACTATCACTTCCTGAGCAGCTTTTCTCCGGAGTGCAGCACTCCCCTAATGAGTGCTAACAGCAAGTTAACAAGTTCCACACTGTGACCTTGATTAATACCCTCCTGCTGGCTTGGCTGCTATCTGAAACTGACAAGACCTTAATCAGTTACATGCCTCTAGCATATTCTGCAGTTGAAAAACTAGTCTTTCTGATGTTGGAAAAATATTTTGATATACTTGTATATGCAGGCTTAAGCTTTTGGGGCTTTTTTCTCCCTGTAATTTTTGTCACAGATGCCATGTCCTTTCCCTTATTTCTCATTCAGCTTTCTGATAACCCTATACAACAAAGCCTCTGCTTCTCTGTGGAAAAAATGGCAATCATTGTGAGGATTCATTGCGAGACCCAATTTCTAAAATCGATCATGTTGATAAGATTTCAGAAGGTGAACACCACCAAATTACCATACCCTTCCTGCCCTGAAAATCAGGATGATTAATTCAGCACCACTGAAAATCAGCTAGGCCTTTATCGTATATATCACAGCCTTATTAATCACCCTGAATTGAAATGTGCATTCCTATTTACATCAAACAATGCATCCATCTGGTTTAAAAAGCACCTCAATAAGCATTGCAATGTCTTCATTCACACGGTGGTCCTGTGGCCAACTCTTGCTGAATATTGGTGCTAGTGTTTGCCATACTGTATGTTTTGGTGTGAACCTGAGCCTTTGTTTTATACACATGTTCTTAATGCTATTGCTTTTAACACCTAAGCTAGAAGCCAACTGTTCAGCCAGCGGACTTTTGGATCTCAAGCTATATTTTTTGCAGAATCAGTCAAATGAATCAATTGTTCTGCATTGCAAGCTCGCTCTTCTGAAAGCTCTTTTCAAACGCACTGTGGCTTTGTAATGTGATCCTTCAGATCTGAAGTGAGCACTAGTCAAGATCTGAACTTCATGCAATGCTTTTAAGCTATCAGCCTAACATTGTTGAAGTATAATTGTCATATAAACCTTGGAGGTACCAAAAATACTTTTAATGCTCAAAAACCTTTTTCCTGTCATTGATGCATTCTCTCATTTTAATTCAATTCTGGATGTATTTCGGTCTTGAATGATGTTTTGTAAACAATTGTTGCCTTTTGAAGGACTTTACAATTTTGCACTGTCCTGGAAAGATTTTTGTAATGAACCTATTTGTTTTGCATTCAAATGTGCCTGAATTTAATGCTGCCATGCTGCCAATCTGTCTTTAGTAGGAATGTTATTCTGCAATGCACCTTTTAAAACAAAGCCGTTTGCTCCTCAATCTTGAAGTGCCCGCTGGATTATGATAAACATTAATAGTCAAAAGATGCTAGTTAGAAAAGAAACCCAAACAGGCGACTTTATGCCACATTATTGTACTTTTTTTTTAAATGAAGCTTTGTGCACTACATTACCTTTTCATTGTAAAGTTTTCCCTTTATTATGAGGCTTGTGTGCCATAATGTATTTGTTGAATTATTCTGCTCTATTGGTAAAGCACATAATAGCATAATTGGTGTATCTGTTTTGTTAGAGTTGCTTTGTTAAATGAAAAAAAAAAGAAGGTTTAATCCTTTTTTTTTTTTTGGTTGTTTCTTTTTTTGCACATTTGAAAGAATGTTACAAACAGCTTTTTAAAAAAAATCAGCAGGATAACTGATCTGTCAAGATTTTCTCAGCTTTGATGTTGAAATAAAAAAGTGAATTACACCATTGGAATATGTCAACGGATTTATTAAGCTTATCTCGGAGGGGGTTAAATCACTTAATTAATTGTCTCATTAAGCTGTAGTTTGTATTTGTTTCTCTTTGAATCTAAAGTAATGTTATAGAATGCTTAATAATGTGAAGAAAAGGACAGGGATTGATTAAATAAATAAATAAATAAATCAGAATGAAAAAAATTCCAATGGCTTTAAAGTGTAGATAAAAGGGTCAAAATCTTGAAATGTATCCTCTTAAAGCAGATTTGTTAAATATATAATCTTGGGTTGGTTTCAATCAAAAACTCTAATCACCACCTAGTTACTCACATCAAGGCCATGCTGGTTCATTCTTCATCTGTCCCTTACTCCCATCAGTAAGTGCAAAAACAAATTTGTAAGCAAAATTGCAACACTTCTATTTAGAAGCATTGTTCAGGATTGGTCTGTAGGGTTTTAGATCAGGGATGGGTACTAAATTTTTTTACTACCAGTTCTGTGGGTGTGGCTTATTTTGTGGGCATGGCTTGATGGTCATGTGACAATTATTTAGGATTTAGCAGAGGTCCTGGTCTAACAGGCTTTTAACTGCTTGCAGAGCTGTACCGATCCACCAGTTTCTTTTTTGCAGGCACTGGTCTACCCATTTATTTTTGCAGGCACTGATCTACTCATGTATTTTTTCAGGCACCAGTCTACTCATTTGTTTTCTTTTAACACTGATCAGCTGTAGGGTGGCCCTTTGAAGCCCCACGGAAAGAGTTTAAACAGTTTTTTTCCCTCTAACCATCAGCTGGGACTCAGGAGGCAACAATAGATTGGGGGTGGGGCCAAATAAAAGGTAAGAATAACTCGGGGGGTGGAGGGTGGGGCGGGGGGGTGGGGGGCAGAACCGGTTTGGTGACATCATATCGTCACTGCTACTGGCTCGGGAGAACCGGGCTGAACCAGGAGGAACCCACCACTGGTTTAGATATGTACCAGTGTCAAAGTGAGTTTCTTTTCCTTGGTCAGAAGCTGAGATCTACTTTGGATTAACTGACGTCATGTTAAAGTGAGGCATATCCTAATTTTAACCTTTGTGCATGCAGGTTTAAAACATTTTGGTAATATTAAGGAGATTAACATTTAAGGGGTTAAGTTTAGGGTGTCTATAATATTGATCCTGGATGGTTCTGGTATAGCTGAACAATGCTTTCCAAATCAGGCAAGAGCACACAATCTTTTCATAGCTTTACTTGGACTATTTCCATGGTAGAAAATTGCTTTTTAGGATGTCCCTCCCCCCCCCCCCCCCCCATTAATACTACATCTGGGACAGAAGAAAAATGGGAAGAAGAAAACAGATCCCATTTTAGGCTAAATATTACTATTAGTGATGTGTTTATTGCTTGTCTTATGGTATCCTAGCCATACACGCAAAAATATTTTCTTTTTAGATGCTATACCAACATAGTTATTAGTAAATTCCAGATCAGTTAATAAAAGGGAGGGGCATTTTAGGAGAGAAATTGGAGCAAGGAGATGAGATAAATTGCCTTAAAATTAAGTATAATTTATACTGAAGCTATTAACAAATAAATTTAATATATTAAATTAAAATAAATTAACCATGGCCTGGGAGGATATGAATGCATTGCATGTACCTCCTGATTATTAGGATGCAGGCAACTGTATGTTGGCTTGCAGATAGCCTATAGTTCAATCATCTTAATTTACATAAAATAACATTACCATGTTTGGGCGGAAAATGGACTTAATTTACACTTGGCAAACACTGACCAGATATATGAATAACAACCAGTACTATCTCATTACAATTAGGCCAGACTCCTAAATGTGACTTGGGTAATAAAACAAGTAACATTGTTTACTTTTTGTTCAGTCTTACTGAAACATTTATGTGAAAGCATTATTTGTTTGTGCCGATGCCTCATGCATTGAAAGTTTGCTTTAGACAATTTTTGGTTAATGTGCCGTTCTTTTCTAGACGTTTGCAACTTTCACAGTTAAGTGATTGACAAGACTCACAAAGGTTTTAGCGTTCTGAAAATATTTTTTTTATTATTATTAACACCCAAAGTATACTTTTTTTGTGGCCCTTAAGACTTTGATCAGCTCCCCCTCAATATGGTACCCTGCTGGCATGAATACAGAGGATTGTTCAGGTGACAGGCACACGATGTGGGGAATGTTAGAAATTAGCAGGCTGCATGTATATTACTCAGATTAGCTTGTCAAGGCAGATTGCAGTGACAAAACTCCCAGCAAACGGAAGATTATGTCAATGTACACAATTGATCATAAATCCAGCTGAAAAAGGCATTACAGTTCAATTGGTCCTTCCCTTGGGTAAGGGCCCTACATTCTGAGCTGCTTTCCAATATGGAAAACAAACTGTGGTGCAATTAGCAAAGCCTGACATAAGGGCTTGTTATTCAAAGCCAAGTTCTTGTGCATCATTTCTCACTTTCTTGGGCAGAGCAGACAAAAATTCAAAGAATTCTGAAGCAAGAATTCAGGTGCAGTTTGGGTTGTCTTGATGAAATAAATCCAGCCATGAATAACAATTATGTTCAGTGCATACCATCAGTGACATCACCACCACCCCTACCTCCTCCTCATTGTCGTCTTCATGGATGCTTCAGCTTCATCCATGCTCAGCAGGTGAAGCAATTAAGGTAATGGTTTGTGGCAAATCACCTGCATGCCTGTGTCCGGCTCAGCAATGGCCATTGAAGTGTTGTTCAAGTCATTCTGAGGGAATGGCAATCTACTAGAATTAGTAGTATAACCAAGAGGTGGGATTCAGCATTGCTAAGTTACTGAATGAAAATGAACCGCTTTCAAACAAGCCTAAGGCGCTTAAACTTTATAAAACATAATTTGCATGAGGTTTTTTTTAAACTTTTGAGTCAGAGTTAGTGATCATGACTGATCAGATTATCACAGAACTGTATACTTTTATAAAACCAGAAGGTTGTGATTTTAAGTTTCACCACACTATTTCAGATATGGGTAACTGAATTGAAAATCTAGTTTTATCTATTAGTGACTCTTCAGAATTTTTTTCTATCCCATCTTTAATATTTGCTTTATGAATAACTCAAGACTGCAAACATATATAATATTCCTTCCACCTCATAGTTTCCCCAAAACATCAACCATGTGAGAAAACTGCAGCCTGCTGAATAATCTTCCAGGCTACAATTTGACAGGTAGAACATGTGACCATATCCACGGAGTTGTGCATAAAGATTTTTCCAGAATAAGAGTCCATGTTTATTAGCTATAAGGACACCACATTAACATTTACTGCACATTCTCAGTTTGCAGTTGTAGTAGGAGGGAGAATGTGTACACATCAGTGGTGGGTTTCAAATTTTTTTACTACCAGTTCTGTGGGCGTGGCTTGGTGGGCATGGCATGACTTGGTGGGGGTGGCAAGGGAAGGATACTGTAAAATCTCCATTTCCTCCCAATCAGCTGGGATTCAGGAGGAAGAGAATAGATTGGGGCGGGGCCAGTCAGAGGTGGTATTTACCGGTTCTCCGAACTACTCAAAATTTCCGCTACCGGTTCTCCAGAGCTGGTCAGAACCTGCTGAAACCCACCTCTGGTACACATGTCTAAATTCATACACAGAAACAAAAAAGACTATTTGGAGAAAAATCGGAAAAGAGACTGGCCATACTTCAATTCCAGAGGTACATGGGGATTGAATCCATATAGAATTGCTTCACCTTTGCAAAATACTTGTTGGACTGGTCTGACAGTGAAGATTGGATCCCACTGGTCCCGGAAAAGCTAGTTGTACCCACACCCAAGAATCTGCTGCCCATATTTAAATTCTCTTCTAAGAAATGATGTGACATCGTGATCCATGTGACTTAGACTAATTTTCTGTCACTCTGATTTGCTAATCAGATTTTGAAGCTGTACCTGATATTTCATGGGTAGAAAGACTCTGGAATTTTATTCAATCCCCCAAGCAATGGAGACTTTAAGACATACTGCCTTTTCCTTTCGGAACAAACCAATATATAGGAAATGCTTTTTGTCTCCATAACCTAGACTACCAGTGACTAAGAAAGGCTTTCTAACAGTTATTCATTACTATTTGTTGATATTTTATACCTTACAAGTTATTGCATGTGGATATGTCCCATATTAGGATAATCATTTCCCTATTTCATTAAATTTCATCTCTCATGGTACTACACATTGATAACCCTGGACCGGGAGATTTTGGCCCTCCAACATTCATGAAATTAACAGCTCCCAGCATCCCTCACCGTCATCCCTATTGGCTGGGGCTGCTGCTGAGACTTGTCATTTGGCAATCTCCAGAAGGCCACCTGTTCCATCTCCCCAAAGCGCCAGCTCATCCCATCTGGAATCTATCAGTTTTGAATATTGATGTTAATAGAACAAACATAGTGGTGTTAACATCTTGGTTCTTCAAATAAAATACATTAAAACAACACAGAGCACTTTGAGTTTTCCTTTAAGATGTTTCTTTCTACTCTGATGAAGAGCCATTTCATAAAATTCTGATTTTTATCTGCTGTTTGCAATGCATAGCAAAGTTTGGTTTCTACCAACATTGTCGTTTATTTATCTCTTTGAAGCAACTTTATATTTGGCAGTCTAAATAGATGGCTTTCATCAGGTTGTCATTTATTTTTTAGCATTGTATACAAATCACTTAAATGTGATTAAGATCAAGAGTCCTTTCTTCAAACAACATATTAATACTACTGTTGAGCCATCATCTCTGATGCTTCCAAACTCCACATCAGCTTTGGAACAACCAGTTTATAACTTGGGGGCCTTCCTTCCTTCCTTCCTTCCTTCCTTCCTTCCTTCCTTCCTTCCTTCCTGTGGCTTGTTCCATTTGTAGCATGTTAAACCTTTCTCTTTGCCTTTTCATTTTCTGGATTGTAGGGACTGCAGTTTTAAGCCAGGAAAAAAGAGGCTACCACTGGATTAGGGAGACCAGTTTGGGTCTGGGTGGGATTTCCCCATAAATTGGAAGCTTGGGGAAAAAATGTTCCACACTCATTTGTTTTTGTAGTTGGGACAAATGTAGTGTAAAACAGAGTGAATTAAGGGCCCCATTTCCTGGCTATATTAACATCTATAGCAACAGTTTTATTCAGCAACCCTATATATTTATTTTGTATGTTTTGTTTTAGCTTTTTATGATGTACACCACCCAGAGTTGAGATGGGTGGTTATAGAAATCAAATCAAATCATTAAAAACAGAGATATTTAAAAGCTGGAGGGCACAAAAACAGTATAATATGGAATAAATAACCTAACCAATCAACAAATAAATACTTAGATTAAAATAATTGTCATGCAGGATTCTACCTAATGCCTTGGGACAGATGTTGTGGTCTGTCCATATTCTGTTTCTCCAATCTGGCCATATTCTTGCATCTGACCATGGCTAAGGATGAAAAATACTTCTTAGCAGATAACAGGAGCCTCCTTCTTAAACTAGCCTTTTGTTGCATGCTTTGCTTCCTTTACAACAGAGATCAGTGATACAACCAGAAATAAATGATAGTAGCTGACTTCTGAACCCACAGCAACATATATTATTATTAGTTCCATTTTATGTGTGTTAAAAAACAAACCTAGTCATTGTTGGTCATTAGAAAAAAACAGCTGCATATATAACCATATATAGTGGGAGAAATCTTTGAAGGATCAGCACAGAAGAACTTGCTATATTTCAGTTCTTCAAACCTGAAGAATTAGGAAGGGGCTGCAGACAAACTCAGACGGTAGGATTGCTTTAAAAACATGTTCAACTTAGAAGAAAAGGATTTTGATTCACATTTCTGATGAGTCTCAAAATATACACGAATAAGGATGATCAGGCTGCCGGTGGTCATCGTTGACTATATAACCTCAGGAATGATTCTCCAGGTCTTCTAGTTTTATAGGTTCAAGAAATATTTTTAATGTAAAGATTAGACACTGAAAAAAGGAAGGCCACGAGGAAGAATCCAATTTCTTAAGGTTGGTGTCTGCAGGATCCTTAGCTAGTGAAGTGACCACTTGTCTAACAAAGAGCAATACAATCCCTGAGCAGCACAGGGATAATGTCATAAAAGTCAAGATGGCAGCCACCACCACATGATTAAAGCCAACTTCCTTTTTATATGCATTCTAACATATAATTCACTTGTACAGAGATATGTATACAAGTATTGTATATATTTTATATATGCATGGTGGTGGTTATTTTTTAAATTTTTCCCCCTCCATTGGACTAGGAAGCCAGGTTGGTGTAGCGATTAAAGATACTAGGCTAGAAACTGGGAAGCTGTGACTTTTAATTCCCCTTTAGGCATAAAACCAGCTGGATGACTTTGGACCAGTCATTTTCAGCCCTAAGAAAGAAGCCAGGGCAAACCGCTTCTGAGCTCTTACCAAGAAAAGTGCAGGGATTAATCCAGGCAGTTGCCAAGAGACAAAAAACTACATCAAAGACACAACAATCCCATGGACTGCTCTATTGAGCACTACATATCCTGTTCCTTAGAGTAGCTTTTTTTCAGCCTGTTGTTGGCTGGATCTGATGTGAGTTGTGGCTGACGTTTATGTTGATCTGTATCTCCTTTGCCTTTCTTTTTTTTTACTGATTCACTGAAGTTTTTATAAGACATAGTATCAACAGCTCACTGGTGATCAGATGAATTAAATTTATCACTTTTTTATGAGTACAATTATTTATTTGGCAAAGCCAAAAAAAAAAGTCAAGTGGTTCTATAATTATTTGCTTTCAAAGTAAACAAATAAAAAGAAAGATCACTCAAGTTTTTGCCTTGCTTTGCTTTTTCCTTTCAACAGATTTAATGTTAGATCTTGGGGAGGCATGACTCATTCAGGGCGTTGCTTCTGTGCATCTGTGGAGAATCAGATAGCATGAGGTGGTCTTTTAAAGCAGCCATGCCAAGACTCTGCAGTCTTGAACAGCCTTACCAAATAAGCTTTTGACAAAATGCATTTTTTTGAAATGCATATTCCCTTGACATGTTGTCTAATCTGAAACATTTCCCTTTGTTATAACATAATTAAGCAATGGTTAGAATAGAGGAATTTACATTTAAAATCATGTAACGAACTGCCCCCAGAAATACGCAAGATCTCCAACCTCTGGATTTTTCGCTGTGCCCTCAAGACCCTATTGTTCTGACAGGCGGGTCTATCTATTTAAATGATTTTAAATTGGAATTTTAACTTGGGGTTTTAATTCTGGCCAAAATTGTCTAATGATTTAAATAATTTTAATTATGATGTTTGTATATTTGTGTTTTAAATTGGCTGTACACCACCCCGAGTCCTTCGGGAGAAGGGCGGTATAAAAATAACATTAACATTAACATTAACAACATGTAATTGAATTATTAAAAAAAAGGAACTTGTTTACCATCAACCACGTGTGTTGAAAGATAACAGAAAGTATCCTTTAGTGTATTACAATATATGACTCAAGATCAAAAGAACTATATTTGTGATTTATCCAAGGATGTTGGATCCTTATAATTTCCCCCCCAACTAAAATACTTTGATATGTGGGTTGAGGCACATTGTTTAATAACTATAAATTCAAAAAGCCTTGGACATGATGAAGTAATTGAGCATTTCATTTGTTTCTAGTCCTGAAGAATTTATTAATCCTGTACTTTAATCTCCTTGAGCCATATGGCAAGCATGTGTTTGAGTCAAGACTTCTTGAATCTGAAGCAGAAGATCCATTTGATCCAGTGGAGAGATCCAGTGGAAGGATGGGGGAAGAGAAAGACATTTTTACATTTCTGTGTTAATCAGAAAACATTTTCCAATTTGTTGCAAGCAACTATAGGGTAACTCTATGCACACAAGACTATATTGTCCTCTCACCGCCCATCAGAAGTGATGAGTTTTGAATTCCTATATGTAGATTGTATTGCACTGAAACTGCATCTTATTCAGAGACACTCATATTTTGCCCTTTACTCTCAGTTCTTTGTTTCTGTTTCCTTATTTGATGATTGATTCATATATTTTCCATATTATCTCTAAATTCAAAACGTCTTATTCCCAAATAGAGGCTCTGCTCACGAAGCCATCATTTCAAGAGTGAAAATGATTGATATGGCTAAATGTGGTCCTCTCTTAGGCAGGAAGAAAGAATAGTAAACACCCTCACACTGATATGTGAAAGTAATAATTAGAAACTGTTTGGTGTGACAAGAGGAAAGGGGAGGAATGGTGGATTGCAAGCTTGTCTCATTCATTTTCTTTCTTTTGTGCACAAACAGAGTGCTATTCATGGCGAAACTCTCCTAATTTTGCATAAAGATTTCCATCCCTTGAATTGGATGCCCAATAATTACAGAGACATGCTCAGACAGTTTTCTTGGCAGCTCTTTAAGCCAGGGGTCTCTAACCTTGGCAACTTTAAGCCTGGTGGACTTCAACTCCCAGAATTCCCCAGCCAGGCTTAAAGTTGCCAAGGTTAGAGACCTCTGCTTTAAGCTATGGCTTAGAGAGCTTTTCTACTAGTAAATAGTTCTGAAAATTCCAAATGGTTCCCCAAACAAAATATTGATCAGATTTTGCCTTACTTAACTTCTTATAGCCCTCCTGCTTTTTTTCTCTTTTACTGATGATTTTATTTGACACTTGTTCCCTATTGCTCATCCTCTATAAATGTTACTGCTAAGTATAGGTTAAAAAGCCTTCAGATTCGATTTCCTATCATCTGGAATCATGATCCTGGAGTAATCCAGCTCATGTATCTACAGAAAAGTTCCCCAGTGTAGACAATTGTGCCGTATCCATGAACAACTGTATTTTCATAAAGATCAGATTGTTTTAAAGGAAGAAATGCTGCTCACTGGTCTTGATTGGCTGAATTCTATACAGCTTTTCTCACAGATCACTGGAAAATATATTTCTACAACATGTCTATCCATCTTAATATTTATAATTTTGTGCCATTCTGGTATTAAAAAATTTCTAACTTCTTGAAGAATTCCAGGTTTTACTAGAGGACAGACAACGATTATCAACTCAATTTTTATTATAGAATTTAATGACAGTAATTTACTGTTTGTTCATCTCTATAAATATAAAGGAAGTTACTGCAGTTTTTTCAACTTGTTTTTTTCTCTCCAATTTCTGTCCCTAGTCCAGTTATCTTTTCAAAGTATGTTAATAAAAACAAACGGTAGAATGTATATGATTTTTTGCAGTGCCAATTTTTAAAAGAAAATTAAAACAGGAATAACTTTTGCAAAAATTAAATTCTCCAATTTTAAAGTTGGAGTTCCAGCTATAACACCCATAATCACCCTGTGTGTACCTGAAATGTGAGAAATGGAATTACAATGTTTTACTCGAGTAACACAGTTTCTCAAATGGAGAAACAGGAGAACATAGCCTAATAGCCATTGTAGAAATCAAAAGATTCAGATACGTTTATGTCTGTCAGGAATTTCTGCAGTAATCTGATTTGTCCATCATGAAAGGCAATGACTGCATGTGTATGTATGTATGTATGTATGTATGTATGTATGTATGTATATATATATATATATATATATATATATATATATATATATATGTGTGTGTGTGTGTGTGTGTGTGTGTGTGTGTGTGTGTGTGTGTGTGTGTTTGTGTGTGTGTTTGTGTGTGTGTTTGTGTGTGTTTGTGTGTGTGTTTGTGTAAAAAAAAACACCATCTAACCCACTTAATAAAAGTTGCCGATACAACCAAATTTTAATATAATAAAATTAAGTATTAAGATGCGAAACCAATTTGATTCTAGTTCAGAGTTCCTTGAAGGAAGTGTATCATAGTGTATGAATCTGCATTTTAAGATGAACCAGGTGGAACAGATGGCGGGCATTTATGTTTAGATCATCCATGTGGGCAGGGGTAGGATTCAAAAATTTTAGCAACTGGTTCTCTGCCCGGATGTTGGGTAGGCGTGGCCATGGTGGGCACGGTGGGCATGGCCTACTCGGCTTCCTGTACCACAGTGATGTTTTTGACCTCCCCAGGCTCCAGAGGCTTTCCTCTAGTCTCCGGGAGGGCAAAAATGGCCTCTCCCAGGATCCAGAGGCTGGAAAAAAACACATTTCTGGACTTCTGGAACTTCTGGGAGGCCCATTTTTTTGCCCTCCCCAGGTTCCAGAGACTTTCCTTGAGCCTCTAGGAGGGTGAAAACAGCCTCCACCGGGCTCTGGAGGCTATCCAGAGGCTGGAAATGGGCCTGTTTCCAGACTTCTGGAAGTCCCATTTTTCATCCTCCCAGAGCCTCTGCATGGGCCCTGTGTCAGCACGTCAAGATGCTTTTATCCTAGTGCTGACTTAAGGAGGAGAATGCAGGCATCTGAGAAGGGAGAGTCACCTTTCACCTACTTATTTTTCTCTAGAGATAACGTCCCCTAGGGAATGGATGGGAGGGGGAAAATTCCTGTGAATTGGTGCAGTAGATTAGGGGTGAATGATTGGGAAGATGGCCAATGGATGCAGACGAGAGAGGGAAGGAAGAGGAGGGTTTTTGGGTCAGGAAGGCAGCCCTGGCTGCATGGAGTTGGTGTAAAAGTTTGCTGTGCTAAATAAAAAAATGAAAATTGGTTTCATAAAGACACTGTTCGATGTGCTTTTTATTTGAAGACGGCCTGAAAACCTGACACCCTGCACTTACCTAGCATCCAAAATGGGCTGTGTGGAGACTCCTGGGAGGGGCAGAGTGGGGCCAGACAGTCCTTGCAACTACCGGTTTGGCAAACCAGATATAAAATTAGCATCCAGTTTGCCCGAACCGGTCCGAACCAGTCTGAACCGGCTGAATGCCTGCCTTGCATATGGGGATGTAACTTTTCATTACCTAAAGAGCAAATTGATGATGATGTGCTTCTTGACAGAGCCAGACACCTCTATTGGTATATCACAAATCCGTTGTGATCCAGGCCCAAGTAGTAGGAAAATCAGTCAGTGAAAAAACAATCTTTATTCGAACAGCTGAGAATTACTTCATTACCAGCGTCGTTCAACTAAATTAAAGCAAATTCCTCCCAACACAAATTCCTCAGTCCTATCACAAACCTTGTCCAATTAGGCAAACTGCCAAAGGCCTTTCTTGGCAAATGTTCAGAAGTCCCAGATACAAAAATAAATACAAGACGTAGACGAAGAGGAAAATGAAGCTACCAACGTTGTTTTCCAGCAAAGCCCAAACGCCGTTGCTGGTCTGTTTTAAGCCTTATGGGAGGGGCCAATCATCTCTTGGCCCTACTCCCAAGTTGTCCTCTTTGCTTGAGCTGCTCTTGCCTTCTGGCAGCTCTTCTCATGCGTGCATTAGGAACAGGCTCCTCCTGTTCCTCTGCCTCTCTACTGTCAGTCTCTGGAGGCTCTAGAGTCCTCACCCCAGTCCCCGATGGCTCTGGCCCATCTCTGCCTCTGACGCAAAGCCCTCATCTGGGCCTTCCCCAGACTCCATGACTGGCCCATGTTCTTCCTCAGCCTCATCACTGTCCAACTCCACTGCCAGATCCACAGGCTGCTGTCGGACCACAACAAAATCCAAGGTTTTTATATCTTTGTACAACTTACTGGACAGGATCACTTCTTTCAACTCAGACATGGGCTGATGTACAGAAAATGCAGAAGAGGCTGTAGTCAGAGTTGGATTTTCTATTTCCTCTCCTCTGGATGTAAAGGAGCTATTTAGAGGTTTCTTTGCTTGTTAAGATATCTTGTGCCTATTTTAAGGCTTACAGTAAAGCTTTAAAAAAATTAATTAAGTTTTAAAATCAAAGATAAAAAACTAACAAGAAAAACTAAGAAAAATATAAAAAAATAAAAAAGAAATTCAAAAGTGCAGAGAAATGGGAAATTAAAAAAAAAAAGAAATACAAGAGAAAGGAGGAAAGTGTATGCAAAGAAATGACTTCCCCTTCATCTTGACAAGTACAATTTCTCACGATCTTTAACATTTCAACCAAAGTTCTCTTCTTCCTGTATTTCATCTCTTATTTATAGACAAATTATAAAACTTCATTATTCAATCTTGATAAGCAAAAGTCCATTAAGAGTTACCAGAAGTAAAAGCACATAAATTTTAACCTTAATCAAATAAATAAGTTTCATAATTCTTTCCTTTTTTAAAACACAATAACTTGATTAAAAATAACAAAAGTTTCTTCTTCCCATATCTTATCGACAAAGAAATCTTTAAAGCCTTATGATTCAGACTTCATCAAGAAAAACCCATTAAGAGCTACCAGAAACAGCAACATATTAAAAATCTTAAATTTTGAATGCCTTTCAATAGCATCCCATGTTAATGAATTATAATTTCCTCTTTGTCTCTTCTCAAAAACTCCTTCAAAAATTTAACACATACCAGAAATGACATCTGTATTCTAACAACAACAAAACACCCACCTCTTTCCCCCATCATGTCTATAAACAATTATTCAAAGCTGAAGTTGAAGACAAGACTGGTTTTTTTTTTACTTCAAACACATTATGCGAAGACCTCCCGCCCTAGAGAAGTCTCTAATGCTGGGAAAGGTGAAAGGAAAGATAGGAGGACAAAGAGAAGCAAGGTGGATGAGATCAGTTACATTGGTGAGGGATATTCCAGTAGAAGCCCTGAAAGATCTGGTTAATGAAGTTATAACAGTAACAGAGTTGAAAGGGATCTTGGAGTTCCAACCTGCTGCTCACACAGGAGACCTATACTAGAGATTCGAACCGCAGACCATTCTGATCGACAAGCTCATGTCTTAGCCACTGAGCCACCTAGCCAGTGATACATGGAAATGAACTTGGGAGACAGGAAGAAGAGCCACAGTGTGGGCAACAGTCAGACAAGTGCCAGCTGAGTCCGCACAAGCAATGCGAGCATGGCAAATGTCTCAGAAGGGACATTTGGCCTATTTCTTTGGACTGTAGGGATGAGAGGTGTACTTTCAGACTTGCAAGGTTCTGTTAATATAACCATACAATGAAGTTAGAACTGGAACGTCAGTGGTGGGATTCAAAATTTTTTACTACCAGTTCTGTGGGCGTGGCTTGGTGGGTGTGGCATGGCATGGCATGGCATGGCAGGTGTGGGGACAGTCAGAGGTGATATTTTCCGGTTCTCTGAACTACTCAAAATTTCTGTTACCGGTTCTCCAGAACTGGTCAGAACCTGCTGAATACCATCTCTGGCACAGATACATACTGTACATATACACACATATATTGCTCCAAAATATATTGTTTAAAAAGAAGGAAGACAAAGGATTTCCTGGTTTCTCTATCAAGAAATAAGCACACTAGTCTTAGCAAACTGTACATACATAAATATTTTTAATACTTCATATCCATGGTGGTTCATAAAGTTTTCATGATTTCATTTCTTACATATTTTTTTTAAATTATAAAATGTGCCATTTACAATTTGTGCATTCAAAGCAAAGATTAGAACATCATGCCTCACTCAAAACCCCACCAAAAATGGGGAAAATAATATGCTGCCTTGCAAGCTTTTAAAATTGTATGTTACAATGGTTTCTAAAATCACTCCAGTTTGTTTCTTACAAGTATATAGGTTTATATGTAAGTTTTGTTCAAAATACCAGTAGAGTAGTTAAATAGAGATTGTGTAATAGCTCTATAATGAGCAGTCTGGTCCTTCTTCAAACTGAAGTCCTCTGCTAGGTATTGTAATGGTCAAAATTATAAAAGTAGCTGAAAAATTCAGGATGCTATTTGGGGAGAAAAACTTTCTATTACTTAGTCAAAGCCCATGGAAGAGATGCAAGTCTTTAAAGGCCCAATTAATGTATTCCATGGCTCATTTTAATGTTGACAGACATTTAATTTATTTATATCAGCAGGGAGGTCATTGAAATCCTACTGAATTCTGGGTACTGCATTTGAAATCTTATTGAGCTGCTGGCAATCTTTTCATAAAGGGGGCGGGCCGTTTGTGTATCTAAGCATGGGATGGAAGGAGCGTGCAAAATTATTTGAGAGGGTGCAGCTATAGTCCTCCTCGCTCGCTGGAACCAAGCAGGCAAGGGCCATCAGAAGCAGCAAGAGAAGCTGGAGAGGAAGCGCTGCTCTCAGCACCCTGAGGAAGAAGCAGTGCTGCGGTCGTGACTGATGCCCTTGGTTTTCAGAACGGGAGGAACCGGAGCCACCTCTTGTGGGCCTGAAGAGAGAATCCAAAACAGAAGTAAGCCAATGCAATGCAACTCTGGAAAATGGTAGCTGGATCAGTGTGTTACCCAAATACTATTTACTGTAAAAAATATATGTGGCATTCATAATTAGTGATCCCAAATTTTCTAGATGTGAGGCTGAGAAATCTGATGTGTCTTTATTAAAAATTATCTGGTATCTCCAATACTACCAACTACAACAATCATCTGTCATGCTAATTTAAGATGCACTTTATCATATCACTGTCTATGAATGCAAATGATACGGCTTTAGAATACATCATTTTAAGAGTTAAGATTGAAGGAGCCATGCATTAACAAGGGTTCTTTAGGAAGCTGCCCAGATTTTTTTTTTAATAAAAATTCTTGCAAGAGTACAGTAATATGTCAATATACAATTAGAAGATATTATCATCCAGTTAAGTACATATTGCCTATAATAGCCTCTTTTTGCACTGAATCAGCATCAAACCAATAATGTTTTTTTCCTCTTTTATTGTAGTATAATTTATAACCCTAGAAAAAATGATTCAGCAAAACCTAACAGAATGACTTCCTGCTTG
Organism: Masticophis lateralis; assembly: GCA_030761175.1. NCBI lineage: Eukaryota > Metazoa > Chordata > Lepidosauria > Squamata > Colubridae > Masticophis > Masticophis lateralis. The sequence goes on along the minus strand of JAUDYJ010000001.1, from coordinate 84,162,841 downwards.
CCATGACAAGCATTCATTTCTAATTCAGAAGATATATCCATCTTTATATCTAGCAATTCATCAAAATGACTGCAGCATTGTTAACCTTAAAGGGTGTGTTTATGTTCATTTTATTACTAGGGGGCAATTTAGGGCATCTCCCTAACCTTCCGAACATCAAGAAATCATGAACCGGATTGCTAGTTTCACCTGACAAATGGAGACATGAATATCCAAAGCTAAAAAGTGCTTAACTGTTTTAAGACGATAGGGCTAGTTAAGAGATCCAAGATTAAAAGCATAAAAGTTGCAGATTATTTACAAAACACCACCAAGGTTAAGATGGGAAGTGGCATTATTTGATATTCTTTAATTATAAAAGTATTGAAAAAATATGGCACATTTAGCAACACCAGAGCATTCTGTATTAAAGTTTAATTAAACCCAGCCTCCCAGGACCTTAAGGAAATCAATTGGCCAAAATACAAACAAAGATAACAGGCAGTGCTATTTCATTTCCACCTGAGACTGTACATAGACTCTTGTATTGATAGAGAGTTTTATTTTCATGGCTTTCACTTATTCCTCAGCAATGTGTCTACTGCTGTCCTCCTTCCCACTTGCACTTAGTGTGGTAAAAAGTACAGGCTCTGATTACACAAACCTTTTGAAAAAAGTAAGGTATGGATTGTATTTAGATCCTAGAGTTAGGCACATACAGGTAGTCCTCAAATTTCGATAGTTTGTTTAGTGACCATTCAAAGTCACCACTGCCATGAAAAAAAGACCATTCTGACCATTTTTCGCGCTTATGATCGTTGTGGCATCCCCATGGTCACGTGATTTACACTCGGATGCCTGGCAACTGGTTCATATTTATGACGGTTGCAGTATCCCGGGGTCATGTGATCCCCTTTTGCGAGCAAGCAACGTCAACGGGGAAGCCAAATTCACTTAACAACCGTGTTACCAATTTAACAACTGCAGTGATTCACATAACAAACGTGGCAAGAAAAGTCGTAAAATGGGGCAAAACTCACTTAACAAATTTCTCCCTTAGTAAACATAAAGTTTAGGCTCACTTGTGGTCATAAATTGAGGACTGCCTGTGTACACCACAGGGATTGCATGGAAATTAATGAAGAATAGCAATTGATTTTTCTCCATTGTAATGATATTTGCACTGTTGGAATACCTGGTGGCATGGTCTCTATTTCCTAAAAAATTCAGAACTGAAATACTGGGCACAAATTTGTCTTTATCTGTGAGTCTTAGGTCAGAGAACCTGGTTGCAGTCCTACAAATTAAGTCACTGTTGACTCTAATTTCAGACTTTCATCGAATGGTGGTGTTCAATTCTTTTAAAAGTAAAATGTTTGAGATTTGTACTTTTGACTGATCATTGTTTTCATTTTATCACTCGTGTCTAAACTGACTTGCATTATTGGAGGTAAGTTATCTGATGTTCTCTTTGGAAGTAGAATTCCAGGATTTTTCTCTGAATAGAGAAACACATAGAAATATGTGTTCTCTTTAAAGAACTTTTATTTTCTGTATCAATAGCAACACTTCTTCCTGTTCACATCTAGAAAGGCTGCAGGAGTCAGCTTTATTCTCTGCCTTAGAACTGAATGAAGAGCTGGCACTTGAGGAAATAATATTCAGCAGGTAATGGAGCAATTGGAGGAGGGACATATCAAGCAGTATAAACAGAAGATCCATAATGTTTGAATAAGAACCTCAAGTAGTACTCAATAAGAATGTACTTAAGGTAATTGGAAACACAGGATACCTTCTGCATCAAATAACAGTTTATGAAAATGAACACCAAAATCCACTGTATTTACATGGTTATTTACATTCTTCTTTGGATTACTGCAGTGCTGTTAGGCATTTTTCACTTTTCTTTTCAGGCTTTTTGTTTCTATTTTGCAATCTGATATCATACTATTTATTTTTAAACACAGTGATAATTTGTATTCATCTTTGCTTTCATTATCCTCATTCTAATCCCAATTCATTTCAGTGTTATCTGATGTTGAATATAGCCATTCCCCAGCTCCGTTTTTGATTTCTGCACATACATCTCTTTAGTTATCTATTATGCAATTCTTTCGTGAATCATCAAGCCCCATGTTTGACATTTGCTTTTTCTCTCAAGGCTCTTTATTTATGGCTAAATGATATTTATTTTCCCTAAAAAATAAAGGAAAAGAATGGCAAGCCTTAACTTGCCAACGTGTAAAAACATTTCAGTTTTAATTGTTGAATTCATTTTTTTTTCTTTTGATAAATCTCTATGGAGATTCTCAGTCATCCAGGTCATGGTTGTCCCAAAGGTGCTTTTAACCACATTTATGTTTCTCATCCAAAAAGCTTCTGAAACTGAAGCTGAAGCTGAAGCAGCTACTTGGATGAGAAGCAAAACGTCTTCAAAGAAAAAGCAAAAAGTCCAGTTGCCTCTTGAAAAAAACCACCTTTGGGACATTTTTTCTTTCTTTTCTTTTTCATTTTAGATTTGTAATTGCTTATGCTAGATTATAAACTGATCTCAGATGGCCTACCTGCTTATGTGGTTCATGCTTATATTTAATAGAATTGAATTAGTAATGACTATGATTTCAGTGGGAGCTAATTAGGTTAGTCTGGATTCAACTGTGTTCTTATTTCTTGCCACTGATTGCACAATCATAACAATATTCTGAAGTAATTTAATTAATGAGACCTGAACTATTTCACTGAATTGAATTTTAAACATTTAAAAGAAATTAATCTGAGATAATTACTATGTATCAGGAAGAAAAAACTAAAAGAACAAAAACATAGTACAATGGTCTACGCTGCTCCTAATGCCTGATTAGGAGGCAAATACCTGGTGACAAAAATTTTGACTGTGTTCAAGTTAACTTATTTTTTTCTGCCTGTATTGTCTTGTGGAATCACATCAAGATTTCATTAAAGCTTAGGGTTATGCAGAAAACAGTTTGAAAAATCATGCGCTTGACAATACTATTTTATCTGACTCTGAGTTGAAGCCAGGAAAAACTTTCAGTGGACTGAAGGCTCTTGTTCCACTAAATTTTTCTCTACTCCTTTAATGGAGACGCATATGCTCTTCCCCAATTGCTCCTCACTGCCAGAACAGTAGCAAACAGGCTATTTTGGTAAACAGAAGGAGCAGCCACCAGCAAAAATTACTTTAGTAAAGCAGCTCTGGTAGGAACTCCCCTTGGGGATATGCTAGTGAAACGAAAGCTCTACATATTGTATATGGAGGAATAAAGTACTTTGACATATGGGAGATCTAAGCTTTCTGTGAATTTCTTTGCTTTGTTAAATGGTGCAGAATTAATTAACTGCCCTGCTTGCCAAGGAATGCTTCCTTCCCATTTGTCTACATTTTTATGAAGCCATCTTTACCTATAATAGTTCTGGTAATTGTATATGTGTAGCTGAATCATTTGAAGTAGATTAACACACATTCTGCAATTGTGAAACAGTAAAACTGGGAGTTACGGGCAATGCCACACTTAATGTGAGACAAAAATTGATTTCTGATTGCAATTTATGCTGACCATATAATCATTGCCTTTTAAAAAATTATTTCCTTTAGAAACTGGGTATCATTAGATGTGAAAAATGGGAGGAAAGAACATGGTACTTGATGACCAGGTTCTAAGACTTCAGATTGGGTCACTGGCGCCAAGTTCTAAACAGGTAGTTTAAGGCAGCTCATAATGTAAACACCCTGGAGAAAAGGACACAATTACTTTAATCTTTAATCACAGAAAAATATCTACAGAGAATTAAATCCATGGCTGAATTCCAATAATATAAAGAAGTAGTTGAAAAGCCTAATAGGATGGCATGAAACTGGTAGCTTTAGTCTGATTTGAGAACCAAAAGATTCTGTTTGTAATGGGCAAATGAGATGCTTTCATATTTATTCATCTAAAACGCTGTCCAGCTAATCTAAAATTGTATGGGTTAAATGACTTCGTTTTTAGTTCATACAGTAAGTCTACTCTACTAAAGATTGCTGATCCAGTGCAAGATCAAACACAAGATGTTTAGATCAGAGGCATGTCAAAATATTAAAGGACACAATGACAGCCTAGCCCCTTTTATCAGTTAAAACTACATTACACATCAACCACAACCTGTCTGGCTTGTATGCTTGATTAACTTTTCTATTCAGTAGAAACTCATTTGTATTCCATGCTTGTCTGGATGACAAATTGGGTTTTGTGTTGCGCCGATGTTGTACTGCTAACAGATGTGTTAGTAAACACCGATGGAGAAAGCAGATCTGAGAGGACTGCATGGAAACCACAGCCAGAATGCAGGCAAATTCCAAAGAGCTGCCAAATGCTCCAGAAATGCACCAGCTCTCTCATTATAATTCCCGAAGCAGCAGGAAAATGCTACATATTTGTCAAGAGAGAAGGAAGAAAACTGGCCACAGACACAGCGTTTGCCTTACATCCCAAGCTGCAATTTCCCTATTTCCCTAAAACCATCATCATTCCTCAACTGGATCAAAAATAGCACCATTTCTATCGGGAGGGCCGTCCTTTTTTGAGAGGTTGAAAATGTGCAGCCTCAGAAAAAAAATGGTACACTGTCTACCTTAGTTTGATGTTTGATTAAAAACAAAACACAACTGAAAGACAGCAGTTAAGCAAAAGGGTAAATGCAATGTATGAAGAAGAATGGCTCTATTTGCAAAGGATAATAATAAGCGCAATAATAAGCAATGGCTTGGTACATTTTCTGCCTTATTTGCCAGTAAAGTGGTTCAGTTATGCAGACAAAATTGTATCTTTTTTTGAAAAACGCAGGGCATTATGAATAACAAATGGTAATAAATGCTGGCTAGCATTCCTTGTTCCTCTCCATGCCTCTACATTTCAAAACATTTGATTGGAAAAAAATCTACCTATCTAGGGATAGACTGCTACCAAATGCCGAGTGTAGCTTCTGTTTTTGTACAACTGATTTCTTCTATATTTGCACGAATTATAGATTTGCTATATAAAATAATTTAACCCAAACAACACATTTGGAAACGTAATTCAACAAATGTTTGTATGCCTGTTCCAGTGAAATCAAATGAAGACTGTCAGTACAAACTTTAGCTGCACATAATTCAAGGAGATCTAACCGATTGTGGGGATTTAGTAAGCCTCTGTCACTAAAGAGTGGGCAGGTGTGATCTATATTTTCGGACGTTCCATGTTTTCTTTATGTTGTGCTATTTGTATTTAAACAACCTCTGTTGACATTGAAAGGGGGTCCTAGTACAGGGGGCGTCAAACTGGAGGCCCACAGGCCGGATACCTCACGTGCAGGCCACGCCCATCCCAGCTCCGTGAAGGGGAAAAATGTCGTGAAACGTCACATGATGGTAATGTGACGTGGTGAGTTTGACACTTGTGTCCTAGAACATAAATGTGGTTATACGTTTTGGAATCTTCATTCTGATTTGGGTCATGCAAGAAAAGAAAGCCAGGAACGAAAAGTAAATTGTTGATTATAAATAGATAAAAGCACACATATTTCACGACGGAATGCAGAAGCACTGTTAGCTGCAGGCAAGACAGATTTCTAGACAGGTATGAAGACTGAAAGCTTTATTTGTTAAGTTTGCTTTCTAGTACCTAGGTAGAGGGTGTCTGTGCTGCTTTCAGAATGTCCTAAGTAAGCAAGGTTAAAACTGAAGTAAGGATGCTGGCTTGGCAAGGAAGCTGTTTTAGAGTGAAGATGTGTTTCTGCCATACCTTCATTTGCCATCTTCATTTCAGCTTCTGAAATTTGGTTGGGCTCATGAAATTTGAAAACCCACAAACGGAACAAAACTTTGAGGAATGTAAGTTTGGGAAAAGAATAAAAAGGGAGTGCTATGCATTTTATTCAGGTTTGTGGGGTTTTTTGAATTCAGATATGCTGTATTGGTTTATCACCTACTTTAACTTAATCTCTAGAAACAAAGAGGATGATAAAGATTTTTTTTTTTTTTTGCCGTGAATCTGGGAATGGAACCTCCAATTGTATTTTAAATGCAGTATCATGAATGTAATACCAATGCGTTCCAATGCATCTGAGAATTTAGATAAGGGATATTGGCTGGAAGATGCCAAAGTTAAAACTAAGAGCAATCCGTTTTTACTATTTCAAATCAGATTTTGACTGGAGGAAAAATTAACAATTATAGAAAAAATTAATACTCAAGGTATTGATATCAGAATGGCCAAGCATCCTTGTTGTGGGCAATTTCCATCATCCTCTTGGAGTTCTAGAACAGAGTGCAGAAACTAGGAGAATAAGGTACCTGCTATGCGGACTGCTGACAGAGGGTCCAGGCTGTGAGACATTACATTTGCCTCGTGGCTGTTTGCAATGAACAGGGGTAAAGAAAGAAGAATGTTCAGTCCAGGCAAATAAAGACAAGCTACTGATGAAATCAAACTAAAAAGAGCAGCAACGGAAACACAAAATCAAATGAAGTAACTAATTCCCATGAATCAAGGAAACTGGCTTTTCTTTTCCCACTTTTAATTGAACGTGAAACGGAACATACAATGTAAACTTAAAAATGACATTCTAGCCAATCAAGCAATATACAGGAAATGCAATGCAGCTTTTTTTTTTAAGCTATGGGAAATATTTTGGTTTATTTTACTATTTAATTTTTTAAAGTATTGTTTTTTTTTCTTCATCTTCATCAACTTTAGAAATTGAGTAAATAAAGTTTCAGCCTTACACTAGCAGTATTTCATTTCTCATGATTAATACAGTTTTGCTCCAGTTCAGTTATGATCCTGTATGTGTAGAAGATGCTATGGACCCAACAGTAGCACAGATTATGCGAGTAACCAGGAACTGGGCTATCACCAAAGTGATTATAACTGGCAAGTAAGGGAAGAAGCTGTGAGAATGTCATAATGGCTAGGTTCACATACAGCATTAAACAACAAACCACAGTTTATGAAGTTCAATGACTGGTTAAGGTGCTGGCCTGGAAACCAGGAAATTGTGAGCACAAATCCTGTCTGAGCCATGAAAGCCATGGGTGACTTTGGGCCAGTCAGTTTCTCTCAGCCCAACTCACCTCACAGGAAGGTTGTTGTAGGGAAAAAGAGAAGGAAAAAGTATCATGTATGTTTGAGTTACTTCAAAAGTAATAATAGTGTGATAAAAATCTTAAGAAATAAAAAAAAAATAAAGCCAAATAAACCACATTATAAAATCATGAGGGAATATGGCTAGAAGGAATAGTTTTTTGCTTTTTGTAATATTTCAAAAAAGAAAAAAAGAAAAGAAAAAGAAAAAAAGAATGACCAAGTCTGAACTATTTTTAAAGCTAAATTGCATGAAATTATTTCATATGCTATGAATGGACACGACCACTAAACAGACACTATGTTAGAAATGATGAATGCAGATTTTAAACATTAAAAATGGAACTTGAAAATATATTCCCAACAATTATTTGGTAAAAGTTCCTTGCTCCAGTAAATTAATAATTCTTTTCATGTTAATGAACATGAAATGTATTTACAAATATTTAACACAAGTAAAAAATGACTTAGGAACCACAACTGTTCGGATTTTGCAGCTTTCTCTCCTGAAAAGCCAGTGTTCCTTTATATTCTTAAAGAAGTAGAGGCAGTGAAATCAATTTTTGCAGGCCATAAAGCTCATAATGTCAGAACTAAGATATAATTTTATAAGAAAGCAAACGAAAATTGACAATTCTGTAAAAGTTAAGGAAAGCTGGATAATAATTAAATAAATAAAATAATAATTTTAAAAAAGGAGAGAAATTAAAATCAAGTACACTCCAGGAGTCAAAGTGAGGCATAGGACAAGATATACTATAGTACACGCTCTTTATTTTTGGGAACAGAAAAATAAGAATGGAAAGTGGTAGGAGGCAGTTCTGGAACTGCAAGAAAAGGAACTGAATATTGTGTAAAACACAAACTGGCATGCTTGGAATGGTATTGCTATTCCTTGCAAGTGTGCATGTGCATGCAAGTGTGCATGTGGGGAAAATTTATGCTTTTATGAAGAAAATACTTGGTTTCACAACAAAATAGCTAGTTTCCTCTCTCTTCAGAGACATCATTATTTAATTGGTGAGAATTAAAGGGTAGCAATTGTAGTAAGTTTGGTCAGGTTTCTAATTTTCTTTTCCAAGAACACAAAGAATCTAACTTTGTACCTCAAATACTGCAAGCATTCTCTATCTGTATACAGGCAGTCCTCGCTTACTGACTGCCTCATTTACATGACTGCTATATCAGTGTTTAAAAAACATGGCCGATCCTTGCATTTATAACTGTCGCAGTGTCCCGCCATCATGTGATTGCCATTCAGGCACTTCACAACTAATGCGCATTTACAATCGTTACAGTGTTCTGCAGTCATGTGATCGCCATTTGTGTTCTTTGTCACTGGCTTAGGTCACACAGAATTAATTGAGAAGTCAAAAATAATACCATAAGTCATAATCATATGATATTTTGCTTAGTGGCTGAAGCGTTAGGCGACAGAGTCGCAAGTCTCAATCGTGGTTGCTAAGTGAAGACTACTCGTATGCTGAATTTGATATAAATAATAAAATTACTTTCTTTTATCCTCCCAACTCAAATCATTTTCCTTGTGCTGCTCTTTATCAAGAGCAATCTTATTGTATTTTCAGTCCATCTCTGCAAATATCACCATACTGCTTTCAGCTCTTTCAAGGTTCGCTGTATCTCCCAAGGCCGAGTGTGTGGGAAGGGCCATTTGCATGACTGCTGTTCCAAATGACAAATGTTTGTAAACTTAAATTTGGGCCACATCTCCCAAGACCAGAGTACGGTGGCTAGTCCCACAGAGTTGTTACCTCCCAGGTTTCTACTTTGAGCAGTCAGTGTCAGAGCCAGAACTCTGAAAAACGTAATGTATGAACTTCTGTTGTAATGTTTGCTTAAACTCAGGTTACATGTTGATTTGTTATTGATGAACTGGTTAAACTACTCCAGAATAAAAAAACCCCGAGCAGTCAGATGTAGGAATTGTGAGGTAAGAGAAGCCTTTGAAGAGCTTCCATCCCTTAAGAGCTGTTCTTCCCATTCAAAAGAAGTAACATATCATGTATACGCCTGCTACACTTTGAGTCCTGATTTTGTATATATTTATACAGAATTTAAAAATTCTGACTTGATGCAGGGTAAAAGATGTACAAGGTTGAGGAGGCAGCGGAGTTTTTTTGGGGAGGTGGGTCTGGACCATTATTCTGGTCTGGTGCTTTTCTTGGGGGGGGGGGAGGGCTATGATAAGAGGTGTTTGAGACTTTTCACCTTGGCTACAGCTATCTGGTGCTTCCACCCAAGGACTGGCAAAAAATAAACTGGCATGACATTACCATTCTCTGTCGGCTTGGAGTGCTCCTTCCAGATACTGGACTGAGGGATCCTGATGTGTCCAGTTCATCCGCAGAAGACCATGAGGATAAGTCCTGAATGGTTAGTTATTATCAATTACAATCATCACCATCATCAATCAATCAATCAATCATCATCACCATCTTTAACTCGCACAACAAGTGAAGTTTTCTGGATAATATGCAATTTAAAAACATAAAGCAGTAAACCCAGTGGTGGGTTTCTACTGGTTCACGGTTTGGGTGAATTGGTAGTAGCGGTGGTGGGAGGCTCAGCCCACCCACCAGGACGTCATCACGGATGCTCTGTGCATGCGCAGAAGCACCGCGAGTGAGCAAAGCAAGTGCACACACAGGTACGCTCACAGTTCCGAACCAGTATCAAAAGTAAGTGAAACCCACTACTGAGTAAAACTATCGTGCATGGAGAAATCAAAAGGTCTTCATCTGATACCTCCAAAGGCAAGTCTCTTAGAAGAAGAACAGTCTCTCTCCCATCACTGCTCTCTCCAGGTACTTATTCAGTTGGAATAAGAACAGTTGGAGAGCAGTTCAGATCAAAACCTTGGGATACAGAGAGGTTCCTATGAAAGGAGACAGCAGGGCTCATGGTATATATATATATATATTTTAAAAAGAGCTTTAGAATAATGGGAATATATAAAAACACCTGTCTTTAAACATGTGGGCAGCCATAGGTTTTTTGTTTTTTTTTTCTTTTTCCAGGCTGCTTCGGAAGTTTTTACACACTCTTTTTCAATCTGTGTACATGCACATTCATTTCACTTTCTTTTGGGAAAAACAGCAAAGCAGCAGCACCCTCAAATCAGAGGCACAAGGCTATTTCTTTCTTTCTTTCTTTCGGTTTTTTTTGCAGTGTGACCCTTTGTGGCAGTCCAAATTGCACACCTGCTAATGTGGGGAGTCATCTCTACAGGGAAACAAGGTTAATAGCACTCAGCTAGCTAGATGTCTCATAATTAGCATCTCTTATCTTCTCTGAAATAATTTCAGCTTACAGCCCTCCTTTAGTGGGTATCTAATGCTTACCTGGGCTGAATGAAAAGAATAGTGGTGGATGTCAACATTACAGGTACTCCTTCACTTACAACAGTCGTTTATTGACTGTTCAAAGTTACAATGGCACTGAAAAATGTGACTTATGACTGTTTTTCATAGTTACGGCCTTTGCAACATCCCCATGGCCATGTGATTTACATTCGGATACTTGACAACTGGTTCATATTTATGACGGTAGCAGTGTCCTGGGGTCATGTGATCACTTTTTGCGACCTTCCGAAAAGCAAAGTCAACAGGAAAGCCAGATTTATACTTAACAACTGTGTTCCTAACTTATCAATTGCAGGGATTCACTTAACAACTGTGGCAAGAAAAGTCATAAAATGGGGCAAAACTCACTGAACAAATGTCTCATTTAACAAGAGAAATGTTGGGCTCAATTATGGCTGTAAATCGAGGACTACCTGTATTTGGTGATATCTCTGCATTATCCCACCTCCTTCACCGTAACATATAAAGAATATGCAACAAATGTGTAAGAAAATTGTTCACACAAAAAATTCAGTAACAAAACATAGCTGTATGTCATACAGAGCAAAATAAATACAATCTTTAGTGAAATCTTTATTTAAAAGGGACAATGGAGAGTTCATTAAAGCCAAATAGTGAATTAGATTTTTAGATATCAAAATATACTTACAGTTAAATAAGTTTACACCACTAATAATGGTGAATACTCATTCTGAAAGAAAAAAGCCAAACTCTGACTTTCTTCATTGGACAGGGAGAACTCTCTTATTGCTTGAAATTTAGGCAGAACTCAGACCCAGCAAATTTTTGTCTATGCAATCCAAATTCTAATAAACCAAGTTCTATTAAACCAAGGGTTGCCACTAAAGTTGGGAATATATTAATAAAAGTTTACTTCCTTGCCATCAAGCGGTGAATACTAGAAAGAAAATTTGTCTTTACAGGGATAATAAGAGTATGATAGCATGATATCAGCAACTTGATAAAACTTTTAAGGTTTTCAGTTTTTAACATGAGTAGTACATGTCCCCCCAAAAAAGTACAAAAAGTACAAAGAATATGAAGGCATTCTGGTAGCAAAAATGCAAATTGGAAAGAAATTATCTATTGTAACTTGCCATGATCAAAAGATCATAAAAAAGACTTACCAACTGACTGCTTGAAATATCTAGAATCTTCTCTAGTTCTTTAATGTGACGTGTCACATCTTTCAGGAGCATTTTTAGTCTGTTTCCAATGACATGGACCTTTTCTTTGGCCTCTAGACAATCCTTGCCTTCAGCATTGACTAGCAGTTGGCAGGACATGTCTTGAAGAGAGGCCACTTTTAACTGAGATTCTAGAAGTTCACGTCGTATTTGCTGTTGGGAACAAAGGTGAGATATTTTGGGCTTTAAAGCAACGTATAACAAGTCAAAATGAAATTCATTTTGCAAGAATAACAGTTTCTTCTGGTCTGATATGAAGGGATTATTAACACCCACTGGGGAATAATTTAGCACAACTTTCTGGGAAGAAATAAAGAATTAACTCTAACCAATGAATCCCCCGAACAAGATTTGATACTGTCCCTTATTTCCCCATTAATGTTCTCCAGACATCCCTAGACATCTGCTTATTAAAATAAAAGGATACTACCATGAGAAGCCTGTGATGATCCTGCAGAGTATCAGAGTCATGATTTGGATTGATAGGTACTATTTCATTTTTTCTCCTGTCGATGTTCTCCAGCCATAATAATAAGCCATGGCTCATCTCATGGAAATCCTAAAAACAAAGGGTAAGAGTGTAATAATGCTACCCACCTCTATCATCTGAGAACAGTTGTTCCTGAAGTTTCTTGTTTACCTCATTGTTGCTGGCTGTGTACCGCTGTTTCTCCAAATGTACCAACCAGTACCACTGTTGCTGGTTGCCACATTTGGAGACCCCCGTTCTAAGTTATTGCTTAAAATGTTAACAACTAACACTATGCTTGTATCTCCTTTCTCCTCTTAAAATTTATTTTAACAAAACACTTTCTGATGTATTAAAACCGGAGGTCATTGTAATATCCGATATTGCAATACTGTTTTGCTATGCTAGAGTTTTATTACATCAATTAATTAAGCCAAATTAATTAATTAAGGCAAATTAAGACAATTAAGACAAAAAGTGTTCTAACTAAATAAAAAAAATTAAATTAAAGAAAAATACATAGATGTACTGTATACATCTTTTCTTGATGCTCCAGGCTGTGATTTGGAAAACTAGAATATGAATATGAAGACAACATATTCTTAAATAGGTTTGAGATTTTATGCTAAATCTTGTGGTTTTTTACAGCCTGGAGTGAATAATTTTTTTAAAAAATGTTGGACCCTATATAAGGCTTGGTACTATTCTAGTTTGCTAAGTGGTATTAGGAAACTGTAATTTAATTATAACTGAAATCTTACAAAAGCTACCTTTCAAGGTGAAAAACAAAATATCTTTTAAAGAACATCTCCAAAACATTTTCAAAAGAGGCCACGATTGAAACATTTTCAAAAGAGGCCATGACTACATCCCGGACACCAAGAAGCAAGTTTTGTAAAAGCCAGAACAGACCTGACATTGCATGAGAGCACTCTGTAGGGAGCAGCGCCATTCTTCTAACACAGAGCAGACATGGTCCCAGCGTATGTTCATTTGAGACAGTTGTTCCTGCAGTTTCTTGTTTTCCTCACTGTCTGACTGCATGAATTCTGAACTGCATAAGTTGATGGACAAAATGATGGCTTTGCGATTATCAACAGCCTTCTGCAGCTCCTTGAAAATAGCAAGAGGGGTGGTAGAGGAAAAGAAGACAGGGGAAAAAAGAACAACCTGCTTTTCAGAAAACAAACTTTTCCATCTCAACATTTCATCCATTAAAGATAGTTAAATGTGTTTTTTTCTTAGTTATTATTACTGTGCTATATTTTTAAATTTTTGTTTGATAGCTAGGTAAGTAATAGGCACTTCTAAAATTTCTTACTATAAAGGGCAGAATGCATAACAAACTAATACATTGTTTTATAAAGTAAAGCTTATAGGCATGGCAATATGTGAAAATGTGGCAATATGTGGCAGACATCAAGATGAGCTTATAACTAGCCTGTTAAAGATTATGTACCCCTGAAGAAATAGTAATTGTTTCAGTAGGTTCAAGGAAGGAATTTTGTAAACTAACCTGTTAATTTTTCTTCATAAAATGAGGGGGTTTGAAATTCTAACACTAAAGCATTAAGAAACAACAACAACAACAACAGCCCTTGTTATAAAAAGGTAAAATCTCCTCTCAGTCCATCTCAGCTTCTGCTGACTTCAGGGGAAAATCCATGAAAGGAAATTAAATTTATTCTATCTGAATAAATAAATAAGCAAGATAATGTTAAAACGAATTCCAAGTGAAACCTACTTTCAGTTTTTTAATCCGGAACTCAATGGTCTGTATGTCTGTGCTAAGATCAAGGCAACGCAATTGGTCCAATTCCTCTTCAGTTTCTCCCAGCCAAACCCAGATGTTGTTTAAGTCAGAACTGAACTGCTGCCACTGTTGAAGATTCTGCTTCATTCGCAGTTCTTTACTTAAGGCTTGGGCCTGAATTAACTCCCATCGATCAATGACACCTAAGAAAAGAAGACCTTGCTTTATAAAAGTCGGTTCTTAACCTTCTGTCCAATTAAACTTCCCAATGTTTCATCACACTAAGAATGATGAAGGCATCAGAATGAGTTCCATCCCCGCCTTTCCTATTTTCCCTTCTGGCTTCAGTTAATCACATGAATAGACAGATGACATTCAGCCTCATAATAAGAACAGAAGCAGAGGGTCATAATAGCCCTGCCTACCCTGTACCAGATATCGAATGGAATGGTTATGTAGATTCCTGAGTTTTGATCCAAATTTAAGCTCAGAAGAGCATAGAGTTAGGAATAGTACCCATGTGAAAAGTTATTCTCCCTCATATCTATTTATTTAACCCTAAGAAGATGGAAGACTATCTGAAGGCATGTCTCCTTATCCCTTATATTTAGCTCTCCAAACCCTCAGATTGGGTAATTGTTTCCAAGGCAAAATCTACTAAGTCACTAACTTACACTATTAATACGTTTTTTATCATCAAAAAACTGTTCACCATGCTATTATTACTATAAAGAGTTCTAGAAGTATTACAGAATGTTCAATCTGACCAGATTATATTAATTTCTGTTAAAATGAGTTTTTATATTTTTATTTACAACCAAAATACTACATTGCCACGATAATTAGTCCAGGCCTGGTTTTTTTTTTTTTTCAAATTCATTTTCATTGAGTTCATTTAGTTCCAACTTAATCCAGAACTGAAAAAGATTCTAGAATAGCAATACTATAAAACCACAATAGACTCTTAGAAAATGAAAAAAAAAAATAACCAGAAACTAATTTACAAACAAAATTAATAACCGTTGAACAGAAAACATTTGTGTATACAAGATCAAGGCTTAAATTCTGAATCTGCTACAGTTATTCTGTTTCCTCTTGTCTCCTGGATGCCACAGTTTTTATTAAAAGAAGAAATAATATCCCAGATTTAGGTATATTCTCAAAGTTATTTCAGAAACTAATTAAATATCCACAAATGTTATACTGATAAAAAGAGTTAAATTCGAAGCATATTGAAGTTGTCTTAGTGCTAGGGCCTGCTTGTGCCTCAAAGTCATTAGAAACATTAATTGTGTGATTCCCAGCTGATCTCAAGGTATGTCCCATCAAATAGGATCACATATCTAATCTCACCATATGTCCTGGTGGAATACAATAGGGGTAGAAAAGAGAGGGCATTTAGATGTATGGATAGTGCGGATTACCGCTTGTTTTCATACATTTATGTGGGAAGATTTGACTATTACTTACCAGATGTTTGTGGCTCTGCATTGTTCAGGTTAATAAATCCAGAGAGCTTTTCCTCTTCTTCTTTCAGTTTATGTTCAAGCCGCCTTACTGAATCTATACTCCTGCTGCACTCACCCAGGAGCTTCATCTGTTTTTTAAAAGAATCCGCCAGATAACTTTTCAGTAGCCATGTTTCCACAATTTAGCTTGAAATAGTTAAGACTTTGTTAGGCAAACTATCATTTTAGTCGTATAGAAATTTGGGGTTTAGTCACAATATTGACAATTATTTAATATGTATACTAGCTTACTTGGATCACTGCATTTGTACTATATGACAAACATTAATTAGAAGGGGGCATAAAATGCATTGAAAACACACAACAATAACAATGAAAAAATACAGTGTTCGTTGCCAATTGTTTTACAAACTGTTTAACTAGATGACACTCAAGATTAATTATAACAATGTGTGGATGATTATTTGTATGGCTGGGTTGAGGACGAGCAAAACAGGTGAGATATAAATACCATTTATTTGTTGTATGTATGCTAATAACCCATAATGTTTCAGCTAGCATTTGGAACTATCCATCTATCCATCCATCCATCCATCCATCCATCCATCCATCCACCCTGAATAATCCTGATCCATTTTGCATTTTTCAAGATGGGCTTGTGACCGGTGATTGCTTATGCCACAATTAATTTGTTAGGACTGCAGAACTACACATTCTTTTCTTGGCAGTTACCATTTCTGTACATCAAGAAGTTTAATTTTACATCCAGCCACTAGGTGGTAATGCTCATAGTACTTACATATCCTTTGTAGCTAGAATCTAGCTCAGGCCCTGTAGGGGTTTTACTGCGGATTATATTCTCCGTTTGCTGTATTTGGAAACGACTAGTGTCCAAAGCTTTGTCAAGCTGCCGAATATGTGTTTCCAAGGAACCTGGTTCTCCTGCAGTAATTATACAAATGAGAAGTTATCAACTAGAGCAGCTAAAATATCTCAGACCAATAAAATAGAGAGTGAGGTTAATTAGGTTAGGAAGCATGAAAAAGGTTGACTGAATAGCATGTCTGACAAATTAAATCTATAAGTAATTTGCAAATGGGTCAGTAACTGAGGACAAGTTATTTTTTAAGGAGAAAATATACAGTGTTGACCAAAGCAATCCATTTTTAGAAACAGCTCTGAATGGAAGGCAAAATATTCTACTTGTATTATTGCATCTTCACACATTTTTAAAGTATTTGTAGTATTTTCACTAGGTAATAAGGAGACTGAGAGAAAAGAAAATTACATTCTGTTTTCCTCTCAAATAATTTCATACCTCCTATAATTTGCCTCTCAGATAATTTCATACCTCCTATAATTTGCAGTAGTATATCCCAGATGAATACAAATGGCTACTTTTGGATAAATTACCAAAAAACAAACCAACAAACCAAAACAAAACCCCAACAACCCATTAATTTTCTTTCAAATTCAGAGATAGAATGCTTCCTTAAGCCTCTTTCTAGTTTTTTTTTAGCATGCAAGGAAAACAGAATGTCCCAGACCCTGAATATTTTCATCTTATATGTCTATATTTTACAGAGTTTTTTAAAGTAGAAAATTAAACCGCAAAGCAGCAAAATGACTCCAGGATACATATTTGCCTTTTTTAAAAAAGACACAGCACCTTCCTTTATTATAGCCACAATCAGAAATATTTGGAGAATATTAGCATTCATATTTCATGGTTTAAAAAAACCTCTTCCAGAGTAAAATCCAGTTATATTCACTTCTCAGCACAGTAGAAATTATTGGTGGCACTAAATCCCTCTCTTTGGATTCCAAAGTTTCAAATAAAAATAGTAAAACTGAGGAACCACGGAAAAGATGTGGTGTCCATGTGTGGTCTGTAAATGAGGGAGGAGACCCTGTGAGAGCAGAGGTCAGCTTGTGCAATGTGTGATGCCATCCAATATTTTCAAACTGTACAAGAAGATCTGATAATAAAGAGAGGGGAAGCCAGCCTGACATTACAGATAGTTCTCAACTTATGACTACAGTTAAATCCCAAATTTCCATTGCTAAACAAGGCAGCTGTTAAGTTTTGCGTTTTGCTCCATTTTACAATCTTTTTTTGCCATAGGTTGTTAAGCAAATCCCTGCAATTGTTAAATCAATTGCAGCTAAAACAAGAAGTGAATAACTGACTTTGTTTGTTGGAAATCAGTTGGGATGGTTATAAATGAGGATCACATGACCCCAGTTCGGTACAAATGTACATAAATACAGGTCGATTGGCAAGTTCCCGGATTTTGATCATCCTACCACGGAGGTGCTGCAAAGGTCTTAGGTGTGAAAAATGATCATAAATCACTTTTTTTCAGTACTGTTGTAACTTGGAACAGTCACTAAACAAATAGTTGCAAATCAAGGACTACCTCTATATTCTTTTAGTTTCACCCATATAATTGTTATTGGGCCCGAAAAACTTTCCTTATAGTACAGCACAATAAAAAATTATACAGTTGGCAATATTAGTTATTTCTTATCTGAATCTAATAGGATATACTGATGCATTTCCCCTCAGCTCACATACTGTGAGATGGGAATGTTAGCACTATTACACTGTTCTACTTTAAAAAATTTTGTGAGTTTGCCAAATATCCAGTTGGAAGCAACAATATTTTACAAGGTGCTTTTTGTGTGAGGAAATAGTTTTCAATTTGCTGGTGCGTCTGAGTGAATTAGAGTGATTGGTTAAATAATGAATAAAGCAGCAGATGTGTTAAGAAAGCTCTACTAGAGATATTTTAGGATTACAGCAATTTTAGGCTTTTTAATGCCTACCACAGACATTTTTGAGAGCATTTTCAGTATGTTTTATATAGGCTTCGGGGCTCTCAGGAATCACTACATCTGCGAAGATAAAACACAGCCATTGATTCTTAGCAATAATTATTGAAGGGAATCTGAATTTTAATAGAAGATAGCAATTTACCAAGTTTATTCTTCATTTTGCTTAGAGAAAGAACTGAAGTTAATCATAGCGTCTGGTCTGTATCCAATACTATATTGCGATAACAGAAATCATTAATAAAACAGACTTTCTTTTTCATCCACTCAGAGCTCTTTTCTAGTCTATTTTAGATGTTTAGGAACTCCAGAGCACATCTGACAAAAACATGGATGGTACAAAGAGGCAGTGTAAAGGGGAACTCCTTAATACAAATAAAGCCCTTATTACATTAAAGAGGAAGTACTTCAAGTACAGAAAGATCTTAAATCCAGTATCATTACAAGTTAGAACTTATTCTATAATTTCATACCTGGAGGTAATGTAGTGCAAGATGCAAATCATGTACTGTAATGATATGTGAGAAATACTTAGAGAGACTGGGTGAAGAAATGCTGCCTAGGGGATGATCAGATTACAAAATGCATAGCGTGCGGCAACATAATGAATGGAGAAAGAGGTTCAGAAAGGATCCTCCCTAGTTTCTCAGTCTTTCAAGGAGAAATAAGAGTATATTCAGACTTGCAAGATTTTGTTAACGTAGCCATACAGTAAAGCAGAATTAGCTCATCTGGTCATATCTCCTGTCAGGTCTACCTGGGAAAGCTGACATGTATATTCCATGATGCTTATCTCATTCAAATTCAATGATTTTTCTAAGAACTTCTTACTTGTAACTTTTTCAATTGGTCATCTACACATGGGCATTCTCACATATGCATGCCATTCTTGAAACATAATGCTGAGATAGACTCCATCCCTATTTTGTATGTACCCATGGTAGCCTTCCAGAAGTCCCTCAAAATATGGCTCTATCAACAGGTTTGGGGATTTCAGGAACACAGAGAAGTGGTGAGATGGTACATTGTCTGGAACATCAAAAATGTTCTTCTCTTTTTAAAACATTATATCAATGTCCTTATTCCAGAATAATGTTATTAATGTTTGATTTTAAGGTGGTTTTTATTTTATGATGCCCAGATTCATGTTTGTGAGATGGATGGCTATATAAATCTGATAAACAAATGAATAAATGAATGAATGAATACATGCAAAAATGTGGGTAAGCTTATATCCCGTAATGGTTAGAGTTCTACCTTTATCATGGGACACTGGGTTTGAATCCTGGCTGCTACTTACAGTACCTTACTACTAGGGTACCTTGGGCAAATACCCCTAATCGTTTACCTGCCTACCTCATTTATTTATTTATTTATTTATTGGTTCAATTTATATGCCGCCCTTCTCCGGAGACTCAGGGCAGCTTACAATGCATTAGGCAATAACCTTCATACTTTTGTATATACCTGCTTAGTAGGGCTTTTGCCCCCCGCCCCCAAGCAGTATTCTTTTTTATACAAAATCAGCTTATTGCTCCCATAATCCGGGTCCTCATTTTACCTACCTTGGAAGGGTGGAAGGCTGAGTCAACCTTGAGGCTGGTGAGATTTGAACTCGCAGTAATTACAGGCACCTGGTAGCTAAGTGCTCATTAACAGCACTTTAGTCTGCTACGCCACCAAGGCTCCTTAGCCATCAAGGCTCCATGAAAGTAACATGAACTGAAAGGCTCACAGTACTCAGATGTTACCCAGATTAGGTCTGCATCAGATGTTGGAGAACCAGGACAATAAGTAATAAGTAGGCTACCGGAACAAACCATACATGGACAAAGCAAGAAAACCTGTAATTGATGGAATGCTACTACAACAGTAGACCTAATAAGAGGGGATACGTGAGAACTACAGATGGATAGAAAACCTGCATCCACACCAACTGAGAACACTTCAACGTAGTGAAGAAGAAGCTGCTTACACAACTTGAGATAGACCAACTATGCATTACATCCTAGACTCAAGAAGAAGACCTGGAAGAACAACTGGAAGGGGACCTGAAGCTGGAATGTCACTGCCACTCCCTCCATTATAGAGCATAGCTGTTGATACTGAGGCATAAGATCATGGATAAAACCAATGAACTGGTGGGGTCCTTGGTGCTTTCTGAGCTTGGTTGTTTTCTTGTAGACATTTCATTACCAACATCTGTAACAAAACAATCAAACTCAGAGAGCACTAAAGACCCCAGAGTTCAACTCTAAACTACAAATATTATCTTCTATCAGCAAGGAAATGATATATGCTACACCACCATAATTCTGGAGATGCTAGGCTACACAGTCAAGAATAGTAGTACATACCCCACCCCCCACTCTCTAGAATAAGTCAGAAGCTAAGATCAAAGCAACTCAGACAGAGGTTACTCAACTGATAGAATAATAGAAGTGTGTGACAATTAAGACTTTGCTCTTGAAAAAATACAAGATGCCATGATTCCATCTGAAGACCTAGAGACTACTAAACAAAGGCTTACAGCACTTGCTACCAGGTTAAGGGGATGCACTGGAAAAGCAGAGGCCAAGATTAATGCCCACTTCTCCAAAGAACCATCCAAATACTCAGTGCAACAGCCCAGCAACAGCATAGCCAACAACAGCAGAAACTGAATAGTTCACAGCAATCTCCCAGAACAGGAACCAATAACCATCAAAGAATAGATATCCAACAGCAGGTCAAGAACAGCTGGACAGCACCTGGCCTGGACATGATCACTTCTACTGGTTAAAGAAATTAACAGCAGTGCCCCAATGCCTAGCGGCGTGCCAAGGAAAACATAAAACAAAAATCACTGTTATTGATTTTAAAGAGAAACTGAGGGGATAGTGGAAAGCATGTCTGCATGTATTATATGTATCTATGTCACACAATGACAGTATTCCTGCCAACAGTTTTTTTCAGCAACTGAGTATTCCAAGGAAAGCATCATAGATACACAGAAATTCCTATGTGTGATTCAGAGAATACAATGAAGAATTAAATGTAAACTGGGTTTTAGATCACATTTTTATGCACATTTGAAAGAAACTCTTATGGTTTTCACAATATTTATTTCTAGATAACTAAAGATAAGATCCAATATTTTTTCTTCTACTTTTCATTTTTCCATAGGAATAGAAAATTACACGAAAAGATGCTGAGTTACCTACATTGTATTTTTATTCTTCAAAACCAATCAATTGAACTAGGTAAGTTTAGTCTGCTCTGATTTGATTTGATCAGAGTGCACTGGGTTAAGCCACCTCATGTTAAACCAGTCATATAAATGCCATTGCTCTATGCATATGTTCATGTGGGTTTGCTGCATTAGGAGACAACACGATTCCCTTTACTAATTCACACATGGGACCATAATTCCCAAATGCATACAATAAAAATAATAACTAACTATAGGTCCAATTATTTTATCTAAGTCAAATGTTTTCTTGAAATGTGTCTTCTCTCTTTTTCCCTAGAATTGTAAAGACTGTGCAATGTGCAATGTCACCTAATAAACCCATTTTTGATTAAGAACATTCTGGTTTAAGGACGACTACAGTTAAGCCCAGAGCCTACTATTGCAAAATTTAATTACAAAATGATTCAAGTTAAATATGCAATGGTTCAAGTTCATTGCACAGTATATCAGCATACATATAAATTTGGCTTAAGGACAGACCTTGGGAATGGAACTTGTTCTTAATCTGGGGACTGCTTGTATTTCACTAATTCCTTCTGTGTGCCAGTTGGAGAACATTAGTAAAGATTATCAGAGTCAGAAGTGGCCCTTTAACCTTACATCAAATGTCTCAAGCATGAAGGCCGCTTGAAGGGAGATCATCTTCTTAAAAAAAAATTAAAAATTCCAGTGTTGGAGCATTCACAACTTCTGAAGGCAAGTTGTTCCACTGATTAATTGTTCTAATTGTCAGGAACTTTCTCCTTAGTTCTAAGTTGCTTCTCTCCTTGATTAGTTTCCACCCTTGCTTCTTGTCCTGCCCTCGGGTGCTTTGGAGAATAGCTGGACTCGCTCTTCTTTGTGACAGTCCCTGAGATATTAGAACACTGCTCTCATGTCTCCCCTAATCCTTCTCTTCATTAAACTAGACATACCCAATTCCTGCAACTGCTTTTCCTATGTTTTAGCCTCCAGTCCCCTAATCATCTTTATTGCTCTTCTCTGCACTCTTTCTAGAGTCTCCACATCTTTTTTACATCGTGGCAACCAAAACTGAATGCAGTATTCCAAGTGTGGCCTTACCAAGGCATTATAAAGTGATATTAACACTTCACGTGATCTTGCTCTTATTTAAGAAGATCAAACATCTCTTGATAGATTTTACCTGCTAGGCTTGTAGCTCCTTGAAGATAAAAATCTTTGTCGTCCCTCCCCTCTTCGTCAGAGTGAAGGGCTCTTGAGACTGCAGTTTCCAGGTCACGACTCAGGTCATAGTCATGATCCCATTCCAAGGGGATGGAATCTACGCTAGCTGGAGTATCCCGCCCTGACCTTTCACTTCGGAGTGGCTGGGGAAGAGACAGTGAGAGAATGGAGGAAGGATGCGGGGAAAGGACACTGTCTGCGGATTTGTCATGCCAGTGCAGGTCGGAAAGATCTGCTGATTCATCCAGATCCACTTCACGATCGGATAACTCATGCTCATCATCTGTGAGCTGGAAGGAGACATTAAAACAATAATGAATGCTTTTCATAAGGAGCCCTTCTACTGTTTGCTAGGTCGAGAGGACAAAAATCTCGCTGCGTGACATCCATCCTTTCAAGATTAAAATAAATAAATAAATTGAAAGACGTAAATTGGAAAAGCACCAGCTTTTTTTTTTTCTTGCACATTTTGGATTTCATTATTACACGTGATTACTTTAGGCTGTTTTCTAGATCTCTTCATTTTGCAGGACGGGGGAAAAAAAAAGACTTGATGTAAAAATGTTTACTTCCTCACAAAAACATGGGGAATGTTTAGGATAAATGGGTAGCTCAGATCTTACATCTACATGTATCTTAAAAGAGGCATGTTTTAGTTGAAAGATAAGTAACTTTTTTTTTTTTTTTGCAGAGTTACTTTTAAGTAGTGAATGGGGGCCTGAAAGAACGATAAGAAGGTGTAAGAGGCTCAATGCATCTACTTTGTGTCCTCCCCACTCCCCCAAAAAAGTTTTATCAAAAATGTAGAGTAGCTCCTCTGCTAGAATTCAGCAGTGTAATTTGGAGATGCTCAAAGGCAGGCCTGCAAAACTTATATGGCTACATGCTACCTGCCAAGTAGCTTTGTAAGGCCCACCACATTTTTTAAAAATTCACCCCCTCCTGGAAGGAGATGCTGCCAAGTGCCTCCAAAGCCTTCAGGCCTCACTGAGGCCTTCAGTTTCAGTGCTGCTGCTACCTAGCCACCAAACATATGAACAGTGCAACAGGTATTCCTTTGTGGCCCATTATTATTTTTCATTTATCAGTTTGCCTTTTTTTCCTCTACAATTTGTGCCCTAATGAATGCAAAAATCAGGGTTTGAAGCAGTAGCGAAATTCAATTTTTTTTTTCCTATCGGTTCTGTGGGCGTGGCTTGGTGGACATGGCAGGAAAGATACTGCAAAATCTCCATTCCTACCCCACTCCAGGGGAAGGATCCTGAAAAATCCCCATTCCCTCCCCACTCTGTGGCCAGCCAGAGGTAGTATTTGCCAGTTCTCTGAACTACTCAAAATTTCTGCTACCAGTTCTCCAGAACCTGTCAGAACCTGCTGCATTTCACCCCTGGTTTGAAGGGGCTGCATTTAGGACATGAGTTATCCAAAACAGTTATAACTCTGCATGAAGAAGAGAACTCCGAGTCTATGATGAAGTCTAAAATTAACAACATATACAAATATCGATAAGGCAAATTTAACACTTACTGGAAGACGAATTAATTTTTTGTGGTATCTTTCTACTCGGCCAAAGACCTCGTGGCAATAACGTCTCAGCTCGTCCAACTCCTCCTCAATGACAGCTGCATCTAAAGGCTCACTCTTTTCTAACAGTTGCTCACCCTGGCCAATGATTTGCTCAATTTTGTTGTTGTTCAGGGAGATTTCCTGTTGAAAAGCCTGAAACACAATGTGTAATTTATTAAACAGGACATAAGAAAAGTCAGGAGCCAGAGACCAATCACTATACTGTATGTCTATGGAGATTTTCAGTCATTCAGGACATGGCTGTTCTAAAGGTGCTTTTTTTTTTGTTCAAGAGGCAAGTGGATTTTCTGGTTTATCAGGAAGTCCAGTTGCCTCTTGGAATAAAAGCATTTTTGGGACACTATATTGTATATTTTATTAATTATTTTCCCCCAAATATCTTATGTCACATAAATGGGGAACTGTTTAGAAGAAAATGGCAACCTAAGCATTAGTGTAATTTATATAATAAATTCTTTATGAAGTCTTCTTTTTTCAATGGGGACTGACCATTGGTACATGCTGTATATTTCTGGTACATATAACCAATACATTGGTTTATTTTCTCTCTAGCGAAGATTTCTACAGCCATTCCACACTGAGTGGCTATATCATTTAGCAATAGTTCACAAATACAACAGTGATTTCAAAACAAAAAAAATTACAATAACTGTGTACACTTAACAAGCAAATATCATGCTCCTGACCATAACCCATGCTCAAGTGACTTGCATAGATGTATGAGAGAACTTGATCTAAATGTGACAGCAGCAACCATCAGTCCTCTCAGTGTCTCTCTCTTTCTCTTAGCCACGTATTCATTTAGTGACTATTTAGATCCCAATTTAAAGAACAGATTGCAGTTTCTGAACAGGGTGCATTATGTATACTATACAGAATAAAAGCTGGACAGGGCATTGATTATTCTTATGATGAACCCAAATTTTGCTCAATGCCTGAGCAAGTACTCCAAGGGCTTTGACAGAATGAGGGTTGTCTACTAGGCTGTATCTACCCTGCTTGTATTTTGTATTCTGATTTTTTTTGCCAATATGTAAGACAGAGCAGTTGTTGGTTGAGATTTGGAGTTGCCAATTGTTTGGCCATTTTGACACATAGTCAAGGTCTTTTTGTAGGGTAGCAGCATTGTCAGTGGTGTTGAATATTTTTACTATTATTCAACAGTGGTGTTGAATAGTTTTACTATAATGTTACTTGCATGAAACTTAGGCACCAAATAATGATAGGAATTGTAGTAAATATATATATACACAAAGTGTTTACCTTATTTTAAATTGTACAGCTAATAGAAAAGAGTAAAATGTGTTTTAGGAATGTGTTTTATTCCTAAACAACAAACTAATTTGAGGCAGAAGACTTGAGTGGCAAATTATTGCTTTATTTTATGATGTGACAAACATATGCTATAAAATGGTTAGGAGGAAAAGTTGCAGTGGAAAAGCAATGGGTGAGGAGAGGATTTTTGTATTAAGTACAGCTTGTTTGGGCTTGTTATTATTTATTTATCAAATTTATAAAGCTACCCATCTCAAAATGACTTTAGGTGGCGCTATTGTAGTATTCATACAATAACATTACTGTATGAAATCTTGCTCATGGGTGCGTGATGAATTTTAAAGCTTACTATTTTTTCTTCATACCTATCATGTTGCATAAAAATTTAGCTAATGATAAAATCTGCTCTGCTTTTTATTATTGTAATCCTCTGGATTTGCATTTCTGTACCTTGAGTTGTTTTATCTTTGCTTGAACATCACACTCTGAGAAGTGTTCAATGTTGGTGAGCTGCAAGTCCATCTCTGTAAGCCAGACCAAAATGTTGTCACGTGCCGTCTCAAATTCTTCACGTTGGCCAATGAAATGCTGTAAAAAAAAGGAAATGTGATGATTCAACTTTTTCACATTAGTACATGACCTTTAGACATTTAAAGCAAAATCCAAAGATATCAGTTAAAACTGCTATTCTTAAAATTGTCCCTTTAACTGCAGAAACATTACAGTAAAAATGAATGAAAATTGAGGAATACTTTAAGTCTGCGGAGGATGGAGATCACTCGTTTTTGCAAGTTGTCCCATCTCTGGTTTCCTTCATGGACCATCAACTTGAGGCTGCCAGCAGAATCAGTGCGATTTTCCCTGGCCAAGCGGCGGTACTGTTTGTTGATCAGTTCTAGCTGAGTTAAACTTTCTTGTACTTGACGCTGAAAAGCCTACCAAAAAGAACAGTAGCAAAATAAACCATTAAACTTCAGTCACTATCTTGGATTGGATTTTTATTTATTTATTTATTTTGCTTGTACCTTGTAACTTTTCTATCGAAGAGAAATTATTATCCAGGCTTTTACATCCTATTAAGTCCCCTGTCACACTAGAGAAAAAGATGTGTTTTACTTACTTAAAGTAGTGCTAAAGTTTGCTACCTGAAGTATATTTTTTCCTATGCCAAAGTATCTATATAGGCAGCAATTTTCTTGACCTATTAGGAACTACTTATTATGCAGTATATGAAATCACTGTGCTATAGCAAAAATTGTCAAACAGAACTTTTTAAAAATTCAGGTACATATTAATATTTAGGATGAAGTAGTACATGTTTCTAAAACATGGTATTTGGGAAGTAGGCAACCTTTTGGCAATGACATCCCAACAAATATCTGTATACAAACATGTTTACGTGTCTTTGTAGTCCTCTACTTTGTGACAAAGTGCTAATACAATTAAAATAATGGAATGGATTTCTTACAACCTCAGAATAAAAGATAGACATAGTTTGTTAACTCAATAAGTCAATAATGCATGGTAATGTAATTCTATCACATAAAATTAGTCTGCATAGGTAGACCATAATAGAGAGAGAAAACAGTGTGTACACTCAGGATTTTTCAAGGAGAGATTAGGGGATTAAATGCTATTCTTGAATCACCAGCTGTAACAGAACAAAATGATCTATAGGCACATTCATGGCCATCAACATTAACTCTGAGTTATTTCTGCTCCTTTTTATTAGCAATCAACATGATTAAAATGAAAACAGACATTTGTGCAGCAGGTTGCAGCCAAGGACAAAAGGGAGCTATGTAATCTGAAGCAGCAAATATCTTCCAAGGCTTCATCTCATAAATGATCAATCAACTCAATTTAAATGTCAGTGCAGAAGGTACTGTAGATAGGTGGGGAGGTTAAGTAAAAAGAGACAGGCTACAGTGGAAATCATATGAAGAATTCAGTTGGACAGCAACAAAAAACTTTAATAAAACAAATCCAGAGAAGCAAATCCACCTGTTTAAATCAGTAAGAAAGACTACAGATTTTAAACAAGGAGGCTTATGTTGGGTCAACACCACATGTATAATTTCATCTGTTGCTAACATTTGTCCAGAGGAATGGCAGCTGTAAGGTTTTCTACTGTCTTACAATGATATGCTTCTATACTGATACTCTAG
Source organism: Masticophis lateralis (assembly GCA_030761175.1). Classification (NCBI taxonomy): domain Eukaryota; kingdom Metazoa; phylum Chordata; class Lepidosauria; order Squamata; family Colubridae; genus Masticophis; species Masticophis lateralis. The sequence goes on along the minus strand of JAUDYJ010000001.1, from coordinate 84,135,198 downwards.
TTTGCTCAATTTAATTATAGTTTAGCCGAGGCTTTTCAAAAAAGCCAACTCTTTCAAATGTGTATTGCATTTTCTTATTCAAATAAAAATTAACATTGTATTTATTTTGGGGAAGTGCAAGGCTTAAATCTGACAATTCTTTGGCCTTTGTAAACAACTCTGTGGTCTATAAAAAGTATTCAGAAGATATAATTTCTGGAATGCAGATTTTCTTGTATCAGGCATATTGAAATATTTCACTTTATAAACTTTTAAGTGAGTTTTTTTCCTACTCACTCTATAATATCTACTGTACTGTAGCCTGTAAAAATAGTAATATTTAACTATACATATTACAACAGCGGCAAGAATATATACACAACACTGGAAAAATAATAATACACCAATGGAAGAAAATTTGTTTAGAAAAGTTTTGGAGTGCACAGAGATGGACAAGCTCGCAAAAGAAATACATGAAAAGGAGGAAACAGAATACTACATGGTATGGGAGAAATGGTATGAATGGTTAGAGGAGAGGTATAAAGGGCAAGAAAAGAGTAAATGAGGAAGATATAGGAGTTGAAATGTAGTAACAACAAGTGGAAATGGAACGTACACAGAATGTATGATTGAAATTGAGTATATTGTTATCTTTATGTATATAAATCAATATTAGAATCATATGTATAAATGATAAATTGAAGTAAGGGAGAAAAATGGATATGTAAGAAATGTTACTGATGCGAAAATGTTGAAAAGAAGAAAATTGTAAAAATTTCTTTTTTTGTTTTTTAAAAAAACTTTAATAAAAAATATTTTTTTAAAAAAATAGTAAACAAGTTAAAAGCCAAGTAAAAATCTGTTTGAACAACTTTTAAAAGATGCCTGAAACAATTACACATTTAGGGGAGCCTAAGTGGATACTTGAAATGCATTTGGATAAAAGAAAATGAAATGAAATACACAGAAAAAGCTCACGTCTAAAAAGCTTTAACGTCTACTAAAATATACTTTGTTCAGTTTTATGTAGTAGAGTAAATTTCATGATTCCTCAGTAAGTAAAAAGGAAATGGAATGGAAAGTAAGGAATGCTTTTATCCAAGAAATTGATTGACTCATTCATATAAATGGACCTTTGGGTATTAGCAAGCCCTACTTAAACAGGATGACAATGGTTTGAAATAATTAAAATGGTAAGAAAAAGAAAGGATAAGAGCTTCAAAATTAAAAAAAAATCAATAAAATATAAAAAGGGTATTTTTATATTGTATACAAAAGGATATTTTGTATCGTGTAAGGATGAGTTCAAGATTAGGCCACTAACTTTACTCTGAAACAAAAACAAAACAAAACAGATTTGTACAAATTTTATAATTTGGATCGTAATATCATGTCTTTTTATGTCATTTTCCTATATTTTCTCTTTCTGGTGGTCATAATTATATTTTCCAGTACATCTATAAACTTTGGTTGATGTTTTTTCTTTGTTTTCCTCTGACTAAACTGAAAGAAAGGAAGAGATGGGAAACACTTCCATTTCCAAGTGGCATTATGTTTCTTCCTGGGCAGAATAAGCCAGAAAGGGAAACTAAACCAAACAATAGCCCAACAATAAGAAACCACAGGTATCTCCTCCTTGCTAGAAAAGAGCAATATACTGCTCCATTGGGATGACATCATTACCTGGTGAAAGTCAATTGTATCATTTGTAGACAGGAGCCATTGGGCCTTAACCAGCTAAATTACTGCAGACTATGGCTTTACAATGACTAATGCATATTGATTAAGTGCGCTAATTCATTTTAATTATAGTTTAGGGCAGGACAAACAATCTATGATCTATTTTTGCAGTTTCAAAATCCTTCGCTCCAAGTCCTAAGATAAAATTTGATCTTTCACTAAAATAAAATGAGTAGAGTTACACCAATAAAGTAGAATAAATTTGCTTCTGTGATAGCATCAGAACAGATTATATTTCAAACAGAAAAAAATCACCTCAAACTTCTTCAGTTCTTCTTTAGCAACTGTATATAATACACCAGAAGAACTAGGGAAAGCAGCTGTCCTTTCAGAAATTTTCAACCAATCTTCAAAGCGAGAATAATCATCCAAAAACTTCTGCCATAGTCTCCAAGTCTCTTCAATTCTGAAACAAAGACAAAAATAGGACAGTTTGAAGGTGATATCTATATCAACTTAAAATTATTTGATATCTCACCTAGTTACCAACTGTAATAAAGAAATCATGTTGTCTATTTGAATATGCCCAAACAGATAAATTGTGTATTGAACAATACTGGCTTTTAATGAAGCTTGACAGTAGTTTTGGCAAGAATTATTTTTAACAAGAAACATAATTCATTGGTTGAATCCAGCTGGAGTTGGATTTATTTATTTATTAATGTCTAAATCATCTAACCATTGAAGCACAACATTCTTTATATTTAAAAAATCAGATACTGGAGCTGTATGTGCCCCGGTCAAGATGTGATCCCCCACAATCACAATGAGGGGAGGATACTATGCCCCATTTATTCCTGGAAGATGCCATGTGAGGTGCGAGTCCTACTCAGGATTGTCCATTGTTGACATGGTAGTTCAAAGCCTGGCACCTTTTTTGTGGGGTCATTTATATGTCTTCTATGCCCCCCATTTGGCTTTCCATTGAGGATCAATATTAAAATTGTTGGGAGATGTTGTGGACATGCCAAGGGGGGCTGGAGCTGGAATAAAGTAGTTACAGATTGTTCCTCTTAAACTTTTGCAAATCCTTATTTGAAATTATGTAATTATTTTTGAATTTTTTAACACTGCATTGTAAAGAGCTGAAAAGAAAAGTTGCAGGACTACACAACTACAGCTGTTTAAAGTAAGAAGTTTTAAAAAAATACAAACATACATTCGCTGCATTAACAAATATCTATCCATGTGCCTTGCCTTGAATATAGATCATATCAGGGAGCAGAACATTGAACTGTTCAGATAAATTTTAGCTCTCACTGCAGAATCTCTATGTAATGACATTTGGTCCATATGGAAGTCACATGCTGCTCTATGTAGCTTATATTCCTTAACCTATGTAACTTATATCCATTAACAGATGCTTAATTTATGAATTGGCTAGATTTCATTCCATTCTAAGAAATCTGGAGAATCATCTAAAGTTTCGCCAAATACTTACTTCAGTCGCCTTTCCATTGACATGGCACAAATATTCCGCCATCTTCGATCCAAGTTCCTTGTGGCTTGCTGAATGGAATCACATTCTGTTTCAGTAGCACAAGCGTCACAATCATGGAGAAGAACTTCACAGAGATTGAGGACAGATGCAACCCCAGTGCTATGTTTCTCTATGTCTCTTTGAAGTTCCTATAAGTCAATAGATAAACTTGTGAATGTCTTAGGCAAAACTGAAGTTAATTAATACTGTATGTACAGTATTACATAAGCAAGGCAAAACTGAAATACAAATGAAGGAAAATAAAAAGCTAAGCTACTTGGTGGCTAATAAAAATCTCAAATTGTTCTACAAAAAAAAAATTGAAATTTTTGACTTAGATTCCAAGTGGATATACTTAAAAATAAGGACTAATGCAATCATGCACACACAGACCCACACAGACACACACACAGGAGTGGGTGGGGAGACAGAGACCAATCATTCCAACAGATACTTCTATTTTTCTAATCAAATGGCTTATTTATTAAACATGATAAGATAAAAAGAGTGCATAGATTCATAATATTGCTAATGGTGTTCATATTTCGTTGTTAAGAAACATTTCGTTCTACCAGGCTACAAATATACTGAAATCCATTAAGTATTATTGCCACCTATCTTTAGGAAATTTCAAAGAGTCTAATACTAATACCATTAATTATCAGTCAGTACCATTTGCCAACTGCATTTTTGGGTTCCATTCATGGTTTGATGTTGACTTTTAAAACCTGAATGGGATGAACGAAGAGGGTTTCAAGGAGTGCTTTCTTTATGACATCCATTCCCAAACAGCCCTGGCTGTGGTGATGGGATTAGTAAATAAATGTTGTGTTAGTAGAGGTAGTGCTTTACTATTAAGCTCTTTGTCATATTGCATTTCTTCAAATTATGTGCAGTTAACTCCACATTTTGTCATGTTTCCAACTATATGCTTTATTTCTTTTGCATCACTGAATCAGGTGGAGCAACAAGCAGGAAAAAAATAGATAATTTCTTTTTTTATGAAAATATAGTAACTGGAGTATGTGAACACAGAGTGAGAAGTGTTCATGCAGTGGTTCTCTTAAAAATGTCAAGAACGTTGCTGTACACTTGACATTTCAGGATGGGATAGGCAGTCTTTGCTGCAAGAACAAATTTGGAATTCCAAGAGCTTAGTGGACACATAAATTCACAAAATGAATGCCATGGATGGCTATGATGTTCATCAGTCTCTTTCAACCCTCCACGGTCTATTACTCTATGACTACATCAATTCACCAAGATTGTCTGTCAATGACTGTTTCTTTGAATCTTTGTAAGCTCATTCTCATATCAGCAATGATTGTGTCTAACCACTTTATCTAGATATTTAAGATGATTGGACAGTTTTGCTTCATATTTTAATTAATTCTTTTTTGTTCCTTCTTTTCCAGTAGACCTTTGCCTTGTCTGTTATCATGCTTATTTTGGCAGGAAAGATTCCCTGGATTTATGTATTTACTTTAAAGAAATGTACTGTTCTTTTTATTTGATTGTCATGTGCATTTTCTTTTCCTTGCTTGTGTAAATAGATTTCCTTGACTCTTGGTCGTAGAAGAGTTTTAGTTTCAGGAATTTTCTTTTCTATGTGTTATCTTTTTCTTTCTGCCTTTCTTGGTCAATTTTCAATCTATCAATAGGCATTTTGTCTTCTTATGAACATTGCATTTTGTAATACTTTTGTTTACTTCATTTAATGATTTGAATGAATTTCAATCTAGAATTCTTCAGACATAAACTTCATCAGATGCATTTCAGTTCTCTTATCTTTACAACAACAAAAGCAGATGGAATATTACTGAAATTGTAGCTTGTCGATCACTTGGTTTATTAAGCTGAAATTTTACAAGAAGTTCAGGATCAAGCTTCAGTAAGCATTAGGTCTTGTTTTTGTTGATTGAACAGAGCTACACCTACTTGATTGCAGATCATATAGTCAATTTGATTTCAGTGTTGTTTACCTAGCAATGTCCATATGTAGAATTGCATTTTAGAATTGCTTGAGAAACTGATGTGCTACAGTATTATGACTGAATTTGTTACAGATATTTGTCTGTCTCCTACTTCATCTGTATACGAAGGTAAAATGTTTGCATTATTCCGGGTTCAAACTTTAAATTTTTAATTCAGTTTAGTCTTCCAGTCATCTATAATGAATATGACATATGTTGCAAATCATCATAGAACTGTTAAATTCCCATTTCCTAGAATCCCTATGATACTGATTGTCTTGCCCTGCACTTCAAATGAGATTATTCTGTCATTTGCTAGAGTGTTAGTAGAGGTAGCGCTTTACTATTAAATTCTTTGTCATATTGTATTTCTTCAAATTGTGTGCAGTTAACTCACATTTTGTCATGTTTCCAACCATATGCTTTGTGTAACCATAAAATGCTGGGAAAGGTGGAAGAAAGAGAAACAGAGGACAATCACAGCAATGTAATAGAGTCAGTTACAGTAGCAGAAGAAGAGGTTAGGGACAGATTATCATGGAGAACATCTATCAATGTAGTTGCTAAGAATCAACACCAACTTGATGGCACTTAAACAATCAATCGATCCATAAATTATTTTAACATTTTTTGTTAATAAAGCGGCTCTGCTATTTCGTATATAGTTTTCTTTGCTTTGCTATGAAATCATCCATCCAGTTTCCTAATTCCCAGAAGGTCGGTGTCCACTCTTGGCACTGCTATTCTGATAACATCAAGGTTGACTTGGTTCATTGCTTTGACATTCCCTGTTCAACTGTTTAAAGCATGAAATTTTTCATTTTGCTTTTGCCTGTGAGTGAATCAGCAATGGACATCTTTTCACCTTTAATCCAGATGTGTCATGTGCATAAGTGTTATGTCTATTTGCCCTCTGCTTTCTCCAGCAACTGTTTGAATACCTTTTTGCTTGGGGGGCCTCATTCTCCAGTTTCATTTTTCTAGATTTACTTCAGTAGGTGACATTTCCTTCTCCAATGGATACTATTTAGTCCAATATTTTGTCAGGAATAATTTGCTTGGGAAAATGCCCTCCTGACAGTATAGCCCATAGGTTATTGATAAAAGGAGGGGGGATGGTGACAGGAAGTCAGAAAACAAAAGATGTTTGAAAGAAAAAACAGCAACTATTTTACTGGCTATTTCAGAGTGTTAAAAATTAAGTTTCCAACTGTGAGAAACTGTGGATATCAGCCAGGGGCAAAAGAATTCAGGAGCAAACTCACTAAGAGATGGGAGCCACATTTGGGAGAAAAAAAACCATCTACCTTAATTAGTTTATTATAAATCACTTGGAACAGTTTTCAATAATGTATTTTTAATTTACAGCATTAAAAATGCTGTTGAAGTCTATGTCATTCATGCTTCCTGACTTTGCCAGCAATATGACATTTAACTACAGTTGTAAAATTGGAAATGCACTGAATATAATTCTATTCAGAATTACTTCATCTAATGAAGTAGTCTTCATTAGAGACTAGTCTTTTAATAGTACTAATTCAAATACATTTGAATTTCAATGTGATTTAACATAGAATTGGGATTAGATGTATTGTCTTATATATAACTTAGTTTCCTGCATTTGGAACAGAAGTCAAATTAACACAGGAATAAGATAAAGACAACTAATATTTATAATTTATTCAGAAAAATGAAGACATTTAGCACCACTTAGAGGAAAAAAGAAGAAGAAATGCAGATTCCTAGGTAGACTGGTTATCTATTGTTCAAAAGTAACACTACACAAAACACCTGTTCTTCTGCATACTTTTTCCTTGGTTTCCCAATTGCAGACTCCAATAAATTAATTCTGAGGCATAGGAAACATGGAAATATTTTTTTAATCCCCTAACTCTATGCACAAATTCTGCTCAACTAAGCTTTGTTTTTAAAATACAAACTATCTCTACCGGGGCAGAGGCTTGAGCTAATGTGATTCAATATACGACAAAGAACACTCATGATATCTGGATTCTATGCCTATGCCTGTCTGGCATATAGACTGATCAAGTCTGAACAGCAAACCTGCTGAATATAGTTTACAACCCTATTTTAAGAAATATTGACAAAATTTTCTTTGGAAAGAATTTTGTGTGATGAATAAAAGTGTGTGTTTGTGCGTGTGCATGCACACGTGTGTATATGCGTACTTTTGAGTCATTGTTGACTCCTGGTGACTGCCTGGAAAGTCCCTGCAAGTTTCTTGGCAAGATTTCAGAGTTTGTTTGTTTCTTAGGGCTGAAGAGAATGACTGGCCCAAGACTACCTAACTGGCTTCATACCTAAGGCACGGGCTACATCTCGCAGTCTGCTGTTTTCTAGTCTGATACCCTAACCCAGGGGTGTCAAACTCAATTTCATTGAGGTCCACATCAGGGTTGTGTTTGACCTTGGGCGTGGCCAGGGTGAGTGTGACCAGGGTGGGCGTGGCCAGCTCGACATCACTCGTGTTGGGGGCACCTGTGGTGGCCTGAATACTCTGCCAGTGAAAACAGGCTGCCAAGCTCTATTTTTGGCTGCGATGGCATCCTGCAATCCTCTGCCACTGAAAACGGAGCTCGGGAGGGCCACACCATGGGCCAGTCCTTTGCTGTTTCCAACGGCCCTGCGGACCAGATCTAAGCACCCCAAGGGCTGGATCTGGCCCCTGGGCCTTGAGTTCAACACCCCTGCCGTAACCACTTTATCAGTTGTCATTATGAATAAACATAAAAATAAAAATTCATCCTGTTGCCTGTACATCAACCAGTGAAACCTAGGTGGCCCATCTACATTTTGGGTCAAATCACAATTGATTGTAAGGACATGATTTAAAAGTTTATGACTTTCTGATGCTGACGGAGTTTTTTGAATGCTATATGTGCAGCTATAAATTTACCAAATAAGCATACAAAATATCTTTGTTCCAGTTTCCGATCATTCCGTGACATGCAGCGTGATCTAATACACATTTTACTTAGAAGGAAATTACTATTGTGTAACTGGACCAATAAAACAAAACTTTAGAAAAAGCTTTCAAAATTAGCTAATTTCAAAATAACTGTGTTCCTAATTGTATAACTTGATAAACAAACCAAGACAGAACCATTGTAGCCATGTCTGCAAACAAGCAGGACCAGGAAACCTACATTATGCCTCTTGTTTATAATCTATTGGCACGACAAGATTGTACACAGTTCTAAATTATTATTGTAAATGATGACCCACTTTAATTGGTAATTAAAAATCAAATGAGGGGCTTTTCCTTAGTCAATTCTAACTGTTTCTGCATACCAAGTATGTAAAAATGGGGAAGTTAAAATATTTCCATTTTTTTAAAAAGTTGCTTAAACAGGTTTCACATCAGCACCTCACTCTTCTGAAAATGCTGCTTCTTGTTATCTTACACTGTCCACTATTATGTATCATGTGAATATGCTAGGTGATCAGTGGGAATGAGAGAGCAATGGAAGCTGCCAGAAGGATTCTGGGTATTCCAATCTAAGGAATATTTGCTTAAAGTCCAATTGGCTGTACATATACAAAGAATATATTTGTATTCTTGGGTGGATTAGAGTCCCTAGTAGGAAAGAACAAGGGGAAGGAAGGAAAGGAAGAAATGACTGAATTTATCCTTTTGCATAATGAACAAAAAGCAATGTTTCTTAACCTTGGTCACTTTAAGATGGATGGACTTCAATTTCTAGAATTCTCCAGCCAGCATGGCTGGCTGAGGAATTCTGGTATAGAAGTCTAAACATCTTAAAATGGCCAAGGTTGAGAATCTCTGAACAAAAATATGCAAGAGAGGGGGGAAAATTATGTAGCGGTGACTTGAGATCATACATATTTGAAAGTGGGAAATAATAGTCTAAATCAGGGGTGAAGAGCCTGAGTAGCATAGGGGGATAATGCCTCCTACAAAGGCAGCATTTAAGAACCAGCTGCCTGCAATTACTGCGAGTTCAATTCTAGCCCGGCTCAAGGTCGACTCAGCCTTCCATCCCTTCTAAAATGGGTAAATTGAGGACCCAGTTTGTTGTGGGCAATAAGCTGACTTTGTATAAACATACAAAAGTATGAAGGCTATTGCTTAACGCATTGTAAGCTGCCCTGAGTCTCCGGAGAAGGGCGGCATATAAATCAAAATTTTTTTTAAAAAAAGGGGGTGTCAAATTCAAGTACTGCGGGCCGTATTTGCCCCATGGGGTGCTTAGACCTGGCCCATGGGGCTGCCCTGGAAACAGTGGAGGACTGGCCCACAATGCCTCTTCCAGCAAAAATGGAGCTCAGGGAGGCTGCACGCCCCCCCCCAACTCCATTTTCACTGGCAGAGGGCTGCAGGAGGCCACTGTGGCTGAAAACTCATGTTGAGCTGGCCCCCCAAGATCAAACACAACCCTGATATGGCCCTCAATGAATTTGAGTTTGACACCTCTGTCTAAATCAATTAAGAATGGTGTCAATCTCTTTGAAGGAAGAAGAAAGAAGAATCTATGAAGACAAAGTTTATGAGCTTCTCTTTGATGACATTCAAACTGAAACTCAAGATTCAAATAATTTCAAAGCTTCAAGTCCTGAATCATGAGCACAGTACCCAACAGATTGGTTTCTTCCTGGCATTTTCATATGATCACAATGAATCTTATAGCACATTATTGACTTTCAGGAATAATCGCTAATGTGAATGATTCAGGTCTGTAGAGTAATACTGGACAAGAGGCTGAAGTCTACAGCTCTTATTCATTACTAATTTTGTTCCTCAATTATACACTAATAGTAACAAGTCACCTACAGCTATGTAAATCATTTCAATGGGTATATATTTCTTCAGTAATGTTTGTTACAGAGACTCTTAGCATGTTAATCTGCTAGCTTCAAGCTAAATTTATGTTCATTCTGTCTAGTTGACACTTTCTATCGTGGGGATTTAAAATTTAAGTACTGTTTCTAATTGATTTTTATTGTAATGTTGCAGTGATAGTCTGGAAAAAGGCTTAAAATTCAAATAATGATCATTAATTGCTTCTCTTATGAAATATTGCTATCAAGACTAAGTATTTGGGTATACTGGCTGAAGTTAAGCATCTTAACATATTCTTTAGTAACAGTTTCACACAGTCCTTTTCAAACTAACAAACACTAAACTCCAAAATGTTGCAATAAATATCTATCAATTATTTGACCCTAAGTCAAATACAAGACATTGCTCAAGAAGATAATTAAACTAAGAGCTCAAGTATTAAAAATGCCTCCAGTGTAAAAAAAGACTGAGAAGGATATCAAATATTTTTGGCAGGCATTAATCATCATAACAGATGAAGCAATCTGTCTATCTTTCTATCACTGGTATTAGTGAAAGGCTGAGAATGGCAAGTTGATGGATTAAACAGTAAGAATTGTGAATTAACAATTTCCTCCCAGAATTACACTTTTCTGAAAGGGACATAGTACATGCACACAGAATTCGAAATACCAAGATTGTGAAGCTGAATAAACCAAGGAATATTATAATTAAATTTCTTAGTGAACAAAAATTCTTTGAGGTAAAATTTATTTCTTACAGTGCATATTTGTCCATTAGAGACATTCATAGAGAAAAGATTATTTTGTCACAAGCTGGAGGAGGAATTTAACTGAGGAAAACATAATTTTTTGTTTTATTGATATTAGCCTAACTGCCTTAAAAACATGATAACATTTAAGTTTTTTACAGGATTGCTGATAAAAATGGGAATTCAGTATAAATGGGGATTTCCATTTAAACATAGTAGATTGAAACCACAAAGAATAGAAATATTATTATTATATATTATAATATATTATTATATTATATATTATTCAGGTTATGAATAAAACTGGCTGAGTTGAAGAAGATTCCCTCTGATGGTACTTGGACAAGGAATGACCTTGGAGATGAAGCCAAGGACAAACAGCTGCACGCGAAGCTCCCAGCTGGAAGAGTATTCGGACACAAATATAAGCAAAATGGGGGAAAATACAAAATGAACCCTTTAGACTAAAAGTTCTTGTATGGTATTAAAATATTAGCTCAGATTAGAATTAAGATATAATGGGTGAGATAAAAAATACTTAGGAAGAGGGATGCAGAAAATTAATATAAGAAAGCACATAAAAATAAAATTATAAGGACATTCAATCGTGTTTAACTCTAGGGGGCAGTGCTGATCTCCGTTTCTTATCCAAGGAAGCCAGCGTTATCTGAAGACATTTCCGTGGTCAGGTGGCTAGCATGACTAAATACCAAAGAGCATGGAATGCTGTTGCCTTCCCCTTGAAGTGGTACCTATTTATCTATTCATGTTTGCATGCTTTTGAACTGCTAGGTAGGCAGTAGCTAGAACAAGGAATGGGAGCTCAACCCATTGCACAGCACTCAGATCTCAAACCTAGGCTGTCAGCTTTCCAGCTGACAACCTCATCATCTTTAATTGAATTAATTGGGTGATAAAGGGATGACAGAGTGGCAAAAAAATAAAATAAATCCCTGTTAGGGAGGGGCTAAAAAACGATCCTTATGAAACTCTGTAGATTTATTGTTGGTCTGCAATTGAATGCAGGAGGAGAGAGTGAACAGGGAGGGAAATGGGGGTGATAAAAATATTTGTGTCATCAGAGGGGAATGATTTGAGGTAAGGACTATATGGCAAGGCTAGGAACTTAAAAGAATAGAATAGAATAGAATAGAATAGAATAGAATAGAATAGAATAGAATAGAATAGAATAGAATAGAATAGAATAGAATAGAATAAAATAGAATAGAGCTGGAAGGGACCTTGGAGATCTTCTAGTCCAGCCCCTTGCTCAAGCAGAAGAACCTATACTATTTCAGATAAGTTGACTGTCTAGTCTCTTCTTAGGAAGGGAAAAGCAGAAAGGTGAAATTTTGTTACTGTGCAAGCAACAAAATATTTATATTTTTAAGCCAGAATAATTTGTTTTATAGGACATAAGGTAACAGAAATGATATTTTATGATCTATGTAAATGTTAGAGGTTTGGATGATACAATGAAAGAATCTTACTCCTTAAATATGTTTTTCAAAAGAAATAATGTAAACCAAACTTTGGTATAAAATGTGAAGCAGTGAAAGTTGTGATAAGAGGGGAGTTGTATTATACAAAGGAGTAAAATTTAAAAGGAAAAAAATCTTTATCAAGTTCGATTCAAAAGTGAAAGATTTGTTAGCAAAACATAATAAATCAGATTTCTCAAAAGTCTATAAACAGTTAGAATTGAAAAGAACCGAATTCTAGAAGATGATAAAATTTAAAAGAGCCTCTATATTCAAAGGTATAACATTTTAAATTTGATAACAAGTACTCTAAATTTTTGGCAAGTAAATTTAATCACACAATCTTCAACTTTCTTTAGACTGTGTGGAAGTAGAAATGTAATTAATTAATTAGCAAAACAAGTCAGGAATATGTGACTTGTGAAATCAATACAAGATTTTAGAAGTCAAATAATTAGTAATGCTAGATTCTAACATTCCTTAAAGAATCATGTACTTCTAGAAATCTAACATCAAAAGACATTAAGAATTAGATAAATTAGAATTCCCTGTGTTTCAACATAACACATTTGATAGTTAGATTCATTATTAATCTAAATATAAATCTATACTTCTTTTAAAGCTAGGAAAAATATTCCCAGGGTATTACTTCATATACCTCTATTTCATTATTAAACACAAATTATAAATTATATTTAAAATTACTGATGAAACATCTTAAATTAATTATAGGCATAATCATCCAAATTCTCTGGAATATATCTAGCTCTATCAGATGCTGAATATATTTCATTTTTGCAAAAAAAAAAAAAAGACTCCTATTATGTTTTTAGATATATGGAAAGCCTTTATTTGCATAGAATTATTTGAGAGTATAAATGAAAATCAATTCTGAAAACTCAAATGAATTTATCAAAAACATGGATTTTACTTACGTATTACACAAATTTATATAGCTTTCCAACTCCATTGCATAAAAGACAAACACTAACTGTAGCCAATGTAAAAAGTAATGCAGTAGAAAAGCTGAAGGATGGAGTTAAGTGTGTCATTAACTTAGAGTTGTTATGTTCCATCCAATTGTCCCCGTCCAACCCTAAATAAGGGTTAATTCAATTAACCCTTATCTGTCACAATTTAGTACTATGTTTTCCTGAAAATAAGACCCGTCTTATTTTTGGGGGGCCCCAAAATAAGCACTGGGGCTTATTTTGGGGGGAAAACAACTTCAGGGTGATCAGCCTAGCTGGGCACTCCCCCCTCCAGTGCACAAACAAGAGCCAGCAAGCACGTGGGGACCAAGAACAGAATATTCTCTATCTATATCCACTGTTTTGTTGGATCTTATGAAAAGAATAACATGTGCTAAATGAGGTCTTGGAAATATATTCTTAAGCTAAGCAGGTGCAGGACCATACATTAAGTTGCAGTTCAAAAGATTGATTGCTCAGGCCTATACACAATAATCTAGTCAACTATAAATGCAATACCGTGTTTCCCCGAAAATACAAACTATCCCAAAAATACGAACTATCCCAGCCTGTTTTTATGTGTGTGCCTAATATAAGCTCTACCCAAAAATAAGCCCTAGTGAAGGGGGTGGGCGTGGCCAGCATAGGAGGCAGTGAGAGCCTGTAAGCCAATGGTATCCGGCAGCAGCTGCAGCCCACTGCTCCCTTGGTCGGCACACTCTGGGGCTGCGCAGAGCAGAAAGCATGGAGTGGAAGGCAGCCGATCCCGATGCATGGAGCGGAAGGCAGGTAATCACTACACATGGAGCAGGTCGCAGGCAAGCTGAGAGATGCAAAGATGAGCCTCCTCTGGCCGCCCCATGCTCTGCCCCACTGCTACTCGGCTTTCCAGTAGCCTGTGTGGTGCATCCGGATCGCCTCCCTCCCCACTGTGCCTCTGCTTCTGTCTTTTGCTGGTGTTGCTGCATAAAGATCAGTCTCCCGCAGCTGCTTGTCACTCCACCCCATTGACATTTGGCTTTCTTGCGATTCATACGGCACGTGTGGATCGCCTGCCTTCCCCCTGTCTCTGCTTCCGTCTGCTGCTTGCACAGGTACTCAACTCACCTATGCTGTGCGGGCTATAGCTACTGCCAGACACCTTTGGCTCACAGACTCTCACTGCCTCCTATGCTGGCCACCCCCACCCCCTTCACTAGGGCTTATTTTTGGGTAGAGCTTATATTAGGCACACACATAAAAACAGGCTGGGATAGATATTTTTGGGATAGTTTGTATTTTCGGGGAAACACGGTATTGCATTTATAGTTGACTAGATTATTGTGTATAGGCCTGAGCAATCAATCTTTTGAACTGCAACTTAATGTATGGTCCTGATTGTTTGCACCTACTTAGCTTAAGAATATATTTCCAAGACCTCATTTAACACATGTTATTCTTTTCATAAGATCCAACAAAACAGTGGATATAGATAGAGAATATTCTGATCTTAGGTAGCGATTTAAATCAGTTATTTTTGATTTTATACAAGCATTGTATAAATATTAGAATATTAGATTTATGGATTACTCTCTTAACTTCAATGACAGTATACCCAAATTTGTGTAGGTAATTGAACTCTGCATGGAAAATAATAAAAACAACAATGGCGGAAGAATAATTTGGCCTTCCCAAATACAACATTTGTTTTCATCTCACCGACTTATAAAGTTGTGAAATACTAACACAAAGATTTCATTTGTATATAGGGCAGTTAACAGTACCTCACACTTCACTTCTACACAATAAAAAGCCAATTACACCAGAAGCTAACATTCTGTACATAATATGGTAGTGCCTTACCTCTGGTTGGCAGGCTCAGTGAGTGGTTCCATGTTGACTGGATGTCAAGCCAGCAGAAGATTCTACCAGAATAATGCTAAAAGCATCACTTGCCTTGAAATTTAAGGGCATCTTCCTTGCTGCCCTCTTGTACCACAGGAAACAGCAGAACCAAACCTGCTCCACACTTGGATCACCTTCACCATTATGCAATTGGAAATGTGGGTATTTCATTTTGGGGGATTTTTTGTTTTGTTTTGATTGCTCTTCTACCTCACGTTTTTGTTTTACCTGCTGTTCATTTAGTTTCCTTTGAATCTCCTCGGAATCGCAAGTTTCATAGACAATGGCTTTGGATAACTCTGATTCAATGTGGGCGAGCCAAGATCTCAAGATGCTCATGTTCTTATCCAATTGCTGGATTGCCACCAAGGTCTCCTTCAGTTTCTTCATCCTGTTAAAAGTCAGAGACAACACCATAAGCATATTTACTCAGGAGCTTTAGATATCTCCCTTTTTAACTGACATATTTTAACAATTTTTAGTATCGATATAGTCTTGATTTTTAGAATGGATATGAATAACATAACCCAGTATGTGCATCTGCAGGCAATAAAAGTATAGATAAAAGTGCAAATAATATTGATAACTATTAAAGAGTATTTTTAAAAAACATTGTTCACAATAATTACTTTTAGATCATGAAAAATAGGAAAAGGCTTCTTTTAATTTTCATTTAGCAGTGAGTGCTTCAGGTTCAATATTTCCAGTGAATGGAAGAATCAGTGTGGTGTAGCAGTTAAGAATTGCACTCAGAATGGGAACTGTAGATCTATTTTACTCTCAGCCATGCAAACTGACTGGGTGACTTTGGGCCAGTCAATCTGTTTATCTCAGTCAAATCTACTTGACAAATTGCTGAGGGCGAGGATCAGAACCAAAATAGGTCTTAAATCGTGCTTAGGATATACATGTTGCCTAATTGATCTTTTTAATTTTCAGAAGGCACTGGAGAGTGTGTAGTTTGACTAAGCCCTAGCCACTTCTTGGGATGAGAGGTTGGTCTTGATTAAGTTTGTGTGCCTTGTGTACATCATAAAAGCCCTTCCAATTCTCAAATAAAATTTCAAGCTGGTGACAGAAGAAATATTGTACCAACAGCATCTCTAGAGAAGGACAAAGAGCAACTCTGATAATAGGAATAATACTTAATAAGGATTACACAGTAGCAATAAAAGTGATAAAACAGCGTCATTTTCCAGTTTAATTTTATTTTTTGAGTGCCTTCTGCCGGTCTTGTTTAAGGTTGCCTAGTCCTTAGGAAGAGATGAGTAAGAAGACCATCTGAAAGTTTAATACTGCCCAGAGTTGCTCCTGTCAGATGGGCAGCCATTTAAATGTGATAAATAAATAAATGGGGAGGGGGGTTAGGTATCTGCTGGAAAAGCAGATTGGAATTATCACTCCAGCTGTGCAGGACATGTGAAGTTGATTGACAAACGGTCTGACACCTAGGAAGAATTTGTGCTTGTTAGTTCTGAGGGTTTGGACAGGGGTCCTTGGATTTATCAGCTTGGCACTTGCATTTTAAGTTAATGTCCTTCCCTAGTTGGTTAAGGCCTCCCAAGAAAAGATCTTGAGGTGATTCAAGCAGTTACGAGTTCATCCTTGAGAGATGGGATGATGGATTCAATCTGTGTTGAGGTGGTGGTGGTTTGCCCCATCTTCAATAAGCCACTGTTGAACTAAACAGTGTTTTATCCCCTCTTCAATTTTTCCTTCTTGGGGAAGTTTGTTGAGAAAGTAATTGGATTGCAGCTCCGGAAGACTCTAAAGAAAACTGATTATCTGAATCTCTTTCAGTTGAGTTGCAGGCCTGGGCATAGTACAGAGATGGCACTAATCATATTTATGGATGACCTATGACAGACTTGGGAGTGGTTCTCTTTGATCACTGAGCAGCTTTGATACAATTGATCCTTCTGACTTCAAGGGTTGGAGGTATTGTAGTAATTCTCCTTCCACTAGAAATGGATTCAGTTGTAGGTGATTGTGGGTAGGTCTGGCCCTTGCTTTGTGGCAGGCTCAGCTCTTGCTTAGCTTTTACATTGGGCAACAGGATCAGATCATCTGTCACAATGGAGTTAGAGATAATCTTTGTGCTGATGATACCAAACTGTGTATCACAACCTTTGGCTAGTTAAGCCATGTTTTAAGGTTCTGTCTCAGGGTCTGATGGCTGTAGCACTGGATGGGAAAGAATGGGTTCAAACTACTTGGACTGCAGGTACAAAATGCAGAGGTGTAAGATGTTACTTATGCCTGCCTGATAAGATATGACAGAATGAGTCCATCACTTCAGCGTTATCTCTCAGATTTGAATGGACCCAGCCCCTGCCTATCTTTCAAAAGGGTTTGAAGATCTGAATTTTCCCCAACATGAAGTCAGAAATGTTTGTGCCTGCTATGACTGTTCAACTGTTTATGGCTATTTTAAGCTTCCTGAAGCCGCCTCAATAAGAATATAGTAAATAAAAATAACTATATTATAAAGTATCTTCATATTTTCAACACAATGTAAACAATTTTAGTAACTTATCACCTTCTCTTAAAATACAATAAATGATCTTTTTACCCTCCTGCCATGTCCCATCTCTTATCTATAAACAGATGTATAAACAATTGAGTTCTGACATCAGCAAAAAACAATTAAATGTTACCAGATAAAAATTTATTTAGTTTAACTATGATCAAATAAACCAACTTTATATTCCTTCCTTTTACTTCTATCAATCTTACTCTTTAGTCTAGTCCTTTCAAATAATGATGTAAAACTTGATTTCTTTTCATTTTTTTTCTTTATCCCTTCTCACAAAATTCTTCAAAACTTTTCACAAGCCTCTTTTATAAATCCCGTAGAGAAAAATTGTCCAGGTCACTCTCATTTTTGTTGTTTGTATATCCCTTTTAATTATTAAGTTATCAGATAATTTCTTTTGTATGTCCAGTGTAACATCTTTTTCCATGTCATCTTGCAGCCTATTATTTTTTAATTCACTTCCAATTCAATCTCAATCTTGTCATGAAGAATTTCCTCCTCTTTTATAGCATCTTGTAGTCACAGATATTATACAGATGTAAAGGTAAAGGTAAAGGTTCCCCTAGCACATATGTGCTAGTCATTCCCGAATCTAGGGGGCGGTGCTCATCTCCGTTTCAAAGCTAAAGAGCCAGCGCTGTCTGAAGACGTCTCCCTAGTCATGTGGCCAGCATGACTAAATGCCAAAGGCACATGGAACGCTGTTACCTTCCCACCAAAGGTAGTCCCTATTTTTCTACTTGCATTTTTTAGGTGCTTTCGAACTGCTAAGTTGGCAGAAGCTGGGACAAGTAATGGGAGTTTACCCTGTTATGTGGCACTACGGATTCAAACCGCTGAATTGCTGAACTTTTGATCAACAAGCTCAGCATCTTAGCCACTGAGCCATTGTGTCCCCTTTTTATATAGATGTACAAACACTATTAAAATTAATTACAGGTCCATCATTCAAAAATATTGTTCAGTGTGTGTAAATAATCTCTCTCTCTCTCTCTTTTGTATGCTTGAGCCAAAATTAGTACGAGGGAAGCAATGTTTCTTTCTGTGCACACTTCTGCAATGTGCACACTTCTTCTCTTTCTGGCAAACCCCCCCCCCCCCACCTTCAGAAAGTAACTGTAGTAATTCAATCTAATATCCTATTGTAATTCTCTTTTGCTTAGTGTCAAAGTGTCAAAGTTTATGGTATACTTCAGCATACGTCTGGTTTTGAAAAACTAAATACCTATCATAACAGAACTGTCAACAGTCTTTATTCATGAAATGAACACGTTAGTGTAACAACATCTTTTAAATCTTAGTCACATACTCAACTTGCATACTCTCGCCAAAAGTTTACTGTACTTGAGTGTGTGTTATTTTGGAAGACTACAGTTTCACTAGAGCGTGCATCCATTTCAGCTGAAAAGATATACAATCATGCAAACACCGTAAAACATAATTGTAAGCAAAAGTGATCTGCTCTCTGAGATAAAATTGCAACAATATTTATGGAAGCTAACTTTCTTAGCAAAGTGTAACATCTCCCACCACATTGCTTCAAGAAGCTGGGGAGGATTTCTTTTCCTGCTAAAAAAAATACCCAATATCCAAAAAGAGCAGGTTGAAATCAGCACATTACGGGTCTAAATTTAGCAAGCTTAATCTGTAGCTAGAGTAAATCTGCTGAACTTTTTAAATATGTGTTACAGTTTGACATTGTTGCAATTATTTAGAAGTATCTTTATTGTTGGATAAATATTCTTAACTTTAAATTAATACATTAAATTAATGTATTACCCCGAATTAAGTACTGGAAACATATTTAAGTTTAAAATACATGCAGGAATAATTTATTGCTTTATTATTGGTCATGAAATACTATGAAAACTTTTTCAGATATGTAAACCTTAAAGTGTGTTTTAATTGAAAAGACATATTATGACTCAACTGCACTATAATGCACCATGAAGTCACAACTATGAATAAATAAGACAGCTGTTTGCTAATAATAACCTTCTTTAAAAAGGAGCAAGAAAGGTGATTTCAAAAATTGCAGTCACACTGCTTACTGAAATAAACAGAAAGCAACCCCCAAAATTATTGTTCTTAATGTCAAAAAATATGGATGTTTCAAAAGTCCTTGGTTGTTTAATCTGAGTAAAATTTTGAAATACTTTCTGAAACTCTTTTTCAATTTTTTTCCCTTTTTTCCCCCCAATTTGAAATACTTCTATAAAACCATTCCCGACATAATCCTTTTTCCATGCCACATTTACAGCGGAAAAAAAAGTCTGATATTCAAATGCATTTTCTATATATCTTCCTGTGTGTTGTATCTTGCATATTTCAATTGCAGAAAGATTTTTTTTCCCCATGGAGCCCATTATTTTCCATGCCCATTTTTCATGGATCTCATCATTACTAGGAACCCTTTATTAGGAACAGCAATAAAACAAAGCATAATAATAAAAGATTCAAAACTTTGCTTGCCTTGACACATCACAATTGCAGTCAGGAAGTTCTGAATCCACACTGTGATCGTCTGCCATTTTCAGGGCATGTAAATCCACCAGCATTAAATTTTCCAGGATAATAATTAAGAGCATTCAATCCAATTATTACTGGAAACTGTGTACTTTACAGAACTATGCAAACAGTGCTCACCCTCCAAACAAAAGTTGGTAAGTCACTGCCTGATAACATGAGACTAAGCTGCGTGACAAGTGGTCATGTTTCTAAATAAAACTTACATTCATCAACATGTGCCAGGGTGATCTTCAGGAATGTAGCCTTGAATGGAGGAGGGGAAGGGTAAAAAAGCGTCCACTATAAATTCTGAGCAGCTGTGAACTAACCTGTCCAAAAAGGCAATCCAGGAAAAAATGCGTCTTGCTGGTGTAATCAAATAAAAATAAAAAGTGGGGTATTTGTTTGGTTTTTTCCTTTGCTGGGTACTATATGGATTTCCTGTTCCTGTTTTATAATTTTTATGAATCTTTCCAACTGTTAGGAGGCATCACCAAAGGCATTTAAAGTAGCAAGGAAAGGGATTTTTGAACCATCTAAAATGATTGAACTTTGACAAAAGGTACAAAACTGAAGGGAAGTAGTAGAGTAAAAATAACAATCTATCATTCATACTGGGGTTTTTTTTTTCAGATCAATAAACTTTAAACAAGTTAATTTTAGCATTTATTTAATAAAACCATCCTAAAATAGTATACTTAAGTATACTGTATTTAAATTTAACTTCTTGATGAAAAAGTTAATATTTATTTATATTGAAGGCATTCCATTATAATTTTAAATGGCTGAAAAATGGAAAACTATAAAAATGTGTCTTAAGTATAATTTTTCTTTCAGTCACAACAGGCTGTTAAAAACATGTTGTCTAAATACCGCTGCTTTAGTTTTTCTATCTTCATGGTATTAGTTGCTTGAAAACCCACATCCTGAGGAACTATCTAGTACCACAAAAAATAACAATTCCTGCTTTAACGAATCTATTTGAATGGGCCTTGCAGCCAACCTTGGCATGAAAACCTTTCATAGAAGAGGGTTTATTCTGCCACAACAAAATAGTAGGTACCAATGAATCACAGAAAATTACAAAATAATTAAATGGAAACCAAATGGCTAAGTACCGTTGAAAAACAGGTAACATACTGTAGATGCTTCTGATGTGCGAGTGGAGTTATTCTGCTGATGGTAGCAGAATAAAGGATTGATCCCATTCCAGAGGTGAGAGGCAGGGCATTTTGCAAAAATAGGATATTGTAAATGCTGAAGTGCAATCTCTGTAAACAGTTCCCTGTAAATCTTCCTTTTTGACTGGGTCTTAACATGGAAGTTAGGCTGTTTTGTTTTGTTTTTATTTATTTTGTTAGTATTTGTATTTATATCCCACTTGCAATCCACCAAGATCAGAAGTACCATGAAACACATGCATGCATATAGACACACATAGTACACATACCTGGCTGCAATGAGATCTAAAAGATGTTGCCACCTGTCATTGACCTTGCCAAGTTTATACTCAATCTCCAGAGCTTTGTTTTCATGGCTTGCTTTAGCAAGCCGTTCTCCCATTTCCTGAAGCTGCATTTTATTTTCTTGGGCAACTGCAATTTCATCTTGATAATCCTGAATGACAGTAGAGCATAAAAAAACCAAAACACAGTAAGCATCTTAAGAAAATCTCCTCACTTAGAGCAACAAATGATTGCTTAGTTGCTCTAGATAGTTGCTCTTCTCTAAATACTAGCTAAACATCCTGTTCTATAATTCTGAAAGTGTTTATAGGAGATAATAATCTAACATGCATAGACAACAAGAAAATAAAATCCCCAAAAGTTTGCAAATCGTTCAGTTTAGCCAAATTAGTGACACTCGGGTGTGTTGAAATATAAAACCCAGATTTTCCAGCCAACATGGCCCTTATAAGAGCATGGCCCTTATAAAATAGCATACAGGATCACAGCCAAGATTTTACTGAAAGCTTCCTGGGATATAGCATGTTGCAGTTCTGATAAGCTAAGAATATTTATGGAATCATCTGCAATAGTAAAGCAGGAGCCCTGTACCTTTTTAAGTTTTTCAATCATTTCTTCAATGAGGATATCTCCATTCTGGGAAACTTTACTTTCCATTTGTGTCAACCATTCACAGAGATCTTTGTTCTTCTCGCTGAAGACTGCCCATTCATTCAGTCTCTCACTCACCTGCTGCCTCCTCAAGGAAACCTTTAAAAGATATGCAGGAAGAAAGCTAGATTATGATAACAAGAAAAGTTAGGCATAATGTTCACCCTGCACTAAAATGATTGCTGAACTTAAAAGAGAGATAAAGCTTCAACAATATGTGATTTCTTTAACAGCTTAACAATTGTTATTAATCTTTGGTTACTTCTGGCCAAATTGTAATGAGAAAGACATGCGTACACAAATACAAAAAGTTACCCGACACACAATTAGGTTCCAGAGAAAGATAAAGGAATTCAGGCTTATCAGTTGCAGATAAAGGTGTACCTCATATAATGACAGTCAGATAGATATATCTACAGCCTAGACCAGGGGTGTCCAACCTTAGCAACTTTAAGGCTGAAGTCCTCCAGCCTTAAAGTTGCCAGGTTGGAGACCCCTGGCCTAGACAACTATGCTAATGACTCAGATTATACATCAATATAGATTACTTTTAAATATAGAGCTGCAACTAGTCACAAAGACATCTTTTAACAACTATGCTGTTAAAAAGAAAAAAAGGGAGTTTTTGTAGAAGTTTTCCCAATGCAATAAATTCTAAGACTATGAGATCAGATTTCTTGATCCTGTTGTTATTCATATTGTTAATTTGTTCTACTATAGCCCAACTGGCTTTTTAAAAAAATGTGAAACATACAAACATGGTAGCAACTGAATTAAAAAATGTAGCCTCCACTGATAAAAAAAATATTACTGCAATAGTATTTAAATAGTCTGCATCCAGTGATATCTCCTATAAATGACTCAGATATTGATGAATTTATTTCATATTTATATGTTGGTTTGTTTATGCGATTTAACCCTATCTCAGTTTGTTAAGTGACCGAGAAGGTGGATACAGATAACATAAATAAAAAACCCCACAGAAAATAGGAATGACATGTTAAATGAATTACAAATTACAAGAACCAATTAGGTTACTGTCGCCCCTAATCACTCTATCAGTCTACTATGGCCTTCAGAAGAACTAAATGTTTACCAACTTCTAGAAGGCCATTTGAGGAAGGCCATCCACAGAGAACATCCTGCAAGCTCAGAAGGATGGCTTGTAATAAAGAAAGATTTACGGTCTCTAATGGTTCCAATCTGATCCCATCAGATCTGACATGAAATTGAAAAGGAAATAGAAGAATGCCAACAAAATGTCCTCAGAATAAATGTATAACATGATTTCTTAAATCTTAAAATACAGGACAAAAGAAGATTAAGCAGAAGCAAACCAGATCCAGAGAAAAAAACTATATATTTTTATACTTTTTCAACAATCTAAGCTTTACTTACTGCACCTGTTTCTTCTTTTCTAGAAATGTAGTTCCTTCTCAGCTTATGTATTTCCTTTACTGAGAAAGGAAACACTTAAAAGACTCACCGCAGTCCATATTTAGATATGTAAAACAAGATACAAATGATTCTAATTTCCTTTCGTGTTTTTTTTTTCATACCCCAGTATCAAGGAACTATTTTAATTCTTCTCTGTGGAACTAAACTCCTCTATTGCATGGAGAACAACTGGTCAGGCCAAACAGATAAAAATGCAAATTTGCCAATGACCCAAGATCTGAAATAAGGACTTAGTTGTTCAGTGTGTGCGGCATAAAAAAATTATTTATCTCTGTCCCCCTCTTCTACCTTCCAACACAGCCAACATGCATTCTGTCTCTTGAGCCTTCAAAGAATAAATCCAACCAAATAAGTTTATTTGCAAGTGTTCCCTGTTCAAAAAATTTGAATTCCTTTCTAACGTCAATTAAGGTTTGTGCAATGAACATGTAACAGTACTGGGATGCTCTTCTTGGCCAACCCAAGTAGATGATAGAGCATGGCATCTAAACTCTTGGTGAAGGTGTTTATACAAAAGTTAACATTGCTATATTTATTTGTTTCGAAACTTTTATAGCACACCCCAGTCCAAACAGACTTTAAACAGGGCATGATAAAGTCAAGATAGTAAGATACTGAAGTTCAGAAACAAATAAAGAGAAATAATAAAAGAATCAAACCTTCTGTCATTCTTTAACTAGTCAGAGTAAGGGCATTTCTTATGGGTAGTCCTCATTTATTTATGGTAATTAGGACTGAAATTTCCGTCACTAAGCAATGTGGTTGTAAAGCACAATGTCATGTGACTATACTGCTTTGCAAAAGAATTTCACACACTTCTGGTTCCCGTCATTAAGTGAATCATATCCAATTATTAATTGAGGGCAAAGAGGGATGCAAACAATGAGCAGGTGACTGCAAGATGCTTTAATACTGTAACTGTGAGTAGGGAACCAAGTGCCCAGATCACGATTACATGACTGCAGAGATAAAGAGTGACTGGCATAAGTGCAAAGATCAGCCATAAGTACCATTCCCTCAGCATTGTGGTAAGCTCGAACGTCACTGAACAAGTGGTCATTAAATGAGGACCACTTACATTTCCAATATAAATATGGCACAATCTTTTATTTACAACACTCAACAAGTTTATCTATCTCTAATTACCAAGATCATCTTTTGCTCCTTTTTAAAATGTAGGAATTATAACAGCCTCCCCAATCACAAGGAATCAGAGCTATCTTGTTAATACAATTAAAAAGCAATGCCACAACGGCCAGAAATCAGTATTTGTCTAATTTACTGTGGTGAAAAACAAATACTTCCTGATTTTCTCCTTGGGCTGATGCAAGGATAGCCCAAGCACATCTCCACATGCCTCTCTGCCTGTATGTCACTGTCTTTCTTTGGTCTAACGATGGCTTAAGGTTTCATGCTCAGGGTTTTCTCTAATGTTCTGCATCAAGCATGGGAGTGACAGGGAGGTGGTCTGAAATGACATGCTTTATTAGCAATCTTGCCATTCTAATAGATTCTGCCAGTTTCCTTGGGATCTTCCCCTTCTGCTGGTAGCTGATCTTCTTGTCCTCCCTTTAGTCAATGTTGACTGTAATGGAGCTTAGGTTCCTGGTGCCTGAAACTTTTTTTTTCTTTTTTCTTTGTAAAAGAATTCATCAAGCAGTCATTTGACCAATGAGCAAAGCAAATGTCCCTGATATTAACTATGCTTCCCAGGTTTTCTGAATGCTCTGGAACATACAATACCAAAACTTAGGTTCTATGAGTTGCCATGTGTTTGTCTGCTTGTCTTTTCATGTAACTGATCCATATACTGACATGCAGTTGAACAAACAGCCAAGAAATATAAACATTTTAATTCTTTGCTGCTACCTACTGGTCGAAAGGTACATTTGTGAATCTTAGAAAGTGAAAAGGCCTAAAAATGACTGACTAGCCCATCCCTGACTTTAGACACCAAACTGAAAGAACAACTGAATGGACTCAGCTTATATATTATTCAATTTATTTGGCATAAAATATTAAAATAAAATAAATATCCAGGTTGTTTACCTGATTTATCAATTTTTTTGTGTTTCTATCTTTCGTTTCTTAACACATATGAATGGTTGAAACTTAAGGCTCTTCCTGCACTTCTTTCTTACAGTTGGTTTTTTTTAATTACTACAGCTGCCTTCCTTGAGAATTTTCAGATGTTTTGCTTTTAAGTGTCTTAGCTTTGTTTTGAACAATTGAATATATCTATTATCCTTCTTAAAGGTTTCAACCAGGGGTGAAATGCTACCGGTTAGGACCGGTTCAGCCGAACTGGTAGTGATGGCGGTGGGTGGTTCGGAGAACTGGTAGCGACAGCAGTGCAAGGTTCCGCCCACCTGCCCGGTTGTCATTACTTCTTGGTTATAACCAGGAAGTAACTTGTTTTTTATCCTCTGCGCATGCGCAGAAGGGTTTGTGCATGTGCAGAGGGTCTAAGCATGCACGTGATGCGCGTGCAAGAGCAGAGAGTGCGTGGGCGGTGTGTGTACTTCCGAACCGGTAGGGAAGGTAAGTAGATTTCACCCCTGGTTTCAGCGCTATTTCTTCTGGATCCAAAAATCCAGCTATCAGTAAGATTCCATTGTCAAATACACTAGGTGAAATCTCATGGAAACAGGGAGTTTCTCTTTGCTTTCAGAGTGCAGAAGAATAACATAGCATCATGAAACAGCTTTGAGAGGGTATTTATACTTTTGTTGAGCTGAAACATCTTTTCAAAGCAGCAGCTAAATATTTATAAGTAGAAAAAGCAACCTTAATAGAAAGAATCTTTAACAGTAACAGTAACAGGGTTGGAAAGGACCTTGGAGGTCATCTAGTCCAACTCCCTGCTCACGCAGGAGATCTGTACTAGGGATTCAAACTGCTGAACTACCAATCTTTTTGATCGACAAGCTTAGTGTCTTAGCCACTGACCATCTAGTCAGCAAGGACTTGATTTGCTTGCTTAGAATTTTGGCATCAGGAAAAGATAGGCATCTATCTCTCTTTTACTATCTATTCATCTGCAGTATATCAATGTGTTTAAAGTGAAATCAAGTGGGTGGAAAGTTGAAAAAAGGCTGAAAGAAGGTCCATTTTCTTTTCATATACCGAGGAAGGCATATTTTCTTCTGCTAAGAAAACAAACCAAGATACGTTGGGGCAGTTTTTTGGGTGAGGAGAGTTGGCACGTAGGAAATATTTTATCAGTTGACTTGTAACTTGTGATATTAAGATCTTTTATACTTATGCAGTAAGCTAGTAGGAATGGCATTCTGATCCTGTATTTATTACTTATATCCCAAATTGCATCTAAGAAGATTAAAGAATTACATATAACTAGTTAATTGAGCATTCAAATCCAGACTTATCATATTTAAATCCAATGTTTCAGACATTAAACTATGCTGAAACTCAGCAATTGCCTGGTAGTTGCACAAGCCAGTCTGGCCTAACAGGAAAAGTGTTATTTTTGAATTTTTTTTTTTTTTTGGGCAGGTGATATTATTGTACCTGGTGACATAGTTCTTCCCATTGTCTGTGCAATAATTCAATACGTTCGTTGAGTACCGAAATGTCCTCTGCACTAATGAAAGTGGACAGGGTCTCCTTTAATAAGTTCAAATGAGAAAGATCGTTGGTCCATCCCTCAGCGGCACTCTCTAGTTCCTATTTTGGAGAAAGAAACTCTTTAAAGTATATAGAAGTAAATATTTTTTTAAAAAAATTGTACAGTACTGCAGAGCAAAAAATAAAAATTTAAAAATATCAAAAGGAATAATTATGATGAACAAAAGCAGTTTCCAGACTTATTTTAAAAAGAATATTTGGTGTTTTGGTCTACTTCAAATGCACGTTACTCTTAAATGCTTCCACCTAAGAGAATATCAGAATTTCCTTTTTCTGTGGGCCTGCTATACTGTATATAGCTGCAGTGTATTATATGATACAGTTTTAAATTATATGGTTTGGTAAGTTGCCTGTGATCCAAATTGGAGTTTAAGAAAGAAACATTTATTTTGGATGTATATTCACCCACCTGTAAGGATAAGGAAAAATAATAGCTTCATAAGAAATTTTAACAGAAAAACATGATTTTAAACTGCCCACCCCCACCCCTCACCCCCATACTCCTGCTCCACTCTGTTCAAACCTGGCAATATCCAGACAACTACTTTAAAGAAAACTTAAAACATCTGTATTTTTAATAACTTATACAGTATTAAACTATGATAGAGGCAAGGCTAAGAATGACCTTGCTCTTCATTTTTTAAAAATTATTCCAAGCTTGACAGAATCAACTACTTCTATATTTGTCTGTAAGTCACCTGTTGCTCCATGCATAATACAATAAAATGGAAATTATCTGTCCTGATTGCATTCTGTTATATTATCTCTCTTTAGGATCAGGCTGTGCATTACCTTGCAGCGGATCTGCTCTGCATGGAGCTCATCATGATGGTCTGGCAATGGTTGTGAAAGCTTCTTCTTCAGGGATTTTAGCTTTTCCAAGGAATTTGATATGCCTTTTTCACATTTTTCCCAGTCCTGAATGGTAGAATATAAATTTAATGCCTCTCAATTGAAGCAAAGGAAAACAGAGAAAATGGGTTCTCAAACCTAACACTTTAGGGTCCTAATTACTTATGTTTCCTCCAGCAGCACAAAGCAGGGTACACGTTTTCATCAGTGAACTTTGTTGGGGCAAGAAAGAGTGAGTGGCTCTAAGTTACTCAGTAAACTTCAATGACCGAGGGTGGACTTATATCCAACATCTTAACCATTACACTATACAATAGATTTGATCAAACTATGACAATATATAAATTGAATCTGTGGCTATAGAAGGCACAAGGATTATTCACAAGTGACTAAGATATCAGAGCTGAAGAGACTTCTTGGATGACTTCAAAGAAAAGTCCAGTTGCCTTTTATAAAAGCACCTTTGGGACAAGTGACTCAGATCTAATAAGATTTGAGAGCTACTATTTTGTAATACTCTATAAAGTCATATCCTGACTTTACAAAAACAGTTAACACTGGATTAATTTCCCGTCAGAAAAGTAGAAGGCATAAAGGAAAGGGGAAAGTTGAATGTAATACAAACAAATATTGTAACTGACAACTTTAATCACACGAATGGTATATTAGGGCATGAATCACAGTATTTTGGATTCCCTATAACTAACAGGTATGTACATAAATGACAGTTATTGAATACTCACTGCAATCCACTGATTTAATTTGGTCATTAAAAAAATTAGAAAGTTCACATCTAAACAACTGCTTAAAATTGCAAAATTCTATTTCATTCCTTTTTCTTGCCATGTTTGCAATATGGCAGTTTAAAGACTTTCCACTTCCATTATATTTATATACATTTATTATGAACAACATTCCAATTTATGGGAAATGGTTTGAATCTATATTTGTGTAGCAATAAGCATGTCTGTAAACATTACATAGTTCTATCCCCCAAAACAGCAAGGTTATGCATGTACACACACGTGCGTTCCCTTATAATCAAAAGGTACTTTGTTTAAAACCTCTGTGTCTGAAATTGGTAATTTTGTTCCAGTATCATCTATTGTTATATGTTTTGTTGAAAATAATGTTTCTGTAATAATCAATAAAAGGAATAATTTTGTCAAACTGATCCCCAAAACCAAATAGTTCGTCTATGAAAATGGGTTTGTTTTGCAAATAAAGATTATGTGACTTCATATACATCAAATAGATGTTTTCCTGCTCATTGCTTTCTATTCATGAATTCATGAATTCATTCATTCATGTACACATAGTGCTTGGATTATATAATAGCAATTGGGACTGGGATTGCAGTCACTAAGCACCCCTTTGCTGACCCTTCCAAGCACTTTGCCAGCCCTCCCATTGCCTCCAGCAGCCCCACAGAATTGGCCTCCTCAGGGTGCCGTTGGCCAAACAATGTTGGCTGGTGGCCCCCAGGGGGAGGGTTTTCTCTGTCAGAGCGCCGACTCTCTGGAATAGTCTGCCCACCGAGCTCAGGATGGCCCCCGACCTCCTCTCCTTCCGCCGCGAACTAAAGACATGGCTGTTCCAGCAATAATCTGATCATGTACAATTTTGTACAATTGTACAATTTTATAATTTTAATATGATTTTAATGGGGGTTTTAATTTTACTTTAATTTCTACACTGTGATTTGTATTGATGATTGTTGTATGTAAGCCACCCTGAGTCCTTCGGGAGAATGGCGGCATATAAATCACAATAAATAAATAAATAAATAAGCAATGAGGTCATAAAGCACAATGTCATGTGAGAACATTGCTTACTTAGCAACCACAAGCTCCAAAGTCCCAGTTGTTGTTCTGACTCCTGGACTCCTTGATCATTAAGTAGGAAGAGGCAGGAGTCCCACTTAAGGAGCATGGGGGGTCACACAGGTGCCGCTGGGTTGGGAAATGTTGCTGGCAGACACTAGAGAGCACAAATGAGTTGATGGAGGCTGTGTGTGAGGGCTGCTGGAGGCCATGGGAGGGCTGGCAAAGTGTTTGGAAGGGGTGCAAAGGGGTGCTTTGGGCAAGGATGCTATGAAGGACTAGTACTTATTAGGGTGACTTATAATGCTTGTTTTCCCATTGAATTTGCTTGTGGGAGGTTGGCAAGGAAGATCACAAATGATCATCACATGATATGGCTCATTGCATCGTTCACATATGTGAATTACACACCCATGCGTCAAGATTGTGATCACATGACTGCAAGGATGCTGCAATGGCCAGAACTTTGAGGACTAGTCATTTTTTCAGCATTGCTCTAACTTTGAACAGTGGCTGAAACAATGGATGCACACTACTTGTAGTATCCAAATGGATTGGGACTGTCAATATAAAAGTGTTTTTGAAAAGTATTCTGAAGGTTTGCTCAATTAAGAAGGCATGAATAAACATACACAACAACAGTAAAGACTGCATTAGTTTCTTTCATTTGTTTATACCTCCACTGCACTTACTACTGCCCAATATAAAAAAGAAGAAAGTATCATAATAACAACAAAAATAATAACACTTCTTTCTTTTTTTGTGAGCCCAAATGTTAATTCCTGCTCCTTGAAATATCTCTAATTTACACGAGGTGCCATTTCTACACTCTGAAATCCTTTACTTTCCATTATTTTATTTCTTGTCTTGTAAACTACCTGACATGTTCTGTTTTCTGGTTTGTAAATTGCTTGAACTAACAAGTTAAAACAAAGATTGTGGAATAATGTTTTTAAGGGCAGGACTTAATGTATACAGTAATGTACTGCAGTGTTCGGTGTACTTTGAAAGTATTAACAGTCAAAAAGTAACAGTACATAAATAATAAAATATAGGGATATATATTATGCAGAATATATTTCTACATAAACCTGGCTTCTGTAGGCTAATTTTAAAGTATAAGTTCTAGAACTGTGTTGGCAAACCTATGGCACACCATCGTGCCACAAACGGCACGTAGCGCCCTCTCTGTGAGCATGTGAGCCGTCGACCCAGTTCAGCTCTGCCATGCATGCTTGCTCACCTCCCGCCGGCCAGCTGGTAATTGGGTTTCTGCCACACATGCCTGGGATGTGTGATGCTTGTGCATGTGTGGGGGTAGAGGATGTGCAGGGGGCCGTGCGTGCATCCATGTGGGGGGGCACGTGGGGATGTGCACGCATTCACGGGGTGCATGCAGGGAGCCCATATGGGGTGTGTGAATGTGCGCGGGCCATGCACGACTTGCATTTTGGGCATTCAGTCCAGAAAAGATTAGCCATCACTGTTCTAGGAGGTGGTTCAAAAATCAGATAGTAATAACACAGACAACTCATGTACTTTATACTAAAGAAACACAAACAGTATACAGAAAGCATGATTTGTGGTGCCACAGGTCAGCTTTCTGCAACTTTCCGAATCTATCTTGTAGACTAACACATTTAGAAGACAGTAGGTTAGGGAACAGAATTTCCCTAACCTACTTATAAAATTCTAAGAATTTTATCTATTTACATGTAACGTGTAGCAAAAACAAGCCAGGTCAATGTCCCAGCAATTGAGCTTTTCAAAGAAGTAGTCTTATTTGACTTTTAAAGATTAATTTAAATGAACCCACTTTTAATAGTAAGGCAAGCTGCTTTTTCTGTTCTTCAAGTCTGAGGTTTGCTAATTTCCAGCATTCTTGGATTTCTGTAAGTTCCTTCTGTAGAGATGCTTCTGTCTCACCATCAGCACAGAGTAACAGCTGTTTTCCACCTTCCACTGTTAAAATGTAGCTCCCTTGTTGGCGAAGAAGCACTTTCTCTTTGAGCTGGGAAGACCAAAAACATTCCAGAAACATCACGCTAATTTCATAACATTGTCAGATAAGTCAGTCAGTAACATCCTAAATCACAGGATGAGTGTTCTTCCTCCAAGGACGACTTTTAAACTTTGCCATTATAATCACTTCTGCATAAAAAGTAGTAGTATAAAAGTGGTAGTATAATGAAACAATCCAAAGCGCACTGAAGATGTTTCCTCGAATGGGGATGAAACATTTGCAACAAAATCGCCAAGCTCGGAGCTCAAACCAACAACATAACTACCAACCTGAACTACTAATATTCAAAGACATTTCATAATGAAACTTTGCAGCAAGTATTTCATCAGCTGTTATTGTACTTTCTTTTTCCTCTTTTGTTTCGTTCCCTTTCTTTTTCCCCTCTCTTGCTTAATGAACTCTTCCCTATGATCTTTTTGTAATTTCCCCACTATCTGTTCAGAAGGTTCAAAAGCTGAGAAGAAAGCCCTTCAATGTTATATTACATAAAAACCAGGTCTTTGCAAGAATTTAATTATGCTGCAACATAAGATATGAAGGAATTTTTCCAGGATCATATTCAGTCTAGGAAATCCAAACATTGTTGTATACTGAGGATGCTATATTAAAGTGTCCCTGGGAAAAACCACCACACATTTCATAAATACAGTATTTTTCAGTGTATAAGACACACTTTTTGCCTCCTAAAAGAGGCTAAAAATTTGGGTGGGTCTTATACTCCGAATGTAACTTTTTTGAAGCTTTTTTTCAGCCCTAATGAGGCGCTAGCGAGTGAAGCTATCTTCTGTTCTTCGCTTGCTTTTCTCATTGCTGCTCCCTCCAATGATCAGCTGTGCTTTAGAAGCTGTTTTTCAGCCCTAACGAGGCACTAGCAAGCGAAGCGATCTTCCACACTTCGCCTGCTTTTCTCATTGCTTTTCTCTCCAATGATCAGCTGTGCTTTAGAACCTGTTTTTTATCCCCAACCCGGCACGAGCGTGCTCAAAACCAGCGAACTAATATGCTGAAGCTGACCACACTAAGGACGCTAGCCAGATGAATATCTGGTAGGTAGAATTTTTTTTTTCCTATTTTCCTCCCCAAAAGCTAAGGTACGTTTTATACTCCGGTGCGTGTTATACTCTTTGAGCCATGGAGACAACCTAGATATGCCTATTGTGTAGCTATTTGGAGTTAAGCTCTGTTAAGAAAGTCTTCACTTTGTGTAATAACTGCTCTTATATCTGACTAAATAAGTACAGTGAAATATTTAATTTGTTCCATTAAGTGATACCAGAATCTATTTAGATTGAAAATGGTCTGCCAATAGTTACCTGCATTTCATCCAACAGCGCTCTAGCTCTCTGCAGTGGGATAGGAACACTGCCCAGCCCACTTGTTGATTGACAAGTCATTTCCACCAGCCACTTGCGCAATTTCTCTGCCATTTCTCTGTATCGTTGCCACTGATGAATCTGACTGTCAATGATGCCCCTTCTCTGCTGGGCTCTACGAATTACCCCTTGCCACTGATTACTGAGCAATGCCAGTTTAAAATTGAATTCATCCCTTTAAAAAAGGAAAAACACAATGTAAGTGTTTAGTATAGAAACAAAGTGAGCCAAAGTGAGCCAAACAAAAGCAGCCAGAATGGCTAAAAACTATGATATATTGATTTCTATTACTGTATTGTAGAATCTGTACTGTAGAATCCATTTGCCTTTGAAATACTCCCACTGAGAACTTCTAAAACTAACTTTGTAATAGTCAGATGAAAAGTTTGGTATAGTTACATTTTTTTGTGTAGGAAAAAAATGGTGGAAAAGAGTACTGACAATCCAAATTCTTATGTATGTAATAAAGGCAACAAGGAAGCACAGTTACAGCCAAAATCTATATTGATTGGAGGTGAACAAGCAGAATATATAATAGAAAGCAAATGCACTATTAGTGATATCAGTCATGTAAAATGTATTCTCACAAATGCTAGTAATCCATTATTATAATGTGTCAATAGTTTGGGCAAAATAAATGCATATTAGATAAAAAGGCAAAGCTTTCAAACATGAAACAGTTGGAAAATCAGTTTTTTTTTTTTACAATACACATTTTACCTGTCATCTACCTGCCCTTGCTCAAGAAGGTTGTGGCCATCCATGATGATAGAATGTAAAATCTGTTGCCGACTAAACATCTCTGCTTGGAACAGCTAAAGAACAGAAAGTTTTTAAAAGTGAATTCCAAATGAGCTAAACAAAACATAATCTGATTCCAAAATAAATGAGCTAAACAAAACATAATCTGATTCCAAAATAAAAAGTTTAACCTTTCTAATATACTTAGGATGTATGATATTTTTAAATGGATAAGTAATTAGACTTTTTTTAAAAAAAGCAAATTATAGATTAATTTGGTCTACAGTATAGTTCTAAAAAACTAATAGCCATAAAGATAGTGGTCCATTTTAATGGCTTTTATATCACTGTCTATATTCATGTTAAATTTTATCTTGCAAATATGACACATAGGTAATACATATGCAGATGTGTAATTTACAAATATGTAAATATGTCAAATTGAAGACATATAATTGTTTACACATTCAGAAAAAAAATCAAGTAATAATATTAAAGGAAAAAAAGCTTGTAATTTATGAACAATATATTCCCCCCCCCCCAATTTTCTACATTACCTATCATACATTTTGCAGTTCATCTGTTTAGCTAAGTGTTGCTCGATTACACTGAAAAGTCTTAAATCTTCTATAATAAAATTAAGTTTGTGGAAGAACATCTGCCTCTTAGCCCTGATATATGAATTGGTGACTGTGGGCCAAGTCTAACTCTCTTGTAGATTGAAACTCTTCATCAATCTCTTTCTTCTAGTTGTTTACATTCATATCAGGCTGAAGCAATAATTTACTTTCCCCTATTTGCAAGTGAGGGAGGTAATTATTATTATTTTTAGTTTTGATCAAGACACTGATTTTTACAGGGTTATTTCTTGCTTATCTAGCCTACTATTATTGGTTGCATTTGATTTCACAACTAACAGATCTCAAAAACAGCCATTTCTACAGCCACAGATAAAAATTTAGGAAGTGCCAAATTTTTCAACTTTCAATTTCCAAACATATAGGGGTGCTCAAAAGTTGTGACATGACTCGGGGATCGTAAAGATATTTTGGTTACTTTAATATAATTTAGATGTGCTTGGTATGTAACTACATAAATATCATCGCTTTTTAACATTTCGTTTTTCATTTTTATACCATCTGATGTCAGTGTCTGTCCATCTCCTATATAATCCAGCTGTCATGCTCTGTGATCATGAACAGAGAACAAACTATGTTTGAACAAATCAATCCTTATTACTACAGTTCCAGTTCACTGACAATAAGTAAAAGAAGTTGATTCTGTCATCATAACTTGCCTCGTGCGCCCTCTGCTGTTCTAAAAGAAGCTGGTAATTTCCTGAAATTTCTGCAGCCAGTTTCTGTTCAGTTTGAACCAAGAACTCCATCCAAGTCTCACATTTTTCTAGGAAGGTTTGTTGCTGCAGCATGAAGGACTGTAGCTTACTGTAAGGATAAAGAAGGACACAATGTACATCTGAGTCTAAAAAACAAACTTATGTTTCTTTTTTTAAACAAAATTAAAACATTACTGAATTACCCAAACAAAATTACTGACTTCATCTTGGATTTTTAAAAATATGCTGATGAAAAAGGAAATAAAGGAAACAAACTGAATATAAGCACAAACATCTAGGGATGGCTATTTCTTAAATTTGAAGTTAGTGAACCTGTTTGTCTCATTAATTAATTAATTAATTAATTAAAACTTTATTTTAATTCCTAAAGAAAAAAAGTTGGGAAGTACTTTTATTTATTTAAGCACACTCTGTTTTAATAATAGATTATTAGGAGTTTTATCTGCAGAGAAATTAAAAAGACAGTAATAATCAAACATACATTTTAATCTGTTACTTCTATAAGCCTTACTTTTTATCAGCTTTTTCTTCCTCTCTCCCTTTGTTTGGGTTCATGCATTATGTTAAGCCACAATGCAGTTTGTTTGTCTTGGGCTTAGCACCTAACTGTGATTTTTCCAGTATAATCTTTTAAAAGAAACCATAGTTGAGTGTTTAGACTAGAAAGTTTATTTGTGACACGGTTCCCACATTTTTGTTTGTCTGTTTAAAGGCACAGCAGGAACATGGTGACGTAATTAGAAGGAGCCGATAAAAAAGATTAGTTCATTTTTCACTGGAATTCTTTTCACATAAGAGAAGGTAGATCCAAAGGCTTTTTGGAGTATAAGACGCTCCGGAGTATAAGGCACACCTTAGTTTTTGGGGAGGAAAATAAGAAAAAAAAAATTTGTCTCTGCCTACCAGCATCCATTGGTATTCATCTGGCTAGCATCCTGTTAGTGTGTGAGAAAGTTGAGGGATGTTTGGAAACTGAAACAGTATTTGCTGTATGAGCAACAAGGAAGGAGACAGCAAGGAACCTGTGCATGGCTTAGCTCTGCAGCTCTGAGTCTGTGCTGAGCTGTAAACTAGTCTGCTGCTCAAAACTGAAACTGAAACTCCTCTCCTCTGCTTGTGTTTTGCTTGTATTTACTACCACGTTGGAAAACCTGCTTTTGATATTGTATATTTATTTCATGTGTTATATTATATATAAAGAGAAGTTATTGAATCGTGCTGAATCAGTTACTAGTGTGTGCTTTCTGGATGTGATTGCTGCTGCAAACTCTGAGTCCTTACAGCAAATAGCAAACAGCCAGGTCAGCTTCAGCACATTATTGCAGTCTGATTCAGCACAAGCAGCTGATTGGCAGGTGGATCGGTCTCCCGGAATACCAGTTGTTCCAGGCTGCTGGGATTGCCACAGACCATCTCAGCCTCTGTGCCTCACATTTTTGCTACATTCGATGTATAAGATGCACCCAAATTTTCACCTTCTTTTGGGGGAGGGGGAGTGCATCTTATACTCCGAAAAACACAGTAATTCTTCATTCCATACATATACACACAAAATGAATTTATAAAATATTTGACAGCTCAAGGAATGGGGTTTCCTGCATCTAATTAGCATATCTGAAGCAAAAAATATACATGATAATGTTGTTTCTCCCTATAATGTTCACACCCTGAACGCCTTATCCCGTGGCATGTAATTTTCCTACTGCGGCAATTATTTTTCATTATTAGTGATCCATCGGTCACAGAGTATCAATTAAGGCCAGAAAAACAGGCAGCAAACAATTTTAATGAGACCAGAATCTGAAGAATCATGAAACATCCTTTTGGCTTGTTGATTAAAGAGATGATTCTGCAAATAAGAACCTAGTAGCTGTCACCTGAATGAAATTTTTTGAGGACTACCACTCTTTTGTTTGAGTTTTCTGACATTTTATATCTAATTTGTTTAACTTGTGTCATCTAATTGCCTTCGGAAGGCCAATTGGCTTTTGTAAAGTAGGTACAAGCAATATTATACACATAAAATATACACAAGCAACCTTTCAGCCAGTGAAGTAGATAAATTTAGATTTTAATAAAGTTCTGGCAAGATAGACTTAATATATTTTTAGTTTTACTTCTGGACCTCTTTTGACCCATAGTAGAAAGAGTCTTCCTTGAAACCATATAACAGTATGAAGTAAATTTTTACATCTTTCCGAACCTTATGCAATTCTAGAATTAGTTTGAACATTAGGATTAGAACTATTGGCCTGACAACTCTGCTTTATTAAAATTCCAATCTGTATAAATCACACTGTTTTGTAAATATCTGACTTACCTGAATCTTTCAGTAGTTTGTGAAGAAATCACTGACCAGCATCTATTCAGATTTTGCATCCTTTTGATTTCTTTATCATTCAAGGGCAACCTATATCCCAGCTCATTTAGACGATCCAAATCTGGTGCCATGCTGCTGAATTTTAGCATCTGGCACTATAAAGTGACAGGAAACAAGGTTTATAAATAGTTTTAATTTCCATATTTATAATCCGGGTACATTACTGCAAAATATATATTTTATACTAGAGTACAATTTTAGATGCTTTATGTTACAATAATAAAACATACTTTATTTTCAGGTTATAGAGTTACCCATATTGTAACTATTACTTTGGACAGCTCACAAACAAAGTTCTATTTAGGAGAAAAAAATAAGAATAACATTTCCTTTTTTAGAAGATTGATTAAAGTGCCCGATACGACTTATACACTACAGGGAGAATGTTAATGTATTTTTAAAAATTAATAATACATCTGCTCTCCCTCCAAGGAGCTCAGTGCAACAAATATGAAACTATCCCTTGAAATACACCCTAAAAAAAGTTTTGAGCTCTTAACTGTGTTAATAAGGCTTCAATGTTATGATTGTTGAGAATAGCTGGGAAAAAAGTAGAACTATATACTTCTGTTGAGGAAATCAGTAGTGAGCACTGTTTATTGCAGCAGATCTTGTTATTCTATGAGAATACTTACAAACAAGTTAAACACAAAGCTAGTGGCTGTATGTATGTATGTATGTATACATACATACATACATACATAAGAACACTTTGTTCTATCTTCTTTGATATGAACCTTTTTTTAACTGGTATTTAATCTCGTTCATTCTTTTAATCCACTTTATTATTCTCAAATACATAGTTTTCGTTTTTCATTTAGGTTTTTAAAATAAACATAAATTTATAAATAAATAAGTACCCAATAACTATAAATAAAATACGTTTTGAAAGTTAAAAAAAAAAAGCATTTTCAAAAACTCACTTTAAGTTCTTCCATTCTGTTCCGAATGATGGATGAATCTGATGAGTGGCTTGGATCTTGCATTTTCAGCATCTCTTCCGCTTGCTTTGTCCACTGCTCCAGCCCTGCCAGACTGAGATTAAAGGTCTGGTAGTCTTGAACTCCTGCCTTAAATTTTAAAAAATGGGGCGGTTCATTAATACAGGTCTTTTTTTTTCCATCTTAGTATAGCATGAAATCCAATATAAAAAAGGAACATTATATTTCTAAATTAAAAAAGGTGGTGTATGGATGATATGAAGCTGGAACAATTATAAGTAAAGTTGTACCTTATGCCAATTAAGGTCATAATTCAAGTTGTGGCCTGAAAAGCTCTGTTGCCAAATGAATGCAGACATTCATTTATAGGTTGTTTGCTTTAGAAAAAAAGGTGAAATGCTAAGATTTAAACCTAATGATTTTGCGTTCAACTAGGAACATAAAGAAATGCTGTACTATCAGTCTGTATAAAGGAACTCAACCCTGACTATTCTTTGCTCTTAAAGGAAAACAAATCTGACTGGAAGGGCATAAGATCAGGGGTGAAATGCTACCGGTTTGCTCTGGTTCGGGCAAATTGGTAGTGATAAAAACTACCAGTTTGGGCAAACTGGTAGTCAAAAAAAAGCTACCAGTTCAGTTGAACTGGTAGTTAAAAAAAGCTACCAGTTCCTCTGAACTGGTATTTCCGACGATCAGCTGTGCCGCGTGGTTTAGCTTTGCTAGAAAGCAGGAAATTCTGCTTTCTAGCAAAGCTAAACCGTGCGGCACAGCTGATCTCCCCCTTGCTGTTCTACTTATCTTCCCAAGCCTCCTTATGGCCCATATTGCGCATGCATGCATGTTTGGTGCACACTGTGCATGCGATGCAGCACGTTTGTTGTGTACTGTGCATGCACATGCAGCATGCGCTTGGCTTGCAGCGTGCATGTGCTGCCAGAGAACCGGTAGCAAACTGGTTCAGATTTCACCACTGCATAAGATACTGATGCCAAAGCTCAACTACTCTGGCCACCTACTGGGAAGAGAGGATTCATTGAAAAAGACCCTGATGTTGGGAAAGACTGAAGGCAAAAGGAGAAGGGGACCACAGAGGATGAGATGATTAAATAGTGTCATTGACGCAATGGACATGAGTTTGGGTAGATTCAGGGAGACAGGGGAAGACAGGGGAGCTTAGCATGGTATGGTCCAGGAAGTTGTGAAGACTCGGACCTGCCATAGTGACTGAACAAAAAAAAATCAGTCTGTATAGCTAAAGGTAAAGGTTCCCCTCGCGCATAGGTGCTAGCTGTTCCTGATTCTAGGGGGTGGTGCTCATCTCCATTTCAAAGCTGAAGAGCCAGCGCTATCTGAAGACATGGTCATGTGGCCGGCATGACTAAATGCCAAAGGCGCATGGAATGCTATTACCTTCCTACCAAAGGTGGTCCCTATTTTTTTACTTGCATTTTTTACGTGCTTTCTAGCTGCTAGGTTAGCAGAAGCTGTGACAAGTAATGGGAGTAGCACTAAGGATTCGAACCGCTAAACTGTCGACCTTTCGATCGACAAGCTCAGCCATCTTAGCCGCTAAGCCAACGCATTCTCAAATATTGTGTCTGAATAAAAAAATCCTTTGAAGAGAACTGTTCTTTTCTCCAAAACTGATTGCTTACATCACTATGTCCTAAGCACGATATTATGATAGCCATGTAACTAGTTGAAAGTACAATAAGAGGCTACTTTCTCTGACATGTCAAAGAACATTTCCCTACCTGTAATATTGACTGCTGTCTGTTGAGTCCCTGCTCTAAAGAAGCTAAATTCTGATTCAGTAAGAGCTGGCCGGATTGGATAGCTGCTGCTGCAGAAGAATCCACTTGCTGCTTCAGCTGTTCCCCTAGTTCGTGCAGAACAGATAGAGAATCTTGCATTGTCTTCATGCCTTTAAGTAGATCCTGTAGAAATCACAGCAAATGTAAAGTTGAAGATGACAACTGTAATGTTGTAAACTGTAAAATTCATTTTAGTAAATATATGGGGCCTGAAAATAGGAATAGCATTTAGATTGATATACTGCTTCAGAGTGCTTTACAACCCTCTCTAAGCAGATTACAGAGTCAGCATATTGCCCCCAACAATCTGGGTCCTCCCAACCTCCGAAGGATGGAAGGCTGAGTCAACCTTGAGCCGCTTAGAATTGAACTGGAGTGAGCGGTGAGTTAGCCCTGCAGTACTGCATTCTAACCAATGCGCCACCAAGGCTCTTGCCAATCTTTATGCATGTGCTTGAACATGAGCACTTGGCACAATGACAGTATCCTGGCACAACTATGTCCAGTCCATACAAAAACATGACAAGACGACTCGGATTCACATATCTACATAACTGTGGAGTTCCTAGAGTGACTTTAGGACAGTCTCTTTCTATTTCCACTTAGTCTATCTAACAAAACTAGTGTTTTAATAATCACATGAGAGATTACTTCACCCTTCAAGATATATTGCTTTAATCTCCCTCCATCCCTCCCTTCCTCTCTCTCTCTCTCTCTCACACACACACACACACACACACACACACACACAAAATAGAAGAAAAAAACTAAAAGATTAGACTTATGAATAAGGTTCCTGAAGAAGCAAAATTGTTCAGCTTATCATTGGATACTGTCAGGTAGTAGAAGAAAGCCACAGTTTCCAAGATTCTGGAGATAGAACAGCATGGTTACCATCCCCCAAATTAACAGGGTTTACTGTATTCTCTGCTCAACTCACATGCATCTGTTGGTTGACCCGAAATACCCCTTTATTTCTTATGGCCTGGAGAAAAATTTAATAATGTGATCCTAATCAAAAATATGGAAAAGCAGATAAACTTGCTTTGCAAGACGGAATGAGATACTAGGCTTTGTGAGACAAATAATAGAGGGAAAGCTAGATATTTTTTTTTCACTATCAACATCTTCTTAATTTGTAATAATCTATACTAGTTTAATATACTTATTTACTTGATGGTGTCTCAGTACAGGACTCTATTAGCCAGAACAACAGTTTACACCACAAGCTTATTAAACATACATTGCAGTCATGAATCCAAGCAGTGACTTCATCATCAACAGTGTCCTTATTGAGTTCAGCTTTCAAAAGTTCATTTGTTCGGTCCTCATATTGCCGGACAGTAGAAGAACATTGCAAGTAATAGTTTTTATATTTCTGCCAGAGATGAAGCAGACCTTTACTGGAATGTAAATGCTCTGCAATTTCTTCTAGAAGATTGTTCCATCTGGAAAATGAAAGAAATTGATAATAGTGCAAAAGTTACATAATATATGAACATCCTCCAAATAATGGATGGTGGATGAGAAAAATCTTTTGAATACATGGCATAAAGTAGCCTTATAACAGATGCCACAGATAGTTCACTATACTTTGTAGAAATATAGGATTTTAGTACTATTTAATTTAAAAAATAGAAGGATAAAAGTACTAAACATTTACAGTCAGGATACCATAAATAGTCTTCAGTTAAGAGAATCTGGAAGAAAGAATTAAAGAAGTTGGAAGACAAAGTAGAAAATACTGAAAGTGAATTACTCTTCCTGTTAGTCTTCTGTTTAATAACAATGAAACTTAATTGGTTGGTGTTTTATAGGCTTGGTAAAGGTTAGCTAGATATTGCTATCTACTCTTCCAAAATTAAGTATTTTTGTTATTATACTATTTCTGGAAGAGCAAAACTACATCAAGGACATATGAAATCTTTGCTATTATTACAATGTTATCTGTAACAAAAATGCAGCTAATTTGGCTACATGGTAGGGAGTGAGGGATTCCAAATTAAAAAAAGAAACAAATATAAAAAGCATTTGGGGCTAGAGATTTTAAAGAAACATTAAAAATATATTTGAAGATAGCAAAGTGTTTTATATAATGAGTTAATGGACTACCATAAATTTACACAATTCAAGATTTTACTTCTTCAAGGATATGTATATGAATTTACATACACACACACACAATAGTAAAATATGTAAAAGAATATATATATATTCACACACATACATATATATTCACAAAAAAATGATTTCAGCTAAAAAATGGAACTTTGTTTTGAATTACATTTAAAAAGGTATGTAATTCAAAACATACCTCCAAAACTTACTAGAAATTTTCAACAGAATAAAAGTTTTAAAAATTAAAGAAAAGAGATAGAAAATAAGAAAAAGAAAAAAGGAAAACATAGAATTATGACTTCTGCCCTTCTTTTCATCTAGTAAATGCCATTTTAACTTTCCCCTTTTACCTGAGCACTTTTTAATCCCCAAATCCATGAACCCTCTATTCATCCTCTTCTTTCTTCAACCAAAAGTCCATATAAGGTTTCTAATCTTATTCTAGCTTCTAGAATTTTTTTATCTACTTTCTCAATTATTACTACGTATTTGAAAAGTATTTGCCAAAGGGGAATCCACATTACACTAGATTTCCAATCTGCCAGTAGGTACAAATTGTAGATTTTACTTAAAACAACAGCAGTATTTTCATACCTTAAGTTCATTTCTTTCAAAGTATTATTCAGTGCCTCTGTAACTGGTGGATGACATTCTTTCAATAGTGCATTGGTCATTGACCCAAATTTTTGTAAGCGATGGTCTTGCTTTTGCAATTCATCTAGCAAGTTCTAACAAAGAAAAAGATTCAAGCAAACAGAAATGTGCAGGGTTTTTTTTAATTGTAAAAGACAGCAATTTTTTTAAAAAAAATCTCATTTTCAAAATCACAGTTGGTGGGTAATTATTATAGCAGGTACTAAAATGATGGGAGCAAAGAAGTAATGAAATCCTGAAACATCATTGAATAGAGATTGGTATGAGTTGTCATGGACTAATTTTAAATTTATTTCATAATTACATTTAAATTGGCAATTGTTTATTTTCCTAACCTTCTGGCAAAATTCCATGATCTTGCTTAATATAATAAATGTGTCTGTTCTTATGGCTTACCTGAAGATTATCTACTTGGACTTTCACTGCTTCCAAAGAGCCAGTAAGAAGATGAAAGCGAGACAGAGAATACCTTGCTTCCATTATGTAGCTATTAAGTTCTTCATAAGATGCTTTGTAAACTCTCCACTGATGAAGGACAGATTGTAGCAGTGTTTTCAGCTGACCAACCTGGCCACAATGAAACAAGAAATACAATAAATATTAAAAATATCAATGTATTTACCGAAATAAGTTTGAACTGAAAAAAAGAATTGTCATATTTTACTACGACATATTTTGTCTATAGAAGAATTGTTTTTTAACAAATGATGACTATTTAGCTAAGAATGCAGTAATTATTGCAGTTATTTTCTGTCCCTTTCCTAATTCTTATTTAGAAGCTATGTACAGCTGCTTACTTTGCTGAAGACATATTTTTACTTTGAAAGAAAGATAATGTTGAGAAAGAGAGAGAGAGAAAGAGAGATGAGGTGTGAATAGAAGATAAGGTTTTCTTACATTTGCACAGAAAACAGCTTTAAAGGAAAAGAAGCAAATGGGAGTAAGGTACGAATATTGAAATGGAAACAGAGAAGGAAGAGAGACAAAACCTCACTTCAAGCAAGATAGCAGTATCTATCTATCTATCTATCTCTATCTATCTATCTATCTATCTATCTATCTATCTATCTATCTATCTATCTATCTATCTATCTATCTATCTATCTATCTATCTTTCCTTTCATCCATCCATCCATCCATCCCACTCACTAACCAAAGCAACTCTGTGTGGCTTACAATTTCATAAAATAATAAATATAAAAGCATTAAAACTAACAACACTTAA
Organism: Masticophis lateralis; assembly: GCA_030761175.1. NCBI lineage: Eukaryota > Metazoa > Chordata > Lepidosauria > Squamata > Colubridae > Masticophis > Masticophis lateralis. The sequence continues at coordinate 84,090,549 of JAUDYJ010000001.1, read as the reverse complement.
ATAAAGGCTGAAAACCAAGAACACAAATGGTACAGGAGTATGTTACTCTTGGCTTCCTCTTGTCACTTTATATGTGCAGGGAATACACATCTGTAATGAATAGCCTCTTTTAGCTAAAGACATACTCCACATGAATGAGGACTCTGGAAAATCAGAATATTCAGTTAGGGTAGATGGAGAAGATTGAGGAAGGAATAAAGCTGATATACTGACAGAATAACTAGACATACTAGGCACGACTAGACATCAAGGTTGACTCAGCCTTCCATCCTTCCAAGGTGGGTAAAACGAGGGCCCAGATTGTTGGGGGCAATATGCTGACTCTGTAAACCGCTTAGAGACCACTGTGAAGAGGTATATAAGTCTAAGTGCTATTGTTATTTGGAGACCCAAATTTCTGCAATGTCTTTTGTGTGAACATTGGGTGAATAGTTAGTGGATATATAAGCAGATGGGGTATCAATTTTATAATGCCCTAGACCTAGAATAGAATAATCGGGAAGGTACCTTGGAAGTCTTCTAGTCTGGCCCCCTGTTCAAGCAAGAGAACCTATACTATTTTAGATAAGTGACTGTCTAGACTCTTCTTAAAAACATCCAGTGATGGAGCGCCCACAGTTTCTCGAGGCAAACTGTTCCACTGGTTAATTGTCCTCACTGTTAGGAAGTTTCTCTTTAATCAAGGAGAAAACCACACCCTCAACACTTCTAGGGCAGGCTACTATATAAAAGCAGGGAGCAAATCACACACTCACTAGCATCCCTGTCAAGAAATGAAATGTCTGCAAGCAAAACAAAAAACAAAAAAAAACTCACAATCTTAGAAAGCATCAAGGACTTCACAATTCAACCCTGAGCTACACAGATTCTCTTCTATTGCAATTCAGATATAAGAGATAAAATAGATCTAGGCTTTGATATGTTTATTCCTTTTTGAATTGTATGGGAAATTTTGCTTCTATTTTAGATCAGCTGAAAGTTTCTATGCCATCTGAACATCTATGTCATGTTAAGTAATGTAGTTAATATTAACTGTGATTAGTGCATCATTGGGATGTAATCTCCATGTACATATAGTCATGGAGAAAATCTACCCAGGAGAATCTACTCATGTGGTTTTAGAGTTGAAAATGATGGTGGCACTTTATCAATCAATGAATGATTAGTGGAAACAAATAGTAGAAAGATTTCAGGAATCTAATGTATAATTAATTATTTGATGCACAGCATAAGGGTTTTATTAATCAATCAATAATTCTGCATGTCTAGCTTTTGAATCATCTTCAACATCTGGATTGGGTTGGGAGAAGAGGAACATGGAAGCACACCTCTTGATTGAAAGTGATTTTTACTTTTATTATTCAGAATATATATAGCTTCTTTCCTGATATCAGTGGTTTGAAATCCCCCAGTTTAAGGAAGGTACTTTTTCTTGCATTCCTTCTTACTTACCTGGTGGTCCAAATTTGCCCAAGAATTATTTAGCTTCTGGAGGGTATCCATAACAACAACACAGACTTCTTCTTTTTTATTTTGTATTAAGGAAAAGCCAGTCTGTTCAACTTTTTCAAGTTCTAGCTCTTTTGTTTTTAACTGATCTTCAAGTTCCTGAAGGAAATAAAAAATTGTCATATTGTATTTTAACTGCATAAGGCTTTTGTAAAATCACTAATCACTAACAACTCGTGATTAGAATTTTCACATTCAGTACAACAAAGAATGAACTGTACTATCAATAAGAAATATCTATTATATTTGTACTAGTTTATTTAAAAGTAAAAAATATCTGTGTCAGGAGATAGTAGAACAGAAAACAATGAATTGGGTAAGATCATAAAGATCTGAAAATTGAAGTTGAAAGATTGTGGCATATTTGGCCATTGTGGCTCCATTGGCACATTGGTGCCATACCAAAAAGTGGATGACACTTAGAAAATTGATAAATCAATTGCACATTGATAAAACTTCCATCTATCAATTACAAAAGGCTACACTGCTTGGACCCACATATTTACTAGGCTGATAAATTACAATATCTTAGGTTCTTGGGAAGAAATTGATGGGTATGAAAGCCAAAACCAGCTAAAGAACTGGAAGCTATAATTTTACATTGTTGTGTATATAATAATAAATTAAATTCCTATCCCATCTTGCACTGGGTGCAAATTTATAAACATATTTTAAAACAAACAACAACATGAAACAAAAACAACACAAACAAAGGCACAAAACTGACATAGAAAACAAATCCTATAAGAAAAGGAAGAAAAGAGGCACCAATAATCTTTCCAAAGATTAAACATCCCCAACTCTTTTACCAATTTATTTACCAATAAATAAAAGAATTCTACCAAATAGGGAATATTCATATATCATTTATTAACATACTTTACTAATTATATTAGTAATATTATTGTATTGACTAAGTGGGATTTACATGTGTCCAGATATGCATTTCAATGATATTAACTAGCATTCTATTCTTTTCAATAAAATAATAACACAGATTTGATTCATATTTAATGGCAAAGTTGTTTTTACCTGACAGTCTTTTAGGACATTTTGAACTGAAGCTTGATCTCCAATTCTCTGTTGCTCCTTCAGTTTTGTCTCTTGAGTTTCAAACCATGTTTTTAGGCTCTGGATGTTATTTTCATATTCTGTCCATGATTCAAGGAAACCTTCCAACAATTGAATCTGAAAGAAAGAAAGAAAGAAAGAAAGAAAGAAAGAAAGAAAGAAAGAAAGAAAGAAAGAAAGAAAGAAAGAAAGAAAGAAAAAGATAGACCACATATTTATTAATTCTCACTAAGTTAAATGAAACATTTCACTGGAAAAAATACATGGGTATTGATCCTATTTTTTTTACAATCAAGTTGTTTGTAAAACTGTTTTTTTTTACAAAACAAGTTGTTTTATCATGAATTTGAAATTGAATCAAAATCCACTGCATACTTTAAAGTTTCAGTCCAGCAAAATCAATCAATCAAATTCATTGGAATGACTGATATTGGAATGACTGAATTCAACCTAGCTGAAGATGAGAAGATGTTACTTCAGTGTTTTATGCAATTTAGTATGATCCTGAAATTAAATTGTTAGTTATAATTTCTTACAGCAATCCAAAATTTCTACACATTTTGTGAAGTGTATTTCAACTAACCCATTGTTAGAATCAATGCCATCAGCACCCCCCCCCCCCCAATTGTATCTCAGCAAAAGGTTTGTTATGACAAACAGGAAGTGAATGTTCAACATATTTGCAATTTTCTAACTGAGAAAGAGATGCTAAGAACACCGTGAAAAAGTAAAAACTACAGCATGACAAATAATGTTAGACTATAACTAAGCAACAAAAATATTGATTTTAAATAAAAGTAACTGCTTTTAAAGATGGTAGTTTACTAAATTAAACACAGTATTATTACTAGCAACTGAACCCTACTAGGGGTTCGGAGGTTTTTTTTGTAGCATTATACAGGTGGGATGTCATTGGTGCTCTCTGGAAAGATAGATACTGTGTTTTCCTGAAAATAAGACCCTGTCTTGTTTTTTTTTGAACCCTGAAATAAGCACTTGGCCTTATTGCCATGCGCTCAAAAGCCCAATTGGGCTTATTATCAGGGAATGTCTTATTTTGGGGGAAATAGGGTATACAGTATATAAGATTGCATCAATCTGGCTTTGTTGATGGATAGCATTTGATATCATCAGAAGAAATGTGCCCATACTGCAGTTGGTTTACAAATTACTATCTGTGGAAGACACAGAATTAATTTGTCCTTCAGAATGCAATGTTTTAGCAGCATATAAAGTTTCAGATAAGCTATGTTCACACATATCAAGTTTATTTCATTACCTTTTCCATTATCAGACTCTGCAAAATCTGCCACCGCTTATTCATCATTCCAAGTTGTTCGGCAAAATCCGTCTTGTCACTACGCTTGCTTTCCACATCCTGACTGCTAATCTGTAACACTGATTGGTTAACGAAGTCCACGGTTAACTGTTTACAGCTTACATCAATCTTAAAGCCCTTGTGAAAAACAGACAGAAGAGAAGCTCTCATATAGTACAATACGTATCCTAGCACATGCTGTGTTTCGACTTACATCAAACTTCGCCAAAGCTTCTGCTGCAATGTTCACCGGTATGCTATCCTTTTTCTTTAATTCATTGAGGAGGAAAGGAAAATTGTAAATTGTTCTCAGCATTCTACATAGTAAGCTGCTTATTTGATGATAATGGCAGGAAATGGTTCTGCTGTCTCTTATAGTATTTCTTTTGAAAAGAGATAATTCAAAAAATAATCCTGTAGAGAATTATTTCCTATTAAAAATCAATGTTGAAAATCTTTGGAAAAAGAAAGTCCTTATATCCAAGACATGGTCTTGCTAAAGCTATGCTTGAGCTTGTTTCTTCCAATCCATACCCAACAGGTTCTAGGCATGAAGATGGAATATTGATACGCAGAACATTAATAATGTTAATATCTGTTCAGCCCTGTCAGCACGTATAACTAATTATCATCACCATATTGATGATATCTGACCCTTTGCTCCTATATAACTTCCCTGATGCCCTCAAATTGATGTTAAACAGAAGTGGAAAGAGAGCACCTTGTTCTGAGAACCACACAAAGAAATTGACTCAGGCTTGATCTCTTCCCCACTACCAAAACTAGCTGGAAACAACCCAGAGACAGGAGATGAACTACTGAAGCATTTCCACAGGGTACTTGCAGGCAAAAGTCCAGTAATTAGAAACTTAAATCCTACATCAATGGGGTATTACAACCTTCAAATGCAACTCCACAAGTTAAGTCTAAAACCAGATCCAATGCAATTATGTAGCAGATATCAATGTAAAGCGATTCTTCAACTATTCCCTCTTTAAATACCTTATATTTCTGGAGGTATTCCTGGACAGCTTTGTATCCCACTATATTTTTTATGTTTTCCTCATCCTTAGAAATAGCATTTTCCATCAAAGTAATCCAACTCATGACTTCTGTGATGGCATGGCGAGAAGGAAGCTTATCCATTTGGAGCTGCAAAAAAGTCAATCAAACGAAAACTAAGAGCCAGTACATGCTTTGTTTGTAAGTCTATCATTGTGTATATATTATGATGGAGAATATATGTTCTGATATGAAACCAACTTTTAATTTGAAAACATTCAACATAACCAAAGAGAAATAAAAGATATAAAGATATTAAATTATATATATTATAATCTCTCTCTCTCTCTCTCTCTTTCTGTGTGTGTGTGTGTGTGTGTGTGTGAGAGAGAGAGAGAGAGAGAGAGAGAGACAGAGAGACAGAGAGACAGAGAGACAGAGAATATATATATATATATATATATATATATATATATATATATATATATATATATATATATATACAGTATATACATACACATACAAAATATAACAGCCAGTACTTTAAAGATACGTTGCCTTTCAATACTGGTACTAACAATTGCATTTATAAGTATATATAAATCATATTCATATCAATGCAATTTAATTCAAAGTAAATTGCCTAGAATTAAAATTTTGAATTATACTAGTATTTATTTAGTTCAATCCATGTCTTAGTAAAAGGATGTGGTGTATGTTTCCATATATGAACACAAGGTGTTCATAACATCTATAAACAGAATCGCTGTAAATTGGAAAAATACCAGTCTCATCTTCTCCAGAACTGAATTTGAAAATGTGTGAATGAACTTCACTGTACTCTGTCATACGTTAATTATAATACTGCTGCTTAATCAATTACTTCCTTGTAATAATTGCCAACTAATTATCTGCATTCCATATCATATCAAAAAATAATTGCCAAAATATCACATACAACTCCACTGTAAGCACTAATTTTAGAACATTTGTATTTTGCATTATTAGCCATTATAGTCTCAAAAGTTTTATTCAAATCCACCTCTCTTTTTTCTTCCCTGAGTGGAACAATCACTGGATCAATGCTAGAAATAACACTGCAAAGCACTGGAATTTGAATTGGAAAAAAATGTGCTTGGCAAAGAATATTAATATATATGGACCATTTCTTCTTTTTACAGCAGTCACATCTGAAAGATTCCCACCTCTGCTTCAAAATCTGTCTTCAGATGTCTACCTTTGTGTGCAAGCACAGCTGCTTTGTTTTACTGACAGCCCCAATGTGGAAATATTGTGTGTACATAGACATGTACCATGCACATATACAACTGAGCATAGCCTTTGAAGTAGTTGCACGAGCCTTCTGAAGGCTCGTGCAACTACTCATGCAGCTACTTCAAACAGAGAGTTTTTGGTCATGCTAGCACACTTTGCAAAGGACTTGCTTGGAAAGCACAGTATTGCTAACGACTATCAAAACATTGGAAACTACTACCCTAGTCATGGTGATGGAGCCACTATGGAGAAACAAGACACAGCTGAAGTAGAAAGACACATCAGCATAGCAGATGGTTTAAATAGTACACCTCTAGGAAAAGAATGGACTAAAAACTTTTAATTCAAAAAAGGATGACAAATGCACAGGGTTTTATTCCTATGTTGTTCAGTATGCAGATATTTGAATATATATGACTATTTTTTTATCTATATTAAAATAATTTATCCAGTTGGGTCATGTCTTTGAAGCTTTTGCAGCCATCTATTTCCTGAAAACAAGTTTGAGTTTCTGGAAAGAAGAAATTTATGAGCAATGCCCGAATAGAAGATTGCCAGAAAAAGTACTAATACGTATTTGCCTATGCATTGAATGAAATCATATGTAGTGAACTGAATTTGCCCTACCTGATGCAGTTTTTCCTGCACTACTGGAATCTGTACGAGCAGTTCTGTCCATTGATTATCAATTTGTGACAGCCCAGCCCTCAACGATGCAGTATCCACCTTCTTCAGCCGGAGAAGATGATTTCCAGTGCTCAGAACAGTAGATTTTTGGGATGACTTTGCATCAACTTCTTTGGAAAATTCCTGAAATAATTGTAATTTGGCATAACTAGCAGGTTTCAGCAGTTTTATCAATAAACTTGGAGTATGAATAGAACAGAAATGCTTTATTTTGAATTGATAATTAAGAGTGCACAGCACTGCAATATATATATGCACAATTATTTAGCCCCCAAATATACAATAGTTCTGGATATTGCCATTATCTGTTGCTTTACAAATTTTATTCTGCAGCTGAAACAATTATGTTACTAAACAATTAGATTGTGAAATGTCAATGGCTCTATTTTTTTTATTCATACCTACCAAAAATGCATTCAGATGATCTCGAATCATTTCTAGTTCTTGAGGAACTGTGATAGATTGCTGGGTCCAATATTTCAGACGGTCCATTGCTGACTGGAGCCAATGAATCAGCTCAGCCGAGTCACTCTGATATCTATAAAGATGATGAAGGGCAAATTTATTTCACATTAAGGCACAGACATTCACTTTCATGAAGTCATTCTCTAATCATTTAAAAGGTTCCTGATAAAATATTTTATCTTGAATATTCACATTCATTTAAATTCCATTGATCATTTTTATGTGAAATTATACACTGTCACAAGCAACAACTTAATACATATATATACCAACCAATTTCAATTCTTCCCTTGATGGGAGCAGACAGATTTTGTGATTTGCAAAGACTCCCTTATTTGAAAAAGGAAATGGCAGTCAAGAGTCATGACAGTACATACACTGAGCATTACACAATGAACCATAAAATTCAACTCTTTTCCTTCCTGAAAGGTATTTTATAGTTTCTTTCTAGTGTGTCTTAGATTCCACACTTTCTTATTAGTTTTTTTTATTTAGAAATATGATATTTCTAAAGTAAATAAAGCTTCTGCAAGTCAGATTATCTGCTTTGGCAATGGAGGGAACACATAATTAATTTAGGCTGCTTTGGACTCTTTGAATGATACTTACTTGGTTCTTTATAATTCATTCATTCATTCATCACTCATTCATTCATTTTACAGTTTTTATAGCCTACCCAACTCAAAACATTATGGATGAGTTATATCCAACACAGTTAAATTATAAAGCAACCACAACAATAAACCAAAAGTATATAAATCCCTGGAAATACTGTAATAATTCAGCTCTTCCCCAGGTTGGATGCCAATAATAGTTAGCTAGGGTTGAAAGTTGAACTCTACCATCGTTTTCCTGGAATTCTCTCAAATTTCAAAGCGTAATAAAACATATTATACAGGTATTGTATTGATGAAATACAAAATGATAAAGAATCCAAACCTATTGTTTTTTCATCTCATTTGCAATACCTTGTCCAGAGTTTAAGTATAGTTTCCAGTCTGTGCATTTCCTTAGTAACTTTGTTGGTAGTATTTAACCAATGCTCCCCTATCTGGTTCAGCTGCGTTTCCAATTCTGAACACGTCACAGAGAACAGTAGTTTTTTCCCATCATCCAGCACTTGATAAAGTTTGGGTTGGTGTTGAGTAAGACTAGATTTCAGGTGCTTTGATAACAAAAGACAATAAGAGACAATATGAAACTGCAATGATTTCTTTCTTTACTATAATCCATAAGTAAAAAGGAACCTACAACTTTACTATTAAAATGTTCCCTGTTGATGTGAAAACATGCATTTTGGTAATAATTCAGAGAAGTATACATTAAATCTTGTTCACGGTTAATGGATTCTTTGCTTTTAGTTTACCCAGATACTCAAATACACACATGCTCATATACATGCATGCTATACATGCACATTCAAATATTCTGCATATCATACACTTACATCCTGCATAATGTCACAACCATATGGCTTGACCTTTAGCCTAAACTAAGTTAGAAATAATTGCCACAGGAAATAATACGGATACAGGCTTGGATGATATTTGCAAAGAAAAAACTAATATTTAACAATGACTGTGATCTAGGAAAATTATAGAGAACTTTATAATATCCAGTCACGATTTTCTTTTTTTAATAACTGACAGATGTAAAGAGAGTCATCCAAACCTATAACACAAGGTTATTGTGGATTTTTCCTTTTCCTTTCCCCTCCTTAGAACAATCAGTAGCAATTTGTAACTGCAAATAGGGCTTGAATACTTATGGAAAAAGTTTCCACTGGGATGCACAAGAACTATTCCTGTCTAGAGCTTAGTAGTTCATACATCTATATGCACAGTCTTGCTAGGAAAAGTAGAGATAAGCCTTTTCCCTTCATGTACAGGTTCCCAGAAAAAAATATAGTTCTATGCTGTGATTTTTGCAACTTATTTAGTTTATGTCTAACTAATTTATTTAATTAATGCAAAAAAACCCCAAATCTCCAAACCCATAACAACCCCAAAGTCACCCAAAATTATATGTAATCACAGTTGTCTTCTCTATTCTTGTCTCCAAATAGTTATATTCCAGGTTATAACAAATCTTTGGGGGGAAAAGTAAATAAACCCATGTACTCCTTGAAGAGAATCAATCCCTCTCATGTATGCATAATTAAGTAGAAAAAATATGCACACATTTGCATTGGGTTACACATATACATCTTATCATTTTATCAAATAACTGTCTACTTTGATTTTTAGGGTAAATGCACAAAATCCAAAAGATATCTGATATAATGTCCTGCTTGTATTCTCCTTCAAGCATTTGTTTAGTGTTGTTAACTCAGCTTGAAATACATCTGGTGTGATCCATATGTCTCTTCTGTTCTTAACTGCAGCCAGGGGAGGGCAGGATGAACTGCAATGTCACCCCTAAAACGTTTGTGTGTATGAAATGTGCAGGAATGCAGATGGACAAATTACTGCCATTACCTGATAAAGTGAAATCCGATCAGTAAGCCTTTCCTCAGATTCCTCTACCAAGCCAACACTAGGAATGTTGGTTTCAACAGCCTCCAACTGCTGTGTGAGTTCCTGATATTCTTCTTCTAAATGCATCCAAGTCTGTAAATCAAATAATTGCCAAATAATTCCTCAGTGTTTTTCAAATATATCTCTAACAGAAAACTGTTCCACATTGAATTGATTTTAACAGGAACTACAGTATTCCAAATGTTCCAAATTTTCTGAGAACTACTATTAGCTATTTGGGTTCCTTTTTTTCCTAAAATTTATTTTGGTACTTTCTTGGTCCTAACATTTTTTAAAAATGAGAGCAGAATCATGCTGCAAGAGCCATGGTGGTGCAGTGGTATTGCAGTATTGCAGGCTAATTCTGCCAACTGCCAAGAGTTCAGTTCTCACCGGCTCGAAGTTGACTCAGCCTTCCATCCTTCCGAGGTTGATAAAATGGGGACCCAAATTGTTGGGGGCAATAAGCTGGCTCTGTAAACAGCTTAGAAAAGGCTGTAATAGTACTATTGCTACTGTTTGCATCCTAAAAACATTTATTTTATTTTTTATTTTATTTTGCTAGTTGGTTATTCTCTATAAATGCCATACGCTTTATTGACTTGAACAGTTTCAGGTGAAGCAAAAAGCCTTTAAAAAGGAAAGTAGACCAAGTCATTCAGCTCAGAAAGTTATCACTGCTTCAGTTTCTGTTGCATGATTTGCAGAGAAATTCTGCAATGGAATTTGCAGAGAAATTCCAAATAGCTCTCAAATAAATAAAACAGGTGACAGGAGCCTATACTTTATTGTCTATTGAGACATTAAACAAGGATAAATATTTAAACTGAAGTAATCAGAAAAGAAAAAAGGATTAAGTGCCTACTCTTCCTTTACCAACCTTTAATGGTACTTTCCTGATATTTTAAGTTCATTTATCCAGCAATAACAACAACAAAAAATAAACCAGGAGGGATAAAAATATGTAGATTAAAGAAAAATATTTGCGGAGATCAGGGAATATTTATTGCAAAAACAATTTTAGAAAATTGGATACAAGAATATGTATAAATGTAGTCCTTGATTTACAACCATTCATTTAGTGACCATTCAACGTTACAATGGCACTGAAAAAATGTGATTTATGATCATTTTTTCACGTATGGTCACATAAACAAAATTTGGATGCTTGACAACTGGCATGTATTTATGACAAGAAAGATTGTAAAATTCGGCAAAATTCACTTAACAACCGTTTTGCTCAATGTGCCTTGCTTAGCAACAGAAATTGTTGGCTGAGTTGTAGACATAAATCAAGGATTACCTGTATTACAGAAGTATATGCAAAAATTGCTACCAATTTTTGAGATTTTTTTTTGGCCAAATAAATTAATTAAACAATAGAAATATAATATAATATATAATATATGGGATGAAAATGAAGTTATACAATTTCCAGACTGCCCAGGTGGCAAAATGATTTTGGCATTGGTCAAATGATTCTGAACTTTTGATTTGATGTTTTCAGGAGACAAATTGTGCCTCTCCTCAAACATTTGCATAACTTTTCTTAAGAAACTTTTTATGCCACAGGCAAACTTAATGAAAAGTTAAAATTTAAAGCAAAAGAAAAAAAAAAGAAAACTTTACCTCTAGAATATATTCCAGCTCCACTCCTTTCTTATGAGCTTGTTTTAGCACTGCAGAGCCTTGTGCCATAAGATCTACATGGATTTGAGTTTCCTTCACAAGAGCAAAGCTGCTTATTTTTCTAAAAAGAGTTTCTGTTAGGATCATGTGTGCCTCTAGTCCTTGGAAATATTCCTGAGAAAATTATAATTATTTGTTATTAACTATAATATTTCATTAATATTCTGCTGTTGTACAAACAATCTAAAATTTTAATTTCCTGATTTCCCCATAGTTTGTGTCTCATTTATATTCTGAGCAATGGAACAGATTTTGCTGCTGAATCTATTCAGAGTATGCATCTTACTTAGCTAAACAACTTTTTATCTTTCAGAGAAGATTGAGTTTACATTCCTTCCTCACATGCATACTAGGAATCAGAGTGTTTGGTTTTTTTTTCAGCTGTAGGTCAGAAGCAAGCATCCTTGACATTTTTAAATAATGTGGTTTTGCATTTAAACTAATTTTGCATCCCAAAAAGAAATAGCAGTGTTTATGCAAATATACCCAAGATTAAAACACAATTTTGAAACATAATTATTTGAAATATTCCTATAAACTCTGGTTACTGTACTGTCAAAACATGGCTACTTCTTATGGAGGGGGAAATCTATTCCATTATGCCCCAAGCCTTAATCATCTTGCATTTAGACTACTCCAATTCACTTTATATGGAGCTACCTTTTAGAACAACTCAGAAGGCACAACTGGAACAAAATGTAGTGGCTTCATTACAAACAGATTGCTTAACCCATTGTAAACCGCCCTGAGTCTCCGGAGAAGGGCGGCATATAAATCATTTTTTTAAAAAAAAAGATGATTAAATTTAATAGAATTACAGCTGTCCTTCAGTTATAGCAATGATTGCTAAGAGATTTGTAAGGTTCCCACCAGGGGTGCTATTTTGCAGGTTCTAGAGAATCGGTAGTGGAAATTTTGAGTCATTCGGAGAACCAGTAAATATCACCTCTGGCTGGCCCCAGAGTGGGGTGGGAATGGGGATTTTGTAGTATCCTTCCCCCAGGAATGCGGAGGGAATGGAGATTTTGCAGTATCCTTCCCCAGGAGTGGGGTGGGAATGGAGATTTTGCAGCATCCTTCCTCTGGAGTGGGGAGGGAATGGGGATTTTGCAGTATCCTTCCCTAAGAGTGGGGTGGGAATGGGTATTTTGCAGTATCCTTCCCCTGGAATGGAGTGGGAATGGAGATTTTGCAGTATCCTTCCCCTGGAGTGGGGTGGGAATGGAGATTTTGCAGTATCCTTCCCCTGCCATGCCCACCAAGCCACACCCACAAAACCAGTAGTAAAAAAATTTGAATTTCATCACTGCTTCCCACCCTGATCACATTCATAAAGCCATTGAAATTTGACTGTTTTAAGAAGTATTGGGACAAAGTGGAGGTTTGCCTACAGGATGCTTTGTTTGTCATAGAGAATTTGCCTTCTGGATCTCTCATATTATTTTTCAAAAAGTACAAGTTGCCCAGAGGTATTTGGATCTTGGTAGACTCTAAATTGTACTAAACGAACAAATAGGTTTCTAGGTGAAATCCGAGGTGACTGGTTTTAATTTATACAATTCTACATGACTTAACCTGTCCTGTCTTGAGAATGGCTGCTGAGAAATCTCTCACATAACATTAAAGAAATGACAACCCAAATCAGGGAATATTTTGTCACCTTGAAATACATGGAACCACTGCCTTGTTTACATTTTGCAGTCAAAAGCATTTTATTCTGGTATGTTTTTTGACACAAATCAGGGACAGGAACTGCTTTTCATGCTTTGGCATTTTATTAAGCAATAATCAACAAAATGCCAAACTGTGAAGGCAGTCTTTAGTAGTCTGCTTTTCATAGTTTGGCATTTTGACAGTTATTTTCATCACCACTATAATTTGTGTAGTCCATTTATTATTGTACAAGAGTCATTAATTATATGAGTCTTTTGAGGTAAATATTTGCATAAATAAATAAGATTTCTTTTAGCCATCATTAGCTTTAAAATTATTCCAAATGACATTTAAGCACATTGAAATAACTACTCTCTTTCTAGATTAGGAAACAAGAGAATTACAAAGGACTCTGTTAACTGGTAGCAAGAGTAAATTATAAATGTAAAAACTGTTTCTACCTTGTGCTTGTCAAGAAGCTGTTGAATTTCCTTTTTGGAGGCAACAATCAGTTTGTGATCACCTGCCATCTTCTCTTTCCCAGTTTCAATCAGATCAGCCAGATCCTGCAAAGCTTGGTCGTACTGACCCTTCAGTGCCAGATTTTGGTTCAATCCACTGCGCCGTGATCCTATGATCATGATTAACTCATCATACATATCCTGATACATGAAAAGAAAAAGAAAAAAATTACATTATAATCACAGAAGAAAAAGAAATTAGAATACAAGTTCAATTACTTAGGGCCAGTAATGGCAATCAGGATAAGAGAGCTATATGTGCTACATTAACTCCTTATAATCATTACATTTCCACCAAAATTTTATTTTTGGATGTCAGTTGACAAATGAAGCAAACACAAGGATTTTTGCAATCTTCTGAAGTTATTTTACATCTGTTTCATGTAAAATGAATTTCTTATCTATAAATAGATAATAAATAATAAATAGATAGTTCATCAACAAAAAAGGAAAACAACTACTATGCTGATAATTGCAAAAAGTTGTTTCTAATAGTTTTATTACCTGAAGTTTGGATAATTCTTGCATGAAAGATTGATCGATTTGCAGTTTATCTCCACATTTCTTTAATTCAGTGATACCTGAATCTAATTCTTTCAGTCCTTGTTCTACTTGCTCAATAGCCTATGTAAAGAGGAACAATTCACTGTAATGTCAGAAAACCTAAATTTCAAGGAGACTTGATGTAAAAAATGGAAATTCAGTAGAGATGACATTTACATGAGATAAACCTAGGAATAAGCAACATTCCAGATGGTAGTCTGATTAAATGTTAAAATCAAACCAAGTCTCTTGGTGAGAAATACTTATAAGAATATATGATATATGAATATACACTACAATTCTGATTGCATACCATTCATCAAAGACAAAAGAAAGGCTCAAAAGTTTTTAATCATCTGTGGGTTATTAGGCACAAAGAATATTTTGGGTTCTTCAGGCGCGTGTTCATTATTCTTGTTAATATTTAAATGTTTCTCTAATTTGCCAAGTAAAATTGAAGTTCTAAAAATTCACCAAGTTAATTTTATATATACTTTCTGCTGTAGAGCTGCTCAGTCAGGTTAAGAAATGTAAGTTCATATTGTACACGTAATCTGACAAAATGTAAGAAAAGAAAACTAAATTGTTGTTGAAATTTATAACACTGCCAAGCAGAATTCTTTTTCAAAGGCATGTCTATTTACTCTCATACAAAAAGTATTTCAGGCATTATTTATTCATTAGAATAAATACTGATGGGCACTGCCTGTAGTCTGATACTACCTTCTCAGTAACCTTTTGGTGTTCATTATACCATATCTTTCTCCATCCTTAAGAATATAAAAATGTACCTGTATTTGTTCTGTTTCAGGGCGTTCAACTGCTTCTGCTAGTTTCTGCAGTGCAATATACTTATTATCAGCTAATAAAGTAAACATCAACTTCAGGTCATTCTGTTGGTAATTGAAAAAAAAAAGTTAATATATGGAAATAACAGAATGTTATTGTCATTATTGTCCAAGTTTTCTATTGTGCAATGTTTTTCCTTGTGGCTTGCGATAACAGGCAGTTTGCAGGTAATAAAACTTTGAGATTGACTCAAATCTTCAGAAGAGACTATTATAAGCCAGAAGAACTCCCAATTCCTGTATAATTACTGAGTGACTAGCAGCATTCAACTTGTACTGTACATTGGCTATACTATCAACAACCTGTGCTTATAGCTCTTGCCATCCTTAGTTATCTGTATATGATGAACTGAACTGAACTATTTTCCTCAGAATTGGTGTCTTTCATTGTCTGGTAAAGGCATCAGTCATCCTTCCTTAGAGATGGCATTAAGTGGGAGGCTATTCTTTCATTTGGCTAATTACTTTATGAACTAAGATCTTAATTTGTATACAAAATGCCACGTTTGGATGTGTGTGCCCCTTTCAATCAGTTTTTGACTCCTGATGGTTGCCTGGACAAATCCCTACAACTTCCTTGGCAAGCTTTGCAGAAGTGGTTTTCATTTACCAAACAGCTGCTTAATATTGGTTTAACTTTTAAAACAATAGAGTTATTTATTGCTTTGGTATTTAGTATGTCTTTGCAAATGAAATCCACGCTGTATCAATGCAAGGGCTATCAGGTTACTTTGGAGTTTTGTCTGGGGTTGATAAAATAATCCTGCAATTTTTGACATCTCTATTTATTTTACCATTTATACTTCAATATGCTTTGGTAAAATTAATGACTTTTGTACCTATGGAGATTCTCAGGCATCCAGGTCATGATTATCTCAAAGGTGCTCTTTTCGAAAGGCAACTGGACTTTGAAAAACAAAACCCAGTTGCTTTTTGAAAAGAGCACCTTTGGGAGTAACTTTTATACTGAGCCCAATCCTAAATACCACATTATTTAGAGACTGAACATATTGCAGACATAGCAATTAACATGCTACAAGCAGCAACTGGGTCTTTTTACCATTATATTTTTACATAAGCTTCTGATAGCAAGAAAGAATCTATAGAAATACATTTTGTGTGGCTTTGTGCACTTTTGAATCAGTTTTGACTCCTGATGAAGGTTTTTTTGGCAAGATTTTTTGGAAGTGCTTTGTTAGAGAGTTATTGATCCCAAATCATCTGACTGTTTTTATACCTTAAGTGGGACTAGAACTAATAACTTTTTCATTTCTAGGCTGGTGCCTTAACCACTATACAAAACCGGCTATGAGAAATATAATTACATTACCCAATTTTTAAACCTTTAACAGTATGTACAGTAGAAATTCTTAAGAGAATAGGACAAAATTTACCTGAAAATTCAGTATCTGCTGAAGTCTCTCTTTCATATGCTGGCATCTTTGATTTACTAGTGTATCTAGTAATGTTAATCTCTGTAACAAACTATCCAAAGTGTCTCCTATAACATCTCGGTTATCAGCACTCTCAGGAAACACGTGAGAAAATAAATCCTTGCTCTTATCCATTTTTTCTGTCATTTCCTTGATATCTTTAGCAAGAGACTAAAATATATTCAAATAAAAACAACATGCTTTTAAAATTAATACTTTGCAAAACAAAACAGATAACCATAGATGATTGTGAAAAACAATATTATATAGGTAGTGCTCAGGATACGACCATTCATTCAGAGATTGTTCAAGCTACTATGGCATTGAATGTATGATATTTAGGATGGATCCTCAAGATATATTTGTCACAGCAGCTCTATACATAAGTGCTTGTGTTTTGGGTACTTGACAATTGGATTACAATGACAATCTCGCAGTCACTTGATTGCCAGTTGTGACCTTCCATGCTGGCCAGGGGTGGGTTCTACTTACCTCCGCTACCAGTTTGCAATGGGAGCGTGTGTGTGCGCTTCTGCACATGCACAGAAGCTTCTGCACATGCGCAGATTATCCGTGATCACATTTAACCGGGTGGGGAGAGCCTCCCGCCGCCGTTACTATCGGTTCACAAGAACTGGACTGAACTGGGAGCAACCCACAACTACTGCTGGCTTCCCACAAGCAAAGTCAGCACAGAAGATTGTGAGTTACTTGTATAATCACCCCCAATGCTTTTTCTTTGAGGATCTCCATTATGGAAAATTAGATCCCAGGGATCACAGCGCTCCCTCCATCCATGCCTGCAGCATCTCCTGCCCACAGCCCCACTGACCATCTAGCTGTCCGTAGCATCTGCTGGCTATGGCATCAGCACACTCCCTGTAGTCCATGGTGCCTGTTCACGGCACACACACACCATGGTACCTATGCAACCCTTGAACTCTTTGACTGGGATTTCCACCTCTTCCAGTTTAACAAACAGGGACAGTTTACAACATCAACTGCATCTGTTGTCCTAAAGTAATATGGACATGTGACTTGCATTTGACAAGTGCACTGTTTAGTGATGGGATTTCCAGTCCCAATGACCATCACGACTCAAGGTTTATTGGTATGTGTTCCTTGACTACTCATGTTAGCAACAGGAATAGCAACAAGAATTATATCTGAAATCTGAACATATTTACAGTTGCCAAATCGAATGGTTCTAAAAGCTGATGACAAATAGAGGTGAGAAGGATTATTACAAACTCTCATTTCTCTTTTGAGCATACAGATCACAGTTTCAAGGAATTCACATAGACTGTTCATTTATTTCCCAAGCAGTGGTTTTACCAGTGTCCTGTTATTATTTTATTTATTTTGGATAAGCACTGTATGTATGCTATAGTCCAAGAAGCCAATTTTGTGCATATCTGTAGAAATTATTTGGTCTGTTCTGATTTACTTTCTAGGAATGCAAAGGGTAGCACTAACCTTTTCCCTAACAAATTTTCATTGGCAGAGGCCTGCCACATCCATCCAGAAGTTAGTTCCATAAATATTATAGTACATTTCAGGGACTTACTTTAATGCATATAAAATATGCTTTTCTGCCATAAAGGCACAAAGGGTTTTTTTGCATAGCTTCTTCCACAATTAATGCTAATAAACATATCTTGTATAGCCTTCTCTTCTGGTTAACTGAAAAGAGGTCAAATTTAACTCATAGATTAATGATTGTCTTACTTCTTGATTATCAAGGCATGTTTCTGTCACTTCAGGTAATAGGGCCGTAGCAACAAACAAATGTTCTTCAACCCCATCTAGCCAAGATGAGGTAGCTGAAACACCTCTGTATAGCTTTTGCTCAAACTGCAGATTCTCCTTTTCAGCACCTCTAGCCTGGAAAAAAAACCATTACAAAGGAAAAAAAAGACTGTTACTCTAGTTATATATTTGGAGAGAGATAGAGGGGCAAGATTTTATCTTTGCAAATAATTTTTTTTAAATCAATTAAAATATTGTTTAACTTATTCTACAAAACAGCTAAGATTTTTTAAGTGATTAAAATTAAAATATTCTACCTGGGAAGGAACACTTTTGAAAGCCTCATTCAAACCAACCAGTAAAGATTTAACTGATGCTTTATCTTGAGACTTCCCTTCTTCTTTGTGCAATGGCATGCCAGACTTAAGCTGGTTTGGTCTACTGTAAACCTGTTAGGGGAGAAAAAACAATAATTAAAATATTTCAGACATATGAGAAAAATAAATGAAACTTTTTTTTTCTTCTCCTTACCCTGTTAGGATTGTTTTAGATGTTTATTTATTTAACAATACTTATAGACTGACCCAGGGGTGAAATCCAGCAGGTTCTGACAGGTTCTGGAGAACCGGTAACGGATTTTGCAGTATCTTTCCCCTGGAGTGGGGAGGGAATGATGATTTTGCAATATCCCCTCCCCTTCCCCTCCCACGCTCACCAAGCCACGCCCATAGTACCAGTGGTAAAAAAAAAATGGATTTCCTGAGCAAACAAAGCAAGCCCAACTGAAAAACACTGGGTAGCAAATTACAAAAATAGTCCTATTAATCAACAGTTCAAACTGTTAAAATTTGCTTTGTGTCCAAGTCAACTCCAATTGCTTTCATATTGGGAAGTCCCCCTCTCTATCATCTTTGTATGGTTCAAGCAGTTTGTACAAGTTGGCAGCTCTTGGATAAGCTGGGCACTTATTATGGAACATGAATGGCTTTGCCATCTCTTATGTTCTAGAACAGGGGTCTCCAACCAGGGGTGCTATTCAACAGGTTCTGACCAGTTCTGGAGAACCAGTAGCAGAAAGTTTGAAAAGTTAGGAGAATTGGCAAATACCATCTCTGGTTGGCCCCAGAGTGGGGTGGGAATGGAGATTTTGCAATATCCTTCCCTTGCCATGCCCACCAAGCCACCCCACCCCACCAAGAACTGGTAGTAAAAAAATTTGAATTCCACCACTGTCTCCAATCCCCGGCCCATGGACTGGCACCGGGCTGCAGCATGCCAGAAACCAGGCCATGCAAACAAGGCAAGCCCCAGCTGTGATATGCAGGCAACATGTGAAACCACGCCCCCTCCGGTCCCTGGAAAAACCTTTCTCCATGGAACCGGATCCTGATGCCCCAAAGGTTGCGGGCCTCTGTTCTAAAAGATTGTTAATCTCCCAGAGACTAATTCCCAGTCTTGATCGGCTGTGTGGGGTCTACTAATGAGTTGGCCTCCTGCAATGGTATATTCAGAACCTAAGAGAGATTCATGTGCTCACTATCTGCTGTGCTCCACCTATTAGCCATCTACAGAGAGGTTTTAAAAAATGGAAAAAGTTTCTGTCTTTAAAAGTGGACAGATAAATTGGTTTTTAAAGTGGGAAAAAAATCCAGCTGCTGAGATGGCTTCATACCTTTACAATAAACCTTATTAAATGAAACTCCAGGAAAAGTGAATGTCAAAAGCTTGACTCCAGCCTTCTGTTTCACAACCCTTCATTATCACACAAGGGATTGGAAATTGTAGCAGGCTTTTTTTCAGTGTTTGGACGAGATGGGCATAATCATGCTCAGGAAAGCAGTCACTAAAATAACCAAATGCCACATCATATCTGTTATGGGCAATGGTGAAATCTAAAATTTGTTACTACTGGTTCTGTGGGCGAGGCTTGGTGGTGGGGTAATGTGACTGGGTGGGCATGGCCAATTTTTTTTTCTCTTAAAACCATTTTTTCTACAACCTCTTCAGTGAAGAGGTTTGGATCATCAGAGGCTTTTAAAAGAAAAAAAGCCTCTGCCGATCAGGCAACTCAGCTGGGATCATCAGCTGACGATCCCTTTGACGATCCCAGCTGAGCCACGCGATCATCAGAGGCTTTTTTTAAAAAAGAAAATTAAAAGCATTTTTTCGGCCAAAGAGGTTATAGAAAAAATGCTTTTAAAAATTAAAAGAAAAAGCCTCTGATGATTGTGTGGCTCAGCTGGGCATTGGGGGGGGGGGGGGGTTGTAGGGATTTTTGCTACCGGTTCCCTGAACCACCCGCCTCCATCACTACTGGCTCGGGCGATCCGGTCCGAACCGGGAGCATTTCACCCCTGGTTATGGGTAATAACCAGCATCTTGAAATGATGCATCAATTGCAGCAACTGCAAGATAGGAGTAATTCTAGAACAGTAGGTTGCTCTTGCTAGTAGTCTCCCTGATGCATTCTGCACCAGCAAGTACTTCTGAATGCCTTCACCATATAAAGTGAGCTTCAGTACCTTGACTTACAACAGTTAATTTAGTGACTGTTCAAAGTTACAGAAGCACTAAAAGAAGTAAATTATGTCAATTTTTCATACTTATGATCATTGCAGCATCCCCATGGTCACGCCAAGCGTAATCAAAACTCACAAAACTCACTTGGCAACTGACT
This sequence comes from Masticophis lateralis, assembly GCA_030761175.1. Classification (NCBI taxonomy): domain Eukaryota; kingdom Metazoa; phylum Chordata; class Lepidosauria; order Squamata; family Colubridae; genus Masticophis; species Masticophis lateralis. The sequence goes on along the minus strand of JAUDYJ010000001.1, from coordinate 84,069,593 downwards.
CATATTTATGACAGTTGCAGTGTCCCAGAGTCATGTGATCACTTTTGGCGACCATCTGACAAGCAAAGTCAGTGGGGAAGTCAGATTCACTTAACAACCAGATCACCAACTTAACAACTGTGGTGATTCACTTAACAACTGTGGCAAGAAAGGTGCTAAAACGGGGCAAAATTCACATAACAAATGTCTGGCTTAGCAACAGAAATTTTGGGCTCAATTGTGGTCAAAAGTTGAGGATTACCTGTAGTCCTATTTGGGTCCTTTTCCATCTGCATAAGAAACATTGCTAAGCTACACCTTTAACATTGTTCATATGAAGAATGACAAAAATAATTCTGAAAGGTTACTTACTGACTGCTCTTGTTCTTGTTCCAGAGCATTCTGTAGAAGTCTGTGCTTAATGCTGAATTCTTGACTGAGACTTTCCCATTTCATTTTCATCTGATCTTCGCCTGAGGGCTTTTCTCCTTCTAAATTCAGTTCTTCTGTTAGTTTATCTGGCTTCTTGCTATCATATAAAATATAAATACAAATCATGAGAATGGAATTACTGTGATTTTTCAGTTAGCATCTCATATGATAAGATACCAGAGTTTTAATGACTTCTCAAATCATGCAGATTAGGGTGGATCCTTAATTGTGCCATTAAAATGAGATTTGAATTTGGAGTCCACTTGAAGTTACATCATTGGCATTGACAAAATCACTATTAGACAATTGCAAAAGGCAGCTTTACTTGGAACACCTTACACCTGGCAACGTTACCTTTAACAGGATCAAATAACAACATTTCCCTATCCCAAATTCTTAGGAAGGACTCAATAAGTGGATAAAAATGCCAAATCCAGGTGGACTATGTGATGAACCACAATAAGATGTTTAACACCATCAAAAAACAATATCTACCTATCCCAAATCTTGAAGTGGGCTTAATAGGTGGATAAAAATCCAAATGCAGTAGAAACATCTAGTTGACTGAGCAACCAACAACAACAACAATAATAAACATCTATCTCAAGTTCTTGGGAAGGACTCAATAGATGGACAAAACTGCTGAATTCAGTCTAAATACCTGGCTGACTATGTGACTATAATAATATTGTCATATCACTGTTTAAAACCATTTTTCATAATCATAATATAAATGAGCTTAATTCATTTTAAATTAATCTAACAATTCAAGAGGAGTTGTAAATTAAATACAGTAAATATTAATGAGTTGCTAAGGCTAATATTTTTAGATGTAATAAATTTATCCTAAACTATGCTGAGAAACGCTAATTTTGAGTCTTTCATAAAAAGCAAAGCCCACACTGTGTGATTTAGATACAAAATAGTTTTTCTGAAATTTTATCCATCAGATGTAATGTTACTATAATTTCATGAGTCTCCAGTGCATCAATTCAGAGAAGGCTTGTCTGAAGAGATCCTCACTATTGGAGAATCTGATGGTTTCTGATATTTCCTACCATCAGCAGATTCATTCAGTCTTATCTATATCATCTTATTGGAACATTCTCATAAAATGGTTAGTTAGGAAAAAATAGTCAAATACTTACTTAATCTGCAGATGACAGACACTTAAATTGAACCTGTTATTTTAAATATAAACTATTTTTTCCATACAATCTCCCTACATGTGAATATATAGATATGATCATGGAAGATGAAGTATTTAAGAATGAATATTCACCTAGAATAAGGCATATCTGAAAATGATTGAGTTAAAATTTCTTCTCCACGACTTGCCACTGAACGAAGAAGTCTCTTTTGCTCCGCTAGTTCTTTCTCTAGTTCCTAAAACAAATAAACAAACAAAAGCAACTGCCTTAAATACTTATTTCTATCAATGAATTCTAGATTTATAACTGTTTGGAGATATTTACCTAGAAAGAAAAAGATTAGCTGAAATCAAAGTATGTACGTTTTTTCCTATAGCCACAGTATGTAAGTTTTTTCAGAGAGCCACTAACAGAATTATTTGAACAACAGTTAAGTTCTAATTTTGGAATGTCCCCTCTCCTACAGCCTTTCCAACACAATGAGACAAATGTTAGTGCCGCCTGTGCTATCCATTCTCAGAGGCTTTACAGTTTCAGGCAGTAGGCATATAATTAAGCGTGTAACTGCTATTTGTCACGGTAAAGAAAAAGAAGCACATTTGTAACAAGATTTGGTAAGCAGCAGCTGTCATAATTTCCAGAAAGATTATTTCATCTCTACCCATATATATTATAAAAATGTCTTGGGTGATATTTGTCTGTATTTTATTACTATTCTATTACTTCCAACAAAAATAACAACAACATGTTTAGAGCAGATGTTAGAATGCTGCTTATTAGAAAATGGAAGCGATTACAGGATGCATCAGAACAATAACCACTGTGGAAGGATTGTAGGAGGAGGGCTGGATTAATCTATAGACTATAGTAGCAAAAATTGTATTGTACAGTAAGATTAAGATTGCATATTAATGGAGCTAATCTAATAATAAACTTCCATTATTATGCAATCTCTATATACTGTAGGCTGTACTTCAGTATTGTATGGTTTATTTGGTCCATCCATATATTTATTGTAGATATTTACAATTGAAAACAGCATACACAGACCCCTACTTTTATGATAATTTATAAATTACAAAATGGTTCCAGTTTGGACTGGATATCCATGTTCTCCAGTGGTGGGTTGCCCCCAGTTCTATAGAACCGGTAGTAAAACTGGCAAGAGGCTCCGCCCACCAACCCCGATACCATCAGAACGCTTCTGTGCATGTGCAGAAGCTTCTGCGCGTGTGCAGAACAGCGTGCAGCCCCATTGCGAACTGGTAGTAAACGTAAGTAGAACCCACCCGATATTCTCTATATGAAAATAGGAAGAGGCCTAGAAAAGCTACATCCTATTGAGAATATTGTTAATGAAATAAGACATCAATTACACAGAGCCTCTATTATGGTTATGACTGAAGAGAGTTTAAAAATCATCTACTTATATCTGTGCCGAAATGAACACAATAAAAATCCCTAAATACATATAACATTTGCATTTATGTGCAACGTGCTCACTTTCTGTCTTTGTATGATGCTTAGCTGTTGTTGTGAACGGGTTGTTTGTGCTTGAGCCAACCACTCCTGGACACTGGGATCTTGAGATGTGACCAGATCTGATTTATATTCTTCCTTTTCCTGTACAGCTCCCTGCTTTAATAAAGGAAAAGAAGGGAGGGGGTGGAGTGTGAGTAGGAAATACAAATAGAAGTAGGATTGCTATTTGAAGTGTAAATTTCTGGCTTCTATTTCTGTATAAATTTAGGGCTTCTAAAATGTTTTTTGTAAAGAAAATTTACTCCGAAGACAAAGAAAAAAGGGATATAAAAGAGGAAGACATTACAAGAAAAGATATCTTGATGGAGAGAATCTCATCTTTACAAGACACAGCTCTATTTAACCTCTTTATAAATATGACAAATTCATCTGGGAATGTAGGAAGTTTGTTTACTATACCTTACTTATAGTGATGCCTATTTTATGCTATTCAGAGTCAGATCTGTATCAAATTACCCAAAACATCTTCTTAAATTATTTCCACATGTCACACCATATTATTATTCAAGTTTAATATATGAAATTACAGAGGATTTTAATTCACTAATTTAGATCAGAACTGGAATTTAAAAAGAATGGCATTCCTAATTTTAATGTTTTGTTTTATTTGGCAATGTGATTTGGCATACTGACCAAAAGTTACCATTCCTCTACTACGATCAGAAATATAAGTCTCCAGTTATTAGCAAAAATATCATATGCTTTATCATTTAACTAAGAATTAAATAAATAATAGGACACATGCGCCTACAAAAAGATCACAGATATCTGGAACAAACCACCTTGTTGAAAAGAAATGACAAGGTAGATATTCTAAATATTTGAAAAAGAAGTTTGAAATGGTATTGTGTATGAATGAACTGCTCATTTGGCATGCAAACTTTTGTATATAAAAATATTTATTTATTAAAATCATATACTGCCCATCTCACTCTGATAAGCGAACCAACCAACCTGGCAAATGATATCCTAATTCAAAAACTATGTTGAGAAATGTGCATTGGCAAGTCCCTGCATGTATTGTGTCCATAATGATCACAGACAACATCCATATGGAATTGTTATATCAAATAAATGCTCTAGAATTAAAATGTACACCCTTATTTAGTGAAAGACCTCTACTAATGAAAGCAGGTCTTTCCTTATTTAGTTTCTTATCTATGTAAACAAAAAATGGTATATTAGAACAAAATACTACTTGCCATTTCTCTCTAACTTTAACCAATTAACCATGAATTAGTAATTCTATTTGATTTATGACTTGATTAATGCTCATTTTTATGTCAAGGTTGCAATATTTGAACATTTGTCCCGAAACAAAAAATACTCATCAAATAGGAGGAGAGACAGTTTGGTATACTGGTTAAGGCACCAGACTAGAAACAGGAAACTGGATGTCAGTCCCAGTTCCAAGTGGATCTCTTTGGTCCAGCCACTCTCTTTTAGCCCTAGAAAGAAGGTGAGGACGAACCACTTCTGAGAATCTTAGGGACTGTTCAAAGCAGTTGTCAGGACTTAAGGCTGACTCAAAAGTGTGTCCACATGCATGCAAAAACATACCCAGAGACAAAAGTAGAAAACTGGGAATAAAACTGAGCTAGTAAATCAGCTCACATAGTTTGTTATTTAATTATATCAAATATTACAGAGAGAGAGAGAGAGAGAGAGAGAGAGAGAGAGAGAGGGAGGGAGGGAGGGAGGGAGGGAGGGAGGGAGAGAGAGAGAGAGAGAGAGGGAGGGAGGAAACGCTATCCCAGAGTATATATTCTTAACAGTAAACATTATACTATTTCTCAATTGCTACACATAAACCCAAAAAATACATTTAAAACCAATTGAAAAGTGCTCCTTACCTGGATGTTGATCTGCTTGTCGTGAAGGATTCTCTGTAATTCCAGAAGACTTCCCTTCAGTGTTCTGAGTTTCAGTGCCAGCTGCTCAGCCTCATCCTTGGTTTGAGCTTTTCCTTCCATGAGGAGGTTTTCATTGTGTACGGACAGCTCAGACAAAGTCACCACCTTCTGCTCGATTTCCCCAAGCATATTCTGAAGCAGCAAAAACAACGAAGCAAATTCATACATTCTGAAGCATCCATCAAAATCCTACCTCACTCCTTCTTCAATGAAGAAAAGCAAACAAATTCACATTGTTGCTGAGTATTTTCTCAAACTCAATGTTCTCAGAAACATGCTTAAGATATTTTGCATTTATTTTTCATTTGTAAAAAAAAAATCTTCAAAAAATCAACTTCGTTTGAAAAGAAAGACATAAGTGATAAATATATGTTGGATGTCACTGTTCCTTATATGCTTGCTTCTGTTCCATTTCTTTAGTGCAGTAATCTGGCAGACAATAACATCCGTAGATTATTGCAATAGGCAGATCTCATTTAGTTAGGACAGCTTGTGTCTTATTTTTCTACTTCGTGTACTTCTGCACTTCTCACCCTTCCTTCCCTCATTGCTCTCTTGAATTGATAAGCTTCTTCTCACAGTGGATATTTCTGATTGGTGCAAAAATGGCCTAAGATCCTCTGCATAATCTTCTTTCCCTTAGAGCGACTTAAAGGGACAAATCTCTGGCATATTTATTTTGAAATGCAGATAATTTATTTACATGCAGTCTAAATATTCTGACATCGACAAATTTAAGGATTTCTGGGTTAAATTATTTGCTCCTTTTTTATTTTTATAGAATTCTGAGGTTTACATAAATTTGAGGCAGGCTAGCAGTTTGTCTAAAACTGTACCCAAAGGCAATTATATAATGAAGCATAGCTGTCTGGTAGAAATTACAATGAAATTAATATGGAACAAATTATGTATTTGTGTCATGATACAACTAGTCCTTCTCACTGCATACAAAGATGGCATGACACATTACTCTCTCCCATTACAAAGAATAAACAGGTAAAATGAAACAGATAAGCTAATTCTCTTTCTAAAAGATCTTCCAACTAAATATTTGTCTCCTTCTATAAACACAACTTTATTAGATTCTTCATAGATTATTTCTCATTTCTCATGTAAATCAGATCACAAGAATTTAGTGATGTGTTTGAGATAATCCTTGCCTTTGCTTAAACAGTCTTGAATTTTATGCCTCTGCTAACCTCTTCTCCAAAGGACAATCATTTAGAGTTTAGAAGGACTCTCTTCCCCTTTAAAACTACCTGTAGTTTATTATTATGTTCAGTTTATTTTATGAATATGTGGATTATTACACAAACCATGACCATAAATCATGGGCTGATCTTGACTTGTTTCAACAAACTACAATTTAATCGGAGTTTAAACTTCTTCAATTTAAGAAAATATTTTTTCTCTTCAGTAATTATTTATAACTCTTAAGGTTTAAAGCATAAAATTTTCACTATTGAAACATTTTAAAATTACTTGCATTCTAACTAGATTTTATTGTATGGTATTTTAAGCCTGAACAAATCACCCACCCACCCAACTTGTTACCAGAAATAATGCCCTGTAATTTTATTTTATTTTGACACAATTAAAACTGGCCCAACTGCTAAGAGTTGACACTGATCTGATGGCACATAATCAATAAAAACAGCATTCCTGTTGTGAGTAATGGTAATTTATTAACACATAGGAAATCTCCGTTAGCTACAGCAGAAATAATATTTAAATATGAAGAATTTTTTCCACCTGGCAGTCAACCAACTGAGAATCCATATCCATAGGCTCCTCATCTGTCACCAATGTAGTGGTTAGAAATGCTTGTGTGTTCAGAAGCCAGTGATCAAGTTCATCTGCCTCAGAGCGATACCTTTGCAGGGCTTGCTCTTGACGCTGTTCTTCGAGTTGCTCATTGAGTTTCTCCTGTGAATCACACACTATTATTTGTAATGCATTTGTTTTCAAATGTCTGCCATCTTGTTAGGTGATCTCCTGGCCTACGGGCCAGATACGTCAAACTACTAGCCCACGGGCCAGATATGTCACGCACTGGTCACACCCACACCTGGTTTAACAAAGGGGGATGCCGCCATGACAACATGAATTTGATATCCCTGTCTTAGGTGAAAGGTGCAAAAATAGTAGTATAGAAAAAGATAAGGGTTTTTCACACATTGAGTTTTTCAAAAAGAATGGGAAAGAAGTTGAAATGGGCTAAAGAGCTGGCAGAAGGGAAATGTTAGCTGAGAGACAAAATGGCTAGTACGGATGGATTAAAGTAGTTTCAGATTTCTGAAAATGTGCACGTTCCTCGGCAATAGAAGGTCACCAAAGAGGAGTTAGTACAATGTATAGGGAGAAGATAAGTTTGAGAGATTAATTTATCCCAGTCCAGAATTCCCAGGAGAGAATAATATTAATTCTTTTGCTGGCCGTGAGATTTATTCTTAACACATAACTTTAAGTTAAATCTATGCAGGAATTAGTAATTGCTGCACCATGTGAGATGTTGACCCTGCCCTGTGGGAAAAATAAAGAGAAGCACTGTTGCTTCTGCAGCAATATTGCAAAAGGGGAGTTTCTCATGTGCAGCAAACTGTGCAACTGAAGCATGAAGGAGTCAGGACTTAGTACAATGAAAACCATCCAGCCATGGTGTTGTTGGATTATAGAGTTGGATAGTGTCAGCTTAATCCATTAACATATCCGCAGTCCCCATTGAAAAATTTAATTTATTTACTGAACTGTGTAATTAAAACTTTCTTTCAGCATTCTGGTACCTCAAGAAGCTGCTGTTTTCCCGAAGCTTTCATCTTAATAGTGGCCATTCTCTCTGCTAACACTGTCAGCGTGGACTGCAGAGCCAACTGCTCAGCAGCATCTGCCTCTAACGGTTCAGACACCAATTCCTCCGCTAATGAAGTTTGTAGCTCACTTATTTCCTCTTGGAGCATCAGAATTTCATCCATCAAAGCCTATTAAAGACAGAAGTTAAACAGGACCAACTTAATCACATTATTTCTGGGGAAAAAAATGTCTTAAAATGATTAATATGTTTGAACTGCTGAGTTCCAGTGAGTACAGGTAGTCCTCGGCTTACAACGGTTCATTTAGTGACTGTTCAAAGTTACAATGGCTCTGAAAAAGTGACTTATGACGAGTTTTCACACCTACAAGCATTACATCATATCCATGATCATATGATCAAAATTGAGATGCTCAGCAACAGGTTCATATTTATGAATGCTGCCATGTCTCAAGATCAGATTATCACTTTTTGTGACAAGCAAAGTCAATGTGGAAGCCAGATTCTCTTACCAACCATGTTACTAATTTAACAACTGCAGTGATTCACTTAGCAACTGTGGCAAAAAAAGATCATAAAATGGGGCGCAACTAACAAATGTCTCACTTAGCATCATAAAGTTTGGGCTCAACAGTGGTCATAAGTCGAAGATTACCTGTATTATAAACTGGGTAGCACATGCCATTGGATCCTGTGTATAGTACCACAGAGGAATACAATATTTAATTGCTTTATTTAAATATTCACTTAAGCATCTAGACACATCAGAACTACACAATAATAAAATCAGACCAAAGCACTCTATTAGGAATTGATATTTATAACCACAATATGTTAATTTATTTAAAATCAATGGTTCAGATTTGTGGCACCTCCACATAAATAAATGACCAGTTCTGGAAATGGCTTTGTCCTCAATTGCTCCTGTATCCTCTACTTTAAGGTCCATTCCTTGTAGCACCCAGTCAGAGCTCTCTCTATTAAGCCAATGGAAGGGTGGAGGAAAAAACCTTCTTTTCATAAAAAAGGGGAAAAAAATATTGGGCTAAAATTAGAAGTTGGATAGAAGAGGTAATTGGTTACAATGTGGACTTGAAACCAGAGAGGTTTTTACTGGGGATATTGAACAGAATCTACAGTAAAGAAATTAGATATTTGATTTTGCATATAATTATAGCGGCAAGGATACTCTACGCACAGTCCTGGAAAAATGAAAAGGTACCAAAAGAGGAAGAAACAATTAAGAAAATCTTGGACTGTGCGGAGATGGATAAATTAACGAAAAAAAGAGAAAAGAAAAGAAAAGGAAAATACAGAATATTATCATGTATGGACTAAGTGGTACTATTGGCTCGAGATTAGGGAAAGTAAAAGTGAATAAATGATGTGACAAATGTGTAAAATACTGTAAATGAATAAAACTGGAAATAAAGGGACGATAAAGATAAAGATAATAAAGGATGAGAAAAATCGGAAATGTAGAAAGTAGAAAGTAAGAGGAACGAAACTGATATGAAAACGAAACACATATTGTGTGTTTGTGTTTTGTACGTTGTGTTGTGCTGTTGTTGTAAAATTAACAAAAAAACCTTTTTTTAAAAAAATAAAAAATAAAAAAGGGAAAAGACATTCCCTCTTTCCAGGCTCCTTTGAGGGACTGGCAAGGATAAAGATGGATGGTGATGAAATAGAAGGCTGGGGGAGTATACAGAGAGGCTAATGCACATTTTGTTAATGGAAGAGGATTTGCTTTACTTGATGATTCATTCAAACAAACTTGTTTAAAGATTGTATGGGCCACCCCAGACTATCTGGAATGAGATCAAAAGTTCAATTCATTTCTTTACCTGCACTTTACTACAGTAAAAACAAACATAATGAATGAGCATTTGGCACATACAGAATACCTTTAAAGTAATACCATTTTTCTTTTAAAATATTTATTTTCTAAAAAAAAAAAAGATAAAACAACCTTTCACCTCTTTCTAAAAGAAGGCAAAGAATGAAAACGTGTCTGACATAACTTTGCCATACAGTTGGATCTGAAGACCAGGCACCTGAAACTGAACAAGAAACAATAAACAGTCACGTGCTTGCTTATTGATTGATTGATTTTACCTGGTGGCCAGCCATCTGGCTTTCTGGACTCTTATTGTTGTCTAAAGTGTCATTTAATTTCACCTCAACGGCTTCCATTTTTGTTGATATAGACTGAAGAGAATCTTGATATTTCTGCTGACGTTCAAGAGCTTCATAAAGTGTGCGCTGTTTTTCACTAATCTAAAAGGAAATTTTTTTTATAAATAGGGATTAAAAATTTTGCATTAAATAATGAGAAAATGCAACAAACTAACAATATTTTAATAAAAATTAATTTTAACAAATATCATTAAAAAGAAAAAGGAAGCATATAGATATATTAAATTTGTATAGGTTTTTTTTAACACACATATACAATTTACAGCTTAGTGATTTTACCTTAAGCTTTTAAAAGACATACTTCTGCAGAGTTTTCTTTTTCCCCATAAACATTATTGCATGAAATTTATGTTGCCGAATTGTTGCAAAACAGCTCTATCAACTAGTTGATAAATTTAATGATACAAATCTAATGTTTTTGTATTTCATATAATTTCTTTTGCCATAACTCCTCTTTATAATATATGGATTCATGATGTTGGTAATTTAAAATGGGCATACAGCTGCTTTTATTCCTAGACATCCACATGTTGGCATGAAGTCACTTTTTTGGAATCTGACAAGTACCTGAATTATTTACTAATTTCAAATACTGTTTAACCACATCTGAAATCTATTTCCAAAGCAGCTGATAAAAAAGTAAAAAAAAAATCCTTAAACATAATGAAATGAAATGAACACAAGCTAAAACACATCAGAAACCCAACAATCTTACATTAAAAATATAGCAAGGGATACCTGGTGAATCTCTTTAAAAAATTCAGTTTAATATAACTTAACTTTTTGCTATAACTTTATTATTTCAAAGAAAGACCCCTAATGAAGATCTTTATGTATGAATGGCCAATATGGAAAAAGCAAACAGATCTCCCAATATTCTCACATATTAAACTTGATGGATTTTAGGGTTCACAGTAAGATTTAAGTTTGAAAAAAAGAAAAGACTGGGTGTCAGATCAATTGGTCTTGTGCTGTATAGTATAATCGCAATTCTCAATAATAATCCAGGATCCACATCTGGAACCACAGCTAAAGAAAGCCGTCGTGGCGCAGTGATTAGAATGCAGTATTACAGGCTAATTCTGCCAACTGCCAGCAGTTCAATTCTCACTAGCTCAAGGTTGACTCAGCCTTCCATCCTTCCAAGGTCGATAAAATGAGGACCCAGATTGTTGGAGGCAATATGTTGACTCTGTAAACCGCTTAGAGAGGGCTGTAAAGCACTATGAAGCAGTATATAGGTCTAAATACTATTGCTAATGCTAAAGCTCCAAATATGACCTGAAACAGCATTTGCATTGTAGATTGCTCCTCTTGAATATTCCAGCTAATCAGCTGCAGTATCAAATTGTTTATTAACTTGTAATTTTTGTTTTTCAAAAGTCAGTATTCCATATCCAAAAACATGGTCAGCCTTCTCTCATTTTGGCAGCCTTGCCCTCCTTTATCTCCTTTCATATTTTATGGAGGCATGTTAATACTTCGTTTATGGGCAGTACTATTTAGGATACATAAGAAATAGGACCTGTAGAGGTGAACAGATCAGGCCTCATCTGATGGTTTAAAAATGTTTTGTGATTTCTGGAATTTAAAGTTGAAGAGGTTATTTTAAGCCTTGAAACTTCTATGTGCAAATTTCCTCACAGTTTCAATGCAAGCTAATTTTCAACCTAAATCAGTGGTGAAATTCAATTTTTTTTACTACCGGTTCTGTGGGCGTGGCTTGGTGGGCGTGGTGTGGCTTGGTGGGCATGACAGGGGAAGGATACTGCAAAATCCCCATTCCCTCCCCACTCCTGGGGGAAGGATATTGCAAAACCTCCATTCCCACCCCACTCTGGGGCCAGCCAGAGGTGGTATTTGCCGGTTCTCCAAACTACTCAAAATGTCCACTACCGGTTCTCCAGAACCTGCTGGATTTCACCCCTGATCTAAATAATATGTCTTTGTAAGTATTTACATTGACATAAGCATGAATCCCCATCCACATGAACGATAATATTTGCTTCATTCCTCCTTATGTCAAAAGACTTACCACATTTTTCAGGGTCTCCCAAGAACGTTGCAAATCATCCAGTTTAGTACTGGAAAGGGCTTCTAATCTTGGTTCATAAGAATCCTGAGCAATCGGAGCGCTAGGTTGAATTTGGGATGCTTCTGTCTGCAATTGTTCGGCAGATAAGGCTTGATAATAAGCAATGTCCTATGAGCATAAGGTAAAATACTATATTTTCAAAAGTGCTGAAAGTTCAGCTTATTTTTGAAATTTGAATATATTCTAATTTTAATATTAATATTTTATCATTCCCATTTATGATATTTTAACAGAATTATTTTATTTTCTCCATGTCATTGTAGCTTGTACTTTTTATGTAAAAAACACCACCACCACCAGATACAAGGTGGAACAGCTTTGAAGATGGCTGTGACTGATTTAAGCAAACACAGAACTGAAGAATTATAAATGTGTCATTGAAGAATTATAAATTTGCCAATCTTTGATTTAACATGATAAGCATATAGTGCTGCATCCCAGTGCTCCAGGAAACAGCCAGACAAGAAGTAACTTTAAACACTCACATGCTATTTAAAATATACATAAAGCCAATGACAAAGATAACATAAATATTTGATTTCAGATGTTACATATATATTTATGATACCCACTTTTTTCTTTAGTTGCGCTGCAAATAAGATTTGTTTCCTAAACAAGTTTCTGAAATAGCTTAAAGTATCATTGACAACTATTTTAACTTTTTTCCCTTTAAGTACTTCATAGTTGTTTTAGATGTAAGCTTTGAATTATCTTGATAAAATAGCCAATCAGATCCAGTTTCTTCACTGACTCTAGGATATTTGCTTCTAAGATTGTGATGGCATTTACTTTTGCATCCATTTTTCCTTCCACACACATATTTTCTATACTACTGGCTGCATTCAAAGTGTTTCTTTCATCAAATGCTTAACCCATTTTTTTCCTAATGTAACTTGCAGGGTTATGATTGTTTCATCATTCAAAAGCACTTTATTCCAAAACATTTCAGGTTTATCAAGATTTTATTTTGCATACTTGAAATGATGCCTTTTATTATGACAATTGCTTCTGGCAGTTCCCATGAAGGTCGTTGCTGTATGAGACACTCTGTGCTGCAGTGGACTATCCATTGAATTTTTCAGCATGTCCTTTGCAATGAAAGCTTAGTTTTGGACATGTAGATTTTCCTAGCCTTCAAGCAAATAATCTAATTAAAAAATGAAGGCTGAAAAAATGGCTGTATATTTCAGCAAAGTAATGTTCTGAAACATGCCTTAAAGGAAAGGTAAAGTTTTGGATTGTCCTTCACAGTCCCACAAGTTGAATATTATTGAAAATCTGTAGGAAGATCTCAAGTATACAGCACATGCAAGGAGACATCAGAATCTACAATGTTCACTGTTTTATTCCATTTTATATTTCTTTTCATTGTAAAAAGAATGATACGAAATGATTCCGAAATACTTTTGATATATGGAAGGCCTGCCACCGTATGTAGAGACATATGCAGATGCAAACTAAATGAACTTTTCTATTGAAATGAAACCAATGCAAAGAAAACAGCTGAAATCATATGAAAAAAAATTGGATTATTCCCACATAAATAAAACAATGGAAAATATTGTATCTCTTTCTTCAATGATCTAGTGACAGAATCAAGACAAAGAGTTAATGAAATACGTCTAACATGTTAGCTTAAAGTTTTGTTTTCTCAAGATCTTTTATAATTTTGACATGCTAAACTAATTTTGAAAGTGAGAATGAATGGTGATTTCTTAATGATAAAATGAAGGTTTCTATATTTTCACAGCATGAATGATCTACACTCAGCATTACTGAACAAACGAGATATTGTACACTGTACAAGGACCACAGATGTTTGCAGATAGCACAGATGAAAGAATGCTGAGGGAGGAAGATACCTGATTAACAGAAGCATCAGCATTAGCCACAGGTGAAGGAGAGCGACAGGCAGGAGGAGAAGAGATCTCACTGTTGCTTCCCTCTTCCCCAGATTCCTCAGTAACTGGTGACAGAAGTGTGTGACAGCGACCAGCAGTCATCTGCCATGGGAAATGCGTCCCAAAGGACAGGAAGATCATTCAGATACCAGAAAGACTTTGCATTTCATGTCTTCAAAAAGGTGGAGTTTCATCAGAACATAGTTTATAAGAGACTATGGTCCCTTCTCAAACCTGTAGACAGACTAACTATAAAGGAGATGAATTCTACTCTTCATGCTACTTAATCCTTGAACCTAGGTAGGCTTTGGCAGGCAAAACATTCTCCACCTCTGTGCCTGTCAACATCTCTTTTCTACAATCAAATTTTTCTTTTTACTTTTTTTCCCTTTCTCCAGATGATCACCAAAAGTATGTTAGTAAAGCTGATGAAGGATGAATTTCTGAGAAATTTATGTAACAGTTCTATTTAAAAATTAGTACAGCCACAATAATGATAAAACACAAGTATTAATTCTACCAAGAAGAAAACTACATGGGAAAAATTACAGGGAAAACAACTAGCACATATAGCCAAAAACAATGCAGTTTTCCCTCAATTAAACCTGCAACACTGAGGTTGCATAGGATCCTTAAGCTCCTTTTGTGTCCTTGGAAATTCAGCAATATTATAAAAAGATCAATATGTAAAAATAGGTGGTTTTTACATATGATACATACATAAATAAAATATACATAAATATATAAAACAACTAAAAGCAATTATTTAGCTCCATTCAACTCATTCAGGTGGAGTTTCAATCATCTAATACTGTTTTATTTTCACCTCCCTGCCCATATTCCACCAAACTTCCCCAGCACCCATTTAAGACATCTTATAGGTGGGTAAGTATAGGAACCTAGGAACCAGATAAAAATGGAGAAATAGAAACAGTTAAGTCCTCTTTTATTGGAGTTATTATTGAGATTTCAAAAGTATTGTATAGCACCTCCTCCAGTAATTCCTAGGCAAAAACAGATGAGTTGAATACTAAACTATTACTGTATCACTAGACATCAACCAAGACGTAGCTAGGAGAATTGCTACCTATTGCCAGGCAGTGAGGAAGATCCCATCAAACACTTTTAATTTTTTACTGTAATTTATATTTTATATTTTAATTTTCTGCTCTATGATCATAATAAAATGTTTTGATTTTAAATATGCTTTTCTGTTTACTGTTAATAGTTAACACTGAAACATTATCTATAAAATATTTTTAGTGCAATATCAACTTCTGGAACAATTTACCACTGCTGCAGATGTTTAAATAATGTATTTGTAACATAACATTTTAATTTAAATTCTTCTTCAGTTCTGCATTTAGACATGCAATCTGTATTTGACATACAAGCTATAAAATTTTTAAATGAGTTATTTGACGTATAAATCTCAACCTAATTTACTGTTATTTAGAGTGAACGATTTTCTGTTTTTAGTGCTGGTATATAGTACACATATTTTAAAAGGTTGATTTATACCCCTCCCATCTGATAGCCAACAAAGATAATTGACTGATTTCTCTTCACTTTTCTGTTCACCTTACTGTTTTGCATAAACTGAATTTATTATCTTTTACTGCACAGTATTCAGGCATCTCCTAAAAGCAAGTAAACAGTCTAAACAATTGCAATCCTGTTCACAATAGTGTGAGAAGCGATACTGCAAATAATGATCCCGACAGATAAATGTGAATTACACGCTCATTGCTTACCATCACTACAGACGGGTGAGCACTATGTGTGGGAAGCATGTCTTCTGAATCCAACTCCTCCATTCTCTCTGACAGCCCCTCCACCTCTGTCACTGTCAGCAGCATAGTAGCATGCTTGGCTTTCATGGTTAGCATCTTGCACTTTGAATTGAGAGATGCAATTTGCTCTTGGTAACCTTTGATCTTCTCCGCCAGCTCCTGAGAAAACCACAAGATCAGTAAAGGCCATAAGGAGTACAAGCTAGCAGCAATTCTGCTTCCGTTAGAAAAAACCGGCTCGCTTCTTTAACATCAGCCAATGAAATCACAGCTCTGTGTTTCAGACGCTCCACATTAGCCACAGCAATAGCTGAACCACAGGATGTTGATTGTGGAAAAAAGAACAAGTCAGGCTGCATCACATGCACACTTAACCCTTTAACAGAGACAGCTTTGCAAATGAGCTGCTCACTTATCACAGGAGATTAAGCTGGTGACAAAGACAAAGCATTTCCACACAGGATTCTGCTCAAAACAGGGGAGGGACGGGAGGAATAATTTATGCCGTCGCCTTTCTGCAAGGCACCAAAACCAGCTGAATGTCTCCGATACTACATACCAGGGAAATGAGGTCATGCAATAACTGGAAGTTGATTTTTTTAAAAACTGCTGTTTCTCTTTATGAATATACAATAGTCAACAGAGCAGGCAATAAAACGCAAGGCTAACAAATACTGACTCTTTCTTCTTGTTGTTCTAATATGCTGGCTGTGCAAATATAGCAAAAATAAATGTGGTTAGAAAATGACCTGGCCTTTTTTTTTTTTTTTTTTTTTTGGTAATTGCTTAAGTACAGCAGTAACTGGGATTACTTCCAGGTTTCATTTAGAATAATAATAATTAAAAAAACCCAAACAAACTTATTTAAAACTAAAATCCAAATATCAAAGCCTCTCTTTCTGCAGCAAATAGACATTTAGGATTAGATCTGCTTAATGTTGACTCAACCTGGCTGGCACAGCAAATAAAGATTGCAAAACAAAGCTACTATGATACAGAAGTGGCTGTTTAACCCTTTGATTCAAGTACTTTGGGTTAGGCTTCTAATAAGTATATAGAGTGAGTTGGAATACAGCATTAGCTTCAGAATGCTGTATAGAAAGTGACAGCAAAAATAGGTACCGACTCTTATCAAAGACTACAAAAGGATACATACACACACACACACACACACATCTAATTAGACTTGGACATTTTAATTTCTTTACATTTACCTTTTTATTAGCTATACTCCCAACTGGTATATAATAAGCTCCTTGATGTTGCATTTATAGTTCCTAAGATAATTGCCCTCAAAATGGACTAGATAGAAAAGAATAAAATGCCATGGACAAATGTATTTCAGTCAACTGCGACAGATCTGATGTGAAACGCTTTTGTGAGGCAAAGTTGGAAGCAAAGCACCTGAGGTGAGACTACTATATAGGCATCAAACACTATTTCTTCCTCAAAATGAATGGATCTCAACCCTTTATGATAATAAGTAGGAGAAAGAAATGCAAGATTAGAATCTTGGCTTTCCTGTCTCCTTCTCTCTATCTCCATCTTTCTGCTTGAGGACCTATAGACTGTCTTCCTTCATACTGACAGATTTTCTAATATCTGTGGTAAAATAATTTTATCATTCTATAAATCTTTGCCTCTGAGCCTTTCAGATCTGGTATCAATTTGGATGATAATTTCCCAAATTTGTATAACAGGTAGTCCTCGATTTACAACCACAGCTGAGCCCAAAATTTCTGTTGGTAAGTAAGACATTTGTAAAGTGACTTTTGCTCCATTTTATGACATCGCTTGCTACAGTTGTTAGGTGAATTACTGCAGTTGTTAAATTAGTAACACAGTTGTTAAGTGAATCAGGTTCCCCATTAACTTTGTTTGTCACAAAAGGTAATTACATGGCCCGTGGACAATGCAGCTGTCATAAATATGAGTCAGTTGCCAAGCATCTAAATTTTGGTCATATAACCATGCGGATGCTACAACAGTCCTAAGTGTGAAAAGTGGTCATTAAGTCATTTTTTTCAGTGTCGTTGTAACTTTGAACAGTCACTAAATGAACTGTTGTAAATCATGGACCACCTGTAATATAATCTGGTATATGGAGTATAGAGAACACTCCAGCAAAAGGCAGGTATGCCCCTAATAGACTGAATACCCTTTGAAATGTTTAGCCCAAATAGTTGCAACTTCTTTTTGGAAAAGGGAAAAAAGGTTCATGATTAAAGATGATATATATTTCATGGCAACTGGTGATACAGAAAAGTCAACAGAGGAAAATGTGGTCACAGGTAGATGATTTTGCCACTGAATTATCAAAATATATTTCATAAATTAATAGTGAAATAGAGAACAGTCATCCACAAATTTATGATATTTTTTGAGCTGATGTTTTGGGTTAAAGTTGGAAGTTTAATGTTTTCACAAGTACAAGGATTTTGTATGAGGATTGCTGTATATTAATACTGTGATTTTTTAATTATTTTGGAATAGTTTGGAATATTATGTATTTGGGAAAACAATATATATCTTATTGAGACCCACGCCTCAATAACCTAAGTATAGCATAAGCAAGTATAAGTATAGATATAAGTATAATCTTGTTTTCCTGGATTATCCTAATGCACTCTTTCATGTACAGAGCTCAAATTGTCTTGAGTACAAAGAAGGCCTGTAAGTACGTAAGTGAAAGAAATTATTTCTATATAATGGGTACTGGTTGCTTAATGTAAAAGCAACTATGGACACGGCACCATTTATACAGGTAACTTGTCAATCAATCTTTTTTCTTTACCTTCTGACTATATAAAGAGGTTTTTCACAAATAATGTATCCAAAAAAAGAAAGCACAATGGAGAAATTGAATATGTGTATTGAGACTGATTATATAGCAATTTTGAGAGTGATCCTTTCAGCCTCCATAGAAATATTCACAATGTACCAAATTCTCAAGATGAAAATACATTTGTTAACTCTCATTGTATTACTTAGTAACTCCCCCCCCCCCCCCCCCCCAGAATAACATGCTTTCTGTTATGGTATCAATTTCTCATATTTTGCTCTTCAAAAAACAGCTGTAGGCATAACCTGTTTTGTTTTTAAATATTCCCAGTTAGAACAAAGTGATCTCATGATTTTTGTTGCCCAGCAGGTTTTTACACTTTTTATTTTACCTAAAATAATTCAGTGCAGTAAAAAGAGAAACTCAACAAAAATATACCCACCCATCCTGAATGAAAATTTAAGAGACTGGTATATTATTATTTTTTTTAATTTGACATTTTGTTTCATGAAATTAACTATTAATAATTATTTCACTGGGACCTGATAGTTTAAGGACTAGCAAACTTTCATTCCAAATAGTAGTTGCAAACCTGCAGCTTCTCACATGAAAAAGAATGTGATATAAATGTGCATAGTTATAGGACTCCTTTGAAATGATAATGAACTCTGAGGTATGTAGCTCAGTTGGAATGTTCTTTCTCCTTTGAGAGTTTTTATTGCTTAATCCCTTTTAATCTTTAATACATGAGAAAATAGTTTTAAAATAATGCATTAGCTTGTAAGGGCAGTAGGAAAAAAATCTTAAAACAATTCAAAACCAAATGTTCATATTTTAGGGATATTGCTTTGCTTTAGCCACCACTATGATGGTGTTTTCACTGCATTTAATACAGCAGCCCCCACTCTTCTGGGCACCAGGGATTGGTTCTGTGGAAAGGGTTTTTCCATGGAGCGAAGGGGGCATGCCGCCTGCATCCCATGGATGGGGTTTCACTTGTTTGCGTGGCCCAGTTTCTGACATGTCACAGCCCGGTGCCAGTCCATGGACTAGGGGTTGGGGACCCCTGATTTAATAACCTATTTAAGTAAATGAATAGTGTTAATGCATTATTTGTTCTTATTACTGTCAGAGTATTGGAAGGTACTCCATACAACAGCTTTTCAATTTATTCCACCAAGTTCAATCCATATATGCCATCCAACATATGACATAGTGTCAATATATTTGCTATATTGATTAGATTATTTTGGGAAATGAATGGATGATTATTTGTTAAAATGATTATTTGTTTAAAGAAAAATTAAATTAGGATCAACTAAAATAATTAGATAGGAAGGAAGCAATGTCAGGCCACTTCTGAAAAACCTTGCCAAGAAAACTACACAGACTTGAGTAGGCAGTCTCTGAGAATGAGACACGGAGAAAACAAAATCACAACAGAATAAGATAAAACAAAGCCTAAGATCCCTGCACTCATAACAGTTGTTCAAAATATTTGCTTTTATAAAAATAATGTATAGTTCAAACTCAAAATTAATTAATTTGTCTTTGCACTATAAATTAACTTGGTGACCTAAAGAAATATAATTAAAGCACAAGTGGGGTTGTGATGGGAATACCTTGATGGAATTCCCAGAAACAAAGGGGTATTTTGGATGATGTGACTGTACTGATCTGGATGATTGTTGCTTGGTACAAAAAAGAGATTAGAAGGTGGTAAGTTTGTTTTTGTGGATTTATGAAAAGAAAACTGAACCAAGACAGTGAGAAAAGGAAGTAGGGAGAAGATTTGTCCCTGTACAAAGTCCACCAACAATTTTTCTTGCTCTATGTTTCTGAAAAACCAGGTACTTTAAGAAAGAAAATCCCATGTATTAGAAAAAGAGAAAGAAAAATAAATAAATAAATTCCTGTGTAAGTAAACCCTTGACTGTTATTTATATAATATTTGATAAGATAGAGTGATTAGAGTATGTCTGTAGATATTTATATCTTTATAAGAAAAGATTGTTATTTTGGTAACAGTGGTATAGGGAGAGACAACTGACAACATTAAAATATAGAAGATGGTGCACTAAAAATGGAGACCAATAAATCTACATTACAGAATTTGCTATGTGTCATAAAGTTATTTCTCTAAAAGCATATCTAATATCCCCAAAGACAATTAAAAGTGAGTAGGATAATAACTCTCAGGATCTAAAATAAGGAGTCTAGAAGACAATTGATCACCAAAAATGGTCTCAGGTGAATGGGGCTATAGCAGCTATATTAAGAGCTGTTACTAAATTCAACTACCTACTGTGGAAAAAAAGACAAAATGATGAGATAGGAAAGCAAAGCAAAATAATTTTTAGCGTTTGAAAAACAAAAGTCAGCCTTGGATCTCAGTTGTAATACCTCATGGCATGAAATCTGGGCTTCCAATTCTTGGATGTTACTTGTTGATATAGGCTTCTCTTGAATCTCATGATGGGCTTTTTCTATCATTTGCTGCAGATGTTTCATCTCTTGTTCATATTGCTCATACTGTACTACTGCTTCCTAGAGAGAAAGAATAGATAATTGAGCCTGTAAAATAAGATAACTACTTCATTAACTTAGCTTCATGATTACAATCATCACCTAAAACGAGGAGGGCAAAGTTGCAATCCTATATAGGAAAGTGTGTACCGCAGTCATGTATTAGTTTGAGTCTTATTTTAACATACACTTGCCTGCATTATATTGCACTGCTGGATAGCTGTGTGCTGTAAATGACTGGCATCCTCCTGCAGCCTAAGAGCTGCATGACATATCGGTAGAGTAGTGAGAACTTCTTCAGGGATCCGTAATGCACTCTGACAAACTTGGACTGCGTGAACCTTTGGCTTCAATGATTCCATTTCCAAAAGCAAATGCTAGAAACATTGAGCATACATAAGTAATGCTACTATGTGCGTTTTTCAAAAATGAGGTAAACATTAATTTAATTATTAATTCTAGATCTCAAATGTTCAAAATAAGTTTTGCGGTAGAACATTTTAAAACAATAATGAACGGGATAATAAACCTAAGAAACATGGTAATCCCAAAGATTCAAAGCAGTTGGAAGTTAGGCTTTAACAAATATATTTGTTTGGTTAGTGGTTTCAGTTCAATATGAGACTAAAAGTTGAAATACAGGTAGTCCTCATTTAGTGACTGCCTCACAAAGTAACAGTTAGGATGGTAATGAAACTATCATTTGCAGGTTTGCAAAGCAAAAAAAAAAAAAAAGCTGAAGTAAAATCATGATGCTTCATGTAGTTACCATTTCACTTAATGAAATAAGCAACAAGTCGGTCCCAATTGTGCTGACTAAATGAGGATTGCCTTTATTCTGAAATACATATGTACAGTACCCTACAAAACCTAGAAAGTCATTTCTGAATATAACAAATACCACAAAAGTCAATGCTGAAGTTAACATTCCTTTCTCTTAGCTCTTCCAGCATCCAAATGGAAGTGGACAAATAGATAAATAGTTAACTCCATCGTTCAATATCAGGATGGCTCTTATTATTAGCATTCATCTTAGAAACTGAAGGAAGGGTCCTAGTCTCAAAGTAACCCAGGAGTTAATACTTCACATCTGTGCTTCTGCAAGTAGTATCTCGATGGTACGATCAGTCTACCTGTCGGTGAGAAAGTTGTTCTTTCAGACTCAAACGGCCAATTTCTGGAGATGTCAGAGTGGCTTGAGTTTGCTCTAAAGCTGTACGAAGAGCTTTCACCTCTGTTTCAAATTTCTTCATATCCTATAAACATACAATGGGTAGCAGAAAATATGAGTTTTAAAGAAAACCAGAAAACATGATTTCAGCATCTTAATGTTTTATGAGTGATATATAAACATCTACATACTTTGTGGCCTTGCTTGGTGAGCCCAGAGGTGAGCATAGCCATGGGAATGGAGAGCATCCTGAATGTCTTTCCTTCATCTTTCAATTGATTTTTAATTAATTAGAAATTAATGTTTCTAATCAACTTTTGCCCCTTTTTAATTTTTAACATTTATATCCTAATTTTATGTTTTAATATTTTATTGTACACCACCCAGAGTCCCTCACAGAAGGAGATGGCTATTCCAAATAAGTAAATGAAAAATAATAAATTAAAACATATTAGTATAATAATAGTAGAATATATTTTAAAAAATAAAAATGAACAGCTACATCTAAATGAACTGGATTAGCATTGTGCTTTCCTAATACAGTTCCCACAGATGGGGTACATATAAAGTGCTTTCCACATACTTTGGCTGCATCCTGAATATTTTGTAGCCGCTGTTTGATAGCCTGCTGTAAATCCTCAGTCTGTCTGCGAAGATCTGACACTTGCTGAAACATCTCTTCAGTGAAATACACACTTGCCAAGTATTCTGTTTTTTCATTCATAGTTTCAAGATCCCTAGGAAGTTCACCAGCCTCTTCAAACATGGTCTAAATTGTATAAAATAGATGACGTTTAATTTTTCCAGCTGGAACTGAACTAAATTTTAGGCCCAAAATTATTGCAATTTTTCCTTTTTTAAATCAGACATAGGATAAAAATTAAAAAAAAAAACAGCAGCTATAACTTTGTTGAAATATCAATTCTATCTTGAAAATAAATTTTTAATTTCTGCTAATATAGAAGCTTTTATTAGAGAAACGAGGTTGCATAATCTCTTTGTCTAATGTTACCTGTTATTACGTCTTGAAACACTTATCTAGAATCACTCCATTACCTGAAAAGATGCTAAGAGAAAATTTGTAGGCTTGAACTCCAGGCAGATTTATCTAAGTAAATTAGCAACTTGGAATTTCCAGTGCATGAAAAGCCTGATCTTGACAAAGCTTCTTAATAGCTTTTCATTAATCTTTTAAAATACTCAATATTCTTATGAAACTACTGATGAAACTACTTATGATAGATCACTTGCAGTCTGTGATCAAGGACATATAAGGCATCTTACTTCCCTTACTAGGCCAATCATTGCCTAGAAGAAGCCCAATCACCCAGTCTTCAGGGGAAAAAATATTAACAATGGCTTGAACATATACTTCGGGAGTTGTCTATCGTATGTTTTATTGAAATATACTGGATAGATTTTGGAAACAATTTCCATATGGCAAGGTTGCACTGCCTCAGACACATTTGCTGTGCAATGCCGGGGTTCTCCTGAACTCACAACTCCTGATCAAACAGCAGGTGGCAATTATAGCTAAATAGGCCTTTGTACAACTTTGTATTATGTGCCAGATGTACCTGTTCATAGATTGGAATGCTCTTCTCATGGTCACTTATACCCTAATCACCTCCTGATTACACTACTATAATGCTCTACATGGAGTTGCCCTTGAAGAGTAATAAGAAACTTCAGCTAATGCAAAATGCAGTGGCGTGGGCAGTTATGTATGGCTCAAGAATAGCACATATTATACCTCTGCTCTCCAGGTGCATTGGTTGTCAGTTTGCTTCCATGTCCAATTCAAGATGTTGGTTTTGACCTTTAAAACCTTTCTGGCATATGGCTGGAATATTTGAGAGACTGCTTCTCATCAATCATATCTGCTATTCTTATAAGATATTGCAGAAAGTGTATGCTGGGGGGGGGGGGGAATCTAATCTGCTAGGGAGCTGACCGTGGCAGGATCCAAGAGGTAAGTCTTTTCTACCAAGGTGACTGCCTCATGAAACATCTCCTCCCTTCAAAGTAAAGATGACCCCATTCCTGTTGATTTTCTGGAAGTCCTGCAAAACCTAGTTATGGCATCAACCTGAGGGCTCCAGGAAATTTATAAGTGTGTGTATATACACCCACATCCACATATAAAGTACATATACTGTATGTGGGTGTGTTAGATATATTTTACAGGGGGATTTTCCATTCTGCAAAATGCAAGTCACTTTGCCATGAGATGGGTTGCCATGTAAATTTGATGAATGAATAAATAAATGCATTCCCAAGGCATAAAAACAAATCTACCCTAATGGTTTGTAATTCAAGAAAGCCAAATCATTTTACATATCCATAAGTTAGGACAGAAACTTCACTGATGGTTGGTGCCAAACAAAAGAAATCTCACTTGCATTAAGAGTTACAGTAAAAATACTATAGTTTGGGATTGAAAACTTCTGCTTATAAGTTTTTTGATGCAGCAATTCTCGTGCTTATTGCTATTAGTAAAAAAAAGAAAAAGTCTGTAGGCTATTATTACCTGATGAGACATAAATTGATTGCGAAGTATAGTAGCAGAATTCCACATTATGTTACCATGTAATAAAATCTTAGCCTTTTCAATCCATTTTAGTATGAATTCTAGCATTTCATTATATTCATCTAAATGAGAAACAGCCTGCAAAAAAAAAAAAATTAAATTAAAAAAAAATCAATACATTTGAAGAACAAATGACTCAATTCTTTAAGTTCTGTAATATTTACATATCTCAAGTGAAGTATTATTCTACTAAACAACTTACATTAAAATTAATGCAGTGAATATATGCATATTATGCATGTGTTTTACATAATTATACTTCAAGTATTCAAATCTGGTATATACAAATATACATTGACATTGGTGGGTAAAAATATACTTGAGTGAATGCTAGATTTAACTATGGTTGAAAAGAAGAAAGTGTGGATAATGGGTATGGCAATATCAGGGGATAGTAGAATAGTAGAACAGAAGTCAAAGAATTGGAGAAGATCACAAAGTATCAAGATCAAAGCTGAAAGACTGTGGCATAAACTGGGTATGATGGTTCCAGTAATGCTGGGTGCCATTCCAAAAAACCCAGGGTGGCACTTAGAAAATTTGTGATTTTCATTCATCAATTACAAAAAGCCACACTGCTTGGATCCACACATATACTATGCAGATACATAATGATACCCTAGGTTCTTGGAAAGAAGTTGAGCCATATGAAGGCCAACACCAGCTAAAGAACTGGCAGCTATGTTTTCACATTGCTATGTATAATAATAATAATAATTGCAATAATTTTTGGTAACTCAGATGTATTGGTCACATATTTGCATTAATTAAGGACTGCCTTTTCTTAAAAAAAGAAGAAAAGAAAAAAAATAGGAAACTGAATTTGGTAAAAACAAAATAGAGTAAACAGAATTTACTGGATTTGAGTCCTACACAAAGACTTTGCTCTACTAAACGGAACATACTCTGAATGATAAAACTTCAGAACGTATCGGTCCAATACGATGCCATACCTGATTTAGCTTGGATGCCCTGTATTCCGCTTCCCTAATTATTTGTTGGTGGAATTCTGTCAGTTTATTAATTTTGCCAGTCAGCTGTTTACCTAGCTGAGGATTCTGCTCTGCAAAGCTTTGGACAGCTGCCTCAAGTTCCAGAAGCTTTATGTTACAGCTGTCTAGTTCTTCATCCAGGTTCTGTAGTAAAGGAGAATATTTTACTTATAAGAAAACTGTGAAAAGTTATTTTTATTCAGAATTAATGTTACCTTTATCTTTTTTCATGATCTTTATTTTGCCAAGCAGCTCAGGCTTTTTCCTTTTTTAAAATTAAACATGGTGAAAGGATAAGCATGATGTTTTATTGCCACCTATAGTCCATTTATGGCTCAAGAATGCAAAGGTGTTTGGCAACTAGTTTGTAATTATATCACACATCCCATATGATTGCCATTTGCAAATGTCTGACAAGCAAAGTCAGGCAAGTCAGCAAGAAGTCACAAATATCGATCATGTGCCACTGTGCCAAATGATTGTGTTGGATTCATATAACGATGGCTGCTGGAACTGCCATTGTAAGTCAATGCATTCGTGTGATGTCATACTTTACGACTGTTTCACTTAGCAATGAAGTTCCCAACCTCAATTACCACTGTTAACCAAGGAGTACCTGTACTACACACATTCAGCTGTTCCTACAAGTGATGAGACATCCACATACTAATCCATCATGATTAAAACTATTTCATACTAGACTACCTCATAAAGTTGTAGCTTCCTGATATTGTGATTCTGAAGACTGCTGCCTCTCTATCTTTTAATTGATAAAAGTACACTCTCAACATTTCAGTCAGAATTCATAGAAAAAGGCATGTTCTAATGTTCTAATCTTATGAAAGATAGTTTTAATTCCATCACATTCTTAAGTAAGGAAAATTAAATATTTTACCTTTTGATCTCTTTTAGCTTGTGTTATATTATTTGTCTTCTCTTTCAATTTCAGTTGAATTAAATCGAGCTCTTTGGCTACATCTTGAATTTTGTGGTTAAATTCTTGATTTAATGTTTTGTGCTGCTGGGCTTCTTTTACTTTGGCTTCAATCTGCCAAATTAAAAAAAATCAAATTAAAAAAAAGGAAGGAAACAATTTTTACAGTGCATATATCAAAGACAATGTGAAGATGTTTCTTAAATCATAAAAATTACACTACTGGAACATATTGATAGAGCCACAAACATTTTTAATACAATAATGAATACAAGATACTACAATTTAGAGATTATTGGTGTGTTTTTCTATTGTATCAGAAATAATAACTTATTAATATTCAATTGAGGACAGAACTTTTCCTTTTGGGACAGTATAAACAGAAAAAAAGACATGGAAGTTTATTGTAAGATATGAATACTGCAGCAAAATTACTATATGCTATTACATATATTATGTATTACTATGCACTGTGGACCTCATCTATCAAGGAATTCTGGCTGGCTGGATCTAGAAGAGCCTTTCCTGCTGTGGCTCCTGCCCTTTGAAACATTGTGCCCCCAAGGTAAGATCCAGACCCAATCTTTTGGCCTTCCAAAAGGGCCTGAAGACCTTGCTCTGCCAACTGATCTGGATCCCCAATGAAGATACATCACTCTGGAGATGGGTTCATGGATTAAGACCCCACCTCCTCCCCTGGTGCTCCTTTTCTTACCATCTTGTTAATTTTCAAGTAATTTAATGTTATTATGTGTGGTTTCAATGTTTTAATTGGTTTTTAATTATAGTAAGCTCACCTCCAGGTGAAATGGGTAGCATACAAATTAAACAAACAAACAAACAAAGAAGCATGCACAAAAATGGAGATTCAACATCACCCTTTATGTAAGAATGGTTGATGAAATTGACAGACTGATTTCTTTGATTACAGAAAGGGCAACATCTACATTTTTGGTGCCTGAAAACCTTATGGGTTTTTTTGCGTTAAAATGAAGGAAATCAACTTGTGATTTATGATTTGATGATTTCTATTCTTTTTTTATTGTAGTTTTAGCTTTTCTGAGTTCGTATTACTTCTAATACACACACACACACACACACACACACACCAGAGGTGGTATTCAGCAGATTCTGACCAGTTCTGAAGAACCGGTAGCAGAAATTTTGAGTAGTTTGGACAACTGGTAAATATCACCTATGACTGGCCCCACCCCCATCAATTCTCTTCCTTTCGAGTCCCATTTGATTGGGAGGAAATGGGAATTTTGCAGTATCCTTCCCTTGCCATATCCACCAAGCCATGCCACGCCCACCAAGCCACACCTACAGAACTGGTAGTAAACATTTTTTGAAACCCACCACTGGTATATATGTATGTATGTATATATGTATGTATGTATATATTTTTTTTCTCAGCCAGGTGTTTCCTAGTAAATCAAGATCTTTATACAGTCATAGTTCAGTGAAATCTCATTCACTAGTTTTAGGCTTTATCAGACATCAAACCAGCATTTGCTGTAAGACTTAAGGGAGACTAAGATAGATCTATTTCTGACTAGTTTGTGTGTATACACACACACATACACACACACACACACACACACACACACTAAAATAGAACAGAGAAAATATATAATGAGAAATTCTATGAAATATAGACTATGTTCTATAATGTTTCTTAACAACATTAGCCGTGTGAGATGGGATGAATTAGTATCCAAGATCACTCAGTGATATTCAGCAGCTAAGAATGGATCTAAAACTTTATCTTCTGGGTTTTAGCCTTAATCCTTATTCCAAACTAGCTTTAACAGACATGAGTGATTTTCTTATACGTATTTCTAGATATAGGAAAAGAGATTGCTCTAGAGCTGTGCTATCTCCTCCTTAGCCTCCAAATTATTCATGGCTGTGCATTCTGGGTATCTGTATAGTATGTATATATAGTGATGGTGGTGTGTCTAACCATACCACAGGTTCAAAAAGTATGCATAGTCTTTGGTTTCAAGGAAATACATACTAGAGAGCTTTATTGAGAATTAACATGGATCGCCACCATATTTATGGTTGCCATCGAACAGTGAGAAGTAGATGATAGTAATATGGTGTAGGTGATTTTGTTACTTTTGCATTCATTAATTTACCACTACAGCTCAGTTCAGTGACTCTTGTGGAATTTTAGCACTGAAATATGTTGTAAAATTGCCATGTTAAATAATGTTTACCTGCTCATGTATATTTACTAGCGCCAAGCCTGCTTCTGCTAACTGAAGAGATAGCTCAGAAGGTAAAATGGTATAAAGTCCCAAGTATTTATTCTGCTGCTGTTCAGCCATTTTCTCAACTGCTTGACGGTGCATAGTGGCATCATTTAGGAGCGTCTGAAGTATATGGAGGACAAAAAAGAAATATACAATGTGGCTTGTTTCACATTAAATCTGGCATAGAAATAAATTTTGATACAATTACAAAGTATTTTTAATTGGCTGTCACTGTGCTCAGACCACTGTGTTAAGCCTTTCACGGACCGCTGTATGGATTCTTCACTGATATTTATGCATAGTAATATTTCCATATTCCCATAGTCATTGGGAGACTATAGCATCATGTGATTGTTATAGAAGAAAAACAACAAAATGAATAGAAATTGTTGTGCCAGAATGTTGTGACATATTTATTAGTTCTCTTCATTATTAAAATAGCTCTTTAGGTGAATTATTAATTCTGAGGTATGTTCTAAGATATAGTTACAAGTTTTAATATATGTGCTGCTGAAGTGGGCGTATGTTTTGTAGCTTGTACAGAAACATATTATAGCATTCTATAGATATACACACATTGCTTTCACTTATTCACAGCGTGAACTTGTATTCAATAATTGGTATATGTTTGGCATACCTGAAGTTTTTCAAGTTGAGTATCACTTTCTATTGTAGGATTTAATAAATATTCTCTTCCTTCCTGTATCCAGGTTTTTACTTTATTAATCTCTTTTTCCACTTCTTCACGTTCCTTTAATTCTTGTTTAACCACTTTTTCACTTTTTTTCACCTTCTGTTGCATGCTTTAAAAATGTTGAGATGTTAGTTCATATATTTCATCTTATATAACATCTGAAAACATTATTGTAATCAATGTAATTTCCAAAACAGAAAATATGTAACAGGGATGAAATTTTATTTTAGGGTCGTAATACAACAACTACTGTTGTTATAGGCAGGATCATAATGCTAACTTTTAATCATTACCTTTTCTATCAAAATTATTCTGGATTCTACAATATTTGGCAAATGGACCTGAAATAAATATGGGGGACAGTATATCAAAATTGGTAGTTTTCTCCCTTGCAATATCTTGTCACTTTATTCCAAGCAGCAGATTGCCAAGCAAAGAACAAGCTCAAGTAATCACTTGTACAAGGCTTTTGAATAACTCACATTCAGCAATAGTGGAAAAATACAACTATGTTCTGATAACTATATTTGCACACTGAAGTAAACCCAATGTTATGCAAGCACATTTATGTAATCAGATGATTTTTTCTTCTTTTTTTCCCCTTCTGCAGCACTGCCTTCCAAATTTGTCAAAATTCTGAAGTAGATTTGTGTGTGTGTGTGTGTTACAACTTGTAGAATGAAACATGACATTAACGCTGCATGTTCTACTATTCTCTCTGTTCTGCTATAAGGAGAACACAGAAATATAAAATGTTTTCTTACTTATGGCATCGGTCTTGCATTGCTTTGATTTCTTGCATGATGGGCATTTGTTCCTGGGAACTAGGTGTTATTTCTATATCTTGGAGCAAACTAAAAGAATGCTGCTTGAGGAGACCCAAGGATGATAGCTGCTGCTCGAGCTCTAGAATGAAATTACTGTGATAATCTAGAAGATCCAGAAGTTCATTCTTTGAAGCTTTTTCTACTGAGCCCTCTGGTAAGCGTTCGTGTAGCTGATCAAGTGTCTCTGTTGCTTTTTGCATCTAAAGATAACAATTTTAAACAAAAAAACAACAACCCCAATCTATTACTTTTTTAAAAAAGGTATCATAACCACACACACACACACACATGCACGCAACATTATAATCTATAATATTCTCAAATTCAATATCTACACATTATGCACCAACTAAACTATGTCATGAACCATCTTGGTCTCAAAGCATATGCCATTACAATTCACATGGGATACCAAAATCTTCACTCATTTTCTTTGGAGAGGATAGTCTGACTTTAAGACAAAGCTAGAATGTGATGGGATCTGAGCAGATTTCCCTTTGATATATTAATGGCTTTACAGTGTAGCAGGAAGATTGCATAGAAACACTGATAGTATCTATTACTAAAGATGGTTATAAATATATACATTATTGAAGTTATATTACTTAAAACTTACATGGGCAACTTTGTTGGTTAGAAGGTTGGGTTATATATATATATATAACCCATTGTGCCATACAATGTTAGCGCTCACAGTGGTGGAAATTTTTACCTGCTGTGATTCAGCTGCCAACCTGCCACTGTGCTATTGCTATAAACATTATAAAAGATAGATTGTACAGTTTAGAAGCCAATTGTATTGTGAAACTTTGGGGCGGGTGATTTTTTATGCAGAATTTCCTCAAGTCCTGGACATTATTTCAAGAATTCTTCCATGGTAAAAAGGTTGAAAGAAGCTGGTCTAGACAATTAGATAACAAATACCATGTTGGCTTGTCTGACCTGATCATAGGACGTGAAAAGATTGAACTAATCATATGAATGTTCTGAAATTTAAGTTTCTTTAGTTCAGAGAGTCCTACTTGTTAAGTGGAATTTACTACTTATTTAATGTATGAAAGCATTTCTTTGTTTCCTATTTGTTCAATGTAACATTTAGACTCAAAACAATGGATGTGTTGCAATAGCAGAAAGTATTTCTGTTAAACTACTCAGAGTACTAATCTTAGCTTCCTAAAATTAGCTTTCTGCATACCTCTATACTATATTCCTTTCTGCATCAAGAACTCAGAACCAAAATAAAATATCAAGAAAATGCTGATGGTCAGTGCATTGATTGCAGTTAGCAAAATGGCAGTACTGGATAAAACAGTTTGAACCTTAACCTTATAAATGCAATGTGCAGATACGATGCATTAATGGCTACTAAGAAAATTTATAGATATTGAATAAACTTGAGCCTTATACCTTATCATCAAATATATTCCATTTCTGCACTGATTCTTCCAAAATTCTTTCTTGCTCTTGGGCAATGCTTCTAAGTCTGGTCCACCGCTGCCAAACAGTTGTCATGGACCGACTTATGGTTGCTTTACTGGCTATATTGCCTATTTTCTCCAGGATAGATGCCTTTTCCTCCAGTGAAGTGATTGTGTCATGAAAAGAGTTCACCATAGAGACTAGAGACTGAAAAAGCAAAGGAAATTATCTTTCCAGTTTCACAAGATACCTTTAAAATTTCAAGCAAACGTTTATGCATTATAAGCAGAATCAAAACAAATATACCCTTTGCTGCAATATTAGAATTCCTCTTTCCATTAGATATAATATTTACATGTAAAGTTTATACTATCAAGATGTAAGTTTTACTATATACAGAAGCATCCACTGTTTTTATATGTGTTAATAGATGAGTAGATATAGGTGGATCGATACAGATGGGCAAATGTGTTTCTGTGTATTCATGTTCCAAAGTAATATGTATTATTCAATGCTCATCTTATAAATTATTCATCTTAAATAGTAATTTAGTAGTAATTTCACTGAATAGTGTTCAAAATATTACAAGCAAGTATGAAACAATATTTTTTGCAACAGTGAAAGAGCCGTGCAATTGTGAAAGAACATATTTGATTTTAAAATAAAATCAATAAAAACAGTACTGAAATGTTTTCACTTGCCTAAAAATAAAACTCTGATATTGCAATTTATGCAATGGTAAAACCATATCATAAATTTAATCAGTTCTGCGGTTTTTGTTATCTATAGCTAGGAATCACCTCTTAACAGAACAGCCCTTTTTTACACCACAAACCCCTAAATCCAGTACACAAATGTTTGTGATTTAACTAGAAAAAAAATGACTTTTAAAACTTTTACCTTATGTGATACTAATTTTTCTTCTGCTTCCAGTTGGGAAGAAGTTTTAGCTACAGAAAATTCAGATAATTTCTTTTCAGACTCATTCATCAAGTCAATGATGTGTTGTCTTGCTATTTGGTATTCTTGCCACTGAGAAGCACATCTTGAAAAATTAAATATAATAAAAAAGTCATAAGTTATACAAAATATAACCTTAGAATGTATTTCAGATAAATAAATAAAAATAAAGTATCTTGTTATTGCTAACAAATATTCTTGCTATTAAACTAAAACATTTAGGCAGAATCTTTAAATGATTTAATTTGATGAGGGGAAAAAATTAACAATGTGATATTTTGCCATGCTTAGTCTCCAACTGAGATCATAGGATTCTAATAAATTATATTAGGGAGCAGGAAGATACGAACCCTAAATCTACTTTTGAGGGAGAGAGAGAGAGGTTTGTAATTCAGATAAAGTTGTAATGGTGTCCCAAAATAGAAAATGCTGCCGGTATTTCCAGTAAAATGCCTTTTGAACAGTAATGCAGAAAGCAGTTATTATTACAGTGACTGAGCATTCAGATATGAGTGGAAGAATTGAAAATAAAGATAGAGGCCTGTCTATGAACAACTATATTTTAAAATATTGGACTTGTAACCAAGAGCAAAAACTGGGTTAATCTGCAAGAAGACACAATTAGTAAGAGATCTCCCAGAAATACTTCATAAAGAAGCTAATGGTGTCATTTGCCCTTTTTGCAACTGAATTACATCATTTTATTCTATTGTATCATTTTTAAGGCAACCCATTGCAATTATTTACTGAATCATTTATTTAACATAGCATTTTATACAATGAACCAAGATTGGAGAAGAATGTATAACACGGTTTCGTAAATTTTCACTAATCCCTTTATCAGTAGTGGCCATAGCAGATTTCAGTATTTTCTTCCTTTTAATAAAATAATGTGTTGAGCATCTACAGTGGGGCAAAAAAGTATTTAGTCAGATCCTGCAGTGCCAGACGTGTCCCCCTGCTTAAGCCAGTACATGTCCGGGCCCGTCTGAAGTTTGCTAGAGAGCATTTGGATGATCCAGAAGAGGATTGGGAGAATGTCATATGGTCAGATGAAACCGAAGTAGAACTGTTTGGTAGAAACACAATTTGTCGTGTTTGGTGGAGAGAGAATGCTGAGTTGCATCCAAAGAACACCATGCCTACTGTGAAGCATGGGGGTGGCGACATCATGCTTTGGGGCTGTTTCTCTGCAAAGGGACCAGGATGACTGATCCATGTACAGGAAAGAATGAATGGGGCCATGTATCATGAGTTTTTTAGTGCAAACCTCCTTCCATCAGCAAGGGCATTGAAGATGAAACGTGGCTGCGTCTTTCAGCATGACAATGATCCCAAACACACCGCCTGGGCAACGAAGGAGTGGCTTTGTAAAAAGCATTTCAAGGTCCTGGAGTGGCCTAGCCAGTCTCCAGATCTCAACCCCATAGAAAACCTTTGGAGGGAGTTGAAAGTCCATGTTGCCCAGCGACAGCCCCAAAACATCACTGCTCTAGAGGAGATCTGCATGGAGGAATGGGCCAACATACCAGCAACAGTGTGTGCCAACTTTGGGAAGACTTACAGAAAACGTTTGACCTCTGTCATTGCCAACAAAGGATATATAACAAAGAATTGAGATGAACTTTTGATATTGACCAAATATTTATTTTCCACCATAATTTGCAAATAAATTCTTTCCAAATCAGACAATGTGATTGTCTGGATTTGTTTTCTCATTTTGTCTCTCATAGTTGAGGTCTACCTATGATGTCGATTACAGGCCTGTCTCATCTTTTTAAGTGGGAGAACTTGCACAATTGGTGGCTGACTAAATACTTTTTTGCCCCACTGTATGTGTGTCCATACTTTCTCCCTAGAGACTAATTAGGTTTGTACATGTCATTTCTGTGTGCACTAAAAAACACAGGGCTGAAAAAGAATGACTAAAAAGGTACCTTTGTAATAATTCCTTCTGACATTGTTCTTCTTGTTCTATTTCTATGCTCTTATCTTCTAAAGCCCTCACTTTCTGCTCCAGATCTTCTTTTCTGAAGGTTTGAATGAATGGCTCCATGTCAGACACAAGCATATTTATTTCTTTCAAATGGAGTCGGAACTGTTTTTCAGTGTTAAAAAATTCTGTGTGGTTTCTTAGGTTTTCTTCTGAATTCTCTGTATCAAGGCCGTTTTGTGCAAATTGGAGCAATACCTGAGCATCTTCAAGCCAATTGTTAGCAGTCTGGGAAACTTGGTAGTATCTTTGGCAAAGACTGTATAACTTAGTCAAATTTTCCTGAAAACAAAACAAAATAATACAACACAAACAACATATATGAATAATAACAACAGTAATCCTAATTCAGGGTAATACAGACAGGTATGCAAACTGGAATTCTACAATCAGCAAATTATTCCAGAATACTATACATTAGGATATTGTGCTGGACTTCATAAAGGGAATGTTTATCTAATTCACTAAACAAATCCATTAATATTCCAACAGATGTTTAAGATCCTGGAAAAATCCATGGATGTCCAAGTAGAAACTGCCATTCAAACATATTTCCTTTTCTCCTCTAAGTAATTAAAAGCTTTCTTGACGCTCTAAATCAAGGGTGTGATCCTAGAGTATATAACCTATGAAAATAGTTTGTAAAATTATTGGCCTGGTATTGACCTTTATTGCACAGTGAAACAGGGGTAACAAAAAGATATTAAAGTGTTATCTCAGGAATCTGATAACACAAAATCTTCTGGCAAGAATTTTCAGAAGTGCAATCTATGAAGTTGTCATATTTCAGACAGTAGAGATGTCATTACCTCCTCTGATGGAAAAAAAAGCTCTATGTGTAACGATTTACTCAAATTTACGTGAATAGAATTTCCTGCTCGAGCAGGGGGTTGGTCTAGAAGACCTCCAAGACCCCTTTCAACTCTGCTGTTCTGTTACTGATTTCTAGGGTTAAGGTGCAGAATTAGAGCAACAATTTGATGCATTTTTAATCTTCATGTCAACTTTTTTGCTTTAGATTATAATGAAGATCTGGCACTGAATATATCACTGAAATATAGCCTGAACAGATTTGTATTCCACATCCATTATACTGTGGTAAATAATTAACAATAGGAATGTAGGACATACTGACCTGCCTCTTTTGTATTCCTTCCTGGATTTCACTGTTGAGTTCAGAAAGTTCAGTAAGGCTGTTTTCCAAGTCCACAGGAACCAGTTCTTTGGCTTTCATATATTTCTCTTTTTCTTTATTGCTTAGTGCTCTCATTATCCTTAGGCTGGATTGTACTTCTTCCTGTTGGATCTGAACTGTGCGAATCTCTTCTTGAATGCTGTTCAGTTTTGCATCCATGTTTAATGGTTCATTCAGGTCTGCTTTGATGCGTCCCAGCCAATCCAGAGAGCGACAAATTTCAGTTTGAAAATCTATGCTCTCTACCAGCCTGTTTTCACACTCCGCCACTTTATCCCCAATGGCAGTGTGCAATACCTTCAGCGTTTCCTGCCAATTTCGCACTTGATGATCAGCTCCTTCATGAACAGATGGGTCAAGCTGGGAAGAAAGCCCTTCAAGATGTTCAGCAATGTGTTTCAAAAGGATTCCAGAATCCTGAAGACTACCAGCTAGGAAATGATACGTTTTTAGCTTTTCCTCAGCTGGAAGGGTTTCTTCATTCACTTCTGCTTCTTTTTCTTTTATGGAATTTAGTTTCATCTCAAGCTGCTTACACATTTCTTCATGTTCCTGATAAGCCACTATCATATCTTCTAATTGGTTAACTTTCTGTTCTATCTGCCTTTTTAATTTGTGATACAGCGTAGCAAGCGTTAACATCTCTTCTGGTAGCCATGGCTGCCCAGTGCTTCGAAAAGCTTCCTTCTTCTGGTTTAATTCATCTACTGCACTGCCAAGGCTTATGACTTCACTTAGGACATTTTTGTAATCTTCCCTAAGTGACACAACTTCTTTAGCTGTAAGAGTAGAGGGCGTTTTACGTAAATTTACAAGCTGATCTTCCACTTCAGACAATGCCCTTGTTGTCAGTTCAATTAATGATGCATATTCTTTTCGGGCTGTAATTGCTTCTTGGACTTTACAGAATTTATCTTTAGCCAAAGCAATGATCATATTAAATTGTTGAGGCAAGGCACTGAGTTTTTCTTCGAGATAGGATCGATCCATTTCATTAAGTGATGGTAAAATTTCCTGGCCATCTTTTTGAACTATCAACAAAAGATTTTCATATTCAGGAAACTCTTCAAGAATCTGCTGATACTTAGCTAATTGTGAATAAAGTTCTGTGTTACTATTCATTAAATTGATTTCTGGGAATGAAACAATATCACATTGCTTTAACCAGTGGCATGCTTTATCCAAATCTTCTTTAAAGTATTTCCTAGAAACTATATGTTTTTCCAGATCCATTAATCGCTGGCCACATTTTTGTAAAATAATATCATACATGTTTTGCAGTGTGTGTAGTTTATCCAACACTTCACTTTTCTCTTGTTCTGTTGTTTCTTTCATAAGGTTCCTCCCTTGAGACCACAGTCCAGAGATTTCACTCTGGTAGACCTTAAGGCTGGCTTGTATACTCTTACAAGACCTGATCTGTTTGCTCACATCTTCTGGTAGCAGACAGATATGTTCATGGAATATTACCTTTTTCTCATATTGTTTAATTTGATTCATGACCTGAAGGGCTGCTAGGAAGAACTGAGTCTTGTCAGATAATGTCTTATTTAAATGCTTTCTTCTCTGCCAAACCAGATCACTAAGGAAATCCACATGATTTTGGGCATCTGATAGACTTTTTTCGAGCATTTGTCTTTCATTAAGCCCTAAATTAGTTTTCACTCTATCAGCTTCCTTTATTAATGTTTTCAAAAGAAGCTGCTTGGCTTCTACTTCACTACAAAGGGTGAGGTGATCCATGAGAAAATTTTGAGCCAGCTCAGGAGGCGGGCTGTGTTTAAGAGCTTCAGAGATGCTAGGCTGCTGCTCTTCTGCCCACTCCATTAATTCTTGAAGTTTGGCTTGCACAACACTCAACTCTTGTAATGTGGTGATAGACAGTTGTATTTTCCTCTTGACTTGGTCCTCCAGCTGGATCCAGCACTGCTCAAAGTATCCTGACTGTTCTTTGACTAGTTCTCTATCATCCAAATTTAGATGTTCAGTCACTTTTTGCCTCTGTTCCTTTAAGTTTTCAAGAGCAAGCCGTTTATCCTCCAGAGCCACTGACAACTTTTTCAAAGCCTCAAGATGTGTAGCTGTACTCTCAGCATCAGATCTGTTAAGCAAATACAACAATGCATAGTAAATGGGAGCCTGGATAGCTCAACAGACTAAAAAAGCCTGTTATTAACATTCAGCTGTCTGCAATTATTGCAAGTTCAAATCTCCCCAGGCTCAAGGTTGACTCAGCCTTCCATTCTTTCTAAGGTAGGTAAATTGAGGACCTAGATTGGGGGGGCAATAAGCTGACTTTGTATAAAAATATACAAAAGTATGAAGGCTATTGCTTAACGCATTGTAAGCCACCCTGAGTCTCCGGAGAAGGGTGGCATATAAATCTAATTAAAAATAAAAATAAAATAAATAATAAATATTTCTATTACAGAGCAAGTTTTAGAGCAAGTTTTCATCATATATATAACTGATTCTTATTGCAAAGTATTATGTGTATGTATGTTTTAACTTACAACATGTACCTGCAGAGTTCATAATATTAAACACACATATAATTTCACTATTACAGCATCAACCATTCACCTTAGAGTTGGAAAAGGAAGAAATAAATTAATTTATTAATGAAATTCATTCCAATGAGCCTTTACACTCAGGAGCTCAGCTGTTGTTGGAAGGAGAAACACCTTTTTTTTTGGTCTTCTTGCCTCTACTCATCTGAAACTCTACAACAAAACACTGCAAAGTTTATTTTGAAATATAGATCTGTGTATAGAAAATGCACAAAAGTTAGAGGTCCATGTGATAAATAAAGAGAATGCTGGAGATTGGCACGGGTCAGAGGTGGGTTTCAGCAGGTTCTGACCAGTTCTGGAGAACCAATATTTGCCTGCTAGAAAGGTGGATCAAACTAAATAAAAATTGTTCAGGATGGTGATTGGCTACATGATGACATGTGAGAAAGAAAGACACAAGAATCAGTTTGCGGGATTTCAGGTCTAGAGATAACTCCCTGATTTCTCTTATCCCTCTTCTAGCTGATCCCCAGTCTGGAAGAGGAGTCAGGAGTCAGGATTATAGCCAGCTTCTTAAATACCACCAGATCTTTAGTCTCATTGATTATGTGGTCCATAGGATTAGAGACATAGTAGGTAAAGGCTCAGTTCCTGTCATGGGATAGGAGAATGACCTTGGGAAAGGGAGGAAGGGGAAAGAGAGAAAGAGTCGCAGACTAAGCAATGGTCACTTAAGAGGCAATAGAGCCTGCAGAAGTAATGGAGGCATTGCATACATGTCAGAAGGGACCACCTCTAGTTTCTTGGACTGTAAAGGCAAGGGGAAGACTTTCAGACTTGCAAGATTCTGTTCATATAAAGATAGAACTAGTACTTTTGGAGATTCTTATCTGGCCTATCTCACCAGGCTGACAGCTTCCCTGTCCTGCTACCTCCCAGCTCTAGGAATCTGTTGGAAAGGAGCTTATACAAAGGAGTTATGCCCTTGACAGTTGGTCAGAACTAACCTTGACAGCCCCATCTCAGTTAAGGAGAGCGATTGCCAGGTTTTCCTATCTTTGGTGACATGTGGAAGGATCTGAGGGAAACCAAATCAGTTCTTTCCTTAACTTGACTTTCACACAAAACAAGGAAATCAAACAATTTCTGTAGCAGAATAGAGACTGGCAATTTTGGCAGCAAATTTTATGCTGACATTATTTCCTTTTGGCTGAAGGCCTGTTGGTTAGAACATTAACTGTCCTAGGGGAAAACCCACGGATTGCTTTGGTTGGTCTTATTGTACCTTTCACCTCAATGATCTATTTCAGTGCTTTTTTCATGTGTATGTATAAAAACTGTGCTACCTAATAATATTCCCAGTGAAAAAGGTCTAAATGGTATAATAAAACAGTACTAACTTAAGTGGAAAAATATGAATTCCTAGTAATTCTTAATGCTGATCAAGTAACAAAGCACAGACGTAGTTCTGTCAAAAATAAGGCAAGGAGACCATCCTTACCTTGCCAAGTGATCCCATTCCTGTGTAAAGTTTTCTAAAAATACTTCTACAGCATTTAGGCAATCATGATAATCTGTTGTTCTCTGAAAATCTTCTTTTCTACGTAAGAGCACGTTGCTGGTTTGAAGACAAAGATCAAGCCAATAGTTGCTTAAGCGTCCTACTTCCTTATGCTCTGGTGACTCTTGCCCTTCTGTCAATTTGCTCACTTTTTCAGTCACTGCAGTCAAAACTGTCTGTTTAGATTGTAGCTTCTGGCTGAAGTCCTTAATATTAGGAGATACAAAAAAGAAAATAGCAAGGAAGAATTCTAATGTTAATGTCTAAAAAGGGTTACTGAATTGTGTTTCAGATTCTACGACAAAGCCCTTTAAGACAAATGCATTTCTCCCTTTCATGAGATTGTAATATTTGTTTTGTTTTGTTTTACTGACTCCTTTGGGAAGAAGGGGTAAGACTTGTTTAATAACAGAATAATAGAGTTGGAAAGTATCTTAAAAGTCTTCTAGTCCAACTCCTGCTCAAGCAAGAAACCCAATACCATTTAAGACAACTACCCTTTCTACCAGCATTTGACTCATCTCTTTCATAGTCCAGAAACTATCGAACTACAGCTTGTAGACCAAATCTGTCCCACCACCTGCTTTTGTATGGCCTGAGTACTAAGAGTGAGTGGGTAGATGAGCAGGTCATCACCATGCCCAAGCTTCAGCTGAGCTCAAGGGCAAGAAATGGGGCTGAGGACTGGAGCAACTTGGGTGATGCCAACAGTTTATCACCTGCCTCCTTGGCACTGCCCAATGGCTATCTCACTCCTTGGACTGCAAACTTGCCATATACAACTGTGGAGATGAAGGAAGGGTTGGATCCAGCCCTTTAAAGCAGAGATCCAGGCTATGGCCCAGTACCAGTGTGCAGCTTGTTGGGCCATGGAACGGGTGGGCAAGCACGTCCTCCACTTGTACAAATGGAGTTGCTCATGTGGATGTGCACCTGCCACTTGTGCAGAACAATCCCCTCTCCCCACCCTCGCTGCCACTGCTGGTTCTCCACAGAGCTGGAAAGGTTGGGGATCGCTACTTTTATAGTATAGAAAAAGTTTGCCATGCCCTGTCCTAATGTCATACTTTAGAAGTATTTCCCTTTACACTTTTCCAGGTCTGGAAGTAGCTATTCTTAAACATATTCTTTAATTAGATATTAGTTTAGTTAAATAGATTCCCAAATACTAAATCTCTTCAGCAATAATTCTGAACCCCTCTGCTTGCTGTAAATAGTTTTTCTTCCTTGCATAAATTCCATGTGATCATTTGATTCTTCTTCCTACTAATTCAATATCTTAATGCTAGAATATACTGTTGTATATATTCCATTTTCAGAATTCTTTGGATGAGTAACTGTAATTGCAACATCATGTACTTGCAATTTTATGTCCCGGCACTTGATTTTATCATTTATTTCCTGAAACTTCATTTTCTTGCGTCTTTTTTATTTTAACCCGAGAACCTCTTATTTACGAATTATAGTGGATTTTATGGAAACAAAAATAATGTAATCTAAATGATAAAATGCCATTCCTATTCCAATTCTTTCCGAGTGCCTTCATTTGTTCAAAATAAATAATACAGAACAGCAAGGTGCATGTTTCAAATGAATTGTAAGAAAAGTGTCTGGGTTTCTGAAGTGTAGTAATTTTGCTGCAGTTCATTAAACCAGTGGTCTTTTTCAGGTTTCTATCTGAGCTTTAAAAATGTTACTGCTGGTTAATTTTCTATTGTCACAAAGAAGCCAGGCAATTTCAGAAGTGAACTATTAATTATGTATTTCTTCTTAATAAAATAAGAGATGCTCCTTACCTTCACCTGTAAAACCATATTATGAGCAATATTTAATTCCAGCTCTGCCCCCCGTCTCTTCATATTCTGCAATTGCTGTTCTGCATCCTGGAAATAAATCCAAAGTTCCTCTTTCATTTGCTTTATTTCTTCCCAGCCCTGAGCAAGATACTGGGAGTTCATTATCCTATCTTCAATCTGGAAAACACAGGGAGGAATAATGGAAATATTTTAATGTAATTAATTCAGAGCTGTCTTAGATGTACACTATCCATTTATGTAGGTCAGGAGATTTACATTAGAAGGGGGTGGGGAGACAACCTATAAGAGTGGAAGATAAACAGAGCATGCATAAATCTCTAATGCTCATGTTACATGAGTTCTATGCACATGAATTCTATACAAAATAGTTGTAACCATCCTTACAACAGTTATACATCAATGAAGGTTCAATCTGAAAAAAATGTAAATTAATGTAATGTAAAGTCAGATGAACTTCCTTGTCAGGAAACAACAGGTTTTCTTCAAGAATTAAACATAACAAATGAATATCTTTGAATTATTCTTTCCTCTTTCTTTATTATCTTTCATTCTGGAGTCTAAGGAACCAACTTCTGCAAGCATGACTGTAAGCATGTTTCTTTATTACCTAATTACCTAATTGGTGAGAAAGTAAGATAATCACACGTCTAAGAAGAATGAGAGAACAGCTGCTACAATTTATCCCATACAATCTCCTTTCTTAATTGAAGTACAGTAGTCATCTCTT
Organism: Masticophis lateralis; assembly: GCA_030761175.1. Taxonomy (NCBI): domain Eukaryota; kingdom Metazoa; phylum Chordata; class Lepidosauria; order Squamata; family Colubridae; genus Masticophis; species Masticophis lateralis. The sequence goes on along the minus strand of JAUDYJ010000001.1, from coordinate 84,026,817 downwards.
CAAACCAAGAGATGACTACTGTACTTCAATTACTGTACAGGTTCACCTAATATGAACCTGTAAAAAATATAATTACATGTCTAAGAAGCATTACAAACAGCTGTTATAGTTTATCCCATACCGTTTGCTTTGCTACTTGAATATCTGTTGCTGTACTTTTTACTGTGCTGCTTGATAAATCGTCAATGGAGCATAATAGATCCAAATAGGTGTTTGCCTGCTCTTGCATAGCTCTAAAATGTTTAACCTAAAAAGAGTAAGAAAAGATTATCAACAAAACATATGATTTTCAAATTCCCCTGAAAATGCTTAGGAAATTATAAAACATAGCAAAATGATAAACTGCTCATGGTATTGATATTAAATGACACATTTATTTCTGTAAATATTAATAAAGTAACTGAAGAGACTCTGTATTGATTATGCATCTGCATTGTGCAGTTTCATATTAAAAATATGAATAGTTCAGATTACATTTAATTTTCTAATTAAAAGTAACTTTGACTTCCACAGATCTCTCTCTCTCTCTCTCTCTCTCTCTCTCTCTCTCTCTCTCTGTGTGTGTGTGTGTGTGTGTGTGTGTGTTATGTATCTTTCAATGGGTTACCCAACTGAAGTTTGGATCATTTATTGGCTTCACTGAAGAAAAAGGACAATTTTGCTTCTTACTGCAGAATTAAAAATGACAGTCTGACTATCTAAACACACTATTCTTCATCTGAACGCAGCAATCACTGATTGGTTTCTTTCTGTAGGTCTTAATACAGCCCAGACTTCATAGCATTATAATCTGAAATATTATCTTTTGAAGTCTATTCTGCTAAAAGAAAAATGTGCTTTTATAATTGCAGAGTAAAATTAGAAGAATTATCGTTGTGTAGTAGAACACAATAGAAATGCCATTAGGTTTCATCGATCTATTCCATGTTAAATTTATAAGCAGGATATTTTAAAGGTTCAAGTTTAGTAAATACCCAAAAATATCATTTTGGAAAAATGATCTCAGATTAAATGTAGCTAGTAAAATAAGCATAGTTAAGTTATCATGTGCATTTCTCTCTGTTTGTATGTCTTTATCATATTTATTAGTTATAATGTAATCAATTTAATAAATGCCATAAACAAGTGAGCTTGTTTTGTTTAGTTAAAATTATGTGATTGTTTTCAGATCACTGGGCAGGAATGAAGAGGCTTTTGATGACCAAAGGACATGCTTAACATTTTTAAGAATCTGGGGGCCCTATAATACCCAATGAGAGTGAGAGAGTAATGCACAATGGCTGGGATTATATCATATGTTTACCCTATTCATTGAGTTTGTTCAAGGAGGTTCATCTACACTTGACCTAAGATTGTCTTCTGGGAAAGCGGAGTTGATACTTCTAATGGCCTTATCGATCTCTGAAATATAATCCATGTCCTTGCTGATATTTAAAAACTCTTTAAAAAGAACCTGCAGCTCAAATAAGTAGCCTTGGCTGTTGAAAAAAATTAAGGTCAAACTTAATTTCTTGGATAGGAGATATTGGAAAATTACAGGACTGAAGGCTAGAGTAGATAATGAAAAGGGGAGAGTGGAGCGAAGTAGAGTGAAGTAGAGAATGAAGTAGAGAGGAGAGGAATATTTCCACTTAGACTGCTGATACCTGCTTAATGGCATCTGCTGAACTAGAAGGTCGATGAGGATTGGCCTTTAACTCTGGACAAACTGTACAGAGCCAAGCTTGGCATTGCTGAAGAGTATCCTGATGGTTAACATGTTTCTGGAGTTCATGCTCCAAACTTTGATATACCTACAAGAAATAAGAATAAGAAGTAAGAATTCCTTTAATATTAATGATTATTACTAACTGAAAATAGACTCTTGGCCAAAAATATAGTCTAGCTGATTAAATTGAATGCTAGACTGTACAAATCATTGTACCTTTATAATGCTATTTAATATAAAAGGAATATTCCCTATACATTTTTGCAAAGTTTGTCTTGAAATATTCTACTTTGGTAAATATCTATGGAGATTCTCAATCATCCAGGTCATGGTTGTCCCAAAGGTGCTTTTTCAAAAGGCAACTGGACTTTGTTTTTCCTTGAAGACTGAAGAAGCTTCTTGGATGAGAAGCAAAACGTCTTCAAAGAAAAACAAGTTGCCTTTTCAAAAAGCAACTTTGGGACTACTTTTGTAAATGTTGTCAAGGTGTCCCCCCCCCCCATTGTTATTAAATTCATTTTTCAGAAACTTTTTAAGAAACCATCCCAGTATCTTATTATGTTGAGCCAGTTTCTACCTAATTGCCACCACTTGGTTCCTGTATCTCCTGCCAAGTATTAAAACATTGATACTTACTTTTTGAGTTGTGCTACAGATGGCTGCATAGCTATCTCTTGTTCCCTGCAGCTGGGTTTCTATATTTTGTTTAAATTTTGCTTGGAGATGTTCTGCACACTCTTTGATCAAAGAATCTCCCTTGCTCTTAAGGATGTTCAGGCGATCTTCAAATCCAGCAATTTCTTCCATCGTTGCCTAAAACATTTATTATTATTAATAAATTATTATTATTAATTAATTAATTTAATTTAATTTAATTTAATTTAATTTCTATACCGCCCTTCTCCCGAAGGACTCAGGGCGGTGCACAGGCAACAATAAAACAAACCCAATACAAAATTTAAAAGCAATTTTAAAAACATATTAAACAATTTGGCCCTAATCGTTAAAAAATAAACCCCAATTAAAAATCAGGTTTAGGCTAGCCCAGCTTGTTGGAAAATAGCATCTTGAGGGCACGGCGAAAGGTGTGTAGGTCAGGGATCATTCGTATCTCCGGGGGCAATTCGTTCCAGAGGGTAGGTGCCCCCAAGTAGGTCAAAATGCTCTTAAATGACGGGAAAATATATTACAATTGAATGTTAATGAAAAAATGCCTAACAATATGTTACAGGAGAGTTGAAGCAGAGACTGTTTTCTGCTCTGAGTAGAGAATTTGTACTTAAACGAATTACTGATGGTGCACTGGTTACAATGCAGTATTGCAGGCTAGTTCTGCTGACTGCTGGCTGCCAGCAGTTTGGCAGTTTGATTCTCACCAGATCAAGGTTGACTCAGCTTTCCATCCTTCTGAGGTGGGTAAAATGAGGACCCAGATTATTGGGGGCAATATGCTAGTCTATAAACCACTTAGAGAGGGCTATAAAGCATTGGGAAATTGTATATAAGTCCAAGTGTTATTACTATTGCTAAATGTCATTTTTCTAGTTTATGATGCTATTTATGTACTGACCAGTTAATTCTAAAAATATTATCAGGAACCCTAACTCATCTGTTCATTTGTGAAAGTTTTTTTAAATACACGACCAAGCTTTTTATAATTTTATAATATTATACATTTTTTAAAAAAATACCCTTTTCATTCCCCTTTATCTTTTTTTAAAATTACCAAGAGAACTTAGTAGTTAGCAGTACATAAAATCTAATAAATGAAACGTTTTCTGTAATTTATGAGAAAAACCTGTATAAGATTATAGTCTACAAACCAGTGGTGGGTTTTTTACTATCGGTTCTGCGGGCATGGCTGGGTGGGTGTGGCCGGGTAAGGAAACTGTAAAAATTTCCATTCTCTCTCCAATCCAGGGGAATGTTACTGCAAAATCCCCACTTCCTCCTGATCAGCTGGGACTCAGAAGGCAGAGAATAGATAGGGGTGGGCCAGTCAGAATTTTTACTACCGGTTCTCCGAACTACTCAAAATTTCTGCTACCGATTCTCCAGAACTGGTCAGAACTTTCTGAAACCCACCTCTGCTACAAACATAGGAAGCTGTATACAAGATCTTACATTTTTAATCAACAAAAAATATAGGATTATTTATGTATTAAAAAGGCTGCATATAATGTTCACTGAAAATCATCTAATGTTTGAGGAAGGTGGTAGCCTTTTTCTTAAGTATAGAAACACTGAATACATATGTATACTTGTGTATATATATATATATATCATTATTTTCCTATCGGTAGACAGTAATAAAAATAACTAATTGTCAAAATCTTAATTTGATTTATTTAAATGTTTGCTGTCTTGGTTTTTTAAAAAAACAATAGAAAACTATTTATATAGGGTGTATTTTCTATTTTCTTTTCAACTGTTGAGAAAACTTTTCAAAGAACATTTATGAATATTAGAAGACTAATAGTTCTTTACTTGAACTACAAAGTATAGTAACCATCTCTTCTACTAGAGAATTGTTGATTATGTAGACCTACCTTGTGACTGGCTAATTGTTGTGTTATCACTTCTAGATCACTGTTCTCCATGAGTTCAGGGGTAATCAGCCTGCTGGACATCTGCAATAACCACTTTTCTACTTCCTGTAAGACACTATTATAGTCTTCATGTTGTTTCACTTTCTCCTCCAAGCTTGCGACCTGCAACTACATTAACAGAAATCAGACACTTTTCAGTTGTTTCAAATGAGAATCATCTCAGATCTTCATTCTTAAAAGTTCAACTGCCCAGTTTTCTTACTCATCAGTATGGCAATCCTTTTTTATTTCATTTGTAAGCTGCTACCTTAAATAAGGTATTTTATATGATGTTGACTCATCTCTCAACACAAGATTAGGTTCAACAGGATTTTAAGAGGTTCAAGAATTACTCTCAGAAAACAGAACTCTCTTCTCATAAATGAAATATAGTTAGATTAATTTAGATAATCCATATTACAAACATAAATTTACTTTTAATAAAAAGTATTAATATTGTATATCTGATAAAAAAAATACCTTTGCTATGTTGCAGAGCTCCTGGTATTCATTCTGAAGTTTTTGAATATTTTTATCTATATTAGTATCACAGATCAATTCAAGAAGGCTTTCTCCTTTTTCCACAACAGATTTGATTAAAGGTTCGTGGGATAGTATGGTCTGTTGCACTGTCTAAAATTAAAATCCAATTAAAGATGTTTTTAAAAATACAATGGAAAAAAATAAATACAGATGGAAAATCACATTCTCTTTATAGGACAGAACTCAGCAAAGTATATATCATCTTAAACAATTAACCTCATTTGAAGTTCGCTCCTTTCAAAACTTTATCCATATTAGCATGAAGGTGATAGAGGAATCTTGTATTTTTCCACTATATATATATATATATATATATATATATATATATATATATATATATATATATATATATATATATATATATATATATGTTTTCTGAGGTTTTCGCGGGTGTTTGTATGTAGGTCTTTGGTTAGGTTTGTATGTAGGTCTTTGCTCCTGGAAGAACGAAGCCGAGAACACCAGCCTGAAGATGACGAATGAGACTTCATCGAAACGTCGCCAAGATACTTCCAATTCTACGCGGGAGAAGACCCGAATAACCAAAGACCTACATATATATATATATATATATATATATATATATATATATATATATATATGTATGTATGTAAAAAAAATCTATTTAGTGGCATTTGACACAAGAGATCTTTTGAAAAGTAAACAAAGGGAAAAACTTGATAATCTCCACTTTTTAGATTAAAAAAAAGAGCCCTGGTGGCCCAGTGATTAGAATGCAGTACTGCAGGCTAACTCTGTTCATATTACCAGGAATTCGATTCCCTCAATCCTGACCAGCTCAAGGTTGACTCGGACTTCCATCCTTTCAAGGTCGGTAAAATGGGAACTCAGATTGTTGGGGGTAATATGCTGACTCCGTCAGCTTCTAGAAAATGCTGTTAAGCACTGTGAAGTGCTATATAAGTCTAAGTGCTATTGTTATTAGGACAAGGATTTAACATTCACAATGTGCAGATTAGTCAGGAAAAAGAATCTCACTAACCAGCATTACAGATGCAGGGACACTGGAAAGAGTTTGTTGGATCACGTTCCATGACTGCAGCTTACGGAGACCACTGAAATTTTGTGATGGTCTGCTCATTTAATGATAATACTATGTTTAAGAATGGGTATTTAATAAGAAAGCATCAGTAAAATTTAGATTGTCAAACTGGATATCTGAAAATATCTAGGGGAATTAAGTTTCTAATTGAAGAATCCTTTCATTTTGTAAGGCACATTATCTTTACCTTGTATTTTGATAATTGTGCCTTCTTCTCATACAATTCCATTTTGGGATCCACTGTATTGTGCAATATGATTTGATAATCTGTTAGCCACTGTGTCTGTACTTTGTATTTATCTAAGAATTCCTTTGTTAAGTGGAGACATTTCTCTACGGTTATACATTCCTTTCTGATAGAACAAGTCATTTCATCAAGTTGTTCTACATAATCACTGATTTGTTTCTTTAGTTCTTCAGCTTCATTTTCCTCAATGTACTTAATAGCTCTTTCTCCCTTCTCACGGGCGGATTTGAGCAAACTGTGACCAACTTCCATGTCATTCATGAGATCCTGTGAACAGAAAATGTGCAATATTTAAAAGTAAAACAAATCATTTGTGCAAATTCAGAGTGCAAAGGTATTCTATTGTTAGAAATTGATTCACTTGATCACATTTTGATTTACCTGAATTCAAACAGGATTTTTGATCATGCACAGAGCAGTTCAAATTCTCTCTGAGGCATGAGCAATCAACCAGGAAGATGTAAATTATAACATTTTGTCAAAATCAGACAATAATTAAATTAAATTAAATAATTTAAAGCAATTTAAGACAACAAGATTATAGTTGTCTTAAAGTGGACATTATTTAATATTTAACCCTACTTGTATTTGGCCACAGAGTCGGCAGCTCTTAATTAATGTTTGTGTGTGAGTAGAAGTGATAAGGTAACAAGACATCATCATGTGTATATTTTTTGGTGTAGCTTTCAATATATCCTTCTTACATACTAATGATATAATTCCAATTATGTCTCCATAGGTGCTTCTATATATTATCATGGAAAAACAATATTTTGAGGTTACATAACATATAAATTTAATAAATAAAAAATAAATACAATTTAACTAGCAGTTTACATATCAGTATTTCTATAGTAATTTAATTATTGCACAGAAATGCTTATTTGGCATTTTAAAAAGATTAAACTGAAAATTATGGAAACATAGACAAGCTTTAAGGAAAATGCCATATCATCTATTGTCAGTATTTCAAATTCTAAAACATTATATTACTGAAACAGCAGATCTTTCAAATAGTATCCTAGGAATTCTTGCTATATCTCAGTAACTCATCAGTTTTCTTAATATTTAATTGAATAAAAAGCAGTGTCGAACAATCTACCCTGCTATTTCAGTTCTCTCTCTCTCTCTCGAGGTATTGTGCTATTTCACACCAAAATAGCAGGCTCCAAATCTCATTCTTAATTGCATTTCATTCTCCAAAATATCTCTATAAATCCAGTATTTCTATAAATCAATGCAAAAGTAATTTTCTAATGTAAGTAGTTTGAAATCCACTGTTCAAAGATTTCTACATCCCTGTAGTGCTACATTTATGATATAAACATTAATGTCATATATAGTTATATTAGATATGCAGTGACAAATTGAAGTTGAGTTTACCTCAAGTTTCTTCATTTTTTTCTCCATTAATGCTCTTTCCGCTACATCACATTTTGTCACAACATTTCTGAATTTCCTAAGGATAGCCTCAGACCAGTCTTTGTAAGCACTGAAAGCTAGTTCAGATTCTTCCAAACTTCGCATTTCTTCTTCTAGGAATTTTATTTGTTCCTGCAAGCAGATGAGAAGTGAGACTTACTATTCATCCATTCCTTGATACTCACACCTCTATTAAACCCACAAAATATTGTATTTATCAATGAAATACAGTATACAGTTGGGAAATCAACTACTGCTATTAAATCTTTCTTAATATGAACTAGACAATTCTTATGGAATATCGAAACATAAACACTGGTTGTCTTAGTTCACACAGACCATCTATCTTAGAGGGCAAAATTATGCCTTGTTTATGCTGATAATTCAATACTCCTTCAATGTTTATGGGTATAAAAGTGCCTCATATGCTGAAAGGCTAATTGAACTTTGATACTACCTCTAACGTAACATTGTCTTGTCCCAATATTGTACACCTCCTGGTCTGACATAGACAGATGACCAAGAATGCAGAGATCTGCACGTGCTTCCATTCACAAGGGACTCTGTGATCACACAACATAACATGTATGCAAGAAGTATTTCTTTGCTCAGAAATCTATTCTCAGTCTATGGATTACAAGGAATAGGGCTAGGAAACTGTACAATGAAGGTAGAGTTACCAATGTGCCTGAGAAAACCCTTTCACCTGTAAGTTACATTTTAAGTCTTAACAATATGTTGAAAAAATTGCAACAATGAACTCACAGATACTATAAGAATTAATTTGATTTCTTCAGAAAACACTGGTTATTTTTTAATCACCATTTCTATAGGTAATCCTTGACTTACAACCATAATTGAACCCAAAATTCTTCGCTAAACAAGACAGTTGTAAAGTGAATTGTGCCCCATTTTATGATCTTTCTTGCCACAGTTGTTAAGTAAATCATTGCAGTAGTTAAATTAGTAGACTAGTTGTTAAGTGAAAATGTCTTTCCCATTGACTTTACTTCTAAGAAGGTCGCAAAAATCATAAATACAAGTCAGTTGCCAAGCATCTGAATTTTGATCACCTGACCACAGAGATGCTGCAACAGTTGTAAGTGGGAAAAAAGTCATATGTCACTTTTTTCAGTGTCATTGTATTTTTCAACAGTCACTAAATCAACTGTTCTAAGTTGAGGACTACCTTTATTTCCTGAATTATCCGTTGTTATATAAAAAGAATTAGAGCTCTTGCCTTAGAACATGAGTTGTAAAATAGATAAAAATTATAAAGGCAGATTGAGAGTAGTTCAGTGTAATATAAATGACTGAAACTAATTCTAGTCTAATCTTACAGTTGAATATTAATAATTGGTGAGTGATCCTTAGTATAATATTTAGCTGTATAATTAAATCTTCAGACATACAGAGATAAGAGCAGCAGAGTGGCAATCATTCCTAAAAATAAAACACTTAGAAGTATATCTAAAAATAAATCACTGAATCTTTCCCAATTATTACATAATGCTTCAGAACATTTTCACTATTTACCAGTACATGAAGAACAAGAGTTTGGTATCGAGAAGCAAGTTGGGTTGCTTGTCTTCCCATTCTACTAGAAGTATGAATTTCCTCCAGGAAATGCTGAGCCAACAACCCGACTTCTTCAACTTCATTTTTATAGACTGTTATTTCTTCATGACAATTCTGAAATAAAGAAATATTTTAAAAGCATTTCAGAAATGACTAAATGTGATTTATAGAACTCTTAAAAATAACAAAAATATGGAAACATGAATCTCAATTTATAAAATCAAGAATTATAAACCTGTGGTTTTAATTTACAGAATATTTATAGACTATTTTTGCTGCATACACATACTGTATGTTACAGAAAGACAAAACACTCTTTTTAGTTATTAAATAGAAAACTTGGAGAAGCAAAATCTTGTTGTTGCATAGGTGGTACTAAATATATTTTTATGAAGGTGTTTTCCTTGTTTTATTGTAATCCAAAAGGCCTATTCTGTCAACAGTATTTTCTTTGTTCTCAAATATTCAAATATTATTTCATTGACTGATACAAACTCCCTTTCTTCTTACCCATAAGACTTTCTCATAGTTGAAATGGCATTTTGCTGCAAACTAAACTAATGAACATTTCTCAAATTAAATGAAGATTGATTTTGTTTTTAGCAATTTGAAGTTTGAGGCACAATTTTACTGTATAAAGATTCCTTGCTATACTTTGGATTACATAAACATAAAATCAGTGGGAACATTCAGATGTGATAGTGAGAAAAAAAAAGAACATGTTTGGAAAAAAGGACACAAAAAATCCATTTCTATTATTTCCCCAAAACAAATACTTTAAAAATAGAGTGGGAGCCCTTATTCCCAATAGCGATATGCTTAGTACAGTGGTACACTAAAGAGACAATAAGGTGGATCAAAACTGAAGTATGCTTAATATAGCTAAGCTTAATATTTCCTCCCTTTCTCTTTCCGTCCCTCCTTCCCCTCCTCCCTTCAAAAAATATCTCCATTTCATATATTGTACAAATAGGTAATCTATGCTTATACCAAACAATAATATTATGTTGTATTTAGCTTAAGAATATAAAGGTATAGATTGAAACTTCAGCTTTCAGTTATATGAATTATCAATGACTGCAATAAACAGAAAGAAAAGATTACTGGTGCTCATATATTGTATAATGTCCTCACCTTCAACTGCTGAAGCTGGATTTCCTTTGTGGCTCGGTCAGATTGCCGGCTAGTCCTGATATTAACTTTCTCCTCCAGAGTTCTGAGCCATTGATCCATCTTCAGAAATTTATTCTCCATTAGTTTTAGTCTACTTAAAGTAGTGTTCAGTTGTATCCTAATGTCAGAAAGCTTGTGTTGGTAGACCGTCCAATCTTGACGGAGAGACTCCAATACTCTTTCCTCCAACTGGGGTATACCCCATGGGATTACTTCTTCTCTAGCATGGAGTGTTGCATTAAGCAATGCTTGTCCTTCAGCACAATGTACCTGTAATTCCTGAAATTCAAAAATATTGCATATTATACTTTCTAAACCAGATTTTTGTACTAGATTGTTTAAGGAAAAATTGTTTCTACAAATCTGGAAAAAATATGGTTATTATTTCCAAATTATTTTCTAACCATGCACAGCTCTATAAAGGATCAGAATTTTACATAAGATACCCAATTAATGCAAAATAGTAATTTCTATTTGCAAATTCAAATGGTTGATTGCTGTTAGTTTAGAAACAATATAAATTTGTTCAAAATAAGATTTTTGTCTGCACTAGACAAATTTAAAACATTAAAAGATGGCCTAACAAAGACTGACAAACCTGCAGAATGCTGTCTTAGCATTTGATATTGATACTGAAACAAGATCTATCTGAAAAATAGAATCTAATGCCTGCTCCAAGTTGATTGGAGTTTAGAAAACAAAGGATAAACTGCAAGGTAATTATTATTCGGGCAAAATTATTCTAAAATTCTACCTGGAGTTCTTGGAGTGTTGCTTCATATCTCTCTGTATCACCTTCAAGGGGTGATAAACAGTTGAGCTTTTCCTGTTCCTTTTCCAGCCATACTTCAAAGGCCTTCAAATTCTTTTGGTACTCTTGATGCAAATGAACGTATCCTTCAGCTTTAGTTATTGTTTCCTATTGTTATCAGAAATATCCCGTTATAGTGTAAATCAACAGACTTTCCTGACACTGACCAAATACTGTAGGTAATGGTGATATTTTATTTCTGAACTGCTGCTCATGAGTTTAAATAAATCAGTGATTAATAAATAAATAGCTAAGAGATTAATATGCAAATCTTAGTACTTAATTATCAAATTAAGTGACGCTATTAATAAAAGTGACCCTTTTATAACTAATAGAAATGCATTCAAATTACACATATGCACACATATACCCAAACATTCAAATACCATGGAATTTGTGGGCAAAGAAACAAAGGCATTTCTTTAACACTTTCACTAAACAATTATAGTGAAGGAGAATAAACATAGCATTGTAAAATGCAACAATACCATTATTCTGTCTTTGAGATGCTGGTATCTCTCATGAAGGTCTTGCAGTTCAAGCTGAGTGACATAATGCTTGGTCATGCCCGTGCTTTTGACCTCAATAGCTTCCAGCAGTGTACTGTGACTAAATATTTCTTCTTTAAGTAACTGTAGAGGATAAATATCAATTTAACCACTTAAAATAATATGTATTGTAAATGATATACAATAGAACCTAACTACATGAAACAAAAGGATTAACTTTGCCAGGGTCAAAACCCAGTAAGACTTTGCCTACAATCCTGTTATCATAAAGGAACAAAAATGAGGCTAAATAGTAAATGTAGTAATTTGTAATTTTTCTGAAGCTAATCCAAAGCAAAATTCAAAACAACAGTTAACATTCTGGATTGTGAATTAACTTTATTGACCATGAGGAACTCAGAACCTGTGCAAAAAAAGCCATGGAAGATTTATAGATCTCTAGAAAGAAACAGCATGTAGCAAACCTGCACTTAATAATCTTACAGAATATGGCTTGACCCATGTTGAAATGGATTTATGGTGAAGGACCCTCCTCTAATCCTGTACTTTTTGACAGCTTTTTTCAGTTGTACAATTAAGTTTTTAAATATGTGAATTTAAAAAAATCAAACATTTAAAACGCCCATGCGCCCATCAGCATTCTTCTATATCGCCATTATTTTATTTGTGAACTGCTGAGGCTCCTTAGGGACCACCCTAATGATACCCTTGCAGTGATGTTCCAGTGCCTTGAAGCCGTGTGGATCTGGATGGGGAGAAATAGACTCCGACTCAATCCTTCCAAGACCAAGTGGCTGTGGCTGCCGGCATCCCGATATAGCCAATACCATCGTTGACTATTGGGGGTGAGTCACTGGCCCCCACAGAGAAAGCTCGCAAGTTGGGTGTCCTCCTGGACATGCGGCTGTCTTTAGAAGAGCATAAGACGGCCGTGGCCAGGGGAGCTTTCTATCAGGTTCGCCTGATTCGCCAGTTGCGCCCCTTTCTAGATCGGGACTCCTTACGCACAGTCACTCATGCCTCATCACTTCCCGACTGGACTACTGTAATGCTCTCTACATGAGGCTACCCTTGAAGTGCACCCGGAGGCTCCAACTGGTCCAGAATGCGGCCATGCGGGTGATTATGGGAGCAACTTGGTGGTCACATGTAACACTTCTCCTACGCGAGCTGCACTGGCTCCCGGTGGTCTTCCGAGTGCGCTTCAAGGTACTGGTTCTTACCTTTAAAGTGCTCCATGGCTTAGGACCTGGATACCTACGAGACCACCTTCTGCAACCGATAACCTCCCACCAACCAGTACACTCCCACAGAGTGGGCCTCCTCAGGGTGCTGTCAGTAAAGCAATGTCGACTGGTGGTTCCCAGGAGGAGAGCCTTCTCTGTGGGGGCACCTGCCCTATGGAACAGGATACCCCCAGGAATACGAATGATCCCAGATCTCCATACTTTTCATCATGCCTTGAAGACCTTTCTATTTCATCAAGCTGGGCTGGCATAAATTTTCAGCTTATCTAAACTCTGCGCGGAGAATCTTAATTGATGAGCCAAATTGGTTTAATTATTTTAAATTAATTTTATTTCAAATTATATGTATGTTATTCTGACTGTTCACCGCCCTGAGTCCTTCGGGAGAACGGCGGTATAAAAAAATTAAATAAATAAATAAATAAATAAATAAATAAATAAATAAATTTGTCAAAATAGTAACAATAATGCTACATTTGTTCATTAAACAATAAGGAGAAGTAAAAATGAATTTGAGTTCTGAAGGTTCACATGTAATCAGAACACAGATAAACATTAAGTTTTTAAAGTCTTTTTTGAATAGGAGCTATTTATATTAAAGAAAAAAACTTTTTCACAGAGTTGAGAAATAGACTTTAATATGCCAAGAGAAAGCAACTCCTTTGATAATATGGTACTTTTTATTCTGCAAGGGAATATCTGTCTATCATCTATCTATCTATCTATCTATCTATCTATCTATCTATCTATCTATCTATCTATCTCTATCTATCTATCTATCTATCTATCTATCTATCTATCTATCTATCTATCCATCTTTTCTCTCTCTCCCTCCCCCCCCACCTTTATTATTTTTTAATAAATAATTCAAGATGCATACATACCTAATACTCTTTCCTCCTCCTCTTTTTTCCACAACAACAATCCTGTGAGGTGGGTTGGGCTGAGAGAGATGGCCCAAAGTCACCTATCTGGCTTTCATGGTAAAACAGGATCTCACAGTCTTTTGCTTTCTAGCCTGGTGAACCAAAATGGCTCTACTATTAAAATATGCTATTGTATTTTTTTATGATAGACTTTCTACAAACCTTAGATTTGCTGAGTGAAGATTTTTTTTCCCTCAGTTCAGAATACTGTCTTTCTGAGGCATTCATAATTGCTTCTATTTTGTCCATCCAACTACTAAACTGCTGAACATCATCTTGGTAGCTTGTCCACTTGGAGAGAGCTCCTTCGAGCTGGCTGAAATGTTAATAGTAATACATATACTTAGTTCTGTATCAGAATAATTCAATAATCTAATTCCAATTACATTATCACCAAATGGTTCTAATTATTCTTTATATATTAAGAATACCTATATTACAGATGTGCAATGCATTCATAAAAAGCACTTCACATTAGAGAACTATTAAAGCAGCTGTGCTATTTGCAAAGCTCTTAAGAGTTATTTTGAAATAATCTGGCTGTCCTGGCTGTCTCTGTATGTTTATATAAACCCAGCTATTTCATTTAGCCGACATCCCCAAGTGTTTGGTCTTAATGAAATAGTAAAATCTGTGGAACTGGGAGAAATACCTAAGGAAATTATCATACACAACAAGAAGGAGATATTTATACCTGCTGATCAACAACAATTGATTGTTGGTGTGTGTTGTTTGCATGCTGTTTGCCATGTTTAAATTAGTATTTTTTGACAAAGAGAAAAGGAAAAAAGACTCTTGAACAACTCCTGTTTCTTACCAGTGGTAAGATGGAATCTTAATATTGTATTACATTTCAACACAGCTGACAAATAATTTGGGGGATATCTGACAGAATCTTGAGGAACTTCCAGAGTCCTAGGATCATGCTTAAGTAACACTGAGGTAGACTATTCTCTGTAATTTGTTATGCTGAGGTTTGCATAGTGCATTTTATAAATTCTTTCATACCCATATTGTGTTTTACCTTTTGCAGTGGATACACATAGACAAGAGGGAAGCCCATGTGTCCTTAAGCATTTTCAGCTGTTGTTCAATCGCAGATGCTCCTTCTACCGATGTACTTTGCAAAACAGATTCTCCTCTTGTCACCACCATTTTCATTTGAATTTCTTTCTCTTGCTTTAATGAAAGGATTGCCTGAAAAGCAAAGAGACCCTGTTTCTATTCTTATTGTGATCCTGTACATTTTTCTTAATTATTTATTTATATATTTGTGTCCCATCTTTATTATTTGTAGCAACAGCACTTAGATTTATATACCGCTTTACAGCCCTCGGTTTATAGAGTCAGCATATTGCCCACAACAATTTGGGTCCTCATTTTAGCGACCTCAGATGGATGGAAGGCTGAGTCAACCTTGAGCCTGGTGAGATTCCAACTGCCAAATTGCAGTCAGTCAACAGAAGGAGCCTGCAATACTACATTCTAACCACTGCACTGCCGCAGCTCATGTACAAATAATTCAAGGCAGCAAACAATCCAATACACCTTCCTCCTATTTTCTTAAATATTTCCTCATTTTCCTCACTCACCACTTTAAGGGCTTTCCAAACAGGAAATTTGATTTTAAAAAATGTTGAGGAAAATGTTATTAGTGAAAAAATTTAACAAAACTGTAGTTTTCAGAAAGAATATTTACAGTTTTCTAGAAGTAAAGAAGTTTTTATCTGTTGTGCTCACTGATACCTCAGTATTTAAGCAATTAAGAAAGGACAATGCTATTGTACACAGCAATATTTTTGGTCAATTAAAAGTCTGCTCCAATAGACTTTAAAAATAAACAAACCGTTAGGTAGCCATAATTACCTGAGAAAGCACATTAATCACTACAAGATATTGATTACCATAAAGCAATCCACAATTTTAATATGGGAAGCAGAATTCAAATGTTTAAATTAAAAAAAAAACTTATAAAGGTACAGTCCAGGTACATTATTACTTAAAATTGATTGAGCCAGTATAAGGATGTTGCCCTGCTGGGGATTTATACTTTGGGAATCAGATTATTTAGCAACTAGGAGACCATACATGTGCTCATAGCAGTACTGACCCCAAATCCCAACTGTTTGCAAACAATCAAATAGTTTATTGAATAAGTCTCCACCTATTTCACCACTAAGCTGCTGTTGTTGTTTTTTTTTTGCTAAAACCATTTGGTTACAGTAAAGTATATAATATAAATAACCAACCAAATAAATAAATAAAATGTATAATAAGTTAAACTGCTTAAAATCTACCACTCAATAAAAATATACCGTATATATATATATACCGTGTATATCCATCCATCCATCCATCCATCCATCCATCCATCCATCCATCCATCCTATCTCTATCTCTATCTCTATCTCTATCTCTATCTATCTCTATCTCTATCTCTATCTCTATCTCTATCTCTCTCTCTCTATCTCTATCTCTATCTCTATCTCTATCTCTATCTCTATCTCTATCTCTATCTCTATTTCTCTAACTAACTAAGTAACTCTTGGAAAAAATACATATATAATTTTATATAATCCATTTTACACAATTAGACAATACAATATAAATCAATGAATAAAATCATTTAGAATGGAAATCCTGATGTGTAGGATTCTTTGATATCTTATTTGCTTACCTCAAGCTTTGCCATTCTATTATCGAGGGCGTTTTTGTCTGCCGTGGGACAGCAGTAAGATTCAAGCACCTGAATTGTATCTGCCATCCAGTCCTGAAGGTCCTTCAGCCCATGTGAGAACTGTTGGTGCTCTGCTACTATTCTGTCCATTCTGGAGACCTTTTCCTTAAATTCATACAGATGTTAACATTACCAACCATTCAGATAATCTATCATTCCACTAGAGTTGAAAAAAAAATCAGAAAGGGAAATCTCAGAAAACTAAGTTCAGAATGAGTAAACGGGCAAAATTTTAACTGCCCCATTTTTCCTCCTCTGTGTTTCTCCAGGATTCACATATCACTTACAGCACTGAATCCAGAACTAAAATTTGCATGGAACTAGACTACTGTACACATTTGACATATCTAATGAATGTGGCTGGGTGATTCTTTTGATTATACTTTTTAAATCCTTCTTGCATTTATAAAAATCACATATGGCAACAAGTTATGGATCCCAGTACAGATAATATTTTTTTAAAAGTTACGTATGCACTGGATACACTTGTTAATTATATAGTATGTACATTTTATTCAGTTCGATATGAATTTATCAATGGGATAGGCCTGCCCCACCCATGCCAGCAGAGTAGGCCTGCCACAGATCACATTGGTCAAGGAATTCCAGCAGGTGGGATCCAGGAAAAGACCCTTCTCTGCTATGGTTCCAGCCCGATCTGCCCCCAACGTCCTGACGTTCCATAAAGGCCTGAAGATCTAGTTCTGCCAGCTGGCCTGGGGCCCCAATGAAGGAGTATCATGCTGGAGGTGACTGATGAACCATTAGTATATCCCACATTCCCCCTCCCGGGACCTTCCCCTTGAATCCTTCCCTATATATATATGGTTTTACTGTTTTTAATGTTGTAAGCTACCCAGAGTTGCCTCATGGCAAGATGGACAGCAAATAAAATAAATAAATAAAATAAACTTATATATGAACAGAATGGTAAACTGGTGACCCACCCAAGGTCTTCATTTTATAATGATTCAGGAGATCATGCGTTAAATGAGCAGTGCGTTCTTCTTTCTTCTGCTGGTTAGGCCTTGGATTTATTAGTTTAAAAGTTCAAAATGTTCCTTTCTTACAAAATGATACCTGTTTGTTTCCTGTTTCTTAATATATAATTTTTAAGAGAAATAATATAATATTTCTCTTAATACACTATGCCTTCAACCATACTGGTTTTAAAATACAGTTAAAAGCCATTTCATAAACAGATATGCAGCATTTCAGAAGGCAGGCTTCTATTTTTTACTAGATTTGTTGCATAAAAGCACATATAGGAGCATTACCTTTGTTAGGTTGCTCAGAGCAAGATAGAAAGATGATAGCTGAGAAACTCTGTGCACAAAGTTTTTGCTGGCAGCTTGTTCTTCCCAAAGCTGCTGAGCTTTTTCTTTTAATCTGCTGAGCTGAGGCTCATTACATTTTATTTCTTCAAGGACAGACTGCAAAGCATAAGCACATATCTGTTTAGTACTAATGCAGGGGGGAAAAGAGCAGGCAGCAAGGAAGGTAGATGGATAGAAAAGTTCTGTTAAAGGACTTGGAAATGCTAAGCCTTTCCTAATGATCAGTTTCACATGTGACAGTGTGTATTGTTTCTTCAGCAGGGGGATTAAATACCTTTCCTCAAAATAGCACTTCGGTTTCAAGCAGTTTTTCAGCAATCTAATCACAATATTTGTTAATGAAAAATAGGATAAAATGCCCATGACATAAACATATTAATCAAGGTTATAAATATTGAAGCCTAGTCTGTTGTTATCGATCAACATTCTCTCTCTCCCACACGTGGGAGAGTGAACGTGTTCTGTGAACATCTTTCTTTGCCAAGAATGAGAGATTTTTTTTGCAGTATCAAATTAAATATCCCCTTGCAGCAATGAAGACCATATCAGCACTCGATTGAATAGTCTGGTGTTCAAAAAGATTTCAACTTTGAAATGAGATTTGCTAGATTTTTCCACAACAGATAAAATTGTCTTTGGGCTGATCATATGAATCAGCTCGTACATAAAAACATATAACCTAAAGAAACATTGTCAGACAAGGAGACCCAAACTCATTGGTAGCATCACACTGTAATGAACAGGGACACACATTCAGTTTTGCAGCTGCCAGGATTGTTGGACAAGCAGGCACAAAAATAGCCAGGGAAGTGATTGGAACCTGGGAAACAAGCCCCTCATCAGTCAACGAGAGTGCTGATTTACCACCAGTCTATCAAGTACTTAGAAGGCGAGGGCTGGGCAGCACAAGCAAACGACAGCTAATGACATAAAAGCCAGCCATCAACATATCCCAATCAAAATCAGAAAAGCCACTTACAACAGACACATACCATACAAAGAACAGCACACACTCTGCTAGACAGAAGTTCCTTGAAGATGGGCTTCAGCACGAGTCCAAAAGCTTGGAAGACAAAACCTCCGGCCCTGGTGACCAAGCCATATTGGATCCTGGGTCACGTGTATTTGCCTTCATTCATTGGCCCCAACACGTTTAAGTAAATAGAGATATCTTATCTTAATATTACCTGTAGATTCTGATGCTCTCTCCTTTTGGTGGAAAGGTCATGCAGATTATTATTACTGCTTTGCACCATTTCTTTGGTTTTATTTAACCAATCTTGAAGAGGTTCAGCACTTGTTTCAAAGTCTTTCATCTGTACCTTTAAATTCTAGAAAAAAATCAGGATAGGCAGCATTCATTGCTAGTCCATAATTTTGGATAAAATATTTTCACCATACAGTCCAGTATCCAGAAGCCCTATTAAATCTAACATTGTCATGATATATTTCTTTGCTTAGAGAAAGAGAACCAATATTCTGTATTGACTGCCCCAAACTATTGAAACAGAATATATGTAAGACTGTCTCTAAAGTTCATCCAGAATCTTTAGTTAATTAAAAGATAAATTAGCTTGCCAGACATATGGAACGTATCTTCCCAGTATTAATTGGCTAAATGGGCTCCCAGTCCTTTTGAAACATAATACAAGCTTTAGTTACTAATCTGTGATACACAACAAAGGTCTGGGATTTGAGAATCTATCTGCCTGGCTTTAGTAATTGTTCTCAGAAATTCTTCTTTGTATTTTCCAAAATATAATTACGTTAAAAGTGACCAAAAACAAAATGGCTTTAAAAATTTTATTATAGGTCGAGACAAAAGAGGTATAGATAAAAGATAAGATCCATCATTTAGGCTTAATGTAGAATTAAGTGCAAGTACATTTAGAAGGAAAAGTTAAAAAAATGGTTTCAACTCATTGATTTCTTTTGTAATTGATCTCATACCTCTAAAGTTGTTTCCTTTTGGTGCAGAGTGGAAATAAATTTCTTCCAGTCCTCTTTAGCTGAGGCAATTTTGGTCTGAATGGATTTAACTTTTTCTTTAGGTAATATAGAACTTAACAGTTCTCCTTTGGATACCACTAAATTTAATTTATGTTGACCAGTCTCAGTTTCAGATAAGAATTCCTAAGCCAAAATACACACATATATAGACTAATGATAAAAGTAGTAAGCAATATGTACAAACACAACATTTGCTAAAGCTAACACATAAAAATCTATAATTTATGTTGCTTGTGTAATCTTTTACATCTAAGATGTAGAAAATTTCTCTCCAATTATTGAAAGCCGAGAGAACATCTAACATCTAATATTTTCCTTCTAAAAATTATTTTAATTACATTTTAAAGCCAATATTCTATCAATAAAAACCTCCATTCTACTTAGTTCCCTTACTGCATTCATTAATACAAATACATGAAGACAATTTGGTTGTATTTTTATTGCACAATACATATGAAAAAATGTTTTGGATTCAAAGCCAAATATTTCTGCGCTGGCAGAGAAATGGGAAAAGATAGAACACATATATTCCTCCGATTTGTATATTTGTACATTGCTCATATACAAGTATAAATAAATACTGGATTCTCGGTGATTCTGTAAGTATCTATTTTGTAAGTTATAAATAGCCTGGCTGTGAGGACGAAAAAGCACATTAAAGTTATCTTTTATATAATCAACACTTACAGAATCATAGTTATTCAGAATAGTACTTAAGGACTAGGAATAAAATATTAGTGTTTGTGGTGTGAGCCAGAAGGCTCTACAAAACGTAAGTAATTTGTTAACTTGCAAAACATAGATATACATAATTTCAAAAATGAATCCCGTTTTTCACTTGTTTTTTCTCATGGTGAGAATTGTTAAGCATTCCCACAGATATAGCAAGTTCCCAAAGTAAAGTACGGGTAGTCCTCAATGTATGACCACAAATGAGCCCATAATTTATGTTGTTAAGTGAGATATTTGTTAAGTGAATTTTGCCCATTTTACGACTGTTCTTGCCACAATTGTTAAGTGAATCACTGCAGTTAGTGACATGGTTTTTAAATGAATTTGACTTTCCCATTGACTTTGCTTATCAGAAGGCTTCAAAAGGCTACATGATCCCAGGACTCTTTCATAAATATGAACCAGTTTCCAAGCATCTGAATTTTGATCATAGAGATACTATAAAGTTCATGTGAAAAATGATAATAAGTCTCTTTTTTTTGGTGCCATTGTAACTTTGAACAGTCACTAAATGAACTGTTGCAAGTCAAAAACTACTTGTAAACCCTAACTGACATTTAGTAAATGGAATCCAATTTCATAAGCAATACTTTGAGACTAGTTTGTTTCCATTAAACATAATTCAAATTAGCCACAATTTTTCTGTATTCATGTAACATGACAAGTTATGTTCTGTCTACAACGAAAGCACAACCATTTGACTTCCTCAAATGTTACTTCAAAGTGGGAAACAGGGGAAACAACCAGCAACACATCTGAATAGAAGCATTTTTTAATTGGATAATATTATGAAAAAAATAACTTTTTGCTAAGGACCATGGCTCATGGTTTTAGTTCCAGATTCTTTTCATAATAGTATAACAAGGTTCAGAGAGAAATATTCCATTTTAAGTACATTTTATTAACGTTCTGAAAACGCTGGATTGAATTTGAAGAATTACCTGTATTTTCTGTATGTTAGCTGTGACATCACTGACATTTTGAGGCACATCAAAACATTTGGCAGTAGTGATTTTGGAATTGACCAGCCATTGCTGAAAATCTCTGAAGACTGCCCTGAATCTCTGTTGCAAGGCCTGCTCTTTACTTTGGCATCCCTTTGAAGCTTGTAGACAAAGACTTTGGGTACCATGTTAGACAAATGGAAATATAGATTGGGGTTATATTAGGAAGAAAGAAGTAGCTACAACTTTTCACATGATGCACCAAGGGATGGCCTTTCAAGTAAGGATGATGAATAATGAAAAAAATGGCATATGACGTGGGCAACAAAATGAAAGTACATTCTTTAAAAACTGCCTATATTTCACAAGATTACCAAATCTTAAAAATTGTGAATGTTTTTATTTTGAATGTCATAAGATTTTGGAAAACACACCATTTTTAGAAGACAGACAGACAGACAGAAAGATATAGGTAGAGTTGGTAGGTAGGTAGGTAGGTAGGTAGGTAGGTAGGTTGTTTGATCAATCGATCAATAGATAGGAGATACACACGGAGCATAAATTTATAGTACCTACAAGCACTACATTGCTAACCTCTGATTTAAGGTTTAAGGTTTAAGGTTTATTGGATTTATATACCGCCCTTCTCCCGGAGGACTCAGGGTGGTGCACAGGCATAATAAAACACAAGTCATACAAAAATTAAAACCAATTAAAAGAATTAAATAATTTGGCCTTATCCATTTTTAGGACCTCTCATGGACTATGAATGCTAACATGCTTGTGAAGAAGGCACAGAAGAGGCTGTACTTCCTGAGAATGCTCAGGAAGATAAATCTATCTCAGCATCTACTTCTGTCCTACTATCGCAGCACCATTGAGAGTGTCCTGACATACGGCATTCTTGCATGGTATGGGAGCACCTCTGTAGCGGACAAAAACGCTCTACAGAGAATCATTAAAACTGCCCAGAATATTATCGGACTCCAACTACCAGCCCTGGACAACTGTTGTGGCCCCGTCCTCTGAGCCTATCCCTTTGGAGGAAGGCAGCTCTGAGCAGGAGGAAGAGGAGCCAGCCAGATCTCCCAGCCCTCCCCCTCTGGCACCGGCTCAGGTGCCAGCTGAAAGAGAGCCAAGTAGTGGGGAAACAGGTGTCTCAGATGAGAGTGAGGGAGAGACGTCATTCCTAGACGCACGCCAAAGAAGGCGAGAGAAAAGGGTACTGCAGCTGCGGCATATGAGGAAATCCTGAGTCATTGGATTGGAGTCACAGGATCAATGACTCACTGGACCACACCCAGAAACATATCTATATAAGACAGTACGGTGGGTCACGAAGTTCGTGACGAACAAAGCTAAACAAACGGAGCAACCTCGTAGTCTTGGAAGCTGGATGAACGGCAAAGCTACGTAGGTGATTTTCTTGTTTGTGTAAACCAATAAAGTCCTTGGCAGACGGTGTGCATATCGCTGCCAAGGTTGAGATAAGAACTGCGGAGTGTGCCAAGTGATTCTTAACCCTCGGCTGGCTGTGTTTTTGTGGGTCTCTGAAGGGGGGGGACAGATCAGACAACATCTTCGATGTTTGAGGAAGTTGCATAACATTCTCAGAGACTCTTCCCATCCTGCTTACAATCTTTTTGGACTGTTGCCTTCTGGCAGAAGATACAGAACAATTAAAATTCGGATCACATGTTTTCTGAATAGTTTTTATCCCAGAGCTATAACTGCACTCAACAATGAACTAAAGGGCCACTATCAGTGAACTATTGGACAGTATTACTTGGTCTGTTGTGTGGATGTTTGGGTGGTTTTAGGGGTGGGGAATTGTGGTGGGTGGGAGTGTGTTTGGGGATTATGTGTGTGGGACCTAGTCTTTGGGTGTCAAGTAAATTTCGTTGTATGTGTATATACAGTATACACATGACAATAAAGTTTATTTATTTTTATTTATTAAGTGCTGTTCAAACTGTTTGAACAGTTACTAAACCTACAGTCATAAATCAAGAACTTCCTATATAGAAGATGGAAAACTTACCTATTATATTCTTTGAACAACTGGGAAACCTTTGCAGAATAGGTGCTCAAATCTTTGGAAAACCGGCAAAGATCATTTAACTGAGTCTTAATATCATCATTAATAGACTCTGCCTTTGTTAGGGCATCTAGAGTTTCCTTTATAAAACAAAACCATAATGAAAGGTTATAACATAGCAGAAGTGCTCTCACCATTTTCATTTAAACTTTTAAAAAGTTTGATAGGATAGCGAAGTGCAAAGAGATCCTTGAAGTCCAACCCATGATCTGACTTGTTTTAGGGGAGGTACAGTCAGTCAAACACATTATCTAAAAAAGCAAATTGGATACCAATTCTTAGATAAACCCCAGGTTTTTAAAATTTGCAAGTCACCTAGGCAAATTTTATTATTTTTTGGTAGATAAAAATTCAGTAATGAGATATATATTAGGAAAAATGCTTTTTAAACTGCTTTTTAACAAACTGAGTTTGATTAACCATGAAATCTACTATGGGAATGGACTTTATATAGACTACAAAGCAAGTAAAAAACTTTTATTGCTGTTCTGCATGCATTCTGGTCAATGTTAGGAAGAAAAATTAATAGCACATTTTGTTGTGAAAGAATAAATTCATGAACTGATTAATTAACTAAATGTTCAGATGATTAATCAGTGGAATCAGGTTTGAAAGTATGGAGGTAGCCAATTAGCTCCTATGGTTAAGGCAACAGACTAGAAACCAGGAGCCTGTGAGTTCTAGTCCTGCATTAGAAACAAAATCTGACCAGGTGACCTTGGGCCAGTTACTCTCTGTCAACCCCATTCTACCTCACAGGGTTATTGTAGGAAAAATAGGAGGAGGAGGAAGTATTAGATGTTTGTCATCTTGTGTTATTTACAAAAGCAATGAAAGTAATTATTCAAAGGTTCAATAAACCCTCTCAATCAAAAGAAAGTTAAAATAAAGTCAAACTCTACCCTCCTAAGCATTTTTAAAATCAAATAATAATCCTGGAATCTGTTGAATAAAAATAATAAACCACAATTTTCTTCTACTGGCTGTATGTACATATGATAAACACAGTAAGAAATTACAAACAATATTCATAATTTAAAACAATTTTGACATTCTCTTCTTGGAAACACAACACTTTTAAGGAAGAAATATTTTATGGAAGACGGTGTAATTGCAAAATTGCAGCTTCTCAAGGCTTTTTGTGTTGTTCCCATCTCCTTCCTCATCCATTGCCAATTATCTTTAGGCAAGTTGAAATGAAATCTCATGGTTTTAACATTGGTCAACTGGAAAGGAGTAATGGAATAAATTAGCCTGAAGTTCTAATCAGAGTTTCCTAATTCCAGCTTTGATCAAAACCATGTTGTTCCATGTCCTTTCATGTGATACTCCCCTCATTCTAAAATGAAGGCCTCCCTCTTCCGCACCCATGAAAGAAGCCATTACTGAACCAATGTTTTAAATAGAATGGAAATTGCTTTAATCATATAAATTGTTTAGGAACATGTGACATAGCCAAGTATTTTCCACATCTTATCATTAAAGGTTAGTTTGATACCAAATGATTACTTTTACAGGTAGTCCTCAATTTACGACCACAACTGAACCCAAAACTTCTGTTGCTAAGCAAGGCAGTTGTTAAGTGAGTTGTGTCTCATTTTTTGACCTTTTTACAATTGTTAAGCAAATTACCACAATTGTTAAGTGACTCATATGGTCATTAAGCGAATCTGGCTTTCCTCATTGACTTTGCTTGTCAGAAGCCAACTGAGAAGGTTACAAATGGTGATCATATGACCCTGGACTATTGCAACTATCCTAAATACATACCAGTTGCCCAGCAGTTGCCAAGCAACAGAAATTTGGTCATATGACTATAGTGATGCTGCAACAGTCATAAGTATGAGAACTGGTCATTAGTCACTTATTTCAGTGCTTTGAATGGACATTAAACAAATGTCCAAATATAATTTTTCCCCCTAAGAAGAGGAATTCAGTCCAATTGTCATTAGCTGGGTGTAATGCTCTCACACTTTAATTCAAAAGTGATAGGATAGTGTATAAAAGACTTATTTCCCTTTGAACTACAGTTTCTCTAGCAGCGTTCAACATTCCTACAATACTTCCTTGTGCTTTGTTTAAATTCCAAAGGAGTGTAGAGAACGTTTCTTATGGGCAGGAAGCAGGGACAGTGAGGGCAGTTGTAGAATTTGGAAAAACAAAGAACACCCATTGCTATCCCACAAAAATGAAGCAAACTACTGGAATATATTTTAAATTACACTAAGACTTACAAAAGAAGCCTTTTTTCACCATACAAAAAGACTTATGCACAACATTAAAACATTAAGTAAAGCATCTTGGAAAACTGAGGTAAGTAGGCTTCTATACTACTTAATTAGGAGCCTTGGCGGAGCAGCAGACTAAAGCACTGTTAAATAGCACTTAGCTGCCAGCTGCCTGCAATTACTGCAAGTTTAAATGTCACCAGGCTCAAGGTTGACTCAGCCTTCCATCCTTCAGAAGTAGGTAAAATGAAGACCCAGATTGTGGGGGCAATAAACTGACTTTTTATAAAAAAAGAACACCGCTTGGGGGGGCCAAAAGCCCTACTAAGCAGGTATATACAAAAGTATGAAGGCTATTGCTTAACACATTGTAAGACGGCCTGAGACTCCGGAGAAGGGCGGCATATAAATCAAACCAATAAATAAATAAATAAATAAAATACGCTTATTTCTGCTTCTGCTAAGAGGCTCCACTTTTTTAGTTTTTAAAAGAGAAATGAAATGCAGTGTGAATACACACAGGAAGCTGTGAAATAATTCCACAACATTAGTAACATCCTGCAGTTTTATATGTAAACGCAGGTGTTTTGAAATTGTAATGACTAATAGATGCATCTGAAATTTTGAAAACATTGTGGATGCATTCACAAAGTGGTTACTCTTAAGAGACAGAAACAATTACGAAGCACCCATTTCTCCCAAAATGATAAGGCTGGAGTGCTCATTTCTATTTTCTCCCTTCTCTGGGCAGGTAGATAGTACTGAAATGTAGCAGTGACTCATTATTTTTATTTTTATTTTTGTGAATAGCTTATGAGAGCTTCTGGGAACCAGAGGTTTTTGTTTTGTTTTTGTTTTTTTGTTTTTTTAGGGGTCAGGGTGGCAATAAAGATGCTACAGTACTAGAAGCTGGCACATTTTGCTTTGAAACATTCTACTTTCTGAAACTAAAATACATGCAACAAAAAAAGTAAAAACATAGGTGGAACAAGCACAAAGTATGTTCCCTCCTTTGGACTCCACGCTGGAGAGTTTGTGCCAGTCCAGTGCTGCAATATATTAACTTTTCAGTCGAGAGAGCATTTAAAGTTCTCGTTTTGCAGTTGTTGTGCTCTGCACTGTTTTTGTTTGAATGAGAACTCTCTTCTGTCCATTAGCAACTTCACTTTCCTCCCACTGCAGCCCTCTGCAACACTCCCACCCCCACCCCCACCCCCATCAAAATATAGGACAGTCTCAAACAGAAAGAAAGCAGTTTACCTTTTCTCGGTGCCAGCAGTCAACCAGCTCTTGGTCTGTGTGTTTACTGTCCAGAGGGGTCAGGCCTTCAGACCAGGTTGCAAGCAATGTGCTGAAGTGTTGCAAGGCCTCTTCCAGAAGAACAGCCTGGGCTGCAAACTCCTGCTCTGACCAGGCCATCTGACTCTCCAGTTCCTGCAGCCTGTTTCGGGACTGGAAAGCATTCTCTTCCCACTGCTTCCAGTCGGACTGGAGGGCCTGCATTTCGGCGTCCATGTCTTTGCCCCCTTGAACGCTTGTGTTCTTTTTCACGGCAGGAGCCAGCGTTTGGATCCTGTGGAGGCGACCCTCACCAGTCTGTCTGGAATCTATCAGCTCCTGCAATGGAATATCACCATGGTAACTGAAATGGCCGGGATCCACTTCAGCCGAACAAGCAAAATGCAGCATTTTTACAGAGCTATGAACTGCTCATTCCACAACCGTTGGCAGTTTCACCAAAAGTGTGTGCAAGCTGTGCTAAAATGTAAGGGAAAAGTAAAAACAGAAGTGCAGGCAGAAACAAAACAAAGGAAAACCATGTCTAAACGAACAACAATCAACTTTAAAAGATACTTAAGAATCCTACGGGGGGGCGGGGGGGGGGGTGAGTAACATTTTCTGAGAACTGCAGTACTGAGCTGGATTTTATTAAAATAAACAAGGTATCTGGTTGCTTTTAGAAGTGTCATCAGCTTAACTGAACAGTTCTGAGCTATAAGTTCAGAAGAAGCACTATGGGGGATATAGCAAAAATACTTAAGCAAGTTTGCCCACAATTTAGTATCATTATTTTAATGAGAAAAAAATGTTCTTATGTTAAGCATTCTATGTAATACTTTGTTTTAAGTATTAGATAAAATGCCAACATTGCTACTGTGTTTCTCTGAAAATACAACCCACCCCCAATAATAAGTCCAACCCTAATTTTTTGGGGGGTGGGCCTAATATTATCCTACCCCGAAAATCAGCCCGGGGGGATGGGTGTGGCCAGCACGAGTGGCCAACACGACTGTACCGATGCTATGACAGTTACAAGTGTTATGACCAGTCATTTCTTTCAGTGCCATTGTAACTTTGCACGGTCCCTAAATCCCTAAATCAGATAGTCCTTGGCTATAAATCAAGGACTATCTGTATATAAGATTTTTCATCTAATAGAGGAATCCCACTGGCAAAATAAAGGCTTTTTTTTTTTTTTTTTTTTTGCAAAAGTCCCCTCTTTCTTTTTCCTGTGGAAAATATTACTGAGAGAAAGAGAACAAGAGAATTCAGTGCCTTCCATTCTGCAGCAGGAAAACAGTCAGAGGAACTAAAAAGTGCCCAATCTGGTTCTAAAGAAATTAAGAAGGTTTTTTAAAATAATTAAAGCTCATTATGTGAACTTCTTAACACAGATGTACAAAAGTTAATAACGAAACTACGAAATAATTTCTCACATTGATTTTGGCTAATTTTTTTTGTATGGCAGACAAATCTCCTGATGTGTCTGACCAGCGGTGAAGCTCTTCTTTTGCTGAATGAAGCCAGTCGGAAAGTTCATGCACTGCATCAAGGTATAACAAATGGTCTTTTACAATATCTTCAGCTATTTTCATTTTTTCCTGTAAATCAAAAAGAGACTGTTTAAAACTGAGTTTAAGGATTTGAAATGATTTCTGCTTGATGCAATCAATCCAGGTTTGTTTATTAGAATATAGTGTGAAGAGAAGCGGTTTATTAGCACCATTATTTTTACCTAATTATATCATTGGCTAAAAAAATCACTAATATCCTCTAGAACTCTGCACACTTCAAAACTCATTTAAAAATATTATAACCACTGCTTCCTCAGTCCCACCAGAAGGCAACATTTAAGGGAATGGGCCCAGAATTTGACTATCCTATCTGATCTTGTATCATTTCAGGGAGAGATGATCATGCAAATTATCTGGCCTTTTGTTATGTAGAGCTTTAAATGTGATAACCACATTGAATTTTACCCATAAAGAAACTCCAATATTGCAGCTTTGCATGGTATATTAAGGGCAAACTATGAGGTGTCTAACACTAGTGAAGGAAGAAGTGATGCAATAGAAAATATGTAAACACCAACTCATTACAGTCAAAGAGCTTTTTACACCTTAGTCATTCAACCTCAGAGACTGTTCAGTTTCTTTGTACATTAGACCCTGGAAATTTTCTGAATGTATGGTATTGATATTTTTCCAGAATTTTAATCATCTTGGACTAAGATATTCTTTGCATCTTTCTTCTAAGTTTGAATTGTAGCTTTCCAAAATGTAGTTAAATGTCATAAAAGAAATGACATACAAGCATTGGCTTTCCCTTTTTATTCTCTTCCTGCTATCTGTTCTATGCTCTCTCCCTTTGTTATATTTTAGTTATTTTTGTGACTTTGACCCTACGTGTTTCATTTTGGGTGATAGTTATATTGGATTTTTGCCATTTTTTTCTATGAGATCTCTAGTTCTATTTCAAATCAGAAATCAGGACCACACTAATTTATGTTTAAATTTAGTTACAAATGACTGGATTGAATTAATAAATTCAGCTGATTTAAAAAGCACAATACAGTTTAGCATAATGTGGGAATCCTGTCAGATTCACTGGATTTGTTTTGTAATTCATCTAATTGTGTTGACTATATAAAGCACACATTTTAACCTTTAAACCTTTTTGATTAACATTTCTGTAATTCTGGGTGGCCTAAATATTACAAAATCTTCACCCTGGCAACTGTTGCAATATTTGTGAATTGTGTTTTCAACTCCTCTTGAGCAGTTTCTCCAAAAGAATCATCCTGTGTTTTCTCGTGCAGTTCTCTGGCTTTTACTATGAGCTGGTGTAGATCATTAGAATGTTCTTCCACTTCTGAAACAATAGCTTGGGAGCAATCCAGCAGAGAAAATTTCTCTTTCAGGCCATTCAGAGGTTCGAAAGGCTCTTTCAATTTCTGATCTATTGAATCCAACCACTGGTCCAATTGACTTTTCTTCTCCAGGTGGCAATTCCACTGATTTATCACAAACTCCAGCAAGCTTAATATAACAGAAACATAGAAATCAAAATATGAAAAGTTCTTAGGGAAATAAATTGAGTTTAAACATGAAGAGTGTTGCAAACTGTATGCCCCAGTATGATTTTCTGTTTGTAGATAAGCAACCATAAGGAGTATGAGGGAAAGAAGAAAAGGCTTCCCAAATGATTCAGGATTGAAGGTGGGGTGGGGGGGGAGGTTAATAAATCTTTCTGCATATTTTATATAAAATAATGCCCTCCCTCCCTTCCTTCTCTTCCTTTTTCTTAACATCATTTCTGTTGGGGGGGGGGAGGAATGAAGACTAATACTGCCATTTCTTTAATTCATTTTTCTCAATGCTGGATTTGAGGTTCTTTTTCCAGGAGCTTTCTGTGTCTCACATTACACTTTTGCAAAGATCCTAATTTCCTCTAGTGAGGAGGAAAGTACAGTCAAATGAAAAAGAGGCAGTAAAACTTCCTTTTATGAATTTCCCCTTATCATTAATCTTGGGTTCTGAGCAATTCATTATTATTTCATAAAGTGTCCTCTGAATGGAAAAAAAAAATCAGAATGAAAAGCAGCAACATAAAGGTTTACCTTTGACAGCTCACCGAGGTGCTGACAATGCTGCCCCAGAGATCTTTTAATCTTTGCAGCTGGCTCTGAATCACTTTCTGTCCCTCTTCATTACTTGTCTTAAGGGCTTGTTCAGCTTTGCCAATGGCCATGTTCAACTTGACCTCTCCTTCTCCTTTCATTAATAGGATTTCCTAGGAGACAAAAGTTCCAGGTCAACAATTTACAGAGAAAAGGAATACCTATCCAACATCTTTTGCATTGTTTTACCTGTTCTGCGGGTATGACAAATGCAACAGATTTTTTTATCCATGTAGCTTTTTCCATGGGAAATATAGTAACCTAGATTTTGCTTTCTGTTGGCTGTCCCTTATAGGATTATCAATATAGGTTTTTGGTATTATGAAAGACTTAGTAGTGATCTTGAAATAATACTTTGGGAATCGATGGTTACAAAAACTCATGGATATTTTCCTCTTTGGAAATCAATATTGGATTGACATTTTACCACTGACAATTGTCACCATTTCTGATGTTCATAATCATTTCATGATGACATTAAAATTTCTGTGGTGTTAAAATGATGCCATTTTTACTCTTTGAAAATGTTCTGTGTTAACTTTTATCCAGATATAACAAGACTGAAAAATAAAAGTAAATATAAAGGACAAAATAGAAAAAGTTGATGGAAATATAATTTAATTACCTTGTTTGTTTATTTTCTGCCTTTAACTCAAAGTGATAAACATATTCAACACACCTTCCTCCCAGGGGTGGGATTTGGCCGGTCCAGACCAGTTCGGGTGAACTGGTAGTTACGGCCAGTGGCTAGGCCTGCCCACGGTGATTATACAATCACTGTGTTTTTGATGTAGCGTGCATGCACGCAAGGCACACGTGTGAGCAAAGCTATCCTGTCCTATAAAATCACTGTGTTTTTGACGCAGCACGCATGTGCACAAGGCGTGCATGAGTGCTCACATTTTAGATTCTGGGCAAACCGGTTGTTAAATTATGTGAAGCCGACCTCTGCTTCCTCCTCCTATTTTCCCCACAACAATAACCCCGTGGGTGAGTTGGCCTGAGAGAAAATGACTGGCCCAAGATCACCCAGCAGGCTTGCAAGTCTGGCCCTGGCTGGTCAATCGCTGACCCTGGGAAAAACAGTTTCAGTTTTACCTAAACTTTAGTCAAAAATGTTATTAAGACAAAAGTTCTTTGAAGTCAGTTCTTCTATTCTGTTGCTATTTTACCTGAATTTGGAGGTGTCGTTTCTCCAGGGTCACTTTGTCCCCAAGGGTGCCCTCAGCACAGCTGAGTTTTCCTTGAACATCCTTCACCCAGGTCCACATATCCTGCAGAGCTTCTTCCAAAGTCTGGTGATCTTGCAGAGCTATCTGAGAGAGCCGCAACTTCTCCTTTACTTCCTTGATTAAATTCTGATAAGCAGAAAATTGCTGAGAGGCCAGACGAACCTCCATTCCAGTACTGTAGTCTTTCTCACTTAAAAACTGTGCCTTTTGAGAGAGTTTATCAAAGGATTCTCTAAAGAAAAAATGTAAAAAGTTAAAAAAAAACCTGAGTTATAAATGCATCTACAAAGATATAATTTTGAATACATATAGGCAAACCATGCGATTGCAGAAAGGTATTTGAATATAGTTCAGATATGAAAGCTATTAGATTCACACAAAAGATAAAATCACAATCATTAAAATCATAAAAATTTGGAACTTGCTAGAAGATGTTAAATTCTATTCCCGGTCCCTAATATGAACGCTGACTCTCAGGTAACTTAAACTACTACCTTGCTGTTTTGTTTGATGTGATTAATTAACAGCAACAATATAAGCACTATATCAGTCAGTTGTAATGAATACAGCCAAAAAAGTGGCAATCTGTGCTTTAAATGTGCATTATGATGAAATCATCCTTTTTCAGAGATTCTAGGAAAAACTGGTATAAAAATTACATGCCTCACATTCAAATATATGAACTACTTTCACTTATTTCTCAATAGTAAAATGTGAATTGTCTCTTATAAAACACTTCATTGTTAGAACCAAATTCAAACCCCCGTTATTTATTGAATTCTGTGAATAATGAAGCTTGCAGAGCTGTAGCTTTATGCAGCTGTACTTCAGAACAGCTGAAATACACAAACAAAATATAGGGTAATTGTTATAATCGTACGGTTAATTAAAAAAAAGAATTAGTTAATAAATATGCTTTTATACCTTGCAAGCAGAAGTTCTTCCAAAAAGGCTTCCACCTTCTGTACCTCGTCTTTCTTATCTGGGATGTGCTGTTTGTGTTCCCCTAGAGCTTCTGTGTTTATCCTTTCTTCCTTTTCATGAAGCCATAAACTCCAGCTCTTGCATTGGTCCTCAAAACTGTAATAAAATAAGCAAATAAAACAATACCACTATTGTTGGATACATGCACCTACTTCATCTAGATGTGTCTTAGAAAGAACACTGATGTTTTGAACAACCCTGACAAAAAACATACTTCTGTATAGCTGTAAGTATTCTAAAAATACTTAGCAAGCATCTAAATATGGAAAAGCAAACCATGAGAATTATTGTAACTCTGGAACTTTACCAATTCTAAACTGGCACAGTGTGCATTTATTATCACAGTTAAAGAAGAAACTGAAAAGGAACACTGCAAAGATTGTTCCCAAAACATTCAAGCAATTAAACCTTCATGTGATAATTATGTGAGCAGCAAAGTAGGTCCATTATGCTTCTGCTCTTCTACTACAAATCACCAACAGCTCTGTCTCCCTCCTCCAGTGCATTTAATGGGTGGAAACGGGTGGAAATGCTCTAAGCAGGGTTGCAGAGATACAGAGATTCAGTACAGTGGGAGCTTCCTCTCCAAAAAGCAGATCGCAAGAAGGATGGCAACATATCTCCAGCCAACTTTCTATGTGTTTCTGATCCTGTAAAAATGGACACTCAGTACTACCTTGTCTCCACCACAGATAAATTATGCATTTTATTGAAAATATTATTTTTTAAATCTCCAGTTGAAACAAAAAAAAATGCAATAATACATCTTACAGAACATTCACACTGCCATTGTGTTGGCCATTATTCCCCTTTTTTTCCAATTATATCCTAAAACTACAATTGAAGATGGCCAGACAGAAATAGTAGAATGAATGTGCAGTCCTTACTGAGGCTATTTTGTATTTTTTTTCTGTTTAATTTAGGTATAGC
The DNA here is from genome assembly GCA_030761175.1 of Masticophis lateralis. Lineage (NCBI taxonomy): Eukaryota > Metazoa > Chordata > Lepidosauria > Squamata > Colubridae > Masticophis > Masticophis lateralis. The sequence continues at coordinate 83,992,810 of JAUDYJ010000001.1, read as the reverse complement.
ATAAGGAACATATCTATATACTCCATAAAATATGGCTTCCTGAAACTTACCTTTCCAACTCTGCAATGCATTCTTCCAAAGCTTGTTTATCTTTCAAACATTGTTTTAGAAATGCTTCAAAGTCCTGATGAGCTTTAGATATCTGTTCTTGAATACCATTCACAGATGGTTTAGGCAAGTAAGTACAAAGATTTTCTCCTTCTTGGCAGGCTGACTCCAACTTAGCCTTTCCTTCATTAAAAGAGTCTAGCACTTTCTGAATAAAACAGATACACACATTTGTAACAGTAAAGAATGATGAGAAGGCAAATAGATATGAAGACTCTTTATATCTAATTTTTATTTTGCATTTAACTTTCAAGAAGCAAAATTACAACTGTCTACATTGCTAAACTATGCATGTAAGAATTTAATCCATGGTGAATAATAATATAGTACTAATAACAGTAATATTTATTGAAGGCATTAGAAAAAAATTGGAATAATTTACAATGGATTTTTTTTTCCGACTGGACAAATGGGAAACAAAGTGGTAAATTACTTATGTAATTTGATTTGTGGCAGAATAAATAAATAAGTACATCCCAACAATAAGCTATTTTATAAGTCTTCTACATTCAAGAAACATTTTTTTTGAATTGTACAAACGCTACTAGCGTTAACATTGTAAAAATACTATTATTATTTTTGTGGGTTGTTGATTTTGATTTTATCAATCAAATATGTACTTTTATAGTACTTACAAATTCAGTTAAATTTTATATAATATATGAATATATATAAACATATATGTTTTATATAGGCCATAATTGAAATTATATAGTTAACATTTATTAATGTACAACTTTTCAATGATGAGAAAGTCCAGAAACAATTTATTATTTTGATGTATTATATTTTTTCTGTAACTTTATGGTAGAGTTGGCTCCTAGCAATTGCTTGGATCAATTCTTGAAGATTCTTAGTACTGTATTTTTTGGAGCTTAAGACACACCGGAGTACAAGATGCACCTTAATTTTTGGGGAGGAAAACAAGAAAAAAAGAATTCTTCCTCTGCCTGCTAGCATTTAAGGCCCTCCTCCTCCTCTTCCTCCTGCAAGTGAGAGGTGCCTCAGAGACTTGGCTGGGAAAGAGGGTGTCAATTACTGAGAAGTTCTTTTCCAGAAAACTTATCAGGGTGCTCCTGCGAGCTGCAGGGGCTACTCGCTTTTCCCAGAAGAGACCTCTCATGCTCTGGGGGGAGGGTCAGAGCACAGCCTGAGGAACAAACGTCTTTGGGATGGTCTGTGAGGAGGAATCTGCTCAGCGGCTTTAGTGAACAAGGTGGGCCCCACAGTTCACGGCTGGTCACCTATCTGGCTGCCAGTGGGCAGCTCAGGGCAGACAATGGTTGCGATGACTTCACTCCCCAGCAATGTGAGAAGCCGCCACCTAAGCCCTCTCCACGCCCAGGAACCAAGCCAAGTAGGAGCCCCTAAAGTGAAACATCCCTCCTTTCCAGCCATCGCTGCCTGTTGGCCAGATTCTCCAATATAATTCTGAGAGCCGTGTTTCAGGCAGTGGCCAGTTCCCCTGCAATGTGCAGTGGGGAACTGGGAACTGTTTTGTATTCGGGGAGGGGATCGCAGCACTTCCGCCTGAAAATGCTTTTCTTCCCATTGCACATTGCAGAGCCGTGCACCCTCGTCTCCTCCTCAGACTCACCTTCTCTTTCCTCCTGGCCAGATCCGCCACCTGAAACGCAATGCACTTTTTTTGCCTCTGCATGTTTGGGATCAGGAAGGGGATTGTGGGAAACACTTTCCCTTGTAATCAGGATAGATTCCATCTTGGCTTGGCTCTTAGGACTTAGGCAACAGTAGCGACTCCTCACATTGCTGGGGAGTGAAGTCATCGCAACCATTGTCTGCCCTGAGCTGCCTGCTGGGCAGCCAGACGGGTGACCAGCTGCAAACCATGAGGCCAGCCTAGTTCCCTGAAGCTGCCAGGAAGTCCCCCCCCCTGCCCCAGACTGTCCCGAAGAGGTTTGTTCCTCAGGCTGTGCCCCGACCCAGATCCCTGCTGCCTGGAACTGCCCGAAAATGTCTGAAGGGTGGGGGCCAGTGGTTAGGGAGGGCTACATTTGGACTAAAAGACGCACCTAGATTTTTACCCTCTTTTGGGGGGTAAAAAGGTGCATCTTATACTCCGAAAAATACAATAAGTTTTTGGGAAATTGTTTGTTTTTGCTCTCTTCCTAGAGCTGAGAGAGAGTGACTGGCTGAAGGTCACCTAGTTGGCTTTCTGTTGAAGGTGGGACTAAAATTCAGTCTCCCAGGCTCTAGCCTAGTTCCTTAACCACTATACCAAACTGTCTGTACACAACACAATATTATGAGAGAGAGTTAAAAGATTTTGAACAACATTCTTAGTTTGGATCAGAATTCTACGAAATAACTATAAAAGGTCATTAATAATGCATACTATCTGTTGCACATTGTGATGTGAAGTCAGTGTTTGACCTTTGTAAGATAGTGGTTTGATAACATATATATCAAGCACAAAAAGAATTGCTCAATAATTTCCTAATAATATCTAGAAAGTTTTGCAAGCTGAGCAATGTGGAACTCACTCATTCCTGCATACTTACCTGTAGTTTGTGGAGTTTTGCTTCAATAGCTTTACTGTCTCCAGTTGCATTATTAATGTCTTTTATTGCAATCTTTAGATTAGAATACCAGTTTTGAAATTCCTCCATAGATTCTTTTTATAAAAAAAAGGAGATACCAAGCATTATCACATAATACAGTAACATTGGTTTATATATTCCACACTTAAAAGTCACCAAGAATGTACAACGGTATTGACACCTGTATATGCTCACACACTGAAAGCACATACTGTATTTGCATGCATGCATGCATAAAATGTGCTCAAAATTTGTGCTTGCCCCCATCCACATATATAATATTAGTAATAGCAAGGTTATTTTTTCAAACTTACTGTTGTGAAACCAAACAGTAGAGGACTTGAAAATATCTATAAAATATACTTTCTATAACAGGAGTTGTATGAAAACCTAGTCCCCAAATTAATTCATGATGTAAATGGAAACTTTATTCAAATACTGGCGTATTTGTCTCCAGCATACATTCCTGCGGGCTAGATGATTCATATATTAAACTCCATGAGAACTCACGTAGGAAATGTTTTTCTAGGGATTCTTGTAAAGAAGCCTGTGTTTTCAAACTCAACTGGTTCACAGCTTCATACTTCTTTATCAGGGACGTTATAGTGCCTCCAAGAGTTTCCAACTCCAGAGATGGATATTTGCGGCAGAGGCCATTAAGCATTTCCTGAGTAGAATCAAAATGGTTCTGCTGTTGGCGAATCTCCTTCTGTATTTTCTGAAGGAACAATGATATCATTAGGAACATTTAAATACATTAGAACATTACTTAAAAACTGTTTTATTGACTATCTATGGAGATTCTCAATCAACCAGGTCATGGGTGTTTCAAAGTTGCTTTGTCCAAAAGGCAACTGGACTTTCTTGGTATTTTTCTTCAAAAATGTTTCACTTCTCACCCAAGAAGAAAAACTAAAAATGGGGGAAGTCCTTGGAATACTAACTAATAGCCAAAGCTTAGCAACTACTTTTAAGAAAAATGTTGATGGATCTATTTTGCCAAACTTCAGAATATCTAAATTCCAATTTTTGTGCTCAAACTTCTTGTCAGGACTAAAACTGGACTAAACACAAATGGAATAATCCCTAAATCTGGGGTGGGAGGGGGGGAATCAATCAGTACAAAGTACTGTATTTTTAATTAAAGAATGGTCCTCATCATGTTGCTCTATCTATATGATGTGAACAGAAGAACACTTTCTCAAGTGCTCTTATTTCTTCAGTCTGAAAGTCTAATTTTTCTTGGAGATTAAGGAAATTCACATCACTTACATTGATTGTCCCGAGATCTGATGGAACCTGACTATGAATGCAGTTTAATAGTGATTCTTCTGTATTGACAAACCAGTTTTCCATCTGAGTAATAAAGTTATATAACTGTGTCTTCTGAGAATTAAAATCTTTCAACGTTTCTTTAGCTGTATCATACATTGTTTTGCTATGCATTATCTTCTTTTTTAAATCAGCATCTAAAAACTAAAAGTAAATATAGATACACTAAAATAATAATAAAGACTATTCCAAAATAAATTTATAAAAGTGACAGTCATATGACAATAAGGAGTATTTGAACGAGGGGTGAAATGTAAAATTTGTTACTACCAGTTCTATGGGCGTGGCTTGGTGATAGTGGTGGGGTAATGTGACTGGGTGGGCGTGGCCAACTTTTTTTTAAAAAAAGCTTTTCAAAGCATTTTTTCTAATGCTTTGAAAAGCCTCTGCCGATCAGTCAGCTCAGCTGGGATCGTCAGATACTTTTCAAAGAATTTTTTTTACCACCTCTTTGGCCAAGAAAAAATGCCTTGAAAAGCCTCTGATGATCCCAGCTGAGCCGTGCAATTATCAGAGGCTTTTTTTTAACTTTTAGAAGCATTTTTTCGTCAGAAGAGATTGTAGAAAAAATGCTTATAAAAGTTTAAAAAAAAGCCTCTGATGATCATGCGGCTCAGCTGGGCATGGTGGGGGTGGGTGGGTACAGGGATTTTTGCTACCGGTTCTCCGAACCACCCACTGCTATCGCTACCGGATCGGGCAATCCGGTCTGAACTGGGAGCATTTCACCCCTGATTTGAATTGTTTTGGAGAAATACAAAAAAAATAGACAAACCACTCCACTAAAAGTAAAAAAAAAGAAACTTTTTTAGACCATTTTTAGGCCTGACTTTTTAAAAAAAGGTTTTATAATATAATGATAGTTGTTAATCAAATATTATAGCATATTTTTTCAGTCCACAAGTAAAATTGATGCATATTTTTAAAAAAAAACAAAATACACTTGTATTATATTTATATTATTTTTCTCGGCTCTGCCACACAGCCTTAGATGGTTTATCAAGCTGGTAGTTTGTCATGAACCTCAGCTCTCTTTTTGATAAAAATTTGGAATGGGAAAACAAGTCACTTTGAAATGTTCCTGCAAACAAAGAAGGGAGTTTTCTTCTTTGAACCCTGATTTTTTTTCTCCAGATAATGCAATCAACTTCTCTAGCATTTTCTATAGACCTAGAAATTTACAGATACTTATAAATCATAAACATAATCATAAACCAAGTGGAAAATCATTAAAGCTCACTTGGACCTCTTTGCAATAAAATACGTATGTGTGGATACTTATTAAATTATGTACAAGCTGTATTCATTTCTTTACTTTTGAATTTCTTGAATATAAAGATTCTGTGTATGTAAAAACTGCTGCTTTATTTTTAAATTTCCTGTTTTGCTTCCAGTTTGGTATTTGAGATGGATCAATGGAACTGAGATGGGCGGCAAATACATTTCATAAATTTATAAATAAATTTGATTACAGTGCTAGAAATTATGCATATACTGTGTTGTTTCATGCAATGCTTTTTTCAAGGAAAATTTTCACAAGGCCATGTATAATAGAAGATTCAAAATCAGTAGCTATGTCCTAGAAGAGATTACATAATGGGTAAATTCTGTCTTTTAACTGGAACAAAAATATTTTTATTGATTCAAACAATGCTTATCAAATGAATGCTTTTATCCAGTGCTCCAAATAAATTGTAGATTACAAAAGCTTAACACCACCTTTGATCTAATGGGTGAACAACTTATACTTCCTCTAATTTAGGGTTGTTGGGGAGATTTTAAAGGGTGAAATGAATGCCTGAGCTCTGCAGAATTTACATATCTGAACTCTTACAGAAATATATCTATTTTGCCTTTTAACCCCTTTTTCTACCACCCTAGAAAATTGCAGAGAAAAAGACTCCAGGGCAAAACCATGCCCAGTGTAGGAGATAACCAGGCAGAACATAAGGGGGGTGGGGTGGTATCCAAATATGTCATCGGCCTCAAGTTCTTTTGCACCAACAAAACCCACCCTAAATCCAACCCACCTTGAATTCCACTGACTCTTATTTATCACCTACTCCTTTGCCCTTTACTTGATCAGATTCATGTAGACAGCATTAGTATACAGTAAACCTATATTCATTTGAACTTTCTGGACTCCTGATTTTCTGGACTTGACACCCCTCCTCCCGCCCCACCCCCCCAATCAGAAAAGCCTATCTTACCAGAAGAATTGGAGGAAGTTCTTCAGAATTTACCAATTTTTTAAGCTTATATATGTTCAAAGTCATTTGCTCCAACTCCTCTTCTTTGTGCTTCACCTGAGACTGCAAAGGAATACATGGGGGATTTGTCATTATTCACATGAGGAAAATTTAAAAGCTTGCTCTTGGAATATAGAAAACATAAATATTTTGTTCCTGGCACACTCTTGCTCCAACTGAAAGAAATACAACAAAGAGTTATACCACTCTGTGTACAGATAGTCCTCGTTCAATTATCACAATTGGGGCCAATAACTCAATTGCTAAATTAGATGGTTGTTAAGTGAGACATCTCTTGATCGCGACGTGTGATTTTATATATTGTTGAGAGCTGGCTATGAAGTGCACAAATAGCATTGAGGTGACTGTGGGATATTGCAACAGTTATAAAAAACTGACAATTGCAAAGAATCTGAATTTCAATCATGTTACCACAGGAACATGGCAACAATTATAAGTGTAGGGACCAGTTGAGATCCTAGAAAGAGTGCAGAGAAGAGCAACAAAGATGATTGGGGGACTGGAGGCTAAAACATATGAAAAACAGTTTTAGGAATTGGGTATGTCTAGTTTATGAAAAGAAGAACTAGGGGTGACATGAGAGCTCAGAGGCTGCCACAAAGAAGAGGGGATCAACCTATTCTCCAAAGCATCTGAAGGCAGGACTAGAAGCAATGGATGGAAACTAATCAAGGAGGCAACCAACCTAGAATTAAAGAGAAATTTCCTGACAATTAGAACAATCAGTAGAAAAATTTGCCTCTAGAAGTTGTAAGCACTCCAACACTGGAGGTTTTTAAGAAGATTTTGGACAACCATTTGCCTGAAATTGTATAAGGTTTGCAGACTGAGAAGTCTTCTATGTTATTCTGTTATTCTGTAACATGCCAATATATGAACTGCATATTACAGAAATTAATTAAACATATATATATATTTACAATTAGGGGCATTCTGCTACAAAAATATAAGCACATAGCTTAGAATGTCTAATCATATTCTACTCAATTCTCCTAATCTTAACATGTGCTAAGAATTTAAAATTGGAAATAATAAATATTGTGTATTATGGTACCTGAAATTCATCCAAAAAAACTTCAGTTCCTTGACAGCTCGCCAAGTTGTGTATGATATCATTTGACTGGGAGATGGCGTTATTGCACCATCCTTCAATATTATCACGGATGGCTAGTATGTCTTCCCACAAAGTTACACTAACAGTCAACTTATCTATGTTGTCTTCAATTTTTTCTGAAACCTGTTAAGCAATGGAAGAAAGCATTTCATTTTATTCTGTTCAATCTATTGTAGCTTGTATACTATTCATTTCCAAAGAGCTCTAAGAAGTTTACATCAAGTAACAACATTAAAAAAATAATAATCTACAAAGCAAACATTTCCTAATGACACTACTCAACAAAGGCAGATCCATCTTCATTGTCTCAAATGCTTTCCTAAAGAGAAATGCCATTTTGTCTGTAGGATGTCAGGAGGGTGGGGCATCACTCATAATCAACTGCTTTGAGTGTAGTTTGAGTGTAGTTTTACCCATCTAGACCGTAGTAGCTTCTAGGCATTCGGTTAGAACATCCACCACATTACCTGTTCAGTGAAGGTGCAGAGATGACTATCACCTCACCCAGTGGTTTTACACAGCAGGGGAGAAAGGATCAAGCCACATTGGGCTCCAAAGCTGAGGGTCCTTGAACCTCTCCTCTCTCCATTAGCAACATGATAATTAGGCTATTACTTGATTAAAGAACTGTCAATTGATGGATTTCATGAGTTGTCGTTAATTTATTAACTATTTGGTGAGGCTAACATCTCCCATCCCTGGCCACCGGAATATTGTTTATGGTCAAACAAGGGTAGGTGGTATCATTTTTACCATATGTGAAAAAGAAGTGTGACAAAAATGAAAGAAACTATTTTTTTTTCAAAATTGCTCTAATTCTTAAAAATTGATAACACTTTTGTAATCCAATTTCCCAACTAAACTGCTATTAAATAAAAGTCTTCAATTAACTATCTTCTAGAATAGATGTGTAACAGGTGCCTTAACAATGAACTGGAAATTAATAATAGAAACTACCAGGTTTCTACCAGGTCTCAACAAACACAAATTTGTTTCTCTTAATTATGAAAAGAAAAACAAAATTATGCTAAAATTATGCCACAACTTCATAAACTACATTGTGGTATGTGAAATACAATAAAAACAATTCATTTCTATATTATTTCTGCAAGAATCAACTTGCTAGTAATTATACCCACAAGATACTGACTAAAGTAGTAAAGGATTAAAATTCATAGTAAAAGGAGAGAAGTTGTTTTAAAATGAGAAGATATTCAAAATGCTAAATTATAATGTGGTTTAATTGTTTCTGCCTTAGCTTTATAAGGAAACAAAATCACCAACTTATTCAACAAATCATAGTTAAAGTCAGCTTAAGCAAGCTGCTGATAATTATAGCAATGTGTGTTATATATAATATCCAATTTCTGTCTAAGAGAAAAAATATTTTAGAATAAAGTACAGGTAATCCTCGACTTATGATCACAATTGGGACCAGAATTAGTTCCTAAACAATGCAATTACCTAATTTTACAACCTTTTTGACATGGCTCATTGCAGTTGTTAAGTGAATCTTCTTGTCAGAATCCAGCTAGGAACATCACAAATGGTGATCACATGATCCCAAGACACTGCTACTATCGTAAATACATGCTGGTTACCAAGTTTCCAATTTTGATCACATGACCATGGGGATGTTGTAATAGTTGTAATTTGCAAGGACCGGTGATAAGTCACTTTCTTCAGTGCCATTATAATTTTGAATGGTTGCTAAATGAATGGTCGTAAGTCAAGGACTATCTGTATTCAGTTTCTCACAAGCAGCTTTTATTTTAGTTTGTATTTTATTGGAACATTCAGCTATCCAAACTTTATTTCAAATATATCACCTACATCTAGCCATTTGTCCACGGTACTGTCCATCTCAGTTTTTATCATCTGAGCATCACAGTTTGGTATCTTTTTCAGCTCTGCAATGAGGTGTTTTCCTTCGTTAGTGAAAGCATCCAGTTCAGTTTGTCTATCATTCAGCTCGTTCCTGGCTGCTTCATGCTACAAATAGGAACATATTATTATTATCCACAGCATAAATAGATTCACCACCCACCCTCCTTAATTTATTTTAGACTACAATCCTTTATTGGAAAAAAAATTGCCCCTTCATACTGCAGAGGTACAACACATTTAGGACAAGCCATAAAATTCCAAGTTCATCTTGTCACTGCTCAAGAATTATTGTTAATGTTGGCCTGGAGTTATCATTGTAACTTTTAATAACAACTGAATATGACATCATACAGAACTGGCTATAAGCCTGAAGCATTGTAGGATGTGAAAAGCGGAGGCATTAAGAAAACCTGAAGTCAAAAAAGCTAAAGGAGGCCTAACTCGCCAGAGAAGCAGGGATGAAATTCAGCAAGTTCTGACAGGTTCTGGAGAACCGGTAGTGGAAATTTTGAGTAGTTCAGAGAACCAGCGCATACTACCTCTGACTAGCCCCTCTCCCATCTATTCTCTGCCTCCTGAGTCGCAGCTGATCGGGAGGAAATGGGGATTTTGCAGTATCCTTCCCCTGGAGTGGGGTGGGAATGGGGATTTTGCCATATCCTTCCCTGCCACGCCTACCAAGCCACCACTCCAGAACCACTGTAGTAAAAAAATTTGAATTCCACCACTGCAGGGGAGATTCTTGCTGTGGGAGTTCTTTGATGTGGTCTATACCAGGGGAGAAGACAATCAAGTTGATTTTCATTCACCAATAGAATTGGAGCATTATACTAAAGTGGCCTTCCTGTTGATAAATGCATTTGTTTGACTTTGGAGGTGGTATTCTTTTCTGTGAACATATCTCAATTTTGATTTGAATACTTGAAATATGTCCTCTGCTGCACATTTCATTTTAATTAAAAATTAACCGCTCATTGCAAAAAAATAAAGATCTGTCCTCAAAAGTGAAGATTTAAGCAATTGATTAAGAAACTAATATGCTTCCCACAAACATTTTTTAAGGCAAAAATATTTTAAAACTACCTTTGATAAGGCCCTTCGCACATCTCCTTGGTCTTTTAGCATGGCTTTGGCCACTGTTACAGCACTGGCAACCTCTATTGCTTTAGAAACTGTACTTCTCAGATTGTGATACTGTCTTATAACATCAAGAAGGATGCAAGCCTGTTCCTGCCTGCAAAGGAAAGAATCACTGTGACATCGACAGCAGAACATATTTTGAGGGCTGACAGTGGTTTGATAGGTAACATTTCTTACTAGATTATGACTTCATTCCTCTGATACTTTCACAAGTATGAGACATTTACTACAATCCATGTATGGCATTAGAAAACTGAAGTTTACATAGCAGGAGTTAAAAGTAATGCAATTATATTACAGTAAGCAATTAGCAACTTACTTTATCTGAATATTGCTTGCATTGTTACCTACTCCCAGATGAAAATTAAACAGGGAAGGGTGTCTACTCTAGGCTTTTCCAGTATACTATTCTCTTTATCCTAGAAGTATATCTCTCAATATACTATATAGCACTCAAAATTATGTTTATGGTCCCAAATATAAGCATACTGATTTTACATCAGATCTACAGTATATATTATTACTTAAGGCTGTTTAAGAGGTTGATAAAACCAAGAGTTAAACTTGACATAATGGCACATAAATAAGTATATAATTAATTTACCTTTCTTGGATTAGTTTCTTTGTGTCACCCCAAGTTGCTTCCAAACAATTAATTTCTTTGTCAATTGTAGGGGCAAAATGATTATCTTTTAAAGCAATTTGCTTCGCTTTGCTCATTAGCCATTTCAATTCATGCTGGTGAGAATTCAGTTCATCATCCAGCTGGTTAAAAATCCTTAACCTGTAAATCAAAACATTAATTATATTTTTAATTTGCTGCAGTGTCTACTATTGCAAAATAAAAGTAACATAAATATAGCATGCTCATCTGTTTCAGCATCTTTAAATGCTGGAGGAAACTGTGATTATATTAATGGAATTTTTCTAGAAGCCTGATTGATAAGAGTTTTAGCATTTCTACCAATATAACTATCATTAAAAAATCTATAATCATACATCACACTTTCAAACTTTGCTTTGGAAACCTTAAATAAATGTTTAATATGATCTAACAGCCTCTGCTTCAGTTGCATTATAATGTTCTTACACATAAACACTAACATCTGAAATTTTATACTCAGATATCATGGTATTGTTTTATCAGAATCCATTAACATAGCACAAAAGGGTCAGATTTATCCTGATCTCTTCATCTGGTGTTACAAAAAGCAACGGATGGAGGAAAATCTTTTAATCAGGTTAGATGCATTAACCACAATATCCACAGTTCAAAATCAGTTTACATTAAGTAGTGGTTGAGGTAATTGGTTTGAGTTTATACATTGCACTTACAGCCAAAAAATAAATAAGTTTAAAAAAGAGTATTTCCCCAGCATATCAATATTTCTTTTCATAATGCAAGTTTTGTGCATATAACAGATATGAGTTTAGATTTTTGCTATTATATTTATGTCTAGGGAATATATAGAGTGATAAATCATCTACTAGGAAAGGTCTCAATGTTTCCAATCCACAAGTAATGTAATCGTAAAGCTGTCTGAGCAAATATTGCAGTCAAACTGTATAATGGATGTAAGGATTATATTAGAAGCCTTTAACTAGGAAGAAGATGCTGAAAAACCCCTTCTAAAAATCTTGCCAAGATTGCAGGGACTTGCCAGTCAATTACTAGGTGTCAGTACTGGCTTGAAGGCACAACAATATAATATAGTGAACATTTACTGACCACAATGCATGCTTACCAGAAAATGTAAATTGTAACATGCAAAACATTATGGTACAGTCATTTCTGTTTTGATTAACTGAATCAGGATTTATACCTTAAGTGCTAACAAGACGCACAGAGTAACTCTATGGGTAAGATGGGCAGTCTTGAAATACTATATATAAACAAAACAAACAAAGAAAAAGGCACTTTATATAACAAGCCATTACTGCTACCCAACCTGACCATATCAAGGATTATAGTTAGAACTATCTGCAACTCTTAGTTGTCTGCCCTTAACTTAGTGTACAATACCAATCCAACAAATGAGAAAAAAAAATCTTTGTAGGAAAAAGTGGTCCAGTTATACTTCATTCCAGAATTATTATTCTGAAAATAGTAACAAAATATGTACACAATTTCTTTCAATCCTTGGTCTGAAGCAGGAGTGAAATATATTTACCTTCCCTACCGGTTCAGAAGTGCTTGCTCTGGTCACATGTGTGCACGCATCACATGTGCACGTGGACCCTCTGCGCATGTGCTAAATCTTCTGCGCATGCGCAGAGGGTAAAAAACAGGTTAAAACCAGGAAGTAACTATGACCGGGTGGGTGGGTGGAGTCTCGCGCTGCTGTCGCTACCGGTTCTCTGAATCACCCGCTGCCATCGCTCACCCGAACCAGTCCGAACCGGTAGCATTTCACCCCTGGTCTGAAGATGCCTAGTCATTACAACTACTTAAATTTAGCATTGTTTACAGGATGAAGGAAGAGCATAAACAGACAGCAAACATACGGTGTTTCCCCAAAAATAAGACCTGTCTTATATTTTTTGAACCCCAAAATAAGCACTTGGCCTTATTTTCAGGGAGCTCTTATTATTTTGGGGTGTGTGAAGCAAGATAGGGTTCCTCTTGCCATCTTACCTGATTTGCAGCTCTGTGTTTAAATATTTTCAAGTAGAGCTTATTTTCAGGGAGAGGCTTATTTTAGCGCATGCACTCAAAAGCCCGATTGGGCTTATTATCAGGGGATGTCTTATTTTTGGGAAAACAGGGTAGAAATCAGTCTGGATGCAGCCGTTTGGATCCAATATGGGAGAAACTACACAAAATGAAATTTTGACTAAGAAACAGATTCTTGCTTATCGAAACGAGTATTATAAATCCAATCCTGCTGGGGACCTGATTTCTGTTTACCTTTGCTGAACTTCTTGAAGGTTTGGTTCTTTCAATCCTTCCTTGTCAGCCCTTTCTTCAATAGCTTCAATTTGTTTTAAGAGATGTTCCTTACGCTCTAGGATAGATGAACACAGAGCACTAAGGGCCTCTGCTTCACTTTGCTTAGATCCAAGCAAAGACTGAATGGATTCCAGTTCTATGCAGACACTGTCGGCAATGTTACTGCTGGAACTTCTTTGCTGAGAGCTTCCTTGTTTTAAATGGTAGTGGGCTTTAGTAAGGGATACATCTAAACTGGCTGCTATAGATTCCAGTTTGTTGACATCTTGAACGACCTCATTTAGCTTCTTCTTCAGCTTTTCTGATTTTGACTTGTCTATGTTTTTCGTTGTTTCTACCCTTTGTCTCAACTGGTGAAGTGCATGTGATGCAGAGATATGAAGCTCTAAAAAGGCTTTGAGATGGGGAAGAACATCTTGACGGCGGTTGATTACTTGATCAGCCTCTTGGTACAACTGGAGACAGTCTTCAACTTTATTTTGGAATACACTGTGATCTTCTGGCTGAGTGAAAGAACACAACTTTTCAACATGGCTCTTCAGACTCTGTAGCTCTTTGTCTTTTCCTTCCATTTCTAATTTATGCTCCTATAAGAACAAGAGAAAGATTTTTTTAAAATGTGTAAGCCTTTGCTTAGTGGCATGAGATATATATCTCTTGCTATAGCAATAGCAGTTTGGAAACTGACAAATTGCAAAGCTCACCCTTCACTTGGGTGGGGAGCAGGAGACAGAATGCAAAGAAGAAAAAAGGCCTCTCTTTATACTGCCATTGCAATTTCTGAGAAATAACAGGACGAATGGAAATGGTTCTTTGGGATGTGGATATTTAAGAGGAAGAACCTGTGTTCTACTAAAGATGTCCCAGAACTTCTTTAGTAAAATGCTCTTATTTGGTTAATTATGAATTATTTTACCTTATTTTGACATATAGCGAGCTGCTGATCCGTTATATCAATCTCTGATGTTAGCTGTAGTTTACAAAGAAATAGCTTGATCCATTCAGAAAAACTGAGGAGAAGCTCATCATACTGTCTGTGTTCATCAAGCACAGATTGGAGGAAAATTATCCTAGAAGACACCAAGGTTAGTAAATAGCATTTACTCTTTCACCAGAACTTTCAATAGTTTTGGCTTTTAAAACCGCAGAACTAGAAAAGGGTGAAATTTGTTAGAATTCCAGGTTTGCCTTTATTCTTGAAGATATGTGCAACAATACAACAAACAGTAAGAACAAACAACAAAACCATACAACAAAAAGGGCATTATGATGTGATACAGCAATCTATATAGAGAATTGGAGGATTCATACAATTCCAATCAGATTATGCTTTAAAAAACATGGCACAATCATATAGTATATCTACTCAAATTATTAATCAATCTCAGGAAATCCGCATATCCTTCCATATTTCTACAGATCCCCAGATGTACTGAAAGGGCCCTGCTTAAAGTATACCAAACTTCTGAAACAGAAAATTGACCATTTAAAAAATGATGCTAATCACTCATTCTGCAACTTGATTTTTAAACAGCCTTCCAAACTTTCTTCTTTTTTTAATCTGTAAACTTAATAATGGGATTATTTAATTCATTAATTTAGATAATTTATATGGCCAAAGATTTTATACATCATGCCGGACAGCTAATAATCCACCAAAAAAAAGTACTTAAAAAATCTAATCAGAAAATACAAAACAAAATGAAAGCAAGCATAATACAATAGCAAAGGCATAAAAACAAACAGGACATATTTTCACTGGTTAGGTTCTGTAGTTGTTTTATAATGTGCATTTATTCTGAGAATTCTAACTATAAACTGAATTTAAATGAAAATAAATAGCGTTTGAATAAATAGACATTTCCCGATGTGGTGCAGAAAAACTAAAAACACACAAAACACATAGTTTTTTGGATCTTTAATGACTAATGCCATGTCATAAGCATTGAATCAAGTTCTAATTAACCAGATGCAATAAACATTATTATATGTCAATGTGTATGTGTGTGTCAATGTGTGTGGATATACACATTTCACACGACTGTAATTAGTGAAATAAAAAATGCACAAAAATTCAAAAGGTGACTAAGTCAGCCTTCAATGTATATAAAATTCTTACAATGAACAATTGTAATGACAGTGGTAACGTCCCATCAGAGTCATTTGCACACGCACACACACACACAGCTCCAAGTTATTTAATTTTATACTAGAGCATAAGATTAAACAATAGACCAGGAAAAGAAGGTGAAGAAAAGCACAGTAGACGATAGACACAGTCAACAAATAATCAATATTACTTTCATTATTCAGAGAATATCAAGGCAATAATAAACAAACACATCTAGAACTATATCCCAACTTGGAAATCTGAATGTGGGGATAATTCTAGCTAGATTTACACATAATGCAAAGCCATAATGAGGCTTGGATTTAGCATAGCATTAGAACTAATCGTTATATTGCTTGGAAAAACATCAAAATTATAAAGCAAACCAAATAAATAGACCTTTGGCTGTGGTTGCAGAAGGGAACGGCTCAAAAGAAAAAGTGGTTGAAACTTCTTCCAAAAAAAAAAAAAAGAAAAGAAAAATTGCAGGGATTCCACATCTGAAGAGATTTATTGGTTTCCTGTATTTTCTATAAACCTTCTGTAATGTTTAGATTATGTAGGCCCATTTCTATGGACATGTAATGAAACTTGTGGATTTGTATTATATTAAGTCGGTCATAATGTGTGGGTCATTAAGCACTATTACATAAATACAAACCTCCTATTAATGGTCTGAGGTAGAATTTTCCATCTTTCATCAACTTTTTCTAATTCTTTTTTAACTGGTCTCAGACTTTCACTGTAACTTGCTTTAAATAGCGTCTCATTCAACTGGAAGAGGCTGGTATAATGCGAATCATGAGATGCAATATCCATTTTCAAATCCTGAGAAACATAAAAATATGCATTAGATAAATAGCTTATATAGCACGGAAAGTAAGAAACAAGTATAGAATAACAACAATAAAAAGTCTAAAACAAGTATAAATTGTTTTACTATAAGTCTTAGCGCCTGGTTTCAGGGAAGGTGTTTTTGCAATGTTCAATGTAGTTGCCTGAAATTCTACAGAAGCTTGCCCAGAATTTGTTCCCGAAAACGAATATTGAAAATACACAAAGAAAGTAAAAGACAGCCCAATTTGAGTTTCTAATGTATTATGTCATTTTATTAGCTCGATACCTCAATAAAAGATTCTACTATTTATTCCCCAATGGTGACCAACAGGAATCGGGAAATTTTTCTTAGATAAGAATACTTACAGAAATCTTCAGAAGGACTCAAGATGGTACCCTGACTGCCGGCTAGGAAAATAGGCCATTGTGTCATTTTGAAAGCTGTGCAGCTTGTTACATGTTTAAAAACTATAACCAAGCTATCAAAAACATGGAAGCTAAATCTTTTAATTTAGGCTTCAGATTTAGGAACACTGGAACTGATCTTCCTCATTTCTCACACATTTTTTGCATTACAATTTCTTCTTCAGTTAAAGAAAGACTTTCTTCAGAAAGTTGTCTCTCTTTGATGTTTTTCATTATTTCTGAGGTTATAATATTTAGTTTGAGAACTTTACTGATTTTTACTTGCCTCGCAAAAAACTGAGAATTGAGAATTTAAAACATTTAAATGGAAATAAGTGACTTTTCTTTTTGGAAGAGTAAATAGAAAGAGCCTCTTCTGTAGGAAAGGTGTTTTGTTTTTATACCAATTGTATAATTGTACCAGTTTTTATACTTGAAGGCCAATTACCAGAGCATAAGATGGCTACAGTAAAGGAAACATTTGGTTTATGAGCTCCTGAAGTGCTTGAGCATTTTAACTCTACTAGAACTAGAACTTTCTACTGAAGAACAAATCCCTCTGGAGACAACTGAGAAGGATTCACCTGATTTACAAAGGCAATTGAATGATTTATTTATTTATTATTTATTTTATTTATAATTTAATTTCTATACCGCCCCTCTCCCGAAGGACTCGGGGTGGTGTACAGCCATATTAAAACACAATATATATACATCAATTTAAAACCAATTAAAAAGTAATCAACAATTTTGGCCCAGAATTAAAACCCAAGATTAAAACACCCAATTTAAAATCATTTACAAGGAACAGTAGCCCGGCCTGGTGGAACAGTAGGCTTTTAAGAGCGCAGCGAAACACACGGAGATCAGAGATCTTACGTATTTCCGAGGGCAGTTCGTTCCACAGGGCAGGAGCACCCACAGAGAAGGCCCTCCCCCTAGATGTTGCCAGCTGACACAACTTGGTCGATGGCACTCTGAGGAGCCCCTCTCTGTGGGAGCGACTGACCGGAGGGAGGCTACTGGTTGCAGAAGTTGGTCTCGAAGGAATGATGGTTTAAAGACTGAAAAAGACATAGTGAATTACCTTTTCCAATTGAAATATAAGAAATTATTGAATTTACTTCATAGAAACTACAAGGTTATCAATAAATAAGTTTTGTTTTCATGTCTCATTCAATAAAAGGAAGCTATAGCTTTATGACACTAGACTTGCCATGCATATCATTTCTGTTAAATTATTCACCAAATTCAATATATTGAGTGATTTTCAAGGAATGGATTATTCCACTATGTTCTGGTTTGTTTAATTTCAAATACTCAGCAGAGAGCTATTACCATTGCTAGAGTTCCATGTCATTTTATAAAAATGAAGCCACTATAAAATTAGGGAAACATTTGAGTTGCCAACCCAGAAATCTTACTTGAAGTAATTGTAGTTCATTTTCTAGTTTAACTTTGTCAGCAGAAACATGCTGTTCTGTAGGTCTGACTGCAGTTTCACACTTCTCTAACCAAGTCAAAAAGGTAGACAATTCCTTCTCCAATCTAGTGGAATATTGTAATAAATAAATAATTCCGTTAATCCAGTGCTACTAAAATATTTTTTAAATCTGCAAAAACTTTTGTAGCTGAAGAGAACATAGGGTACTTTTTACCTCTGACATTGTACCAGATGGGTCTCTAAAGAATCATGTTTCTCTTTCACTTGTTTCATGATATTTTCATGTTTTTGCTGAAGCATGACAATATCTTGATTTGCTTTTTCTTTGTTTGTAAGTTTGCGACAGGAAGATGATAAAGAAGTCAGTGCTTGATTTGTTTTTTCCAGATCTTGTGAGAGGTCCTGCTTAATTGAAAGCCACAAAACAGAAGCCATTGAGCATTATCATCTCAGATGCACTGATTTATATATTGCAATGTAATAATAAAAAGTTACAATTAAATTTCAAGTTGTTTAATTCAAACAATTTTAGAAAGTATACATGCTTAGCTGTAATACATTATTTCCCAATTCGTGAACTCATTTTTTCTCAATTTAAAAATTGTAAGTGATATGTCTCATATTGTGCATATAAAAGATAGGTTTAAGGCAACTATCCAAGTGGAGCTTTTAACTTGTACCACAACAACTAGTTGTTGACCACAGAAATGTCATATTTCTTCATTTGCTAAATTCTGACTATAACCCTGTTCAGAACACTAAATACCTTTTATTTATTGATCCTGTCAAACAAGTGATAAAAATCTAAAACAAAAACTTGTAAGTTTTATTACCGTAAGGTCTTGGAGAGACTGATAAGTTTCTGTTAATGAACAGGATGAAATATCAAGCTCCATCAGTTTAGCTTCAGAACTATTTAAGTCTTCTTGAATCTGAATGAATAAAACATAAGAAGAGGAAAAGGAAGAAGAGGAAGGAGGAGATGGTTACACTGCCATTTTCTATCATTTTAAATAATTAAACGGATTCTTCAGAGTATATCTTATAAGTTACAATAGCTCATAAGGTCAATATGGTGTGAAAGAGTAGTAGTCTGCTCCTTGCTAATATTTCTGTAATAACAGTTCATGCAATTAAATTGGTACTTGTTACTTATGTTAATCCTAATTCTGAGATCTTAAGAATGATTTGTATTTTTAAAGTAGTATTCTTCCATACCACTAGGGTTACTGTGCTTTATTGATAAAAGTATCAATAACAATATCTTATGCTAAAGGTGAGAGTCTATATGGTGGAGTGGTTAAGGCATCAGTCTAGAAACTGAGTTCTAGTCTTGCCTTAGGCACAAAGCCAGCTGGGTAATCTTAGACCAGTCATTTTCTCTTACACTAGGAAGGAAACAATGGCAATCCACTTCTAAAGAACCTTGCCAATAAAACCTCACCAGGGAGCTCACCAGACTGTATCCAGGAATTGAACACTAGCCTAAGTGACTCAACTATGCACAAAAACATAGGAAGTGGGGGTACAGAAAAATGGCAGCAGTTATCTGGGCTGATCAGTCAAAATTTGAAATATTTGGCTATAACAGGAAACAGTTTTTTCACCGAAGGGATGGAGGGTGGTACAATAATGAGTATCTGCAGACAATAGTAAAGCATGGTAGAGGTTACTTGCTAGTCTAGGGCTGCATTACTACAAATGGAGTTGGTCAGGATCAATGTGTCCTTAAAGCTGAGAAATCTGGGTGATGTGTGATTGGCTCCAAATTTATATCTGCAGCAGGACAGCAGTCCCAAACACAGCCAATGTCATTAAGAACTATCTTTAGTGTAAAGAAGAACAAGAAGTCTTGGAAGAGATGATTTGGCCCACATAGAGCCCTGATCTCAATATCACTGGGTCTATTTGGGATTATATGAAGAGACAAAATAATTTGAGGCAGCCTACATTTGTAGGCTGTAGATCTGTGGTTAGTTTTCCAAGATGATTGGAACAACAAAAACTGTGTGCAAGTGTACCTAGAAGAATTGATGCTGTTTTGAAGGCAAAGGGTGGTCACCATAAATATTGATTTGATTGGGATTTATCTTCTGTTCATTTACTTTCTATTTTGTTAATAGATAAAAATAGACTATTAACACTTCTACTTCTGAAAGCATTCCTAATTTTCAGCAACTTTGCACAACTGCCTAACACTTTTGCACAGTACTCTCTCTCTCTCTCTCTCCCCCTCTTTCTCTCTGTGTATATCAGAAATATATGCTAACTTGGTAGGAAATTATGGGAGGATTTAGCCTCAGGCAAGTTTGCTTAAAACAGAAGTTTATAGTAACAATATTCTTGATTAGAAGGACTATTTTAAAGATATGTAAGTTAACCTAAGATAACTGTCATGATGACCGCAATAAATATTTGATTGACATCATGATAAACCACAACTTGTTCTGACAGAATAAATCACAGGAAGCCTCAGAACAGCATATTTTCTCTCGCACTTCATCCTCCACACAGGCTCCTTAAAACCATCTAATTATGGTTTGAAGAAATCCAATTTCAAATCATTGATTATTAATTTGACTTTTTTTCCAAGCAATCCATTGTTTAAAAACAACTTGATTTGGCTATAACTCTAGATCATGGTTAATAAAAATAAAAAGTGAAAATCTTTTCATAATACAGGGGAGGTATGATATATTTATTATTTGGTTGTGTCCAACCAATCTATTTTACCATATTTTAGATTTAAGTTTAGTATTTCACCATTTTACCCATGAAGGATTTTGAAGCAACTATTTTTGAAGCAAATACTTTAAACAATGTTTCTCAACCTTTGCATGTTTAAGATGTGTGGATTTCAAATTCCAGAATTCTCCATTCATTATATTTAAAATATACATTTAAAACAATATTTAAATACAGGTAGCCCTCAACTTATGACTACAATTAAGTCCAAAATTTATGTTGCCAAGTGAGACACTTATTAAGTGAACTTTGCCCCATTTTACAATCATTAAGTGAATCATTGCAGTTGTTAAATTAGTAGCATGGTTAAAAGAATCTGGCTTCCCTATTGACTTTGCTTGTCAGAAGGCTGCCAAAGGGAATCACATGAACTTCGGGACACTACAACTGCCATAAATAGGAACCAGCTGCCAAGAATCCAAATTTTGATCATGTGACCCTGAAGATGCTGCAACAGTCATAAGTGTGAAAATGGTCATAAGTCACTTTTTTCAGTGCTGTTGTGACTTTGAACGGTCGCTAAACAAACTGTTGTAGGTCAAGGACTACCTGTAGACCCTTTGTGTCTAAATGTGGTTTAGCACTCAACTGTCATTGTGTTTTTTGAATGGCCTAGACAAAATCAATGTGTTCTACCTTTCTAAAGTTTTCCTCAAATTTTTGCTGCACCGATGCCCTTCCTGCGATGGTTCCTTCCAAACTCTCTGTATGGTCTCTGAATTCTTCCCAGTATCTCCTAATCTGTGTCATCTTGGCTTTAATATGTGCTGATTCTCCAGAAGTAAGATACTGAGAGAAAAGTTGAGCATCCTCTTCTAGCTTTGGGATTTCGTTGTCCTTGTCAGCTATTTCATTCTTAATAGCCTAAAATGTAGATAAGTGTACATAAAGAAGCCACATCATAGGTTGTTTCATACATGGAAATCACTTTTGCTTCAAGCAAAAAAGGGCACTCAACAATCACCTTTATCTATCACATTATACATCATTAATTCATACTTTTATTACAGTATCAGGTTTAAATACGTTACTGATAAAACATAATTATTGGACTTAACTATTTTTCTTTCAACCATGTCTTCATTCTTCTCCATACGTAACACAAT
Organism: Masticophis lateralis; assembly: GCA_030761175.1. Taxonomy (NCBI): domain Eukaryota; kingdom Metazoa; phylum Chordata; class Lepidosauria; order Squamata; family Colubridae; genus Masticophis; species Masticophis lateralis. Next base: position 83,970,801 of record JAUDYJ010000001.1, on the reverse strand, counting down.
TTTTATTTCTTAAATTATTCTATAGTAATCAGACAATTGTCATATAGCATATAGCAATGTTACTGGAATTTTTGTGTGAAGTACTTTGCAATTGATTCAAATTCTAATAGACTATTAGCACTTATCATCATATCTCCATGTAGTTTAGGAGAAACACTGGTTATTAATATTCTTGTTATCATCATTCTTGTATATTCTTGTAATCAAATATCTTATTTGCTCTAATGTAGGTACAGCTGATATAAATGTACTCCATTTTTTAAAAAAATTGGAATAATTAACTGTAGGTGGTTTGTTCAATGGAATTCTTTGGCTTTGCTCTAATTGTAGTAAGTATTGACTAACCTGTTAGTTTAGGAGAACATCCAGATTAACATGAATTAGCTAGTTGGCTTTCTAAGCCGAATGTGCAGGAAATGAAAAATAAAATACGCAATTCAATTAATAGTTTCTGTTCTTTTGCCAATAATTAATCCACACTGATCACAGCAATATGCATACTGCTGGAAAATGTTGATTTATTATTGAATTGACTGTAACATAGAAAACAGGTCTAGACTAACTTGGATTCTTGGTCTGTCTCTCTTTATATTGTTACAAGCAAGAGTGCAAAATGTGAGAAAATTTAAAGTTTGGGAGGTACTGAGTGACATAAACTTCTTTTGCTCCTTTAAATTCTTGGTCTCCCTCCACAAAGTCAAATCCATTTTAGATCCTGTCCCTGACTACTTTTGAATTATAGCCATCAACATGCTGTATGAAGCTTGTTGCCACTTTGGACAGAAGATGGTCAACTAGTTGGCTGAATTTTAGATAAGAGACAGAACCAACTTTATCAACTGAATTGGGAATAAGTGTTCTTCCCTCAAAATGAAATAGACTACAGTGTTAGCTATAATTGCCTTTGCCAATGATACTGATTTTGTGACATTGAACAGAGATCTTTAACAAAGTATACATCATATTCTTCAAAGGCTATGGATCTTTGAAGGAAGCCATGATGATAAAATTATATAAAGTAAATATAAAACAAAATGCAAGTAATTATGTCTAATTATTTATGACTGTCTTAAAATATGATTTTTAGAATTACTATAAACAGTGAAGATACTTTGAGTGGAAGCAATCTTAACTGAAAAAAATATATAGGATATTATATCTTGACTTTAGCCAGAACTAGAATAGTTTCCGTTCTTGGAAAGAGTTTCATCATCTCAGATTGCTTCTGATCCTGAAGACCAGATTACTCTTATAAATGGCAGTATTTATGGTGTTGGGACTTTAGAAGAAAGAGGAGAGGTCACAGAAATACTCTCTCCCCTTGTGATAGAACCTTTATTTTTAAGATCCTGCTTTACTATAATTTACATTACATTACTTGTAATATATTCACATATGGCTGTCATGCATGCTTTCATTTGAATTTTATTTATTTACTTACTTTTCAGGTAAGATCATATAGTTGTAAACATATGGAGACAATTGTTAGTTTTCCCTTTAAATAAGTCAATGCTTTACCCCCCTTTATTATATATTATAGCAAAAGTGTACCTTTCTTGATGTATTTTAAAGAGGAAAAGCGATTTCAAACCGTAGCTTTATAGATTAGTGCAATGGAATTTATTCATGTCAATCATTTATCTTTAAAATCTTAAGGATTTAGAAAAAGCTACTTTTATTCTCAATAAGAGGTAAAGAACAAAGGAGAAAACTATCCGAGAAGATCTCATTAACATGAGACAGTTCTGTGAGAACCACATACCTCAAGTTAAATCCAACAGTAGCCATCTTTTATATTTCCACATTAATGATGTAAATAATGATACAGTAATTATTTATTATGTCCCCACCCACCTGAAAGAAATGTTGTTCTACCAGCATTCCTAAATACCAGCATCCTCTCTCCTATGCATTTTAGGATCACAGTGTTAGATCTTTTTCACTCAAAATTGTGAGTGGTTGAGCCTAATTAATGTAAGAAGGCCTTGATGAGGCCAGGTAAAAGTGTTTCCTTGGTTGTTATTATGTAAATCAGCATTTTATGTTAAAATGAAATATATGTAGCCCTCAGTTAAAGACTGTGCAGTCATGTGCTTATCATTTGTAAACTTCACAGCTGGCTTCTGACAAGTAAAGTCACTGGAGAAACCAGTGTAAAATCACAAGTCACAGTCACATGACGCCTCACTTAATGACAATAGCAGAACTGAGGCTGTTAGTTGACTTGGCAGTAGAGTTGCAAGTTTTAATTATAGCCATTGAAGACTATCTTATCCTTACTGCAAAGGTAATCATCTAATTATACATATTACATAAAGCATTCAATATTATTAATATTGTAGTACAACACATGCTGTGATAAAGGACACCATGTTGAACTTCAGATAATTAAGCCAAATAAGCAAATCTTCCATATGTATTTTGAGGGGCATAAAGAGATAAAGCCACCATACCATGGAACAGTATACAGCACCACAGGTATGTCTTCCACTGTTATATGTTAGTGTCCATTCTCATTAAAACAATAAATTTTTAAAAAATAACAACATCTAGTCCTTTTCTTTATACCTGGACTAACAGTATTTTTACTTTAAGAAGTTTTAGCAGTTTGATAGGGAAGTTATAAAGAAGTTCTAGGAATATATATGGTAACACTCCAGGGAAAAAATAGAATCTAGCATATAATATAAAGAACTCAGAGTATGTAAAAAAGGTTTAGCTACCAATACTGAATCCAGGCATTCCTTTATTATTTCGGCATTACTTGAGAAAATACACAATAAATTATACACAATTTATCTAACATATTGGAATAAAATACTGTAATTGCAATACAGATTACAATAGAAATCATTCTACATTCTGTGAAAATATACCCAGGATGATATTTTGCATGTAAAGACCATCACCCCAAAAACAATCCACTGAACTTTTCACAAAAAACCAAAGTTTTTTTTCATTTCATTTAAAACTTTAAAAATGTGTATTTTATTTTAAGCTCCTGCAAAACCTTTTGCCCTAGTATTTTATGTCAAAGTATGCCTGTAGCTGTTAAAAGCCTACTCCTCTGCTCTGCAGATTTCTAATGGAGGGGGAAAAATAAAACAATATTTAATGTTACATAAAATGTGAACCAATCACCTTAATTTGGTTGATTTGCACATCCAGGGAAGATGATGGTATTTCCAAGGCATCCAGCGCTTTTTCTTTTTCATTGATCCAGAGGGACAATGCTTCAAATTTTTTCCCAAACTGATCCCACTTGTCTTTCACCATTTCCATGGTTTTAATACTAAAATCAACCATATTTAGTGAAAAAAAATTAACACTCTATTACGGTGTAACTATGCCCATTCTCTTACATGTCCAATTTAAAGAAATGCTTACATAATGCCATGCCATTTTAAAAAAACCAAACCACTAAACTCCTGTTTCTAAATTTAAATTTTTAGCATCTAAGGAATCTGGTCTTAATCACCTTCAGGGTGTAGGAAGTGATATTTTTTTTCCATTTTCCCAAAAGAACAAAACTGATGTGGGAAGCAGGAAATCATTTTCTGAGATATTATTTTCAAAGGCGTATTTTTAAAGTAGCATGGAAATTAACCACCTAGCAGCTACCACATGGATGGTTTTTAAATAGCTTATTTTCAGTTAAAGATTGTAACCATTTTAAATGTGGTGTAATACAAGTGCAAAGTTAACCATTAAGTGAGCTGAAGTTTTCATACTGACCTACGTGTCACAGTTATCATGAAGCCAGAAGAAAACAGAGAAACACCACTGAAGATTCTGAATATGTTCATCTAATTCTGCATGGAATATTCTTGTTTGTTTATCGATTGATGTGCAAACTGATTGTTGTAATATCCAAAGCAGATATTAACTTTATAGGATAGGAATATACTTAATTCTTAGCCATAATGGCTTATTTTTGGCTCTCTTGATACACGACTCTATCCATAATGCCTCAATACTGAAGCTTGCAAAATAAATTAGAGTTTAAAACATCTTGCTTTATTGCAATGTGTGAATCCAGTGAATATTTTTCTACTGCAGGTGAAAAAATGACAGTGTGTTTACAGTTTTGCACATAGTTTTTCTTGAAGCTATTTGTCTTCCTACTACTTTCACTACTGAAAACTGTTTCCCAAAATGCAATTATTTGTTAATTTTAAACTTTAGAGAAATCTTGGAACATCTAATCAGATTGCAGTAACTGTAAATTATAATTGAGAGCCAATGCTGATCTTTATTTACAAACATTTCTAATAAACCCTTTACTTGCGCTTCTGGTAAAATATTACCATTCCCTTCCACTTGATTTGTTTTAACAAACTATTATATTATGATCAACCACACATATTGTGTTTATGTGCATTAGAAGAAAACAAGAATGCTTCCCCAAAAGTATGTGGTATGAATGAAAATAACTGAAATACCAAAAGAATAAATATATCTTTCTATATGATTGTTGATAGTTTCTATCATCCCAGATAAAAAAGATGATTGCCTGCACTTAAGTTGGGCATTTTCAAAATCCCCTTTGCAAGTCTATACAGTATGCGAATGCATTAGAAACCATAGAATTATACAACTGAACCATACATTTGTGCAAACTTATATCCAAAATATTTAACCAACCAGGTAGATATGCATGCATATTTTGTTAAAATAACAACCATCTAGTTTCAGCTAGCTATATTATGTTTAACTAAGTATCTGTCCTAAACTTGTACTAAAAGGATCAAGACCAATCCCATTACTTAGGTTTTTCAGAAAGGAAAAAAAAAAAGTTCATACAATCCAGTTCAGAGGCTGTAGAAGCAATGCCTTTCTTTGCTCATTTGTAATAAAGGAGAAATAAGTACTAAATAATTTACAAAGCAAGAGTAGGATTCATGGAAAACAATTATTCTTTTTATAATACTTTAGAGAAGACAGAACAAATGGGAGAATTAAGAAATTTACAAGGAAAAATCATATTAAACTACTAAGCAGGGGAATGGTTATGTTAAAATGTAACTCCTCTCTAACACATTAACAACTTTGAATGTAAACTCAATTGTTTATGTGCCTTAATGGAAAAAGGAATGTACAAGAATAATAAAAATGGATGCAGGGTTGTTATTTTTTGCAAATAATTCACTGGCAAACGCTAGGAGTTTTTGTGGTCTAGAATATGAAATGCTAGGAAAATATTCAAAATACCGTAATTTAATTCCCTGCTCAGGCATCAAGCAATTTTGAACAAATTATGAAATCAGCCTCATTAACTAATTTGTAAAATGAGAATAATATTGCCCTGTCTCCTAAAGTTCTGGCAAAGATGAAGCAAAGTATAAAGCATTAAATTCATTCTGTGATAGAAGTTGCTATATTTTTCCTTTTATATAAGTCTCAGTGTAATACTTTCTAATCTCCAAATTCCAACAGCCAGATCCTAGTGAATAAATAAAAAGGGAAACAAAGAAATCAGATAGATAGGCATTTTATCTATCAGTTGTAATAGCATGAGAAAATGGAATAGGGCATGTATCAGGGAGAGAAAGGCACAATTTATGTTCTCATGCACTCAGCTGAACTGTAAAGAAAAATATCTTAAAAAGCAGACTGATAGTAGATTTTTCTAAATGCCCTGAGGCACTTTAGAAAATGACATTATTTATCTATGTTAACGTCTATCAAATAATTTTCTATTTTTATTCCTGTACTGAATATTGACGTGCATTAGTATGACTTTACTTTTGTAGTCAATTCAAAGTATTACTCTCATTGAGAGGAATCAGGCTAAATGCATAAAATTTGATTCACAATGGCTCCTTCACGCAACAATTATAAGGACACTTAAAGGACCAAGGATATAATTTTTTTCAATTAGGGAATGTGTTGATGCTTTCTTTTTCTCAAATCTTCCACCACACTTGGTATTAAAACAGTAGTTTCTGATAGATAAGTTATTATTTTATGACAGAATTTTACAAAGTCTTTAAGACTCAACACTGCACTAATATAAGGCAAAAAAAGATACATTCCTTCTGTCAGGAAACAAATATTATGACTATTTAAGGACATACTCTTCTTCAAGTGTAGCTTCTACTTTTTTAACTTGTTCCTGAATTGACTTTGCTTGCTGCTGAAGGTTCTCCTTGCTCCTTTGACCAAGCTGTATGGCTAAAGACTTCCTGACCAGATTCTCTGCTTCCATGGCCATGGCTACGGTCTGCTTGGAAAGTTCCTGTGAAAAGGAGGAGACGCAAGTTGAACATCATTCTCAGTAACATTTTGCCAACCAGTGGTAGTTGTTATTATCATCATCCATGATCACACAATCATCCAGATGTTTAAACTGGGATTGGCATTTATACCCATCTATCAAGTTCTTCCCAAACACCAAGGAGAGGCAGAAATTATTGTTTGATGGTATTACATATAGCATCGCTGGATGTAAACGGTTCCAGTAAAGCTGCCTTTTGCAATTGATTGATGGTGCTTTTGTCAATGTCAATGATGTTCTAGTGGTGCTCCAGATGTTTATTATCGATTATTATCAGCCGTGGTGGCACAGTGGTTAGAATGCAGTATTGCAAGCTAATTCTGCGCTCTGCTAGCTGACAGACGTTTGGCAGTTTGAATCTCACCGGCTCAGGCTGACTCAGCCTTCCATCCTTCCGAGGTCAGTAAAATGAGGATTGTTGGGGGCAATATGCTGATTCTATCAACCGCTTAGAGACAGCTGTAAAACACTGTGAAGCAGTATATGAGTCTAAGTGCTATTGCTATTGCTATTATTGTTATTGGAATTTGCTCCATATTCCTGTATACATGAAATACCAAAATAGGTTTTTAAAAATTACCAGTTCAAAAATATCTGATTTAAAAGGAGGAATTCCTCACTATATGCAACTTAAAGAGACTTTTGCTTAAAAATGCAGAATTTCCTTCTGTTTCAGTTTTCTTAGGACTGGAACCATTCCCAGCATGACTGTAACATTTTTCTACCAATGATTTATATTTGTACTGCTATTAGAGCATGGTTAACTTGAACCACATAAAGAAAAGGGTCATGGAATTTGTATATCATCTTTTCATTTTGGGGGGTGTGGGGTGGGGATATGCATCTTTTCAACCTGGGAATCCTTCATTACTATGTTGTGTTTGGCCCAGATTGAGCCTTTATTAATTTATTTACAACATTTATAAGGTTTTGCAACTCAACATCATTCTGGATGACTTACAGAAATAATCAGCAGTAGATGCAGTACATAAAGGGAAGGATACTTAGCTTTAAAAACCAATTATCTTAATATTGTTTAGATATATATTTATTTTAAAGTTATTGACATATCTGCTTGACCCTTACTCAAGACAAGGAGTCACTAATAATATACACATTTTTTTAACAAAAAAGAAATACGTAAGAACCTAATATAATACGAGACAGAACAATAAAAGTCCTCCAGGACACCTACTTTTGTCTTTTCTAATTCTGATGACAAACTCTCCAAGCTGCTAAAACTTAAGATGCGTTCAAGGGCAGAGCTCGCATGACTCAAATACTTGACAATTGTTTCTTTGTCTCTTTCAAACTGTTCCCATGTGTTTATTGTGAGCTACAAAAAAAGTAAAAGTAAAAGAAAAGAAAAGGCAAAGTGACAGAACAATAAAAGAAGGACAGGAAATTAAAGTTCATAATTAAGATGCATGAATAATGATTTTTTTCTGGCTCATACAATTAAGCTGTATTAAACATATTTACCAGAATTTTCATTATCCTGTTCAAAACCTCAAATATTAAATACAAATGAAATTCCCTGCTAGATCCAAGTCTTGTGCATTCTATTAGCAAAGATCAATAGGAAGTCCAAATGTAGGACATAATAGCAGAGTCTTCTGTACTGCAATGACAATCTCATGTGAATTCAGTGATAAATTCTTGTAATTATCTAGGTAATAAGTTTGTTTGCCATTCCACTCATCCAATAAAATTTTTCCCAGTAGCTTTTCCGTCTGCTAGTAGTCCTGGTATTTCCCAGTTGTTTCCCCACCATGTACTATCAAAATGTGACTTTTGTCAAATTAGCCAAGTTTGCTTGGTGTTACACCTTAGCTAGGTTTTATATGCAATTATTTTTATTAAATAATAATAATAATAATAATAATAATAATAATAATAATAATAATAATAATAATAATAATAATAATATTTCTATGCCACCCACTGTCCGAGGATTCTGGGTGGCTTACAACAATCGACAGGATACTAAATAGCACATTGCCCCCAACAATCTGGCTCCTCATTTTACCCACCTCGGAAGGATGGAAGGCTGAGTCAACCTTGAGCCAGTGAGATTTGATCTGCTGATCTACTGAACTAGCAGTCAGCTAAAGTAGCTGCAGTACAGCACTCTGACCACTGCGCCACCTCGGCTCTTTTATAAACTTTTATATACTAAAATAGCTCCTAAACTTTAATTATTAAACTCTATTCAAAAACTGTCTGATATTTGGATTAGTACTAGTATTTTAGATTATTCCCAAGCCTTAAGAATAAAATAACTGTGCAAGAGCCATGTGAGAATGGCCTATGCTAGTGTGGTTCTCCTCTTTTAAACATCTGTCTTTCCTTATTTGAATAGTTCAAAGGTACATTTTGTCCAACATTCTTTCTCACAGTAGTTAATGAAGTCCTATGAGAATTCCACTTCTGTTTTTGCATGCAAAAAATAGCATTAGAACTTTAGAATAATTATGTTGCTTTAAGTGGGTTTATTCCCTTAAATGTTTACGTTATCTTGTTAATTGGTTTTATCTCAATATTCCTAGAGATTTATGTATGCATGTGTGTTATAACACACACACACACACATACACACACACGTCTATGTAAGTTTTCACGGGTATATATGTGTGTACAGGTAATATCTCGGGTTTCTTCCCGTGTAATTGTAAACATATCTTTAGAAGGGTAGTAGCGACGTTTCGACAAAATCACATTCGTCATCTTCTGGCTGATGTTCTCGGTTTGGTGCTTATGGGCAAACTTCCAGGAAGCACGAAGCCAAGAACACCATCCTGAAGATGACGAATGAGACTTCGTCGAAACGTTGCCAAGATACTTCCAATTTTACGCAGGAGAAGACCTGAATAACCAAAGACCTACATACAAACACCCGCGAAAACCTCAGTATGTATGTATATGTATATGTATATGTATATGTATATGTATATGTATATATATATATATATATATATATATATATATATATATATATATAAATAAACTTATAGTGAGCTTCAGAAAATTATTTTTAAAAAGCATGTCTTCTAATCATGGGTAGGCCTAGTTTCCATGAATTTGTCAGTGCCTCCTTCAATATCTTAAAGTTGAGGGCCATTCACTAAGACTGGTGATACCCAGTTTTGCTGTTAAATTCTAGATTCATCTCATACTTGAACTTCATAATCATATTATGAAAAGTTAATAATTTCACAGAGTAAAAAGGTAAGGATGGCATGCAGTCAATCTCTATTCCTGGTGGCTACATGGACACAACCATGCAGGTATCTTGACAGAAATAATAAAATAGCATTACTAGGGGGAGAATTATTTATTTCCCACTTTAGCCTACAGCTATAACCTGGTAGCACCCAACTGGGATCCCAACCATGTACCCCAATACCCTCTGACAATGGCTGGCATCTTGCATTTAAAACCTGAGCTAAGCCCGAAAAAAGCTTTCCAGAAAACATGTCATACTAAATATAAAGCCATTAAGGAAAGTGAAATTTCTTTATTTCTCTACAGAGTTATAAGAAGAATATGTACCTGCAATTGATCTCCACGTTGTTCCATAGATTGCTGCATACTTTCTAATGTACTCTCCAACTTCCATAAATCTTCTTGCACAGCAGGAGACAGACCACCTTCAATTTGTAACTCTTTACTGTGGGTAATTTGTTGTTGTACATCTTGCCTTTTTGCATGAAGCCTCTTTGACTTTTGCTAAAAACAAACATTTTAAAGTATTATGGTCAATACAGATGCATTGTCTTAATGCAGAAATAACTGCATTGTAAGCATATAAAAGGTGTTTTAGGGAACAAGCGTTAAATGATCTCTGCTCATTTATCGAAACACCAGAAAGGTCTAGTTCATCGATAATTTTCAAAACTTTTCAAAATTACACATCTAGAATGGTAAAATTCTTCATTTTTTTTTTCTTCAAAAAGATCACTTTTGACATCTGATACTAAATTGGGGGAATACAAAAGCAAATCTGATTCAGCCTTTCTTAGGATTTAACTTGTGTAATAAGGCTTACTTCTGTGCGGTTAATCACATCTGCAAGTAAAACAGCCAGCAGTCCCTTGTCAGATAACCAGGTCTCTTCTTTGTAAGGTGAGGCCTGGGAGATATTGTTATTTTAGGCATCTATTTAGTAAAATCATTTGGATCTGCTCAGAGGTAGACTCCATCCAGCCAGATTCTACCAAAATGACTAGAATGCAATCTTCTCTAGTTATCTAGGAAGAGCTTTAACAAGTTGATCCTGAGAAATTAGTCATTGTTCTTGGTGCTGTGTGTTCCATCACCTATGTTTTAGATTCATGTCCCTCCTGGTTGGTTAAAGTGTTTTAGGAGATGGCATCTGGTTGGGCTCAAGCAGTGGTTTTTTTCTGGAAAGGGGTGGTTTCATCTGCCTTGAAGGAGATGATGGTCCATCTTGGATCCAACAGTATTAGCTAACTTCTGCCCAGTTTCTAATCTTTCCTTTTTAGAGAATTTTGTTGAAAAAAATGGTAAGTGCACAGCTTCAAAGCCCTGGAGGATCAGGAGTTTCTTCATCTTTAATTTTCCATGAGGTAGCACTATCCTGGACAGACCTAGTAAACAATCTAGGTGTCCTGATGACTGCTGCTCAAAGAGCAGGTAGCAGCCATGACTTTTGTATAAACCATCTTCTGTTCCCTCAACCAGTTAACCAAACTGACACTTAGCAGGCAATATCTTAGATTCAGAAGCCAGGTCACAAGGTTTCTGATATAGGGAAGAGGGCTGAAAGGGCATAAAGAACTGAAGTCATAAACATCCTCTGCCTCTTCTCATATCTTCATTATCTACATGTGACTACTGATAGCTTAAACCAGAAGCCCCTTTCTCCTCTCCTCCTCCTCCTCACTCCGGGAGCATCTTACTCTTTTACAGTTCCCCTTTCCTTCCTCAAGGCCAGTTTAGCAGCTGTTAAACTGTTGCCATGGAAATGCCAGGGAAAACTTTGGTGAGATAATACTCTCAAGCAATCTAATGCCACTGTATTATATTAAGCATGGTCTGAGAAATATGTGATCACAAACACCATTATCACATAGTTTGCCAAGATGATGGCAGTTCCTAATTTTCTCTGTATAAATTGTGAAAAGGCCCTTCAAAGTGCCATTTCTTATTAGAAGAATTATGACAAGAATAGAGTGGGAAGAGAACAGGAATAACAAAAAAGCACTTTGACAAAGTACACTTCAAAAAGGTTTACACTTTCCTCTTTTAAAATAAGTATTAAATGCTCACTTTCAACATCTTATTACAGAAAATTATAATATTCCCTCTTTCCAATTCAGCCTGTGTGAAAGGGGTTCTTAACTATTATCCACAGTTTAGATACTGGTATTAGTCTTTGCAGCAACAATATTATATAAGGATTTGTTGGACATTCAGTGAAAGCTAATGTGTGGGCGATTGTACCTGATGGTAGAGAAAGATTTGCTGGGCTTGTAACAAGTTATCAACATCTAAGATTTTTTCAACTTCTGTCTGAGCTTCTTTTGAGTTTGTGATCAGTTCTTCTAATGTGCCTTTTACTTCTTCGGTGTATTGAACGCAATCTCCAACTGCACCCAATGTCTTCTCAATCTGTATTCAGAAACATATTAAAGCTCTAAAAATATCCAGTGCCAAAGAAGTAGGACTTACGATTTAAACAGTTCAAAATGCAATACAATTATATATTCCAGCAATTCATTTTGTGGTCTCTATATTACAGAGGAGCAAAATTAGTCAGCCACCAATTGTGCAAGTTCTCCCACTTAAAAAGATGAGAGAGGCCTATAATTGTCATCATAGGTAGACCTCAACTATGAGAGACAAAATGAGAAAACAAATCCAGACAATCACATTGTCTGATTTGGAAAGAATTTATTTGCAAATTATGGTGGAAAATAAGTATTTGGTCAAAATCAAAAGTTCATCTCAATATTTTGTTATATATCCTTTGTTGGCAATGACAGAGTTCAAACATTTTCTGTAAATCTTCTATAAGCACACACTGTTGCTGGTATGCTGGCCCATTCCTCCATGCATATCTCCTCTACAGCAGTAATGTTTTGGGGCTGTCGCTGGGCAACACGGACTTCCAAAGGTTTTCTATGGGGTTTCGATCTGGAGACTGGCTAGGCCACTCCGGACCTTGAAATGCTTCTTACGAAGCCACACCTTCATTGCCCTGGCGGTATGTTTGGGATCATTGTTATGCTGAAAGACCCAGCCACGTTTCATCTTCAGTGCCCTTGCTGATGGAAGGAGGTTTGCACTCAAAATCTCCCAATACATGGCCCCATTCATTCTTTCCTGTACAAGGATTAGTCGTCCTGGTCCCTTTGCAGAGAAACAGCCCCAAAGCATGATGTTGCCACCCCCATGCTTCACAGTAGGTATGGTGTTCTTTGGATGCAACTCGGCATTCTCTCTCCCCCAAACACGACAAATTGTGTTTCTACCAAACAATTCTACTTTGGTTTCATCTGACCATATGACATTCTCCCAATCCTTTTCTGGATCATCCAAATGCTCTCTAGCAAACTTCAGACGGGCCCAGACATGTACTGGCTTACGCAGGGGGACATGTCTGGCACTGCAGGATCTGAGTCCCTGTGGCGCAGTGTGTTACTGATGGTAGCATTTGTTACGTTGGTCCAAGCTCTCTGCAGGTCATTCACTACGTCCCCCCGTGTGGTTCTGGAATTTTTGCTCATGTTCTTGTGATCATTTTGACCCCACGGGGTGAGATCTTGCGTGGAGCCCCAGATTGAGGGAGATTATCAGTGGTCTTGTATGTCTTCCATTTTCTAATTATTGCTCCCACAATCTTCACACCAAGCTGCTTGCCTATTGCAGATTCAGTCTTCCCAGCCTGGTAGAGGTCTACAATTTCGTTTCTGGTGTCCTTCGACAGCTCTTTGGTCTTCACCATAGTGGAGTTTGGAGTGTGACTGTTTGAGGTTGTGGACAGGTGTCTTTTATACTGATAACAAGTTCAAACAGGTGCCATTGATACAGGTAATGAGTGGAGGACAGAGGAGCCTCTTAAAGAAGAAGTTACAGGTCTGTGAGAGCCAGAAATCTTGCTTGTTTATAGGTGACCAAATACTTATTTTCCACCATAATTTGCAAATAAATTCTTTCCAAATCAGACAATGTGATTGTCTGGATTTGTTTTCTCATTTTGTCTCTCATAGTTGAGGTCTACCTATGATGACAATTACCAGGCCTCTCTCATCTTTTTAAGTGGGAGAACTTGCACAATTGGTGGCTGACTAAATACTTTTTTGCCCCACTGTATTTTCCAATTATCTGACAGTAATAAAAAAACCTCTTACTATAATCTATAAATAGATTTCTCCTATTCCACTGCATTCTATTATTATTTTATGAGTTTACTTTGTGCTACCTGACCTGCTTTCCGATTAATTGTAGAATTGCCAAACCTTTTTTCTCCTGTTCTTAAAATAAATGTTTTTGTGCTCAAAACAACACTTACCACTCAGCAAACAGCCGACACCAGCAGAACTTTTCAGAATTACAAAACTATTTAGGAAGAATTTCTCAAAGCAAATATGAATAATTCAAAAAGAGAAACTGAAATATTGTCAATAGCACAAGTGATTAGTGGGTGGAGAAAGGGGAGCAGGAGGAAAGAAAATTGCTAATGGGAAGAATAATATAAATTTTGGATTTTTTTTCTCCATAGTGCACACAACTGTGTTTGTTTTTATGCATACAGCATATTATATACATTCAGCATAAAAATGTGTGATTACATGCTTGAATCAAACATTATAATACAGAAATGGATCCCTCCAATACTTTCATTGCAAACTCTATAATTTGAGTAGAAAATACATTTAAGAAAACATACACAATATATGCATCTAAGAAACAAAAGTTGTGCCTTTCATGTGTTTAGCACATGTACATATATGCTGAAATATAATTTCAAATGACACATGGAAATTCAGGGAACTACTTTCAGTGATTCCACATACATAACTCTACAATAATTCTGTTATTTTTTTTCTTAATAGTATTTAGATGCACCTAGGTATTTGAAAAACTCTGATTATTGTTGATTACAATAACATTCAGACTATATTGCTAAAATACAACAGAATCTTACTGATTTTCTATAACTGAACACCTAATAGAAAAAAGGACAGTTTCTGGAGTGAATTTAATATAATTATAATATACCTCTGTCAACAAGGCTAAAATTTTCTTAAAGTCACTAGCAAGCACTGAAAGTTCATCCCCTTGTTTTTTTACTTCATTCTCAGAAGAAACTTCAGATAAGGCAACAAGCCTAGATTTCAACCAGATAATAATTTCTCCCTTCTTGCAGGCATCTTGTCTAATTTCCTGAAACAGAATCAATATAAAAATTAGATGCACCAAACAAGCATTATTAGAGTAGAAGTCTAATGAAAATCAGGGAGAACTGGGTTTACATTAGTTTGCATGGGTGAGTCAACTAAGTCTGTATCAGGACACAAGCTTCTATCAAACAATGTATAAAAACATGTCAACAGATTGAAAAAGCCAGTTATGATACTAGATTAATAGTCACAAGCCAATATGCTCAAGCATAAAAATTGCTTGAGGATCCCTCTCCTATGCAAATCACATTGTGACATCAATGAAAAACTATTCAATCAGAAGAATAATACAACTCTCCATAATTACAGAAATGTAGCTTTTCTGCATAGAGAAATCCTGTATATCTGGCTGTATGCTGATCCCACAGCTTGGACTAAAGAGAATAGACTGCTTCTCAACTGCACACATAGTTAGCTCTGTCCTTGTATGTATTGCCTGAATAGGGTGAAGTATCTTTTATATCATTCTTTAGTAAATAAAAATTTGAAGATCAATCTACATTCAGTCAATATACATATTAGGTATTATTTTCTTCTGCCTGCTTTTGCAATTTAAAAAAAAATTAATTGCTTGAAAAAATGCTATCATTGGTAATTTCCCCCTAATTTTTGCTATTGTGTGTAACTTTTCCTTGCATACATTTTCAACAATAGAATTAATGCAATAGATATAACTTTTGCATGCAATCAGTGGAGCAACTTGCCTCCAAAAACTGTGGGTGCTCCATCACTGGAGGTTTTAAGAAGGAATTGAACAACCATTTGTCTGAAATGGTATAGGGACTCCTGTAGGTGGTTGGACTAGAAGACCTCCAAAGTTCCTTCTAACTCTGTTATTCTCTTATTCAGTTTTTCATACAGTATGTTTGTGCATGTGACAGAGACTAGATGTACAGCATGTGTATGTGTATGTATGTATATAGATAAACATGTAGCCAGCATCCCAAAAACTTCTTTTTTGTGCAATGCTATTCATTCAGAAACTATTACTACTAGTGCTGCAGGTAGATTTTGGTAGATTGTGCCAATATATTTTTGTGGTACATTTTTTCTATTGCAAAGTATATGAAACAGGTATGTACTTATCATTCTAATAACATTTATTGGAACAAGCTTGTCTTGAAATAACCAGTGGATTTTCAAAAGCTTCTGAATTACATTGTACGATTTTTCTAAAAGGTAGGATTTCTAGCCAGAGTAGTTGATTTTATTTATCCTGAAAATTCCAGTTCCTTTTATATTTCCCTATTTCTATAACATTATTTACATTTGTTGTAAATTATTTGACCTAGCTTTAAAATGCCAAAAGCTGAGAACGGTCAGCTTGCATTATCAATTTCATCCACTTCAAATCAATATGTTAGTACGACAAGAACATATCCATTTCAAATCATTTTTAATATACCTCTATTGATGTTTTAAAATGTTTGTATTTAGTAGCATCAGCTGAACCATTCTTAATTGTTTTAAGTTGTGTTTCCTTTGATGAAATCCAGCTTCGTAATTCAGAAAATCTGAAACATAGCCATAGAAAAATAAGCAAACAGTAGGTGAACAATAGTGGGCGAATTAATGAAAAATGTTTCATGGGAACTCAAAAAGTTAGCATCTGAAGTTTCGGCATAGCAAAGGGTTTTAATCAGTTAGGGAGGAATGTTGCTTGTTTAAATGGCTGAAAATTCCAAGTGAGTAAATCATAGCAATTTCCCAAACCATTCTAATCTAGATCCTATACTTCTTACTGTATTGCTCTTTGATGTTCTATTTGTACAATTTAAAACATTAAGTGCTTCTGACAAGCAATATAGTATTTGCAACATGAAAGGACATTATAGTTCTAGTTCGGTTCTTTAAATCCATGCCTTCTATGTTGCTGTTCATATAGCTGTTTACCTGTTCTTGTATTCTTGCCATTTATCTGGTTGATCTATTAGTTTCGTGTAAATCCTGGCAATCTGAGTTTTAAGTTCACTGAGATCTTTTTGGCTACTTTCAGATGTCATTTTAATTGGATCCCCTTCTGGTAGTTTCAAGCACAATTCTTTAATCAGTTGCTGTCGTTTCTCACATAGCTGTAAAGGCCCTTTATCACCAAAAAACATCTGATGGCATAAAAGAGAAACACTTGCTCAATCAACTGATATACCAATGAACTTAAAAAGTCTAATTTCTACCTGATATTGAAGAACCAAAAACATTCACTATTTTTAAAAAATCTTTAAAACATGGTCAAGATCATTTTCTTCATCACTGTGAAGAAAATGCCAGTGCTTCTTAACTCTTTGATTGTGGAAAAGAGTTTAAATTCCTTCAGTTTCAATGTATCCAGAAGGCATTTTTTCCAAGCATTATTGAGATTTTATATTTAAGATAATTTACCCATCTCTTAAAAATATCCAATGAACTGTCTAATTGTATTGATCTGGGAATTTCATGAGAGATTTTATATGTAGTACAATACAATGCATGTCTCCAAAGAAGTAAGTTTTTCAAATTACAGCATTATTAAGTCAGTATATAAATTGTGTTAATACTGAAAATAGTGCTTTCAATTACTTAACAATAATAAACAAGGGCCATAGGAAAACAATAGATTCTGGAAAGATACATCAAGGTATCGGATGCTGTATTGTACAAGCCAAAAAAATAGCAACATATTTTGTCATTCATATTTCAAAATGAATTTGGTTGTTTGCATGCATAAAAATTCTTGAAATAATGGTTAAGCTTAAAGAAATGTAAGCCACTCAGAGTTGGGACGGGTGGCTATAGAAATTGAATAAATAAATAAATAAATTACAAATTTCATTGTATCAATCTGAATGAACCATGATATTTTAATTATATTTTTTGTGAATCTAAGCTCTTATTGTTCCAAGTAAACATTGCTCATAGAAGTTGCACAAATATGCTGAATAGTAATGTAGATGAAATTCTAAGATCAATACACAATAGATCATTCACTAACATAAAATAACTAAAAAAAACTAAACTAAACATAACTAAACATAACTAAACAAAAAAAAATAACTCACTCATATTTTTATACTGGAATCGTAGGTATAAGGCCATGCAGAAAAAATTGGAACAGGACAGCAATGTTTTTTATACTGCATATTCCTTTATTTTTAAGGAGTCAAGGCAGATAACAAGATACAGAAGAAAAACTCCATGACTATTTAAGGAAAGAGGTAGAATTACCTTGTGCCCCTTAATTATTTTTTCACTGCTCTCCTTGGTCATGAGCTCATGCTGGCGAGTGAGTTCAGTGTGACATTCTTGCACTGTTGCTAGGAATTTGCTTTTTTCCACTTCTATTTTTAAACGGAGTAAATGGTATGGAGCTTCTGACTGGAGATCCTGCATCATAATTAAAAGTGGGGAAAGAAGTTAACATAAAACACAGTCAGTTCTCTTTTTAAGAAATTATTTATAAAGGTGATCAACCAACACCAAACCAGATCATTAGTGTCAAAGGCAGTAACTAAGATGCTTTAACTTGTTTTTCTGAACAATTTCAGGGGACTAACTTTCTCTGAAAATACAATGCAATATTACACCATAAAAGAGAACAGGAAAAAAAAAGTTGTTCATGCACCACAAAATCACACCAGAAACCAGACGTTTAAAACAATTATTGTGTAACCTTTCATATTATGATAAAAAATACTTTTTAAGTATTCTTTTCTGGTATCTTTAATTAAGAAAACAGAGTTGAGTAAACTTGTGAAAATACACAAAAAATGTTCATGTTGCCTGGACAGGAATAACTGAGAACAATAATTGCAGAAGTGACTCTTCTTCCTCTGACAGAATGGTTTTTGTGGTTGTGTACCTTAAACAAGGAGAACTAGTTTGGTGTAGTAGTTAAGGAAACAAGCTAGATACTAGGAAATAGAATACTTTAGCTCCACCCAGCCAGCTGGGTGACCTTGGGCCAGTCAAGGGCAAGGGCAAACTGCTTCTGAAATCTTGTCATGAAAACTGCAGGAACTAGTCCAGGAGTCAACAGATCTGAGGGCCTACACAGAGAGAAAAACAACTTATAACTAAAGCTGGTTGGCAAAACTCACCTTCCACTGCTTGTGCAATTTCCGCACAGCTTCCTGAAGGGTGTGTTGCTCTTGCTCAGGAAGGATGTCAGTAAGTTCATCACAAGCTTTCAGGAAAGCATTGAGCACCCTTTGGTCCAACTGACTGAAAAATTCCTGGTTTTGAAATTTATTACATGTTTAAATGTTAATATTGTTGCTACGGAAAGCAGTAGGTTAATTCCAAAATTTTATACTATGTACTAATACAGGAAATTTAGATGATATGATTGAGGTTGATCTTATGAATGATAACTGGATGCAATTTATATCTGTGCTAGTTTGTCTTGAAAACATGGAGGTGGGTAGACACTGGCCACAGAAAAAGTAGCAGTAGCACTTAGACTTATATACCGCTTCACAGTGCTTTTACAACTTTCTCTAAGCAGTTTACAGAGCCAGTATATTGCCCCCAACAATCTGAGTCCTCATTTTACTGACCTCAGAAGGATGGAAGGCTGAGTCAACCTTGAGCCAGTTAGGATCTGCATTCTAACCACTGTGCCACTACAGCTCTATAGGGCTAGGTTATAAGAATAGAGCTAGGCTAACCCTTAATTTCCATATGACCCCAACCCATAATAAGAAGCTGCAATTTGGATGCAGATTATGAAGGCACTAAAGATGAGACTAAAGATCAGAGCAGAGGATTAATACTCCGGATCTTAGAAGGCAAAAGCTCCCTGGATGTCTTGTCTGGTTTTATAACCAAGCAGTCTCTGGACCAATTAGCACTTGGATGGAAGAACATCAGAGAATATCAAGGCTTTTATCTAATCTAGGACTTTCAAAAGCATCCTGCAAGATGGCAATAAAAATCAATTCTGTATTATTGCCAAGAAAAATTACACGGCTGTGTCCATTTAATGGTCACAGGAATGATGAATGACTTGAGGGTATCTACCCTCATTCCTATCTACTGTATGTTCATAATTTACATTGTGAAGAAGTAAAATATTCAAGCACTCTCAAATTATACTAGTAAACATTAATTCAAAACATAACTGTATGTCAGCTTTCACATATGGCCTAAATATATTTCTATGGATCAGATACATTAAATCTACACTTTAAAAAAAAGTTTTCACCCTCTCAATAAACACACTGTAGAAACAAGTGCTGATTGTTGGTATTTAAATCAAATAATTAAATTCAGTTAAATTAAATCTGTATTAAAGCAAAAACAAACTAATTCCTGGTTTTTGAGGGAATGCTTTTTATTTTCTATTTTAACCTATAGCCCTGGTATTTCCAAGTAGTTTCCATTCTGCTGGCTTTTTTGGCATTAACAATACCTGCAATTATATTTTAATTAACAATATGAAATATAACAGAAACATGCCTTATAAAGTTATACTTACTGTATGTTTTCGGAGAAGTTCTTCAGGATTGCCTTTTTCTTTTAGACAGCATTGGGCAGTCTGGAGAACATTTTCCAACTCTGTTCTAGATTCTTCAAATTTCTTCATCAGCCGACTATTTACCTCAACATTTTTCTTCCAATCACCGGTCTTCTGCACCATATCCTTCATAAATGAAAATAGGAAAAATCCTGCAATGCTAAACAGTTTGTCTTATATCCCATTTTGTGCACTAACTAAAATTATAATTTACACTTGAGGAATAACATGATGTTTCTTTATTTCTGCTTTACCAAACTGAGATCACATCCCTGCACCCTCAGTATTATGAGAAAGTAGAAATATCTTTTTGTTTTCCTTCAAGCTTAAGTACTATCTGAGGTCAACAGTACTATGCTGACTTTGCATGCAGTCTACAATCTCTTGGGAAAGGCTTCAAACTATACTCCAAAGGGTTTAAATATCTGAAGTTTGAAAACAACAACCAAAAACTCTAGTTGCTATTTCCTTTGTTTTTGTGTAACAGTTTGCCTCATGAGGAATTCTTGGGGGGGGGGGGAAGCTTACACACTCCTTTTTATATTTTCAGGTGACATATATACACAATCTCATTCCTCTGAAATTGAATCTTTATTAATGTGAATGGGACCTGGAAATAATTGTATTTATATGATTTCTTAATTAGCACACAAGCTAAGCTCAGATAGGATTTTGTTATTTAGAATTACTAGACATCATTAATACATCATTAAATATTACTCCCTGCAAAATTAAGAGTAATACCGTGTTTCTCTGAAAATAAGACCCAGTCTTATATTTTTTTGGAACCCTGAAATAAGCACTTGGCCTTATTGCCATGTACTCAAAAGCCCAACTGGGTTTATTATCAGGGGATGTCTTATTTTGGGGAAAACAGGGTAATTGTATCCTCCATAGCCTCTAGTTACATTCCTTTTAATTCATCAACTCACAGTAAATATTTAAGTGTCTCTTCAGCAGGACATGTGATGTTAAGTGATAGATATTGTTCAAGATAAACAGAAAGGAAGAAGTTCCTTTGTAGGTGGTCTGATGCTGACATCAAACATAGAACGCAGGGACCCTCAAAACATATTGGGGTTCAATTATTAACAGAACAATTATCTGTTTTTGCTCTTATATCAGACAGGCATTTCTCTTCTGTAACTGTCTCAGCAAGATCAATTTAACAGTAAAAAAAAAACCTGAGTAAGGAATATGCAAGAGAAAAAGACTTCAAACACCTGATATAACTCATCTTTTCTCTAAGATGAATACTGCCAAGTTCCTGAAAGTCTCACTGACCCAGTATTTTTAAGCACTGAATTTGTATTGCTTTTTTTTACGTTTGCAATGATACCTGAACATACCTTGTGCCTTTAGCTCTGCAGACCATGTCTTTGAATTTGTTACTTTTCATATTGTTCTTTCTATCATAACATTTATCAGAGGCTATTTTGAATTACTGTTTTTAGTTTAGTTACTTTATCTTAATACCTTAGGCAAATTGGCTTTTTTTCCCACAATTTTTTCATGTTGGGAAATAATGTGAAAAATATAGTAACATTACTGCAATTGAAAAAGATTACCTGAAAAGCAGCCTGCATTTCTACCACTTTCTTCTGAAGTACAGAAAAGCTGAAGTGATTTAACACTTTACTTGAAGCCAGAATCTTTGTGATAATTTGACTATTTCTTTCAGTTAATAACAAGGCTTTTTTGCAGTGTTCTTGATAAGCTACCAGATCCTTTAAAAAGATGAAAATATTAAAATAAGCATATTTTGGACAGTAAGACAAACGGATTTAACAACTTTGCAATGTTTCTTTTATTTCTACTTTATTTTCTATAAAACAATATTTTTTTCATCTGGTACAATAATGTTATTCTACAGCAACTTACTTATTTAAAGGTTATGATTCCATACCCAGATAACATTTATTGCTTTGAATGATTCTTGAGAATTAGTACTGAAACAAGATTTTAGCTCTGTTCTTTTAATATATCATTTTTGAAAAAGAGTAATTATAGTCAATGTCTACTTCCAGACTGACAAGTGTTTGTTACAACAAGTAATTAAATCCTAGCATTTTAAACAGATAAATTTTTAAAAATATTATACACCGAGATGAAAAAAAAACTACACATTACTGGTACGTTAAGTATTTATTTTTTGCAATTTAAGTCACTTGAAGATTTGTAACTTTAACAAAACAGCAAAAACAAAAGCAGTAATTGGATATACAGCAAACATATGTGTTAAAATATCTCAAAATCTTATTAGGAGTAACATAAGGTATTATCTGGAGTAACTGAAAGATAAACCTGAATCTTCAATATTAGAAAATCTAATAAGAAAAAAATTACTTAGGGCCATGGATTATAATAGGGCCATGGATCATATGCAGGTAGTTCTCAGCTTGAGGCCAGACTTATGGTCATAAGTCATTATGGTCATTAAATCACCATAAACCATGCCCATTTTACAACTGTTGTTCATCAAATGCTGCAATAATTAAGTGAATGTATTTTATTCAATAGGTATTTTTGCCAACTGCAGAAATCAGCAAAAAACACTGAAAATTATGGTCATGGACAGTGGGACACTGCAAATGACTGTAAATACGAACCAGCTATCAATCACCCAAAATGCAATCAAGTGATCGGGGTGGGGGTGGGGGGGTGTCGGCCACTGGCCACTGGCCACTGGCACCTGAACATAAGTATCTCTGGGAAGATCCAACGTAACATCAAATGTTGCTAAAATACTGGTCATTAAGCAAGGACTACTTGTATACATATAAACATTGCTAAAGAATAAGAAAATCTCCCAGACAAAAACACAATGTTGCTTTTAATTTTCTTTTGCTTCCTAAAATGATGAAATACAAAAAAAATAAATAAATAAATTGAGTTCACGACCAACAAACAAGAGATAGTGAAAGGAAAAAATCTTAAATATAATTTAATGAATAGAATAAATTACATGTGACAAAAGAAAAATAATTAGCAGATTAAAAGATGGATATTATAAAATGATATAATCATTTATCTTACTAAATTTAAAATATGCCACATCACATTGTGCCATCTTCTGATTATTAGAACATAGAGACCTTTCGAAAACAGATCACAAACTCTTATCCTAAATCAGGACTGGAAATTTACTTCAATTATCCAAAATTATCATCTACATTATATCCTAGGCTCAAAAGAGCCATAGCTTTTCATGAGATGAGAAACTCCATGTTTTAGGAATATAATTTAGCATCACATTAAGAACCTTAACTGGAATCTTTCTTCCAAAAACCATATTAATATATGAAGTAATGCTATGTCAAAGCAAGGCTATAAAGAACAAGACCAAATCATATGAGTCTTAGAATGTTAATTTTTTGTTATATTGCCAGTGTAAGACTTCTAATGTTTTCTTGTGCATTCTATGCTGAGTCCAATAAACATGAAACAATATTTTCTGGTGAATTAATCCAATGTTTGAAAATATTAGAAATAAAGTCACATTTTTAACACTTGGACACACTGATTCTTCAAAATTGAGTATTCTAATTCTTCATTCAGTAACCCATGAAACTGAATTATTAGCTTGAACTGCTATATCTAAAAACTAAAATTGCAGGTACTTTAGAAGATGTTCAATCATTCAGGTCACATGGGTTGATTAACATGTGTCTCAATTGTACCTTGCCAAGCGGATATTTCAGATAGATAAAATTTCAGTCCACAATTGCTTAGTCTTTTGCAGTTCTCTCATAATCAAATGTTTCCTAGCCTCCTGAATTGCCAGAATCCCTATTTATGGAAACTTCTGCACGTCAGATATGGCTGTTGCTCCAATTCTATGCTCCCCCTTTTCAACTTCCGGTTTAATACAGTCCATTAAAAGGCAACAATATGACTTAGAAATCACTTAAAATTTTGTTGAAAGTTAAAAGTTATTCAAGAGAACAATTATTCATACTTTTTCTCCAAATAAATATTAAAACAAAACATATTCAGAGCGTTCGCATGAGAAATACCTGATGTTGCTGTTTAAAAACATGAGCAGACTGGGCTTCAGGATCTAATACAGAAATAATTTCATTGATCTTGTCAAGAGATTCATGAAAACGTGTAATTTGTTTCTCTAATTCTTCAAGATGAGGAAGTAATTCTTGTGAATCAAAAAGCACAACTGGGCAGGTCTCCTTAACCTAATACCAACAGAAATATTTTAAAAACCATGTATGAAAATGTAATACAAATCTCTCGCACACGGATACATACAATGATTAGGTATGATTGTGTGTGTTGGTATATATGTGTGTCTGTCTATCATATCTATTTAATGAAAGCTAAATCTCTTCAAGTATTAACAGTTACCTAATTTTATGTTTATTTTAAATATACTGTAGGTAGTCCTCATTTAACAACCAAAATCAAGACCAGCAATTCAGTAGTTAAGGGAAGTGGTCTCTAAGTAAACTTGCAACTATGCTTATGATCTTTTACTTCAGCTTTCCTTTGCTTTAAAGACCTGTGCAAGTTGGAAATTCAAGGATTGACTGTAATGTTATTTTTTCATCTCGGTTAGCACTGACAGCAATTGCTAAATGACTACCTATATTTGCATAAATAGGATTTTTTCTTCTTCTGGTATCTAGTGGTGATTGTTCATAGCATCCCTAGTAAAATGAGTATCTTTCTTCTTTGTAGTTCCCACAAATTTGCTTTTGTGGGGGGGGAATGACTGGGTGAAGACTTCAGTGTATGTATTGAAAATATTTGCACAATATGCTTTTTGTTCATTCCAAGGTTTGCAGCCTTGTTGTATATATGATACACATTCAATTTCTTCTTTTTCTTATTCTAGTCATCTTTATTTTCCCTTTCGTTTTCCCAAAAATACCTGATACATTATGTATAATTGCAGTTTCTAAAGGGACAAGTCGGTGGCAGCAAAGAAGGAATAATGTCTTCTGTAAAATTGTTTCATATTCACATCTGAGAGAATATGAAATAAATTTAAGGAAGTCATTATAGATAGAAACAGTTGGAACATATTGAAAGTCTCTGGGCTAGCCCTAAATGACAGAATAATTAAATACAGCTAAGAAACATAAATCAATCCCACCCTTATCTCTCTCATTAGAGGGAGGTAATTTAGGGTAATTTAAGAAATTACTTGAATAGTAATTACCTTGCTGAGCTGTCCTTTGATTCTCTGCATTCTTGCAAGCATTTCATTGACTTCTTCTTGTGGAATTTCTTTGGTAACCACTTGTGCTGTCCTTGTTAACATCTTGTACTGGGATTCCATAATGAGTGCTTTTTGTTTAATATCCTGTAATATTTTTGTTCCAAATAATTATGTGTAAAAATACAAGGCTTTTAAGAAATGGAGTTCAATCTCCTATTAGTTGTAGGGGAGAAGACCGAGCCTTAAGAATTAGCATCCTTTCTTTCAGTTGCATTAATTAATGGCAGCTCATATTAAATGCAACATACCGTAACCATTTAAGCAGCATACGTATTAGGTTGCAAAATTTGAAGATTTTTAATGCAATGCTTTTGTGAAATTATTTTATTAAAACATTCATTAGAGATTTCTTTCTATACTGCTAAAATATATTTTTTAAAAAACCAATATTGAAAACATTGTGTTGGAAGGAGGTAACAATTCTATTTAAACAGTTCACACTGGAAATTTTTGTTTAACACTTAAGCACAGGGAGAGGCATATGATTTACAAAAAACAAAGAATATTAAAGTCACAGCAGGAAAGTGATACAACATTAAGAGAACTATGAGGATATTGCCAATGTCCTTAGAAATACTCTTACCCCAAAAAGCAGAACAAGAATCTACAGCAGTGCTACATAGAAATAATGCCCAGCTTCTAATTAACTTGCCTCCATTTCTTGGACAAATAACTTTACATTTAGAAAAGACACTTCTAAATGTGTGTAGATTTTCCTCTTTACATCATCAATGAAAGCAGACAAGGCAGCCACTCCATCCAAATATTCCTTCTTTATTCTGTCTAATTCATCATCCCGAGCGTACTGTGAAAACACAGAAAATAGATAAAATAATATAGAAGTAAGGAACGGTCATCAGAACATTAAGCACAAAAGGGACAAAAGTTTAAATTCCATTCATAATTCTAAACATAATTCTAAAGCGGTCTTTTTACAAAATGTGGGTTTTTCCTTTCACACAGAAAATAGAATGAGTGATATATACTGTATTTTCCTGTGTATAAGACTACTTTCTAACACACAAAAATCTTCTCAAAAGTCGGGGGTCGTCTTATACGCCGGGTCTCATTCTCCTGTAACCAGGCAGACCAGCCCATAAGGCTCTGAGGAGGGTCGTCTTATACCGCCAAGTCGTCTTATACGCCGGAAAATATGGTAAATCTTTATTTAGATTTAAAAATTAAATTACTTATTAACGTAATGCTGTGCAACAGTGGCTTGTAACTATAGGAAGAAAGCCTCCACGGACATACTTGTTTAACTTGCATAAATAATTCTCTCCATCGTCCATTTAGCAAGAGCAATTGTTGTTTTAAATCTCTGGAAACAGTTTCATCGCATGTTTCAATCAGAAAATTACCAGCATCATTCATTGCAGTATGTTGCTGAATCCATTGTGGTAAATGTCGGAAGAAATCCTAGGAAGAACATAGGTAATATTGCTGGAAAAAAGTTGTAAATCGTATTTATATGAATGTTTAATTTCCCCCAATTTCTTCTTATCATAAGCGTGCAATGATCACTCCCTCTCCTTTATGCTAAATATTTCTTAAGAAATTAAGAAATATTGCTGCCCCCATGCTATGGAATTTTCTCCCCACCAACAGGAAACATAAATAAAAAAAATAAGTCACCTTCTCATTTGCATGGATACTCTCAGTTTACAGATGTTGAAAACAATGTTAACTATTCTGCATTTCCTATTTATGTATACCAGTGGCCCCCAACCTTTTGGGCACCAGAGACCAGTTCTGTGGAGAGAGATTATTCCGTGGACCAGAAGGAGGTGTAGTTTTGTGTGCTGCCTGCATCCTGTGGATAGGGCTTTCCTTGTTTGCATGCCCAGTTTCTGGCATACCATGGACCAGTGCTGGTCCATGAACCAGGGTTTGGGGACCCCTGATGTATACCTCAGCAATATCTCTGCTGTTATATTGAGCAAGGGCTCTTGTCCTGAAAGATACATGGCTTCTAAAATAAATGTTCCTTCTATTTACAATAGGCAAATAGAAGTAGGTATTTGGAATATAACACAACAGGTTTTTTTCCCCTAAGATGAGATCCCTTTAAAGTCTTGTCTGATGCTTCTGAACATCTATAATTCTAGCTTTCACTGGTGTGAAAGACTGAGAGCTGACATATAGCAATATTTAGAGGAGCACAAGTTGCATATACCTTCCCTAAATGCTTTGAGTCTAAGATACTTGAACAACTGTATCTCCTATATTAAAAAGTGCTAAAATGTATGATATTATCAAGTGGGTTAGCTTCATTTTATACCAGTAACTAGGCATGAAGACCTAGTCTTTTTTCAGTCTGCTTTTTAGCTTCTGGGCTAAAGGTTGAGGCTTGGAGAAAAAGCAGGAAGTAATGGCATGCTGCGGGCCCCTTTGGCCAATTGTTCTGGCTAGTGGGGTCCAGAAGAAGGGCCTTCTCTGACGTTGCACATGCTGTCTGGAACATCTTGCCTCCCAATGTGAGGTTGGCCCCAACCTTTCATAATGGCCTACAAAACTGGCCCTGCAAGTTAGCTTAAGGCCCCAGTGGGAGAGCATCATAGTGGAGGTGATTGGTTAATAACAGATCCCACCTCTCCCCCACTTTGACCCACTCTCTCAATCTGTAATTGGATTGTAAGGTTTGCCGTGGTGGCGCAGTGGTTAGAATGTAGTATTGCACTACTACAGGCTAACTCACTGCTTACTCCAGGAGTTCGATCCTGACCAGCTGAAGGTTGACTTCCAAGATGAGTAAAATGAGGATGCAGATTGTTAGGGGCAATATGCTCTGTGTGTGTGTGTGTGTGTGTGTGTGTGTGTGTGTCTTTTATGACTGTAAGCCACCCAGAATTACCCTGTAGTAAGATGGGCAGCCGAAATATTTTATAAACAAATAAATAAAATAGTGGTAGTCATATTTCAGTAATAGAAGCTTACTGGGTTATGTCGAGACAGTTACTGCCTCTCAGTTCAACCTGTTGCCACAGTTCTTGGATATAAATCTAACAAATACATGATAAAGTACTTACCTTTTTAGCATGTTCAGGTTGATTTAACATTTTTTCAGCATCTTCCAGCCAGGCCTGGAGAATGGCAACTGTATTGCTATATCGATCCCAATTAGAAATGACTTCTTCTAACATACTCCGGACACTTCTCACTTCAACTGACAAGTGCCTCCACTGTGTGGTTGTATCATTCATAAACTTCGTAATGTTCTCTATTTCTTCCGCTGAAATATAGCACTGAGGCTTTAACATAAATCTTGCATCAAATGAAAATCCCAGTATAAAATAACATTAAGAACAAACAAACTCTAATAGTAATACCATCTTAATACAAATAATTAGTACAAGTGCAGTTTCATGTATGTTATTTTAGTGACTCTTTTACTTAAGTCATACAACATTGACATTATCCCTAACCATACAGCAATTGTGAGAGTACAGTGAAGCTAAATAGCAGTAGCTTACTTATTACTGATAAATGTACCACCTTTACTATTAAATGTAATCTTAAAATGAAGAAACAAAAGTATGCCTTTAGCTGCACTACACACAGACACACAGACACACAGACACACCAGAATTCTCCAAAGTGATCAATATCGATCTCCAAGGGTCAATGGGAGTATCCAAAGGGTTGATGTTACTATTAGTAACATTTATTAATGTTTAGATTGATCAACAATCTAAAACTTCGTGAAGTGGTCAATGAGCTGAAGAATTTGGAGACCCCTGACATGTATGAATAGATATTTAAGCATAGCAGCACCTTACTGCTGCCCTGTGCAATATTGGGGAAACAAAGTCCACAGTGATTAAGCATTCCTCCCAGATTATAAGGGCATTAATAGCTAAGTACATTGTGCATTGTATTGGGAAGCCACTTTGCAAAGTGAATTGCCATTGTTCAAGGAGCTAAAACATCTGCAATCAGAAGGTTTGGCATGGCTATTCCAAATATTTTCTCTGGTTGCCTTCACACATCATTTATTTCACTGATGGTCCAAATGAAGGAGTTATCTGTGCATGGGTACATCTGCAGAGATAACTGGGGATAGTCAGTTGTGATGATATAAAGCAGCTGTGATGAGCCTTCAGGGACACACACTGGTTTAACACGTCATAAAGTAAAGCCAATCCATTTTGCAAAGAAAGGCTTTTAAATGCTTTGACAATCTCTAGTGTTCTTTCCCAGTCTGAGGTAGAGCATTTGTGGCTGAAATGATTTGACTCATTGCAGAGATGGGACTAAGAGCATGGCCTTCCTCACCCTAAAAAGATGCTTGCAACTGATCAAATAAGAAAATGGGAAACAGAATAAACACACTTTCAAAGTGGAAATTAGATTAATATTGAAATCAGTGTTGATACACATCATAAAAAGCTGCATAAAATCTAAATATTTTTTATGTAATTGGACATTAGTATGACATTCAGATCGTTTTATGGATATGGTTATAAATTCCATATCCATAAAAAAGAACATTAAAAAATATTTACCACATTACGAAAGGATCATTGCTCTGAAATGTCTTCATGTGGTTATTCATGTCCTCTGCTCTCATACACATGCTTTCCAATTTTGTCATTTTCCAAAGTGCTTAGCAACAGCTCTACTTGATCTAACAATAAGAATAATGCTGAACAAATAGACTTCTACTTACGTGAGCCATTAGCATTGGCATACATCTCAGCTGCTTTTTTCAAGATCTGGTATGTAATTTCATACTGCTCAAAAAATTTGTTGTTTTCTATAACAGTCTGAAAAAGGAGAATAAAAATGAAATCTCCAATAAGATAAGAAAATAGTCTTTAAAAAGTTTACTATACTTATTAAGCTTTTCTTACAGGCTCATCTTTCAGATCTTTTTAAAAAACTTTATTATATATATTAAACTTTTTATAAATTTTATCTTTCACTTTGAGAAAAATAAAATGCCCTCGATATTAACCACATTGTCACCACATCCATATTAATTATAAAAAAATAACTAAGGATGATGTGGAATTATAGTAGAACAAATTAATCTGTGAAATCCAGTTTGGGCTAGTAATCAAACCGGTGAACTGGGGGTATGGGGACCTGCTCTGGATAGAAAAGTGTACTTGATGCAAGTCATTTTCTCTCAGCCCTAGGAAGAAACTGCCTAGAAAACTGCAGGGACTTGTTGATGTAGTCACCAAAAATAAAGACTGACTCAAGGACAAAATCATCATCATCATAGAACAGCTTAAAAAAAAGCTGACTACTGATCAGTTTTGCTCATGAAGGTCAATGAAGATGTCAACAGCCACCCAGGTTGCCAGACAGAGAAACCTACAGAATGAATCCGGATGTCAGTGTTCCAATACTGACACAGAAGCAATGAGGAAAAAAGTTTGACATTTCACCTAGAAAAGCTTTCGGTGAATTCAGTCTCCTGGGAGATGTATGGGAGGGGTGACATTCCTGTGTGCTGAAGAGACAGATAAGAGAGAGTGATCTGGAAGACAGCCAATGGAGAGCAGTTTCTGGGGAAAGAATAGGAGGGGTTTTGGATGGAGGGGCCAGTACTGTCTGCATGGTTGTTGGGCACGGATGCATCGCTCAATAAAGAGAATATTTCCTAAAGTTTGCTGCTTGGAAATTAACTTATTTCGAGGATGAAACCGAAACTTTGACACTGAGATTATCTACATGCAAATTATGCCTTCTATTACTAAACAAGTTTCTCATACACAATATATCATCTTTTTCGCTCCATAAGATGCTCCTGACCATAAGACGCACCTAAGTTTAGAGGAGAAAAACAAGAAAAAAAATTTGCCTCTCCCTCCCAGCATCTATCCAGTATTCATTTGGCTAGCATCCTTGCAGCAAACAGCAAATAAGCCTGCCTCCTCCGAGTCTGCTGCCTCCGCTGGGGAACGCTGGAGCCTTTGCAGCCAAGCAGCTGATTGGTGGTTGGATCAGCCTCCTGGAATACCACCGATCAGCTGTTCCATGTGGTGGGGATCATTGCCACTGTTCACCACTGCTGCCTGTCACCCATATTTGCTCCATAAGGCGCACAGACATTTCTACCCACTTTTGGGGGGGGTTGTGCATGGAGCAAAAAAATACGGTAATTATAATTCAGCAAAATTTATGTCTGATTGCTAGTCTCCCAGGTCTGGACTGCAAAATTAGAAGGGAGTAAACAGTAGCAGTTTCTTGTATCTCTTTGTTAACCTTAGTGGTCATCCAGATTTTTTTCAGACTGGTCTTTTAAACAGAGATATGAATATGTTTCCTTGTCCTGATGAGTCCATAGGCCTTACAAACAAGACACAAAAAGTGTGACATTATTTTCCAATTGTTTGCATTTTTACAATGTAAATATTGTTAGTAAAACATACAGTAGCTAATGCAGCAATCATTTGGCCTTATGATCAATTGCACCTGAACCTATAAGATGGCCGTAACATTGACTGATTGGCTCAGGATACAAATGCTCACAGAAGACAAATTAGTCAGACTGATAAAGATACAAAATCAAAAAAGTTGTTGTAAATCCAGAAAAATAAAAGAACAGACTATCCGGGAGTGATGGAGGATGATAGTAACAAATCTATAAACCTACAAAAAAGACCAGTCCCTTATTCTAGTTCTATTGAACCAGTTTAATTAGTACATCCTTTCTCCATTTACGACTCAATTTATGACTAATTTTGTTGTTTGTATCCTTACGATTTATATTGATATTGTTTCCTGATTGCTTATTTGTACCCTATGACTATCATTAAGTGTTCTACCTTATGATTCTTGATGAATGTATCTTTTCTTTTATGTAAACTGAGAGCATATGTACCAAGACAAATTCCGTGTGTGTCCAATCACACTTGGCCAATAAAAAATTCTATTCTATTCTATTCTATTCTATTCTATTCTATTCTATTCTATTCTATTCTATTCTATTCTATTCTGCAGCTGGATTCCATTCCAACAATTTGGTTGTTAAGCAAAATGTTGCTAAGTGAACATACGACGGAGAGAAAGAGACAGAGAAAACTAATGTTATGTAGATCACTGGTTGCTATGATCTTATTCAGATAAATGAAACTTTGTTCTCTCCTACAGTATCCTTTTTTGCCCCGCAAAAAAGTTGAGAGATTGCTTAAGCTATCTTTTGTTGAGTTGTTTTCTCCGCAGCACAGTACTTTGTTAAAAAGACCTAACCAAAAGTTCACAAACTCAGCTCTGTGACTTTAATTAGTGGATTAGAACCCTCCTGCCTGTTCCCGTTGCAGCCTGAAACTGACGACATACTAATCAGTTTCACACGGAACCTGTTACCAGGCAGACAAAATTTGATCTTAAATGCAGCATTGTTTAGAAAATGAATTTTTTTAGCATGGTATCTGTGAATGGTTGCTAACTAAAGTAGTTGCTAAATGAAAAGAAGTTGAAAAGATTCATGTGCATAGGTTTTTAGCATTAAATCAGTTAAATTGAACCTTTGTACTTTCCATGCTTGACATCCTCTCACATAATACCAGCAGCTCTTTTTTCTTAAACCCTCATGCAAAGGCTAATCGAAGCATATGAGCATGCATCTTAAGTTCTTCTCTTTCCCAAAGTGTACATGCAGCTCCAAACTTCCCAATAGCCCATTTAGTAGAGAAAAAAGTTTGTTAGTAGCATGCAGTCTAATTTGTGTAATATGTGGTTAGTCCCTAAGGCACAGGAGGGTGAGAGCTTAACCAAAGAAACAAATTTCATACCTATTTGTATAAACATTAAAATAAAGATATTTTAAATCAATCTGTAATATTTATTTTTAAGATCTAAATCAGTTGCAACCATAAGAAAATAAAATTAATCTTTTTCCTTGAATATACTTAGCAAAAAGTTCAAAGCAAGCTGAAGGCCCTGATACAACAATGCATACTTTGTGGCCAGAATAAGATTTATGGAGTTCTTCAGCATTCATTTCTTTGAACAAACATGGTCCTCCTTGGTAACCTCATTAACCTTATCTGATTTGGAAAAGTCTAGCTATCAAAATAAACTCTAGATAATTAAATGATTTGTTATTATTCACCGTGGTCCTGCAGCTGTGTTACTTGCTTATGTCAGACAGTTCTTGAAAAATATGCAATGGTTACAATTTTGCATTAAAATGCCCCAAAATTAACAGGCCAAAATATTAGTGAAAATTTCTATTAGCAATGAGGAAGCACTAAAGGAAAATTTAATTACTACTATATGGTTAATTAATAGGAGAATGACACAATAATATATGACTTTTAAAGTTCCAACAAGCTATTTTTTCAAACTGATTTAAAGAGGCCAAGTTGAAAATGTGTGAGATCTCTAAAATATTAGTCATACAACTCTGAAAAGCAATCTTTCTAATTTCTCCATATGTATATGCATGAGAAGAGTATTCCTTTCCTTTATATGCTGTTAAACATTTAGTTTTTGCACCTTGAAAGACTAGGAGTCCATGAATTTAGCCCATAGCAGGAGACAGACTGGAGCCAAATAGATTTCTGGATTTTCTTCCTTCTTTCCATTCTTATAATTACGTTTTATCTGATATAGTAAAATATTCTAGAGAACTTGAAAAGCTGCATACCCTTTATATTGCTTTGGTTAAGATACTACCCAACTGTCTTTTGGGGAATTATATTATGTGCTGCTTTATATTTACAGAACAACAGAATAACAGCGTAAGAAGGGACCTTGAAGGTCTTCTGGTTCAATCCTCTGCTCAGGCAGAAAACCCTATACCATTTCAGACAAATGGTTATCCAACATCTTCTTAAAAACTTCCAGTTTTGGAGCATTCACAACTTCTGGAGGCAAGTCGTTCCACTGTCAAACAAAGCTAATAACTAATACTAATACGGCAGTTGCATCCCTTTTTGGATCGGACTCCCTGTGCACAGTCACTCAAGCACTCGTCACTTCCTGCCTGGACTACTGCAATGCTCTCTACATGGGGCTCCCCTTGGGGTGCACCCGGAGGCTCCAACTGGTCCAGAATGCGGCCGCACGGGGGATTATGGGAGCAACAGGGCACTCCCATGTGACACCTCTCCTGCATGAGCTGCACTGGCTTCCAGTGGTCTTCTGGGTGCGCTTCAAGGTGTTGGTGACCACCTTTAAAGCGCTCCATGGCTTAGGGCCTGGGTATTTGCGAGACCGCCTTCCGCCATCAGTAGCCTCCCACCGGCCAGTACGTTTGCACAGAGAGGGCCTCCTCAGGGTGCCATCAGCCAGACAATGTCGGCTGGTGATCCCCAGGGAGAGAGCCTTCTCTGTGGCAGCATCTGCCCTCTGGAATGACCTAGCCCTGGAGATACACAAGATATCGGACCTCCGGACTTTTCGTCGGGCCCTTAAAACTCACCTATTTCATCTAGCCAGGCTGGCTTGATCCCATCCTTTGTTTTAATTCTAATTGATTTTAATTGGGTTGTTTTAAATTGTGGGCCAAAATTATTTAATATCTTTTAAAAAATTGTTTTAAATTTTGTATATTATGTTTTACTTTGGCTGTTCACCGCCCTGAATCCTGTTGGAGAAGGGCGGTATACAAATCGAATAAATACTAAAGATTTAAATGGTTTCAGTCCATTTAGAAGGGAAGTTGAATGGACTAAGTAAGCATAAATAAACTTACTCCTAAGTAAGTTTTCAAATCATGTTAGTTCAAGTTAGCTGCGATCAAAATCAATGAAAATTAAATTGTTTGCTATCCCGCTACTTTACTTAATTTATCATGAATGGCATTCAACATATGGAGCAGTTATCATATTGGAAGATTAGGCATATCAGACTTGTAATATTGTCTTTTGCAAGGGTTAAACTAGTTAAATACTTTCTGTACTGACTGACAGCAGCTAACTAAATTTTAAGAAAATAATACAGGTGATTCTTGACTCATGACAATTGGAACCAGAATTTCCATTGCTAAGCAAGATGGTAAAGTAAGTAAAGTTAAAGAAAGTAAGGTTCTACATTTAGGCAAGAAAAACAAAATGCACAGGTACAGTATATGTGGTACCTTGCTCAACAGTAGTAACTGTGAGAGGGATCTTGGAGCCCTAGTGGACAACCATTTAAATATGAGCCAGCAGTGTGCAACAGCTGCCAAAAAAGCCAACACAGTTCTAGGCTGCATAAACAGAGGGATAGAATCAAGATCACGTGAAGTGTTAATACCACTTTGTAATTCCTTGGTAAGGCCACACTTGGAATACTGCATTCAGTTTTGGTCACCACAATGTAAAAAAGATGTGGAGACTCTAGAAAGAGTGCAGAGAAGAGCAACAAAGATGATTAGGTGACTGGAGGTTAAGACATATGAAGAACGATTGCAGGAACTGGGTATGTCTAGTTTAATGAAAAGAAGGACTAGGGGAGACATGATAGCAGTGTTCCAATATCTCAGGGGTTGCCACAAATAAGAGGGAGTCAACCTATTCTCCAAAGCACCTGAGGGCAGAACAAGAAGCAATGGGTGGAAACTAATCAAGGAGAGAAGCAACTTAGAACTAAGGAGAAATTTCCTGACAGTTAGAACAATGAATCAGTGGAACGACTTGCCTCCCGAAGTTGTGAATGCTCCAACACTGGAAGTTTTAAAGAAGATATTGGATAACCATTTGTCTGAAGTGGTGTAGGGTTTCCTGATTGGGCAGAGGGTTAGACTAGAAGACCTCCAAGGTCCCTTCCAACTCTGTTATTCTATATAATTGTTTTTTTCCCCCTATATGGTTTTTAAGTGAGTTGCACCCAATTTTATGGTCTTCTTTGCCATGATTATCAACCAAAACATTGCAGTTAATAAGTGAATAACAGAGTCGTTAATCTGTGAATTGCAGTTAATAAGTGAATCACAGAGTCAATGTGGAAAGCCAGGAAATCTGGCTTTCCACATTGACTTTTGCATGTCCGACGCTGACTGGAAAGAATGCAAATAGCAATCACATAAACCTGGCATATTGCAGGCATAAATACATGCCAGTTGCCAAGCATCAGAATTCTGATTATGTGACCACAGAGATGCTACAACCATTGTAAATGTGAGGATTGGTTGAAAGTCACTTCTTTAATTACTTTAACTACTTCAGACAGTTGCTCAACGAGTAGTTATAAATCGAGGACTAGTTGCATTTTCCAGTTCTATTATATGATGTTGCAGAATGAAGAAAGACCTCCTGTATGTAAAAGAAGTACAGATAGTCCGTGAGTTAAGGCCACAATTGAGCCCAACATTTATGGTGCTAAGTAAAACATTTTAAAGTGAGTTTTGCCCCATTCTACAACTTTTCTTGCCACAGATGTTAAGTGAATCATTGCAGTTATTAAGTTAATAACACGGTTGTTAAGTGAATTTGGATTCCCCATTCACTTTGCTTGTCAGAAGGTTGCAAAAGCTGATCACATAACCCTGGGACCCTGCAACCTTCATAAATACAAACTAGTTGCCAATCATCTGAATTCTGATCCTGTGACCATGGGGATGCTGGCAACAGTCGTAAGTGTGAAAAATGGTCATAAGTCACTTTTTTCAGTGCTGTTGTAACTTTGAATGGTCTGGTTCTAAGTTGAGGACTATCTGTATTTACCATCAAGTTTGAGTCCCAATCTCCAAAAGAATTAATAGTGTGCTATGCAAAATCCTGATAAATTCTGAAGTTATTTGTCCTACCAAGCCTTCCCTAAAGGGTTCAGGTTACTCTAAGCTGAACCCTCTTCCGAGGCAATAAGAACAGAATAAACACACACACACACACACACACACAAATTTAAATATTGTTGCTGAGTGACCAGCTCTGTTCTAGGAAATGTGATCCATCTGCAATGTGCTTCATATAGCATGCCTTGCCTGCATGATAAAAATATGACAGAATATGTGCCTTGACTCATCACGATGTGGGAAGCTTCATGCCCACCTATTTCCTTACAGTTCTGCCCTGTTTAAAATCAATCCAGGAGTATAATTGAGAAAAATAACACTATACTCTCATATTAGCTGTTCATGTTTTTTGGTTCATATATTTTCTTTCTTAACATTTCACATTCAGAAACCATGGTAAACTTGCCATATAATTCTGAAGAAGCAGCTCAACAGAATCTCTTCTTCCATATTTGATAATCCATGATTTCAATTTTGATTCAGCCAGGACCAAGAGTGACAGCAAGCGGTACTTCAGTTCCAAGAACTCCATTTTCAGCAGATGGAGATCAGATGAAGAGGCAACAAAATTAAACCTAGACATGAAGTACCCCAGCGTTAAACACAGAAACATGCAATGATCATAAAATTACAATTCATGCTGCAAAGCTACAAAACATGAAGACATTAACTGTTGAATTTTCCTTATTCTGTAGCTGCTCTTTAATAACCAAAAATAAACTAGCTGAGCAGGTTTATAAAGTGAAAAAAAAAGTATGAATCACTGTTCAGTTCTAAACGCATTCACACAGAATGAAAAACGTATTTTACAGACCTTGTTTTCCAGTAGAGACACTGAAAAGAATTGTAAGCTAAAATATTTTTTTATTAATTAGTGATTTCTTTCTCTCTGCTCTCATAAACATTTCCCAATGATGTTGTTACACAATGTTTTGCCTTTTGCTAGGTGGCAAACAACAACAACCAGCTGTATTGCATTTTCAAAATTTATAGCTTATTTACTTTTAAGGATTTTTCTCAATCGTCTCAATGACCAGAAAAGATAATTACAGTGTGGAACACTTGTTTTCTCTGCTATTAAAAAACCCCTTTTGAAAACCAGAGACAGGTTTTAACAGAAACAAACAACACTTTATCACTGCAACATTCAAGAATGAATCCGGACTTACCTCTCAGCCATATCATCAAGCTGCTCTAATGGAATAGGGACTCCATTGACAGACTGAGCTCGGCGGATTTCCTGGAATGTCCTTTTGTACCCATCTACATTTTTAAGCATATCCTAATTTGGATTTTTTTTTTAAAGAGAGAGAGAGAAAAAAAAATAAAAGGTTCACAGCTGGTAATTTTAAGGAGTATAATTTTTAAAGCTGCACTGATGACTCAATATATGAAAACGTTTGTTCAGGCTGTCACACTTATGGGTGAAGGGAAAGCATTTATAGCAGCTTGAGCTTCTTCAGAACAAAAGTGCTTTTTGAGATATTGTGCTGTTCCCTGGTAATTCTGGCTTATTATAGATCAAACAATCAGGGCATTTGCCTAAAGCATTTGGAAAACATGTTGCTTACTACCCCCAATCAATCCATTTACCTATCAGTTATGAAACCTATTCCACCTATTGCACAATGCACATAGAGCATGCACACACTGTAATATTTCCTTCTTAAAAATCCATAAAGTCAAATCTTTTAGAATCACTGCAGCTTTAATGCATAGTGAACTCAGGCATATGGACCTGCTGAATTCCGTAATCCATTCAGAAGTCACTGTATCTTCTAAATCATGCATTTGGTAAAATATAAACGAGAATGAGGCTAATATTGGGGGGGGGGGGAGTTCTGCAGTATCTAAGCAACAGTACTTAGTGACATTTATTTATTAAAATAAATTACTAGTCATCTTCAGATAAGAAGTATTCTTAATAAGGATATTTTTCTACCAGCTGCAATTTAATTAGACTAGCAACAAGGTGGCACAAATACATTTCTGTTTTGCACCTGCTTTGTATATGAATTTTCATATACCTCCATACCATGAACATTGGAGATTTTTTCAAAAGTCGCTGCTCTAGTCAGCTCAGTTCCAAATGAATGCAGGTAAAAATAAAAAAGTAATTCTCTAGTTACAATCCAGAACATTCTTTATGCATTTATTCTGAACCCAGGAAATCCCTGGGTTACAAGCATTCTCTTAGTTAATGTTCAGAGTTACTTGATAAGTGAGGCCTGCGCACGCCAAAATGGAGCTTCAGAGAGGCAGGGGCATCCCTCCGAACCTCCGTTTTCAGCTCCAAAGTGCTGAATGAAGCCTGTGCATGCCAAAATGGAGTTTTGGAGGGGCATACATGGCTGAGAGGCTAGAGAGGAGACAGCTTGCTAGACCTTTGCACAGAAAGCGACCCAGTGTGGCAAGTTGGGTGGGGGAGAAAGCAACTGTGGGGAGCATGAGGTATTTCAGTGGGTCGGGGAGACCTTGGGTAGTCTTAAGCAGGAGGCCTGCTCCATCTCTAGGACCCCCATGGCCTTCCGCACCCTGAAATACTCATGTGCACTTAACAAACCACACATTTGATTAGTGAATGCATGGGTGAAAGAAGGGAGTGATCCCATTCAAGGTACGAGATTCATTCCCACGAATCCTCAGGTTACAAATGGAATGGCTCCATTACATTTGTAACTTGAGGATTACCTATAAAGGGTCGAGCAGACTTCTCTGGCACTGCACATGAGGGAGGGAACATATGCGTCTGTCGTTCATAGACTGTTACATATCTGTTGTATTCATATGTCTATGAATTTTAACTTTCTGGCTGAGGGACACTCAAACAGCAAAGCATAGAACAGGAAGTTATATCTACCAATATGCAATTGGGATTTGGAAGTTGTTTGCATTGGCCCCTCTGCAACGCCTGCAATGCATGCTTACCCATCAACCCTTTCATAGCATAACTATGTAATGACTGCTATGGGCCATTGCAAGCAACTCTAAATCAGCCTTAAAACAAGTTAATACTATTGTAAAATAACTATCCTATCCACGCAATGAAAAGCACTATCACTTATCTAAGACTAATAAAATCTATATGGTCAACTTGTCCAAACTTTGGGGCAAATGGATCATTAGTCAAGTACATATTTTGAGATAGTACACAATGCATTATTTATGCAACCTTCCTTCAGTTTCATTGAATTTTTTTAACCTCTTACATAAGGAGCCAGAAAAGAAGGCAACAATATTCTATGCCTTTCCAAAAATGTATTCAACCATATCAATGATCACTAAAACTATTTATACAACTGAAATGCTGGAGCAGCACAGGAAACTTAATTAAAGGAGAGAAAGTATAAAAAGAATTAACTTTCCTGCTCCTGTATTCTCTTCACAGAAGCTTCTATTACATCAAATCCCACTGTGAAATGGTTCTAATTTACTTCAGCGGGGTGTGTGTGTGTGTGTGTGTGTGCCTGTGGAGAGTGTTTTTGCTCCACTGATAAACAGAGGTGACACTATTCACCTCTGCAGATGGGTACTATATATCACTTCATTTGCTTGTCCATTCTTTCTTCAGAAGAGACAATCAAAAATATAAAGTGAAGCTCTCTAGAAGCAGGGGGATACATTGCTTGGGAAAGCAGCTTTACTTGAAGTTTTTTTTTTTAATACTTATTTTTACTGAACAATAGAAAACCTGTGCCCCACTGGGTCACTGTTTCAGAGATATTACCTTACTTAAACAGAGAAATGCAATGACCAAAGACAGATAAAAAAGCATTGGCAGCAGGAACGACTTTTGACTTCCTGTTGCTTCCCATTAAACTTCCTTCCTTCCTTCCTTCCTTCCTTTTCCTTCCTTCCTTCCTTCCTTCCTTCCATCCATCCATCCATCCATCTGAATAGAATTGGAATGGACCTTGGAGATCTTCTAATGTTCCAACCCCTGCTCAAGCAGGGGAGCCTATACCAGTGGTGGGTTGCTACTGGTTCGCCCCAATTCGGGAGAACTGGTAGCAGCGGCAGTGGGAGGCTCCGCCCACCCACCCAGACATCATCAAATACGCTCTGTGCATGCGCTGAATCTTCTGCGGATGTGCAGAAGTGGTGCACGCACAAGCGAAGCGAGCGTGCATGCACAAGCGGACTAGTAGCAAAGGTAAGTGAGACCCACTCCTGGCCTATACCGTTACATACAAGTGACTATCCAGTCTCTTCTTAAAAACCTTCAGTGATGGAGCACCCCAACTTCTAAAGGCAAATTGTTCCACTGGTTAATTGTCTTCACTGTTAGGAAGTTTCTCCTTAATTCCAGGTTGCTTCTCTCCTTGATTAGTTTCCATCCATTGTTTCTTGTTCTGCTCCTCTGATGCTTTGGAAAATAAGATGATCCCCTTCTCTTTGTGTTCTGCCCCAGCTACCGACCCCAAAGAACGCAGCACACACTAAGTCCATACAAACTTTAATTTACTAATTAAAGACTACTAATGAGCTTTCTTAGTAGTTGTTCAAACACAAGTACAATAAATCAGTCTTTTCTGAACAAGGGCTGTTAATTTAACTTCATTAACAGCTACAAGAATTCAAAGAATAATAACTCAGTTCTGAGGCACAGTATTTCAGATAACCATAATCTTACTGTGGTTGGCAGAATGCCCAGAACCAATTTGCAAGAAAATTGATAAGAGAGAAACAAGAGCCAAATCAAACGTTTTCTGTAATCAAGACTCGAAGGAAATTGAATGAAGTTGTTTCCTGCAAATTGCATCAGTCGTCCTCCTTCCTTAAATAGGCTAGGGGAGTGGCCAATTAGCCCCAAGCCTTACTCTCCTCTCCTGAGGAGCTACTCTTGCTTTTTCACAGCTCTGTGCGCTTGTGCATTGAGAAGAGGCTCGTCCTCTTCTTCCTCTTCACTTATGGGAGCTTCTGGAGGTTCTGAAGGCCCTGGCTGAATCCCTGCTTCTGGCACCACATTTTCTCCAGCCTCCTCATCGTTCGACTCAAGTGCAAACTGCATAGGCTGCTGGCACAGCACCACACCAGCCTCCTCGCTGTCTGAATCAGCTACTAATTGCACAGGCTGCTGATGGGCCACAACACTTTGTGGCAATCTCTCAAATACTGGAATACTACTATCATGCCCCTCCCCGTCATTCTTTTCTCTAGACTAGCCAAACCCAAATCCTGCAACTGTTCCTATATTTATTCTCTGTGCCTTTAATTATTTTAGTTGCTCTTCTTTTCATTTTTTCCAGTCTTCCTTCCTTCCTTCCACACACACACACTCTTTCCCTTTCTCTTTCACTTTCCAGCAGGTAACTTATGGCTACTGGGTAAGAGAGAAAGCAAAATTGGCTGGAACAATGTCACCGAATTAAAAACATTTTTTAAAAAAATCTTTAAAATTAAGATCATGTGATTACATGACCAAAGCAGCAGCCCAACAGCAGGTAGTAGCAATGAAACAGCCACAATTTCCACAAATTTCATTACCTCATGAGACATGAGTCCTTGATTTTAGACACATTCTGCACATTAGCCCATTTGAGGTACCTGTATTCAAAAATTCTAGCCCTATGAATGCACTGTTTTGCCAAGTTAAAGGTCATGACAATGAGAGTTTTAGTATATAGATTTCTTTGAAGCATCATTGAAGCAAAGCAGAGCTTTTCCTGTTCATAAAATAGAAGTTGTACATATGTAGCCAAAACCAGAACATTAGCTATTATTAGTAACAGGAAAGCTTTGTGCATTTCCATATATACATATAATCATTACTGTTCCTCAAGATCTCTCTTTTAAAAATCATAGAACAGAACTAGGCGTGATGCCTCTAAAGTTCAAGGATATATAAGAGCCATCATGACATATTTTATATATTTCAACAAAATAACAACAGCATCATTAAAGTGATCTTTTACTTATATTTTAATATACTCATTTGGATTGTTTATTAATATAAAACATATATTCTTATAAGTATTTTGCATCTATATTCTTGTCATCTTATCATTTAGGAGACATACAGAATTAAAGAAAATTATCTCAATAGTAAAAGTAATTACAAAACAGATTGACTAATGGTCTAATTTAACTAAATAGAAGACAATAATATGATTACTTAAATTTATTTATTTATTAAATTTATAGAAAACCCCAATTTCTTAGCACTCTGGGTGGCTTAAAAATGCATTGAAGAATACAGAAAGGTGTATAGATAGTTGTGGATCCCACTTGATAAAAAGCATCCACAAAAGAGACCTAAAACAAGATGGATCAATGACATCAGCAAATATTGGCAAAAGAAAGCTCAGGACATTATTGACTGGAAACATGCGGGAGAGGCCTTCATCTTGCAGTGGACAGACAATGGCTAAAATGATGATGATGAAGACACCTTTCTGTAATTTTATTGTATTTTTTTTAAGATACCCAGAGTGCTAAGAAATTGTAATATCCTATAAATTTAATAAATACCTAAATTTAAACAATGTTATAATTATATATAATGAATAAGATTATTAAATTTAATTAATGCAAGTCTAAATTTTAAACAAATGAATTGCATAATGTTTAAACAAATGAGTTGAATAATTTTAAAATAAAAATAATGAATTGGCTTGAATAGAACTATTCAAATAAAAATAACAAATTGGCTTGAATAGAAGTATTCAAATAAAAATAACGAATTGAATAGAACTGATATATATATATATATATATATATGCATGCATGCATGCAAATTCTGGTGTATTCGGGTCTTTTTGCTTGTAAGATTGAGAGTATCTTGGCAACGTTTCGATGAGGTCTCACTCGTCATCTTCAGGCTGGTGTCTTCGGCTTTTTTACATCTTGATTGGTAGATGGAATTACATCTTGATTGGTAGATGGAGTAGCAACACAGGCAACCAACCTTCTCGCAGCAATAAAGCCAGCACCCCATACCTCCCCACCAGTATTTATAGTGAGACGGCAGCTCTGATCACACTTTCCTCGCACAAGCACGAAGCCGAAGACACCAGCCTGAAGATGATGAGTGAGATCTCATTGAAATGTTGCCAAGATACTCTCAATCTTACACGGAAAAAGATCCGAATACACCAGAACTTGCATACCTCTATCCGTGAAAATCTACACACACACACACACACACATTGTTAAAAGAAAAACCTGATCCAACAGCATAATTCTATAGGGTTTCATTTTTAAGCAAGTCTTTTCAAAAATATAATAGGGCAAAGTTGCATAACTGCATTTCTTTCTCTCCTTTTATTGGGGATGGCTTGGAAAATAGGTGTGATTTCAAGAATAAAGCATAGGTAGTTTCCACTTTTTGCTTCCTTCTACAAATGCCACAGAATTGCCTTATCCTTCCAGATGCCCTCCAGGCTGTTAGAATGAAACTTTCCAAAGTTCCCAGCAGTTCGCCACACTGACTGGATAGCCTGGAGTGAATTACTAACTCAAGAGAAAACTAAGTTCAAAAACATTTTTTGTAAAATGCAACAATAAGT
The DNA here is from genome assembly GCA_030761175.1 of Masticophis lateralis. NCBI lineage: Eukaryota > Metazoa > Chordata > Lepidosauria > Squamata > Colubridae > Masticophis > Masticophis lateralis. The sequence goes on along the minus strand of JAUDYJ010000001.1, from coordinate 83,926,183 downwards.
CAGCCAGGAAGCAAAAGCCATGTACTTTTTCAATAAAGAATCACTGTAAATATGTCGTAGTCTTTTTTTTTAAATCAATCAAAGCTTTATTATGGTCATAGACCAGCAGAGCCTACTTTATGCACTTACAGCATATCAGAAGGCATTCATACTTTCAAATCCTCATGCTCCCATATGTATAATAAAATTTAGAAATAATAGCATTTAACTGAAAATATACAAACCTTATGCTGTTCAAGTTTCCGATGTAATGTATCTGCTGTTTCCTCATGAGACTGCTGAATGGAAATGTCTTCTTTAAGAGAGGCCTCAGCCCTACAAAGCCAGGCTGCGATAGGGCCCAGAGGTGCAGGAAGAGATTTATCAAGATACAAGTGCCATTCAAAAAGCTGGAAAACAAGACATTACAAGAACTAGTATTCCAATTTCCAAGCTTCGTTTTGTTGCCTAAATATGCAGTACAGCATCAAAAGAGCTGCAGAAAGGGATATATTGAGAAATTTTGTTTGAATTTGAAAATCATGTAATGACAAACGTCTGTTGAGTTTAATTTTTAAACTCTGTATACTGCATATTGCACGAGAAAAAAAAAAGAGGGCTGTGAAAATATCTACAGACCCCTTGCATCCTGGACATAAATTGTTTCAACTCCCCACCCTCAAAATGACGCTATAGAGCACTGCACACCAAAACAACTAGACACAATAATAATTTTTTCCCGAACGCTACCACTCTGCTAAACAAATAATTCCCACAACACTGTCGAACTATTCACTAAGTCTGCATTACTATTACTATTAATCTCATCATTCCTATCACCTATCTCCTCCCACTTATGACTGCATGACTGTAACTTGTTGCCGTATCCTTACAATTTATATTAATTGTTTCCTAGTATGATTCGATTGCCTATGACTATCATTAAGTGTTGTACCTTATGATTCTTGATGAACGTATCTTTTCTTTTATGTACACTGAGAGCATATGCACAGACAAATTCCTTGTGTGTGCAATCACACTTGGCCAATAAAAAATTCTATTCTATTCTATCCTATCCTATCCTATCCTATCCTATCCTATCCTATCCTATCCTATCCTATCCTATCCTATCCTATCCTATCCTATCCTATTCTATTCTATTCTATTAAGTGCTAGTGAAATATGACTTAGAATTCAAATGGGTTAAATATTATATGATCAACAGTTGACTATAGTAATAAAGATGCAAGTTGGAATTTCAATGGAAAAAGAAGATAAATTGACTGTGAAGATTATATTTAGAAAAAAAATCTGTATAAAATATTTTATCATTAGTATAAATATATAATCCACTTCCAATTCCTAAAATGGACAACTTTTTAAACAAATGCTGGAAAGGTAATGATCATCATTCCATCTGTGGTGCATTCCTATAAAATCCAGCAATTCTGAAAAATGACTCATAGTAGAACAGAAGAAATATTGACAACTGAGATCTCAATTCAATCTGAGATATTCCTCTGAAATATACCAAACTAGCAATGTTTGTGTAATAGCTTTTTACCTTTTTAATAGATTTTTAATTTCATGAAAATTTTGACTTTGAATATTGGTTTCATCTTGCGTAGTTTATAATTTTAGTTAGTTATTTATACTGTGCTAACCAGGTATTTTTAGTTTACATCTTAAGAAGGACTTTTAACTTTTGTATTAAATATTGATGACATGATATATTTTACAATAATCAATAATATTCTAAAACAGAAGTCTTTATGATACTTTAAACCTTTAGTTTATCCATCCATATTTCATTATTTGTAATTTTGCTCATTTACTTCTTTAATATGTTTGATATTTCCTTTTGCTTATTTTTTTTTCTAAATAAGATAATACTTACTACTAATAATAATACCAGTGAAGGGGAATATTGGTAGCTCCGGGTTGAAATGAGAAATCTTTGATGCTCTTTGAGCTGGCTTGTTTTTTTGCAGATGTTTCATTACTCTAACTAGGTAACATCATCAGTGGAAGAAGAAGAAGAAGAAGAAGAAGAAGAAGAAGAAGAAGAAGAAGAAGAAGAAGAAGAAGAAGAAGAAGAAGAAGAAGAAGAAGAAGAAGAAGAAGAAGAAGAAGAAGAAGAAGAAGAAGAAGAAGAAGAAGAAGAAGAAGAAGAAGAAGGAGGCAGCCATAACTAATAACAAACCCAAGTAACTGGATTCACACAATTCACTTAAATCAAAAATAGAAACCATATACTGTTAGTGTTCCATGAGTCATGGAACAATCATCTTCGCCAATGAATATTTTGCCTTAAGTCAATTGAGACTACAATCTTATCAATGGAGGAGAAAAGATTCTCCAAACTTAACCAAGAGGAGATTCATGACTTTGATAAAACAAACTTGAAAATGTCACAGCTCTTTGTGTCATACATTTCTGCAAAGGCCTATGACTATCTCAGGCTCTGTGCAATGTCATATAGCTTTGTAAATCCATCTTTGGATGCATTCTTTATTCATCCCTTTAGAAATAAATATGTGCAAGAGATGAAAAAAAATGTACAGCAACTTTTGTTCAATTTCTGAATAATGTGCTTATTTGAAAAATGCATGTTTTAATATGAAATCTGAACACTCACAAACATTTTGTTTAGCTTTACACACAGATAAAAATTGGTAGGAATATGCATGTCTTCTAAACTTACTTGAGAAGTAACTTTGTCCCAGGCTTGCTTCACTAGAGCTTGATCAAGGGAAAGTTTTCCATCCTTTCTTAAAGACTGGACTGCACGTTCAACTTGTTTCCTCTTTGCTTCATATTGTGCTTTGCAATGTTTGAATGACTGCAGGAAATGTGTAAGAACAAGGACACGGTGTTATTTATTCATCTACCAAATTTATAAGGCTGCTGTCCTCAATGTGACCATGGGTAGCATGCAGTATTACAAAGAGTGCAAAAACAAAGAATCTTTATAAAAAGAAAAAAGTTGTTCAAGGCTACCACTTTAACATCTAAGTGCAGCATTCTTCAGTCCATTGCCTCTTTATTTGTTGGGCTAAAACTCCTTTACTTTACAGTCATCATGACTTTTTGGCTGATATAGCCTTTTTCAACAACATTCTGTTCTTCCGCTAGAACTGGAAAATCAGAAATACCTGGTATTTTTCTTGTAAGCTTGCTTCCGTCATTTGTGTCCTTGACAAATCTCTTTCAAATTGTTCAATCCAAATTTTCAGATCTCTTAGCATCGGTTGATCTTTCTATGACAAATAAAAAGAGCATTCAACTTACCACCAAATTGCATGTATTTAACTTGCAACTCCCACCTTTAAAAAGATCAAGGAATTTGAAATAAACAGGTAAAAGCTAAGCGAGATTCTGATGTAAGAAACATATAAATGGATTAAGAATCCAGATAAATTCAGAATATTGACTTTTACTATAAAATTTTGGAATTAACATAAGAAATAAGCAAGACATGAGAAACAGACTAAACATTTTCAGCACAAGAAAAAATATACATGCCTGCTGTCAGTTAACACTGGGACATACACAATGTTACAAAATGTTAACCTTTCAAAATAACACATCTTTGAAGAATGTAGCCAGAAGTTAGTAACTAAATGTCAACAGTCTCAGTAATGATGTCTGCTCCTATGGGTAGAAAACGTCTAAAAGATGTTAAAGAATGAATGACAGATATGGAACAATTTTATCTAGCAAGATAGAGAAAGAACAGCAAGTGAAACTACAAATGACCGGCTAAGAGAAGGATTTGGAAAAGGGCACTTTACTAGATATACAAAAGAAAATGGCTGAGGTTTTAAAAAGTAAAAGGTAATGGTAAAAAACAAATGATAAACCAGAAGAATGATCTTATTGGATCTAGAAGAAAAAAGACTAGTTAAAGCCTTGAAAAAGTCTGTGTGATGGGATAAAAAAGAACTGAAAGAGAAATCAAATACCATTACAATCTTAGATTGCATTATAGACTAAAGTTCTTACAAATAAAAGGAAGGAACAGAAAGCTGGTTTATTTAATCAAAGTGAAAATAAGACTTGTTTTGCAATGTTCTGGCAGGATTGAAACATTTATGTATTATGGATTTGTTTATAAAGAAGGTATAGGGTATGTAATGAAGAATTAATGTTTAATCTTATAGGGAGTAAAGAGTTATTCTTGCAATAAAGATCAGAAGTCACTTCTTTATATTTTTTCTTTATTATATTATTTTTCTTCTTTCTTCCCTTTTCCTTCATTTTTAATGTTTTCCGTTCTCTTTTCTTTCTCTAAGTTTAATTTGTATTAATATTTACTATTGTAATTACAACTCTTAATACAAATTATATTTTAAAAAGTTGATAAAAATGGGAAAATCAGAGATCCCCCATAACAACTTTTGAAATTATTTATTATCTTTCCATATATGTGATCCCAATGAAGCCCACTTATCCCATCTCTTTCCATTTCAAACTCTTTTCCTTATTTTTCTAAATAGTGTTTATTTTTTTTTCATCCATGGCCCAATGCTCATTAACTCAAACTATGTTTAGATGTCCTTTAAACTTTTACTATTGTGTCTGACAATTTTATTGAAAATTGTAATTAAAAACATACATCAGCATCCTGTGTATCGCCTGCCGTGTTATGAGGATCTGGATAATGTTTCAGAAACTGTGCCACGTAGGTCATAATTGATTTTTCATCTGGTTTATCCACATCCACATCTGGAAAAAAAATGAGGAATAAATAAAAAAACAGAGTAAAAACAAGACATAAAAACAAACGCTGTCTTTGTCATATGTAAAATAAAAGATCAAAATATTTATAAATGTTCTAAATTGTTTTAAATTACACATTAAATGTTACCTTACCTTCAGGATCAAGAAGTCTTGGGATTCCCAGTTCTGATTCTGCAATTGTAAAGGCCTCTTCCAAATTTTTTTTGTTAGATTGCGTTTTTGCTTTCTCCAAATCCACTAGTTCTGGACGGATAGCATGAATAACTGAATGAAAGGCAATACCACTTCTCCAGCTTTGTCCAAAATCCTTGACTTCAATCCCAGTTTGCCTTAACAATAAAAAAAATAATACACTACTAACTTGAACAAGCTTATTGTTGAACTTCTAGTATTAAACCATTATATTAAGGCTATTTTTGCAGTGTTTCTCAAATGAATTTTTTTTTAAATTTGATTTATATGCTGCCCTTCTCCGGAGACTCAGGGCGGCTTACAATGCATTAAGCAATAGCCTTCATACCTTTGCATATTTTATACAAAGTCAGCTTACTGCCCCCACAAACTGGGTCCTCAATTTACCTACCTTAGAAAGTATGGAAGGCCGAGTCAACCTTGAGCCTGGTGAGATTCGAACTTACAGTAATTGCAGACAGCTGGAGTTAATTATAATTCATTACAATGCATTAGCCTGCTGAGCTATCCAGCTATCCATAATCTTTTTTTATACAATTATCTGATTCCATTTTGCTTTTAAACAAACTCTCATTTTTTCTATGGAAAAATACCAGTAGTGGGTTTCAAATCCCAGTGTGACCGGTTTGCTATCGGTAGTGCATGGGTGCACTTGCTTTGCAAGCATGTGGCACTTCTGCGCATGCACAGAGCATTTTTGATGACATCTGGGTGGGTGGGTGGAGCCTCCTGCCGCCGCCACTACTGTTTCACCCAAACCAGGATGAACCAGGAGCAACCCACCACTGATTGCTACATGACTAATTCAGAAATTCTGCCCTTGGCATAATAACTTTCAAAGTATTTAAGAACATTACAGCAGAGGACCTAAATGGGGTAAGAAAAAAAAATCAATGATATTCCTTGCAAGTTTCTGTGAGTGTGGTTTATTTTGTGTGCATGAATGTATAAACAAGATCTATAAGGAAGTTCCTCTCAAGATTGCCCTCAAATTTAGAGACATCTTTTATCATGCATCTAGTAGGGTCTTTTAGTTTATCATACCTAAACAATGGAATGCGTTGCCTATGGAAGTGGTCTTTTTCCTTAGGAAGCGCCATCTGTTTTTCCAGGACTTTATTATCATTTTGTAAGATTATGTATTTTGAATTCTTGTACCTATTAGCTGCCTTGAATGTTCAGTTGAAATAAAAAAGAGAGGATGTGTATAGGGAAAACCATTAATTTGCTCTATTAATGTTGCTAAATTATTGTCCAATTATCTCTCGTTTCATTGCTCTAATCATATATTCAAGACAGTGACATGGAAACACAAGTATTTTGCTTTTCTGCAAATTAGATGTTCAGACAAAGTAGTCAATCAAAATCTCTTCTAAGCAAGATATTTTTGCTGGGCATTCTACCTGAAAAATATGATAAAAAGACTGCATATTTGATTTTGCATATATTAATGGTAGGCAGAATTGTATTTGCGCAACAATGGGAAAGTAATGAGACCCTTTCTGAGGAGAATGTAATTTAAAAAAGATTAGACTGTGTGCAGAAATGGATAGATTAACACTTGCTATTAAGGATAAAGAAGAAATTGAATATTTTTTGATATGGGACACATTTTATCAATGGTTAGATAATAGAAACAGAAGTTACAAAGGAAGAGATATAAAGGGAGGAAATGGTATAGAGGAGAGTTGTTAAATGAAGTTAAACATTAAGGTTATTATATCATAATGTTATTATATTATTAATATGATGGTGATAACTAAATATAATGAAGATGTATAAATATTTATTTATTTATTTTATTATATTTAAATATGACTATCAAAATATAATTGTACCCAGAATAAGTACTGTTTGATGAAAATTGACTGTTATATAAATAAAACAAATAAAACGTGAAAAAAAAATCTCTTCTAAGCAGAATACATCAAAGAAAATCAGGCTAGGTCAGGTCATATCAAATTAAATCAGGTTTCTTCCAATATAATCTGGCACATGGAAAGTAGCGAGTGACACCTTCATAGAAAAGATATTTCAGCAGACATCTGACACTATCTGAACCTTTACATAGACTGACCAGATCCACAGTACAACCTCCAGTTCTGCCAAAAAAAAGGTGCCCTGAATAAGGCAGAGGGGATTTAGATGTAATGTGAATTCACAAGCTAAATCAAAGAAAAGCAGGAAGTCAATCTAGGAAGTCACTAGAGATAGTTTTTAAGGTTTTCTCTACAGCAGGTATGCCTGCATCAGCTTCTTTAAGGCAGCATTAGGGCCCAAGTCTAAAGATCGTAACAGCAAACAATGTAAATTCTCACTGTACAAAATAATACTATTAAGATGCCAGAGATAACTACACAAAAAAATTCCCTAGCCATGTCATATTACTACATAGATACTGTCTAAAATAGTTACATGTAGTGCTCATTTAGCAACCACAATTATGACTGGCAACTTGTTTGTTAACTGAAGTGGTTGCTAAGCGAAACTGCGACTGTGCTTATCATCTTATTTAGTTTTCCTTTGCTTTATAGACCTCCAACGTCATAAAAGTGAGGATTGGTTGTTAAGTTACTTTTTCACCACTGTCATAACTGTCATAAATATATTCTAGGAATATATTGACAAGACAAGAGAAAATAACTTCTCAAAGCAGAGGTGGAAACCCCCCACCCACTTACAAATCCTTAGCACTTTATAATGCTGCCAACACTAGCTGACAAAACTCCTCATGCTGCAAAAAACAGCAGTGACAAAATTAACTTACTTTGATGCCAAAAATGACAGCACAGTTGAAGGATGTCTATGGTCATCCAGGTCATGGTTATCCCAAAGATGCTTTTCCAAAAGGCAGCTGGACTTTCCTTATCCTTGAAGACATTTCAAGAAAACTACTTGGATCAGAAGCGTAACATCTTCAAGGAAAAACGAAGTCTGGTTGCTTTGTGAAAAAGCACCTTTCGGTCACAATTGAAGGAGGTTAGGGTCTATCTCTATCTCTCTATCTATCTCTATCTATAGGGACATAGTGGCTCAGTGGCTAAGATGCTGAGCTTGTTGATCTAGTGCCGTGTAACAGGGTGAGCTCCTGTTACTTGTCTCAGCTTCTGCCAGCCTAGCAGTTTGAAAGCACGTAAAAAATGCAAATAGAAAAATAGGGACCACCTTTGTGGGAAGATAATAGCATTCCATGAGCCTTTGGAGTTTAGTTATGCCGGCCACATGACCAGCACTGACAGCGCTGGCTCTTCGGCTTTGAAATGGAGATGAGCACCGGCCCCTAGAGTCGGGAACGACTAGCACATATGTGCGAGGGGAACCTTTAACTTTAGGGGTAGGAATTACAGTGTGTATCTCCTTAAACTGTGCCACTTCTGTCTTAAAATGACTCTTACTGAAGTAAAGAATTATGTTTGGGATTTCAATAGGATAAAGTATGTAGAGACTTATTTCTTTCTCACATTTCATTCATCCCCCTGAAATAAATGATTTTATTACATTGGTGAACTCATGCTTACCGTGCTGCTGTGTACTGCACCCATTTTAGCAAAGCTTTCTTTGCACTTCCTTGGACTTTAGTGAAAACTTTCCGCTTGGAGGGTGGACTGGTAGTATCAGAACTGACGACACTATCCACAGATGATGTACTACTGCAGAGTGACTGCAGCTGTGGCAGGTTGCTCGTAAGTTCCTCTATCTGCATGTAGAAGAAAAATTCTCAGTGTACAGGTAGTCCTAGACTTATAACCACAATTGAGCCAAAATTTTCTGTTGCTAGACATTTGTTAAGCGAGCTTTGCCCCATTTTATGACCCTTCTTGCCACAGTTGTTAAGTGAATCACTGCAGTTGATAAATTATTAACCTGGTTGTTAAGTGAATCTGGCTTCCCCATTGAATTTGCTTATCAGAAGGTTGCAAAAGGCAATAATATGACCTTGGGACACAGCAACAGTCATAAGTATGAACTTTGATCCCATGATCATGGTGATGCTGTAAAGGTTGTAACTGTGAAAAATGATCCCAACTCACTTTTTTTCAGTGCTACTGTAACTTTGAACAGTCACTAAATGAATTGTTGTAAGTTCGAGGACTACTTGTATTATGGGTAGTGGAAATTCTGAGGTTAGCATTTTGTTTAACAGCTGATTAACAGGACATCAACAATGACCATGAAAAGGTGAAAATCAAAAATTGCCTGACAAGAAACTGCATTCTTAAAAGATACATCTTAAAGGATGTAGAGCAGAAATCCATGGAATTGAATTGGCCAATTGACATTTGCATGCAAGAACCAACTAGATCACGGGTGTCAAACTTGCATCGTCACAGCGGCGTCACGTGATGCATCGCAACTTTTTCCCCCTTTGCTAAACTGGGTGTAGGAGTGGCCAGCACATGATGCATCCGGCCCGCAGGCCGCAAGTTTGAGACCCCTGAACTAGGTGAATTTATATGATTACTATAATTTTGATGATTGTGCAGGAACTAGGAACCAAGTCTGAAGAACATGACAGTAAGCAATATAAACTCTCACTGTCACCATTAATGTGTAAATTGTTACTCCTTTACGCAGTGCTAAGGCACACTAATTCCCTTTCATAAGGTGTAGCAGAATCCCTTGAGCAGCGAGACCATTCTTGAGATATAAATGTAAATAGGTATTATTACAAACTGGTACATACATAAAAAAAAAAGATAACTACTGAACAACATGAAGCTGGAACCACTGTGTTGGAACAAATCCTATTTTATAGACTGAAAGAAATGCAAGAGAAATTCTTCTTCTCTGTGCCCAGGGTTCTGACATATTTTAACAGCTAGAGAAATTAATCTCAAGAGAAACTGTCCATTGGTTAGACCATGATCTCATTAGGTCTTACTTAAATTCTGTAGGTCTTAAAGGAAATCAACCCTGTTCTTTGGAAGGACAGATACTGAAGTTGGAACTCAAATACTTTGGTCGCCTAATGAGAAGAAAGGACTAGTTCTCATTGGAAAGGAAAGACTCTGATGTTGGGAAAGACTGAAGGCAAAAGGGGAAGGGGACAGCAAAGGATAAGATGGTTATATAGTGTCATCAATGCAATGAATTTTGACAAGCTCCGGGAGACAGTGGAAGATGCAGAAGGCAAGCTTGCTATGGTCCATGGGGTTGCAAGGAGTCAAACACAACTCAGCAACTAAACAACAACAACTAAAATTCAGAGGGATCTACTTTTCAATGGAATGGCTAGGTTTGCCTTATTTCTTTGGTGGTTGTGGTATGCTGGAATAATTGGAATATCGAAAGACTAAATATGTACAGATGAAATATTGTGGGCAATATACAATCGTCCTTGTTTAACGACCACCGTTGAGACTGGCAACTTGGTCACTAAGGAAAGAAGTTGCTAAGTGAAACTGCAACTGTGCTTATAATCTTACTTCAGTTTTACTTTGCTTCAAAGACTGTGAGTATTGGTCATAAAGTTACTTTTCATCACTGTTGTAAATGAAAATGCTAAATGATGGCGTTGCTAAACAAGGAGTACTTGTACAACTTAATTAACAAAAGGAAACAAAAGCGAAACAATTTTATATTAATTATTCTGTTGGTCATCTCTCCAAAACTGTGAGCAAAAAAACCCCACTCTCTCTAGATTGCATAATGAGTCCATTGTTTCTCTCATTTTGGAATTTGTTTTTTAAAACTGAATAGCAAGTCAAATACGCCCTAAGTAAAGGTGTTTTCATAAATAAGAAAACTCTTGAACATATATGAATCCAAAACTTATTTCCAGAAGGGTCTTGCTATCTACTAAATATTCCAACATAATTATTTTTATTTATATTCAGCTGCAGAGAGCTCCAAATTGGGTTGCAACAGCAATAGCACTTAGAGTTATATACCATTTCACAGTGCTTTACAGCCTTCTCCAAGACGTTTACAAAATCAGCATATTGCCCCCAACAATCTGGATCCTCATTTTACTGAACTTGAAAAGATGGAAGACTGAGTCAACCTTCAGCTGATGAGAATTGAACTGCATTCTAACCACTACGCCACCACAGTAATCAACATTATACTTGTTTCCTGATTTTTCCCCGTGTAAAAAGATTTTCTTCTATTGAAACAAGTTCTATTTCATTCCCATTTGCCCTTACTTATTGTTGAAAACACATTTTTATGCTTATTTCACACACACATGTATTTATAAAATGTATTTATTTTACCGTTAAGGCAGTGGTAAAATCTAAAATTTGTTACTACTGGTTCTGTGAGTGTGGCTTGGTAGTGGTGGGGGTAATGTGACTGGGTGGGCATGGCTATTTTTCTTTTTACTTTTAAAACCATTTTTTAAAACCATTTTGGCGAAAAGATTGTAAAAAAATGCTTTCAAAAGGCTCTGACGATCCCAGCTAAGTTGTCTGATCGGCAGAGGCTTTTTAAAAAGCCTCTGTGGGGAGGGAGGAGGGCAGGGATTTTCTCTGAACCACCCGCCTCCATCGCTACCGGATCAGGTGATCCGGTCCAAACCGGGAGAATTTCACCCCTGCATTAAGGGTACTTTTTCCAATTAAACTTTTTTCCGTTACCTTGCACCTTTCCTCACTGACTTTAAATCCTGATCTGCAACATTTCTATTAGAAGAAGTTCTTCATGAAGCATGGAAAACTGTAGCAACTACAGACCGTACAGAGTCTCCTGACACTAGAAACTACCCCCCACATATGTACACACATCCAATCAAAGACAATTCTCCTAATTGCTTTTTTAAAAAAAAATCAGTTGAAGACTTATCATAGGGAATGAAATATTAGGATTTGGAACAGTAGTATGGTGAGTGATGATTTCTGACCAAAATACCCCATATTATTTACTTATAGTAACATATTATTATCTCTGTGTCATGCCTAATCTTGGGAAAGTCTTGATAGGTGGATAAAAATTGCCAAATCCAATCTAAACGTCTGGTTGACTGTATGACCAACCATAATTTGTCTTTTATTATTTTAGTAAATTACAAAATATAAAGCGCTGCAAAGAAGAATAGAATAACTGGCAAAAGAAAGTGAAGATAGTAGCAGATGTCTTGAATGCAATTCCAAAGCATTTGGAGTACTTGAACACCACTGGCATTGACAAAATCGTCATCAGTCAATTGCAAGAGGCAGCTTTACTTTTAACACCATCAAACAGAAAACTATGCCTATGGCTTAGGAAAGACAAGTTAAGTGGTTAAAATACCAAACCCAGTCTAAACACCTGGCTGATTTATGCAGCCAACAGTAATAATCTGACTTTTATTATTTTTAAAAAGGAGAAATACTATACCTGGAAATACAGGATTACTGTCCACACCAACCCAAGCACAATAGATGGTCTTCCATCGGCAATATCAGTTGAATTAATGTTGACAAGCTTAATCTATTTTGGGGTAGGGAGATGCAAACACATTATTATCATGCATTAGAGAAAGCCACAACAACTGGGTAGCTTGTTATAAAATGGAAACATTTGTAGACGTGTTTATGAGCCTTAATGTAAATAGCATTTACTCTCAAAATCAATGTTACACCTACAGTTATTCTTCCAAATTTTAAAAAAATGCTATAAGTATATCAAACATTTGTCAGTTTATGTTTATATTTCTTAGATGGAGCGAAATGTACATGAAAGTAGACCATGCAAATCCTGCAAACTAGGGCAATCCACTCTGTAGATTAGGAAGAAAATAATACCCTGCATTGGATGCTTTTGAAACAGACTTTTAGGTACATAAATCTTCACTTCACTTGTCAATTACTAGATCCCACACATTCTTTTACTTATAAAAATTTTCTGCATCCATTTGCCAAAAATAGGAAGCCAGAACCACTTGAGCCTGCCATCCTCTGAAGAATGCTTTTACTCCCAAGATCAAATAGGATAGAGAATTAACATAAGGAAATTAGCAAGGAGTACAGTAAGAAGACAACTACTAACAAGAACTAGCAATCTTTGACCCAATATGTTTATCTGAGAAGATAACCTGGCAGCATACCTGATGCTGCATTCATGTCAGAAGCACTGAGGAGCTCCCAGGTTGAAAGGATTAGTGGTGCCCTGCAGATATCCAGTTGAGGACTCCTTTGATGTTCCCAGCGTGAGCTGGAGTGAAGGATGGGAGCTCAACCCATCCCACAGCACCTCTCAGGTCTTGAACGTGAGGTTACTAACATTCGACCCAGTGTCCTAATGGCTTGAGCCCCCATGCTCCAGGCAGTGTACCTGAAGAACTACAACTACAGTACCTTTCTAGATAACAAATATCTGCTCATTATAATCCCTAAGATATGGATGTCTATGGAACCTTTTGATCGCTATATAGTGTACTTAAATAATATAGCTAATTGTGTTTTAAAAAAGGTTTATTTAATTTTAGTGAAATTTATTATATTGTTGAATGTTTGATAAAAATATTATACTAACCGGTGATCCTCTATACACGGACTAGCATGGAAAACAAATAAATATGTATTTAAAATCCTATATGTTGATAATGTTTAGAATAAAAAGATGAAATAAAAATATGCTTTATACAGAGTAACAAGTTAACATGAAAAGTGTTTTCTAAATTAGTACTTTAAACTCACTACTTTCTATCATCTCTCTATTATTGCTATTGTTTTAGTTCCTGAGATTCTTATTTTACCTTTCATTTCATTTCATTTTATCCCAGCTACAGAATAGGGACAAATTGTGACTGGTTAAGGCTGGTAAGTTTCTTTCAGGGTGTGTGCAAAAGAGGCAAATGGCTACAAAACTCTGAAACTTACCCTACGTCCTTCTAGGAACTTAAGGGCAGTACCAATATTGGCCACTCCATGAATTCTCTTCAATTTTCGCCCTTGTTCACAAGGCTTTAAAAAAATATAAATAAAAAAGACCAATTGACATTTAACAAATCACAGTATCAAAACAGACTGTATTCATAATGTGAATACCTAAACAAGCTCAGAAAAGAAACTCAGTGAAGAGTAGAGGCCTCATATCCAAATAAATAAATCAATTTTAGAAAAAGTTATTAATCTGTTAAAGCTCCTATTCTTTTTATATTTATATTCTGAGGGAACAGAATATAAATCTACCCGTAATTTATAGAAGACAGTTGTCACTGTTTAGAAGTCAGAATTACCCGTCTGGTGATAACTTTTGAAAATGTTGCAGTTAAACACACCAAATCTCCAGTGAATGGCCATGCTAACTGGGGATTAAGCACACAAGCTAAAATTGAACAAATATGGACAGCATCAGACTAGGAAAAATTGCCTTAAATTCTACTGACGTTTTAATAAAAAATAACAGCTAAAAATATATTTTGTTTTGATTTGGACTATAACCTGTTCTAGATTTTTTTTTAAATGGATATTTTGTATAAATATAAAATAAATCTGTCTCAATTTTTAATTCTTCACTTTAATTTTTTTAAAAAATGTATTTTTCAATAAAAGTAACCCCAAAACTTAAACTCTATTTAAGATTTTTTTCTACCACAAGAGGGAGTACTTTTTCTATTCATAATAGCAGATGACTGAAAGTTATTTAACAAGTAGGAACCAAAGAGCTGTTTGCATTCCGAAAAAGACAATTGCACTTGCACTGCAATGAATGATCCAATTTTACAATCCATATGAAAAACTGCTTGCACGTTACATGTGGAAACCATGGATTACTGGGCTATAAATCCAAGAAGTAACTGGTATAAGACCAACAGTTTCCTTTCATTATTGTATTCCAAAAGATATCACATTAATAGTTTATCATTATAAATCTACTCATTTGTTTTTCAACATAGATATGGCAGGATTCCACTGTTTTGGAGCAAATTACTTCTTATGAATTTATAGTGCAGACATCACTCACATCTTAGTTGTATAGAGTACCTGTTCCTCAGCCTTAGTTTGCTCAAGATTTCAGAAGTTTAGTTGCCAAGGTCCTGAAATAAATTCCTCTGAGCAGTGACACCATTATATCACAACTGGTTTCTGATTAAACTTGCCTAGTTCTGCTCAATTATTCTAGGACAGACTTTTCCATAATAGCACTTAGACCTCTTTAGTGCTTCATAGTGCTTTTACAGCCCTGTCTAACAGTGGTGGGTTTCAAATTTTTTTACTACCGGTTCTGTGGGTGTGGCTTGGTGGGCATGGCATGGCTTGGTGGGTGTGGCTTGATGAGCGTGGCAAGGGAAGGACACTGAAATCTCCATTCCATCCCCAATCCAGGGGAAGGTTGCTGCAAAATCCCCACTTCCTCCCGATCAGCTGGGACTTGGGAGGCAGAAAATAGATGGGGGTGGGGCCAGTCAGAATTTTTACTACCGGTTCTCCAAACTACTCAAAATTTCCATTACCAGCTCTCCAAAACTGGTTAGAACCTGCTGAAACCCACCTCTGTTCTCTAACCGATTTACAGAATCAACCTTATTGTCCCTAACAATCTGGGTCCTTATTTTGCCAACCTTGGAAGGATGGAAGGCTGAGTCAACCCTGAGCCTTTGCTTTTCTAGCATGGATTATATATACTGGATGATCAGCAATCCATAAATCCACCTATTATACCATAATCAATATTATAGAGTATGCATTATTTATTATGCACAGGGAAAGAACATTAACATTCCAAAGTTTCGGGGAAAAGCCATTATTACAAAGCATGAATAAAATCAATTAATAGAGCAATAAATAAGTATTTATACATATATAAATACTTACCAATTTTTGTCCTGAAAGGACCTCCAAAAGAGCGATCAATACAATTCCATCTTTAATGTCTTCAAATAGATCTTTGACTGCCATGGGAGGATTGCGCTGTGAATCAAAGTAGAAAATTTTGAAGTAAAAAACTTTAGTTACAAGTGGTTCTCACATTGCATCTTCTTCAGTTTAATCATGATTTTCTGCCTTCCTACTTTACCCCATTATCATTAGCATGTCAAAGTTTTTGTGTGACAGAGAAAGTGTGTTATTGCGAACCCACTGGAAAATTGGAAAGCATTCTAGAAGAATCACTTCTATACTCTTATCAAGATTCCTTTATGGCTCTACTTCTGCAGTCACCAACAGTCAACCTTTACTTGAGAAAATTTTTATCTTTCATCATCATCATCATCATCATCATCATCATCATCATCATCATCATTATTCAGAAAATAACAATTAGCCTAAAAAGAAATATATTCAGAAAACCTTTCCTGAGGGAGCAAAATTATCCAGGAAAAATTATGTTGGGTATACTTAATATTTTCTGAGTACAATTTATTTTCCTTATAGCATATAAAGACATATATATTACAGTCACTTCGTGTGACTGTATAAATTTGATGAATGAATGAATGAATGAATGAATGAATGAATGAAATAAAAGGAAGGTGCATCAGATAGTAGTCTTCCAATACATCTTTATTTACAGAGAAAGCAATATTTCTTATATACTTCCCAAGCAACACCTGTATAAGATTAACTAACTGTACATCTTTAAATAGCAAAAATGATTATTTATTAGACCAATTTTTCTCACTCAATTTTCCCCTTATTTTCTCACATTTGGTTTGTGCATTTCCTCTTATTGCTTCTATTTTTGTATTTATGTAGCACCTCTCTTCCACTTGTCCTTC
Organism: Masticophis lateralis; assembly: GCA_030761175.1. Taxonomy (NCBI): domain Eukaryota; kingdom Metazoa; phylum Chordata; class Lepidosauria; order Squamata; family Colubridae; genus Masticophis; species Masticophis lateralis. Next base: position 83,909,628 of record JAUDYJ010000001.1, on the reverse strand, counting down.
CCGGGTACACACTGCTGGAGAATAACTTTGGGACAAGCGATGTTTGGAAATTTCGCCTTCTCTCTAGACCAATCTTTCAAATAGCAAAAATACTAAGAGCAACAGACTTCTTCTATTTTAAACATCAGCAAGTATTACAGGATACATATACATATTATATATACCACACACACACTATTTTAGATTTGGAATAACTTGGGAGATGTATCTACAAATAGGATGTTATTCTATTTTAGTACTTCTTCTTTTGGTCTGTGGCATAATAACTATCAATCCCAGTCACAATATTGAAATATTTTCTTGTAATAATATCTAAAATAGCACAAGAATTGGTGAGAAACTAAAAAGTTGTAATGAGCAACAGTGATGCCATTTTGCAGGGAGAGCTAGCTCTGTCAAGGGTAAGTGAGCAGGTCAGAAAAGTTACATGAAAGGAAGGTTATAGACGTACATATTGTTGTTTAATGCAGGCATTGTGTTTGTAGTCATTGTGGCTACATAAATAAAAAGAGAAGGGGACTACAGGTGAGGCTTCATATTCAGAAAGCTTATATAGCTTTTATGTGTCTCTCTATGTGCGTTTGTATGTCTGTGTCTCTGTGTGATTGGCTAATGCCATACACACTCATTGTTAATGGTTGGCTTACATCTTTGAATTAGAAATCTGTAAGAGGTGACAAAGAATAACTACTCATCTCTACCTATTTGTTGATTTAGATGGTATTGCAATGAGCAAATTCCTTATCTTCTTGCTTTTTATTGTACGGCGGCTTGAGAACAAACTGTTTAACTTCTAACAACAATGATCTCAAAATATGCTATTGCAGCAACAGAATAGATTCTTCTTAAGAACCAAATATTATTTTAAATGTCTAACTGGAAATGGGACTCTTAAAATATGAACATTATGCATAATTAGGCTCTAAATTTGCTTAGCTTTTCACTAGAAGGGAGAGTGGAGTAGAGATTATTTTTTAAAAGTATACAGCTTTTAAAGACATACAGGCCAGAACCAAACCAATAACAGTTCCTATATCAGAGCCAAACAAACAATATGTTGTGAAACAGTACAATGTTTCTATTTTCATATGACACATCACATTTTCCTCAGTGGCAAAAAAGGGTAAGTCCTATAAAAGGAATGAAAGTTATTCAGCCACGTTTGGCTGACAAATCAGATTTGTAAAATTCATTTTTTAAAATTCTATGTAATGTTCAGCTTGTGCTATTCCAAATATTTGATTAATAATAAATCATCAGTCCATATGCCCCCATCGTTTATTCCACCCCATTTCTTTTTTATGTTCCAAGATGCCAAATTATTTGACTTACATCAGCACTTGGCTTAGTTGAAGTAATGATTTCTAAATATATGCAGTATACATTTTCTCTATTTTTTTGCTACTCATTAGCTAATAGCACAAGTTACACCATAAATCTTTAAAAGGTTACCTTTTTATTAGCATAAATCTATACCTTTTACCTTTTTAGCTTGTTCGGTTCCTAACGATTAAAGCTAGAAAGATGGAGGTCACATAAAACTCTCCTTTCTAAAATATTCAGATGACAAAACATGGCAGGAAAGACCTGTCCTTAATGCTCCCATAAAACTAAAAATTTACACACCTACTCTCACCAATAGGTTCGTGTTTTTGTACAAGGTATGTTATTTTCTGATACTTGCTGCCTCCCTTCCATAATTTCCATAGATGTAAGGGCATACGGTTGCTTATTTTGAAAATGGTGTGGCCAAAATTGTGGAAACCTTTTGGGAAAAGTGTATTTTCTAAAACTAGCTAATAACACCACTTTTTTTTTTTTGAGTAGTTCCATAAAATTATGTGTCAATGGAAAGTTAATTTAATCAAGAATGCAATTCAATAACTTTTATGAAAGATTTGCTATTAGAATAGCAGTTAAGGTATAAAGAAGAAAAGTGAAACATGTAGAAAAAATAAGAGATACAAAAATTATCACCATAGAAAAAACAAGATATACAAAAACTATCACATCAATTAATAGTTAGTTGGGTAACCTTTAGCATGAATGATGGTCTTACAGCGTCTTCCCATGGAGTGAACCAAGTCTTTTAGTTCTGCGGCTGTTATAATGTGAAACCAAGATTGAATGACTGATTCTATTAACTGTGTTTTATTGCTGGGTCACTTCTGACTAACAAGTTTCTTTAGTCAGCTCCATAGATTTTCAACTGGGTTAAGGTCTGGGCTATTCCCAGGCCATTCCAGCAGTGGAATATGATTATCTTGAAACTCCCCCCCCCCCAAAAAAAAGTGGTGTTATTAGCCATCAAACCTCAAAAATACACTTTTACCAAAAGGTTTCCACAATTTTGGCCACTACTGTATGAACTGTTTCAATCTAAAAAGATTCTGAGCAGTGTTCACAAAATGACAGTAATATAATGCAAATGCAACATCTTATTCAAGTAATAAATCACTATTCAAAATCAGCAGTAAACCACTCATCTATCTGTGCCAAGAACCCACTACATTAGAACACTAATTATCCTCTCTAAAGGACTAAATGGTTCTCAAAGGAAGCAAAGTCGCCCAGACCAGGCCTGCTTTCACTCATCTTTCCTCTACCCCAAGATATGTAGGGAGGAGGACTGCAGCAGTCATTTCTTGCTGACTTAAGACTTAGGTAGAATCTAACTGGGAAAGGCAGCCTTGTATATGTACAAGACATGTACTACAGAGTTTTATACAAGCACTTCTGGCTGCATTCAAAACCATATACTGGAAGTTAGTGCAGCTCCCATATCAGCACACAAGCACAGAGGCTGCTGAATTTTGTACCACTTGAAGTTTCTGGATGATCTTTAAGAAAAGTCCCTTATTAAGTGATTTCTAGTAATCCAGGTAAAATTAGCAAAAGTAATAGGGAGCATTTTCAGTGCTTCTTTTGCTAGGTGAAGCTGCAACCGATACTCTAAAAATGGTTAGCCTTCCTTTTCTCAATAGTTTTATGTAGATTTTAAATGAGAAAAAGGAAAGGGAGTGGGACAACCATAATGGAGTACTGAAGTGCCTGATTTCTCCCCCTCCTTTATTGCAAACATAGACTGGTTTCATTTGTCAGGAAGGAATAAGCAGAGAATAAATGCCTCCAAACTTTTCAGGGACGCCCACAAGGATATTGTAATCAACAAGCCCCTAAAGGATCCATTGGAAAGATGGCATGCTCTCTCCATCCATGTCCCATTATCAGTCATCCAAGAACACAGTTTGAATATAGTGTCCAGGTCTGAAACCCAGCTTCCCCAAAAGGGGAAGGTTACTGTCCTATATAATAACAGACTTCTCAAGGAGGGAATAAACCAGGGGTGAAATCCAGCTAGTTCTATCCGGCTCGGGCGAACTTGTAACAGTGGCTCCGGGAGGCTCCGCTCACCTGCGTGAATGTCATGATGGATGTCGCTTTTTCGTGACATTTTAAGCCTCTGCACATGCACATGCACAGGCTTTGCGCATGTGCAGATGACGGCGAGCGAGCAGAGTGAGCGTGCGCGCGATGTGCGCACATTGGCAAACAGGTAGGGAAGGTAAGTGAATTTCACTATTGGAGCAAACCAGTAATTTTAAAAAAAAAATTTTAAATTTTTATTAATTTAAGAAACCACAAAATACATTTATAAATACAAGTAAAACAATATACAAAAGGCATCATCTTAATCACATCTACCTATAATATCTAAATTGTTACAATATCAATATCCTATATTCTTCAGTATACATTATTTCTCTCACCTTATATAATGATATTATTTTATTGATATCTGGTGTCTCTTCCTTAAATTTCATTTGATGTAAAAATTTATTTTACTCTATTGAGATCTTTTCTTTTGTTTAATTTTTCTTTCTTCTTCTCTCTTTTTTTTTTTTTTACTTCCCTCTAACCATTTATACCACTTTTGCCAGACCAGATAATATTCAGATTCTTCCTTTCCTTGGATCTCCTTGGTAAGTCTATCCATCCCAGCGCATTCCATAATTTTGGATATTAATTTCTCTTGAGTTGGGACCTGTTCTTGTTTCCAATTTTGTGCGTATATGATACTTGCTGCAGTCAAAATGTGTGTTATTAAATATATTAGTTCTTTTTCATATTTGTTTGTAGGTATTCCTAATAAGTAAGTTTCTGCTTTTAATGGAACCTTTTGAGTTATTATTTGTTCCAGTTGCGTTTTTATATTGTTCCAGAATTTTTTAGCTTTGAGACATGATCACCATATATGATAGTATGTCCCTTTATGCTCTTTACATTTCCAACAGAGTGGAGATGTACTTGGAAACATTTTAGAAATTTGCGCTAGTGGTAGATGCCACCTATAGAACAATTTATAAGCATTCTCTTTGTATGGTACAGATAATGTTAATTTATTGATACTTTTCCACAATTTTTCCCACTTATTTAATTCTATTGCATACCCAAAATTCGTCACCCATGTGATCATATTCTCTTTAACTACTTCCTCTGCTAGTTTATATTCCAATAGAAAATTATAAATTTTGGTTATTAATTTCTCATTGGGGCCTAATAAAATTTTATCCAACTGATTTGGTTCCATTTGAATTCCAGTTTTTTCCATATCAGATTTATATCTGGATTTTAATTACAAATATGACCACCACTCTATTTCCACATTTTGCATTCTCAATTCTAAAATTTTAATGCTATTGCAACCTTATCTTCTCATAAGGAGATATTGACTGTATCCTATCCCTAAGTTATTTGTTTCATCTCTGATTGATAAGACACATTCTACATGTAAGATTTTATTCAGACCCATTAATATTCTATTATAAATATTATATAATAAATGCTTAATATTCATTTAAATTTTATCCATAGTTATAATAGGTAGAAATATCACAGATCTGTAATTGTGATGTTAAAATAATATTGAAAATAAATACTACATTATAGAAAATAGTATAGATAATGGCCTTAAGAATATACACATAAAGCTGTCTATAAACAGGAGGGAAAAAAAGAACCAGGAAAATAGAAATAGAGCACAGTCTGACTTGCCTTTACAAGACAAACTATTACTTTCTGTAATAATATTGCTAGGATTATTGTGTATGTGATTTCTTTTTAATGCAAGAGTGTTAGTACACAACAGATGGCTTGATCTAGCATGTCAATTTATTGTTTATTCATATTAGAATAAATAGGAATTTAATTTTTTCTATCAGTATATTATCTGAAATAAAGTTATATGGATTCATTGATTTCTGAAGCACATTGTTTTTTAATATATTACTTTGTAATATAGGCTTGAAAACATTAAGAACGGTTGCAATATTTGGGTTTGGCTAGTCTAGAGAAAAGAAGGACTAGGGAGGATATGATAGCAGTATTCCAATATTTGAGAGGCTGCCACAAAGTGGAAGGGGGTCAACTTATTTTCCAAAGCACCAGAGGGCAGGACCAGAAACAATGGATAGAAACTAATCAAGGGGAGAAGCAACCTGGAATTAAGGAGGAACTTCCTAAGAGTGAGGACAATTAACCAGTGGAACAACTTGCCTTCAGAAGTTGTGGGTGCTCCATCACTGGAGGTTTTTAAGAAATGATATAAGGTCTTCTGCTTGAGCAGGAGGTTGGACTAGAAGATGTCCAAGGTCCCTTCCAGCTCTACTGTAACTGATTGCTTGAAACTGCAGTGGTGAAACATAGCTTTTTAAAAGAATCCTTAGTTACTTAGATGTTGTTCAAATTCAATCCAAATTCAAGTGGTGCTCGCTTAACAACTCCTCATTCAGTGACTATTCAAACTTAACAACAGTGCTGGGCAAGTGGTAGTTACAAGCTGTCTTTGAAGTTCTGGCCGTCACAGCATTCCCATGGTCACAAGATCGCAAACTAGGCACTTGCAATTATGATATCACGGCATCCTGCATTCATACAATCAACATTCATGACGCACTTTGCCAGCTTCTAAACAAAGTTGATGAGGAAACCAGTAGGCGGTTACAATGGCAACCATGTGATGTTGTGCTTAATGATGGTGTGGGATTTGCTTAATGAGGTGCTAGAACTGCTGTCACTTAGTGTCAGAGTCACACAATGTTGGACTTTATAACCCCATCGCTTAGTAACAGAAATTCCAGTCCCACTTGTCATCTGAGGGCTACCTGTATATCTGTATTTTTAATGAGCATGATAATTATTTTCAAAAATAATAAAATGCAAGGATATTATGTAAGAACTATTGACATTATCCCAAAAAACTTAAACATATGGTTTGTGGTTTTCATTTTGACACTATGATATTTTAAATTGTGTAAGAAAATATAAAATATTATTAATGCTTATTTCCATGCATAATAGCAAGCATAAAAAAATGAACAGGGAACCTTTTAAAAGGTTATTAAATCGATTCCCTACCTCTCACTGCTGTTTATTAGTTTAAATTATGCTAATTCAGAAATGTTTAACAAGCAAATACGTGGAGCGTGATAATTTGGCAGTGGAGATACTATCAAATAACATGGTTTTAAGAGTAAGTAGGAATCAGATGGGCACATTTATTGATGACACAAATTTTTTTCAGAATAATAGGAATTTTTTAAAAAGCAAAAAAACCCGAACAAACCACCAAACAAACCAAAACCCTCCAAGAAGAAAGTGCATGAAAATACCAAATGTAATTTAAAGTGCAAAACTATAAAAACTGCTACATTATTATACATAAATATAATATATTTATATAGTAAACGTAACATATTTAAAATTGATACACAAATACTAATGGAAACTTCACTAGCAAAGAGAGACCAGGAAATTGGTCTTGGAAGTGAGGTAAACAATTTAGAGAAAATGTCAACCCACTCTGCAGCTATTTTAAAAAGCTAAATAGGCCATGTAACATTAGCAAAGAAACCAATACTAAATTTGTCAGGACTGTCATGTCTTTAAAACAATCTACGATGCAATCATCCTTAAAATTACTGTAGAATTCTGAATAATGTAGACTGCTGTTTTTCAAAAGGATTTAAAGAGTAGAGAACGATCTCATTTTAAGAAGTAAGACAAATTCATGGAGGATATATAGGTAATCCTTGACTTAACAACAATTCTCTTAAGTGACCACTCAAAATTATAACAGCCCTGAAAAGTGTGACACGACCATTTTTCACCCATGGTCACATGATTTATATTCGATGCTTGACAACTAGCTCATATTTATGATGGTTGCAGTGTCCCATGGTCATGTGATCATCTTTTGCAAACTTGACAAGAAAAGTCAATGGGGAAACCAGATTCACTCAACAACCATGTTGTTATTAATTTAACAACTGCAGTGATTCATTTAACAAATGTGACAAGAAAAATCGCAGAATGGGGCAAAACTCACTTAGCAAATTTTTCACTTAGCAACATAAATTTGGGGCTCAATTATGGTCATAAATTGAGGACTACCTGCATCTGTTTTAATTCTTGTTCCTTTAATATCTAGATATGGCTTAGGCCCGGGGTACTTACAGGACCACCTCTTGCCTTCCTCCCATCACCTGGTGCGCTCCCACAGAGTTGGCCTCCTCCGGGTGCCGTCAGCCAAACAATGTCGGCTGGCGGCCCCCAGGGGGAGGGCTTTCTTTGTCGGAGCCCCGACCCTCTGGAATAGTCTGCCCACCGAGCTCAGGATGGCCCCTGACCTCCTCTCCTTTTGCCGTGGATTAAAGACATGGCTGTTCCAACAATACTTTGATCGTGGGGTTATATAGTGTCTTTTTAGCATGATCTTAATGGGGATTTTAATTCATTTTAATTTGTTTGTTGTGATTTGTATTTATGATAGTTTATGTAAGCCACCATGAGTCCTCAGGGAGAATGGCGGCATATAAATCACTTAAATAAATAAATAAATATAATGGTATGGATGGTCCAATATTCAATATATCTTTAAGTGAGGCTTTTTTTATTTTAAGTCCCAATAGATATGTCTCACTGTCCGCAGAATCAGAGGATGGACTTTTCCAGGTTTTATCTATAATCAATCAACTCCAGGACTCCCAACAATACAGCTCAAAATGCAGTCCTCTTTAACAGCCTACTGTATATCTGCTTTATTTAAGAACTATATTAACAATTTAATCGGCTCTTCCTTGATGATAAAGCCTAACTGTCATAGAAGATTTATGCCTCTTGTTTATCTCTTCCAAGTTCCTGTCTTATCTTTATGTTATGGATTTTTCCTTGGCTTCATACCTCTCATACCGCCTCCTATTTTGCTTTATATTATGAATTCGAAACTGGTATTCTCAATTATGGATTCCAAATATAACAAGTCTGTTAGTGAGTACTAATGGTAATCTCCAACAACTCTAACTATTCTCTAAGATCAGAGACAGTATTTCTTCTGAAACAAAACACGTGAATGAACATATTTTGGAACAATCTGCCCCTGATATATATCTGTGCCTTTAGAAAGGAAGTTAAGAATCTGCATTTTTCCATGACTGAATTCTGGGGGAGGTGAACTGGCAGTGAGTGGAGACATCGACCATGGCAAACACTGAAGAACCAAGAGTTCTATGGAATCTCTCCAGATAAGGAGAGGACTGGACATTACCCCCATGTGCTGCTCAAAAGGAGACCACAAAACAATGGTCTGCCACAGGTTTGAATGCACTCTATTGATGAACAGGTTTGAATGAACACTGTTCCTGGAGATATTTAAAAAATGGGTTTAGAGTTTAGCAGTTACAATATCAGCAATGCTGTCTGTTTATATGGATAGATTATGTCCACAATACATTAATGAAGGAATGACAAATGTGAAAAATTTTGCCTGATGTAGAAAAATTATAAGCAGAAATGCTGGAAAATGGGAAGCATGGATTGTAAGAGAAAGAAGGCAATTAAAGAAATGACAAGCCAGGAAAATGATCTGATAGGGACTTTCTACTGTATATACAAAAGAAATTGATTAAAGTTTGAAGATTACATGGAAATACAAATGATAAACTAAGAGAACAACCAGGACAACAATTTTTATTGGATTTATAGAAGAGATTGGCTGAAACCTCAAAGGAATCTTTGGGATAGGAAAAATAAAAACTGAAGAGAGAAAAAATTCTATGATAGCACTGGAATGAATTAAAGATCAAGACTGTTAGAAGTAAAAGGAAGGAAAATAAAATTGGGTTATTTGACCAAGATTAAAATAAGACAAGTTTCTATAAAGGCCTGGGAACTCTTTACAGATTTTTTGTCAACACTAGGACTGAAAAGTTGAAGATTTATGGACTTGCATAGAGGTAAGGGACAGGCCTGTATAAATGGATTCCCATTGTGTTGTTATATATTTTAGATGGATTGCCACTCTATTTCTTTAGCTGGGTTTATGCTGCTTTTCAATGGGTGGGGTATATTTTTTTTTTGACATTTGTGTATACTGCTGAAGGTCATAATGAATTGGGTGGCACTCTGTGTGTGTGTGATAAATAAATAAATAAAATAATTGGACAGACGAGACAGACAAGAATTCTTCATGGATCCATGAGATAAATTCATCAGAAAGTTACAATTTTCTGAAGATAAGATGAAATCAATACTATGCATATACAATCTATACACCAGCCAGCAATTTCCCTTGTTGTCATTCCACACATAGTTCTGTCACTTTTAGCAACAGCAATACCACTTAGACTTATATACTGCTTCACTATGCTATACAGCCTTCTCTAAGAGGTTTACAGAGTCAGCATATTGCCCCCAACAATCTGGGTCCTCATTCTACCAATCACAGAAGGATGGAAGTCTGAGTCAACCTTGAAAACCATCAGGATTGAATTCCAGACTGGGCAGAGTTAACCTTCTGTACTGCATTCTAACCACTTTGCCATCATGGGTCTTGTTACAAGGGCTATTTCTTCAAAATTTGCTCCAGAAGATTGGAAACTTATCCAGAGTCATTTTTAAGTGGAAAAATTTCCTCATCATTTACTAAACTTCCAGTGGCATCCTTCTAAAAAGTGAGAACATGGTTTCAGTAATGATATTTGTTCCTAAGAGATGAGGGAAGTATTCAATAAGTGAATGAAAATTCAGAGCTTGTTTCTAATCTCTGAGCAAAGAGATGACTACTTCCAATTTGTAAACAGGAGTGTGGGATGTTTCTAAGCAGGAGTATGGGGTGTTTTTTCTAAAACTAAAAACAGAATTCTGTACACTCTCTTAGAAGAAAATACAATATTGTGATATTCTGAAAATATCAGCTGGAAAAAAACTGGTATCATTTTGCTTGCTGTTTAAAATCAGTGTAATTAATAATTGATGAAAACAATTATAATTTTCTAAGACTTTTTTTTTAAAAAAAGAGAATAATAGTTTTGAAAGACAAGTACATATAAACTTTCCTTTTCCTTTTTAGTTTCCTGTCCAGCATTATACAGGAAACACCTGCTTTAATGATAATAGCTCCTTCTTTTGCTATACAAATGGGACAGTTTTGGTTCTAAATCACTTCAATGGGCAGAGCAATATTATTCATTTTATCCAGTTTTCCTTTAGAAATAATGCACTCTTTTTACAAGGGGTGGATCTTGTTTCAAGCCTTCCGATTTACTACTTCAGCATTTTTACTCTCTAAAAAGCAGAATAATGTTTTACTTTGGCTAGATGTGTGTTGATCCACTTTGTGAAAGTCCGCTTTTGCACAGATTCTTGTTCATCTGAAAAAGAAAGAAAAAATGATCAATGATAAACTTTCAGATACATTTCTTTATGTCATGAGCTGACATAATCAATTTAGCTCTTTATGATGCATAAGAGTAAGAACAGAGAAAGGTGGCATGTGGCCCTCCACAGTTTTTGATGTCAGTACCACTACAGGTAATCCTCGACTAGTAATCAGTCACTTAAGAACAGATTTAACTTATAACAGACTTTCCTAGAACTACATACGACCCGTTTTTGAATTTATAATGGTTGCACACACTACTATAGAGACTGCAATGAGAAGAGGCTGTCTCAACATTCTGTGCCTTGTTACAGCTCTATGGCAGCCATTTCCTCCAACAGGTGACATTAAAATATGTTAAAGGATTTACTGCAAGCTTTTAAGCAAAATCACAACTGAATTAATTACAGCTGCAGAACATTTTAGTTGGTTCTATACCGTGTTCCCCTGAAAATAAGACCCTGTTTGTTTGTTTTTTGAACCTTGAAATAAGCGCTTAGCTTTATTGCTATGCACTCAAAAGCCCGATTGGGCTTATTATCAGGGGATGTCTTATTTTGGGGGAAACAGGGTATCAGGCTGAGTTATTTATTTTACCTTGCTTTTATTTAAGCTGAATAAACTATAGCTATGAGACATACTAAACAAAAACCAAATAAACTGTAAAATAGTTGTATTATTATTATTTATAAAAAATACAGTATCAGTATATTATTCCAGCAACCAACAACTTGACACTGAAAATTATTAAACTTGAGATCTTAATATCCTGCTCAGATTTAGCTGTCATTCCTCAGAAAAGCACTTGCTGAATTCCTCCATATAAGAAATATTGTTCTCATTCATAAGAAGTCCTATTTTGAGTTCCTTAAATAACATTTCCTTGTGTGTGACAATCAGCTTTTTATATACCATTTGATAGCTGCATTCCTTAGGGATGGCTGTTGGTTCAACTTCACTTTGAAGTTAGACAAAGCTTTTTCCATCCACAGGGGGTGATGCCAAGCTGGTTTTCCTTGAAAAATTGGGCTCTACCAGCTTATCCTCAGAATTCTGAGAAACACAGTTTCCAAAATTTCTTCTGAGGAGAGACAAAATAAAATCTATGTTCTGAAACAGCTTGTCTAATGTTACTGTCATTTTGATATAATGCCTGGAAGTTTTCCAACACTTGGGCAATGTTATGCTATCTATCCTCAATTAACTGCTTGAAGGTCACAACCACAATAAAGTGCATTTGAGGGTAGTATCCATCGTTTCTTTTCTCAGCAAAGCATATAAGTAGATAAAAAAAGATAACACCAGTACAGGGAGTGTGTGATTGGGATTTTGACTAATTAAAAGGGTAAAAATCAACCATGACCATTTTCATCCATTCACTTCTGCAATTGTTCTCAGTCTCTCCTATCTTAAGCTTCCCCATCTCTATCAAACTGTTAAAACAAAAACAAAAACTTAAATCACTTGGTTATAATTTCAATAATTAACCCTACCAAGATTTCCTATGAATCCTATCTCGGATAAATATATAACTGATGCAGGGGTATCAAACTAGCAGTCCGTAGGCTGGATGCATAACACACAGATCACCCCCATCCATGAATGGAAAAAACATCACAAAATGTCACATGTGATTTAGAGTCACTGCCTTAATGTACAATATCCCAATGCATTTTCAGTGTTCAAAAGTCAATAATGAATTAGATGAACTAACTGAACCAGCAGCATGCACAAAAGGAAAATCACATTTGTTCCCTACCCCAATTTCTTCTTTTGTTTTTATGGTAGACAATTATTTAGATGTTGAATAGATACATTAAAATCTCCTTCCAGTCAAATTTAGCTCCTTATAACTGTAAGAATATTTCCACACAGTTATCATGGCACCAATACAGAAGTGATATATTTATTTCTGTGATGTTGTTAATGTGGTATTTCTTAACTGTCTGCCATTTAACTAAATAGGTCTAGTCCTGCTTAGCTTTCTGAGGTTCATGAAAGCCAACTGCAATGTCCATGAGTAAAATTGTATGCTATTAAACCTGGAGAACCTCTATTATTTATTGATTAATTTATTTATTGAATTTCTATACTGCCCTTCTCCCATAGGACTCAGGGTGGTGAACAGATTAAGATTTCATACACACACACACACACACACACACACACACACACACACACACACACACACACACACACACACATATATATATATATATATATATATATATATATATATATATATATATATATATAAACAGTAATAAATTGAGTCAACTTGGTGTATCTACTAAGACCTTGGCATAGAATTTAGATGTTTATGCTAGCTCTGCTTGTTGAAACAGAAAGGCCTTCAGGGCACGTCGGAAAGTGCGAAGATCTGGGATTATTCGTATTCCAGGTGGTATTTTGTTCCAAAGCGTAGGTGCCCCCACAGAGAAGGTTCTCTCCATTGGAACTATTAGACGACATTGTTTTAATGATGGTACTATGAGTAGGCCTACTCTGTGAGAGCGTATTGGTTGGTGGGAGGTTATCAGTTGCAGCAGGTGGTCTCATAAGTACTCAGGTCCTAAGCCATGGAGCACTAAAGTTAAGAACCAACACCTTGAAGCGCACTTGGAAGGCCACCGGAAGCCAGTGCAGCTCGCTGGCTTACATGCGAGCGCCATGTTGCTCCCATAATTACTCGCGCAGCCGCATTCTGGACCAGTTGGAGCTTCTGGGTGCACTTCAAGGGGAGCCCCATGTAGAGAGCATTGCAGTAGTCAAGTCGGGAAATGACGAGGGTTTGAGTGACTGTGCGTAATGAGTCCCGGTCTAGAAAGGGACACAATTGGTGAATCAGGCGAACCTGATAGAAAGCTCCTCTGGCCATGGCTGTTATATGATCTTCTAAAAACAGTTGTGCATCCAGGAGGATGCCTAGTACAGGTAGTACTCGACTTATAACAGTAATTGAGCCCGGAATTATGGTCATAAATTGTCACAATCATTAAGTGGGTCATCATGTTATGAACCAATGTTATTACCTTTTTTGCGGGACTTGTTAAATGAATCCTTTTTACCTAATGGGCATTTTTTGCCAGAAACTGGAAATAAATGCCAGAAATTGGAAATAAATGCCAGAAACTGGCAAAAACCATCAGAAATTGCAGTTGTGTGACCATAAGGTAAGGGTAAAGGTTCCCCTCGCACATGTGCTACTTGTTCTGGAAGGCAGTGCTCATCTCCGTTTCAAAGCCAAAGAGCCAGCGCTGTCCGAAAAACTCTCCGTGGTCATGTAGCCGGTATGACTAAATGCCAAAGGCGCACAGAACGCTGTTACCTTCCCACCAAAGGTGGTCCCTATTTTTCTACTTGCCTTTCTTACATGCTTTTGAGCTGGCAGAAGTTGGGACAAGTAATGGGAGCGGCACTAGGGATTTGAATCGCTGAACTGCCGACCTTTCAATCGACAAGCTCAGCCACTGAGTCACCGCATCATAGGCCACTGCAAATGGCCGAAAAGACAACTTGGATTGCCAAGTGCCCAAAATGTGAACATGAACGTGTGCGGCCAAAAGTTCAAAATGGGTCATAAGTAGCTTGGGGGGGGGGGCTGTTGTAACTTTGAAGGATCGCTAAGCAACTGGTCCTACATCAATAATTATCTGTATAAAACACAGAGACTACTATCGTGCTCCTTTCTATTTCAAAGCACAAAGAAAAACAAAAAAGACCTAAGCTACTTTTTTCCTGAACACACTGTATTTGTTTCATTGACTTTGGTACTTTGAAAACTGTCCTATAAACTCTAAATCAGACAGAAGATTTTTGCCAAGGAAACCAGAGAAATTCCTTTCTAGGTGTTGCCATGACAATAAGTGTCTCTATCATTGTTTTCCTTCTTGGCTTTTCAGCAAATGGAGCAAGTTTCACAGGTTTTTCTTTCCTGACTAATAACATTGCATCCATAACCTGTTCAGCTGATAATGATCTCGATATAACTGGGTCTTGAAATATGCAGGTAAGAATTTTAAAATATAGTTCTTGCCTTGAACTCATAGCAGACCTTAATGCTAGGGAGGAAAATAACAAATCAATGAAAGAGAATCTAGTAAATGACACTAACAAAAATGAAAAACAAGTACCAAAAAATCATGTTTATATATTATAATACTTCTAATAATTTAACAAATATCTCTACTTGAGGATTGGAATATCTAATATTAAAATAATCACAAATACTTTACATACTGTATATAATATCACACAGAATCAAGGCTTATTCTGGAAAATAATGACTGAATGAATAGCTCATGTTCTGAGAACCTTACATAATTATTTTCATAAGAAAAATAATGTCCTTAATTTTTTAAAGCCCAATTGTAGCCCAATACTTTGGCTTAATAGATCAGAGTAGAATGGTTAAAAGGCATGAAACTGATGCTAAGCATCAGCTGGTCCAGAATGCAATAGCACATTTAATATGATGCACTCCATGGTATATCCAGGTAACACTGCAAACATGTGGGCTGTACTGACCTCGCAGCAGGCTTCCAGGTGTAGTTCATGGTGCTGGTTGTCCTACATGGCATGAGACCAGTGACTTGCAGGAATACCTCTCCCCAATGGTTCCTGCCCATCCCAACAGATTCGGCAGAATGGGCATGCTCTAGGCACCATTGGTGAAACAGACACTTGGTGTGTCCTCAGAAATATCTCTGTTCTGTAGAATAACCTCCCTCTCTCTAGCAGCCCCATCTCTGATTACCTTTTAGAAGATCATAAAGATCTGGATCTTGCTCCAAGCAAGAATTATGAACCAGGATATTAATGGACTTAATGGACTTCTGGACTGTGTGTATCAGCTATGGGACCTTAGTGTATTTTTTTCCTTTTGGAAGGTGTCAAAGTGGCAGTCTGCAGTCCGGATACGTTATGCGCAGACCATTGGTGAGTTTGGACTGGTTTGCAAGAACCGGTAGTAAAATTGGCGGGAGGCTCCACTCATTGACCCGGACATCATCATAGGAGATCTGTGCATGCGCAGAAGTGAGCGGGCATGATGCAAAACAGTAGTAAAGGTAAGTAGAACCTATCCCTGGCGCAGACCACGCCCACCTCATCTCTGCGAAAACTACGTGAAACATCACGTGACAGCAACATGACATGGTGAGTTTGCAAACTGTGCTGTAAAGGATTGTGACTTTGGTCCTGGTTTTATCTTTGTTCATTACCTGGGTGCTTTACTCAAATGGCAGCCAAATAAATATGCTAAATACATAAAACTCTGCCAAGTCAATTTTGATTTCTGACAACTTCCTGGATGAATCCCTGTAGATTTTATCCTTGCTTTATTCCTATGGCTGAGGAAATAATGGTTCAAGGTCACCCAGCTGGCTTCTTGCCAAAGGTAGGACTTAAAACTTATGGTTCCTAGTTCTCAGCTCAGTGCCTTTATCACTAGACCAACCTGGCTCTTATATATATAGCAATATTGATGGCATTTTTATTGAGCTGTACAGAATGTGGTTGTCCCAAGAACAGTTTACTGTTCAAGATAAAATTGTAGAGTGGTGAAGCACTAGTAAGTTAACCTAAATCAGCACTGGCTACATACATGAATATGAAATTCATGCTGCTTTTACTCAGTGATTACTCTGGATATCTTCCAGCTTTCTGCAAATGAAACTTACTATGTAATGCATTCACAGCATAATAAAAGAAATTGAGAAACTGCAACCGACAATTTGGGTGTGTATTTTGAATTCCAATGTGCAAACGCTAAGCTTACGAAAGTAAATTAATTCTAGAAAACAACTAAATTTCCCCCCTTTTCTAACAATACAAATAGACTTCTATTTCACAATGCTATATTTACTGTGGTTACATTCTGGTAATAGTTTAGCGTCTATAAGCATTAACTCTTAACCAGAAATGAGTGGGTTATAAAAATACTTAAAATAAACAATCAAACCTTCCTATTATTGAGAACTGGTGAAATCAATGATTACTACCAATTGATGGAATCAAATAAACAAGGGAGAACATTTTTTTTTGCCTAGGAAGAATTTTACTGTGGGATTTTTCAACATCAAAAGTTGAAGGTATATGGAAGAAGTAGCATAAAACCAAAAAATGTATTATGTTCCATATTTCATCCTGAATTTGAACATTTGCTTTACTAAACACGCTCTTCTATCTAGATTTTCTATATGCACAAGTAAGTATCAATAAAAGAGAATATTTTTAAACTCAGGATTGAACTGTGGAGTCCTTGGTACTCTCCGAGTGTGGTAATTTATCTTGCAGATGTTTCATTACCAAACTAAGTAACATCATCAGTGATGGTAATGAAACATCTGTAAGAAAACCAAGCTCAGAGAACACTAAGGACCCTGCACAAATAAGCATACATGCACATATTTGTAATGTTTATTTAAATAATTAAGTCTCTGCATCAGTTCAAAATATTTCTTGAGTAGGAATGCATCTAGCCCATTATCAATTTCTGATAAAAAGTATTTTATCTGTTCTATTGTATTTGCTCTATTTACAACTCAAGAATGTGTCGAAATTATTTGCAGTACAGATTAATTTTTAACGGAACTGAATCAATGTTTACTTTCTGTTTTAAAATGCTATCACAAGTGTCTCCTATTATTTTGAGGCTATTATTATCAATTACCAATTAATTTGAACATGGAAGTTTGAACAATGACGGAATATTCTGAAGGATGTTAGGAGAATATATAACAGCACAGGTTATTTTTTCCAAGGTTCCACCCTTCACTTTATTTTCTGATACAGGTAGTCCTTGACTTACAAAATTCATTTAGTGACCATTTGAAGTTACAGCAGCACTTTAAAAAGTGATTTATGACCGTTTTTCACACAACCATTGCAGCATCCCCATGGTCACATGATCAAAATTTGGAAGCTTGACAAATGACTCATATTTATGATGGTTATAGGGTCCTGGGTCATGTGATCACCTTTTGCAATCTTCTAACAAGCAAAATTATGAGGAAGCCAGGTTCATCTAACAACTATGTTACTAACTCAACAAATGCAATAATTCACTAAACAACTGTGGCAAGAAAGGTCACAAAATGGAGCATTATTCACTTAACTGTCTCGCTTAGCAACATACATTTTGGGCTCAATTGTGGTCATAAGTCAATATCTACCTTTACTGGGGTATAGAAATTATACATTATTATAACTTAGAGTTCAAAACTTAGAGTTCTAGGCTAAAGAAGTTATGTATAAATGCATAAAAAGCCATTCTTCACCATAGCTCTGTCACAATGCTGACATATTTTATGTAACTAACATGAATTGATAAACAGCCTGTTTCTAAGTAGCAACGATGATTCACAGAAGGCAGAATGATTTTATACCACTTCCTGTGTTGTTGGAAACAAAGCCAATTAAACCACAATTCAGTCAGGATATAGTTATTGCCCACAGACCAGCAAGAGATAAAAAGATTTGCAGCACATGGTACATTTTAATAATGGCAAACATGCATGTCTACTTTAGCTTCCTTATACTTCTTTTACTTACTCCTCAAACTACAGTGGGCTAAATGGCTTTGATAATCAAAACATAAATCATAACATGTAACATAAATGAACACTTCCAAGAAACTGCGTTCTAAGAAAAACTGAACAATCCTATTGTAGAATTTTGAAAACTTTGGAACAGTAGTGATTAAATAATTTTTAAAGAAACATTGTAGAATTGAATAGAATAGAATTTTTTATTGGCCAAGTGTGATTGGACACACAAGGAATTTGTCTTGGTGCATATGCTCTCAGTGTACATAAAAGAAAAGATATGTTCATCAAGAATCATAAGGTACAACACTTAATGATAGTCATAAATCGTAAGGATACAAGCAACAAAGTTACAGTCATACAATCATAAGTGGAAGGAGATGGGTGATGGGAACGATGGGAAGAATAATAGTAGTGCAGATTTAGTAAACAGTTTGACAGTGTTGAGGGAATTATTTGTTTAGCAGAGTGATGGCATTCGGGAAAAACTGTTCTAGTGTCTAGTTATTCTGGTGTGCACTGCTCTAAAGCGTCATTTTGAGGGTAGGAGTTGAAACAGTTTATGTCCAGGATGTGAGGGGTTTAGTTCCAGTATATTTAAAATAGTTAAAATAAACACAATACTTGTGATATTTTATTTACTTTTTTATTTATATATTACATTTCTATGCTGATCAGCTCACCGAGGTGACTCTGATGGGTATAGTTCTGTTCCCCTTATCCTTTTTTCATACTTATATGCAATTAAAAAAAATCATCTGAACTATTGAGAAAATACTTTCTCCATGTAGAGTGTTAAGACAGCAAGCTATACATAACATAGGGTCACAACTATGAAAAAGAAGATAGAATGAAACCAAATACTGTATCTCCATATTATTTTGTAATATTTCCTGTCTTCATCTATGAATGCAGAAAGCTATACTATATTGTATTGTTTGAAAGCATCTATAATATGACTGACATCAGCCTCACATTTGAATTATTAAGCTTAAGCAGACTGCAAGTATGGCTTGTTAAATAAGCCACGTAATACATATAACACACCAGCCAAAGTGAATCATATCACATCACAGCTTAATATAATCTGCCCAATAACAGATAAACATTATCCTTTTTATAGAAACACAGGAGGGTACTTCATCTTAAACTAGACCCAATGGCCATCTAAATCGCTCAGGTGTCTCAATAACAGCATCAGTTTTCAATATCAGATGACATTCACATTTGCCAATATGGTGTCCTAGGCTTTCAATTTCTGTTAATTCCCAGCTACCATCCATCAATTTATAACCGTGCTGGGATTTTTGAAGGTTAAAGTCAAACATACCTGGATGACACCGAATATGGGGAATGGGAAATTGGACTTAATTTTTAAGAGACAAGAAGGGCATTTTGAATGTTGAAATGAAACCAGAAATTAACAAAAAGCTAAGCTAAAGTTACAAATTTTCTGATTTCTGAGCAGAATGTGACAAATGTGACAGCAGCCTAAAAAGCACATTTCCCCGTCTATATTATATGTAACAAAAGCATGGATTACAATGGCTGCATTTTTTAAAACAAGTAAAGGTCACAGCAGACATGTCAATCAAACTTTTCAAAGACATGCATGGTATTTATAAATATTTTATCATTAACCGATAGCACCAAACCCAGTTGCATGCTCAGTTTCTAAATCCATCACGGGAAAAAAAAGTCATAAAAGATGCTCTCAGCATGAATAAAAGCAATGACAGGCTTGTCTCCATTATTTGATTTTGGCCAGTCAGCCTAATGTATGTTTGGTCAATTTGAATATTCCCAAAGTGGTAAGAATTCTGATAAAAATTGTAATGGCTGTGCATATGAACAATTCACATGATGAATGGATGAGTTGAAACATCTGCATATATATAGGGAACAGCAGAAGCAATTAGCAGTCTTGACTTCTGGAACAGAGAGAACTGAGAATTATTATTTAAATTAGCTAAGGTAGGATGTATCCCTTGTAAAGATGCTGCAGCTGCTTGCAATGCTAATGTGATGCCAGATTGGCTGTGTGGTATAGCTGCATCTATTCACTGTTCAAGTGTCAGTCATGTTCATTTGTGTGTTTAATTTTTATAAAGTCATAACCTACCCAGTATTTTCTCAACAAAATTGAACTTTATAGTGCTGTCTGGAATATCATTTGTAAGACAGTTAGGATCCTGATTTTCCTAACAACTACCATATACCTTTTCACTTCTCAGTGTTAAAAGATTTTCTGAATACATTAGTTATTTGAAGACAAGCTGTTCTTTCAGTATTTAGCTAATGTGGGAAAGTACTCTTTCTTATTGTCAGTATTAGAAAAGCAAACAGTGTTTCATAAACAAACATGCCCAAACATGTCTTCCTGGATATAATACCATGGTAGGCAGAGCACAGATATTTTATGCTTCTATTGAATAGCTTTCAGTACTTCGGGCTTTGTTAACACTCCATCTATAATTTCTTATCAGCACTGATTTATTTGCCATACAGAATATGATGGATTTAATCTTTCATAATAGAATACGTTCTTGGATAATACAGTGCCATTTGACCAAATTTTAAGTATCTGACCCTCTGTGTCTAAAAGTAGATGGAAAGGGGAAGTAAAAGAAATAGCACCTTGGAAATAGATTAAGCATGGTACACTTGTAAATGACTAGCCAGTCGAGTAGTTCTATAAAATTTAACATGAGATAAAAAGCCAATCAGTCAAGATATACTGAATCAGCCAGCATGGAAATATATATTTAGTTTAATAAGTTTAATGCTCAAATAGATATCTTTCTAGTAGGTAAGTATGCTTTTACCCCAATGGAAGCTTTATTCCAGAAGCAAACAGAGAGAAGGGATGAATATAGTACAAATTGGGATTCCAGTAAAATAGACAGAAGAGATTAAAGTTTCTTAATCCACATGTTGAAGCAATCTGGACTGAACCATGATGCATACAGTAGGCTTAAAAAAAACCTGCTGATTGTACAAACGGCCTTCCAGTTAGGAGGTGGGGGCAGGACAAACTGGATGAAGGATTATCATACCCAGATCCTAAAATGATTTCTATCTCCAATAAGAATCATATGAACATAAAATAATACTAGGCATATTTATTTATCAGAGTGTTACCATGGAAAAAGTCACATGTAATTAAATTACTTCTTCTAGAGCACACGTGTCAAACTCGGGCTGCATCAGGGTTGTGTTTGATCTCGGTGCTGGGGTGGGATGGTCAGCTCAATGTCACTCATGTCGGGGGCACCTGTGGTGGCCAAGTGCTAAGGCAGGCCTTCCCTCAGACCCTCCCTCACTCTCATTATAATCTCTTTCCTTCTTTTTCTTCTTTTTCCTTTCCCCTTCATTCTTTCTTCTTCCTTCCCTTCCTTCCTTATTTTTCCTTCCTTGTCTCTTCCCATCTTCCCTTTTTCTCTGTCTTTCCTCTTTCTCTTTTTCCTTTTCTGTCCCTTCTTGAATGCTCAAATGCAAAAGGGGAAACATTTCTCCTTTTGTTTTGTTTTGTTTTGTTTTGAGTTTGTTTTGCTAGCCCTCTACCAGCAAAAGTGGAGCTCCATTTTCACTGGCAGAGGCACTGCAGGTTGGCCCTTTGTCACTTTTCCGTGGGCCAGATCTAAGCAGCTTGAATTTGACACCCCTGTTCTAGAGTTAAGTATACACTTACTTACAAAAGGAAATCATGATAGGGAGAAGATGTCTTTTAGGGTAGGTAGGTAGGTAGGTAGGTAGGTAGGTAGATAGGTAGATAGACGGGCAGGCAGGCAGGCAAGCAAGCAGGCAGGGAGACATTTCAATTTTTCAATTTAATTCATTTTATATGCTGCCTTTCTCCGAAGACTCAGGGTGGCTCACAATACATTTAAAATCCTAATTAAAAAAAACATTTAAAAATTAAAAACATTAAAACATTAAAACTCATTCATACCATTTATGGCTGGATCTCGCCAGATTGCAAGACCGAGATCAAGGGCCCCAGGCCTGCCGGAAAAGTCAGGTCTTCACCGCTTTTCGGAAGGCCAATAGGGTGGGGATGGTCCAGACCTCAGGAGTTAACTGGTTCCAGAGAGCTGGAGCAGCCAAAGAGAAGGCCCTCCCCCGTGGGGCCGCCAGCCAGCATTGTTTAGCTGACAGGACCCAGAGGAGACCAACTCTGTGGGATCTTACCGGTCATTGGGAGCTATGCGGTAGAAGGCGGTCTTGAAGATAACCTGGCCCTGAGCCATGTAGGGCTTTAAAGGTAATAACCAACACCTTGAATTGTGACTGGAGACCAACAGGGAGCCAGTGCAGCTCGCAGAGAATTGGTGTAATGTGGGTGTACCTAGGGGCACCCACAACAGCTCACACGGCTGCGTTCTGGACCAACTGTAGTCTCCGAACACTTTCAAGGGTTGCCCCATGTAGAGTGTGTTGCAATAATCTAACCGTGAGGAGAGCCTCCCGATCCAAGTAGAGTCACAATTGTGCACCAGGAGAATCAGTGCAAAGGTCCCCCTAGCTACAGCTGTCCGATGTTGCTCTAATCTTAGCTGTGAGACTAGGAGGACACCCAAATTGTGAGCCCATTCTGAGGGGGACAATTTCTCTCCCCCCCCGAACCAAGGATGGACAGTCAACACAGTCTTTAGGAGGCAATACCCACAGCCATTTGGTCTTGTCTGGGTTAAGTTTGAGCCTGCTGACTCCCATCCAGACGCCTCCAGGCACCGGCACATCACATCCACCGCATCACTGAATTGATGCGGGATAGAGATATACAGCTGGGTATCATCAGCGTATTGCTGATACCTCACCCCGTATCATTGGATGATCTCACCTAGCGGCTTCATGTAGATGTTAAATAGGAGAGGAGAGAGGACTGAGCCCTGAGGCACCCCGCAAACGAGGGGCCTAGGGGTTGACCTCTGTCCTCCTACCAACACCGACTGTGACCAACCAGAGAGATAGGAGGAGAACCACCATAACATGGTGCCCCCACTCCCAGCTCCCTTAGTCGTCCCAGAAGGATACCATGGTCAATGGTATCGAAAGCTGCTGAGAGGTCAAGTAGCACCAAGATGGAGGAATGACCCCCATTTCGTGCTCGCCAGAGATCATCCATCAGTGTGACCAAAGCAGTTTCCATGCTGTAGCCAGGCCTGAAGCCAGACTGAAATAAGATAATCACTGACAAATTATTGTCTTCGGTACTGCTATGATTCTCTGAAACTGAAATGTGAGAAAATGTGATTTCAGAATTTCCACTTTGTTTCTAACAGTAAGTCAAAAACTGATCGTAATCTCAAAAATAACTTCCTGCAGTTTGAACTATATGATTCAATTTGAAAAGCATTTTACCAGAAAACTACCCAAAGCTCTCCCTGACAATATTTTTGGAATTGTATGAAGATTCAACATGCAGAGTCAGTCAGTCAGTTCATTTCAGTTCAAAGTGATGTAATCAAATCCCTACATCACACTGATTCACCAAATCAAATCATCAAAATGCTTTAATAAATTCATGAATTAAATTTGACTGAAACATTGTATCAATCTTTTGTCAGATTAACATTGGATCATGAATGATTTGCAAAAAATATAAAATTAAAGTACATTTCTATAGAAGAAAACAAACTTGAGAAGTTTCTAAAATTATAAAAAGACACCAGAGAAGATGAGATGTGTAAGGCTTACATAATTCTTATGATTGTTTTGAACAGTATTTAGTTTTAGTCTTCTATATGAGAGAATTGAATAAATGTTTTAGCCCTATTCTTCCATATTTGTCTACTAATTCTCAGCCCAGATGGGAATGTGTTGGACCCATGAAGGTTCAACAGCCATCGCAAAATAGCCAGAATCCTCAAAATGCATTGTTATTCCAGCTAAGGCAGGTGCCAATGGGTAGAGGGGTTATAATCTCCCAGTAAAGCAGCGCTAGCCTAAGAACTCAGGGTGGTCTTTTGCATGCATCCACACTAAAAGTGGGGCAAGCAGGAAATGGTATCACAATGAACAAATCAGCCCAACTGGGACCAGCAGCAGTCCATTCTCTGTTTGAGTTGTTGTCCTTTTTTTGTAACCTGCCACAACCGAAGATTTGGGGTTGCACACAATGAATAAAATACAGTTTTTTTAAAGATCAATTTTTGCCTCCCCACTACAATACACCCACCATCTTATTGAAAACAAGATGAAACACAATTATTTAACTGTTCTGTGAAATGTCAGTAGAGAGGAAACTGCATAGATCTCTAGGGGATTCGAAGGCATGGAGGCCGCTCTGTAAGAAATAAATGAATTCTATTTCCATCATCTAAATAAAATATCCAAGAACACATTACCAAAACTCCTACTAGAGAATAAGGCAGTAGAAAGAGTGACTGATCCAGTTCAGAAAAGTAGCATTGTAAGTGAAAAATGATTACCTCTTTCCTTCCTTCCTTCCTTCCTTCCTTCCTTCCTTCCCTTCCCTTCCCTTCCCTTCCCTTCCCTTCCCTTCCCTTCCCTTTCAATGTGACTTAGGAGCAAACAACACAACTTGGCAAAAAACAAGAAAAAAAAAAAGAAAAAAGAAAGAAACTCTATAGGATATGTATACTTCTCAGCCAGAATAAGATTTTCTGAATCACTCAGGCATGTCTCAGTGCACAGCCATATGGTTTGACAAGTTTGCCAACTAATATAAAATTAATTATTCAAACTATCCAGTAAGCTAATAAAACAAGAACTTTTGAAATATTATATTGAAAATAGTTTCTCTTTTTAGATAGAATAAACTTTTTAAAATTAAGTTTTAAAAATGGATACGTAAAAATATATTAATACATTCTAAGAGATGGCAGTTTGGTATTAATTTGTAAATCTGACCTCTGTCAGCTTGGTTTTTATGCAACATTTCTATCAGTTTGAGAAAGTATATTCACATGCTGTTAGAGGACATTTTCCATTTGCAGAGGAAAAGAAATTAAAGGTGTCCTTGGATTCTTTGGCCTGCCTTTATTTATGGGCAGATCAATGCAAGTATCAACAGTAGAATTGATTATTTTAGGCTTACCAAGTGTGACTTTCCTTCTTAAAATAGTCCCTAAGTGAATAACTTCTAAGGACTGAAGAACTGATTATTTGAGGCAGTGACATTCAATAAAGAGAACCTACATATCAACTGAAATCAGAGAGATAACAATCAGGGAATGGCTGTAGTCAACATATTATCACAATGCCATGTATGAAATCAGGGTGCACTGCACATCATTGTATGTATATGAAAATCCCAGGTTGTGTACAATGTATTTTTAATCAGGACATATTTTGACAGTAAAAATGAAAGGTTCTGGAATATTATAATAAAGTGCATTTATGTAACAGTATTCAATATTAAAGTACAACAGTTTAAAAACAATCATCAGTATACAGTTACTAAAGTAATTATATTTTACGTTCTAATTTGTCTACTGGAACATTGTTGATGGGTGGAGATCTATGGAAACTACAAAAAAAATGACTATGACTTCATCTTTTGTTCTTGGATTCCCTTCAATATGTATCAACATTGTAAGATGTATTTTACAGTGTATTTTAGCCGAATATACTTTAAAAACATAGAAACAAAATAAAGAAATGATACTATATTTACTGCATTTTGCAAAAAAAATATTATTATAATTTTACAACTAACAGAAAACACTGTAAAGTTACATTTACAGCTGTGTGTTATCTCCTGCATTTTAGTAGATTCATTGTAAATTTACAAAATTTAACACACAGTGTTAAATTCAAATTTTCAAATTTTTCAAATTTGAAATTTCAAATTTTTAGCAGCAAAATTGTAAATCAATAAAATAAAATAAAATAAAATAAAATAAATACATACATAAATTTCTTAAAATTAAGCAGACTTTTTTTAACTGCACATAATTCAACATAAGAATAACAATGATTTTCACTTTGGGCATTTACAACATTTAGTATATTAAGATTAACTATTGTAAAACCAAACTGCAACAATCCTGTCAAATGATCACTGGATATTAGTTAATTATTCCTTTTTTTCTTCAACAGATTTATAAATGTAATACAAATGGAAATCTATTTGGATTTTTATGTTATTATATTTTTCTACTGTATATAGAGCCGTGATGGTTAACCTATGGCGTGCCGGAAGTAGCACACAGAGCATCTCTGTAAGCACATGGGTCATTGCCTGTTGTTCTTCCGGGTTCCAGCGCAAGCCGCCCAGCTGGTTTTCACGCACGCAGGAGCGCAGGAAACCAGAAGGGTTTCTCAGAACCATGCTGGGAAAATGATCTTCCAATTTCTGGCACACGCATGCGCACTGGGCAGCTGGTCTTTGTGTGCACATATGCACATATGCACAGTCCTGGAAACTGGAAGACGCATGTGCATATGAAACCGGAAGATCATTTTTCTGGTGCACATATGCACATGGAATGGCTGCTCTTCCAGTTTCCAGCACATGCGTGTGCATGCACGCTTCCATTTCGGCACTCGGTGCCGAATTAAAATAATAAATGGCCTTGGAAGTTGGGAAAAATACAAAACTTCCTAGGTTCTCTTAATACAGTGAGCTATAAATCTATGTATATCTTATAGTCTACAACATGACATTTCTTTTCTTAGCCAACTGAGAGCAGGATTCTTTTTGGTTAAAAAATAGTTTTATAGTTCATGAAATTAAAAAAGGCACACATTAAAGGATAAGGGCACACCAAAATCTGCTACAGTTTTATAAAATTATTTGTGAACCTGACATAATAGGTTTATCACATAAAGATTATCCATCTCTATCTTATTAGCTACGAATTCATACACACATTTGGATATTGAGGGTAGACATCTATATATATACTTAGAATGTTTTAAGCTTGAGTCTATCTTTGCCTAATCAGGGTTTTTGCAAGCTGTGTTCTGTAGAAAATTTAATGGGTTTCAGTGAAAGACTAATGGCAGAAAAAGAATGTACTTGAACAAAAAGTAGGGACATCCATTTTTTTTCCTGAAAAGGGTAGCATTTCTCAGCTAATGTTCAAAAGTATTTGTGCTCATGATGACTCATTATTTTGTGCGTATCTGAGAGGCAGAAAGCAGGAGATGCAAGAATCTGCTTTTTTTTAACTAGTAGGTTTTGCGGTCTGAAAAAAAATTAAAAATCCTTTCTTAGAACTAATATGAAACACACCAAATATAGATTAATACCATTGTGCTTTGTAGTGATTACCATGATAGGAAGAAGTAAGAAGCCACCAGTCAAGGTGTCATTGATAATAAGGTTATGGTTTGATGGGTGATTTCTCATATTAAATAATTTGAAAAGGGGAACAAATTTCTGTGTTCCTTTAGGTGAATCTTGACTGACGGCCATTAAGACAGTGTCAACTTTTAACAACTACATAAATAAATTCTCACCAACAGAATCCATCCCAGCTTGGTTGTTCAGGTCTTCCAATGGTTCATTCATGACCATTATAATTTTAAATATTTCTAATTTCATAATCAGTCTTTTTCCACCGGAAGGAACATTGCAATAAGCTAGCCAACCAAAATAACCCAATATCAGCTTTAAATCTCTTTTTCACTATGTATCCAAAGAACAAATAAGCAGCAGATTGTTAAATATATTATATCTCACTCCATCTGACCACTTTACATCACTGGCATAAAAACTGTTGTGTGTGACTGTTGGCTTACCAAAAATCTCAGAGAAATGACTCAGCAGTAGAGACGTCTAAGTAATGGTGGTGAAAAACAAGGAATGAATCTGTCCAACTGCAAGTATGAACCCATATGCATATTTATTTCTCCACCCTTATTGCATCCACAAATTCTCATCCAGGAATTTTGTTTAGGATAACTTGATCCACTTTGCAGAAAAGCAGATGAGTTAAATTCTACAACTGGCTGTTAGGACATGTTTGCCAGATTCTTCGAAGAAAGAATTATTCATATTCACTTGGAGTTAGAAGACTTGGAGTTAGAAGCTTCTTGGAGTGTGATTTCTTATGAAACTTTCAGAAACTATTATTTCTACTTAGAAACCTACAAAATAGATTGTTCACCAGAATAATCCTAATTACCCAGGAGTTAGGCGACATAAAAAAGTAAAAAAAATATTCTAAAAAAATACTCTTGAGATGATCTTAGTATTGACCCCAGATGGATTGTCTCCATCTGAAGGTGCAGATCTGCAACTCATAGGTCTGTGGGCTGTGATTCCTTCAGAATAGCATGGAAGGGTACACAAGAGGCTTTATCTGAGACTGATACATCAAGCCACAATATTTCAACATCTGTACCTGGGACTACTTTTCAAAATAATTTTGAAACTACAGTTGGCACTGAAGGTGGCCTCCAAGCAGGCTATTGTGACTGAGACCCACATAGTGATTACCATACACAATTCAGTTCTGAACAAACTTATTTTATTAAAACAGCTGAGAATTAATTCATTCTCAGCTTAGTCCAAAACAAATTCTTCATAATCAGTCCTACAGCCTTATTACCAACCTTTGATGTCTTTGGCAACCTGCCAAAGGCTTTTCTTGGCAAAACCCCCACAAAGTTCTAGAGACCCTGACAAGAAGCACTGGAATCAATGTTGCTTTTGTACAAAGAACCCAACGGCTCATTGCTGCTCTTTTATGCCTTATGGGAGTGGCCAATCATCTTCTGGCCTTACCCCCGAGTTGTCCTTTTTGCTTCCGCTGCTCTTGCTTTCTGGCAGCTCTTTGCATGTGTGCACTAGGAATAGGCTCCTCCTGTTCCTCTGCCTCTCTGCTGTCTGTCTCTGGAGGCTCCGGAGTCCATGCATCACTCCCAGATGGCCCTGTTCCCATCTCTGCCTCCAATGCAGAGCCCTCATCCAGGCCTTCCTTAGACTCAGGACTGGCCCATGTTCCTTCCCAGCCTCCTCACTGTCCAACTCCGCTGCCAGCTCCACAGGCTGCTGGCGGACCACAACACAGGCAGCCAAGATCTATTGCTTATATTACACCTGTTTTCTGGTTACTGCACCTGCTGCCAGAGGGCTTTCAAGCCTCATACCTGGTGCTAATTTTGACTATAAAACTCTATATAACTTTGTCCCAGAGAATGTTAGGGACTGTCCCTACAAGATGGATGTGCACCACCTAAGAATATCTGCAGGAGGTCATACTTTTAGTCTGGAACCCCTTATCATAAAGATGCACCTGGTACCTTTCTTTTTAACTTTCTGTAAGATTGGGGTGCTTGAGTGCATATTTCAAAGAGAGGCTGCTACTGGCTGAATGAGTTGGGTGACCATCTGTATTAAATCTTTACTGCTATCTTTACTGGTTGTTGTTTTTTTTCCTATCTAAGCTACCAAAGCCATGTTGAGCTAAACAGAAATTTTGAAACAATCTATTGTAGAATTACATAAAATTTACTGAACTGGAGGGTAATACCCTTTATGCATTTGATGCAGAATATTTACTGAATTATATAATGAAGGTACAGAGAGTGAGGAAAAAGGTCTAGGAAATTATTGGCCTCTTGCTTGAAAAAGCAACAACAAAACAGTGTCATATGTACTATCAAAAATGTTCAGGTTACAACATAAAATAATAAATCATTTTTTTATTTTATACTTGACCTTATACTGAGTCAAAATGTTACAATTCTTAAGGAAAAAATTAATCATTTCTAAACACAGTTTTTCTAGTGATCAAGATGTTTAGTTATAACTTTATCTCTTAGGAAAATAATAAATACTACTAAATCTATGAAAACAGAAAAAACTCCCAGCATATATGGAACTTTGGTTCCTAGGGAAGGCATGAAATAAAAGAGAAGGATATGCAACCTTGGGGCCATTCACCATTCAGATTTGATTCAGGATGGAGAATAGATACTGGGGCTAGGATTACTTGACAAACTAAACATATTTATTATATAAGAGTTTAGATATTTTATCTGAGTACTGTTGAGGTATAGGAGCAATCTCGTCAATTTTGGTTGACCAGAAGGATTAAAAAGTGGATGGGCAGAGGTGGGCAGGATTTACAGAGTTCTAATTTCTGGAGAAGGCAAGAGGAAAGAAGTCCACATTGCATATCATGTGTAATTGGTATGGAAAGGCTGGGATTAGGGCCAGACTGGGACACCTCTTGTGATCCAGCAAGAGAACACAGCATTAAGCTCTCAACTCTGGCCAACATGTTCTTATCCCTATGGCCATTACCTAGCAGCAGGTATAGCTCAGCAGCAGGTAGCTCCTAGGCCTACTCACGAGGATGGAAAGCCTAGTCTCCTGCCCTTGGGGGCTATCTGTACCAAGCATGACCTGGAGAAATGAAGCATGCTTCTCAGAATGGCCTAGCATATGCCATCCCATTAGAAGCTGGTTCACTTCTCCAGCGATAAAATTTTGGCACCAACTGGTTTTCCTACAAATTCTTACAGCTTCACTTCTTACTTCCTTAGCAAGCAGATTTGGAGTGATAAGAGTTGACATCTTATGAAAGGAATTAAGTGCGGACCTTGGGGAAAATGCAAGAGAGACATTAAGGACAAGAGATTATACTGTCTGGACACTGAAGGAAGCATAATTCAAAGTATCCCTGCCCTGGTTTGGTTTAGGATAAGATGGAACAGAAATAAACTTAGGCAGGATTTCAAGATTTTTCTTAAAATACTCTGCAACAATAAAGTAGCATTTCTGCAATCTCTGAAGTGTCTATTTCACTATTTTGAATTTTTATTGGCCCTGATTCAAGGGCAGAGACCAACACAATGTGCATCCGAGATATTTTATCCCTCAGATGCTTAACACATATTTTTAGAACATATTCTCATAACAAAACCAATTTGATTTTTTTCCATTACCATAAGGTTTTATTACAGTATTTATTAGAATATTTAAACTTTCATTATCTTTTGAAAATTGCAGAAAATATTGCAGTGTGCCTTTTTCAATTCCAGTAACTATACTGAATTTTCAGCCTCTGTAAACCTACTGGCATTCCAGCATGAATTTAATATTGCTTGTTTCCAACTGTATTTATTTTTTATGTACTATTAAATGTTTAAGGAAGGAAGGCTATTTTGGGTATTTTATAATATTTTCCAAACACTAAGCCATTGTGTGCGAAAGTTTTAAAAAGTAGAATAAAATCATTGCCCTTTTAGTGCTAGTATGAAGATAGAATTGCCTATTTATTCTCAAAGTATTTTTTTGTATACGATTTTCTACCACGTGACAAAAATCAAATCCATAAAGCTGGCAGTTGTCATAGTCAACCATTTAAAAACTATCTAGTTATTAGAAAAAGCAGAATTTCAGAGCCCAATTGGTCTATATAACTTTAAAAAGACCACATCTGCAAATTACTGCATCACAGCTTAGGTTGAGATGTTGTGAATTGCCAATTTCTATTTATATATATGAGACATTGTGACAATGTCTACCAGCACCTAAAAGTTCAGACTAAGCATTTATTGTCTGTTATTCGTAACATTATTTGGAGTAAGATGAATACTCATTTCTACAAACTAAACTGCAACAAAACTTCAGCTACATTTACCTTGGAACCCAACTTTGAAAGATGCATGTAAATATTTTCTTCAAGGTCATCTAAATCATACTTTGTATCTTATTCAAATTTTAGCAATTGTGTTTAATTTCAAGTATACCTTGCTGAAGCAAACTTCTTTCAAGCTTACCGTCATAATTAGTCTGATTAATTATATTAATAATCCTTGTCATGCCACACTCTTTGTATAAGTATTTGGCATCAACTAATGAGAAAGAATTTTCTGGCACTCATTTTGCATAAACGTATGCTATAGGTAAAACCTTATTTATTGTCATCATGAATGAAAACAAGTATGTTCATTTTGGCATTCATGACTTATGCTGTGTTTTGCGGCATGTAATGATGGAATTTTAGTCCAAAACACATAGAAGGCACCAGTTATGTAACCAGTCATGCTTAACATGACATCATAATAATTCATTCTAAAAATATTTTCCTTTTTAAAAAGTGGTATGGATAATTTTATTTTAAAAGAAGATTCATAAAAAAGTGTGTCTGTGTGTGTGAGTAAAGAGAGAGGGAGGGAGGGAGAGAGAGAATGAAACTACTGTACTAGAGTAATTTGCCAATTTCCTTTGAAACTTATTAAGGTACCACATGCCTGCCTATATAAATGAAGCCAAAGTATATATATAATCCAAATATTATATATTATAAGCAATGAAACAAAATAAAGAAGACCTTGATAGAAAAAAGGGTATATAAAGACAGGCTGTAAGGTGCTAGCTGAAACACTGCAACTATTAAAATACTGAATAAGACTTCCATATTCAGTATTTTAATAGTTGTGCTACCATACTAGTTTTGGTAACAAAGAAAAAAACTGTAAGGTTTTACTCTCTAAAATGCTGAAGATGTTTGTATACTTGTAAGATTTTCCAAGAAAAGATACTATTTATATCCAAAGCTTAATGTCAGTGTTCTGAATAACGACCCATTGAAAGCAGGTAGATTCCTCAAAGAACATCTTTATTGGATTCATCATGTTGGCACAGCTGGTGAAAACCAACTCTAAAAATTCCTGTGGTTTTCACTTAATTAAAAGAATAAAACTTCCCCCCTTCCCAGTGTCATCAGTCACATTGTCCAATGAATATAGCTGGCAGGCTCTTCTCCTCCTTCTCCAGCCACCTGTTACGATGACCTTCATTCCCATGGGAAAACTTTTCATTTTGACTGTAAATTGGGCGACATCAGATTTACATCATGCTTTAATGTATCGCTTAAGAATTCGATATTTATTTATTTATTTGTCAGATTTATATGCCGCCCTTCTCCTGTAGGACTCGGGAGAAGTTTATTGTTGTTTTATACAACAATAAAACAACCCAACAATAGATAAAACTAAATAATATTAAAAACCAATTTAAAATCCCCAAAACCCCTGATTAAAACACACAGCAGATCAGGGAAGTTCCTGAAAGAGCCATGTCTTTAGGTCGGCGTGGAAGATGCGGAGGTTGGGGGCCGTCCGGAGCTCGGTGGGCAACCCATTCCAGAAGTTGGTGTGGCCACAGAGAACACCCTCATCCTGGGGACTACCAGCTGACACTGTCTGGCCAAGGGGACCCAGAGGAGGACCGTCTTATGTGAGTGCACTGGGTGGTGGGAGGCCAGTAGGAAGTGATTCTGCAAATACCCCAGGCCCATGCCATGAAGGGCTTTATAGGTGAGAACCAGCACCTTGAAGCAGATCCGGAGGACCACTGGCAATCAGTGCAGCTTGCGCAACAGTGGTGTTATATGAGAGTAGTGGGACGCACCCGTAACTACTCACATGGCCACATTCTGGACTAGTTGGAGCCTCCGGGTGCACCCCTAGGGCAGCCCCATCTAGAGGGCATTGCAGTAATCCAGCCGAGAGATAATGAGAGCATGAGTGACCATATGAGGGCATCCCTGTCTAGAAAAGGGCAGCTGTGAATCAAGGAGGACGCCAAGATTATGAACCCTTTCCAAAGGAGCAAGACACTCCCCTCCCATCAATAGTGATGGGGGAGCTAGATCATGGGATGTCGGTATCCACAGCCACTCTGTGTTGGAAGGGTTGAGCCTGAGCCTGTTCCTACCCATCAGACCCATACCGCCTCCAGGCACATAGACATCATGGAGAGGGCATCCCTGGGTTGGTCCAGGGTGGAGATGTAAAGCATACTGATGATACCGCACCCCGAAACCATGAATGAACTCACTCAGCGGCTTCATGTAGATGTTAAAGAGCAGGAGGGAGAGAACTGACCCCTGTGGCACCCCACAAGTGCGGGGCCTCAGGGAGGATCTCTGACCCCCCTGCCCAAACAAACTGTGTATGGCCCGAGAGGTAGGAGGACAACCACTGTAAAACAGTGCCCCACACCCCCAACCCCCTGAGACACCGCAGTAAGATACTATGGTCGATAGTATCAAAAGTCGCTGAGAGGTCAAGTAGCACCAGCATAGAGGAATAACCCATATCCCGGGCCTGCCAGAGATCATTCATCAGGGCGACCAATGCCGTTTCCATGCTGTGTCTGGGCTTGCAGCCTGATTGGTATGAGTCTAGATAATCAGTCTCCTCCAGGAATTGTGGAAGCTGGTACGCGACCACAGACTCAACAACCTTTGCTATAAAACGAAAGTTGGAGACAGGACGAAAGTAGTTCAGGGAGGCCGGATCCAGACTTCTTGAGGAGGGGACGAACCACCACCTCCTTAAGTAAGGTGGGGAAGACCCCACCTCTCAATGAAGCATTGATAATCATCCGGATCCAGTCTCCAGTCACCTCCCTGGTTTCCGCAACAAGCCAGGAGGGACAAGGGTCCAATAAAC
Source organism: Masticophis lateralis (assembly GCA_030761175.1). Classification (NCBI taxonomy): domain Eukaryota; kingdom Metazoa; phylum Chordata; class Lepidosauria; order Squamata; family Colubridae; genus Masticophis; species Masticophis lateralis. The sequence goes on along the minus strand of JAUDYJ010000001.1, from coordinate 83,874,975 downwards.
ATGTGGAGGCCCCTAGTCTACCCACAATCCTGTCCACTTCCTCCATAGAAACAGGAACAAAGTCAACCCAGCTGTTACCTCCAAGATTTGCTCCCATCCCCTCATCAGATCCTGCCCAGTCAGAGTCTAGCCCTGTCCGAATCTGATAAGCTTCTCTGTTCAGCTTCCACTATCTTAGCTATTCCTTCATTAATATTAATGTATTTGTCTTATTGTTTTAATCTTTTACAATATCATTTTATCAAATTGTAAATTGTCCAGAATCATGTGACAGCAAGATGGGCAGCAAATAAATTTGATAACTAAAAATAAAACATTTCTCAAAATATGTTATTATGTATATAGTCTTCCAAAAATTTTAATAAATGTATTTTTATTTATTATTTTATATATAGAATACCATAATTCCAGAAAGTCCATTATCACTCCACTGCAATAAAGTCAGCCATTTCACGCCAATACAAGTAGTTCCTGACTTACAACAACAATTGGAACCTGCATTTCTGTTGCTAAGCAAGGCAGTCATAAAGTGAAATGTCACCTGACTGCATTGCTTAGAGACAGAAATCCCAGCACTTCCAGTTGTGAATGTAACTCAACACAGCAGTCATTAAGTGGGAGAAGTCCCTAAAGCGCACAAGGATGCTGCAGGGGGATGGGGACAATGCCAAACAGCAGGAACCCCCAACACCATGACCGCAAGCCTAAACTCAACCATCCTCACTTCCCTGCACTAGTGGAATGAGATACAATCTGCTGAATTCTGTATGGATTTTCTGACTAAGCATTCATTTATAAATATTAACATATAACTGACTATTTATGGGTTTTAAACTTCCCACATTTAATATTAACCTGGGTTGTTCTTGTGGTATAATTAAAGAGAGAAAATTACAGCATATGTATGTATGTATGTATGTATGTATGTATGTATATACACATACATATATACACACACACATACATATACATATATACATATATACATACATATACATACATACATACATACATATATGTTTTCTGAGGTTTTCGCGGGTGTTTGTATGTAGGTCTTTGGTTATTCGGGTCTTCTCCCGCGTAAAATTGGAAGTGTCTTGGCGACGTTTTGACGAAGTCTCATTCGTCATCTTCAGGCTGGCAATTGCTCCTGGAAGCACGAAGCCAAGAACACGAATGAAACTTTGTTGAAACGTTGCCAAGACACTTCCAATTTTATGCGGGAGAAGTCCCAAATAACCAAAGACCTACGTGTGTGTGTGGTGTGATAAGTGTTTTTCTATCGAGATACCTGGTCTACCCCAACATGTGGGAGAGGGCATTCTGCTCCCTTTTGCCTTTCAGCTCCAATCCAGGAGCCCCCCAAGCAGTCACATTCATGACAAATCATTTTATACCAAATTTATATTTGGTGTATATATATATATATATATATGTAGGTCTTTGGTTATTCGGGTCTTCTCCCGCGTAGAATTGGCAGTATCTTGGCGATGTTTCGACGAAGTCTCATTCGTCATCTTCAGGCTGGTGTTCGCGGCTTCGTTCTTCCAGGAGCAATGTGAGATTGCAGCTGACCCTTCCTTTTAACTACTAGTGGGGGTGGGAGCTGATTGGGTGGGAGCTTGTCTGTGTTCTGATTGGGTGGAGGTGTGTTCTGATTGGTTGGGGGCTTGGCTGTGCTCTGATTGGATGGGGGGTTGGTTGTGCTCTGATTGGCTGGGGGTGTGTTCTGTTTGGGTGGGGGCTTAGTTGTGCTCGGCTTAGTCTGGGTTGCAGGGGGATTTGAGCTGGTGAGCTGCGTTGTTGTTGTTTGGCTTTGGGTTTGTGGTCTTGAGGGCTTTTCATGGAGGGTGTTGGTCTGATTCATGTATGGATTGGAGGGGTTAAAAGTGGCTAATGATGCAGCTGCGGTCTGGCTTCTGGTCCTTGGTCGTGCCTCATTATCAGTGTGGGTTTGAGTCTGCTTTCTGCGTGGATGTGTGGTGGTGACATCCTGTGTGGGTCTTGTGAGTGTGGGTCTAGTGTCATTCATCGTGTTAGGGACTCGTTTGTCAATAAGGGCGGGTTTCCAAATGGCTGGCAGGCGGGAGGTATCGTCTCGTTTGTTCATGCTGTGTGGGCGTTTTTCTATCTCGATGGCTTCTCTGATTATTCTGTCATTAAAGTGTTCAGTTTTGGCAATAGTTCTGGTCTTTTTAAAGTCAATTTCATGTCCTGTGGCTTTGAAGTGTTGGACCAGGGAAGAAGTTGGTTCCTCTTTTTTGACTGAGTTTTTGTGTTCTTTAATGCGTGCACTTATTCTTCTGTTTGTTTGTCCGATGTATGTGGTGGGGCAGGCGGTGCATGGGATTTCATATACTCCTTGATTTTCTAACTCAATTTTGTCTTTGGGGTTCCTCAGGATGGTGGATATTTTTCGGTTTGTGCAGAATGCTGTCTTGATGTTATGTTTCTGGAGGATTTTGCTTATTCTGTCTGTGGTGCCTTTTATGTATGGGAGGAGGGCTTTGCCGTTTTCTTGTTCTCTGTCTTGAATTTTAGTGGGGGTTTCTTTTTGGATTAGGTTGGTAATCTTATTTCTTTGGAATCCATTGGATGTTAGTACGTTAGTGAGATATATGTATGTATGTATGTATGTATGTATGTATGTATATGTATATGTATATGTATATATGTATATGTATACACACACACACTGTGTGTGTGTGTGTGTGTGTGTGTGTGTGTGTGTATGGATTCTCAAACTATAATGAATCAATGTCTCTCAGATCACATGTAATCCTCTTAGCCACCAAAACAGTTTTATGTTCTAGCAATAAAGATAAGGTGCAGTGTACATTGAGGATTATATATAGTTAATAGGAATAGTTCAGAATGCGGAGGTTTGTACCTAATTTCATTTTGCTTAGTTATAAAATATTTCAAACTAATAAGGTATTTTAAAACCAGGACACTTACACCCGACTATGCAAAGCAGCTGACTAAAGTGTCTTGCAAATTTCACACTCAAACTATTTAATAATATTGCAACAGCTACTTTAGTCATTTGTTTGTCACACTTCTTTAATTTTCACTTTTATTTACAACTAAATCACATCTATGATAGCTTTATGATTTCTCGTAAGCTATGATATTTAATGTAAACATGTCTAGGAATTAAGAAGATAAAAGTCTGGAATTTAAAAGGAGGGGAATAAATCTTCTTGGGAGATATCTTTCTCATTACTTCAGAGGTAAAATGTTAAGATCATTTCCTGCTACTAATTATTCTCATTTCTAATCACTACATTCTAGATCCAGATCCCCCAAAATTGACTTTAAAATGGGAAGAAGGAATTAGCATATTTAAACAACTTTAATGATATACTTTGTTCTTCAATATTGATTTTCATGCTAGGTTTGTACATCATGCAAAAATCATGATTTTTAAAGAGTGCATAGTGATTTGTTTTTATGGTTTACAAATAATAATAATTTATGCATCATGCTAAGCCAACCCATCATTCAATAAATTACTAGAATATTACATGAACTTGAACATTGTTATTTGTGTTTCATCAATCTGCTACTTGGCATTGGCAGTTCTGTACAATTCTTCTGTCAAGCATGTCATGTTCTTAGGTAAACTCAGTCAATCTATTTTTTGCCCTTGTTCTTTCTGACATACTCATATTTAATTGCTAGCTATGTTTAGCTTTTTCCATAAAGAGAAAATATAGACCTTGGTTTTGTCTTATTGGTATGATGCCTGAGTATTTAGTTATATTTTATTGGCCTCTGCCCTATACATTCTTACATTAGAGTATACTGTTGAGTAGACATCTATAGGATTATACCATATAACATCTGTAAAAACAGAAGTTTGAGATCTAAATTCTATCCTATAATTTCACACCTTCAGGTTTAATGTCACTAAGCATCTTGCATAAATAATGACAGTAAAATCAGTTAAGTCAATGTGAATTAAACTATGAATTATGTAAGAAATAATCTGTATGCAACTATTCACTTTTGGTAAAAAGGTAAAGCAATTCTATTAATTAAAATCTATGTGCCAATTGAGGTTTTCAATTTTAAATATGCTAACTCATAAATTCATTGAATGAGGCTTGTTATTAGCAAGACTCTTACTTGTTACATCTTTCAATTTTTTTTTGAGTATTTGACAATTAAGTACGCCAAAGACACCTACAGAAAAATAATACATCCAGAAAGTGAATATATGAATCACTACTCTGTACAGCATTAGACTATAAAGTAACAGAAGCATTACAATATATCCATTATATACAGCCCTGGTGGTGTAGTGGTTAGAGTGCAGTATGGCAGGTGAACTCTGCCTACAGCCAAGAGTTTGATCCTGATGGGGGCTCGAGGTTGATTCAGGCTTTCATCCTTCCAAGGTAGATAACATGAGGACCAATTCATATAACAATGCACTGGCTCTCAGTAGGCTTCTGGGTGCAATTAAAGTTGCTAAACATCCATGAGCAGGGTATTTGAGGGACCACCTTGCTCATATCCCAACAGAGCTAGAAGAGAAGGCATGCTCTGGGTTTCCTCTATTAAACAATGTCATCTTGCTGGATCAAAGGGTCCTGTCTTCTCAATGGAACAGTTTCCCACCAGAGGGTCAGATGGCCCCAATCCTGTTAACTTTTTGCAAGATATTGAAGATCTGATTGTCTCCTAGGCATTCAGATCAATGGGTAGATGGTGATACTATTGATGGTGAGTGGGGTTAACAATTTATTCGTGAGTATCAGAGGGATATGTTAGGGTAGTTTGTTTTAATCTTGTAAACTACTCAGAGGTCACTTGTGTGAGAGGGGCAGCAATAGAAATGGTATAAATAAATAAAATATTTTCCCATATGAGATTGGCTATACACTGAGGTCATCACTGGAAGTCCTCTTCCAGATATTCCTGACTTTTAAACCATGATGGAAAACAAACATGTAAGTGGGTCTCTCCTTTTCTCCAATTAAGGCGTAAAGATCTGGGTTGCAAGACTCCTGCCAATATGGTAGGCATACAATACAGAAACTACTCAATCTTGGCTACCCTATCCCAGTTGTCTGAATTTATGCCACCCAAATTTGGTAGACTTATCTCAGACTATAAAAATTCATCCAATAATAAGCAAGCTTTTCAAATTTTAATCCTCTTAGTTTGCACAGGATATCTACTCCTCAAGAGAAGAAAACAATTTTGATTATCTTCATCAATCATCTGCTCTGGATAGCAGACAATGATCTAATGTCAACAGCAACTTACTAGTGTTCCCATAAAATATATATTTAAAAATAAACAAAAATAAAATAGGTGTTTTATTACAGGTTACCCAAAATTATACTGGTATATAAAAGCAACTATAAAGAGTAAATGGAGATCCCCCCCCCCATTTTTGTACTAGATACTGTCTTAGAATAGCAGAATTAGGAAAATGGATTCAAATGCCTTACAAACCACAATATACAATCTTTGGCTTAATAGGGTACAAATTGTTATTTTCAGATTTATAAATTCAGTCTCCAGTTTTATGTTTGATGTCTCTAGAAAATGAAATTCTTAACTCACAAAGCCAGAAACAGTCTGTTCTACAGATTGCCTGCTCATACATAATTCAGGACTATAGACTAAAAACGAAAGTATTGTACATAAGCACAACAGAAGTGAAATCTTTTAAACTCCTGCTTGTTCTGCTTGATTTGCAGGAGAAATCAGCTATTACAAACTGAACCCTTTTTGTTTTGAGAAATGAGAAAATAAGCAAAAAGATTTAGCATATACTAATAAATGCTACACGTCTCTCCCATCTTTGTTCTTAAACAGTATGTTTAAGTATGTTTCAATACTATTCAATATAATTTGAATTACAAATTCTACCCCTCCAAATATTTAAAGAAACCAATTTGTAAATGTATTACAAAATATTATCCTCCATTTCTTCTTTATGGCCAACAATATCCCAATAGATAATGATAAGAATTTAGAAATCTAAACAGGCAAAATTAAAGACTGGCAAACCTCTTGGAATTCCTTCAAAACTAAATTCTCTCTCTGTCTGATTTTTGTCTGTCATATCACATTTTTGTCATATCAAAATTTAAGACTATGGATACTAGAATGCCCCAAGAGGACAGCAGAAAGAAAGATCCAGATGCCACTTCAGAAATAACTACAGAAAAGTGGATATAGCATATTGGAGGAAAGACAAATCAAATTTTAACTAACTCAGTTTAGATACTTAAAAGTCTATGTATTTAGGCTCTACACACAACGCTGAAAACTCAAAATAAACCTTTTATATTCTGTTTTAATCACATACCTTGGAGTCTCTGCATCACTCCAGCAATATCTCGAGATGTTCTTCCTGCCAATCTTGAGGATGTCATTGTGCCACGTGGCAATGGTGTTGTTTTTTTCTGCATGGTTGTCTATCTGAAGTGCCACGTTTCAACAGTTCTTTTTATAAATTAGTTGCAGAATGGCATGCCATAGCAAGTCATGGCAGCTTTAAGCGGTAGACATATAGCTGCCTGTCTTGCCACTGTTTTAGGATTGTTCTCATCCAGTAGCTTGCAATTTAGGCCTGAAAAGATATAGAAATGTACAAGAAAGTTTGAGAGAACACCTGTACATTGGTATAAAAACAATTTCCATACTTTCACTAGATCAGACATTTAGAAATCTGGTTGATTGGCTATTCCATGTGACTAATGACTTAATACCATGAATTGGATTGGTAAAATAGAACAAGAAATCGTGCACTACACCAACACTAAGATTTACAAATTGTTGTGAGCTTATATTTTGAGCAACCCTTAGAATTCACATTAATGCAGCACAGTAGGTCAAAATGTGAAGTTTAATGTCATTATTCCAGAAAGGTTTAAGTGGTTAGAAAATGAATGTAATAGAACACACTATTTAATGGAGATCTCAGTTATTTTGAGATTGCAACCCTGGCTACTATAATAACGATACTAGCACCTGTACTTACACAGCTTAAAGACATATTTGTTTCCAAAAAGTGATTGATACTTGCCATTTTCACAGAAAATTTGCTATGCTCTAAAATACTGGATTGTTTATTTAGGAAATTCTCATTTTCCTGTTCTAGCTGAAAACTAGCAGAATTACTGATCAAATGCCTCAGAAAAATCAATATAGTGATGATAGAAAAAAACCAGGTTCCTTTGAAAAGGCTCATATGTGAGGAAAGAAAGGTATCTAAGATGAAACAATATGAGTCTAAAAATCAAAGACCAGCAGAGGCTCTCATAAATGTTTTCATCCACTTTATTATTTTACATGCTTTTTACCACATATTTGCTAAGTTTAGGAAAGATGAAAGGAGCAAGGGTGCTATTCAGCAGGCTCTGACAGGTTCTGGAGAACCAGTAGCAGAAATTTTGAGTAGTTCGGTGAACCGGCAAATGCCATCTCTGGCTGGCCCTAGAGTGGGAAGGGAATGGGGATTTTGCAGTATCCTTCCCCTAGAGTGTGGTAGGAATGGAAATTTTGCAGTATCTTTCCCCTGCCATGCCCACCAAGCCACATCACGCCCACCAAGCCACGTCCACAGAACCGGTAGTAAAAAAAATTAAATTCCCCCACTGGATAGGAGTACCAGGTAAGGAGTGTGGGGGTGCTGCAGAGGAATGGAGGAGCCTGGGGGAAGGCTATGGAGGCCTGACAGAGCCTGCATGCAAACCCAGGAAGGCCAAGGAAGGCATGATGCAGGTCGCTCATCAGTCGAGGGAGGGCTGGTAGAGGTTGCATGCAGACGGGAGGGTGCTAGAGGCAGGAGCAACTTCTGAAGTGATTTGCAATTATCCCTGCTGGCTTCCTCATTAAATTTGCTTGTGAAGAAGCCAGCAGGTAAGGTTGCAAATGGTAATCTTGTGACTGTAGCTCTTTGCAGTGTTGTCATTGTGAGCCTGACCTGAGACTCCAGGTCGCAATTGCGTGAATCCATTGGAGCTGCAATGGCCAGAACATTGAGAATTGGTCATATGACCATTTTTTTCAGCGCTGCTATACAGGTAGTCCTTGACATACGGCCCAGGGGTGAGTTCTAAAACTTTTTACTACAGGTTCTGTGGGCGTGGCTTATTTTTTGGGCATGGCTTGATGGTCATGTGACAATTCTTTAGGATTTAGCAGAGGTACTGGTCTACCAGCCTTTTAAATGCTTGCAGAACTGTACTGGTCTACCCTTTTGTTCTTGGAGCGTCCTGGTCTACCCATCTGTTTTTTGGAGGCACCAATTTACCACCACACTGCCTTTTAACGCTGATCAGCTGTAGGGCAGCCCTTTGAAGCCCCGCGGCAACCATTTAAAAGTTTTTTTTTCCTTCCAGACGATCAGCTGGGACCCAGGAGGCAGCAAAAAATTGGGGGCAGGGCCAAATAAAAGGTAAGAATAATGCAAGGGGGGGCGGGAGGGCCCAGCTCCTGAACAAAGAGAACCAGTTCGGTGACGTCATATCATCACCACTACTGGCTCGACGGAACTGGGTGGAACCGGGAGGAACCCACCACTGAGCCAACTGAGCCAAAAATTTCTATTGCTAAATGAGACATATGTTAAGTGAATTTTGCCTCACTTTCTTGCCATAGCTGTTCAGTGAATCACTGCAGCTGTTAAATTAGTAACACAGGTAAATGGATCTGATTTTTCTATTGACTTTGCTGGTCAGTTGGTTGCAAAAGGTTATCACATGACACCCCACCCCACCCCCAGACACTACAACTGTCATAAATATGAGCCGGTTGCCAAGCATCCAAATTTCTGTCACAAGACTGGAAATGCTGCATCAGTTGTCAATGTGAAAAATGGTAATAAGTCACTTTTTTCAGTGCCGTTGTAACTTTGAATGTTCACTAAATGAACAGTTATAAGTGGAAGACTACCTGCAATTTTGAGCAGGCACTGAACAAATGGATGTAATTTGAAAACTACTTGTATTTATAGATGAGCTGTTGATTGATAGTTAATTTTGTCAAGTTTATCCACTTTACTGAAGGGTATTAAGGGTCTTTCCCACCTGCTATTAAGGGAGGGTCTTTCCCACCCACCTCCCTTGTCTCAATCAGCAGAAAACTATATCGGTATGACACTGTTGACTTTGTGCTAACTTCTACCCAGCCTCTATTGTCACTGCTCAGCCCTATTAGCAATGCTGAACTGGTTAACACCTTATGGCTGCTTCAAAGTGTTTATGGAAGAGTTGAAAGGGCAGTGTGCATTTTAGATACTACATTTACACTCAGGGGTGTCAAACTGGCAGCCCATGGGCTGGATACGTCACACACAGGCCATGCCCACCCCAGCTCCACAAACAGGAAAAATGTTGCAAAACATCACATAACAGCCATGTGACATGGTGAGTTTGACATCCGTGATTTATAGTAATACTACTAAGAACCTAAACTAACTCACTTATGGGCTGGGGATAAAACGAGGGCAGAAAATAAACCATCTCAGGACATGATTATGCCAGGATTAAGTACAAGTGGGCACAGAGTCTAACATTTGAACAAACCAGCATATTTCTAAGCAAAAGAAGATTCGTACACACAAATGTGTGGAAAAGATTTGTTATATAATACAAAAATCTATATTTATCTTAAAAGATAGAATCTAAATTGTAATGGATAAAGTTAAAAATATATAGAGGATACTACTTTAACTGAATCTTATGTTCATTTCAGCAATATGAAAAAATCAGCAAAATCACCATGAAATAATAAATTTATATTTAGTCTTATTTCTATTACTTTATTTGATACAAAATACAACTGTTTTTATAGGATGCTGCATATACATGTGGCCAATTTTGTATGGTACATGAACTCCTATCGTATTTTAAAGCTACCCATAAGAAGAATCACAGGTAATTAGAATATCAGATGTACTGTCAACTAATCCAACGTCTTGCAAGAATCTATTAAACCATCTCCAACAAAGAGGATTTTTTCTCAGGGATTTCTTGAGTCAGCTGAAGTATTTAATTTCAACCCCTTTGATTTGTCTAGCCTTCAATTTCAAGAGAAAACAGGTCTACAACCTCTTGCATATGACATTTTCTATTTTGCAAGTTAAACATATCTCTTTTATAAGGTGCATTTTTTTGCATGATCTATAGTACCGAGCCTGTGTAGCGTAGGGGGCTAATGCCTCCTACTAAAGGCAGCAATTAACACCAGCTGCCTGTAATTTCTGTGAGTTCAATCCTAGCCAGGCTCAAGGTCGACTCAGCCTTCCATCCTTTCTAAGGTAGGTAAATTGAGGACCCAGTTTATGGGGGCAATAAGCTGACTTTGTATAAATATACAAAAGTATGAAGGCTATTGCTTAACGCATTGTAAGCCGCCCTGAGTCTCCGGAGAAGGGCGGCATATAAATAAAATTAAAAATAAAATAAAAATAAAAATAGTTCTTTGATGATTCTTCCTAGGGCTTGGACCTATTCCAGTTATGAATCTGGTATCCTCTGAACCATCTTTAGATTTTATATATCCCTTTTTTAAAGTGTAATGCCCAGATGAGGATTAATAATAATTTATTTATTTATTTATTTATTTATTCATCAAATATATATATAGCTGTCCATCTCACAAAAAACAACTCTGGGCAGTGCAAAATAATGGATACTACTCCATGTGCAACCTAAACCCTTTAAAATATATTGAAACTGTATGAGACAGCCACCTAACTCTTGAGATTTGTTATATAATACAAATTTCTATATTTTTCTTAAAATAAATACAAATAAGGCAGCTGAGAGAATTGTAAATTACTGCCCATTATCTAGACTCAATGTTTCTGATAGTCTGCATTGAAGTGCATAATGCTTTTCAATTACTGTGTAATCCAATGGTTAGCTAAAACCCCTAGATTCCCTTCACAAACCAGGTTTCCCCAATCCTGTATCCATCTATTTGACTTTTCCTGACACTTGATCTTACATCTAATATAATTGAGTATCATCGTGTTTGGATATGGCCCAATGTTCAAGACTGTAGGAGTCATTTTGAATCATGATTTTGTCCTCTAAAGAGCTAGAGCTTGGCATCATCTGCAAAATCAAATATTTTATCTTCTAGATCATTTATAAAGTTGCTGAACCACACAGATTGATGGGTCATTTACAAGTGCCTTTTGGGTACACTTCAACCTACATTTATTCATCCTGTCCTCCAAAATATCATGAGATACTTTGTCAAACATTTTATAAGGAATCCTCATTTAACAATCACTTGAAGTTATGGCAGTGCTGAATGAGTGGTTGCGATGGCCCCATCGGAAGCTGGTTTGTAGGAGATGGAACTAAGATGTGAAGATAAGATATGAAGAACAATTGCAGGAACTGGGTATGTTTAATGAAGAGAAGGACTAGGGGTGACATGATAGCAGTGTTCCAATATCTCAGGGACTGCCAGAAACAAGAGGGAGCAAAGCTATTCCCCAAAGCACCTAAGGGAAGGACAAGAAGCAATGGGTGGAAACTAATCAAGGAGAGAAGCAATTTAGAACTAAGGAGAAATTTCCTGACAGTTAGAACAATTAATCAGTGGAACAACTTGCCTCCAGAAGTTGTGAATGCTCCAACACTGGAAGTTTTTAAGAAGATGTTGGATACCATTTGCCTGAAGTGGTGTAGGGTTTCCTGCCTAAGCAGGGGATTGGACTAGAAGATCCCCAAGGTCTCTTCCAACTATGATATGATATGATATGATATGATATTCATCCAATGGGAATTTCATGCCTCTCGAGAAAAATCCCAAGAGCCCGGAGGCTGAGGACGATGGAGTGCTAGGCCTGTCCGGCATTGGGGGAAACTGTCGACTGGAAGGGGAGATGCCTGACCCAATGAAAGCAGGTGATATATAACAGGATAAATGGCCTTCCTTAATTCAAGATCTGCGATTGACTTGTCTCAAGTTTTTTCCCACAGAAATATTGAATTTCAATGTGATATGGTTATTTTCCCCAAAGGAGCCTTAAGTTCACTATGCAATAGGGTTTGACTGTTGTCATTTAAAATCTGGTTTTTGAAATTAAAAAATAAATTTTATACGCTCATTATGGTTGAAAACTAGAATTTTTTTCTCTTGAAAAGTAAGCAGATTATTTTGGATTGGACAGACTCTTGTATTGTTAATGACTCTCAACTCTTTTACAAAGGCAAAAAATAGATCTATTCACAAGTTATATTCACCAAGCCCAATGCTGCATTTCTGGGATAAGATGAGTTGCAAGTAATCAGTTATTACAATAATTGTGTTACAGGATGCCCTTTGGATGCTTAAATTAAATGACTGAATGTTCCCAATATTAATTTAAAGCAATTATCTTCACTAGAATGGAAATTATGCTCATCATCACATGCAGAACATGAAAATGGACATCTGAGTTCACACAATATTTTTCTCCACTCATGTTTTCTTCTTACCCTCAACAATCCGGAGACACAGGATGAGAACAAGGTGATCAAAAATATTTAGCAGGTGTTTTAAAATAATGAAGCGCAAAATATAGCATACTTTGCTGATGAGTCACAGAGTGGGGAAGAGATATTTGAGCCATCAAGTCTACCTCCTTCCATTCAATACAGGAATTCAAATTAAAGCATCACCAAAATGTCTTTCTATCCTCTCTTTGATCATATCTAATGAAAGAGAATTCATCACAACTCCAGGTAAACTGCTCTTTCAATTAGGATTTTTTTCCTATCCTTCTCATGGAATCTCCTTTCTTATAATTTATTAACATTATTCCATTTCCCATACTCTAGAACAGCCTTTCTCAACCATTTTATCCAGATGAATCCAGGAAAAGAATTTTCAGTTCTCAGAGAAGCTCATGCATAAAGTTATGAAAATCACAACACAGTTCACTTCTAACCTACACAATCCACATTTTTACAATGCTTACAACAGCAAAGCAGTAGGCTGGCAGCTGACTTGAGACCCATAAAATTCCCACTGCTGCAAGTGGTGCACCATCACATAGTGCATAAAGTTCAAAAAATGCATAATTTTTTTCAATCCCTGTCTCATGTGGAATCCCTAGCAACCTGTTGTGACACCTACAGTATAAATTCCATGGAGCCCAGTTGAGGAAGATTACAGGTGGGCAATGAATTTTCTCAAGAAAAACTGGGACTGTTATGGACAGCCGAATCAATAGGACCAACACATTACTGCGAAGGTGCATAGGTATGCATGCAGAAACATAAATTAGAAAAAAAAGAGCAGTTGCCTTCAAAATAAAAGCAATGCTTTTGTATTGCTTCATGCCATACACTTATTTACATTCAATTTCTAATTTCAGAGTGATCCCATGTAGGGAAGATGGGAATAGCCGAAGGGCTGGATAGGGACTGAGGTCTGTAAAATGCCCAAGTCTGCTCTAGAATAATGCAGAAACAGTCATGCCTTTCTGTCATGTATGTATTCAAAAAGTGCTATCATCTCCCTGAATTTTTTTCCTCTGAAGGCTAAACATATCTAGCCCTTCAGTCTCAATTTCCATTCCTAGTTGATAGGAAGAGGAGCATATAATGACTTGTGGCATCATATCCTACAGCAGTATCAAATGCCTGAAAATCGAGATAATCTAACTTGCTGTCTATACATATATCACTGCCTATCTTGATCATCTTTAGAAAAAGGCCTTGCACACAATTGCACAATCTTGTAATTTTTAGCCCAAGAGCCAAAATACTGTTACAAAGTGCTACTCTGTATATGGTTGATGTCCAGACCTCTTCAGCACATGTTGTTAATTCAGGACAAGACAATCATGCTACTGTGCCAAATGAACACTAAATCCAAACCAACAACATTAGTTTTGGCACAGCATTAGTAAAAAACAACAACAACAAAAAAACACTTCCTGCAACCATAATATAAAATCAAAGGAGTGCTAAGAGTGTCAGCATATTAAGAAACCCATTTAGAACAGAACAGAACAGAACAGAATAGAATTTTTATTGGCCAAATGTGATTGGACACACAAGGAATTTGTCTTGGTGCATATGCTCTCTCTGTACATAAAGTAATGTTTATTTTCTATTGCTACTCATTGATAATAATCTTCAAACCTTTATTTGTAATTTTTCTCCATATGTAATGAGTATAAAACAATTTCTAGTGAAAGAGCTATGTCAGAACAAAACATCAATACAAAAAGTACTGTGGCAATCAGGTTTATTATAACATAAGCTTTTCTAAAGATGGAAATAAAGATTATGCCCTAACAGTAAATGAGTCTCACACTCATATGCATACACAAATGCACTCACATTCAGCAGTGTTAAAATTTTCTAGCAACCTGTTCAAGTGTTTAAGGTTACCAAAAATGAAAGTTTAAATAATAAAAAATACTATTTTCTGTCCCTAAGCATGATTACGTCTGAGTTTAGTTGACATTACATATGAGTAATAATGCACTAGTATTTTCCTCTGAATATATATTCAGAACTAAATACTAAATTCAAAGAAACACATGCAAGTAAATATATGACTGCAGCCATAAATGGCAATCCTGCTATTGCAGCCTATTGTCAGAATCAAAGATGATTGATGCAGAAATATATGGTAGTAAGACATAATGTGAGAATTATATGAATATAAAATAAATAGGGTAGCATAAGATAAATTTGTTTCTGTTACTTCGGAATGACATATCTTGAAATATAGGGTTAAACACAGTTACAGTAATTACCTTTCAAACAGAAAATATTTTATTTTCCTTAACTAGGGCCCATATTATATCACCTTACATAATTTGCTAATACAGGTAGTTGTTGATTTACAACAGTTCACTTAATAACCCTTTGAAGTTACAACGGCACTGAAAAAAAGTGACTTATGACCATTTTTCACACTTACAACTGTTGCAGTATCCCCATGGTGATGAAAATTTAGATGTTTGGCAACTGACTCATACTTATGATGGTTGCAGTGTCCCAAGAACATGTGATCACCTTTTGCAACCTTCTGAGAAGCAAAGTCAATGGGCAAGCCAGATGCACTTAACAACTCTGTTACTCACTTAACAGCTACAGTGACTCATTTAAGAACTGTGACACGAGAGGTCATACAATGGGGCAAAACCCGCTTAACAACTGTCTCGCTTAGCAACAAAAATTTGGGGAACTGTGGTTGTAAGTCGAGGACTACCTGTATATTAGAACTGAGCTAAGACCTAAAAAAGACCGAATACATTTACTCTGAATTTGATGGTTCCTCTTTCTGCCCCATCATCCCAAGGTGGTTTAGGGAGAAAGGGATTCAGAAACAATTACTCTTTTGTTCTTTTTTATCCTGCCCAACCCCAGAGAATGTTTGAAAGGAATTACATAAAAAGAGGTCAAAACTCTGCCTGTCTGTTTGACAGTCAGAAAAGAATGGGATCTAGTTTGGTATGGTAAGAGAAGTCAACAAAAGGAAGACCAAGTTCAAAAATAAGTCAGATCTGGCTGGAGGCTGTGGAGCAAAAAATCCAGAAAACAGATTTCACAGTGCATCACTGTGGTAAAGGAAGCTGGCATTGGCACAGAATGTTGTTCACTGTTCCATTCTAAGCCCCTCCCTTCAGGTCACATGACCCCCAAGCAGAGCTACGATTAAGGAATTGATTGAAAAGAATTTCAGTAATCATGCTCTGCATGTTTTCCCTAATTTGTTCTTTTTTCTATAAATGGCTTAAAACAGAATTTAGAGATAACCCAGTTCTAGTCCTGTTTTACTCCAAGGGTGGAATGGTCTCATCTCTTTTTCACAGAAGCAGCCCATATTCACATACCTATCTCCAAATATCTCTTGTATATTGCTACCATGTTGAGGACTCAAAAATTCTATTCCATTTATTATGTACACTAAAATAGCCCATTTCTATTTTTCAATAGAAGCATTTTCTTATAATGCATACTTACTTCCAATGCTTATTGTTTGTTTGTTTGCTTGTTTGTTTGTTTGCTTGTTTATTTATTTATTTAATTGGGTATTATTTCCAATCACCCCACTGAAATAAGCATACAGTTTATAAGAACAACAGCTTGAATTTTATCCAGGTGAAGCTCCAACATAAACATACCTATTCCTAAAGCCTACAAACTTTATTAATGGTTTAAATCTAAGGTAAGAATGGGTTTGTGCTCTTCAAAAATATTTTTTGGAAATCTGTTAGGCCCTCCCTTATTTGGCAGATTTTCCTCTATTGGAAAATTATTGGATTAATTATAGATGCTGACTCATATTACTACTGTTTTATGTTTTAATCATAACAAAACACTTTAAACTCTATTAGGTGTCTACAACTATGTGTCTAAAAATAAAAGCCAGATAAACACTTGAAACTTTAAAAATTCCTGGAAATTTATTCCAAGTTGTTTTATAGGTGAAGCTAGTTATACTGTTACAACCATCTGTATACTATATTACATGTTGTAGCAATCTATAGGTAAGGGTTTTTAAAGTATTAGTTGATTAAAATGTTTCATAGGATCCTCTGACCAAAATAAATTTAACTAGCTGAAATAACCTTCTACAAAGCTGAACTACATTAAATGGATTGATCATTAAATTCTCAAAGGCAAGTGGCTCAACAATTTGATGTCAGTTACTATGTCTGCTTAAATGTGAATATGCATTATTACCAGAGTAGTTCCATCCAGTACCAATCTAACACTTCTTGTCGAAACTGTGTTGAAGGCGCTACAGATTCAACTGCCATTTGATAAAACGAAAATAAACAGAGGGGAAAAGTGAGTCAATTCTTCCTTGGCAAAAGTTGTCCTGTTTTCAGTTACACGAGTTGAATTCAGAATTACAAGTGCATCTACTGTGCAGAACTGCCCATCTTGGCAAGCTTCCTGCCCTCCTTCAATTGAGTTTTTTTTCCCCCAATTTTTTTTTTTACTCAATCTGGAACCCAACATTCCCCCACTCCGGATTTAGCTTTACAACCCAATTAAGTCAATCATCCTTAAATACATCATTTCCCTCGCATTCCCTTAAGCTGTTAGCCAAGTCATCTCGGGTCCAACTATATACCATGGGCTCAACTGCTTTGGGGATCGCCGGAGCAGCGACAGATTTCGTTTTGGAGGTGCACCATCTCACGCGTGCACATTTTTAACTGCAACTCGCTCCTTTCACTCCGGAAATGCCCAAGGCGTGCTGTACCTGCCTGCCCCAATTCAAGCTCATCTCTCTCCTCTCACGGACATGACAGCGCAGAAAGCAGAAGCATCGCCTGCAAGCAAGGCAGGCGGACAGAAACCGCGTACCGCCCGTACCTTCTTCGCGTTCCGGGGCGGCCGGCGACGGTGCAGTCCCTCGCCGCCTCTCCAAACTGTCCTCTTAAAAAACGACACGCCTGACTCCCCACAACCTCCCGCTTGAATCTCCCAGAGCTCCGGAGCGGCCGGAAAGCCACGGCGGGTTCCCTGGTTACCGAGGGCAACAATCCCACCCCAGCGACAACCGCGTACACGCACACACACAAACACATACAAACGAGCACCCAGACGCGCACGCAGCCACCGAGAGGTATGGCACTACTGCACCTAGCAGCGAACGGGTCTCGGGAAGCCCCGCCTCTTTCTCGCCTCCCTTAGCGGAGCACGCAGGGATCTTCTTCCTTCAGCGGCTGGCTTTAAAAAAAAAAAAAAAACCTCCCTGGGAGGGAGGGAGGGAGGGAGGCTAGAAAGGAAGGTAGGCAGGAAAGAGAGCAGGTGCGTGCGCCACTACTAGGACGGCGGGGGGTGGGAGAGAGGTCGAATTTGAGGGCCTTCTCCGAGATAAGGCTGAGCAGAGATGCTGCGCCAGAGCCAGGCCCGAACGGGTCTGGGCGGGCGGGCGAGCACGCGCGGTCCCTTCCTAGGGCGCGAGGCGGACTCGGGGCGCCCTATTTGAGTCCGAGGATCCGAGCGCGCGCCTGCCCGGGAAAGTCTGCTTGTGGCAATTCGCTGCCAGCCAGGAGCAGCTATTAGGGCGTTTTTGGCCCGCCGGGCGCCTGTTTTCTCTCTCTCTCTCTCTCTCTCTCTCCCCCACCCTCCCTCTCTGCCCCTCCGCAGAAATATTCTCCAGCCTTCTCTTTAATCGAGCGGTTTAGCCGCAGCGCGTACAGCCCAATTTGTGGCCAGGGCGAGCGTGTAACGTTTCTGAGGGGAAAGGATGATATGTATATATAGTAGGGGGGGGGGCGGAGGAGGAAGAAGAGCCTCCATTTTTTTTATGCAAGGACAGAGAGCCTCTCGCATGACCGAGCTAGATGGAAGGGGAGCGAGTTACGGTTTGGGTAGCAAACGTGCGCCTCGCTTTCCGAACGGCCACCCAAAAGAGGAACCTCTGCAAAAAAAAACAAAAACCAAACCCGATTCGTTTCTTCCACTTGCACTTGAGATGTCAGGTGCACATCACATACTTTCACTCGGCTTAATATAGCAAGTCGTGGCATCTTAAGACTCAGGGACGTTTATAGGTAGACTTGGCGATGTTGTTGTGGAACGTGTTGTGAAACTTACACAGGTAGTCCTTGATTTACCATCGCGATTAGGACCAGAATTTCCCTTGGTAAGCAAGGGCAAGCCTCACCCGCTTTTAACGACCTCTTTTTTTTTTTTTTTTGCCATGGTTGGTAAGTGACTCCTTGCAGTTGTTAAGTGACTCACGCAGTTGTTAAGCAAATCTGGCTTCCCCCATTGACTTTGCTAGTCAGAAGCCAGCTGGGAAGGTTACAAATGGTGATCAGGTGACCCTGGGACACTGCAGCCATCGTAAATAAATGCTAGTTGCCAAGCATCTGAATTTTGATCCTGTAACTGTGGGGAGGCTGCAGCTCTCCTCTAAGTGCAGGGACCAGTTGACAGCCACTTTTTTCATCGCCAATGTAACTTTGAATGGTCACTAAACAAATGATGATAAATCGAGGATCCACTGTGCAGCCTTCCTTTTCTGAGATTCTTTTTCCCTCTGATTTTGTTTGTTTTGCATTTTCTATTTTTTTCTATAAAACTTGTTAAGATAAACGTATATATTTATTGGTAATACATCTGTTCTGCAGATAGTTGTGTTTCTATACTTTTCATACGACACATGTTTTTGCAAAGTTTGATAAAAAGGTCATCAGTTCCCAATTCCAATCAAAATTATTTGGGTATTTGGTATTCGGCTCCATCTGCTCCCCTCTCTCTACCTTTGCCCAGTTTTGCAAGAATTCAGCGGACGCTGCCTTGGTGATGGGGTGTCATCCCATACTTTGCCCGCCAAGCGTCTTCAGGGACGCCTGGGGACTATGTTTCCCAGCCACTTTGGACCCAGTTGAAGGATGCCTAAGCATCCCTGTGTGAGCGTGCAGCTGCTTGGGATGATGCTTCTCTGGAGTGCATCTGGCGATCTAAGGCGGCAACCTCGTAGTCCTGTGATTTAAGAGCCTGACAGTCCTTCCTTTTGAAATGCAAGGTTTATTTTTGTGTCTTCCCAGAGACAGAGAGAATGTGGCCAAAGTTCCTATAGGCTTATTCCCTGGGAAGTGGGGTGGGGAGTGGGGGGGAGGGAGGGAGAGAGAGAGAGAGAGAGATGAGACAGAAAGAGAGGGAGGGACAGAGGTGTGAACAACACACCCGAGGCCAGGTGTGATAAGAGGTGGCTGGGAGGGTAGGGGTGAGACGGGGCTGGGCTGGGTGGGGCAAATAATTTAACAACGAGTTCTCTGCCCTAATAACTGGCTGGGTAGCATGGCTGGGAGGTCATGTGACTGGGTAGGAATGAGTGATGTTGAGTTGGCCATGCCTACCCAGTCACACCGGTTGGTAATTATTGGTGTTTTCTGTGGGAAATGGGTTCAAATAGCTCTTTGAGTGTTTAAGCTTGCAGACCCTTTTCACCTTCATCATTGTCCAATCTCTTCTTTAAAAAACTTCCAGTGTTAGAGCACCCACTGTCTGGCTCTTTCTCAACTTCAGTGGTAGCTCTGGATGAGATAGCATTACTCTGGAAGTAGCAGGAGTATGACTTGAAGGCTGTTATAGACTTACCCAGCTACTGCTGAATAAGATGAAGACTTGTTTATTTAGGGGAAAAACTGCTCAGCTTTGTCTTTCCTGGACAACGAAGCCCTGCTTGGCAACATCAAGCTGCGATCCCTGTAAACTCCCAGTTAGATTACTGAAATATGGCATACATGGAGTGACTTTTGAAATAACTCAAAAGCTGCAATTAGTCATCTGCACTTATTGAAGTTAAGAGTCCCTCTTCACACATAACTGCTATTGCTGAGGCTTCTACATTAGGCTACCAGTAGTGCTGTTTGTTTGTTTTTAACTTCAAATTACACATTGCTTGGCACCAGGCCACCTACAGGATTTCAAATAAATCCTGCTTGTGCAGTAGATGGCTCTTAAATGTGGTTGTTTTAAGTTTTCCCTCCCCCCGCCTTGAGATCTAAAAGAAAGCAGGTGACTATTTTTTTTAAAAAAAATCCAATAATATTCACTTTATAGCCACAAACCACAAATCCAGATGGCAACATTACTGTTGACTTTTGGAAAACTTTAAAAACAGCTGCTCAGAAGGGCATTTTTTTTTAAAAAAGTGTTATCAATATTTATTTATTTGGTTTTATTAATCTGGCCTTTATTATTATTTATAAATAACTCAAGGCAGTAAATAAACCGAATATTTCTTCCTCCTTTCCTTTTCTCCACAGCAACCCTTCAGTTTGGCTGAGAGAAAGTGACTGGCTGAAAGTCACAATATGTTTTTCTAATTGAAATTTAAGATAGAGTTTGATTATTTTTAGGATTATTATCTATCCATTTTATATTTCTGTTACCTTTATTTTAACTTTATTTTGTTAAAATAAAGTTGACCATTTATTTGGATATTGGTTTATGATTTATACATAATTGCTATGTTATGTAAAATAATTATTAATAAATATACATAAATCCTTTTTTTTTTTGAGTCACCAATGTGTTTATGTTGCCTTTGATAGTTGACTCTCCAGTTCATATTTTTAAAGAGAGGGATTTGGAAAAGTCATCTCTCCCCTCCCTCCACCAGCTCCTTCTGTCAGACAGGAAATTTATTCCATTCATGTATTTGTGAATTCATTTGTGAATTTATAACATTTAGTTGGTGGATAAAAAGGTAAAGGTTCCCCATGCACATATGTGTTAGTTGTTCTTGATTCTAGGGGGCGGTGCTCATCTCTGTTTCAAAGCCGAAGAGCCAGCGCTGTCTGAGGACGTCTCTGTGGTCATGTGGCTGGCATGACTAAACGCCAAAGGCGCATAGAGCACTGTTACCGCCCCACCAAAGGTGGTCCCTATTTTTCTACTTGCATTTTTACATTCTTTCAAACTGCTAGGTTGGCAGAAACAGGGACAAGTAACGGGAGCTCACCCCATTATACAGCACTAGGGATTCGAACCGCTGAATTGCCAACCTTTCGATTGACAACCTCAGTGTCTTAGCCACTGAGCCATTGCACCCCTTAGTTGGTGGATAAACATCCCTATTGTTTGGGGAACTATTATTAACAAATAAGTATCTAAAGTGTTAGATCCAGATTTGAGTTCTGTTGAATTCTACTTGCATCCTTAGAAGCTGGTGAGCGGAATTATTTGCCAATTTCTCATTCCATTTGTACTCCTCTATGTTTCATCAACATTGAAAATGAAGCTCAAATACTTTGGCCACCTAATGAGAAGAGAGGACTCAATGAAAAAGACCCTGATGTTGGGGAAGACTGAAGGCAAAAGGAGAAGGCAACGGCAGGCAATGAGATGGTTAGATAGTGTCATAGACACAATGAACATGAATTTGGGCAAACTCTGGGACAGGGAGTCATGAAGAATTGGACGCAACTTAGCAACTGAACAACATGCCTCTCAAAAAGCAGCTCCAGAAGGTTAGAGGATATTCTAGAAGATTATGAGGCAGATGCTAAGAAATTTTAATGAGATTCCAAGGGTTTTTTTCCCACAAGTGGAAGGAGTTATGAATATAAATCAAAATTTCAGCCGTTGTGGCCAAACAATGAATGGTAGATATTAAATCAGGGGTCCCCAATCCCTGGGCCACAGCCCACTAGTGGGTCACAGACTGGTTGGAACCAGGCAAGCAATGGGTGAGTGCTCGCACACAGCTTCATTGGCATAAGTGGCAGATACTTGTGCTCATGTGTGAAGCTCCATTGATGGAAGCAACGCATGTGTGCGCATGCCACTTATCCAAATGGAGCTGTGCATGCTCACATCCATGCCTACAATTCACACAATAGCAATAGCATTTAGACTTATATTTATTTATTTTTATTTTATTTATTTATTATTCGAATTTGTATACCACTTCACAGTACTTTACAGTGCTCTCTAAGCGGTTTTACAAAGTCAGCATATTGCCTCCAACAATCTGGGTCCTCATTTTACTGACCTCGGAAGGATGGAAGGCTTAGTCAACCTGAATCATCCCTTCTCCCCTCCCCCATGCCAGGCCACCAAGCCAGAAAGATTAGGGACAGCTTTATTAAGTCATGTGCGGAAATAATATCTTTGCTCAGGTTTTGATGATATGCCAATTTTTCAAATACAATAACTGATCAAACATTATTGAATCATTTGTAATCCATAGCTAAATATTCTTCAGCACTTCAGTCTTCCACTACCGGTAGTTAAGTAGTCTTCAAATTATGTATCAGTGTGCTACTGATGGACACTGAAGACTAAGCTATCATTAATTATTCCAGTACGTATCATTTTGTTCTTTTTGTCCAGAATGCTTTAATTGTAGATTAAGCAACTCTTAATTATTTTCTGCTAAAGATTATTCACAGTTCTGTAGTTATGAGAACAACAGTTTCTTTGTCCAGTATTTACATAACTTTGAACTATCTTTTCAGTGGAGCCCTTTTCAGTTCCTCTCTTTTAACAATCAGTCAAGCGTTGGAGAAAGGAAGCTGCAATAATGGATGATTAATGACAGGTGGAAATGTATACAAGAGCTAAAAATAAAACACTAGTCTCTTTTCTCTGGCTTTTGCTTATGCGTGGAAGCAAGAAAATGTATTTTTGTTGTTTTCTTTATCATATTTCACTACAGTATTTGTGATAAATATCATCGTTTCCAAATGGCTGTACATTTCACTGGCTGTGTTTACATAACATAATTTGACCCAATTACTCCTCCAATTAAAAAACTCACATGCACGTATTAGAAATGCACAATCTCTGGCAACCCAGTCAGCTGGGCAATTTCTAAGCCTTCCCAAGCATCATAACCAATCTTGCAATGTTGTCATTTCCCTGGGTTTCCATTCCTTTTGGCAGAACGTTTTGCTGAAATGGAAAATCTATGGTAACTTCATTGTGGGTCAGTACCACTATGGACAGAGCGACTAGGTTAATCAATCCTTTTCATCCTCTTTTCCATGATGCATATTACCAAAGAAGTGTAAAAAAAATAAAAATAAAACCAAGCATTCCTAATGAAGGTCCATTTTGTAGTGCCTGAAACATTTTGTCCTTATTTTGAAGAAAGTTTGGGCAGTTAGTTATCCGAGAAATCGAATATTTTTATAATATAGATGATACGGAAGTAGTTATTTTAGTTCCAAACAACCCTGAAGCTACAAATCGGTCCTCTGGTTTCAGTGTTCATTAGTTGACTAGATGAGATAAGACAAGGCAAGATGATAAGCATGTAAATTTAATTCAATATTTGTGTGTTTTAGTAGAGAACCTATCAACTGTATTGAGGAGCACTTGACTCAAGACCTGAGTCCATAATTCACTAAAATAGTATACATTTTCTATGCAATGAACATTTTCCAATCTTGCTTTTTATGCAGTGTCCATATTGACAGGCCACATCAGCTAGAAGATTTAATAACATGCCGATAACAATATGCAGTACAGATGGTCCTTGACTTAAAATTTCTGTGGTTAAGTGAGACATTTGTTAAGTGAGTTTTTGTCCCATTTTACAATTTTCTTGCTGCAATTGTTAAGTGAATCACTGTGATTGTTAAGTTAGTGACCTAGTTGTTAAATAAATCTGACTTTCTCATTGACTTTGCTTATCCAAAGAATGCAAAAGAGAATCACATGCAACGACATAAACATAAACCAGTTGCCAAGCATTCAAATTTTTATCAAGGGCGCTACAACAGTCAAAGTCTGAAAAACAGCCGTAACTCTGTTTTCAATTCTGTTGTAAATTTGAACAGACACTAAACAAATAGTTGGAAGTCAAGGACTACTTGCAAATACTATAGAAGTTATGTCTATGTAAGCCTGGCACAGACCCAGATTAAATTAATAGTACAATTTCACTTTGAAGAAGATCCCCATGCTGCACTAATCACAAGGGATTCTTGAGAAATCATATGGTTTTTTCCAGTACCTGGTCTTCTGTTGAACATTGCATTATGTTGATTACTCTAAGGAAGTTTACAAAAGGAAGTGGTTGATTTCATGTGCCTTGATTGCAAACCCAATGGTGCTTGCCCTTAGTAGGGCAAGCAACATTTCCACATTTTCTTCAGAAAAATAAATATGGATTTGATTTCATGTTCAGAATGGCAAAGGTAGTACATAATTCTGTTCATTGTGACAGTTTTGCACATTGAGATAGATCAGGCATGTTTCTCATTTGTCTTTCAGAAAGATCACAACATTCAGGTAAGAGACATTAATTTTCCCTTTAAAACACATGGTGTAGGCCCTTCATTTATGGTTGCCCAAAAGAGGATACAGACTCTACATGAAGACTAGAACCAAGTTTTATTGAGATTGACTATCTTAATAGAATCTTGCAAGTCTGATTGTATTTTTCATCCTTTCCCTCTTATATCTCAATGAGTCAAGAGAGCAGCCAATCATTTACAACAACAACAATCTTTATACTATTACCCAGGGCTTAAGGAATGTGTCTACCCTTTTAAAAAAATATCTGTTTCTAAATATTTCCTTCAAATCCATCTCCATTGTTCTCTGCACACAGGTGCAAAAGAGAAATAGAAAAGTTAGACTGTGGTTTGAAATGTTTTAGTTTTTATTCTTGCATTTCATTTGCGATATTCTAAGCTAACGTTTTAATCCCTCTCATGCACATACAAATATATGTATTGCTTTTGCTTTTGTTGTTTGTAGGTTTTAAGCCGATGTTCAATACATGGAGTTGCAATTGCAAGATGGCTATAAAAATCAATATAAATAACAGTACATAATTCACAGAAAAAATAATAATGGTGGCTGACTGTAAATAACATGTTTTGCACTGCATACCTCACATGACCAGATAAACCTTATGTAGCAAGTCATCAACTGAAATATCAGCTGTTCCAAAATGTGCAAAAAATGTGCTGCACTGAAGGTCCTTATTATTGAATCTTAAAAGGAAAAATGGCAATATATTGCCACCTTCTGGACAATAGTGAAGTCATTATATAACAATTCTACCTAGTAATTGAAATTACCTGAAAATAAATCCATATGGGCATTTTATTTTTTAGTTATTTGTTGATTAAACTTATATGCCACCCATCTACAAGGGAGGACTCTGGGTGGTTTACAGTTATAAATTTGATTTGAAATAAATATTCTGAAGATCCAATGGAAGAAAATGCATTCAATAATATTGATTACTGACTATTGATTTGTTGAAATAGAGCTCTTGTTATTATTAGTTCCATCTCAACTCCCAATAATTTGTTTGACTCGATGCAGGCTGATAATTCTATTTATAAACACTTTGTCTTTTAAAGAAAATTCAGTTACCATATCTGCTTGATTTTTGGAATGCTTCCACCATTGTAGAAATGACTATTGCTCAAAATTACTTCACATTTTGTCACAAAATAACAAAGTTACCAGTATTAGTTACTTTATTTTAAAAAAAAAGTGGGGGGGAGGTGTTAAGGTTGGGTAACTCAAAATTTCCTATACCAGTTTTTTGCACAATTGAAATTATTTACAACATTCCAACTGCCTAATTTACTGATCAGTTTTATCCTGTTTCAGTAGACCAAAAAAAAAAAAAAAAAGGGTGGGGGGGAGATTGGGTTTTCTTATACAGAATGGAACATCATTCTCAGTATTATTCCAGCAAAACAAAAAGGAGTAGTCATTTTGGAAGTCTGAATTGAGCTTTCGACTTGATCAAGAAATCTTTGGATTTTTCAGATGATTATTCTTAACAGTGAAGAGCATTCTTGTTCATAATCACTATAACACAAAGAAAAGGAATCAGTGCTAACAACAGTGGTAAAAGACATATTAGTGTCAATTGACAAAAACATGAAGGACTATGAGAAGATGGGGAAGTATCAGGATTTGAAACTGGAACTAAAGAAGATAGCAATAGCACTTAAGACTTATATACCACTTCATAGTGCTTTACTGCCCCCTCTAAGCAGTTCACAGAGTCAGCATATTGCTCCTAACAATCATGTCCTCATTTTACTGGCCTCAGAAGGATGGAAGGCTAAGTCAACCTTGACCTGGTCAGGATTGAACTATGAGCAAAGTTATTCTGCAATATTGCACTCTAACCATTGTGCCGCCATGGCTCAAAAAAGATCTGAGATTGAAGAAGACACATACCACTGGTAGGGGTTAGGAGGATTATTTTAATGGTATGATTACTCTTGTGAGAAGTCTTTCATGTATGCTGTCCCAAGCCTTTTGAATAAATAGTATAACAGTTTTTGTAAATAAATTATAACCCAATCTAGTTTTGGTACTGTGTTTTCAAAGGCCAAGTAAATTCTAATCCTGCTTTGTTAAAAGTCAGAGTTTAAAAGAAAAGTAGGATTATGGATTGCTTAGGAAATAATTTAGGAAAGGCAATTCATTCTAAGTGGAAGTGCAAAGATTGCATGTCTTTTTTGTGCCATTGTGCAGAAAAAGATCTGGCTGCTTCAAAGTGTTATAGATAAGTGTTATATTTGGAATCCAACGCACATTTTTTGAATTCTTTCTAAAATGCTGCATAGCCATTTGGAAACTGGAAAGTAGCACAAGTCAGGAAAACTGTCGAAGTCTAACATACAGTGGTGAAAAATATTACTCTATGTACCAAGCAGAGCAGGAAGCTAGTTCTTACTACATATAACAGAAGATTCAGAAATTTCCTCCTTCAAACAAACTGTAGGAACTTGATGAGTTCTTTTCCAAGTGTCTGATGAAAGCACCATTAGTTTAAGTACCTTCCATGATTTGCTCTGACAAAGTTAAGCTTATGATTTGTGAAAGAGATCAGTCAAAATTGTTGTCCGGTGTGATATCCAGGTATACATCTCCATTCTGGGTGAAGTGAGTAATGCTGTGGATGTTCTTTTGCGGTGTCTGGAAGCTGCGGGGGTGAGCTGAGAAACTCATCTCTCTCCTAAACATACAGATGTGCTTCAAATTCCTTGTCGATATGCATTTTGCTCTCCAAGTTCAAAATCTCCCAAGGCTCAAGGTTGACTCAGCCTTCCGAGGTGGGTTAAAATGAGGACCCAGATTGTTGGGGGCAATATGCTGACTTTGTAAACTGCTTAGAGAAGGGTATAAAGCACTGTAAAGCGGTATACAAGTCTAAGTGTTATTGCTATTGCTATTGCTAGATGGATGGATGGATGGATGGATGGATTGATGGATGGATGGCTAGATGGACGGACGGACAGACAGACAGACAGAGAGATTGAGAGATAGATGATAGAGAGATGAAGAGTACAAAGCAGTGGTGGTATTCAACTGGTTCTATCCAGTTCGGGCGAACCGGTAGTGGCGGCTGCAGGAGGCTCCGCCCACCTGCCCGGATGTCATCACATCCCTTTTTTTTGACACTCTGTGCATGCCTTTGCGAACTAGTAGTGAATACCACCCTTAGTACAAAGCCTTCCAGGAAGTCAACATATTGGGAGCCATATGGCTTTCATGGGGATTTTATTCCAAGTGCTGCTACAGAGAAAGCCGTCGTCTTCTTTTTTGTTTTTGCATCCTGAAAGTTATTTTGTTTAAGTGAAGGGACTTGGAGTGCTTCCATTTTGCAGGATTGTATCAGGTGGGCATAAACTATGTAAAATAAGTGGTCCCTCCTAGCCAGGAACTATATGACCTAAGAGCTTTTTGGCTTTTTTTTTTTTTTTTTGGTTATAACAAATACCTTGAAATGCATACAGAAATATACTGGCAACCAATATAGCTCACAGAACAGAGGGGTAATATCAGTGGTGGG
Organism: Masticophis lateralis; assembly: GCA_030761175.1. Lineage (NCBI taxonomy): Eukaryota > Metazoa > Chordata > Lepidosauria > Squamata > Colubridae > Masticophis > Masticophis lateralis. The sequence goes on along the minus strand of JAUDYJ010000001.1, from coordinate 83,846,721 downwards.
TTGCTCCCGGTTAGAACCGGTAGTAAAACCAGAGAGACGCTCTGCCCACTGACCCCACCATCATCAAAACGCTTCTATGCATGTGCAGAAGCTTCTGCGCTTGTGCAGATGAGCATGTGTGTGAGCGAAGTGAGCGCGCACACGCGGCCTGCTGCAAATTGGTACTAAAGGTTAATAGAACCCACCCCTGGGTAATATGATCCAATCCATCACTGCTCTCATCACCGAATTCTGGATAAGTTGAAGTCTCCAAGTGATCCTCAAAGGTAGCTTGATGTAGAGAGTGTCAAAACATTTGCTAGACCAATTCTTGAATACAGCTCATTTGTCTGGAACCCGCACTGCATATCGGACATAAATACAATCGAGAGAGTCCAGAGATATTTTACGAGAAGAGTCCTCCATTCCTCTAACCACAATAAAATACTCCAAATTTTGGGCTTAGACAACTTAGAACTATGCCAACTTCAGTCTGACTTAAGCATAGCACATAAAATTATCTGCCACAATGTCTTTCCTGTCAGTGACTACTTCAGCTTCAATGACAACAATACATGAGCAAATAATAGATACAAACTCAAGGTAAACCATTCCAAACTCGATTGCAGAAAATATGACTTCACTAACAGAGTGGTCAATGCCTGGAATGCACTACCTGACTCTGTAGTTTCTTCCCCAAACCCCCAAAATTTTAACCTTGAACTGTCTTCTGTTGACCTCACCCCATTCCTAAGAGGTCTGTAAGGGGCATGCATAAGTGCACCAGTGTGCCTACCGTTCTGTCCTAATATTCCTTTTTACTTACTCTTTTCATGTATTCAAATTATGCTTATATTTTTATCTGTAATCGTATATATGCTTGACAAATAAATAAACTTAAATTTATGCTATAAGATGACAGGGCATGATGACTAGAGGACCAGCCAATCCATGAAAGGGCACATCTGGGGTACAACATGCAGCTGTTCAAAGTCTCTCTTCATCACAGTTACTCTGTTTGTCACAGCAGCCATCAGCTCTTCAAGTAGGAGCTACGAGTCCAAGAGAAGCCTAAGTTGTGCACCTCTCTGACTAGGGATATAACTCCATCCATAAGTAAAGATAGAAGATCCCTCCCCCTCATCCCTGATCTAGGAAGTCTCAACAGCCACAGCTACTATTTTAGGATTGAACCAGAGCAAGTTTCTCCCCATCCAGCCCCTGAAACAAAACTTGAAGAGCTTACTTGGCCAGCTTGGGGTTGATAATACTGATGCTGAATCCCAAACTGGAATATGCCTCCACCCAGTGATTTCATTTAGATGTTAAACAGAAGGGGAGAAAATGTTGAGGCCTGTGTCACCCCAAAAGAAGGAAGTTCTTCACCCCATCAACACTGTGTGGAACTGATCCGGAAAGAAGGAAGTGCACCTCTATAAAACGGAGAGTCCAATTCCCACATACACTAAAAATATTTGCTGAGATTCCTAATGAGGTTATGGATATATCTAGTTTAACAAAAAGAAGTATCAGGGGTGATATGATAGCAGTGTTCCAATATCGTAAGGGGTTGCCACAAAGAAGAGGGTAAACCGATTCTCCAAAGCACCTGAAGGAAAGACAGGGAGCAATGGATGGAAAGAGAGAACCAACCTAGAACTAAGAAGAAATTTCCTGACAGTTAGAACAATTAATCAACGGAACGACTTGCCTCCAGAAGTTGTAGGACAGAGCTCCAATACTGGAGATTTTTAAGAAGAGATTGAACAACCATTGGTCTGAAATGTTATAGAGTTTTCTGCTTTAGTGGGTTGGACTGCAAGATCTCCAAGGTCCCTTCCAACCTGTTATTCTATTCTGTTAATGAAGGGGCAGTGCATACACACACCAGTGGTGAGTTGCTACCAGTTCATCCTGGATCAGGCGAACCAGTAGTGGCAGTGGCAGGAGGCTCCGCCCACTCACCTGGACATTTTTGTGCATGCACATGAGCGAACCGGTAGCAAACTAAATTGAAACCCACTACTGACACACACCATACCAATGAAGCTGGAGGCAACCTTTAAAGCAGCCAAAGATTATTTAAATCAGAGAGTTCTCCTTGGGTCAACACACTTTATGAAGCACCATCTTTGAATGCTCTGCACTTCTTTGGTAGCCATGTAGCATAACCCTCCAATCTCTCCACTTTCCCTCCATTTATCCATAACAGCTGTATTTAATTACTTATGCAGTGGAATCTGGCAGCTAATCCACATCTGTAATCGTGAAATTCAGAGAAATGGAGTTCAGAAAGTGGAGAGGCTACTCCAGTTCTGTCTGCCTGTAGGTAAAATAAATAAACTGACTTTTCACCACCCTGGTAACAGATGGTAACACAAATAGCTTTGCAGTCCTGAGTTAGTAAAACATGTCTTGGAAAACAGGTATCTATTTTTTTTTTGTAGTCAAAAATTTAAATAATAGAATTTCATTACTAGCTGAACTGCAGTCCAGTGGTTTTACGCCGCAGCAGTGTTTTTCAGCCCTGGTGACTTTAGGATGCGTGGACTTCAACTCCCAGTATTTCCCAGCCAGCCAAGGATGAGAAATCCTGCGTTGCAGAATGACTTTAAAATAAAGTCAGCAATTTCTTCGTGGCTGTCCAAAGAACACTCAATGGGCCTGCTTTGTAAGTCACTGAAATGAATGCCAAGAATCCCAGGAATCCTGTGCTTCCTGGGTTGCCTTAACATCTGATAGCTTTCTTTGACTGCATCAAGGCAAGTTCACTTTAACAAGAATTAATCATTCTTTAAAAGGACAATTTAAATATCTTCATCTATCTAATCCAAGGAAACTCACTCAGAAAGCTCCAGTATCTAAATTACAAAAATCACAAAACAATAACTATTAACTATTGAATCAATAACTACTTAATCCATTAAAACCAATTCTCATGTTAATAAATGTAACAGTAAAATAATAAACAAGCAAACACACAAGCATACATACACAAACTTATCATCACCCCAAGCAGAGAACTATAAAAGTGTACTTCAGAATAATACTAAGACCTTTGTATCTGTGTAACTAAAAATTAATGGTGCAACTATGGTTGTATGCCAGAAGGTGCCACTCTTGGTACAATTTTCTACTGTACTTCCTCTACATTGAATTTAAAAGGGAAATACGATAATGGTATTAGTTTGTTATATACACATTTACAGACTAATACATTTGGTTCTTCTGATTTGTTTGCAGGTATGATGTCCCCACTTACCAATACCCATTTGATGATGATCTCTCTTAATTATTCATTTCACTTATTTTATCTAAAAAGATTGAACATTATTTTTTTAAATAACTTTTTATTTTATTTTATAGCATACAAAAATTCCAATTTCAATTGAACAGTGTATTGTCTGGGTACAAATCATTTTAAGAAATAATAATCAAAGTGTTTACAACAATATTCATTAATATCAATTACATTAATGTTAATAACAATAATAATCATACTATTTGTTAACCAATTTAACATATCTTCCTTATATCACTGATCCTTCCATATATTTACCTGTTTCCAGCTCCTGTTTTTGTCATCTAGCCATTGATAAAATAAGTCCCAAGTCAAAAAATATTCAGTTTCTTTCTTTTCCTTAATTGTGAGTGTTAACATCCATTTCTGCACATTCTAATATTTTTCTAATCATATCTTCATCTATTGGGGTCTCTTCACATTTTCATTGTTGTGCAAATACTATTCTCGCTGCAATCAATACATGTAAAATCAAACATACATTCCCTTTGTTATATTTGTCTGATAAAATGCCCAACAAAAAGTTTGAACATTAATAATGTGATCAGCTGGAGCAACTGGCAACTAAGAAAGAGACAATACATGTAAAGGAAAATCCATACGATTATTAGTAAAGATGGTAGTAGTTTCCATAAATATGTGCCTGCTTCAAAAGTGCTTTTTCTTTCTTTCTTTTTTTAATTATTATTTATTTCTTTACAACAGAATAATTATTTACATACAGATCGCGATGGGAACTTTACACAGTGTATTAACTTCAATCAAGATATACAAATAAAAAGTAAAATCTACATTAACCTCATCCTTTTTTAATTTTATTATTCAACCAAGTATACCATTGGTCCCAGCATTAAAAATATGCAGAATCCTTTTGATCTCTCAAAATTTTTGTTAACCTGTCAGCTTCCACATATTCAATGATTTCCTCCAAAATCAAATCTTCAGCCGGCAGGTCTTTCCCCTTCCAATGTTGAGCAAAACATATTCTTACTGCGGTTGTGATATATGTAATCAGACACCATATATTCATGCCTATCTTATCTGGCCTAATATTTAATAAATAATATTCTGGTTTCAATTGTAGTTTATATCCCATGATGTCTAATATCCACCTCTCTATAAATTTCCAAAATTCGGTTGCCTTAGGGCAAGTCCACCATACATGAAAGTAAGTACCTATCTCCCCGCATTTCCAACAGTTTGGGGAGAGTCCTAGGCACATTTTAGATAGTCAGGCAGGGGGGAGATGCCATCTATACACCATCTTATACAAGTTTTCTTTGTAAGTGGTTGCCATCAAGAGTTTCAATTGTTTTGTCCATATTTCTTCCCATTTTAACAGCTTGATTGAGTAACCAATATTTCTCCCCCAGGCAATCATTGAGTCTTTAACAGTCTCATCCCCTATCCAATATTTTTCAAGAGGCGACTGGACGTTCTGTTTTTTCTTTGAAGATGTTTCACTTCTCACCCAAGAAGCTTCTTCAGCTCCATCATTCTTCTATTCCCCACCATCCAGTCAGAGCTGAAGAAGCTTCTGGGATGAGAAGCGAAACATCTTCAAAAAAAAAAAAACCTAGAAAGTCCAGTTGCCTCTTAAAAAAAGCACCTTTGGGACAACCATGACCTGGATGACTCAGAATCAGAAAGAATTGGAAATCTTATTTTACGAAGTTTTCTCTCTGGTAATGCAGTACTCCAAACTAGGGCATATAAAACCTTTGCCAGACCTATACTAGATTATGGTTCATCTGATTGGAACTCTCACTGTATTTCAGACATCATTACATTAGAGAGGGTCCAGAGATATTTTACTAGGAGAGTTCTCAAATCTTCTGCTCAAAATAAAATTCCCTATACCACCAGACTTGAAATCTTAGGCCTAGAAAGCCTCGAACTACGTCGTCTATGTTTCGACCTATGCTTAATTCATAAGCTTATTTACCAAAACATTCTCCCTGTAAATGAATTCTTTAATTTCAACCATAATAATACATGGGCCATCAAGGGCGCTCTAATCTTAATTGTAGGAAATATGACTTTTGCAATAGAGTAGTAAATGTCTAGAACAATCTACCTGATCCTGCTGTTAGTCTCTCTAATCCCCTTACCTTTTACCATAAACTGTCTACTGTGGACCTGTCATGTTTCTTAAGAGGTCCCTAAGGGGGCATGCATAAACACACCAGCGTGGTCCCTGTCCTACTGTTGCCAATTATAATCATTCTATGTATGTATGTATGTATGTATGTATGTATGTATGTATGTATGTATGTATTTATTTATTTATTTATTTATTTATTTATTTATTTATTTAAATTTATATACTGCCCTTCTCCCCGGGAGGGGGACTCAGGGCGGTGAACAACCAAATTTAAAACACATATAATACAAACATTAAAAGAATTTTAAAATTGAATTAAATCGTTGGCGTTCCAAATAAAAGTCTCAACCCCATTAAAATACCCAATTTAAAACCCCAGAAATCAATAATAGCGAAATTTTTTTTGTTAAAACTCCATTAAAATCAAGCAAGCAAGGTCGGCTTGTTGGAATAAATAGGTCTTAAGGGCCTTTCGGAAAGTGCGGAGGTCCAGGATCAAACAAATTTCTGGAGGCAGCTCGTTCCATAGGGTGGGTGCCCCCACAGAGAAGGCTCTCCCCCTGGGGGCCACCAGCCGACATTGCTTGGCTGATGGCACCCTGAGAAGGCCCTCTCTATGTGAGCGTACTGGCCGGTGGGAGGTTATCGGTAGCAGCAGGCAGTCCCGCAGGTACCCCGGTCCCATGCCATGGAGCGCTTTAAAGGTCAAAACTAACACCTTGAAGCGCACCCGAAAGACCACCGGAAGCCAGTGCAGCTCGCGCAGGAGAGGTGTCACATGGGAGCACCCTGTCGCTCCCATAATCACCCGCGCGGCCGCATTCTGGACCAGTTGGAGCGTCCGGGTGCACCCCAAGGGGAGCCCCATGTAGACAGTGATGGCTAACCATCACTGATGAGCCCCATTTATGGCAGTGATGGCTAACCTTTTTGCCATCGTGTGCCAAAAGTGGGGGGAGCACGGTGGGGTCACATGCACACGTGCCCACATCAATAATTCTATGCGCCCCACCCCCCCATGCTCCCCCTGCTTTTGGCACATGATGACACGGTGGGCCCAGTAGGCCCGTTTTTTTTTGCTCTCCCCAGGCTCCAGAGCCTTTCTTGGAGCCTGGGGAGGGCAAAAACAGCTTTCCCCACCCCCCAGAGGCCCTCCGGAGGCCGGAAACAGTGTGTTTCCTGACTTCTGGTGGGCCCAGAAGGCCGAAAATCAGCTGATTGGTGCACGCATGCGTGCCAGAGCTGAGCTCGCATGCCCACCGATATGGCTCCGTGTGCCACCTGTGGCAGCCGTGCCATAGGTTCGCCATCACGGGTTTATGGCTATGTTTTGCCAATTTATATCCTTTTTTTGTGCCAATTTTTTTTCATGTGTCCATGTCTGTGTTTACTTTGTTACTTGTTTTCTTATTTGTTTTTTTTTGTTATTTGATTTATATGCCGCCCTTCTCCGGAGACTCAGGGTGGCTTACAATGCATTAAGCAATAGCCTTCACACTTTTGTATATTTATACAAAGTCAGCTTATTTAGCCACCTTAGAAAGGATGGAAGGCTGAGTCAACCTTGAGCCTGGCTAGAATTGAACTCGCAGTAATTACAGGCAGCTGGTTCTTAAATGCTGCCTTTGTAGGAGGCATTACCCCCCTACGCTACTAAGGCTCTTGTTTGTTGACAAATTAATCATCATCATCATCATCATCATCATCTCCATAGACATGCTTCATGAAAGGAGCTAACAAAGATGCTATTGTCTACCTTGTATTTTTTTTTAATTAAAGGAATAATCTTTTATTAAAAGAAAGAGATAAAGTGAAAAGTGATCTTTTCTAGGAACGTGGGTTGGTCTGCCGACCAGACCAGCATTTCTCAGATTTTTATTTTTATTTAGAAAGAAGCAAAAAGTTCTAAGAGCACTGAGCTCTGATTTTTGGTATTAAACAACAGTTTAACATTTTCTAATTGTTGGTTAATGTTTCTAAATGTTAGCTTACTCTGCTTTGTTTTCTCCCCATAAAGAGATAGAAGAGAAACATGAATTCTGATGAAGAAAGACTTAGTACTTGCAAGCTTTCACATATATTACTTATACTTTTGCAAAAGCAGTCTTCAGTTTACCTGTTGAGTAAAGAAACATGAGCCAAGAAGTAAATAAATAATCAGACAGTGTTTAGCTAAAATGTGAATATTTCCAATAGGTTTTAGAGCTTCTTAGCCTTGTATCTATACTTCTTTCCTGCAAAGCAGGCTTTCTGATGATTGAATGTTTATTGTTTTTTTAAAAAAAATTGTGGTTGTTAATTTAATTGCATTATAAATTGCATTTTAGTGCTTAGTGAGCCTTTTTTTAGTGCCAACCATTGATGGAAAAATGAGGTAAATAAATACATTACTAAATAATGCACATGGAATGGCTTTGTGTTTATTTTAATTAAAATATTATGTATGTTGGAATATTTTGAAGCTGATCTCAACCCTCAGGAGGGGAGTTACATAATTAATATCAAAATAAAATGCACCAGCACTTAAACTGTTCTGTTACAACAATTAGAAAAAACAAAGCAAAATAAAATTAACAAGAGCTATCATATTAGGGACCCAATCTAAAGCACAAGAGAAGGAAAATGCAATCAAAAATATGCTAAGCACAACACCAGACAAAGTTTTAAAATGGCTCCATCGTCATGAAGAAAATAGTAAGTCCCATGTGTCCTTTTGATGATTTCAGAATGCAGGATGAAGCGCTCCATTTATAGAAATATTCTGGAGAAGGGATGGAAACCTTTCTGCTTCTCTTAGAGATGAGCTGGATCCAACAACAAGCTGAATACAAAAGACTGAGATACTGTTCACACTTGAAACACTGACTAGCCAAGGAAATGACGAGAAGGAAATTGTTCCCTTTCTCAGGAAACATGTGGCAATGCAAGATAAGGGAAACCGTTGCTAATTTGAGTATAAAAGCAGGAAATCTGATACACTGATTTCCTTTCATGAAAACAGAACAAGTTTAGGGAAGGTTTAACAGTATTTTTTGTTTTCCCAAATCAAAATTCTAATATACTCCTCATTTATTCTTAAAATTGCTCTCTTTGTCCATGTTGAATGCTATGGATAAGAACAGCACAAGTCAGGAGAACCTCTGGCCACCCAATTTCTGGAGTAAGTATGCTAGCCGACTTGTTACTTATGCAAACAATGTGGATGAAAATATTTTTTAAATTGTATGCTCTGAATTTTCTCTGCTATGCAATTATATTGTACCAGCCTAGATCATGTATTCAATGTACATCAGAATATTTTATGGTAAACAAAGCATTTGCAAAGTAGAAAAATATTTTAACAAAGCTGGCCCACATTTGAAATCAGGTTTCATTAGCTTGTGCAATGTTGGAGTAATAATAATGACAATAATCATAAACTGAGACAGATATTGGCAAATTACAAGCCTTTTTATTAGGCTCAGTTTGTTTTTAGATATAAATATGTCACTAATCTTCAAGGGACATTTCATGCTGATAGCAAAAAGAGCAGGATTGCTACTTTCCTGTTCATTAGATATACAGAGGTAAATCCAGTAGAGCAATAGCCTATTTTTTTATTTTTTTTGGCCCACAAACTAAAAGCCTAAACTGGAAACTATAAAAATAATGGAATACTTTGAATTGTAATCTTGTTTTTCAAGGCCAGGATGATTTGTGATATTCTTCGGCGTCCTCATTACTGTTATTGTTTCTCTGCCTTTATCCAATCAGCATGGCGCTTCTGTTTTATTTTCCAAGTTCCAAGAAGGTATTGTTGTTGTTTGTTTTGGAAAATATGGCCACATCCCACCTGTTGATTTATTCCAGCTGCTTCATTGCTGTTATACAGTGTTCTGCCTTTTGATGTGCTGGGCAAAGATCAGACAAAAACAGGCAAGGAAGTTATGGCTTGGTGATCACATTGGCCTGTTTTTACCACTCTTGTCTAAAAATTCAAAGAGATGCATTTTTAGATAAGAAGCTAGATGTATAAAGAAGCATGGTCAGTGAATATCCTTTTACTACTAATTGTATTGATTAGTAGTCATAAAGGACCTTTATTTTGAGCTCTTATTATTAACCACTTCAGATTAATTTTCATTTTGATAGAACAGAATAACAGAGTTGGAAGAGACCTTGGGAGTCTTCTAGTCCAGTCGCCAGCTCAAGCAGGAAACGCTACTATTTCATAGGAAACTAATTTACTTCACTGAATATGGGACTTATTATAGCATTGTCTGAAAATCTTGTCACAAATGAGCACAATCTATTTTGAGATGATAGGTGTGAACCAGAGGTGGGTTTCAGCAGGTTCTGACCAGTTCTGGAGAACCGGTACTGGAAATTTTGAGTAGTTCAGTAGTAAACATTTTGACTGGCCCCGACCCTCATCTATTCTCCTGAGTCTCAGCTGATTGGGAGCAAATGGGGATTTTGCAGTATCCTTCCCCTGCCATGCCCACCAAGCCATGCCCACCAAGCCATGCCACGCCTACCAAGCCACCCCCATAGAACCGGTAGTAAAAAAATTTAAAACCCACCACTAGTGTGAACAGTAGCTATAAAGGGAGATTACGGTCGCAAGTAATGACAGTTGTTAAGTAAGAGACCAAAGGATTGTCTTGCTTAACAAGCTCAATCAGTGTTCTCCCCATAGCAATCATTAAGCAGAGCACATGGTGCTTCAGGGATAGGGAAGGCCTTGGGAAGCCTAGCGCAAGTCTAGGCCTGCACTGCAGCACCTCCTTAGCTTCCCAGAAATCATGTTTTGGAAGCAGACCCAACTGCTCTACTCCTCAGCTTCTCTACACATTACAGAGGCTATATGATGCTGTCCCAGAAGTGGGGGCCATTTTGGAGTGATGATCATTCATTGCAGACACTTCTAAAATGGCATCTCCTTCCAGGATGGTACCATGTGGCTTCCATGTGGGAAGATCTTTGGTGCCATGTAGGAAGCATCTTCAACTGCTTCCCAAAGGAGATCTATGGAAAAGGTAAATGACCAAAGTGTGACAGGGGATAGGGAGGAGGTTGTGGGACTCAGAAGCATGGGAAGCAGACCCAAGGCCTGAGGGGAACCAGCAGAGAAGGATGAGGAGAAGATAGTTGGGTGTGTGCGTGTTTGCTGCAGCATGCCTAAGGTCAGCCGTAAGGGTGGTTGGATTATCAAATACCCAAATTTTGTTTGTGTGACTGCGAGGAACCACAGGGACCATAACTTTGAGCAGGGATTATAAATCCTTTCATTCAGAACCACTGTAATTTTTAACTGTCACTGAATGAACAGTCATAAATCGAGTAATACCTGTAATGTCTTCTTTGAAAGCATTTCTATGCATCAAGATAATCAGTCATCAAAGAGATGGAAGAAGAGAAATTCTACTTAGCATAATATTTGTCAAGCAAAACTACATCAGGCATTTGGAGGGAGCTAGAAACTTAAACAATGATATGTCAAAGAGCATCAAGAAGAGTTCAGAATACAGACTGGAAAGTAATTATCCTGCTATACCCTATCTTGGTCAGCTCTCACCTGGATATTGCATTCAGTTTTGAACAACCCACTTTTAAAAAGACATTGAAAAACTGGATCAGTTCCAGAGAAGGGCTACCAATTAGCCTCCCCCCCCATCCTGGCACCATTTAAGGCACTTCCAGATTGAAAGGATTAGCCAATGACATCACCATTGGCGGAGGGGATGCCCATGGAGTCTCCTTTCATGTGCACATCACGGAGCTGGAGGAAATGTCAGGAGCTCACCCCACCACACTGTAGCACCTGGGTCTCAAATATGGGCTTGCTAACCTCCAACCCAGGATCCTACCATGTGATCGCACTTCCCTACCAATATAGTGAAAGACTAGAAATCAATAGCACTAGCACTTAAACTTATATACAGCTTTACAGTGCTTTACAGCCCTCTCTAAGCAGTTTACAGAGTCAGCATATTGCCCCCAACAATCTGGGTCCTCATTTTACCCACCTTGGAGAGATGGAAGGCTGAATCAAACTTGAGCCTGGTGGGATTTGAACTGCCGAATTGCAGGCAGCTGGCAGTCAGCAGAAGTAGCTTGCAGTACTGCACTCTAACCACTGTGCCACCGCGGCGCTTGATGATACCAATAAGATGATACCAATAAGATGATACCAATAAGAGGAGGTAGTAAAGAAGATGGGAAGGATAATACTACTACTACAGCTGTACAACAAGGATAAATATACTTAGACTAAGACAGTACTGTGAGAATTAGGTGTTCAGCCATATGATGGCATGAAAGGAAAAAAACTGTCCCTGTGTCTAGTTGTTTTGGCATGCAATGCCTATAGCAGCATCCTGAGGGGAAGAATTATGTCTGAGATATGAGGGGGTCTATAGATATTTTCTCAGCCCTCCTTCTGACCCATGTAATATACAAGTCAGTGGTGAAATCCAAACCAGTTTGCTACCGGTTTGCTGGCCCCACATGCGCGTTGCGCGCCAAACACACACTGCGTGCATGCATGCATAGCACGTACCAAAAGGAGGCTTGGGAAAGTAAGTAGAACAGCGGGGGGGGGGGGGAATTAGCAGGATTTCCTGCTTTCTAGCAAAGCTAAATTGCGCTGCACAGCTGATCTTCCCCCGCTGTTCTACTTACTTTTCCAAACCTTCTTTTGGCGTGTGCTGTGCACGCGCCCATGCACAGTATGTGCCATAAGGAGGCTTGAGAAGGTAAGTAGAACAGCGAGGGGGAGATTAGGTGGGGTGCGCGATTTAGCTTTGCTAGAAAGCAGGAAATCCTGCTTCTAGCAAAGCTAAACCCCGCTGCACAGCTGATTTTCAGAAATACAGGTTCAGAGGAATCCGTAGCTTTTTTTAACTAGTGATTCGCCCGAACCGGTAGCTTTTTTTTTACTACTAGTTTGGCCGAACCGGTAGTTTTTAATCACTGATACAGGTCCTCAATGGAAGGCAGGCTGTCTACAATTATTTTTTTATGCAGCCCTAACTATCTGTTGGAGTCTATGTCTGTCCCTTTTTATTGCTGTAACAAACCAGACAGTTATAGAGATACAAATGACTGACTCAATAATTCCTCTGTAGAACTGTATCAGAAGCTCCAAGGACAGTCTGAACTTCCTGAGCTGATTCAGGAAGAACACTGTTTGCTGTTCCCTTTTAATGATGGTTTTAATGTTTGGGGTCTGTTTTAAATCCTAATATCTAATCTCCTGGATATCCTTTTCTTGTCCATTTTGTCTGAATCTTTCAGAAGAATTAGAGAGGAGGACTAGATGAGACGAGTACTAGAGACAAGTCTGACTGCTTGAAAATGAATGAGACTTTTATTTTCCAAGATTCGGAAATTATACGTCTTTAGTCTGTAGATACAGACTAAAATTACATTTGCTGACTCATACAGTATTTGGTTTGCACAAACTATTTCCAAGAACTATTACCAATCCATGCATCTTCTGCTAAATCTGTACATTTGATTTCTGTCTTCTACCTGAATATTTTCACTTCATTTCTGTAAGTTGTCAGGATTTTACTTCTGTGTTCTAAAATATTAGTATTACACTCTATGGGGTGTGATCAAGTACTTTGGCAGGCACTGTTTAACTTCTTTGTCCATGTGACTGGACAAAGAAGTTAAACCGTGCCCGCCAAAGTATTTGATGACACCCCTTAGAGTGTAATAATAATATTTTAGAACACAGAAATAAAATCAAAATGATCCTGACAACTTACAGAAATGAAGTGAAAATATTCAGCTCCACAACCCAGTCTCCCAGATAGAAATGAAAACCAATCTTATTTCTAATTGCCAAACATACCCATCTCTTCAACATAGTTTATCCTGCTACTATATTCGTTCTTCATAGGCCATTTCTTTCAAAGAAAAAGGGGGGAAATGTTTAAAGTATCTGTTGAATGTTATGCCTCAAAGGCATCAATTAAATGCAAGTGGCATTAAAGAACATAAGGACAAACTTTGTTCAAAGTCACAGTAGAATGTCACTGAATACACACTATTAAAAATTTTCATTAAGTAATTCAAATGAAATTTTTAAAAAAATGCATGCCCACAAGAGGGTGAGAGAGGTCCCCCCCTTGTCACAATTCAATCAATGCTGCCACCTTTGTGTGTACAGGTTTCTGTGTCTTAAAAGCTGCCTATCATGCAGCAATTAAGCAGGAAGTAAGAACGTCTATTTTCTCACTGGATCTGCTTGCTAATTTCACATGAAAGAGAGTGAAAGAGACAGGATTTCTGCAAGATACATTGGGCCACTGATAATTTCCATAACTTTCTGTTGTCCCATTCAGTTTATAAACTGAAATTTGACTGTTACTGTCAAACATACATAGAACTTTAGGTAACAGGAATTACCAAAGCTGAAAGATGTGTACAGAAATGCCTACAGGAGATAGAAGAGGGAAAATGCTCACAATTACACTGTAGTTCTTTGCAGATACAAGAGATATTTTGTGGAGGTAGGTTTTAACAGATTAACAGAGTTGGAAGGTACCTTATAGGTCATCTAGTCCAACCCCACACTCAAGCAGGAGACCTTACACCATTTCTGACAAATGACAGTCCAATCTTTTCTTGAAAGTCTCAAGTGATGAAGCTCCCACCACTTCCGAAGGCAAGCTGTTCCATTGGTTGATTGTTCTCACTCTCACAAAGTTCTTCCTTATTGAATCACTCCTTGGTCAGTTTCCATCCATTATTCCTTGTCTGGCCTTCAGGTGCTTTGGAAAACAGCTTGATCCCCCTCCTCTCTGTGGCGGCCCCTCAAATATTAGAAGATGGCTATCATGTCTCCCCTGGTCCTTCTCTTCTCTTCTCTTCACTAGACTAGCCATGCTCAGTTCATGTAACCATTCTTCATATGTTTTAGTCTCCAGGCCCCTAATCATCCTGATTGCTCTCCTCTGCACTTTTTCTAGAGTTTCAACATCTTTTTTGTAGTGTGGTGACCAAAACTGGATGCAGTACTCTAGGTGTGGTCTTATTAGGATTTTATAGAGTGGTATTAGTACCTCACTTGATCTTGACTGTATTCCTCTGTTAATGCAATTTAGGATTGCATTGGCTTTTTTGGCTGCCACTACCCACTGCTGGCTCATATTTAGCTGGTTGTCCAGGTCACGAAGGGGAGGAAGACAATCTCTTCCTGTCCCATTTAGTTCTAACCTACTATGTCAGAACAGTTGTTCAGAAGGTGGAGGAATTTAGGAATGGGTGGGTGAGGAGACAGCTCTGCTTTGCTCTGAATCTCAAATTGCCATAATATTTTGTTCTAGACACACTCAGATTCAGAGCAAGCATGATTAATTCTTCCCTGCTCCTGCAACAACTTATAGTGTCAATAGGAGGGGAGAAAACATGAATCCAAACACTTGCTGAACTCTTCCCAACACCTTTTTGGTCAGAAGTTAAGAGCTGCTAGGATGCAACAGAAAAGAAGGAAAATGCAGTTATAGGACTGATTGTTTGATTGACTGATTGAATTTTATACTACCAGATTCTAAAGATGACTCCCAACAGTTTGTATCAGAAAAATGATGATAACAGTATAAAATCATATACATAATCAAAAATACCATAATGTATGTACTGGTGGCATTGGTGGCCATTCATTCTCCAAATGTTGCTGCCTAATAACATGGACTATCTGACAGCTGTTCTATGATTTTTTTTTTAATTTGATTTATATACCGCCCATCTCCGGAGACTCAGGGCAGCTTACAATGCGTTAAGCAATAGCCTTCATACTTTTGTATATTTTACAAAGTCAGTTTATTGCCCCCCCAAACTGGGTCCTCAATTTACCTACCTTAGAAAGGATGGAGGGCTGAGTCAACCTTGAGCCTGGTGAGATTCAAACTTACAGTAATTGCAGACAGCTGAGTTAATTACAGTGCATTAGTCTGCTGAGCTATCCAGGCTCCTTGATGCTGAATAACATCTATTTTATTCTTTTTTTAAAAAAATCAGTTTTTCAGTTCAAAGGCTTCAGACTCAATGTCTGTTTGAACAATATTAGCAGCTTCCATCCTATGTCTCATCTGTCAGTTTATGTTTGCCAGTTCATGTTAATACCAAAGGAGCATATTAGTGGCAATTAATTGCTTTGGGGCTTATGATGCAATTACATCTCTAATGATGTTGCAATAGAAGTAATGAATGTAAACCAAGAGAGTGAAATTTGAGAGACAGAGAGTGGGGGGAGAGAATCTGCATCAAATCAGTTTATTTCCCTTTTAGTTAAAGGTAGAATTATTTTCCATTTTCCTATAATCTGTTCTTCCATTTAAGGGTGGAGATGCTTCCTTGCTCTCTTTGTAAGGAGCCTGGAGTGTTACCATCAGATACTGTGACTACTGAATGAACCAATTTGTATGGGTTGTCATAACACACAAACCCTAATCTAAACCCAGCAAGCTAAATTAAATTGTGGCTGGTCAGTTTGCAGCACAGTGTATTGCGCACACTCATGCCCTAGTCTTCTCCCAGTTGGATTGCTGCAATGTGCTATAAATGGGGCTACCCTTAAAGGGTATCCAGAGGCTGCAAGTGGCGCAGAACGCAGCAGCACAAGCAGTATGGTTGCCCCTAGAATTGTGCATGTAACACATCTGTTACATGAATACATTATGTGCCAGTTTGCTTCTGGTTTCAATTCAAGGTGTTGGTTATCACCTTTAAAGTCCTTCATGACATGGGAGGACTTCTCAGGTTACCTGAGAAGCTATCTCATCTCAATTTCTCTCAACCAATCAGACAGGGAGAGCACGCTGTGGATCCTGTCAGTTGAAGAATTTTGACTGACAGGATGTGTAGGAAGAGGGTCTTTCCACTGCCCTCACCCTTTGGAACATCTTATCCCCAAAGATGTGGTGAGCCTCTATTCTCCTGGCCTTCTGGAGGAGTGTTAAGACCTGGATTTACCAATTAGCATTGGAGATCTAAGAGTATTATGTAACTCTGGGGTTGGCTGGTGGCTTCAGGACATTCACCCCGACTTGTTAAACTTTTACCCTTGTTAATTTCTTAGCTTAATTTCGCTAAGTTTCTTGGTCACATAACAGAATAATTCAATATGAAAAAACTTCATAAATATGTACAGGCCATAATTTATACAACTTATTTTATAAATTAATATATTGATTTATATAAATCAATATATTGAAGAAAAAGAACAAAAATGAAGAGATATTTATTTTTACTTTTAACTTGTAAATTTGAACCTTGTTTTAAACTCTTGTTTTTAACTGTCTGTTTAACTGTGCATTGTTATATTATTTTAGGATGTTGTTTGTAAACTACCCAGAGTTACTTAGGTGAAGTGGGCAGCGTAGAAATTTGATAAATAATAGATTGCAAAATTTTGATTCTTTTAACTTTAGTTTTTATAGATCAGTGATGGCTGTGTGAGGTCTGGGGCAGGTTATGGCACCTTCTGCTATGTGATTAATATTCTATTTCGTGATCTTTCTATCATTTAAAACAAAAGTTTCCACAAATCACATGCATTTTATAAATGAATTAGAAATACCCATTCATGCATAACAGTGATGGGTTTCAAAAATTTTTACTGCCAGTTCTGTGGATGTGGCTTTGTGGGCGTGGCAGGGAAAGGATACTGTAAAATCTCCATTCTGTTCCCAATCCAGGGGAAGGTTGCTGCAAAATCCCCACTTCCTCCCGATCAGCTGAGACTTGGGAGGCAGAGAATAGATGGGGGCAGGGCCAGTCCGAATTTTTACTACCAGTTCTCCGAAATACTCAAAATTTCTGCTATTGGTTCTCCAGAACTGGTCAGAACCTGCTGAAACCCACCTCTGATACATAATAAGAAAAAAAAACCCCAGAGTTTATTTTACAGTTCCAATTTTTAAAATGCATGGCTTTTCACCATGCCTAAAATGGAAGGGGTCTGGGAAAAAACAATAACACTGTTGATCAGATTTATAATGTATTTGCCAAATGTTTCAGCAGGATATTTTGCTGTTGAATTTCCTTGTTATTAAGGGACACCTGAACAGCCTGGCTCCACAGTAAGCTTTGTGCTTGCCAACTTTTGCAAAACTGCTTTTTACTGGTTAGCCGCTCAACAACAGCAGGAAACTGCTACTTCCATCTAATTTAATTTTGTACATAACCGAAAATAATAAATCAAGATCTGTTTGAATACAGATCTCATTTTCAAGGAGAGGAACATAGGTCTTGATGATGTTACTGTAATTTTTCTAAGAGCACTAATAGTTTAATGATTACACGCATTAGATACATTTTATTTAGACTGATAATGTACTACATATTAAATGTTATTTTCTAACGATTCTGTTTAAATGACACAGAAGGAAATGCCTACTTTTAAATATTGAAAGAAAGTATCTTTCCGTGCCTGAGCATTTTAGTAAAAGGCCCTTCAAGACCTAACACAAAATTACAATATATAGTATAAAGACTCACCCTGTTCTTAGTTATGTAGAAAATACGGTGCAATTTGGTTTCCAAAAGTAATGCAGGCTGCATTATGTTAGGCAGAGCAGCTGGTTTTGAAATAAATCCTTCAGCAACTGCATACAATCGGAAGTTAACCATTTGTTTTGGGCTGCCACCTAATGGCCATCCAGATTTTTATAACTGAACTATGGAACCCAACTATAGTGCTAAAGTTGCCCACCAAAAGAAATCTGGCCTGCTTTGGTGGCATGGATAGTATATTGCAAAGGTATTAAACTGACGGCCCTTGGGCCAGTTGCATCATGCGCAGGCCACGCCCATCCCTGCTCCACAAAGAAAACCATCGCGGAAAGTCACATGACGGCAACATGATGCTGTGAGTTTGACACCTATGGTATATTGCTATTCAAGGTATTTTCAAATGAATCTCAGTAGACTGAACCATACCAATCTAATGCTTAAGTAACCACTAGATAGCAATAAAAAGAAACAGAAAATTCTGCTCCTTGGTTTCATTAAATGATCATCTGGATTTGTGCTGTGCAGATATGAAAACACTAATACTTAAAAGCTGTAATTATCTTGTATGATTAGCAGAATTTCATGAGGTAATGAAACACGCTCATTTTCCATTTATAATCTGTGTTTTTTCCCCCTACTGTCACTTCTGTCTTGCTGGAAAAATAAAACAGTTATACAGTACAGTGTCATCAGACTGGTACTGTAGGATTAGGAATGTTAACAAAGAAAACTATTAAATTGTTGTCTAAGACAAGATATAACAAGATTCTGAATTACATTAGGAGGCTAAGGGAATAAATTTCTTTTTAATTTGTTACCATTTCATACAGTACACTTAATTGCTCTATTCAAGCACATTTCCTGTAGAGGGCAGTGTTGTCATAATCATGTCACAGAGAAATGGTTCATTCTCTCATTTTTAGGACTATAATCCTAAAAACATTGCAGAGCAAAGTTAAGGATTTCGTGGCACATCTTTGTTTTATATAAACAGTTTTTCTGTAGCACATCTGATAATATCTGCAAAGTGAAAGATGAATTCTATTCATGAGAAGCTTCATTAGCTACAGCCAATATTTTTATTTCCCTTTTAAATTATCTGGGTCCATGATAGTAAACTATCATGCATAAATCCCAAAGGTGCTTTTTCAAGAGGCAACTGGACTTTCTGTTTTTTCTTTGAAGACGTTTCACTTCTCATCCAAGAAGCTTCTTCTCTTCTCATCCAAGAAGCTTATTGGATGTCCAGTTGCCTCTTGAAAAAGCATCTTTAGGACAACCATGACCTGTCCTGGATGACTAAGAATCTCCATAGATATCATGCACAAGCTGCAGTGGTGCAGTGGTTAGAGTGCAGTACTTGCAGGCTACTTCTGCTGCCTGCCGGCTGCCTGCAATTTGGCAGTTCGAATCCCACCAGGCTCAAGGTTGATTCATCCTTCCATCCTTCCGAGGTGGGTAAAATGAGGACCCAGATTGTTGGGGGGCAATATGCTGACTCTGTAAACTGCCTAGAGAGGGCTGTAAAGCACTGTGAAGCTGTATATAAGTCTAAGTGCTATTGCTATTGCTATAAGTGATGCATGCTGAAGGTAGCTGAGCTTAAAGTCACAATTTTAAATACAAAAGGAACATATTGAGTTTTAAAATGCTATTGCCAATTAGAGTGGATATATATATATATATATATATATATATATATATATATATATATATATATATATATATATATAAATTTGATTTATATGCCGCCCTTCTCCGGAGACTCAGGGCAGCTTACAATGCGTTAAGCAATAGCCTTCATACTTTTGTATATTTATATTTATACAAAGTCAGCTTATTGCCCCCAACAAACTGGGTCCTCAATTTACCCACCTTATAAAGGATGGAAGGCTGAGTCGACCTTGAGCCTGCCTGGGATTGAACTCACCAGTAATTGCAGCAGCTGGATCTTAAATGCTGCCTTTGTAGGAGGCATTACTCCCCTACGCTACTCAAGTTTGGTCTGATCAATTTATTTTACTACTGGTTCTGTGGGCGTGGCAGGCAAAGGATACTGCAAAATCTCCATTCCCACCCCACTCCAGGGGAAAGATACTGCAAAATCCCCATTCCCTCCCCACTCCTGTGGGAAGGATATTGCAAAATCTCCATTCCCACCCCACTCTAGGACCAGCCAGAAGTGGTATTTGCTGATTCTCCGAACTACTCAAAATTTTCGCTATCGGTTCTCCAGAACCTGTCAGAACCTGTTGGATTTCACCCCTGGTTTGATCCATGGTTTGGCAGTATACACAAGTAGTTTGTTTAGTAGAATGATTTATGACCTCATTAAACTTAATTTTGATTGTAGCCATTTGGTTCCAACAGAACAGTGTTACATTTTCAGACTTCAAACTTTTAAAGAACGACTATTTATTATAGCTTTCCTAAAAATGGATAACAGCAGTGCACTGTTCTAAGGCTACCTTTGTAGAAAGTTTTTAAAAATATACTGTAATTTCAAATAGTAAGGCAACAAATATTATTGACTAGAAGTGTGTAAAGTAAAAAGAACACCCCACAGTGTGGTTCTTTATGATTTTCATTAGCTCCTGTTCATTTCCAGTTGCAATTCAGGATGATAATATTAAGTATAAAAGCTCTCCATAGCTTCAAATCACAGGAGCTGAAAGAATACAGGCAGTTCTCAACTTACAACAGTTCATTTAGTGACCAAAGTTACAAAGCACTGAAAAATGTGACTTATGACCATTTTGCACAGTTACGACCTTTGTAGCATCCCCATGATCATCTGATCCAGGCGTGTCAAACTGGCGGCCCGTGGGCCGGATATGTCACGCACAGGCCACGCCCAACCCAGCTCCATGAAGGGGAAAAATACCGCGAAACGTCACGTGATGGCAATGTGACACTGCAAGTTTGACACCCATGTTCTGATCAAAACTCAGATGCCTGGCAACTGATCCATACTGATGACCGTTGCAGTGTCCCCAGGTGATGTGATCACCTTCTGACAAACGAAGTCAATGGGGAATCCAGATTCATTTAACAACACTTTTCAACTGCAGTGATTCACTTAATAATTGTGGCAAGAAAAGTTGTAAAATGAGGCAACACTGACTTAACATGCAGGGGGATCTGCGCACCTTCCGCCGCGCTCTTAAGACCTTTTTATTTCACCAGGCGGGCCTGGCCTAATCTCTCTTCTTTTAGCGTTGAATTTTAATCTGTTTTAAATTGTGTGGGGTGTTTTAATTCTGACTGGGCCAAATTTATTTAATTTGATTTTATTTGGGTTTTTAAATTTTGTATTTATGTATTTTTATTGTTGGCTATTCACCGCCCTGAGTCCTTCGGGAGTAGGGCGGTATATAAATCTAATAAATCCTAAATCCTAATCCTAATCTCACTTAACAACAGAAATTTTGGGCTTAATTGGAGTTGGAAGTCAAGGATTACCTGCACCATTTCTTATAGGATCCTGCTATACATGAAGGGTCATTTTAGTGTTCCCATATTATGATGGGTGAAGAGTGCCTATAGCCGTGATGGTGAACCCATGGCATGCGTGCCACAGGTGGCACACAGTGCCCTCGCTGTGGGCACGCGAGCCGTCATCAGTTCAGCTCCACCGTGCATGCACACGGTTCCCATCAGCCAGCTGGTTGTCTCTGCCCCACATGCGCAGGGAGTGGGGAGCATGTAGGGGGTAAACATGCATGCGCGGGAGACAGGGCTGCATGCACATCAGTGTGGTGCATGTGGGGAGGCCTCATGTGCATGCCCAGGGGGCACGTGTGGGGGCCATGTGTGCATGAATGGGGGTACGCGTATTGCATTTTGGGGGTTCGGGCGCGCTTTTGGCACTCGGTCCAGAAAAGGTTAGCCATCACTGGCCTATAGGAAGCAAATGTTTTCAGTGGCAGGTCCTGGACTTTGAAATGGATCCCCATTTAGGGTTACTGTCACAGCTTTTCAAGCCCACGGAAAGACATTGTATTGACTTTTTAGATAATGTGCTAATGCTGCTATTTTTAAACTTTTTATTGCTGCTTTGACTTTCTAAAATTGCTTTATAGATTGTTTCACCTAATACTTTGGGTTGTATATTTTAGACAGTGTTTTAATGTGTGTGTGTAGAAAATATCCCAAGTACATATAATATTTATCTTATTTTATTTGATACTTATACTTAGGCTAACCATTAAACAATAAATTCAATTACTTTTATCAACTATTTTACCTTGGAGTTTGAATCCTTTTGAATGTTGTTATAAACTGCATTGAATTTTGGGGGGAGGGGAATGGTACAGTAATATTTTAAATAATAAAATAAATAAAACAAAGAGAGCTCTTTTATTTGAAAGCATGCTAATTTATCTGTGCTTTCTTCATATCTTAGTAAAACATTTGAATATAAATGTAAACAATTTTATATTTCTTTTTAAGAGTACATATTGTCTCAGCTATCTGTAGTCCCAAATTTATTTTTCCCTCTTATTTTCCTTATTCCTAATTTATTATTTTGTCTTTAAGGAAAAAAAAATGTATCTAAATAAATATATCAGCAAGCTGTGAAAAATATAAATGGCAGATTACTATAATATGTATTAATATTTAATGATTAATGATCAATATTTAATCATTTTAAGATAAAATGTAGCAAATATCTCATATTTTGTTCTTTTTCTTCAATATATTGATTTATAAAATAAGGTTTATGGTTTACCTATGGCCTGTACATATTTATAGAGGGTTTTTTTATGTTCATATATTCTATTAAGTGAAAATTAAAATTAATAATTCTAGAGTAGTGTTTCTCAGAAATTCAGAATTTCTCTCACAATTTCTCAGAATTCCCTAGTCAGCATATTCTCAGGGGGCAGGAGGAAGAAAACCATGTTTTATCCTTCTCCCTTCTTGAGTATATTAAATCTACAAATCTTCCACTAAACTGGAGCCCTCTAGCTCAGTGCTTCCACACTTTCTTTTTATGTGATAACTACAAGATTACTGAAAGCTTTTAAAGAACTCCATCTCACTCAGGGACCATGACACATATTTTTCCTCTAAATGGCATCAACATATTTTTCCTCTAAATGGCATCAACAGTTCCCCTAATTTCATGATGATGATGATAGATGGACAAAATCTTACAACATTATATCTAATGGCTGGCTGGCCATTAGAAGACAGGCCAGCTCACGGGAGGAACTGTGGAGCCGATTCTGTTTTCCATCTTGAGGGGGTGCCACATCGCAGGACGAATTCGCCGGGCCACGGTGAGAGAGTGGCCTTGGACTTTCCAACGCGCCTGCTGATTGGACCACCGTGAGAGGGTGGTCTGGACACTCCCTCCCTTGAGACAGAATGCAGAGACTCTTTGGCCGCTACCGTGAGAGGGTAGTGGCGTTTTTCTCCTGTCTGATCTGGTTCCTGCTTCAGGACATTATTCGAACTATGATCATGGACCTTTGCCAAGCCACTACTTTCTGGCCCACTTCTGCTGGATGCTTCCTAGGTCGACGCTTCTTGCCCTGCGAGATTCCCCCCTCTCGCGGGTTTGGCCCTCCACACTATCGAGGGCCTACCTTAACGACGGGTTTTGGGACCCCGAGAGGTGGCATGTCGCGAAGAGGGGATTAAGGGGTTTTTTAAGGAATTTTTTAAGGGGTGTTTTAGGGTGTTCTGGGGTGGGGGAGGGAGTGGGTTTGGGGGGAAACCCGGGGGGGAAAGGGACAGGCCCGACAGTCTTTGATGCCATGGGGGGTTTAGTTTCTGGAGGCAAGAGGGCCCTTAATGAGCCCTCGGTTGAGGGTGGTGTGATAACTACGTTATGTGGGAGGGGCAGATATGGCGAGAGCAGGGGACCATATCATGTGCAGGGGGCGCGCACTCGCTGTCTTCGAGCGATTGCGCACCCCGGTCCCCGGAGCTATTCCTGTTCCCCGGGTTGTTTAGAGTCTCAGGACCCTGGGCTCCGGCTGGTGTTGTGCAATGCGAGGTCCATGGTAAACAAGGCCCCCCTCATATGTGATCTTCTTGAAGAGGGGGGTGCGGACCTGGCCGGTATTACCGAGACCTGGTTGGGCCACGAGGGGGGAGTTCCCCTCGTGGAGATGTGTCCACCGGGTTTCCTTGCATTCCACCAGCCGAGAGCCCAGGGCAGGGGTGGGGGAGTAGCGGTCATTATTAAGGAAGGTCTGGGTCCGAGGGAGGCCACTGTACCTCAGATAGCCGGGTGTGAGTCCGCCTTTGTGAGATGGGGTCCCGGTGGGCAGATGGGTCTGTTAGTCACGTACCTGGCTCCCTGCCACGTGGCAACGACCCTGCCCGAGCTTCTCAATGTTATAGCCGAGGTGGCGGTTGATACCCCCAAGCTTATAGTCATGGGGGATTTCAACCTGCCATCTATCGGCGAGACATCTGAGATGGCTCGGGAGTTCATGGCTTCCATGATGGCCATGGACCTGACCCAGGTAATTCAGGGCCCGACCCACATCGGTGGACGCACCCTGGACTTGGTTTTTGTCTCTGGTCAGTGGCTGAGTGGTCTCGATATCGGGGATATAGGGGTTGAACCCTTGTCATGGACTGACCACTCGCTCCTTCGTCTCGACTTTCTGACCGTTACACCCCATCGCAGGGAGGCGGAACCAACTAGGTGGTTCCGCCCCAGGCGCCTGATGGATCCTGATAGGTTCCAGACGGAGCTTGGGCCATTTCCTGAGACACTGACACGCGACTCGGCTGAGGACCTGGTGGCTGCCTGGGATAGGGCAGCCAGTGGGGCCTTGGACCGGGTCGCGCCTTTGCGGCCTCTGACCCGGTGCCGAACTCACTTATCTCCTTGGTTCACCGAGGAGCTGAGGGAGATGAAGCGCCGGAAAAGACGCCTAGAGAGTGGTTGGAGGGCGAGTCGCTCTGAATCCGACTTAACACTAGTAAGAGCTCATATTAAGACTTACTTAGTGGCAATAAAAGCGGCGAAATCTAATTATTTCACCGCTCTTATTGCGTCATCAGAAATCGCCCAGCCGCCCTGTTTAGGGTGACCCGCTCCCTCCTCCACCTGGGAGCGCGGGAAGATCCCTTGCAGGGTCGTGCTGAGGATTTTGTTCAATATCTGGATGATAAAATAACTCAGATTCGGGATGAGCTGGCCTCTGACTGGGTTAGTTCGGGCGAGGTGACTGAGCCCAGTCTTGAGAGTGTTATCTGGGCTGAGTTCGATCCTGTGGCTCCTGAGGACGTGGACAGGATCCTGGGTGGACTGAACGCTACCACATGTTTGTTGGACCCGTGTCCCTCCTGGCTGGTGCTGGCCTCCCGGGAGGTTACACGAGGCTGGCTCCAGGAGATTATAAATGCTTCTTTGGGTGAGGGTGTCCTTCCGCCTGCCTTGAAGGAGGCGGTGGTGAGGCCCCTCCTCAAGAAGCCCTCCCTGGACCCGGCTGTTTTGGTAAATTATCGTCCTGTCTCCAACCTTCCCTTCCTAGCGAAGGTTGTTGAAAGTGTGGTGGCGCGGCAGCTCCCTCGATACCTGGATGAAGCCGTCTATTTAGACCCGCTCCAGTCCGGCTTCAGGTCTGGGTACAGCACCGAAACGGCATTGGTCGCGTTGGTGGATGATCTCTGGAGGGCCCGGGGTAGGGGGTATTCCTCTATCCTGGTGCTGTTAGACCTCTCAGCGGCTTTTGATACCATCGACCATGGTATCATGTTGCGCCGGTTGGAGGGATTGGGGGTGGGGGGCACCGTTCTGCGGTGGTTCTCCTCCTACCTCTCCGACCGGTCGCAATCGGTGTTGACAGGGGGGCAGCGGTCGACCCCGAGGCGCCTAGTGTGTGGGGTGCCACAAGGGTCGGTCCTCTCGCCCCTCCTGTTCAACATTTATGTAAAGCCACTGGGTGAGATCATCCGTGGTTTTGGGGTGGAATTCCATCAGTACGCTGATGACACTCAGCTGTACATTTCCACCCCAGACCACCCCAACGATGCCGTGGAAGTGATGTCCCAGTGCCTTGAAGCTGTGCGGGTCTGGATGGGGAGAAACAGGCTTCGACTCAACCCCTCCAAGACTGAGTGGCTGTGGCTGCCGGCGTCCCGATATAGCCAACTGACTCCATCGTTGGTTATTGGGGGCGAATCATTGGCCCCCACGGAAAGGGTGCGCAACTTGGGCGTCCTCCTGGATCCACGGCTGTCATTAGAGGATCATACGACAGCTGTGGCCAGGGGGGCTTTCTATCAGGTCCGCCTGATACGCCAGTTGCGCCCCTTTCTAGATCGGGACTCCCTGCGCACAGTCACTCAGGCGCTCGTCACGTCTCGCTTGGACTACTGTAATGCTCTCTACATGGGGCTCCCCTTGGGATGCATCCGGAGGCTTCAACTGGTACAGAATGCGGCCGCGCGGGGGATTATGGGAGCGACAGGGCGCTCCCATGTGACACCTCTCCTGCGTGAGCTGCATTGGTTGCCGGTTGATTTCCGGGTGTGTTTCAAGGTGTTGGTAATCACCTTTAAAGCGCTCCATGGCTTAGGACCAGGGTACTTACGGGACCGCCTTCTGCCACCTATTGCCTCCCACCGGCCGGTTCGCTCCCACAGAGAGGGCCTCCTCAGGGTGCCATCAGCCAGACAGTGCCGGCTGGCAACCCCCAGGGGGAGAGCATTCTCTGTGGTAGCCCCCACCCTCTGGAACGATCTCCCTCCAGATCTGAGAACTATTGCTGACCTCCGGACCTTTCGTCGGGCGTTGAAGACTCATTTCTTCCAACTTGCTGGACTTGCCTGATCCCTCCTATTTTTAAATATTTTAAATTTTAAATTATTTTAAATTATTTAAATTTTTAGAGTTTTAAATGTTTTATTCGATATATTTTCAGCCTAAATTTATATGGACTTTTAGTACATTTTAACTCACTGTATTGTTATTGGTTTTAAATTGGCTGTTCACCGCCCTGAGTCCGGAAGGAGAAGGGCGGTATAGAAATTCGATTAATAAATAAATAAATAAATAAATCTTGAGAATTTCCAGCTCAAAGCTTGGGAGATAGTCAGTTTGTAATATGGCCATTAAACAAAAACTATTTCGGTACTCAGCAGGGTCCAATCCAGGGGTGGGTTCTACTTAACTTTTACTACTTAACTTTTACTACCGGTTTGCAACAGGAATGTGCGCATATGCGCTTCTGCGCATGCACAGATTGCCCATTATGATGTCTGGGTGGGTAGGCGGAGCCTCCCGCTGCTTTTACTACTGGTTCACCAGAACCTGACCAAACTGGGAGCAACCCACCACTGGTCCAATCCTTACGATTTGCCAAAGATTTCAGATTGGCCTGGAAACCTTTGCTCTCAGTATATTGGAATTCTCAGTTAGCATAGCTGTTGGCCAGGGTGGGAAGGAGATCCTTGAACTTTTAGTCTCAATGCTTCTGAAAGAAATAGGTTGGAGAAATCTGATCTGTTCATCTGAAAAATCATTTCTTTATGAGAGCTGTACTTACTATTAACTGCGTGCTTTTTGCAAAAATGTCATTTTTTCCTCATTGAATTTGTGATTCATTGCCTGACCATTGTTTTTTCTTTTCTAGATCAAATAATAATAGCATTTTCGGTTTCTATGATCATTGGACTTGTCATTGGAAGCATAATCTGGGCCCTTTTGACTTGCCTGTCTAGCCGTAGAGCCAGTGCCCACATTTCCCAGTGGAGCACCTCATCATCCAACCGACGTACCAGAGCTGCTCATGGCTGTGTGGCCAGCAGGCCCGCATTCTATCGTAACAGTAGCTGTGAACGTCGAAGCAATCTCAGCTTAGCCAGCCTCACTTTCCAAAGGCAAGCATCTTTAGACCAGGATAATTCTTTCCCAAGGAAGTCAAGTTTTCGGGCCTCCACATTTCATCCTTTTCTCCAATGCCCTCCACTTCCTGTGGAAACCGAGAGTCAGTTGATTACCCTGGTCCCCACCAGTACCACCACCACACTTACTGGAACTTCCACCAAGAGCTTCACTCATCCACAATTCACTTGGTCAAATAACAGTCTTCGTGTCTGCCATTCAACACAAGCTCCGCCTCCTGCCTATGACTCTATCATAAAGGCTTTTCCAGACTCTTGACTCCAATTCATGAATCTCAATTCTATGATTTCTTTGGGCTGTTGAAGATACCTAGGAAGCTTACTATGGCTGAAAGGAACTACAGTGCTGGGACAGGAAGGATCTAGTGAAACCTGAGCAGATGGTGGGGTATCTGGGTGTTCCTCAAGTATGAAGAACTTTCTCACGATTGTAGCTATGTCTGCAGTATTAATGCGTTTTTATAATTAACTTTGCTTATTAAGCATTGTCTTTCATTTAGACAATACAAAATGGCTTGCCGTACAGACACAAAGCATAAACACAATGGTAAATATCCTGCTATTAATTAGAACATAGCATTTCTCTTTTAAAATGGGATTTTAATTTCAAAGCCTTTTCCCTGGGAAAGTGAATTTCCAGACTTGATTTTTCTTGTGATGTGTATATCAGTTACCAATACAGTATATGAATGCAGACTCTTCACTAATTCTTCAGCAGAAATCTAGGTTGCTTCATGTATTACTTTTGCAGAACTGTAAGGGTTTTGATTTATGTGTTTAGAAATAACTATGTCAAACCACACCCTGATTAAGGCTGGGGGCCAATTCCCACTTCCCTAATGTAAATCTTACTGAGTCTATAAATTTTTGCTTCTGAGGAATTGAGGAACTGCTGTGCTCTACATTACTTTTTGCCCCCCCCCCCCCAAACCAGTTTGAAAATTGCTTTGAAGTCTTTTTCCCCAAAGGAGAAAAGTGTGTCAGAGAAACACTGGTATAGCCTGGTATAGATGCCTGTACTTATTCTAGTAATGAGGAAGCTGAGAGGTATGTCTTTCATTCTGCTCTTTCTCTGGTCATTTGCATCCGGCAAGGCCTTCCATGCCTCATTTCAATCCACTTTCTGCCCATTTGCAATAGCCTTCAAACATATTTGAAAACATCATTTTAAAAAACCCAAAGGAATCTTGAGGATGGGGGTAAAAAGGGCAATATGTAAGATTCCTTTCCTATGAGTGATGACTTGGAAATATGCCTCATCATACACCTTAAGATATTTACAGAATAGAATACAGAATAACAGAGTTGGAAGGGACCTTGGAGGTCCTTTAGTCCAATCGCTTGCTTGAGCAGGAAACCTATACCACCTTTTCTTGAAAAGTTCCAGTGATGGAGCATCCAGAACTTCTACAACTTTCTGCTGAATTTGATGGAGCTTGGTGCTGAGCATGGACACAAGACGGCAATTTTAGCACAATTCCAACCCACCATGTTTAATTAACAGCTTAACAGAGTTTGAAGTGACCTTGTAGGTCATGTAGTCCAACCCCCTGCCCAAACCAGTCCAATCCCCTGCCCAGAACACCATTCTGACAAATGGCAGTCCAATCTCTTCTTGAAAGTCTCAAGTGATGAAGCTCCCACCACTTCCGAAGGCAAGCTGTTCCATTGGTTGATTGTTCTCACTGTCAGAAAGTTCCTCCTTATTTCTAGGTTGAATCTCTCCTTGGTCAGTTTCCATCCATTATTCCTTGTCTGGCCTTCAGGTGCTTTGGAAAATAGCTTGGCCCACTCCTCTTGTGGCAGCTCCTCTTCCCCCTCACTGCCAGCTCAGGGACTGGAAGACCTCCTCCACCAGGAGGCGCCGTGGCATTTGCACCACTGTTTGGATTCCCAATCCCTCCAAAACAGTTGAAGAAAGCTTGCCAACCTCTATTTCTGTGGAGCTTGAAATGCAGAAAGCTGTAACTCTTGTCCAGAACAGTAGCTGAGCTTTTACTCTGGAAGAGGGTTGGAGAGGGGGAGAAGCAAAATAATTGGAAGGCAGAAAACGCTTCCTGCAAAATAGCAATAGCAATAGCACTTAGATGTATATAGCGCTTCATAGTGCTTTACAGCCCTCTCTAAGCAGTTTATAGAGTCAGTACATTGCTCCCAACAATCTGGGTCCTTATTTTACCCACCTTGGAAAGATGAAAGGCTGAATCAACCTTGATGATCCTGCAGCACTTCCAGTGAAAACCTCATTATGGCTGCAGTTTCAGATACCTCACAGCTAAGCCAACAATACATCAACCGCATTCCCAAACTGAGCTTATATAATGAGATCAGACACATCCAAAGCGCCTTCCGACTTGTTCTTGTATGGCCTGAAAAAAAAAAATAATGGAAGAAGTTTCTCAAAGTACAATATTTATTTTTAGAACACACAGACGTACAAATGCCATTTTTTGTTGTGAACAAGAGGCGTACAGTATTTCTCCCAGGGCTTCCTATTTTACCAATGAAAATGAACTCTAATGGACCTCCCTTTAAATTTTCTGTTGTTACCATCATTTCCTGAGCTTGTGTGCAGTATTGGTTGATTGCAAAATGGAAGCAATAAAGCCTTCTTCAGGTAAGCATTTGAACTTGAGAACTTCATATTGAATCAAGTTCCAAATCCATAAGAGTTTTAATAAATGCCCCTGGTTCATCTGTTGTTTTCTCTGACAACCTTGGTTTTAGCTGGGTGATCTGAAGGTACCTCCATTTGCTTGAATGAAAGCATCTTTCTTTGTGGCATTATATTCCATTAAATATTCAAATCACATAGATCGGGGTGGGCAAATATGGCCCCTTTATGACCTGTGGACTTCAACTCCCAGAATTCCTGAGCCAGCTTGGCTGTCTCAGGAATTCTGGGAGTTGAAGTCCACAGGTTGTAAAAGGGCCACAGTTGCCCAACCCTGACATAGATAGATGTTTTTATGTTCAAGCAAGCATCTGTCATTCAGACCTCCAAGCTGAACACATGACATATGAAAGAAACTAGAGTAGGGCCACTTCTGTGATTGAGTCCTTGATTTATTCATACCTGAGAAGGGCAAACTCACCTTCACATCCTAAACTGCTTTGCCCGTGATTGAAAAACAGCAAGTATGTATGTTGATGTTAGGGTGTGGCTATCAAACCACAAGCTTCCTTCTTTTGTGAGTGTAACCTGATCTTGCAAAATGACAATGTTCCTTGTGAATGTTAGATTCTTTTATGCATTATAAAATGGGAACCTTTTACTGTCCAGTGACCTGAATGGTATCCTCAAGGAGAATGTTAAATTTGTGTGGGGGGGGGGGGAGGGGGGCGGGGCGTTGATCGTAAAGGGTAATTTAAAATTATAGTTGATATTATTCCACATGTAACTTCTAATTTTCATAAGCAGCTTGTGGGAAGGCATTTTTCCTTACTATAATTCACCCCAAATACTGACAGAAATCTCCTTTTATGTATATAGTCAAGTTAGGAAAGCTGAAGCATAAATTCTTTACTTCATAACAATTTGTGAAACAATTGTCTATTGGTATATGTTTTAAACATTTTAGAATCTGTATCTCATGAGTGCTGTGGAAACGATGCAATTTAAATAAATTTCTGACCCTTGATCTGTGTTTATAAGTTGATTATTTGCTCTACGTTATATTTGAAAGGAATTCATTTTGGGAAAGGGAAGAGTACTGCATTTTGTTAGATCCCCAAACACCTACAATTCTTTTCCTAGCACTGCACTGACACTATATCTCTGATGTCTTGTCCTGTGGTGTTTTTTTTAGAATACTTGAGGCAAGTAATTTCCTTAGTGATAGTATTGTAATATTCCACCTTGTGGTGTCATTTGCAATACATTTCTTTGAAAGCTCTTGATTTGCTATCTTTTTTGGCAAGAAGCTACCAAAGGATAGAAAGACGTGATCTGACATGATCTGTATTCAAATTCTTTTCTGTTCCTAACTTTCTGTGCTTATTTTGTTTATTTTGGCTTACTCCATTTCCAAAATAGAAGAAAAATGATTTCCCCAATGGTATTTTCCCACTGTGCTTAAAAATCATGGTACTTTCTCACTGTGCCTAAAACCAACGATACTTTCTGACTGTGCTTAAATCACAGGACATAAAATTAGGTTTCTCTGGTATATTTATTCTTGGCAAGCATAACTTACAATTTTATCTCAATCTTATGACTGTTTCAACATAGTTCTGAAGATCCATTTTCTTTTCCTTTCATAAAGTACTTCAGTTTTTGCATGTATCACTAGTACAGAAGCCCTATGGATGATATAACACAATTTCCAAGAAAGGATTGCTACACAAAGCTGTTTGTTGTATAGGCAGAGTCTCCATTTGCCTCCATCGCCCTCATTTGCCTCCCTCCCTGTTTGCCTCTATGGCCTCCATTTGGACGGCCCTCATTTGCCTTCCTCCCCATTTGCCACCACTGCCTCCATTTGCCACGTCAGCCTCATTTGCCTCCCTCCCTGTTTGCCTCTGCTGCCTCCATTTGGATAGCCCTTGTTTGCCTCCCTCCCTGTTTGCCTCCACAGCCTACATTTGCCTCCGTCGCCCTTTTATGCCTCCATCGCCTCTTTGTCTCCCTCCCTCCCTGCCTCCATTACCTGTCTTGGCTGCTCGCCTAACTTTTGGTAAGTTGCTCTGCCTCTCATGTACAAGGACTGTGTGACCCCCTCTCCTATCCCCGTTGCGTTGCCCATGGGAAAACCTGCTCCAAGGTTGAATAAATCCAGATTGAAATCTAGCGAGCTTTCACAGGGAATATATGACAAAACTGAACTGCTTCGTTCACATTTTCTGACCATGAGAGCAATCAACCCATGAAACAGCTTGTGGAAGCTTCATCACTGGAAGTTTTCAAGAAAAGATTGGATATCTGTTAGAAATGATTAGGCAATGGTGGGATTCTTCAGCCAGTTAACTTTTTGTTCAGTTTGGGGAATTGGCTGAAGCCTCCCCACTCCCTATCCATCACAGCCACTTCTCACCTTGTTGGAAGGGAGGATCCCATCCCAGTTCTAGCTGC
This sequence comes from Masticophis lateralis, assembly GCA_030761175.1. NCBI lineage: Eukaryota > Metazoa > Chordata > Lepidosauria > Squamata > Colubridae > Masticophis > Masticophis lateralis. The sequence continues at coordinate 83,813,880 of JAUDYJ010000001.1, read as the reverse complement.
AAGAAAGATTAGCAAAAAACTGCAGGAAGGCTATAAGAAACTCAGCTGTTCCCATCTGTTGTTCTTTCCCTCCCCAATGACACAACCTGCCTAGATGTCTTCTCCTTCACCACCCCTCTTGCAACCTTTTGTGGGGATTTATTTTTCTTTTTTCGGTCTCTTTTATTTTCTTTTTGAATAAACCCTCCATGTCAAGATTCAGCTGCTGCCAAACTCCCCTTACAGGCCGGCAGGGAAATGGGACAAATCACACTGAACTGCTTTAAGGCAGCTTAAATAATTTTTTACGTCCATTGCAAACATCTCAGCTTTTGTTGCTGCGACTTGCTTCCTGGCTGCCACATATGTGCTGGGCCCTCCTCCGCTGTTTTGGGTTTGGTTGGTAGCAAAGACCGTGTTTGTGTGTGTGTGTGTGGGTGTGGGTGTCTTGGGTTGAATAAGCCGGATAGTAATTGCCGGTTTCATCCAAAGGAGTTTTTTGTTCAGGTGGGTCTCCTAGCTTTAGAAGGAGAGAGGCAGTGGTGGGATCCAGCCAGTTCGCATCCATTCGGGAGGACCGGTTGTTAACTTTCTGAGCAGTTTGGTGAACTAGTTGTTGGAAGAAATCATTAAGGCAGAGAACGATTTGTTAAATTATTTGAATCCCACCACTGGAGAGAGGGAAAGAGGAAGGGAAGGGATAGAAAGAGAAAGACAGAGAAATAAAGGAAGGAAGGAAGGAAGGAAGGAAGGAAGGAAGGAAGGAAGGAAGGAAGGGAAAGAAAAAAGAAAGAAAGAGAGAGAAAGAGAGAGAGAAGGGAGAGACAAGAAAAGAAAAGAAAGAAAAGAGAAAGAAAAGGAAAAGAGAAAAAGGGAGAGAGAAAGAAAGAGCAAGGAAGAAAAGGGATAGACAAGAAAGAGGGATGGAAGGAAGGGAAAGAAAGAAAGGGAGGGAGAGAGGAGAAAGTGAATGAGATAGTTGGATGGATGGATAGATAGATAAGATACATGGAGGGAGGGAGAGAGAAAAAAAGGAGAGGAAGGAAGGACCACAAACCCTGGCTTCAGAAGGCTCTTTGAAACAACATAAGAATCTAGGGCTGGAAAGGATCTTGGAGGTCTTCTAGTCCAGCCCCCTGCGCCAGCAGGAGATTGTTACAGAATCATAGAAAAGCAGGGTTAGAAGGAAACTTAGAGGCCATCTAGTCCAACCCCCTGCTCCAGCAGGAGACCTTATATCATCTGGATTATTTTGGTGCCTCTAACAGATAGGAAAATTGCCAGAAAAGGGAAGGAGTTTATTAGGACAAGGCTGCCATGCTGGTAGAGATAGTCCTTCATTTATGACCAAAATTGAGCCCAAAATTTTGGTTGCTAAGCAAGAGCGTTGTTAAGTGAATTTTGTCACATTTTACTCAGTCCATGACATCTCCTGGGTCTAAGGGTCATGTGCAGGCTAGGGAAGTAAATCTGAAGGAGTGTGCAATGTTCTAATGTACAGAAGTTATAGTTAAATGTGTGGCAGCAAGTGGACTCTGGGTGTGTTTCTGAGGTGGTATTCAGCTGGTTCAGACTGGTTTTCCTGAACTGGTAGTAACCATTATGCACAGTTCAGTGAACTGGCAAATCACACCACTGACTGGCCCCACCCCTCCCCATCTCTCCCACTCACTCCTTTGCCTGGCTTGCCTGACTTTCTGCTCTTTACTATTAAAAGTTTTTGTGTGTGTGTGTTAAATGCTTCCAGATGAAAAAGTGGGCTGTAGTTCTTTAAATATTTGCATAAAACACTCTTAAGTAGAAAATCTATTGTGTATATGATGTAGAAAAACATATGCAGTGAATTGGAGCATAGATAAGTTGTATTAACTAAAGTTATTGCAGAAGTCAATAGACCAATCTTTTGGCATGCTAATTAATGGCAGCCTCGCAAAAGACTTCGATTTTCAGGTAGTCCTCAACTTTTGACTACAATTGTGCCCAAAATTTCCATTGCTAAGTGAGACAGTTGTTAAGTGAGTTTTGCCTCATTTTACAACCTTTCTCACCACAGTTAGTAATATGTTTATAAAGCGAATCTGGCTCATCCATTGACTTTGCTTGTCAAAAGGTCACAAAAGGTGACCACATGTCCGTGGGACATTGCAACCGTCATAAATATGAGCCAGTTGGTTTCACCAGGCTCAAGGTTGACTCAGCCTTCCATCCTTCCGAGGTTGGAAAAATGAGGACCCAGATTGCTGGGGGCAATGTCCTGACTCTGTAAAACCGCTTAGAGAGGGCTGTAAAGCACTGTGAAGCGGAATATAAGTCTAAGTGCTATTGCTATCTCAGACAAGCTGCTCCTTAATTCACACAAAGATAAAGTGACTTGCTAGATTCTGCTACTAGAAGTGTGACAGTATAAGCAGATCTGACTTACTTGGTTTCTTAGTCTGATCTATCTTGTTGGGCTGACAGCAGGGGTGGGTTCTACTTACCTTTACTACCGGTTCACAGCGGGGCCGCACAAACCGGTAGCATGCACAGAAGCTTTTTGATGATGTCGGGGTCGGTGGGCGGAGCCAGTTTTACTACCGGTTCTATAGAACCAGTGGTGGGTTGCCCACCGGGGGCAACCCACCACTGGCTGACAGGGTGGCTCATGTTAAAAGGAATATGACATGAGAGCCAGCTTGGTTTAATGGTTGAGGCACTAGATTAGAAAGCAAGAGGTCATGAGATCAAGTCCTACCTTAGCCATGAAAGCCAGCTGGATGACTTTGGGCCAGTCATTCTCTCAGGGTTGTTGTTCTGGAGGTAATTAGAGGGGGAAAGTGTGTAGGATATGTTCACCACTTTGAGTTATTTGTAAAAATAATAAAGGCGGGATTCAAATAAATAAATAAAATAATAAACAAGAACAAGGAATAAAAGACAACACGATGGACAAGTGCAAAAACAACCCCCCCACATCTTCAATCAATCTCTCCAAAGGCTGAACAAAAAGCAGGTAAGGGCCTTCAGGGGAAAAGTTTGCTTCAGGGCACAGACTACAGATAATTGTGGAAACACCTATAACATGTGTAGCAAGGTTTCTTCGAATGTATTAATCTTTAGCATATAAAGCCAATCTTTTAAAAAATATTCTTATTGGATCCATCACTAGACCATGAAACCAAGGGATTCAGAATTTCTTGTTATACCTATTTGTACTTTTAAATTTTCTTAGGTCCTAAACAACAAAAAAGTATTTCTCTTGGGTAATCAATCACATATATCAGTTTAATAGAGCAAAGCTGAATTACAATAAATTACTGGTATTTATTTTGCAGATACTTTGGTATGAATATTTTGGTACAATACTGGCATAACAATATTTTGCAGAATGCTGACATATAATTGATAGAAAAGACATCAAGTGGGTTATTTGAACTCAGACAAAATTGGATTTTTAAAGTTCACCAGAAAATCACTACCTGTTTTTGACTCATTTAAATTTACTTCTTTTTAAAAGTAAAATGAAAACTGTATTTGCTGGAAGCTACCCAGTTATGTATCAGCCGGTGCCAGATTTTCTCCTAGAAATACTTCAGGAGATTAGAAATGCTAGTGATATGATTCAGCTTCTACAGCAATTAATGAAAACAGAGATAGGAAATATCTCTTTGTCAAAGCCAAAAGAGTAATCAGTTCATATATGGGAGAGGGAGAGAGGGAAAGGGAGAGGGCATTACAAATGAAGGCTCCATATGTTCTCCTTCACATAATATAAAATATGAGCTTGAATTTCTGAAATATGAGCTTGAATATATATCCTATTCGTGACACACCACTAAAATGAGGAGTGTCTCTACTTGTTTTAGACAATGGGAACATGGCCCTTGGAATTTGTGTCTTATCACAAATAGGCAATCCTCAAAGCTGCTGCTTCTGTCCCTTCTTCTTTACCCCATATCCAGTGGTGGATTGAAATAATTTAACAACTGGTTCTCTGCCCTAATGGCCCGCTAGGTGGGAATGACCATGGTGGGTGTGGCCAAGGGGTGTGACAGCCAGCACTCGGGCTCCTACACTGCCCCTGGGAGCAAAAACAAGCTGCAAAGGAGCACCCCCGCGCCTGTTTTGGGCCTAGTAGGCATCCCTGCAGCCTCCTGGGAGCAAAAACAGTGTGTGTGGGGATGTCACACACACCCATGCCCAGTTTTGGGCCTATTAGGCCTCTCTGCTCTTACCTGGGAGCCAAAACGGGGCACGTGGGAACTTCTGGGAGGGATGGGGAGGGGAGGGGCCAGCCAGCAATTTAACAACCGGTTTGCCCGAACTGGCCCGAACTGGCTGAATCCCACCACTGCCCATATCCCAGGAGATGAGATGAGATGACTGCAAGCCACCAGGTAATGTAGTAAGAAACTGATAGGGAGTAGAAGAACTGAGGCAAGACATATATAATTAAAATAAACGATTATTTTCCAAGACAGATACTCTGTCGGCTTCAAGGAGCACAACAGACCACAATAATTCTCTACTCCCCTATTTGAGAATCAACCCTTTTGTGTTCAACCTGGGGTTTTCCTTTGAAGTAGAATAGACTTTTGTGCATATTGCTTGCCAGAGATTTACCACTGGAGCTTAACTGCACTTTTCTTTCGTTGCTCACCTTTAGTCTGTCTTTTATGAAACATCACATTTGCATATAAATGATTTAGTCAGTATGATAAGCCCAGATATCTGAATAGCAAAAACTGTTCTATAAATATCATATACATCTCATAGTGCAAATACATTCCAGGCTGTTTCATTTCAAGGAAGAAAAGAGGGCTGCCACCTTTGTGACTATGAAGAAAAGCAACAGGGTATTTGTTAGATATGAGGCTAGGAAGGGAAGAAAAAAGACTCAGTTCTTTTATGGTTTCTGGAACTGTAGATTCAAGTGATGCTAAGCCCTCAAGTCTATCTAAATACTAAGCCAACCCACTAAAACCAAGATTCTAAGGGGATGGGGAACAAGAAAAGGTCCCTATCCTACTTAAGATAGAATATTTGAAATGACTGGGTTGTCCCAAAAGTGCTTTTTCAAAAGGCAACTGGACTTTGTTTTTCCTTGAAGATATTTCTTCACTTTTCATCCAAGAACTCCTTTAGTTCAAGAACCTTCCTCATGAACTGAAGGAGCTTCTTGAATGAGAAGGGAACCATCTTCAAAGAGAAACAAAGTCCAGTTGCCTTTTGAAAAAGCACCTTTTGGACGACTGAGAATCTCCATAGATGAAATGACAGGATTGATTTTTCTTTTCATTCCAAGTATAGTTTGAAGAGTTAATTTGATTTTTAGATTTCCCCACAAATAGCTCCCCCCATAGGCCTCTTAAAATATTGAAAGATTTGTCTGAGGAGAAAAAAGATCAGAAAATGATAAGATCCATGCATGGCTGCTGTTAAAAATATCAAAGAGAGAGAAAATGTCAGTAGATCTAATTCTCTTTTATTGCTTTGTTTGACAAACCAAGTTGCCTGTCTCAAACTTTGTGATATAGTAGTCAACTACAGTGATAAATGAATTGATGCAATCTACCTGCAATGGTATTCATGAATACCATTGAAAAGATATAAAGCTGCGGATATTTTGATGGAGACTAGGCTTATAGTATTGAAAAAAGAGGACAATCAGCATTAAGGTGGATAGACTCAATTATAGTAATGAGGGTGCCATTGGAAGGGCAGAAGTACCAGGTTAGGGACAAATCATTATGGAAAAAATCTATGTGCTTCTAAAAATTGACAATGACCTTATGGCATATAATCAATTAATCAGGCAATTAATCAGACCTATAGTATTAATTGGTCAGTCCTAGAGGAAATCAACCCTGACTGCTCTTTAGAAGGCCAGATCCTGAAGATGAAACTCAAATATTTTGACCACCTAATGAGAAGGAAGGACTCACTGGAGAAGAGCCTAATGCTGGGAACGATTGAGGCAGTGGTGGGTTTCACTTACCTTTGCTACTGGTTTGTTCCTGCATGCGCCACTTCTGCGCCACTGTGCGCATGCACAGAACGTATTTGATGACATCCAAGTGGGTGGGCGGAGCTTCCCATCACCGCTGCTACTGGTTCACCCAAACCAGGGTGAACTGGTAGCAACCCACCAACTGGCTTGAGGGCAAAAGTAGAAGGGGACAATAGAGAATGAGGTGGCTGGATGGAATCACTGAAGCAGTTGGTGTGAGATTAAATGGATTCCGGGGGATGTAGAGGACAGAAAGCCCTGGATGAACATTGTCCATGGGGTCCCAATGGGTCAGACACGACTTCACGATTAACAACAACAACAACAAAAATAGCATTACCCATTTCTTAAAGATCAGTTGAACTCTTATTTATTATCTTAGCCTGCTTGTTCTCCACTTTGCCAGTGGAAACCTGATCAGATTTCCCAAACTTCTGTGACCTCTTCTAAATTCTTTAACACTGCCTGGAATCTATTGTTTGTGAACCCAGCTCTACAGTTTGTATCATGTGGCATACAGAAGTAATTAATTTCCAATAATATAGATGGTTGTTTTGATCTAATAAGGCATGTGGCACCCAGATACATCTGCATATAGAAAACTGGTTTTCAGGCCCTGGACCAAAGTGATGGTGTTGTTATTTATTATCTTAGCTTGCTTGTTGCTATTTATATTTATATATTTAATTCAAGATGGTGAAATATTTAACATTCATCTCTCGTATTTTCCCACAACAACCTTATGAAGAGGGTTAAGCTGAGAGAGACTGTAATTATCCCATTGTCACTCAACCAGCTTTCATGTTTAAAGTGGGACTACAATTTACGCTCTCCTAATTTCTAGGCCAGCACCTTAACCATTGCACCAAACTAGTTCTTGATATATCTTGATATAATTATAGAAGTACCACCAAATTCTTCAACTTTTTTTCATTCAATAAAACTGCATTAAATAATCAATTAATTAGAGGCTTTTTTTTCAATAAATATGTTCCATTACTCAATGAAATGAGTAATACTCTGTGTAATACTCCCCATACCAACAGTATATGATCAGAAATGATCTATTCAATCAGGAAATGGACACTTTTGGTATCCTATCAGTCGAGGAAGCTGTCACATTCTCCTTTATTTTAATGTTGTAAATTAAAACAAAAATAAAAATGCATGGTGACCTGATCTGGGACTGGATGTCCAAGATTAGGGTTGGAGGAAGCTTACTCATTTTGATCCTCTAATGTGAAAGCAGGATAAAATGAAGAAGTGCCTACTGTAGGCAAACTCCATTCTTATATGTCCATTCAAGGACTTTGTCTCTGTAGGAAGCAGCATGAAAGCTTCAGTTTCTCCTATTTATGGAATTAATTTATGGAATTATTTTAACTCTAAACAACCTGAGGACTGTTTTAAGACAATCTTTAACCCTATAATTGACTGGATTAGGAACTGTGGTGGTGCAGTGGTTATAATGCAGCATAGTAGGCTACTCTGCCCGCAGCCAGCAGTTTGATCCTGGCTGGCTCAAGATTAATTCAGCCTGCCCTTCTTCTGAGGTTGGTAAAATGAGGATCCAGATTGTTGGGGGCAATATGATCAACCACTTTTTTTTTTTTTTTTTTTTTACAAAAGTTCAATGATTGACAACCCTGTCAGTCCAAACAACTCAGACCATTGTTGTCAGGATAAAACAAACAAGAATCCAAAAATACATTCCATTAGAATGAACCCGAATCTGGCTGTGAGTTTCTCTCATGTATTCAATGGATGGAGAAAGCATTGTAGGGACATGAAAACTTACTGCTATATATAAATCCCTCGATGCTGAATCCTGGCTGTCAGAGAGGACATTTAAACGTATTTACTAGGATCAAAAGAGACAGAAATAGATGTTTCTTTTCTGTTGGTGCTGGACATGACATTGATCTGCAGGTTGATATAAATGGTTTTGTAGTGTTAGAAGAGCAAAAAGATTTGGAAAAGAGATAACATTTGGAGAATATTTGGGAGGAGGAGTTGACACACATCCAACAGCTTATTTATGAGTGATAGGAGACAGTTCTATGGGCTGTCCCCTGATACCACTAGATGATATCACTAGGGCTCGCTGCCTTAGAAGAGTGAGGAAAATCCTCAGGGATGACTCACGCCCTGGTCACCACTTCTTTACCCTCCTACCATTGGGATATAGAAGCATAGGCAGCCACACAAACAGGCTGAAGAACAGTTTTTGTCCGTCACTCCTGAATGAAAAATAACCACCACAACAAGTAGTACAATTGACTTGCAGGGCCGACGCAATGTGCGAAAAATTCACATGGTGCAATAGGTTTGGGTGTTTGTTTAGCAGGATTCACTGGAATAGGGATTTTCTGTCTTTCACTGTGAGTTGTATTGTGTTGGGTGGTGTGTCTGTGCATGAAGGGAGGCTCAGCTGATCTCACAGTAAACGTGCTATACTCTGGCAATAAAGGTTTGAATTGAATTCAAGGTTAGCATCCCCATTGTGGATCAATTATAGGAAAGCAGCAAAATGCATTTCAGATACCAGGAATAGATTAAGGAGAGTGGTGGAAAGTAAAAGTTATAAACATTCATTCCATGGTCTTAAAATAGTGTCCAACTGTACTTTTGGCGGGTGGGAGCATGGACTGATTTTTGGAAGTTATCAAAATGCGTAAACATGAATGACTATGGAACTGATCGATTTTAATGCAGAGTGCAAACAAACAAATTAATAGAGCTGGAAGGGACCTTGCAGGTCATTTAGTCCAACCCCCTGCCCAAGATGTAGGAGACCCTACATCTGCCTCTACCTAGGACAGAACTCACAGCCTCCTGATTGTGAGGCAAGAGCTCTACCTCTAGGTCACTAGATCGCTTTCAATGCTTTAGAAACGGTACTACAGATAGTCCTTGACTTATAATAGTTCATTTAGTGACCGTTCATAGTTACACGACACCGAAAAAAAGCGACTTAGGACTGTTTTTCACACTTAATGACGGTTGTGGCATCCCCATGGTCACGTGATCAAAATTCAGGCGCTTGGCAACTGATTCACATTTATGTCGGTTGCAGTGTCCTGGGTTCATGTGATCGCCTCTTACGACTTTCTGACAAGCAAAGTCAATGGGGAAGCCAGATTTTTTTAAAAAATTTGATTTATATGCCGCCCTTCTCCGGAGACTCAGGGCGGCTTACAATGCGTTAATAAATAGCCTTCATACTTTTGTATATTTATACAAAGTCAGCTTATTGCCCCCACAAACTGGGTCCTCCTTTTACCTACCTTAGAAAGGATGGAAGGCTGAGTCAACCTTGAGCCTGGTGAGATCCGAATTTACAATAATTGCAGGCAGCTGAATGTTAATAACAGGCTTTAATCTGCTGTACCACCACGCTCTTAACAACACTTCACTAAACAACGGTGGCAATAAAGTCACTTAACAATTCTCTTGCTTAGCAGCAGAAATTTTGGGCTTAATTGTGGTCATAAATCAAGGATTACCGCAGTGGTGGGATTCAGCCAGTTCTCTTTAGGAGAAGCGGTTGTAAACTTTCTGAGCAGTCTGGCAAACTGGTTGTTGGAAGAAATCATTAGGGCAGAGAACCGGTTGTTAAATTACTCGATTCCCACCACTGGATTACCCTTACTCCATCCTAAGGAAATTATACCTCCCACCCTCCCCCAGGAATGAGATCTGACTGGACTCAAGCCTTCCCTATGATGGTTGCAAGATTCTTCCTCCTCTGGTGTACAATTTTTCATTCCTTTTAAACTGTACTTGAAATCTAGTGTTATATTCTGGTATTCTGTTTCTGAGGAGCACTTTATTTTATTTATTGATTTTCATAATGTGGCATGGGGTTTTATTGAATGGCGTGTTTATTTTAACTAAAGATATTACTGATAATTTATGTTGTAAATCCTGCAGGCAGCTTTGCCAGGAATAAAACACTTAATTTAACCGCTAGGTGGTGCTGTTAAGCTATATGGAAGCCCAATTGTTTCTTATCGGAAAGCTTTAAACTTTCTTTGCATTTCTGAAAGCCGTGGAACTTTATTTGTGTCTATTAGCAAACTGAAAAACTGATTAATATGCTGCTGTTCCTCTTTTTCCACCTCCTTGTTTGCTTCTCTGTGTTCTTTAATTTCTTATATTCTATAAGAATGTACATTCATTAGAATGTATCATTTTACTTGCGTTTGCTCCTATGTCTATTGCCTTCAAGCTAACTTATTCCATGCTCTTCTAATAGTCTTTAAAATAAACAGAAAGTAAATATACAAATAATAAAATGCAGGTTCTGTTCTAATTAGTCCATTTTTGTACATGGCTAAAAGCAACTTCCACTTACAGAGGTATGTTAATGTTGAATATGAAGGTTACATCTATCCAGCCATGGACGTTAGCCATGAGAGCGAAATAGAATATACACATTGGGACATGTGCATCTCAATATAAGAAACTGGACACATACAGTGTTTCTCCGAAAATAAGACCCTGTCATATATTTTTTTTGATCCCTGAAATAAGTGCTTAGCCTTATTGCCGTGTGCTCAAAAACCCAATTGGGCTTATTATCAGAGGATGTCTTATTTTGGGGAAAACAGGGCATAACAAACAAGAGTTCTTATAGACCACTATAGGAAAGAGAATGCAGAAGGTTTTCAATTATTATGTGAACCATGGAAGAGTAGGATATATTTACTAATTTAATAAGTAAGAGAACTTTCCCTTAGATTGTGATCTTGATTTGAATCCTGACAGCTGCCACCTTATGCATACGCTTGTGCTAAATTATTATGCAGGGAGGCTGGTATGAAGAAAGGAATGCTTTGGAAATGAAAGTAAATGCTGTATCTGCTCAAGAAGCTGCCTCAAGCTTACCCAGTTGGAAGAAGAAGAGGCCTGCATAGGTTTGCCCTGTCCGTTGGGAAAACAGCTTGCCTGAATCAGATTGGTTACATTGAGGGGAACAATGAGAGACAGTTAGGGGAGGAAAAAGTAGAATTTAAGGATTTTGGCATGTAATTTTCAGTTCTGGCTTTGCTTTACTGAAATACAGTCAACCTCTAATTAACTATACCTTTCTCAACAAATAGAGCCAAGGATTGTTTCTAATTACCGGTTTAAGTTGTGGCAGGTTTGACAAATTCATTGTTTACTCCCCTTTTCTTCTTCTTTTCTCTTTCCATGTAAGAAGAAGCAATTTGATGACTGCAAGAGATAGATTCCTTCCCTCCATTCTAAGACAGAACAGGGTTTTTTCCCCCCACCGGTCATGAAATAAGAAGGGAAACAAGCTTCCTGGAAAATTAGTATTTTGTAGGCACTCTGGTTTAGGTCACAGCTGTCAACTCGGGAACAGATTTCCAGACATTTCTTCTGAGACTTACTTCATTTAATTTTTACATTAAATGAATTAGAAAATATGATTAAAGATCATTGAACGTTCTCCACCAGGTTTGTCTAAACTTGCAAACCCATGAATCAGAGGCAAGATAAAAAGATGAAAACTTTATTAGAAGGAAGAAGATCTTCTCTGCTTAGTCAGCTTTGATACTAAACTGATTTACTTTTGAATAAGTTCTTCTAATTTCTGTGGTATTTTATTTACCACGTTTCCCCGAAAATAAGACTCTGTCGTATATTTTTTTGATCCCTGAAATAAGCGCTTGGCCTTAGTGCCATGCACTCAAAAGCCTGATTGGGCTTATTATCAGGGGATGTCTTATTTTGAGGAAAACAGGATATGAGTGTTTGAACTTAACTTCCAACATTTACTGGCCAAACATTCAGTGGAAATTAGTTTGTCACTGAAAAAAGAAAACAAAATCCAGTCCAAAGTAAGCATTTCTTAGCTTCATGCTTATTTTTTTTTCCATTGCAATTGATGGAATTTAGTATTAATGTTTTAATTTGGCTGGATCATGCTTTCACCTTGAAAGCATGCTTTCACTAACTAAGCAGTGGCTGTTTATTGCAGCTTGCATAAGTGGTTACTTCATGAGGGTTACATGCAAAATATATATTGGGAGTGGAGGTCTACAACATTTTGTGGGAATGAACGTTGGAGGGGAACAGCACTTGTTCATGACTGATTAGTCCTGTAATATAGATATAAATGCCTCACATACCTATTATTTCTGAATATTAAGACCATGATTGCTTAAAAGAGTATCACAGTTTTCTATTTTTATTCCAGATTCACCACAAGTAATATATTTATCTCAGTAATTCATCTCTCCTACCCCACCAGGTCAATTTAAAATCAAAGATGTTCTTGTTAGAATTAATCTAAGCAGTTTTTCCTAATTGTCCATCAACTGTGGCCTTGTCCAGAAACCCCAGATTAGGAATTATATGTGAATAGTAAATAACCAGCTACGGAGAGAGACACACACACAAACCTCAAAGTATTTGTATAAAACTGTATGAGTTAACAATATAACTTACGATAAGGCCTCTGTTGCTGTGTAGAGTGATACTTGCATTCTTTTGTTACAAATATGTCAGACAAAGGAAATGCACCTTGGGACAATTTTTTCTCTCAGGTTTCTCAATTAGGGGAAAAAGTAAACCTGACTGAGCTTAATGTGCTTAACAATACGTCATTGAAG